>JARWIR010000001.1:122790459-124089252 GCA_029959085.1 Nemophila menziesii | reverse complement strand
GAGGAATTAAATATATTATTTAGGGTATCAATGCTCCAACTATTCCTTCATTATTCATTAATTTATTGGCCCAAGTTGTGCCTACTCGTATAGGTTTCATAAGAGTTTTAATGTCTTGGATCTAATACGAATCCCAAATGTTTACATTATCTCCCTTCCCAATGTTCTAGAAGAGATCATTCTTAAATATATCTCTACCTGACACAATCCTCCTCCTGGCCCAGATCAGTTATTTCCAACTGAATCCTTCAAAAAATCATTGTTAGAAATATACTTGCCTTCAACATTTTGAAAACAACTGACTCAAGTTTTAAAAAAAAATTCCAAGCATTAGATGCTAAAAGAGTCAAGTTATTTGAATTAAAGTCTTTAAATCCAAAACCCCCATCTGACTTGTGCTTTATAAGAGTGGACCGACTCACCCAATGAGTCCTTTTTTGACCCTTGTTACCCCAGAAAGACACCAAAGAGGCAATGTGATTTGTGAATTTTTTAGGGACTAGAAAGACTAACATTAGGTGATTAGGGATTGCCTTTATTATTGCTTTTATGAGGGTTTCTTCTCTACTAAAAGATATGAGTTTTGTATCGCAAGACTCCATTCTACCAAGGATAGAGTGCAGAAGACATTCCAACCCTTTAACTTTATATATACCCAAAGAAGTAGGTACACCAAAATATTTTCCAAGGTCAACTGATTGATTCATCCTTAGTCACCTAGTAACCTCATATCTCACACCCAAACTAGTATTTTGACTAAATAAAATACCACTTTTGTTTAGATTTACCTTTTTCCCAGAATCGTAACTGTACTTATGCAAAATATATTGAAAATTAGCAACATTTTCCAAATTAGCTTCCATGAAAAATAAGATATCATCTGCAAACAAGCAATGAGTTATACTAGGAAACCCTCTAGCTATTTTAATACCCTTTAGTATAATTTTTTCCTCTGCTTCTTTAAGTAGAGCAGATAATGCTTGTGTAACAAGAAAAAAAAAGGAGAGGGGATCACCCAGTCTCAGACCACTACTA
Organism: Nemophila menziesii; assembly: GCA_029959085.1. Taxonomy (NCBI): domain Eukaryota; kingdom Viridiplantae; phylum Streptophyta; class Magnoliopsida; order Boraginales; family Hydrophyllaceae; genus Nemophila; species Nemophila menziesii. Next base: position 124,088,217 of record JARWIR010000001.1, on the reverse strand, counting down.
GGTTTATTAAATTTGTATAACTTACCATTAATTTGGACTTCATAGGAAACTACAGTTACACAATTTTTAACCCATTCAATCCAAAAACTATTAAAAATCCTTGTATAGCTAGTACTTCAAAAAGGAAATCCCATTCAACAGACTCATATGCCTTGGCTATATCAGCCTTAATAGCAAAAAAGTAAGCCTTTGAGTACCTTTTATTTTTCAAATAGTGACTTACTTCATGAGTTATTATTATATTGTCAAATATGGACCTACTAGGTATAAAATCATTTTGAGAATCATCAACCCATGTACCCATCTAAGGCTGCATCCTTAGGACCATTATTTTAGATATAATCTTGTAAAAAGATTAGTATATCTAATAGGTCTATAAGATCCTATATTATCCAAGTTTAAGCATTTAGGTATAAGCATTATAATACTTCCATTAAGAACAAAAAGATCACTATTGTTGTTAAAAAAACCAGAAACGTCCCTTAACACATCAAGTTTGATAAGATCCCAATAATTAACATAAAAGAAACCAGATATACCATTAAAGGCCAGGTGCCTTATTAGCATATGGTGGTGGCTAGGGTGTGATAAAATAACGATATAAATAAGAGAATTAACATCATATACCACTACGATAAACTCTCCGCAAGTGCACGGGTCGTTTGCAAGTAATACGTAAGTAAAACAGATATCGATCTCTTGAATACGAAAGTAAGCTATAACTAATGCAATTACAAAGTGAAATAAAAGAAGTTGATAAATAATACGCTTAAGACACTAAAATATTTGTTTGGTTTTATGAATATAAATACTTAACAAATTAAACTAAGGAAAGTAAAGACATGAAAATAAATTATAGAAAAGAAGATGTATGAGGGTTTAGCTCGAGAACTAGCAAGTAATTCCCACTAGCCTAGTTATTATTTAAGGGAGAATTGTGTGATACATTCACAATAGCCAGGATTTTATATTCCTCCTAACTCCCGTCAGAGTGGAATTAGGAGGCAACCTAACAATTACCAGGGGACTTATGTAAGGGGACCCTGCGCAATGATTGGTGGTTAAATCGAACCTTAGTAACTATATAGTTAGGCAAGCCCATTAGGATCACTGCCGCACACTAGACGTTTATGTGGTGTTTCTATAATTGAATCCCCCGTCAGGGTGACAATCCAAATAATATGGTAATCCTATACGTCGCGCAGCGCAAGAACTACAAACATTAAATCAAAACATATAAGACAGGGCTATCACTACTAATTTAAGTTAAATGAAAAAAACATCCCAAATTCAAATAACAATTAAAACAAGTCTATGGTTTCATACCCATATGATATTCTCAAGTTAAACTGAATTAGTTCATACTAAAAAATTAAATAAAACCAATTACAAACGGGAAGGGTTCGAATGGCATGAACAACTCCCAAGCTTCTTCTTCTATCTTCTCTCTTGATCTAGGCTTCCTCTTGGTCTTTAGATGATTAGGTACTGACCAAGGATTGTTTTATTAAGGTAAAAGTGGATATATATATATATATATATATATATATATATATATATATATATATATATATAAACCTAGAGTGTTCTCCAAGTCAAGGAGTCCAAATCTTAGTAAAATTTGTTTTCCTAAATTGTATAATAGGGTAAACTTTTGCAGATTGATTTAGTCATATCTTCTTCGTTACTTATCGAAAATCAGTGTATTTATATGGAAACTACCGCAATTCAAAGATCTATCTACTCATAAAAGGGCTACTCAAAACTGGTAACCTAATTTCTAAAGCATTACAATTAGTGGCCGTTTTTCCAGCATGGTAGATTCTTTAACTTTCCAAATATATCGAAACTTTCCTTTTCAATTATGAGGATCTGGGTTTCTTTGCTTTTCTTCACTTCTATCACCATCCCACGGTGCAATAGCTTCCAATACCTATGTGCTACAAAAATTACACGTAAAAGCTCTAAAAATAGCAGAACACCTAAAACTAGATAAGAAAGTGGAAATCATGAATAACTGGGGGGGGGGGGGGGGAATTCCAAAACTAAGTACTAAATACCCCTAAAATGATGTTCTCTTGACTAGATTAAAATATCACACAAATGGAGAATTCAGCATTCAATATCTATACTGCATATTTTAGTTCTACTAATTTAATTGGTTTAATTAAATTACTATTTATATCATTATCTACTGCATGGCTTATACAACTAAGAACAAAGGTAAAATCTCTAGGACCCATTGACTGGAAGACATTAGAGAAATATTCAACTACCTCTATAGATATTTCATCATATTTCTCAGTCCAACTTCCATCAGACTTTTTATGCCTTGTGATTTTATTACTAGACATGTTAGCCTTAGTAATAGTTTGAAAATACTTTTAGTTTTTATGTTCAAGTTTAACCATAAATTCCTAGACCTCAAGGCCCAATACCTCTCTTATTTAACCCAATGGTCCTCAAGGGACTTGGTTAATGAATAACATTTTTCCAAATTTTGTTCATATTAAGGAACATTAGATAGTTTTCCAATTCATTTAAGGTATCTTTTATAAATTTTCTTTGATTCAAAGTATCTCTCTTGGCCCATCTAGTAAAGTCAAAGGTGAGGTCTTTCGATTTTATTATGGAATCTAATAATACCCCTACAAACAAAATTCTTATAGTTTCCCTAATTTTTTACAATGATTTCATTACAAGAATCCAACTTTAACCAATTCTTAGAGTAAATACCCCTTTTACCCCCTGTACTATGGTCCAATTGACAACTTACCCCTTGTTTTCGAAAATGCAAATATTTACCCACTTAACAGAATCCACGTACGTTTTTGTGACTATTTACCCCTATACAAAAATATATGAAAACTTAGTATAGGGGGTAAATAGTCAACGTAGATGGAGTGGGTAACGAGTCACGAAAAATTAGTATAGGGGGTAAAACGTCGCATTTTCAAAAATAGGGGGTAAGTAGTGAATTAGGCCATAGTATAGGGGGTAACAACTGTATTTACTTCCAATTCTTATCTAAAATAAATCTTCCATTAGATTTACTTTGTAAACTATCCAAGTGAAGCATTAATAGAGATGGGTCAAAACCTATAGTTGGGTGAGAAGCAACCCAACAATCAGGATATATTGATAACAATTCACTATTAACCAAAGCTCTGTACATAATTTTCTTCACCAATTGACCCCCCTTCTCTTTCTCGTATTACTCTAGGTGAATCTAACACCCTATTGAGGGAGTTCAAAGAGTTCAAACTGGTTTATAAAATCATTAAACAACTAAATATTATTTTTGTTAGGTTTGGTCCCCCTAGATTTATCATAATCACTCCTAAGTTGAAGCCACCAAGGTTTATTAGTGGGGCACTTTAATTTAAGTTCACTAATGAAAACTAGCTTGTCAGAATTGGAAAGGGTACCATATACAAAAGATATATAAACCTACCCTATCCCCCAAAACGTCCAATTTATAGTAAATAATATTCAATGAACAAGAAATTTGTTCAATTTTAATGTTATTTTTATCCAAGACAACCAATCCCCTAGACTTGCCTATAAGGTCAATATAGGCAATAATATTCATATCAAGTTTTCTGCCAATCTTTGCAATATACAAAAAATTGTTGTTTAGTCTAATATAAGAATAGTACCTTAGTACGGTTGTGCTTGATTGCGTCAAGCAGAGAGAGCTCTGTCAAAGGCGTACAAGCACCTTGATAGTTCAAAGAGTAAATAATTAAATCGATTAGGGTTGTTGTGGGCAACCTCGCAAACCACTTTAGATTACTTAGCCACTCCTTCAATCCACTAAACCATTTCTTCATCTAACTCATTAAAATCCTCATTCTCTTCAGCCGTTTCCTCAACCTTCTCACCATCTCTGTCGAGCATGAGGGCATCTTCATAGTTAGAGATTAGAGATGCTAAACACGCTGACGATACATTAGATACACCAATCCCTAGATCTTATTTATACAAACTTGTCGTGTTCTCAGTTTTTCTCTCTCAGTTGAACCAAATTGGAGAAGAGGGATTGAATTCTCTGTTATGGACTAAGCAATGGAGACTTGGTTGGGTTTTTTATTCTTTTGTATCAAGTGAAGTGGAATGTTTAGTTTAGAAGGTAGACTAGTAAAAATAGTCAAGCTTTTAACATTTTAAGACCCATTAAGAAATGTGTTGGGCCTATTCATAAATCAAGTCTCATTAGGTCCAATAGGACTAACCGAATGAGTCATGTTGACGTGCTTACAATAAGTATCATTTGACCGAGTTTGTCCTTCATTCGAAGCATCTTCTTCTTCCTTACCATAAACAATAATTTTTTTCTAAGAATCGATCATGTCAGTATACTTATTAGGGCTGAGCATAATTTTAACAAAACAGAAAACCGACCCGAGTTTTAGTTAAACCGAACTAAAAATAAGGGTAATTTTAACATCTCTTGTTGTGCACTTAGCCAAAGCATATGCTAAAGAATTATATCTTCTTTTAATATGCGCAACTTTCCAAGAGAAAGATTGACCTAACCATTTTCTAACTTCTGAAAGAATAGGTTTAAGACTTAAATGAAGTCCGGTCAAGCCCTATATTCCTTGAATAAGATCAAGGTTGTCAGAGTAAAAAGAAATTTTCTGACTTGAGAGATCTTTACTATACCTCATAGCCATTATTAAGTCCCAAGCTTCACCTTCGATTACTTTATTAATTTTACATCTGATATGAATTTTCCTAGAAATAATCCCTTCTTTGTCAACACCAATAGCAACAATCGCTGCAGGCTCTTTATTTGATTTAAAAGAAGCATCGCACATCCAGAGTAGTTCTGCGTCATCTTCCATAACAGGATTATTATCTTGATCTTCTTCATCATCCGTTTTATTCTCGAAGTCTCTTTTCTCAAGATTATTCAGTGTCCCAAAAAGTCTATTAATAAGCTCTTTTGATTTATCTAACACATTATCCACGGACCATTCTTTCCTTTCATGAAAGCATTTCATTCTCTCTTTCCATAAATTCCACATAACAATAAGAATATAAGCGGTTACAACCTTAGTCTCCCATCCATTTTTTGAGTATTCCTTAACAACTTTCATGAACCAATCCGAAAAATTGTCATTTAAATTTTTGTCAATTCTGATCTGTAACGGTGATAAAGCCCAGACTTTTATACTAAAAGGACATTTGAGAATAAGTTAAATAACATCCTCCATATCTAGTTCGCACCATTCGCAGACATCATTTTTAATACATTTTTTTCTTTTTAAGATTACTCTTTACCGGAATTACATTGTTACAAACACTCCAACAAAAGTTTTTGGTTCTTGCAGGCACGTTAGTTTTCCAAATAATATCCCAAATAGAATTATTAACATTCTCACAAGAAATCGACGTTTGAGACTCAGTAACCACCTCTTCCTCAACAAGAACATGGTATCCAGATTTGGTTGAATATTCCCCATTTTTATTATATGTCCATATGACTCTATCCTCATCAATTAGTTGACATCTCGGGATTTTAGTTATATATTGAGAAACACTATGAGGAAATAACTTATAAATCAATTCATTCTTCCATCCATAGCCAACATCATCAAAGAATTCATGTACATAATAACTGAGCAGTTATCAGGCTTATCCAAGAGAATGCCTTTACTTAGCCAACAGTGATTCCAAATATTAATACTTTCCCCATTTCCGATTTTCCATAAATATGTTTTTTAAGAAATTGAAGGCCTTTGTACATACTAGCCCAACTCCATGGTCTCTTTGTCGTTAGCTTAGCATCCCACATATTGCAATTAGGAAAATAAATACCTTTGAGAACTTTAAAGGCAAAAGAATCTTGGTTATTCAATATTCTCCATGCCTGATTAGCTAACATAGCAATATTCATTTTATAAAATTCTCTGAAACCCAACCCTTCAATTCTCTTCGACCTTGTCAATTTCCTCCAATTAATCTAGTGAATTTTCTTTTTGTTCCCACTATCCCACCAAAAGTTAGCCACAATACTTGACAGTTTTTACAAAACGTTTTTAGAAATTCGAAAATGGACATCGCATAATTCGGAATCGCTTGCAGAACGACCTTGATCAAAACTTTTTACCCTCCTTCAGAAAGTAAAGACGCAGCCCAGCTACCAGACTTAGATAGAAGCCTATCTTTTATATAATCCAGATTTTCACTTTTAGCTCTTTTAAGGGTTAGCGGAACCCCTATATATTTACCTAAATCGTTTGTGATACGATGTTTAGAGTTGAGAGATTTCTGTTTTCATAACATCCAGGGTGTTTTTACAGAACAAAATAGATGATTTATGAAGATTAATCCGTTGACCCAAAGCATTACAATAATCACTTATCAACTTTTGAAACGTTTCAATTTCCATTGGAGTAATATTGATAAAAAATAACGCATCATCCGTAAATAAGAGATGAGTAAGTTTGGGACAATGTCTTGTAATTGATAAACCCTTGATCGACCCATTACTGCTGTGAAAATTAATAAGACTAATAAGACTCTCCGTAAGCAATGAGAAAAGAAAAGGAGACAAAGGATCTCCTTGCCTAAGTCCTTGCTTCGGTTTGAATTTCTTCAGTCTTTGACCGTTGCCTTTAACTTGAAACGACACCGAAGAGATACAATTTTGAACCCATCCAATCCATTTTTCACAGAATCCTAATGCACGTAGTATTTTTAGCAGAAATTCTCAGTTAACTTGATCATATGCTTTCTCCATATCCAATTAAACATCTCTGGAACACTTTTTTGATTTTATTTTAGTATTAAGGAAATAAGTGACTTCATGCGTAGTAATAATATTATCCTAAATATTACTACCTTCAATAAATACAGCTTGTATTGGAGAAATAATAAGATCCATAAAAGGTTGAAGCCCAGTTGCAAGAATCTTGTCGATAATTTTATAACAAAAATTTACACATGAAATGGGTCTATAATCCTTAATAGTCTCTTGAGAAGAACCTTTTGGAATGAGAGTAATAACTGGATCGTTAATTTTACTAACATCCATATTAGACAAAAAAAATCTTTAACAAAACCGAATATATCATTTTTAATGATTTCCCAGAATTCGTGATATGATTTACCTAGTAATCCATCAGGTCCAGAAGCTTTAGAACCTTCCATATCAAATACATCTCTTCTAACTTCATCCATAGTTTGAGTAAGAGATTCATTAATTTCATATGTCACTTTTGAGAGAATATATTGTGTAATATTATTCGGATTGATCGTCACGTTATTTTTAAATAATCTTGTATAGTAATCTTGTATAATTTCATCAACTTTCTTAGGGTTATCAACCCAATTTCCATCTTTATCCTTCAAAACACACATCCGATTAACTTTTCGTCTTTTCATTGTTTTGAAAAAAAATCTAGAATTTTTATCCCATTTTTTGATTGCAAGGTCACGAGCTCTATCCTCCTAATATATTTCCTCAATTCGCCATAGCTCCTCAATGTAATCTTTAATATAATTCTCTCTGGGTTTTTTTCCTTCTGTAATCAATTCATTATTAATCATGACAAGCTCCTACTGAAGTTCCTCAATTCTATTCCTATTATTAAAAAAAATATTTTTACTCCATCCCTTAAGTGCTAAACACGCCGCGTCTCTTTTATTACAAAATTTTGAAATACTATCACAATTACTCTTACAGTTCCAATATTCCTTTATAATTTCTTTGTACTGATTATGCTCAAGCCATCTTGATTCAAAGATAAAATATTCATTCATCTTACCAATATTTGGGTCTCGAATAAGAATCAATGGAGAATGATCCGATCCAATTGCAGGTGGAACCTTAACAATTGCATTAGGAAAATAAGCACACCAATCCATTGATGCAACTGCCGGATCTAATCTTTCCTTCACATTATCTTCATTAATTCGTTGATTAGACCATGTATAGAGACAACCTTTACTAGGTAGATCAACCAAATTATTATTGTTAATAAACTCATTAAACTTAAGAATTCGATTTAAATTAGGAGTTTTATTTCCTTGATTTCCAGAGAAATATGATACGTCGTTAAAGTCACCCATAATAACATGTGGTTTATCAATTTGACTCATTTTCTTAGATAGTGTAAACCATAATTTGTTCCTTTTCTCTTTATTATTAGGAGCATAAACACACACAATATACCAAGATCGATCATTATATTCATCAATCTCGATAATAACATAGTTTAAGCATGAAAACTTGACAGAAATAGAAAAATACTCCTTCCACAATAAAAGTACACCCCCAGACCTATAAGATCTTCCTCCGGGTCAACAAGGTGAAAGTGATTAAATTTTTTAAATTGAGAACAACTACTAAGATCCTTACGTCTAAGTTTGGATTCCAACAAACACACAAAAGAAGCATTATTTTTCCTCACGAGGGCTTTAAATGATTTTCTCGTCAAGGGAACCCTAGTCCCTCGACAATTCCAAACTATCACACCGATCATTCCAGACCATATTGTAGGACCGACCTCCATCCATAGCCAACAACAGAGGTGCATGTCCTTCATACGAGCTCCCTGAATACTGATGCCCTCTTCCGAATCATTGCTATCACTTAATCCTCCTTCGAGATGACCATCACAGTTCTCTGCACTACAAAAATAAAGTTTGTGGTGATCTTCAAATTCTTCCATCAACGTAATCTTCTTCCCATCGCATTTCCCATCCTTCACGACTAACTTGTATTTAACATCATAAAAATTATCACATAGCTCATCTATTAACCCTTGCATGTTTAAGATTATTTTCTCCATATTTGAGAAGTCTTCTTTAGTGAACTTCTGCATTTTTGCATTACCGGGTTCCCCACTTGGTTCCATTTTTCTTTTAAGCGTTTTAGGCCAAGTGAATTTAACCTGCGGCTTAAAAGATCTACTACCAGGATTATCAACCCATTCATTTCGCTTAACTTCATCATTCCTAGGATGATCACTAATGTGTATGGACTAAGAATTTTCCAATTCAGAAGATTCAAGGTATCCCATATCTTCCAGACTAGGACTTCCAAGATTATCTCTACTAAACTTTTTAAAGGTAGTAACCCCCATTAACATCACCATGAATTTTGCTTGATTATTGAGTAGTATTTCTCAATACGTATTAGGGTTTCTGACTGAAACTCTTGGTTTCTATTAGTGTATTTCTGGATATTATTCTGAAGTTGTAACCTTGTTTGATAGTGCAAAAAGCCTCTCCTTTGGGCGGCTTCAACGTGGATGTAGGCCATTTAGTGTTGAACCACGATAAATCTTCTTGTTCTTTACTTTTCTGAAATTTCTTTTACTTATGCTTTATCTTGAATTTGAGAAATAAGTAACCATAGATTCTTGATCTATTTTTTCTAAAGATAAAACTGTTTTTACACTGTTTTTTTACAACACAAACCAACCACGATAAAGCACATTTTTTTCAATAGGTTTTGATTGTACACCTAACATTAAGAGAGTTTTTATGCCCATACTTGCTTCTAGTCAATCTAACTCTATGATAAATTCGGCAAAATTGGCTTCCTTTGTCCAAGTGTAGTAAATTAAGGTTGCATTTACTTCACCTTCTAAAGACGGTTTATGCTTTATATTACTTTTGTAGTTGAGTATTATGGGCTACGCAAACATGTGTAATACCTATATTTTTTATTGGGGATCAAAATGATGTGCTGCATTGAATAATAAAATTGTTACTACTAGAACTAGATCCATTAGCCTCGATTTTCCCCATCTGTTGAACGGTAACTGAACGGGGAGTCAAAAATCTTCCTTAAAAATATTCTTGATGTTTTATCCAATTCTAATATCGATTATTGTGTCATCCCATTACACATTATCAAAAAGGAATTCCATGCATAGTTTCTTTAAATTATAGGATGTTTCCTTTCTGTTGTTTTATTTCTCTTCTTTCCAATTTGACAAAAAAAAAAAAAAAAAAATATTCTAACAGAAAAAGAATGGAAAAGGAAATCACATAGTGTTAAAGCCAACCACTATACGTACTTACAAAAAGTTACATAACTATTTCAGAAGATGAGAAAGAAGAAAAATCAATTCTTGATTTATTAGTTTCAATACCTTTGATTGAAGAGTCAAACTAATAAGATGTGTTCCACAATTTTGTTTTCACTATAGCATAAAGTATAGGAAGGCGGGGGGTGGTCCAATAGGACGTCTAGTTAAAAATGAAGGACTCCTAAATTAAGGTTAGTAAAAAACCTAAGATCCAATTCCTAAGATAAGATGCTAGGAATTTTCCTAAGATATTTTCTAAATGCAAAAGATAAAATCTAGGAATGCTAAGAGTAAGGACTTATACGCGTACATGGTTAGACAATAAATAAGATTACAAAGGTCAAGGACTACGAATCATAACGATGGTAAGGATGAACTAAAGTAATCTAACTTAAGTTAAAGGGAAATAAAAATATTAAGTGAAATGCATGTGATAAGTAAAAGATATAGGAAAGAGATTACGTGAGACATTTAGAGTGGTTTTGATTACCTACATCCACTACCTATGGGCATCCCTATAGGATTTTCAAACTTCTCCACTAATCTCTTTGATATATCTTAAGGGTGAGATATAAACCTTTACAATGAGGATTTTATGGGCTATAACACAATCTAGAAACTCTCGAGAATTTTGTCGGTTAAATCACAACCTAATGAGACTTTTAGCAGTTAAGTCACAACTCAATATATTTTTAGAAGGTAATTAAAATCCTAACATGTGAAGCTACCTCTTCTCTAATGTAGAGAAAGACTAATACCCTTAATGATTTTATGAATAACTTTAAAATCAATTTGAATGTGCTCCTTTATGAGCTAATGTAACAAGATTGAATGTGAACTCCTTGAAGAGTTGAATGTGAAAGCGGAGCTTTGAGGTTGATTATTTTTGTTGAGTAGATATAAATATGATATCTTGACTTAAATGAACTTCTTGATGATATATATATATATATATATATATAACACATAGGTGCACCAAACTTTATTAGATGATATAGAAGTGGTAAACAAGCTTGGGACTCTTTCTTGAAGTGTAGGATATTATGACATTAAATTAAGGTTTCAAGAATTGAGTGATATGATGCAAGAGATCCCTCTATATATAGTAGGTGAAGTTTCGAATTCTCTATAAGAATGATCACTGCAAAAAGGTAATACCATTTTGCATAAATTGTGCCTATATTTTTCACGTGGCATCCTTAGTTCAACGGTTAGAATAGTTATATGCTCTTGAAACAACGTCATTGAAGTAAAAAATGTTATTGATTAAAAATGGGTATTTGTTTTGGGTAGGGATGTCGACTAAGATGGTTACAAGGTTACGTATTAATTCTGTCTTTCTAGTTCTTATGAAAAATGTTACATCAGTTTCATGCACAAAAGGTTATACCGATTTAAACGGTATTTCAATTTGGGTATGTTGTTTCCGGACTGAAGAGGCATTCAACTTATATTCCTTAGATAGCTCAAATCGAAACGCTTTCTTCATAAGAGTTCTGCAATAAGAGATTTAACAATCAATGTTAGTACAACTCACGAGCAATAAAGTATCACACAAAGATATGTCAAGAAAGGTGTGAAGTAAGAATTAAGTGAAAGATAGAATATAAATATCATGATATTGATGTTAAAAAATTAAAGATGAACTAGTCGCAAGTAGACAAGACTTGTAGTTTATCTTATGCACCAAGAATGACCCTATATAGAGTTTATGATTTTAAAGATGTTTTTAAATCATCCGAGGTGCAATGAAAGCATGTGATATGTATGTGAGCTCGGAAGAGTATACATGAGATTAAAGCATAATCAATCACATATAAATAGAAGACTTCACATAGGATAAGTAATGCAAGCATACAAGTCATGAGAAAGTGATAGAAAATAGGTCTTATCGTATGTGGTTTTGATGAAATTATGTAATTCTAGAAGATAGAATAATCACCTAGTGAGAAAATATTTAAATACTTAATTAACTTAAGTTTTTTTACATAAAAACAAGCTATTGATAGACCATATGCTAAAACACACTATGTATCTTGGTGAAATGAAACAATTACACATAAAAAGATTGACCCTTTATGGGATGGCGTATTTTAGACACTTCCACATGAAAAATCTGACTTAGGTGGGCACATTGCTATGCCTAAAGTCGTTTTACAAAGATATTGTTGAATACTATATTCAAACTACTAGAAGAAAGCAAATTTTTTCTCCTCTAACGAATTGAGGGAAAAAATACCCTGATCTAGTTGTGTAAGTCCCAAATGAGGTAAAAGGTCACACCAATAAAATTATAATACTCGAGATCTAAGCGTGGTAGATTCAAGATAAGATTAGCAACTATTGGTTTGGACGCTCTATTGGTTGTGTCATCGTTCCATCCAGAATGATTGGCTTTGAAGAGCTATAGAACTAATAAAGGGGATGAGCCATTTGATTTGTATTTTTTTTATCATTTGATTTGTTTCAAATCATGAAGTTAAGAAATCAATTATCTTTCTAAATTTTTCATTATTACTATTGTCAGCAATAGTTTTTTTTTTCAATTTTTTTAGCACATCTTTGTTGTAATCAGACTCTTTCAAGTCCACGAGTCGGGGTGGCTAACAGATCAATTCGGACGGTTCGGTCCGGTCCTTAGCAGATCTGGGCCTTGCTGGTCCGGTCTATCGGTTTCCCTATTTCTGGACCGGTTCGGTCCGGTTCCACTTCGGTAAATCTTGGGGTCCGAACCGGTAAGATGAACCGGGTAAACTGGTTCCGTACCGGTTCTAACCAGTTCTCCTACTGTTTTTTATTCTCTTAATAGTTTAGGCTGATTTAAAAAAAATTAATTATATTATCGGTCTGGTCCGGTCCAGACCGGTTCTAAACCTTCATATTTTTTTGTGGAACCGTACCGATAAACTAAGGACCGGTCCGTTTCCAGTTCCCTACTATTCCTCTGGTCCAGTCCGTAGAACCGGTCTAATAGCCTGGCGAATCCACGAGTAATGTATTCTCTTTTCTACTTCTAAGAAATTCCCATGTAACTGATAACTACGAGTTTTTTGCTAATATATACCAATTTTAGAAAACAATTTGCATAAATATACCAAATCAAAAAGTAATTACAAAAATATACCATTTCATATTCCCAGATTCTGAAATGGTAAATTTCGGATATTGGGATCCCAAAAAAGGAATTTTTTTTTTATTTGCTTATGTTTTTTTTTTCAAAGAAGAAAAAAATCAAGAACGTTTATACAACTGATGTCTCCTCATTTGTGATAATATAATATACTTCAGAGACATCATTTTAGGCTTATTTATTAGTTTATAGGTCGAAATTAGCTTAATTTAGTGCACTTTCCTATTTTGAGTCTTGATTTGTAGAATTATTATTTTTAGAGCATATTGGGTTTAATTGTTTATTTAGTGTGAAGCTTTAAAGATAATTATGGAGATTAATTAGAGTCCAAGTCAAAGACTACAACTTATGGAAAGAGATTTGCATGGAAATTGGAGATAAGGAAACAAAGGCTAAAAAGATGGAAAAGGAAAAGCTGCCTAAATCTGGGATTCTGCATACACGTCTAAAGATATGCGTTTTTACCTAAGAAATAGGCCGCTTTTGGTAATTTCCTTCTACAGGGTCAAGATAATTCTGTTGCGATTCTTTTGATATCTTATGGAGCTCAAACCGACCAATAACGAAGAAGATATGCTCAAAACGGTCCAGCAGTGTTTATCTTTATTTCCTTACGAATTTGAGTTGGACTAGGAGTCCATTACTTTCCTTCTCCTTCAAGAAAACGAATTAGGTCTTCCTATACCCTATAAATACAACCTATTAAACACTCTAAAATCATCCTTGGCCAGACCCTAAGGCCAAAAGGAAGCTGCAACACAAGAGAAGAAGTCTGGAGGGAGCTGTGCATCAATCATGTCTCCTTCAACCTCTTATTTTGTAATTCTTTTCTCTTCTTTTCTTTGTATGAACTAATTCTCTTAGCTTAGGTTTGCATAATGTATAAACTATGAATTCTAATTCTTCTATCTAAGTTCTTTGGGAATTATATGTTTTAATCTGATATTAGCTACTTACCTTTATATTTGATTATGTGTTTTGATTTAATGATTGTTTTCCTTGCGAATGCATGCGTATAGGATTACCTTAATAGTAGTTAGATGGTCTCCTTGACAGGGTGTTTAACTATTGAACAACCACATAACGTCTAGTGTCGATATTAGTTCTGACAAAACATGATTCTAACTAGATAGTCATTAGGGTTTGTTTTGATCACCATATCACCAATTGATTGTAGTGTGCTGGATAGGGCCTTAGTGGCGTTTGATAACCCTATTTGAGTCCTCGTCTTGGTTGTGCCGTAGCCCCCTTAGTCGCTCTCAAGGTCTAAGATTGGGGAATATAGAATCCTGACTAAGTATACCAAGAGCTAATATTCTCCCTTATAAATTAGATCTAATAGATAGAATTAGAAGGATTAGTGCATACTAGTAAAACCTAAGCTATACTTTCATACTATCCTCTTTTCTTTTCTTTTATTTATTTTCTGTTTTTAGTTTATTAGTTTAGTTTTATTATTATAAAAACCAAATAAATATTTGTCTTTCTCTTCTTTCTCTTTGCGTATTATCTTTCTATCTTTTATATCTGCACTTGATAATTTGCATAAGTTCCCTCTAACTTTCGTCAGTCCCTGAGGAACGAATCTTCTTATCATTAAAACTTGCATACGTCCTGTAATACTTGCAGTACAGTGTTAGTTTAGGGTGTGTATTTGCACTTATTTATATCATTATTTTATCACACCTTAGGCCACACCAAAAATGATTTAAGGAAAACATAAAAGTCACTCAGCGAGCCATTCTTCCACTTAGAAGTATCAATGTTGCGTCTTACACTCTTAGCTGTGAGATCCGGAACGCTATTAAATTTCCTGTTAACGAAGTTAACCTTCCAGTTAGGGAACTTCGCGAGCCAGCTCCTCATTTCGGCAATGAACGGGTAAATTTGCCATCGAATACCTGTGCATTTTCCTATACCTTGAATCAGTTCAAGGTTATCGGAGTAAAAGGAGACACTCCGAAGATTACAACTAGCAGCCTTTCTCATCGCGAGAAGGACCGCCCAACATTCACCTTCATTAGGGCTTCTAACTATATGTCTGGAGACAAGCTTGTGAGCAACTTTGCCTTCCTTGTCAATAGCAATTGCTGCTATACATGTCGGTTCATAATCTCTTTTAAAAGATGCATCGCTCATGAAGATATATTCTGACTCATCTGTGAGAATTGGACTGTTCTCAATAATGGCATCATTACTATTCGCATTCCTTATTGTGCTATTCTTTTCCTGCTCCTTTCCTTCAGTAGTTTTATAATTAAATAGATCATTCATAAACGAGTTAATTTTAAACAAGACATCCTTAATCGCCCATGGGGTTTTATCGTGAAAACCTCTCATTTTCGCCTTCCATATGTTCCATAAAGTAAGTAGAAAGTAGGCGGTAAATTCATTTTGGTCCCATCCACTCTTAATGTATTTTTTCCGCATTTCGATTAACCATTCTCCCAAATCATATTTTCTTTCTTTTTCAATAACAATTTGTAGTCTTGAGTTGGCCCAAACTGCCATACTTAAAGGACATTTAGTAAAGAGATGTTCCATGTCTTCCTTATCCAGCTCACACCATTCACATGTATCATTCTTGACACACTTCCTAATTTTAAGGTTTCGTTTGGTAAGAATAGCTCCATTGTAAATTTTCCATCCAAAAGATCTAACTTTATTCATAACATTTTATTTCCAAATTATGCTCCAAGGACTACTATTATCATGTTTACCTTGAGAATATGATTGAGCTTCATTTTGTACTTCCACATCTACCAGTTTATGATAACCAGATTTGGTACTATATACACCATCCTTTGAGAAAGGCCAAATTAACTTGCCTTCCTCCTTGTTTATTATCATAGGGATTTTACAAATGTCACTGACTATGTTTGGTGGGAAAAGTTGTCTAAGTAGCTCCATGTTCCAATTTGACATGTCTTCATTAAAAAGTTGAGCTACAATATCCACTTTGCAACCTGCCGGCCTCTCCAAAGATATATTATTGTTGACTCACTTCTGATCCCATATATTAATATTTAAACCATTTCCAATTCTCCAAATAGAGTGTTGTTTGCTAAATTGGATTCCCTTGTAAATACTAGCCCAGCTCCATGATCTTTTATTTGGTAATTTTGCATTTAGAATATTATAAAAGGGAGAGAAAATACCCTTTAATACCTTGGCTACAAGTGAGTTAGGATTATTCATAATTCTCCAAGCCTGTTTAGCTAATAGGGCTAAATTCATTTTTTGAAAATCTCTGAATCCAATACCTCCAATAGCTTTAGCTCTCGCAACTTTTTTCCATTTAATCCATTTAATCCAGTGAATTCTTTTTTTTTAGTACTCGTGTCCCACCAGAAATTAGCAACAATTCCAGATAGTTTTTTGCAAAGTGATTTCGGGAATTCGAAGATAGACATTGCATAATTAGGTATCGCTTGAAGCACTGCCTTTATAAGTACCTCTTTGCCTCCATCATAAAGTAGATTAGCAAAGTAACTAGATGATTTATTTAGCAGTTTGTCTTTGATATAATTTAAATTCTCTGATTTTGCTCTCTTTAGAGAAAAAGGAATCCCCGAGTACTTACCAAAAGATGATGTTCTTGTAACATTGAGATTTCTTGACACCTCTTCACATATATTCTCTGGAGTTCCTTTGCTGAATAAAATTGACGATTTCTGAAAATTAATTCGTTGACCAGATGCTTGACAAAAGAGAGATATAGTATCTTTAAAAGTCTCAATTTCTTTTTTATCAATATTAATGAAAAACAAAGCATCGTCAGCAAATAAGAGTTGCGTGAGGCTTGGACAGTTTCTGGTAATTTTTATACCTTTGATATTCCCTTCTCGACATTGATAGTTAATAAGACCGATAAGGCTTTCGTAATAATCGAAAAAAGAAGAGGAGATAATGGATCCCCCTGTCTTATCCCTCTGGATGGTGAAAATTTATTAAGCCTCTGTCCGTTGACTTTTATCTGAAACGTCACCGAGGATATACAATTATAAATCCATTCAGTCCACTTTTCACAAAAACCAATGGCCTTAAGGGTTTGAATTAAAAAATCCCAGTTGACTTGGTCACAGGCCTTAACCATATCAATTTTGACCGCCGCGAAGTGCTTTCTTGACTTTCTTTTGTTCTTAAGGAAAAAGGAAACCTCTGGATCAGTTAGAATGTTGTCTTGTATACTTCTTCCTTTAATGAAAGCTGATTGGGTAGGCGATATTAAGTCATCCATAATCGGCTGTAATCTATTGGCAAGAATTTTTGAAATAATTTTATAAATAAAATTAAGACACGCTATAGGTCTATAATCCGCCACTGATTCTTGAGACTCCCCTTTTGGAATAAGTGTAATCAAGGTATCATTGAGACCCTTAAGTGGTGTATTATTTTTGAAAAAAATGTTAACAATAGTAAAGATATCGTCTTTAAGAGTATCCCAATTTTCTTGGTAGAAATTACCTGGCAAACCATCCGCCCCTGGGGATTTAGATCTCGACATATCAAAAACCGTTTTTTTAATTTCTTCCATATCTGGTATTTTGGTAATTTCCTCATTTATCTTATCAGAAATCTTGTTAGGTATATATTGAGATATATTTTCTCCTTGATGTACTGTTTTATCAGAGAATAAATTCATATAATAATCACGAATAATACCTTTGATCTCCGCTTCATTATCTGTCCAAACTCCATCCTTATTCTTGATAGCGTTAATTTTATTTACTTTCTTTCTGAAAAGCGTTTTGGCATGAAAATAATTTGTATTTTTGTCTCCTTTTTTAATCCATTGGTCCCTCGCCTCATCTGCCCGAAATAATTCCTCTTGTCTCCAAGCTTCTTCTATTTTTCCATATATTTCTTTTTCTTTAATCCAATTAGACTCCGTGGCTTGCTCATTTTGAAGTATAGTTAACTCTTTTTGAAATTTCTCTATGAGTTTGTGGTTGTTACAAAAGTTTTGTTTACTCCATCCAGTAAGAGCTAAACAAAGTGCATCTCTCTTTGCGCAAAAATCTTTAATAGAAAGAGCATTACCTTGACCAATCCACACTTTATTAATGAAATCCTTACAATTCTCGTTTTCTAACCATCTGGATTCGAACATAAAATATTTTTCAAACCTTGATTTGGGTGTATCCATGGATAATATAAGGGGTGAATGGTCAGATCCAATCGCCGGTGGTACTTGAATTGAAGCATTAGGAAATTTTTCACACCAAGAAAGAGAAGCAAGCCCCCGATCAAGCCTTTCTTTAACATTTTCTTCACCTTTTATTTTCTTCGTCTAAGTATAAAAACATCCTTTACTTGGTAAATCTAGTAAACCATTTTGATTAATGAAGTTATTAAACCTTATAATTCTATCAAATTTTGAACCTCTTTTGCCAAATTTTTCAGATGTTCTTGAGATATCATTAAAATCTCTAATGAACAAAGTAGGAGTGTCCACTTTTGAGTACCAATTAGTAAGAGATTTCCATAGATTATTTCTTTCATTTTCAAAAGTTGGAGCATAAACGCACACCAAGTACCAAACTTCTTTATTTGATTCCATTACTTCAGCAATTACAAAAGATGGGCCAGAGTTTATAACCCTTAGTTTCACGGAATCTTTCCACAAGAATAGAATTTCCCCAGACATATAAGATCTTCCCCTGGGCTCGACTATGTGTGAATTTTCAAAACTCTTAAAATGACTACAAGACAAAAGTTTACTAGACCTTAACTTAGCTTCTAAAAGACACGCAATAGAAAAGTGAAACTTCGAAACAAGGGACTTAAACATACTCTTTCTCGAGGGTGCCCTTGCTCCTCGACAGTTCCAAACAAGCACACTTCCATCGAACCCGGCCCTCTTAAGGGACAGGCCGTCATCCACACGAGAAAATAAAGGTCCACTTTCCATCACGGGTAGTCCCTGTGTACCCACAACCTCTTCAGATGAAGATTCTTCACTACATATTCCTTCATGATGACCTTGACAGTCATCTCCTTTGCAAAAAACCAGATTTCCAGTAACTTGAACATCACCACCAAAATAGTTCTCCTCTTTCTCCTGATTATAAAGGAATTGGTCTCTCACTTCGAAAAAACTCAAGTATAACTCGTCCACAAACATCTGCATATCACTAATCCTCTTTTCCATCAAATTGAAATCATTAACGCTTAGCTTTTGCATTTTCTTCTTAGGTTCTTGTTGAATAGAAGCAGGTGCAGTCTTGCGCTATAAATCCATCGGCCAGGTATATTTTTCTTTTGGACTAAAAACGCACATTCTTGGTTTGGTTCGCCATGCGACCTCTTCATCATTCTCGCTTCTAGGGAAATTGCTAAAGTGATCTGATTGTGAATTTGGGGTAGCTTCTTGTGGTTCATAACTGTACTCCTTCTCGTTGTCACTGATCATCACAGCTTTACCTTTGTAATCATCTCGGTATGCAGCAAGGGGATCATTTATGTTGATATTATCTTGATTGACCTCCTTAAGCTGATCATAGTTTGCGCCATTATTGAAAACCTGTTCTCATTGAATAACACTAAGTGCAACATTATCACTTAGTAAGTTAAGAGCAGATTTGTTACCACCATCGATATAGTTAGTGTCTTAGGTGAATTTCTTATACATTCCATCTATGTCAACCTCACGTGCATTGAGAACCTCTTTAATAGCTTGATTTGATACGATGATACTCATCCCAACTTCTCCCAGTTCTTCTCTAAATATTTTGAAAATTTCTGGATAGTTCTTCTCAGATAATTCAACTGGACCTTAAAAGTGTGCTATGTTGTTGTAGATTTCTTCTAGCATCTCAGTGTTTTTCCTCTTGCGTTTTTGTGATTCAGACTCGCTCTTCTTATCTTCTTTATTAGTTTCTCTATTACGAATTTGTGAAAGAATAGAGATGGAACTAAATTGAATGTTAGATATTAAAGCATTGTTACCAGCATTGCACCCTTCTTCATCGTCCTCTCCATCAGCATCATGTCTTCTAAAAGGGTAAAACCTTATAATTTCATCAAAGTTACCTGAATTGTCTCTTCTCCTTAGTACGTGAAATACCATATCTTCGTTACGAACAACCATCTCCTTACTCCAGTTTACATACCTTGCTGCATCATCGTTCCAACAAGGACGAACCATTGAGGTGTAGCATGATAGTTTGTTGTGTCCCAATCTTCCGCAGTTAAAGCAGAATAGACCCAAGCTCTCATAGGTAAAACCAACCCAAGCGAGACCATCCAATTGATCTATAAACACCCCTGTCTTGATTGGTTCTTGTGTATAAAAGTTCACTCTAAAGCGAATGAAGGTTAAATCATCTCTATCAGCAATAGGATAATTGATTTCACACACTTCTCCAATGTAACTTCCAAAAGCCTCTATCGCATTGATGTTATTCTGGATACCTGCAAGGCCATAAATCCTCACCCAAACAGAGGAAGTGTTGAGATCAGCCTCGTTCCACTTTTCATTTCTTTCACACCGGTAGATGAGGACATGCATACCACTCACCAGACCAGGCCTGTTGAAAAATATTCTATCTTCCTTTTCTTCTTTGTCGAGAGTTATTTTGATGATGTTTGGCTGCACTTCTTCGAAAATAATTCTGCCTCTGATTCCCCATGTTTCAAGTACTACTTTTCGAAATGTAGTGAAGTTAATCACTCTGTCAGAAATAACCCGAGTGAAAAAAGAGAGTTCAGATACATTTGGCTTAATTGATGATGTTTTGGTAGATAGGGTAAGTGATTCGAGTTTAAGTAAATCATCAGTGCGGGCTTTAGCAAGTGGTAGGAAATGATTGGATTTGGAGGCTGAATTTTGCTGCATGGTGTTTTTGATGGTTGAAATAACTTTGTTAGGATTACTGTGAAGAAAGAATGAGTTGTAGTGTACCTTATATATAGTACCTTGATGAACACAGAAAATATCTGCAGGAAATACGAAGAGTTTTCCAATTTCACTTGAGTCTTGCATGAGGGACAGGTGTAAGAAGCGTGAAAGAAAACTGTAAGACATCTTGCAAGAAACCAAGCGTTTGGTTATTAACATATAATTTAACCCAGCGTGCACGGTGAGAAATCCCCACAGAGTAGGAGGCGCACTAATCCATGTAATAAAGAAATCAAAGTAAAATCTTGTAAGTAAAGAAATAATCTGCAGAAAAATATTCAACCAATGGATGTTACGGAATTTGCATGGACTGATCTTGTAGTATCTAGGCGCCGTATAAGCTCCATTATCAAGATTAAATGTGCTAATATAACCATAGTGATAGGCACATCTGTATAATCCAGTTGCAGATTTAATATATTTATCAAATAAGAAATTAGGAAGAATCTTATAGGTTCTGCAGTAGATACACAATCCTTCCATAGGATTTGGATTAGAGTAGAAAATATATATTACTTGAACAAGATAAATACACACTCGAAATCTTTGGTATATATAATAGCTGCAACTCATCTAGAGAGAGATAAGGTAATTAATTAACTAAAGGTTGATAATTGGTCTAGTGGTTAGGCTACTTTTATAATCAGTTAAATTAAAATAAGTTGTTTAATTAGTTTTTAATTTATATAGTAGTGTAGATAAATTAGAATAATCATGATATATTAGTTTATGATTTAGGTTGTGTTTAAAATAAAATAAAATAATAATAATTTTATATTATATTATTTTTAAATTGATTATTTCAAAATAGATTTTAAATAATTTTGTAAATTATTAAATTATTAGAGTTGAAGTTATCACATAGGTTAACCTTAAAGCCTTTCAAATAGAAAAAAATAGATAGAATTATACTAAATAAACTAGATTATCTCGTCTGAAATATGAACATAATTGCCTTTACTCTAAAGGCCTAACAAGTTTCTTTTCATAGAGAAGGAGAAATAACTGACCTTCTCAAATCCAAAGTTACATACCATATACAATCTTTTGTCTAAATACTCTTAGTGTCGAGTTAAGGACAGAAGAAGTTGGCTTACCTCTTCAACGCTTAGTATTTTTATAGTTGCACATAGTTTATTAAGTAGGTTTAGAAGACTCCATTGTTACATTTCTTTTCTTTCTCTCCACTTAGTAGTCGCTAAAGCTAGTAATTCTACAATTTAAAATAATTATGAAGTCTATGATGTAACTCAATTGCTTAATCATTTAGTTGCCAAAACTGATAGCTAGAAAGTTTCACTAAGACTTTAAAAAGTATCGAATACTAGTCTTGTATCTTGATGTATAATATAATTCTGGGCATATATGGTCCTAATATTCCTATCTCTAATAATAACACCTTAGAGGTCATATCACATGTCGAGAAATTGTATGAAACTAATAATTTGAAATGATTATTGTTTTATTTAATTTAATTTTAAACACAATCCAAATTATAAACTAATATATCATAATTATTCTAATTTATCTACACTATTACATAAATTTTAAATTAATTAAACAAAATTATTTTATTTTAACATTAATATAAAATAACCTATTATTAAAATGATTTTTTGATCTCAATAAGATTTGATCTCAAGATCTCTTGATCACTTAAAAACAACTATCCATCCTTAATTGAAATAACTATAACAATTATTATGTATTCGATATATTAGCAAATAATTTTTTTTTACCAATTATGGAATCCCAATTTTTGAAATTTTACCACTTCAGAATCTATGAATCTGAAATGGTTAATTTTTGTAATTAGTTTTTTATTTAGTATATTTATGCATTTTTTGTGAAAATTGGTATATATGTGGAAAAAACTCGATAAATAAGTTTTAGAACTTTTATAAATAAAGTTGTCGATATTTTGAAAATCAATTTAAATTTAAATTGGTCATAAAGTTCATTACTGTCTGATATTACATACACGTTAAAATAAATACGAAATTACATTTTCACGAGCAAGTAGTGAATTTCGGAAAAAGAAAAAAACAAGTAATGAATCAACCTTTTCTTTTATTAAAATATCATAACCATGAAAAAGATTAATTGTTTTTTTCGAAAATGTGTTCTAAATAAGTGACTAAGCTTTGGATATTAAATGTTTCATAATCATGACAAAGACTAATTTTTTCTTTAAAATGCGTTCTAGGTAAGCAGATATGAGACCTATTTTTTATGTTTTGATTAGGAATCTTAATCACATATAACTTGTGGCCTAGACGGTTTTTGTAGGATCAGAACTTCTTTAGTCCACATAATTTTGCAGCGTAGGCCATGACATGAATATCGTTACTGTTGCCTTCTTCTTTTTTTATATATGGACGTCTGAGCAAGCTTTTGTGCATCATGACTATTTTTATAAGAAATGTATGTTGGAATTATTCTTAAATATAATTTATTTTTAATTATCCTTTCATGTTCTTGGAAGAGTGGAAAATATTATTTGTGTTAATTTGTCACACATTATAATTTGGAAAAAAAAAACATTGGAATTATTTAATTTCAAATAATTCCTTATTCTTGATAAAAGATTAATGGTTCTTTATATATATTAGTTGTTATAGGAGTTACAAAAACTTGATAAAGAAAAAAACAGATGACTTTAATGAACATTGACGAGCATTAATGTGACGGTTTTCTTGTCTTGCTTTTTCTTTTATAAATAGTGACTTTGTCACTTTCATTTCAAGAGGAGAAGAAAAAAGATTATTCTTGAGAGAATGGAAAAATATAGAGAGAATAGAAAGGAAAAAAAAATATTCTAGAGAGAATAAAGAGTAGAATGTAGAATGAAACTAAGAATTAGAAATACTATTATATTTCTCTCTCAAATATTCTAGTATAATATTTCCTTAGAGTAGAACGTCTGTTAGAGATAACCGGCACAGCCGGAATATCTTTTTAACACCATTTTACATTCCATGTAATAGTTCTTTTCTCGTATTTTCCATGTAAGTTTCGTTATTTTCAATTTATTGTAATAGTGTAGTATTACTTTAATTGAATATTATCTTTTGTTTTACTTTTGGAATTCGATTTCTCTACTTTTAAAACCAGTGAGATTGTTATTTTTCCAACAATTTAAAAAGATATTCTTGTAATATCACTTGTTGTTTTTTTAGAAATGGTTTTTCCTATCTCGGCAGTTGCTTCATAATTGAATGCAAAGGCCTTTTCCCGATGTGACTATGTTGGAGCCTTTCAATGGTTCAAACTACAAACGTTGGGTACAAAATCCACTGATATGTCTTGAACAACATGAACTAGACCTTGTCGTTCTCAAGGTACTCCCTGCCATTGAGGCCAATGGGGAATATACCAAAGAACTACATGCTAGGTTTCTGGCTTTAAAAGTTGGTTCAAGAAAGCTAATTCAGTGGTTAGAGGATGAATCTTGGATAATGTGACGAACCCCACCTTTTATTTGTGTACCGTTGAGAAGTCAAGAAAGACTATCTGTGAAACGGTTCAGAAAAGGCATGAGGGTGATGATTCTGAAGAGAAAAAGTACGTCACCGGGAAATGACCCAACAAGATCTATTAGTCTCATACAAGTCGAAAAGTGAATCGACTCATGGATAAGTCCTTAAGTTTCCACGTTTTTATGAGTTTAAGGATTACTTTGGCCCCTTATATTACCACTTTTTAACTCTTGTTGCCCTAAATTTCATTCACAAACATGAATATATATCAATCGGATATTAAATATATGTGTGAATGAAGATCTATGTGAAGAGATCTATATGGTGCAACATGAAGGGTTGGTGGTTTTGGATTAAGGGGATAAAGTATGAAAACTAAGGAAATTGTTTTGTGTTTTTTTTAAACGGGCACCGTGTTAATGAAATAGAATCCTAATAAAAGATGGATCGGTTTGTGCTACACTTTTATCAATATGTGTACGACATGATCCACTTTTGGTACTTTCATTCATGGGACTTACTTCTTTTATTCTTCTATTTGTGAATAAAATATGTGGGGAAAGATGAGCCTAAGGGAAAAATTCGTTAGAGTCAATTATAGAATTTACCTTAGTTAGTCTCACTTTGTTCGAAAGGTTTGACTCCATTGATATAATATCTAGTAAAAAAAAATTTCTTTATAATACTAGTATTCACAAATAAGAGAATTGTGGGGTGTGTGCCCCTTAATGGATATAAAATAATTATAATGATTGTGATGCTC
Source organism: Nemophila menziesii (assembly GCA_029959085.1). NCBI lineage: Eukaryota > Viridiplantae > Streptophyta > Magnoliopsida > Boraginales > Hydrophyllaceae > Nemophila > Nemophila menziesii. Next base: position 124,062,890 of record JARWIR010000001.1, on the reverse strand, counting down.
TTAATGAATAAAACCCAACTTGGTATTGTCCATATTGTAAAGAGACTCAAGTGGTGACCATTGGGTTATTTTTTTATTTATTTAATAAAGTACAAGAGATGTACTATTGATCTATATGATTCACTAACTTCTCATCCATATAATGTAAATTGTGCATACATGAGCAAATTAAAACTTAATGAATTCATAGCCATGTGTGGTGGTCCTATTGAGACGGACTTGATGAATTCACCGTTTAGGTTGTTATATATTCCTCATACTTAATGAATTCATAGCCATGCGTGTTGGTCCTTTTGAGACGGATTTGATGAATTCACCGTTGAGGTTGTTGTATATTGCTCATAATATGATTACAAGGAGACGTCCTTGATGTTCCCAAGGGATGAGTTGTTAGAATCACCACAAATTCATAGCCCGTAAGGGTGGTCCTAAAGAGAAAGGACTTGATGAATTAGGGAGACACATAATCAGGCTGAGCTTTATTGCTCTTAATGATCTCGAATCCAAGAGGGTCGGCTAATGAGGCTAGACGCTCTTGGAGATCACCTATGTGCATGGAAAGGGTGATGTTTGAGGAATCTGTAACTATCAGCCGGGTAGAGTATGTGTTGTGGGGGTCTCGATCGAAAACCGTCAAGTTCAAGAGTACGTTCACTTGACAGGAATTTGGTGGTTGCCTCACTTCACTACGTGGCAATTCAAATCGAAAGATATTGCCACTTAAGTACAGTTCACCCAAATGCTATTATTTATGGAAACCTGACTACCTTCTTTTCCAAAGAACATGAGTGGGGGATTGTTGGAATTATTCTTAAATATAATTTATTTTTAATAATCCTTTCATGTTCTTGGAAGAGTGGAAAATATTATTTGTGTTAATTTGTCACACATTATAATTTGGAAAAAAAAACATTGGAATTATTTAATTTCAAATAATTCCGTATTCTTGATAAAAGATTAATGGTTCTTTATATATATTAGTTGTTATAGGAGTTACAAAAACTTGATAAAGAAAAAAAGGATGACTTTAGTGAGCATTGACGAGCATTAATGTGACGGTTTTCTTGTCTTGCTTTTTCTTTTATAAATAGTGACTTTGTCACTTTCATTTCAAGAGGAGAAGAAAAAAGATTATTCTTGAGAGAATGGAAAAATATAGAGAGAATAGAAAGGAAAAAAAATATTCTAGAGAGAATAAAGAGTAGAATGTAGAATGAAACTAAGAATTAGAAATACTATTATATTTCTCTCTCAAATATTCTAGTATAATATTTCTTTAGAGTAGAACGTCTGTTAGAGATAACCGGCACAGCCGGAATATCTTTTTAACACCATTTTACATTCCATGTAATAGTTCTTTTCTCGTATTTTCCATGTAAGTTTCGTTATTTTCAATTTATTGTAATAGTGTAGTATTACTTTAATTGAATATTATCTTTTGTTTTACTTTTGGAATTCCATTTCTCTACTTTTAAAACCAGTGAGATTGTTATTTTTCCAACAATGTACACGCTTGCTCATACATATTTACAATAAATCAGAACTAGGTTACCCACGTTCAGGAAGGGGATTCACCACGATTATTCTCATAGAAAATACGCACGCCTCCTCATGCATATTTTCAATTAATCAAAACTAGGTTACCCCCTTTAAGGGTTGAAAAAATATCAAGGCTCTGACCAGTGGAGCTACCTCAACTGATTACGTCATCATATCACACTTAAAATAATCTTTGGACGCCGACATCACAAATACAGAAATTATATCTTTTTCCAAAGAATACGAAAAAAGAATTATATTTGATAGGATTACATGTTTCGGTTAATCGATGCTGGTTTAAGTGAGGTATGATCGTGATGTCTCCCTATTTGTGATGAACTAATCTAGTTTGGAAACATCATTTTAGGTGTATTTATTAGGTTATAGGTCGATTTTTACATGATTTATTTAACTTTCCTATTTCTTGTCTTGATTTGATTATTTATTATTTTTAGAGCATATTGTGTTTAATTTATTTATTTAGTATGAAACTTTAAAGATATATGGAAATTAATTAGATGCCAAATCAATCCTAAAAGATAAAGAAAAGAAGATAATGATCGAGATAAAAGAAAGAAAGGATAAGTATGAAAGATAAAGTTGTCAAATAAATCTGAATTTCACCAGACACGTCCATAAAAGTGATCATAACCCAAAAACGGCTAAGAATTTGGAAGAATAGTCTGACGCAAAGTGATATAGATTTCCGAGACGATCAGTTTCGATATAAAGAACGCGTCAATCGGAGTTGAAATGAAAAAGTTACGAAGCTCATAGAAATGAGTTGGACATGTTGTGGGAAACATGGATCCTTACATATGAAGCTCATAGAAGCAAGAGTTTGTAGTGAAGGTTTGTTATTGTCCACGACTAATGATTACACCTCTAGGTCATACACGTCAAGGTGGCAGGGTCAAGGTTACTTAGAGTGCCCAAAATGCATGGATTCTACTCCGTCAAAGAAGGTGAAAAAAGATGTAGTTTATTTTGATCACAGAAGATGGTTACTAATGAGACGTCAATTTAGAAAAAACACAACTTCATACGCGAGTACCGAGATGAGCCACCCCCCCAGGAAATATAGTCCCACCGATATCCTGACACAGTTCTATGGGTTGCCTACTGTGTTTCCCAAGAAACACAAGGATTTTGGGGGCAAGGCGACGAAGATTAAAGGTCCTCGTGAGTTCAGTTGGAAGAAAAATAGCATTTTTTATCGTTTACCTTACTAGTCGGAAAATTTGTTAAAATATAACATCGACGTTATGCATTGCGAGAAGAATGTGTGTGATAGATTGCTCGGCACAGTTGTTGGCCTTGATGGGAAAATAAACAAAGATAATGTAAAAGAGAGAATGAATCTGAAAGATATGAGCATAAGGAAAGACTTGTGGTTGATCCAAAGAGGAGGTAAGATGATACTACGTAAAGTAAAGTATACGTTGACTACGGATAAGCGACGAGTATTTCTGGATTGGTTGAAGGCATAGAAGTTTCCCGCTAGTTTCGCGTCTAATTTGAGGAATAACATTCAAAGTTATACTTGAAAGATCATCAGGATGAAATCATATGACTGTCACGTAATGATGCGATATCTTTTCGTGGCTAGTATCCCCAGGCTTATAGAAGATAAATCAGTTATTGAGGCGATTATTGGGTTATCTAACTTCCTTCGGATTTGAATCATTTGTACTTTTAGAGCTTTTGTGCGTCAATTTGTGTGTTTTAGTGTGAAGTTCTTAGGTATATGGATGTTTAGAGGCATCACGATAAAGAGAATAAGTAAAGTTTGAAGTCCAAGATCAAGAAAAAGCGTTAAAGGAGCAAAACACATCACTTTAGTAAAGGTGGATGAGTCATAGAAACTTGAAAGTGGTCACTTGTAGCTCTTCTCGAGACCAAACGGTGCAAATTCAGACTTGGTGGTTCAAATGAAAAAGATGGGCCATTGAGTTTGAAAATTTGAGAAGTGGTTTCGGTGGATTTGGACTTACGATGCAATCGTTACATTTTTTTTACTAAAGTGGTATACAACAGTGCAGATGTAATAAAATGGATTTGGGCCCTTTAGTCAGTTAATTAGGCCCAAGTTAGACCTAATCCTTTTTCTCTCTATATGAGGCTTATAAGATCTCATTAATCAACACACTTCATTATACTACTTATTTTTAAGAGAAAAGTCAATAACGCTTGGAGAAGGGAGCAGATGAAGATTGGTCTTCGACCAATATTCAATGAACCAACACCAAATCATGTATTTAATTGTTTCTGTTACTCTTGTAATTTTTATCTGCTAAATTTATTATACTTGAGAATCGCAATTAAGGGAGAAACCCTAAGTTTCTAATTCAATAATTTTTGAATTTGGGACTATGTAATTTAAATCAAGTTGCGTATTTTGTATTGACTATATTCTTGTGCTTGTTTACTATCAACGACTTAGCTAATCAGGGATATGTTTTAATAATTAGGTTATTCATTAGTGGCGACGATCATCCAGAATGGGGGTCTGATTACAAAAATAGGTTATAGACGCGTAGTGTCTGTTATTGAGCCTGACGGTATTAACTAACTACGTAGCCAATTGGGTATAATCTTAATTATAGTCACCCTGAAGGGGTCAGTAATACTGTAAAATAGCTTCCTAAGTCTACCCTGACGGGAGTTAGGAAGATATTAGAGTCCCAACTAATATTAAAATATCGACTTTACCATTAAACGAATGCATTAGATTGTTAAATTCGGCGATTCCTGAGAGAAACTCAAGTATATCTATCATATTTGCGTAACATCTTCGTAGTTAATTTACTATCACATTTAGTTTATCTTTAGATTTACTTTCTTGCGTCTAGCTTATAAACACAAAAACCAAACATATATTTCCTTTACTTGTTTTAGCAATCAATTCTACTTTTTATTTAAACTAGTAATCATAACCTCATAATCCATGTGGAGACGAAACTCCCGAGTTTACTTATCTATTACTTGGAACGACCTGTACACTTGTGGTTAGTTGCTTCTTTTCTTTCGTGTTGAATTTATATCATACTTTAGGAGCGACCAACACCCATGGAAACAACAAATATTTTTCCCAACATTCTCCTTGTCTTCAAATAAGCATTTTAATGAGGATCTCTTAGCCAAAAATTGACCAATCAGACTACCTTAGGTCTGACTACCACCTATCATATTCAATATTTTGTGGATGATAAGCTAGTTTCAGATTGTCACTAAAATGTACTCCAAAAATAGCAGCCCAACTTTAAATTTCTCTTCCATTTGATTTAGGAACATGTGAAGAATCTTCAACTTCATCCATCCCAGGCTTCTAATCACCAACTATAACACCAATCTCTTGAGACTTCTCTATATAATAGTATGAACCTATTCTACTTCATCATCCGATCCATTCATACTCTTTATCAATATTTTACTAATCACTTTAAATAAACTAGAACCTTTCAAATCATTTAGACCCGACAATGACCTTTTTATATGAATCCGTCTCTAAAACACCCCTAGATCTAGGTTTGTGCTTCTAGTTTCCATCTTATTAAGAGGAAAAAATCATTATAATCTTTGATTTAGTAGATTTATCCCTAGCCATCTTAATCCTTAGTCAAATTAAAAGAAATTAGAAGAAAAAGAATATGAATAAATTACACGAATTAGATGAGAAATGAAGAAATTAGAAAATAAAAGAAGAAAAGAGGTTAAGAGATCTATTTAGGGATTAGAAAAGAAAATGGTTAGATTTGATTTTTTATTTTTTTGAAAACACAGACGATTTGAGCAAAAGAAAAAAAAATAAATAATTGGGAGAGAAAAAACACAAAAATTGTTTAAAAACCTGAATCATGGAAAAAGAACCATCACTCAAATATATTACTTTAAGCACGTGGAAAAGTTTTCGCAAACTAACGAATATTATGCCACCAATCATTAGTGTATTCTAAACTCACTCTTGCTGACCCGAGCAAGCAGAACCAGGTAGATCAAAGAGAGGACGAGGACACGGATATGGAGACTCGCGCTTAGTGTGCCAAGAGCTAATTTTTGCGCGGATAAGGTAGCACGAGATAGGAATGGTTATGCAACTGCGAGAGTTAGTCAATAAGAGTTTTTGCTTTATATGTAATCGCTTGTTCTTAACGGCTTATTTTAGCCTCTCATGTATGAAAAAAAAACTCACTTTTGCATACATTCTTCTTTAATTTGACCCCTTAAGGGTTGGATTATTTGAGTAGAATATTGATTTTAACCCGACTTTGACCACCAATCTGATTTTAACCCCCTTTGACCCGATCACGTGACAATATAGATTGTTACGAAAAAAGAAGTGGAAATAGTTTCTTTAGGAACCCAACATTGTTAGGATCGTGTAATATTATGGTGTGTACGGGTCGATTAACCCCAACCAATCTCACCCCTATGATATAATTGATAAATCTATTAGCGTGGGCCTCCATCGGCAAATTTCCTTATACAATCCATCGGCCCGGACCAAATTGAATTTTAATGAAGCCCAATATGCCCAGCTGATTAACAACTACTCATACTTTACTACCACCACGTGCCCATAAAGCGATCTATATCATCAATAAAGTTGCTAATATTTTATTTTCTCTTTTAACAAATAAAAGTATAGCAGTTTAGCATACTCTCTCTAACCCCCCGCGAAATCACTGGTGACAAAAAGGTACTAATTTTTGTAATTCTTATTACCAGTTTTTGCATAATTTTGATATGAATTGTTAGCTCAATTTTCCGGATTTGCTTATGTTTTATCTCTTCGTATGAAGTGCATGTATCGATCGAAATAGTTGTCATTTCCTTGTTCGTTTGGATCTACGTATTTTAAATTTGAAATAATTTTATTTCCGTTTGGAAATTTTTAATTATTACATATTCCTGAGGTATTTCATGTTCGTATCTTAGGCTCAACAGTAAAGGTTCGAGGAACTATGGTGTTGTTAGTTTTCTTTGAAGAGATTTCATATACTTGTGGAAATTAGTAAATAAATATACCAAAAACCTAAAGTTTGTTTGTTTTTGATTTCTCGTAACTTCGATTTCAATTAATTTTTTTTTTTAGAATAGAGATACAACAAAGATTCTGTTAGCTTTACTAGCTAGATCCGCCATGTTTAACCGTGTAAGAAAAGCTTGATAGTGTATCTGATATGTATTATCAAAACTTATGCACTAGAGAATCTTAATTTGTTAAATTAATTGAAGTGTTGATTATGATTTCCACAGGCCCGGCCCACAAAATGGATGCATCTACTTCTTCAATGGAACAAGAAGAGGAATCAAATAACTTTGACATAGATAATATTGAGGAAATTTTAACAAGGATTGAGCTTGATTTAGCTCGTTCTGCTGAGAAGCTAACAAACTTAAATTCACTTGTAATGAATGTAGCTACAAGAGAAGGTGATTTCGAATCTTTTTTATCAGATAAAGATCCAAGTTTAAGCGATTCTTCTCAAAAGGCTCTTGAATTTGATCTTTTATCTGGAATATTGGATTCAAATGCTAAAGAACTCGAGGATTTTATATCCACACATCAAATGGAGATTGAGTGTGCTCGTGAAGCTTTAACTTCACATAATCAACAGTTAGGTGAAGCTTATAATGTAATAGAAGAGAAATTAGATGATTGTGAAGCATCCTTAAATCAATCACTCGAGCAACTTTCCGAAATTAAAGTCCAATCTTCTAATTTCCAAAGGATAATTTCAATTTCTGGTGAGAATAAATATTTCGAGTTTTCTATTAAATAATATTGTGTTTAAACAAAATGATGTGTTTTTCTTTTTCAGGGAAAAACGATGAACCTGTGGAGTGTTTTGGAAATGGATATTTATCGAATCTCGATAATAAGATAAAAATGCAAACAAGTGAACAACAAAGGCATATTTTAAGGATGTTAGAAAAATCATTAGCTAGAGAATTAGATCTGGAGAAGAAGCTAAATGAATCGAAATTAAACGAAGAGATATTAAATCGTAAATTAAAAGAAGAAATATTTTTTCATGAAGAAGAATCCGAAGCTTCATGGGAAAGACTATTTAAAGCTGATAATCTTGCTGAGGTTTTATTAAGCTCTTCGAAGGAACTTTTGGGTCGTTTACAAGTATCACAGTTTACTCAAAAGGGCTCAAATCATAGAGAAGAAGATTCAAGATCTAAGCTTCAAGAACACGAGAAAACTATTTTAGATCTTAAAGAAAAGGTGAAATCACTTGAAGATAATGAATTTTTGTCTTCGAAAGTTACGGAATTGGAGAAAAGAAGTGAAAATGCGGAAAAAGAATGTAAATTGTTACGAGAATTTAATATGGATCTTGAAACAGAGTTAGAAGATTTAAAAGTTAGTAATATTGATGCGTTAAATAAAAATGAACAGCTTGAAAAACAGTTAAAAGAAGCTGATATAGGGTTACAACATGCTGTAGCATCAGCTGAAGCTACTCAAGAAAAGTTACCAATGTTACATTCAACTATTAAAGATATGGAGAATTTAATTAATAATTTAAAGTCAAATATTGCGAAAGCTGAAAGTCAAACAGAGAGTGTTGAAGATAAATGTATACAATTGTCTGAAACTAATGCTGATCTTAGTAATGAAGTGAATTTCTTAAGGGCAAGATTGGAATGTTTAGAAGGTTCGTTAAATCAAGCTGAGGTTATAAAGAAGGAAACTGCTAAGGAAATAAGTACAAGGACTAAATTGATATTTGATTTAATTGTTCAATTAGCTTCTGAAAGAGAAAGACTTCATAACCAGGTTTTGTATTAAATATTTAATAGATATATATATCTAATGTTGTATGTATTGTTTGAAACTAAATTATTTTTGTTTGTAGATTTATTCATTAACGAAAGATAAAAGAGATATGATTAATTATACAAGGAAAATGAATAAAGATCAAGAATCTACTACAGAGAATGTTTTGTTTAATAATGATGTTTCGGGTTCAGTTACAGCTTCTGTAAAAGGAAGTAACGATGATTTAACTCATTTACCTAGTACTAGTTCTGAGGTGGGTCCCGTTTATTTATTGTCTAATGATGTTTTATTAATGTGAAATTTGTTTCAGGGGTCGAGAATTGTGTTAGAGGATGAAAGTGTGAGGAATATTGATGCGAGACAGTTGAACATTAAGTATTTGGTTTTTCCAGTGTTTTTGTTAATGACTTTATTTGCAGCGTTTTGGGTTCAAAATCAGGGATATGTTGTCTTAAATTAGGTTATGATAATAGATTAAATGTTATGTTATGAAAGTATGTAATTTTGTAGTTCTATTACTATCAGATCAGATATTATATAGCAATGTAGTTTTTGAGTAAAGTAAGTTGAGCCTACCAATCAAACATGAAGCTGTAATTGCTATTACCACACTTTTTCGGTTTATATTTGTTTTAAGTGCTATGTTTAATTTTTTTTTTTGGACAATAAAGTGTTATTTTTGATTAATACAGGTTAGGTTGAACTTAGAAATGGAAGGAATAAGTTTTTGTTAAACCTACACAATTACTTCTTGTGTCCAACTTTATTGGTGTTATGCTTAAAAATTAAGAGAAACATTCAATAACCCATATTCCCATATTTTACAAAATTATCATAATTTAAGCTAAGGTTATTTGTTGTATTATTGTTTTCATTTTTTAATTAAGGGTAATATTGAAAAAGATTTTATGATATTGTGAAAAGATGAACAATATGGGATATAGCTTTTTTGAAGTTGGATAAATAAAATTAGATTTTTTTTATATACTAGTATATATCTATATTAAATAATACAATTTACCTACTACCTACGGGTTTGAGTTAACCAGTTGTGGTTAGTTTAACTGGTTAGAGTCTTGATTATCCTTTTAAGTGGTACAAATTTAAACTATGTCAATATACTGAGTCAAAAAGTGGCTTTTTCATTTAAAAGAAAAACCAATTATTTTGTTCACAAAGTGAGGCTTGTATGAGAGAGGAATTTCTAAGAAACTAAAGAATGGGGCTTATGATGGAATTGATTTTTTTTCCAAACATAATATATTAAAATTTAGACGAGATTACAAAATTAGCCAATCTCAGAAGGGATGGCTTCAATGCTGTTAAAAGAGTCTAGCCTATTTGGAACCACACAAGTGTGCGAGCCATTCGAGTTGCTAATGAGCTTTAGTTTGGCTAAACCATTAGGTAAGACATTCATATCCCTACTAATCCATTTAAAGATAGGCTACAAGTTTTAGAAATAAAGTAAATGCTTTTAATAATATTACAAATCTTAGGAATATGAATAAAATTGTTCATCTCTAACGGAAGCATAATTCTTTGGCAGTCATTCTCTATAATTGTTCTTGAGTCCTTCAAATCACGAGCAATTACACAAGCTTTAAGTATACCAAGGGCTTCTGCTTTTATTGGAGAATCTGCATTAACTTCCCAAGCTTTGCAATCAAATACTCTGTCACGAAAATCCATGTTAACACACGAAATTGCAGCTTTATTGTTAATAAAGGCTGCATCACAATTTATTTTAATAAACTTTTTAGGTGGAGGGATCCATTTGTTATCGCAAATTAACATATTATTATCATTATCTACTCTTTCATTATCCTGGAGTCTAACATGTTTTTCTTTCCCTTTCTCCTTTTCTTTTTCTTTTATGTCCTTCAGTTTTTTGGTAACATCATTAGGAATATTGATATTTTGGTAAGCTTTCCACTTTTTTTAGATTTATAGATAACCTTTATAGGATCAAGTTTGATATATTTGTATTTGTTATCATTTCTTGCCTTCCAGATATGCCAAAGTAGGAAGCATAATCTTTCCATAACAAAATTGTTTTCCAATCTCTAGATTTAGAGTTAGAAGCGTTTTTCGATTAATACTTTTTTTATTTTAAAAAAATAAAGTGATTTTTAATTGATTATTTTAAAAAGCAATCGCGAACATATCCTTATTTGTTCAAGATTCAAGAGTGTTCTTTTCCTCAAATTTCTATACAATAATTTTAGAACTAATGAAGTCTAATTTTGCTTAAACAACAACAATAATTTGATATTTCAAATAAAAAGAATGCAGGAATTCAAATCATTATTACTCGTGAGTCATTCTGGCTAACGATTCCATTAGTCTGGTTCGAACCGGTTCTTAGCGGTTTTAGGGTTTAACGGTCTGGTCTGGTCCACCGGCCATGCTCTTACCGGTCCGGTCCTGTCCACTCTTTTAAAAACAAATTTTGAAAACCGAGCTGGTAAGAATAACTGGTTTGGCGGTTCGGACGGTTTCCGGTCTGGTTCTCTACCGGTTCTGATTCGGTTCTCACTTTAAAAAAAATAGCTAATAAAAGACATTTATTTAATACTTGTAAACGACATTTTTTAATACTTATAAAAGACAAGTTTTTAATCATTGTAAAAGGCATTTTTTACTTGGAGTTCGTTTTGTTTATTTTGTTAACACATTTAAAGCTTGATCCTGAGTTTTTACTTGTATAATAATGAAATTTTATTAGTTATGTCAATTCGTGTAGATTAGTATCTAACTGTAAACGAGTTTGTAAGTTTATACTTTTAACATAATGAATTGTTGTATATAAAAATTACACAACTTATTACATTTAACTAACAAATAAAATACAACTCACTAATAAATTAATTATTACAATTAGCTAATGAATAAATTATTACAATGACTTATTAATAAATAAATCAATTATTACATTTAATCGGTAGAACTAGTGGGAGGGTGGGTGGGGTGACTATGCGTATAGAATTTAGGCTGCCTACGTACCTTTCTATAGGTAGCATGAAATGCATACCCAGAGAGGATCAAGCCACCACGTAGTTCTTTAAACCCCCTTGGTAAAAGTGTTAGTATGTTTTTTCAAATATAACTTGAAAGAGTTGAGTTTACAAGATAGTGCTCACCATTCGTCTTCAGCGGGTTCATACGATGGTAAATCAGTTGACCCTTCACTAGAACCAGAAAGGTTGAATGATAGGTCCTCTTCGTCAGATAAAACATCTAACTGGTCTTGTGTTCGAGTGTCCGTTTTTACCCAGTCTTGTAATTGTACCTCCCGTTCTAATGTCGTCCCAATCATAATCATCCGTTGGTCGGATAGTTGTAGTTTACCTTCGCTGAAAGTAGATTCGGATGGAACAGAGAAAGCTGGAACGGTTAGCAAGTCACGTGCCATGTGTGACAAAATGGACTCGCTAGCTTACTTTCTCCAATAGCCAATAATATCATAATCTTCGACATGCGGTTCATGACTCGATTTGAAGTAGTAGTCAAGATCATTCCAATATCCTTGGTTATAGCGGGGAGTTGTTGTGTTGTCATCGTCTACCATTTTACCAGCTCTTGATCTTACAACACTTGCATGTACAACTTGGGGGAGGGGAAGGACCGGGGTGCGAGGGCTCTAATATTCTTGCACAATCTATCCACATAAGGCTCATATAATTCATACATTATAGCACTAGATCTAGCCATGTAGTCACCGGTGAAAGTATCGGGTGACTAAACTAATATTCAGTTCTAAAAATAAATTGTCTAGTATACATCAACTTATAACATGGAACACAATACATAGCAAATACAATTGAGAAAGGGTCATAGTACTTTAATAATTTTTGCATCATAGGATCAATTACAGTTTCAAGTTCAACAGTAAACTTATACTCTTGCATATGCAAAGCCAATTCGTAAACCTTTTCTAACACTAAGTGACTTGTAGGACTATATGTGGCAGATAAAACAGTTGTGTTTAAGCTAAAGTATTTTAGGAAACCGACAAATTCACTAACCCACTCCCAATCCCCGGAATCAATAAAGTTATCACTAAAGTGTTCGTTATTTATGCTCGTTATGATATCCTTAAACTCCAATGCACGTTGAATTCCATCGTACAAGTCAAAATAATCTTTGACGCTTATACTTAGCACCCATAGATTCACATTTCTTTTTAAATGTCCGGATTAGTGCGGGGGCATTTTTTATATTAGTCGATGCTTTCCTAAATATTTTTTACAATATTAGGTCCAACCTTTCTGACACCTAACTCGTAGTCATAAGTCACCCCGACACCCGCTATACCGTCACTAACTATCAAGTTAATAATGTGATACTAAAGTTAAGGAATAAGAGATATGAAGAGCGTATATTTTATATTTTATATTTATTGTGTATGTAGGTAATGATACTACCTTTGTATTTTACTAATGATTATGTAGTACCCACAATTATGTTCAAAGATCAACTAAAGACCTTTAACGCATATCTTACTGTAGCTACAAGGGCATTTTTCTTTTAAAATATAACAATGTATTGTAGAAGAAGACAACATAACTTGACAAATCTCTTTTATTTCATTGCTTTACTTGCTTTTTCTATTGCCTTCTTCATCCTCTTCTGGGTTGTTTCTTCAAACTGCTTTCCCATCAATTTCTAAGATCAAATCTTATGTGTGAAAATTAAATTGACTACTTATGTTGTTTATGATATATATTAGTATAATATTTTTAAACCACATCAATAACAAAAAAGAAAATATAAACAAAAACTTAGATTTCAAAAAATAAAGAGTAAAAGTTATAAAGGTCCAACTAGAAATTAATATATTTAAAGTCCTGGTTTGTGATCCAATTGATTTGAATTTATTATAATACCTTTTCAAATACTAATATGAAAGATTTTCATTACTTTTGTTAATTGATTGAATACAAATATAATTCATAATTAATATATATTATTAGATGTGTTTATGTACCATGCTATCATATCATTCCATACAGTTTCACATCTTCTTCGTAATTTGCATCATTCTTTTAATTTAAAATTTAAATCTTTCTTCACTCTAATACATATCATGTGTACCTATCCTTAACCATAATATCAATTAATATCACCGATACTCATGAAAAAATTACATGGCCATATTATAAATGGGTATTGTATCCAAGATGGTTACTATGTAATATTTAAAATTCTGACAGCTTTAAAAAAAAATCTGAATAGGTATGGTTAAGTATTGGTACGCATCCACTAAAATAATCCCATGATTATCTAGTTATGCCCGCTAGCGGGTTACATATGGGTGCATTATGTATACATGTATGTTATGCATTGGTACATACCCACATTTATAAGCATTGACATGTATCTATGTATTCAAAAAATATTCATACGGGTATGTACCAATATAATAGATGGGTATGTACCTAGGTTGGTCCTTGTCTAATTAATCCGAAGTAAACAATATGTCAAAAATGTTAGATTCACCTATTTGTAAACTTATGATTTGGGTACGTACCTGTGTTCATACACAACTCTTAAAACCACAATACTCCTTGTTATATTGGTACATAACCAGCTAATTTGAGCTTCACATAATTTTGAAACGTGTCCTTTAACATACCCATGCATAATCACCCCTATGATTAGCTAAGTATGCCCATAGGCGGGTAACATATGGGTACATACCTATATGATTAGCTAATTATGCACACAGTTATGTTACACGTGGATAATGCACATATTATTCATCATTGATATTTATCCAGGTATTCAAGAAATATTGTACCCATATTATAGCTGGGTATGCACCCAGTTTTGTCCTTGTGTAATTATTACAGAGTAAAGAACATGTACAAATGTTAGATTCACCCATTAGTAAGCACTGATATGGGTATATACCTATATAATAGGCTACTTGAGTCTCCACACATCTAATTTTTTTTGATATGGAATAACATACAACATAAGTATGCTCATACACAACTAGCAAAACCACAATACTTCTTGTTATATAGGTACATATCCAACTAATCTGAGCTCCATACAATTACAAAAACCATTCACACGACCCCATGGATTCTACATTGATATGTATACATATATGGGTTATCTATGTGAGCTACACAAACGATAGTTAGCGTCACCCATATCCAAGAAACATTCACATGGGTACGTACCTATATTATACACAAGAGTTGTAACTGGAACTATATTACCCAAAAACGAGAGTTGTAATGGAAGCAATATTATAAAGGAGAGCTGTAACTGAAGCATGATACCAAAAAAAGGAACATTTGTTAATAAAACATACATTGATAGAAACAAAAGTCTTTATAGGTGCAGTGATCACCAAATATAATTTAGCTATAATGAGAACCACTCAGATTAGCATGAAATTTTCTTTTTGCACAACATCACTTGTGAACTAATTGTTAAACATAATATTAGCAACAATTTTACGCATTGTTATGAAGTTTGCAACCTTGTATGTTCCGTTCAACGATATGTACCATTTAGAATAAATCACTATATACACATAAAAAGTAGAGTAGATTAGATGTTATCCCCCCAACTAAACCATAAAAAACATATTTCTATACAATCTATGATTGCAATCTACAATGTTATCATTAATTGACTAAGTTTATACCAACCTATGTAAATTGATAAATTTTGCACAAAAAAATAGTAGTCACATAAGACATATGACAAACACATAGCTTAATGATTTCTATCCACCAACAAAATCACTTCATAGGATAAACACAATCAATGATATTGACGGAAACAAAAAAACAAACAAAACAAACAAAACATAAAAATTATTCATAAAGGTGTGTGTTTTGTTACCTTAACTATTGTAATCTTCAACCTTGTAAAACCCTAAGCCTCTTTTTTTATTTTTCTCTGATCTTGAGTTACAGAAGTGTAGGAAATAGAAATGAACATCAGTAAGAGGAGAGAGGAGAGGGGTGTGGTAAAAAAGTATTCATCATGAAAATTTTTATGGACAAAATTAGAGAGGATACGAAGTGACATATTCGCTTTCCATCATTTTATTGAGCACGTGGTGTGGAGAAAGAAGTAGTAAAAAAAAGTCATTTTGGTCTTTCTATAGCGTCTGGTTGGCTTCTAAACTGCTAACTAACTAGTAGGTCTTTTATTATTTGTATCTATGTCTCTAAGGCCTTAAAAATGAAGACCCTTAGCAAACTGGGTTTTCGACTAAAAAAGTAGTATTGAAGTTTAATTATCTTCCCACAATCTTACATATCATCATGTTACACAATTTGGGATTTAATGAAAATAACATATAAATTAGTCAATTTGACCTTATCGACTAAATTTTAATATTTGTGACAAGGTAAATTAATAAAGATATTTTATTTTAATATTTTAAATAGTAGGTATATATTATTCACATATAGTAAGAAATATTTTTTCTTTCTACCTCCTATAAATTGTTTAGCTAAAGAATAAAATAATCTTCAAACTATCGACCCAATATTTTTATGTCTTATCTTATAATACATTACGAAAATGTCCCAAATTATAATATGGACCAAAATGATAATGTTTTTTAGACGAAATAACGTATATGACAGGTGGCACATCTCCGATAATAATTATGTTCAAGTAAAAAGGCAAACGAGTGAAACCAAGCTCATTTTTTAATAACAATGACATGAACACTTTAAAATTGAATATACATTTTTTTCATTTTAGAGGTGTAAGATTCTTACTGTTGGGAACACATTCACACACACTATTATATATAAAACCATTTTCATCATTTCTTTTTTAAACAAAACTAACGTTTTAAAACTTTTCTACTAGGTAATCTAGTATCGAAGATAATTGATTCGGTCGTTCTGGTCGAACTCTATAATAGATTTCTGACCACATTCTCCATAGGTTTCTCTTATCTCTTCCTTCTCCGAGCTCAGGTTATAAAAAAAGAACTGAGAAGACGGTATCAACAACCACTAGTTTTATTACTAGACATATCATGATGTTCATATTGATCTATTATGTGCTTCTGCATCTAGCATTGGGTAGAACTTTTAAAAAAAATGTAGAATAAATGTTAAAAAACACACATTTTAGACAAAAATTTACAATTTTTACCATTCGAACAAAAATAATAATTCAATATGTACCTTTTGTTAATGCAATAAGAAATCCAAAATAAGCACATCGAGATCGAGTATAATCTAGGTTATAGGTTTGTGGGATACAAAATTATGGTACTAGCTAAGTTTATATATTTTACTTATGATTCAACCCTCCTATATGTGATTATAGTGAACAAAACATACATGAATTCATCAGAAACGTAAAAATGAGACAATGAGTTACAAATAATCGTAAATAAGAACGATTGGATAAGGATAATAATTGTATTCTTGCCACTGCTTGCGTTCATGAGTATAACTCAATACTTGAATCTTCTCAACATTAGTATTACAAATAAATAAGGATGGCAGACCAATCACATTTTTGAATCTTTCCCTCTAATGGCTCCAATATGCTAATATTTATCGGTAGGAATTTACTTTAGACACTCTCTTTATATAGAGGTTGAGAAGGTGGCTAAGAACTCATATAATAGGGATGGTGACTATAAAGTTTAGAGATGCGTTTGTTTCATACCAATATTCGAATTTAAAAATGGGAACAATAAAAGGGGTTTAGTCTCTAGCTATTCACATGTTACTGCTGAGACAATGAGGTCGCAGGTGTGCATTTGTGCATAAGTGTTGCGTGTTCAGTCTTCTTTAGCATTATATTTTACCTTTTTTCTTATGTTTATTTCCTAAAAATTCATGACTCGACTTTTTCGTCCAATTCTAAACAATTTCAACCAAGTAATTATATTACGTTAATCTCTACCAATTGACAAAATATCAAGACTAAACAATACCTTATAAGTTGTATATTTATCACATTTTAATTGAGTCAAGGTCATTATTAACCATGGTACGCTTGTGCTAAAATCCATTTGACCAACAAAATCTTCTCCAAGTGGTATTAGATAGTATTCAACATTATTTTTTTTGGCTTAGGTGTGCAAGGAGTGCATCTTCATGTGCCTAATCTTTTATCAATAAAGCTTTTTTCTTGTTTTCCTTTGTAATTATTACATTGCCTCCTATATAGAGTGATTTAATTTGATTCATTCCTGAAGGATTCTTGGGTTCCCTTTTTTGCTTGCTCCATTAAAAAATCCATCATACAAAACCCTCACTCATTGCCATGAGTATTGGGTGTTCAATTTTCAAGGTAGGGCCTCATAATTATCTAAAACCCTTACAAAGTTAGAACAAAAACCCATAAATAATTTGTATATACTTTACTTGGGTAGTCTTATTGTCCTTACGACCGCTTGATTTCATTTTTTGAATAACATATTTGAGTTTACAAAACGAAAAAACCCAAACATGGCTTACTTCTCAGTCTTGTTCTTAAAAGAGTCAGACTTCTCAGATTCAACTAGGGGTGCTCATGGGTTGGGTATCTGACCCTAGGGGGTGAACCTTACACCGAACCCTAACCTATTGGTTTTTAATTTAGTTAAACCCAGTACCAACTTTGTTTTATTGAAATCGCACGGGTTGGGTTAGGACGGGTGGGGTCGGTTTAGGGTCGGGTTCGGTTTTGGCCAGCATAAAGTCAAACTTTTTATAAATAGTAACTTACTAAAGCTAGAAAGTTACTACAAATAGTAACTTTCCAAAAATAGTAAGTTGCTGAAATTACATTACTGTATAAAACACACTGTTTTACATTACAAGTAGGACTAACTGCATTACTGAGAATATAATCCCAAACTAGAAGTTTCAAGTCTGAAATAACCAAAGACTAATATAAATGAAGTAACTTCCCAAAAATAAAATTATAAAGTTACTATACATGGATTAAAATACAAGTCCAGATTACACAATACATACTCCCTCCGTTCACTTTTATTTGTACTTCTTTCTAAAAAGAGGTGTCCAACAATATTTGTCCTTTTACATTATCAAGCCTTCCCTCCCCCCCCCCTAATTATTCCAATATCACCCTTAATTAATTAACTAAAAGTAATGGTGCAACAAATGAAATTATACTTGATGAATAGAGGTAATATAGTAAAGAGAGGGTGTATTTAGTATCTTTTTTAATCATTGTTCCACAAGAAGTAGGACAAATAAAAGTGGACGGAGGGAGTATAATACAACCTCACTTGTACAGAATAATTTCATAAATGTAGTAAGAGTGGTTAAATTCGCATGTTGGAACCTAAATACACTTCAAGGCCCTACCCTGCAATTACACACTAAAAAGGAGAACTCATTTAGTATTAGTGCCTCAGATTTTATTTTCATCATTGGCATTAAATTAGGCATTGGATTAATATCTTCGTCGGCTCTATATAGTTAGGGACAAGGGACTGTATTTAAAACTTACATGTATTCAACCACCAGTAGATTCCAACTCAACAAAAACTTCCTCATACAATAAACTTGATTAATCATGGGAAGAGGAGATGCAAACATCGGTTGGGTAAATTTAACTTTTAAGTAATAAAAAGATACCTTTATACTTTGGTTATTGGCTACAAATTTTTATAGTAGACTAAGGACTAGTCACACTCAACTCATCCAAGACATAGTAACCTATTCAAGACACCTACCATTAAAGAAGAAAGGAATATCTCAATCCAGAAATATGAGCTCACATAAAATAATATATCAAAACACGTAATCAAATTTCACCAACTAAAACCAAGCACATGTTAGTGGAGCACTCATTCAACACTTTAGATTAAAATTGACCATCTTATTTATTCTAAAAGATAAAATATCCCACCAATTAAAACCAATCACATGTTAAAGCATTTGATTAGATATTAATAAATCAGATTTGAATAACTATTACCAAGTTTAATTATAACTTGTGCTTTAACAAAAGTTATGACCAAGCACATGCTTTAAACTTTTAACTAAGAAATGTTCGAATCTGATTTATGAATGTACAAGTCCAATACAACTAAGTAAAGACATATCATATTCTTATATCTTACCCAACTAAGTCAAAGATGGAAAATAAACCGAATTTGCCTCGGAATGCAACCAAATGGTGATGATATTTTTTAGAAACACCAACTTCCATACCAGATGATATGGTATTACAATCAAAACCAAATTACATTACCAAATTCCATCAGTTATAAAACATAGATTAAGATTGTGGGAGTTGTAACAAACTCATGTACCCTTGATCTCACAAAATAACTCATGGGTATTAAACACATTATTACCCAAAACTTAACAATTTTTTCTTTTTAATTTCTCAAGAACAAGCGAACTCACACAATTTATAAAGGAAGTAACGAACCCATGCCATTTAAATAAATGAAAATAAACAAAATTAAAGATAGAAACACTTAAGAATCAATCAGATTCACACATACAATTGATCCAAACACTTAAGAAACGGTCGTATTAACAAATATTAGGGTTTCGAGTAAAAAACATATTCATGTAAAGGGGATTTTGATCAATAATAAGCTTAGCCGTGTCAATCTCACCAAGTAACCAAGCTATTAAACACCCAAATATCTTAGTCGTAGTAAGAAACATCAACCACAAACACAAAATCTGGACACCAAATGAGTGATAAAAGTGGACCCCTTAATTAGGTATTGGTACTGTTTAATGCGGTGTAGGTCTACAATCCCGCTCACAGTAATTTTCTGAGAAACATGAGAGATAGAGAGACAATGCGAGATTTGAGGTGTGGAGAGGCCAGACAAAACTCAAAAGGCAAGTAAGTCGATGGGGTCAAATGACCTTTCAGATATCGAAGGAGTAAAGAGTACTCAGTACTCTTCCTTTTTAATATATATGATACATATTAAAAAATAAAAATTAAATCAAAATGTGAATCGGGTAAGGGTACCCGCGGTTTAGGCTGGACCTAACCCATGGTCTGTCCCAAACCTAAAAAAACATTTTTGGACTCTATAGGGTCAACAGGTGGGCAGATGCGGGTTTCTTAGGGTCGGAGGGGGTCAGGTGGAATGTGATATACTATATGCGTCCTAGAAGGGGGGTTGAATAGGACAATAGAAATTAATCGGCTAATTTTATTTCAAGTAAATAAAATTAAAAGCTAATTTGAATCCTATTGTATTAGGAAACTAAATAGTATGAAACTAGATAATCCTAATAGACAATATTATCAAACTATTCAAGTAGGCATTTTATCAAGCATATAGAGTGCGGAAATATAAAGAGTGTAGAGATAGAATACGATACACAACGATGTATAGTGGTTCGGTTTCCCTACATCCACTACCTAAGGAAGCCTCCTTAGGATTTGCAAGATTCTTAACTAATCTTCGTAACTCTTAACCGGGTGAGATACAAACCCTTACAACCACTTCAAAAACCCTTTGAAGGAAATACACTTGTGTTATCACCAACACAAGGAACCAAGCATAAACCTATGCTCACACTACTCTCTTAATCTATTACAAGAACTAAGAGGAAAGGGAAAAGTGTTTGGGGGTGCTTATAAAAGCTTTGTAACTAAACTCCTAAATGAGTAGATAAGAACTAATAAGCTTCACAATAAATATGACTTGAATGCTTCTTTGAAACCTCCTTGAATGATAGAATTAATTACTCTTAAGATTGGTAGATGGAAGGCTTGAGTTGTGTCTTGAATGAACTCCATTTTATAGCTGAAAAGATGGTCCAACGGTCATAAGGCTTCTCTCCAACGGATCTATTTTATCTCCAACGGATATAAGCTTTGTCCTCTAGTAATAGTGCTGAAACCCTCTCGTGCGGTGTACCGCGGATAAGGTCCGGTGCACCGCGGAGCTATTCGACTTATCTTCGAGCTTACTGGTCGGACTATCTACTGTACCGCAACCCTGGTCCGTGCCGTGGTCCGGTGTACCGCGACAAAGGTCCGGTGTACCGTGCACAATTTTGAGTATACTGACGGGCTATCCTGTGCACCGTGCTTCTGGTCCGGACTCTGCGGTGTACCGTGAGATACTTCCGGTGTACCGCGGGGCTGCTCTTTTGAAATACAAGCTAAGTTCAAGGAAGAAAAACACAACTATTCTAATGAGGGGTTTTGGAAAACATCTTAAGTGATACCAAAATGAATTTTAGTTTAACTAATGATTTGTCGAATATTAAAACGGGAATAAAAACAAGGTGAGGCTAACAATCTCCCCCTTTTTGATGTTTGACAAATCATAGACTTTTGAAGATGCCTAAGATATAGTTTTAATCAAAAACTCCCCCTCAACCTAATCACTAGAGTTTTTATAAAAACTCCCCCTCACAAAATGCATTTGAAAAAGTTTAACTAAAATTTCTCCCCCTTTGTCAACAATAAAAAGAACAAATGATATGATTTTGAAAATTTTAAGGGGTCAAAACACATTTTGAGTTAAAAACAAGGACCAAAGGAATAAAATGGATAACAATTAGAAGCTTCAAGGGTCCTAAAACATCAAGAAAATATTAGTAACAAGAATATATACACAAAAAGGACTAAATACTAATGGCATGAAAGAAAGGTTAAAGAATTTGCATGCCAATTTCACACCGAATTTTCTCAAAAAGATCTTGGGGTAGAGGTTTAGTAAAGATATCGGCTAATTGATTTTCGGAGGTAACAAATTCAAGTACAATATCCCCTTTTTGAGTGTGATCACGGATAAAATGATGGCGGATTTCTATGTGTTTTGTTCTAGAGTGTTGAATTGGATTTTTGGTAAGATTGATAGCGCTAGTGTTATCACAACGAATGGGAACACGATCATACTCTAGGCCAAAATCTAGTAAGGTTTGTTTCATCCAAAGAATTTGAGTCACACAATTTCCGGCCGCAACATATTCGGCTTCGGCCGTGGATAAAGCAACACTATTTTGTTTTCTACTAGACCATGAAACAAGGGATTGACCTAAGAATTGGCAACTACCACTAGTACTCTTCCTATCAAGTCTACAACCGGCATAATCGGCATCCGAATAACCTATTAGTTCAAAAGAGGTAAATCTTGGGTACCAAAGTCCTAGACTAATGGTTCCTTTCAAATACCTAAAGATACGCTTAACGGCACTAAGATGGGTTTCTTTGGGAGAAGATTGAAATCTAGCACAAAGACACACGGGGAACATAATATCGGGTCTAGAAGCGGTTAGATAAAGTAAGCTACCAATCATACCTCGATATAGTTTCTCATCAACATCCTTACCATCTTCATCTTTGTCTAATTTTGTGGATGTGCTCATTGGAGTTCCAATTTCCTTTGCATCTTCAAGTCCAAATTTTTTGATCAATTCTTTTGTGTATTTGGCTTGATTTACAAAGATACCATCTTTCATTTGCTTGATTTGAAGTCCAAGAAAGTAATTTAATTCTCCCATCATGCTCATCTCAAATTCCTTATGCATGCTTTTAGAAAAATTCTCACAAAGATTTTCATTAGTAGCACCAAATATAATATCATCCACATAAATTTGAACAAGAAGGATATCTTTTGAAGACCTTTTTATAAACAAAGTGGAGTCAATTTTTCCTCTATTAAAACCATCATCTAATAAAAATTTGCTTAGTCGTTCATACCAAGCACGAGGTGCTTGTTTTAAACCATATAAAGCCTTTGAAAGTTTAAAAACATGATTTGGAAATTTTGGATCCTCAAAACCCGGAGGTTGTTTAACAAAAACTTCCTCGTCTATAAAACCATTTAAAAAAGCACTTTTGACATCCATTTGGTAAAGTTTAAAATTCATATAACAAGCAAAAGCAAGTAGCATACGAATAGATTCAAGTCTAGCTACGGGAGCAAAAGTTTCATCGAAATCAATACCTTCTTCTTGATTGTATCCTTGAGCAACTAGCCTTGCTTTATTTCTTGTGATTATACCGGTATCATCAAGCTTGTTGCGAAATATCCACTTAGTGCCAATGATAGTAGGGCCAATTGGTTTCTCCATTAATGTCCAAACTTTACTACGCTCAAATTGATTTAATTCCTCATGCATAGCGTTAATCCAATGATCATCTAATAATGCTTCTTTAATATTCTTGGGCTCAATTTGAGATAAGAACGCTTGATGAGCACATAGAGCAATAATACGAGAGCGAGTGGTAACACCTTCTTTTGGATCACCTAGAATTAATTCACTTGGGTGATCTTTGATATGTTTCCAACACTTTGGTAAATCCGTACTAGCTTCATTTTGTATTTGATCATTTTCCTTAGGAGATTCATCATGAGACTTAACTTCTTGAGTAGGAGATTCTAAGGATTTATCTTGTGGAGCATCTTCATGTAATTCAACATCTACTACTTTCTTGATATTAAACGGATTAGTCTCATCAAAGTCAACATGCATAGATTCCTCAATAGTGCGAGTACGTTTGTTGAAAATGCGATAGGCTTTTCCCTTAGTGGAATAACCAAGAAAAATACCTTCATCCGATTTAGCATCAAATTTTCCCAAATAGTCCCTAGTGTTTAAGATAAAACATTTGCACCCAAAAACACGAAAATAAGCAATGGTTGGTGGTCGACCATTCCAAAGCTCATAAGGAGTTTTCTTAATAAGGGGTCTAATTAGAACTCTATTTAACACATAACAAGCCGTATGAACGGCTTCACCCCAAAAGTATGTAGGCAAGCTATGTTCTTTTAGCATTGTTCTAGCCATTTCTTGTAGAGTTCGGTTTTTCCTTTCCACTACCCCATTTTGTTGGGGAGTTCTAGGGGCCGAAAAATTATGCTCAATACCAAATGCATCACAAAAATGCACAAAAGGAGAATTCACATATTCACTACCATTATCACTACGAATGCATGTAATAGAGTAGCCTTTCTCATTTTGCACCTTTCTACAAAGTTTTGCAAATTCATTGAAGGCATCACTTTTTAAAGCAAGGAACATCACCCATGTGTATCTAGTGAAATCATCAACAACAACAAAGACATATCTAGAACCTCCTAGACTAGTGACATCAACGGGACCAAAAAGGTCCATATGCAATAATTGAAGTGGCCTAACGGTGATGACCTTATTAATGGATTTAAAAGATGAACGATGTTGTTTACCAAGTTGACATGCATCACATAATTTATCTTTATCAAATTTGTAAATAGGCAAACCAACAACAAGATTTTTTCTAGATAATTTTGAAATTAAATCCATGCTAGCATGTCCTAAACGTCTATGCCAAAGCCAACTATCATTTACCACGGATAAGCATTTAATATGTTTACACATAAGACTCTCAAGATCAACAACAAAAACATTATCCGATCTTTTTGCAATAAACATAGTATCTAACTCATCATTTTTGAAAACAACACATCTAGATGCTTCAAATTTAACACTAAAACCAACATCACAAAGTTGACTTATACTAAGCAAGTTAAAAGAGAGACCCTCAACGAGTAACACATTAGAGATAAGTAAAGAGTTCATATTACCAATGTTACCTTTACCCAAAACGCGTTTCTTAGTGTTGTCGGCAAAAGTAACTCTATCACCTTTTGTTTTATATAAATTTGTAAATAATGATGGATTTCCGGTCATGTGTCTTGAGCATCCACTATCAAGTAGCCATATATTTTGCTTCTTGATGCTCAACCCCTACATACAAAAATAATTTAAGCTTTAGGTACCCAATTTGGATTGGGTCCATGAGGGTTAGTGGATTTCCTTTTTAAGACCCATGTAGGCCTTTTCCAAATTGGCACAAGAGATCCCAAATCCAATAATTTACGATAGTAACAATGAGATGCATCATGACCAAGTTTTTCACAATAGGTGCAAGTGATAGAAGATTTTGAAGAGGATGGAATTGCATTTGAAATTTTTGATTTTACAAAGACATTTTTCAAAGGTTTTTGGTGAGTGAATGGATCATATCCAACACCACTTTTTTCACAAGCCATTCTTTGAGAACCTAAAATCAAATCCAAGTTTTCTTGCCCACTAGTGAATTTTAAAATGATAGCATTTTGATCAATAATCTTTTTCTCTAATAAAGCTTTTTCTTCCAAAAGATTTTTCTCAATAAGATGAAGTTTTTCATTTTCATCTATACATTCATCACAAAGATTTTGACAATCTTCCAAAGCTTTCAAAACCTCTTTAGTTCTATTTTTCTCAAATTCTAAATCTTTAGTTAAAACTTTGTTTGTTTCAATAGAGTTTAAAAAATCATTATAAAGAGAATCAAATGCCTCATGAATATCTTGTTCACTAGCATCATCATTAGTTAAAGAGAGTTTAGATTTAGGAGTTACCTCATCATGATTTGCCATAAAGGCAAAGTGAGTAATGCCGGTACCATCATCCGAAGAAGCATCTTCATCATTCTCAAGGTTTCCCATAAAAGCAACGAGATTGACATTTTCATTGTCACTTTCATCTTCCTCCGAATTTTGAGTATCCCAAGTGATATTAGCATGCATTGCTCTCTTAGGTTTCTCCTTTTGAAGAAGAGGACAATAAGTTTTGATGTGACCAACTTTCTTGCAATGATAGCAAGTGGGTTCATCTTGTTTGATAGCTCTATCATTCTTCTTGTAAGGTGAGGAAGAACTTCCTTTCTTAGCAAAGCGTTTGTATCTCATGAATTTTTTCATATCTCTTGCCAACATAGCTACTCCTTCATCTTCACTAGTTTCTTCTTCATGTGAATTTTCTTCTTCACTTTCCTTCCTTTCTTTTCGTTCTTTCAACTTGGAACTCATGGCATGGAAAGCAATAGATTTCTTGATCTTTTTCTCCTCATCATCTCTTATCTTTTCTTCCTCAAGCACAAGCTCTTCCGTCATGAGGTTGCAAATGAGTTCATGAACCGTCATTTTTGAAAGATCTTTAGTATCCCTTATAGAGTTGATCTTTGTCTTGTATTTCCTTGGAAGAGCAAATAAGATTTTTCGACATTGTTCCTTGTTGGTGTATTCTTGACCAAGAGTCTTCAAAGTGTTAACAATGTTAGAAAATCTTTGATGCATAGCATTCAAGGCTTCATCGGGCTCCATACGGAAAAGCTCATACTTAGTGATAAAGAGACCAATCTTAGTTTCTTTAATATCTTCCGTTCCTTGATATGATAGCTCCAAGAGTTGCCACATTTCATGAGCGGAATTGCATTCACTAACTCTAGCGTATTCCGTGACGCTTAATCCATTAATGAGGATGTTCATAGCTTTGTTGTTTTTGGTGAGTTTTGCTATGTCTTGATCATTGTAATCATCTTCATTTTTCACCTCCGTAGTACTACCCGCAACATAAGGAATATAGGGACCTTTCTTGATGGCAAGCCATAAAAAGTAATCAATTCCTTTCACATGAATCTCCATTTTCTTTTTCCATCCAAAGTAATCTTTTCCTACAAAAAGCGGAGGTCTAGTAGAACATGAACCTTCCGGTTGATTAGAATCCATATCGTATTAACTCTAGAAACGATTAAGTACAATAGAGCTAGGCTCTGATACCAATTGATATACTATATGCGTCCTAGAAGGGGGGTTGAATAGGACAATAGAAATTAATCGGCTAATTTTATTTCAAGTAAATAAAATTAAAAGCTAATTTGAATCCTATTGTATTAGGAAACTAAATAGTATGAAACTAGATAATCCTAATAGACAATATTATCAAACTATTCAAGTAGGCATTTTATCAAGCATATAGAGTGCGGAAATATAAAGAGTGTAGAGATAGAATACGATACACAACGATGTATAGTGGTTCGGTTTCCCTACATCCACTACCTAAGGAAGCCTCCTTAGGATTTGCAAGATTCTTAACTAATCTTCGTAACTCTTAACCGGGTGAGATACACACCCTTACAACCACTTCAAAAACCCTTTGAAGGAAATACACTTGTGTTATCACCAACACAAGGAACCAAGCATAAACCTATGCTCACACTACTCTCTTAATCTATTACAAGAACTAAGAGGAAAGGGAAAAGTGTTTGGGGGTGCTTATAAAAGCTTTGTAACTAAACTCCTAAATGAGTAGATAAGAACTAATAAGCTTCACAATAAATATGACTTGAATGCTTCTTTGAAACCTCCTTGAATGATAGAATTAATTACTCTTAAGATTGGTAGATGGAAGGCTTGAGTTGTGTCTTGAATGAACTCCATTTTATAGCTGAAAAGATGGTCCAACGGTCATAAGGCTTCTCTCCAACGGATCTATTTTATCTCCAACGGATATAAGCTTTGTCCTCTAGTAATAGTGCTGAAACCCTCTCGTGCGGTGTACCGCGGATAAGGTCCGGTGCACCGCGGAGCTGTTCGACTTATCTTCGAGCTTACTGGTCGGACTATCTACTGTACCGCAACCCTGGTCCGTGCCGTGGTCCGGTGTACCGCGACAAAGGTCCGGTGTACCGTGCACAATTTTGAGTATACTGACGGGCTATCCTGTGCACCGTGCTTCTGGTCCGGACTCTGCGGTGTACCGTGAGATACTTCCGGTGTACCGCGGGGCTGCTCTTTTGAAATACAAGCTAAGTTCAAGGAAGAAAAACACAACTATTCTAATGAGGGGTTTTGGAAAACATCTTAAGTGATACCAAAATGAATTTTAGTTTAACTAATGATTTGTCGAATATTAAAACGGGAATAAAAACAAGGTGAGGCTAACAGAATGAGTTTGTGGGTTTCGGGTTTCATTTGAGCAGCCCTATCCTTGGTGACATCATGCAATGAGTCGATTAAATCGGCTTAGGACTAGTCGTCTTCGAGCTTAAGTTTGGGGTGGTGAGATTACTTTGTTATGGGATATACATTTGGTGGTTTATTGTTGTCTGTATAGTGATACATATTTGATGCACTTGATTCTGATCCTTTCTGAGATTCGAGAAAAAGAAAGGAGTTTTCTTAAATTGCCAACTCAACCAAAAGTCCGAACCGTTAGGAGAAGACAGCAGATTATAGTGGGTGGCGGTAGAGAGACTCGGGCTCGAGACCATGGTCTACCGTGAAACTCTGATACCATCTTAAATTGCCAACTCAACCAAAAATCCGTACGGTTAGGAGAAGGCATTATATTAGTGAGATATTACACTCCAACAAGTTTTAAAAAAAAGAAAAAATGAATAGAAATTAAGTCAACATGAGTTCTTACATAAAAGAAAAGACTCGTGTTTAACTTGCAAAAGGAAAAAAAAGTTGAAATAAAGAATCTGACACGTGAATTGAAGTTGATTCTTGGGAAGTGGCGATGCTAAAATTAATTCATCAAAAGGGAATGAGGGAGAACATCTATGAGTGTATACTCAATCTTTTAAGCGATTAGTTACTAGGTTGATGAGAGAGTCAAAATCTGCCTTTAAAATTATCCAAATTTTATCATACCGACCCTAAGGCACGTTATAACCAAAAAGACTTTGAGATTCTTAGTTATGTGATTACTTAATCAATGAGAGAAAATGAAGCGAGTAAATATATCATTAGACGTAATAGTATTCCGTAATCAACTTTGTAATATCATTCATTATGTAATCTCATTACAACGAATATGTAATTTTTCATTAGCAACTACCTTTAAATGAATAATTACAATCGAAATCGTAATTTATTGTTCTTTTAAAAAATTAAAAATCTTTGTAAACTTAACAAATTACACATCTTTTGTCATATCTTATATATTTTATTAAACTACATATGTAAAAGTCATATTATTATTTCCAAATATTCAAACAAAAAATTATATGTTATATTATAACATATATATGCATAAATTTATATACTATATTATATATACGATTTTTTAATATTCATTGGTGTATATACAACCCATAGTATATATATAGAATTATATATATTTTCTCATTACTCATAAATCACCAATCACTATATTTATCAAGATATTGAGGAGGGATCAAACAGATTTCATACAGATTTTTCAGTGACGTCATACAAGGCGACTAGGGCTTTTTCAATGACGTCGTACATATTTCTCGATTCAATCTACAAAGAAGAATCTCGCAATCATTTTGGAGGTCAGCAAAGGCTAAGACGCCAACGCTTGGGGGGATTGGGCTAGGGTTTGGTGGTTTTCAGTGGTTCAGAATACTTCGAATGATGGGCCTCACATCAGATGGGGATAGACAATTGAATGGTATGGTTACTAAGACTACTTCACCGGTGACCGTGGACTGCCGTGGGATTACAGACCATGGCGGAGGGAGGCGGTGTAACCCTGACTTTTGGCTAAAAGTTCAGGGTGAGACCACTTTGATATCTTCATACCAAATTCTGGAGGGGCAGAATAACAATACTGTGTACAAGTGTGGAGAAGATGGTGGAGAGACCTGGGTAATGGTGAATTTTTATATTGTGTATGGTGACCGGAGTACTCAAACTTATGGGGTAAAGGGCAGCAATAGGAGCACGGAGGGCAGGCGAGTTCAAAGTTTAGAGGTACTATGGGTATTCGGTGACGCAATATGGTTATTCAATGGAGGTATGGATGGAAGAATTGTTACAATAGATGATAGAAGAGGGGTTTTGATGAGCGTTGAAGGGAGGAATAATTTTGATGGAAGTAAGATGAGATGTTGGATAAGGATTAACGGATACTACAAGGATACGAAGTGGATTAGGTACAAGGAGAGTGTTTGGATTGGCTGGCACGCATGCACACATCCACTCTTGCTTCGGAAAATTCAGATATACAAATGGCGAGTTCCAAGACAAGGAAGACGCTTCCTCTTCCATAGTGCGGTACACGCAGTAAAGAAAAAAAGGGTTAAAATTATTTCTATCATGGGAACGTTCCACCTGGCCCACTATCTCATTGGTTCTCGCCGCTTCGTGAAGACCAAAGACAAGGAACCGCTTTTTATAGCCAGTTCACTTTACAAAATTACTTTTCGTATAACCCTTTCACCTTCCAAACTTCTTTCTCTCTACTTTCAAGTTCTTTTTAGCAAACAAAGTCTAATGGCAACATACTCGAGACATGCATTACCAATGACGTTCCTTGATCCAGCTGAAGAAGAAGAGCTCGGCGTTATTGAGCTTGACATCAAGGTGCGTCGAGTGGAACACTTGGACCGTGGAAGAGTGCTGATGGTTCGTATAATGGGTGAAGACAAGGTTAACTTAGCTGGGTTTCGACGTTGGGTGTTTGATCGATGGAAAGTGCGAGGTAATGTTACAGTTTCTAAAATCTCTCGAAAATATTTTAAGCTAGAAATTGATAACCCTAAGGAAAGAGATGGACTGTGGAATCTCCGACCGAGTAACATGATAGGGTTGCAAGCGGGTTTCACTAAAGGTAACGAGAGTTTTAATGGTACTTTCACCCCCTCCAACTACTCCAAGGCATGGATTCAGGTGGGGGGGGGGGGTTAACGCATATCCAGAACACGATTGGTACGATTAAGAATATTGTGCGTACCTTCACCGACTTGGAGGAGATTGACTTTCCAGAGGATGACACGGCGGTGGTTCCGGTGCTTAGATTTCGTGCTAGTTTTCCTTAGACAATAGGATGGAGTTGGGTGGGTTACTTTTAAGTATGAGAATATCGTGTTGTTTTGTTTCACTTGTGGGAATACCCTGAGATGGTTGCGGAGGGGAAATGATTACGATTTTCAGGAACTGTCAGGGAATCAGGGCCCCCTTGACAGTCCAAGTTCTTCGAGCCATGGTGGAGGAGCATAAACCCTCAGTGGCTTGTTTTTGTGAAACGATGTTGAATGATGTGGACGCTTTAATTTTTGTTAGAAATTTACGTTTTGATAATCATTTTGTGGTTAACCCCCATGGGAGCATGGAGCACTCTAGGGGGTTTTTGTTGGTCTGGAATGACCCTCTGACTATATCTATTTTGAACTATGGCCCTTACTTTATTATGATTCTATTAATGATAACGGTATTTAGTATTATTATGTGTTTGTACACGCACCTTCTACTTACCAGGAAAGGCAACTGGAGTATAGCCAGACCACAGAATGGAGAAATAATCATGCTGATCCCCTTATTATAATGGGTGACTTCAACGACATTAGAAATGGGACCCAACATCTCAGCTTGTCCCCCCCAACCAGCAACATATGTTAAATTGTAATCTTTTTATTACTAATAATATGCTAACTGAAATTCAGACATATGTAAGTTACTTTACTTGGACAAATAGGTGACAAGATGAAACAGTGGTTAAGTCACACATTGACATCCACTGAATGGGCTGACGAATTTCCAAATGTTATTGCATATCTCCCCCCGACAGTGGGGTCCGATCATTCACCCATTATACTCTTGCCTAACGGCAAGGGGACGCAGAAATGTGAGACATTTAAGATTTGAACTAACTGGTATGAACACAAACAATGCAGGGACATAATTCATAAGGCCTGGAATGAACAATTACAAGATAGACCATTTCAAGTGGTAATTCAAAAGAGAACAACACATTCCCTTACTGTGTGGAGTAAAGCAACATTTCCTAACAATAAAGTTAAAATCAAAGAACTTGAAAGAAAACTGATTGATATTGGCAACAATCCTGTGTCAGAACAACAACAAGTGGAGGAGATACTGATCAAAGAACAACTCGAGATGTATTGTAAAAGAGAAGAAATTTATTGGGCAGACCGTGCTAGAGATCAGTGGATTAAATATGGAGAAAGAAATACTAAATATTTCTCTGCTCTTACAGCTCAAAGGCTTAATTATAATAGGATTGATGGCATACAATCACCAAATGGAGAATGGTTACAAACGGATATGGAAATTAAACAACAGTTTAATAACTTTTACACCAATCTTCTTACGGAACATGAACCTACTGAGCTAGAGGATGCATTAAGAGATATCTATGTAAAAGTAACAACAGAAATGAACGAAGACTTGACTAGGATACCAGACAAGGAGGAGGTTAAAAGGGCTGCTTTTGATCTCAACGCAATGAAAGCACCGGGCCCTGACGGTCTGAACGGAAAATTCTTCCAGGAATACTGGGATATACAAGGTGACGACTTGGTAACCCTGGTTACTGACTTCTTTGTGAATAATACCTCGCTTATTACGCTTAATGAGACACTAATTACACTTATCCCTAAAGAAGACAGACAAACAGGGGTGGGTGATTACCGACCCATATCTTGTGTCAATTTCATTTATAAAATTATTGCGAAAATTTTGGTTAACAGACTCCAGCAGATCATTAATATGATTACTTCACCAACACAGTCCGCTTTTATCAAAGGACGGACCATTCAAGACAATATTCTTATTGCTCAGAATGTCTCTTTCTTTATGAAACGTAAACTAAAAGACCAGGCATGTTTTGCTGCTATCAAACTAGATATGGAAAAAGCATATGATCAGGTCAGGTGGGATTTCCTTAGGCTACTGCTTATTAAACTTGGTTTTGCTCAGCAATGGGTTGATTGGATCTGGAACTGTATTTCTATGGTTACATTCCAACTAAATATTAACGGAGAACGACAACCCCCTTTTCAATCAGGATAGGGACTTCGACAAGGAGACCCATTATCACCTTTGTTATTTGCCTTATTAACAGAATCACTAATCTCTTTAATTGAAACTAAATTCCAACAAGGGCTTATTGCAGGCATTAGAATAACACGTAACTACTCATTTATTTCTCACCTTTTTTTCGGGGATGACTCACTCTTCTTTTTATCTTTGCAAGGAAACGAACTGCCAGAATTTCAAGAATGCATTGATACTTATTGTAGATGTTCAGGGCAGAAGGTCAACTTTAACAAATCCTCGGTCAGTTTTAGTAAATTAACACCAGATGACTTAAGACAAAAAGTTACGACTATTTTACAAATATAAGAAAAGCAGGATCTGGGGAAATACTTAGGTATTCCTCTCTGTCACAAACGGTCAAGAATGGAGACTCTGACTTGGATAGTGGACAAAGTTTTTAAAAAAGCGCAAGGATGGATAGCAAAGCTCCTTTCGGAAGGCGGGAAGGAGATTTTAATTAAAGCAGTTTTACAGGCTATACCTTGTTACGCTATGTCTATTTTTTCTTTTCCTATTGGTTTTTGCAAGAAATTATCATCGATCATAGCGAGATTTTGGTGGACCTCATTAGCCAAAAGGAAAATTCACTGGTTAGAATGGGAAAAGATGACGATTTCCAAGGTTGTGAGGGGGGAATGGGCTTTAGAGACCTAAAAAAAACTAATACTGCGCTTTTGGCAGCTCAAGCTTGGCAATTTTTGAGTAACCTGGAGTCCCTGACTTCACGGGTACAAAAAGGAATTTATTATCCACATTTCTCTTTCTTAGATGTGAAACTCCGACAAAGCAGAACTTGGTCTTGGGCAAGTCTACTTGAAGGAATGGATCTACTTGTGAAGGAAGGAATTATTCAGCTAGGTAATGGGGAATCTACGAATATTTGGAAACATAAATGGGTCCCCTCTGGGGTCATCAAAGAGAAACCAACCCACACAACGTTGGAGACGGTGGACCAACTTATGACTGCACGAAAAGATGGATGGGACTGGGAGAAAATAGATAATGAGTTACCCCTACCAGTACATGGAGAGATAAGGAAGCTTCCTCTGATCAATACAGAGGATCAGGATACCTTTATTTGGCCACACTCAAAATCAGGTACATATACAACTAAAACTGGCTACAAAACACTTATGCAGGTAACAACATCTGAGAGTGCACAAACGTCTAACCAAGCGGGGAGCTGTAATCCTATATTATGGAGACGGGTTTGGAAGTCAAACGTAGCGAATAAAGTTCGATCCTTTACATGGAAAGCGTGCCGGAATCTTTTACCAACCAAACATAATTTGTATTATCGTCACTGTAGTGATACTAAGACATGTCATTGGTATGAAAACCTAACTGATACAGTGGTGCACTTGCTACTCTGTTGTAATTTTTCCAAACAGGTGTGGGCAGGATCAACAATTCAGATTAGGTACATGAAAATGAAAATGGTACATGAAAACACTAATATAACTCCTTCCACGGTTATTCAGAATATTCTTGCAGGGATGAAGGACTTATTTGGCCCTAATTGGGTAAATCCTGCTCAACCACCTACACATATTCCACGAGCAACGACAACAGACCCTTGGAATACTGAAGACTTACGAGATACTCATTACATTTATACATGTGACACGTCCTTTATAACTCCAGCAGAGATAAGTGGGATAGGTATTGTCAAGCGGGATACGAGGTCAGGAAGAAGAGATACTTATTCTAAACCCATCTGGACGGACTCGGTAGCAGAAGGGGAGGCTTCAACGCTACTGGAGGCTGCTAAACTGAGCATTAATCATCGTGACTGCAAGACCGTCATCTGTTCAGATAACCTTGATTTGATTCAAGGTATTAAGTCGTTGCCAGGAGCGTGGTGGAAGGTCAAACCATTCGTCAGACGAATTCTAAAGATAGTTGAGGATCACATGAATCTGATCTTCATGCATATTCCACGTAACAGGAATGGATTGGCTGACTGGGTTGAGCATACTGCTAGGCAAGTGGCTAACTAACCTATCTGGAAACTTGGGGCTGCCATACCCTTTTACTAGACTTGGAATCGGCTAATAGGGTCAGTAGTTTAGTGGAGAATACGATCGACCAAAAAAAATCAAGATATTATAATAAAATAACAACTCAAACTAAATTGTTAAACTTTTCCCTTATATGAAAATTAAACAAATTGCACAATAATATAACTAACAAATCGAATTCTATTATCAAATATTCTTATTAAAAATCAAAATCAAAATCAAAATATAGAAATCTAAGGTTTATCGAGCTATTTTTACAAACTATTTAAAATTATAAATTTTTTAAAATTATTATTTTATTATAATTATAGCAACTTTATAATAATAATAATAAAAGAATAGCCGTAATTTTAAATGGTTTTTATTTTTGGATTTATCAAGAACGAATAATTATTTTATTTAAATAAAAATTTGCAATACATAATAATTTATATATAAAACTTACCTAGACGACTAAACGCTTGACGTGCCTAATTACCCACCTAACACATATTAGATTCTTAAAACATTGGTAACACATTCATATTAAGGGAAACATATCCAAAAACTTGTGTTATAGATACATTTCCTGGCTTCAGCACTCAGTGTTTAGCAGGTCATCCCTCTACAGCGCCGAGTAGTCAGGGTAATGCATCAGGTTTCTGTCGCAAGTACAGTAGGAGCGGGGGATGATTCTGGTGGGTTGGTAAGCGATGTTGGTCAAAACACTTGGCCAACTAGGATCTATTTGGGGATATTATGGAGTGTGTTCTTCGAGGCATTCGTAGAGACAATATGTGCGGAACAAACCTTATCAAGGAGTTAAATTAAATACTAATAGAAGTTGTGATAAATGGTGCTGGATTGGTGGTGGGGTTGGAGTAGTTCGAGATAGAGATGGCAATTGTATCCATGGATTATCGGTAAAGCTTTGTGGGAAGCAATTGAAGTTATTCGGAAATTGGAAAGTGGAAAGTGTTAAGAGGACCAGCAGTACAGATTCAGGAAATTCTTGCAAGGAATAGATATTTCGTCTTAAAAGGTTTTCTTAGAGAGGCAAATGAGTGTGCTGATTGAATGACAATGACTCATGCAGGTTTGAAACTGGTAAAAACTTATTGTTCGCACATGGTTTCTTCTAATGGAATATGTGTAATTTTTAAGCGGGATAGAATAAGATGAAAGACCTTGAGGATGGTGTACAACCCAAGATCCCACGATGATGTATTAAATTAGCTTATTCTATGATCCATTGGATCTCCTTTGCAATAAAAAAACTTATTAAGACATTAATTGAAACAGATCACAGATGAAATTTCCTTATGAGTGCTCAATAATCTATTTAATGCTACAATTACTCAGATATATATGTTTAACATGCTCATCATAAAAGCAGTGCGACTATAAAAAGCTATTGTTTCCTGTTTTATATATACAACCAAAATCACAAAACAAGGAAAAATGGAAGTTACATCAACCTACGTATTAGGATTAATTTTACCAATTATAATTATAATTATAATTATATTAGTAGGGATATATATAAAATATCTCAAGCCCAAGTCCAAGCCCAAGCCCAAGCCCACAGAGGAAAGTGATGTTCTGCCTGCCTAATTTGGAAAATAGTGCACTGAATTCAGATTGTAATGTCAATAATCTAATAAACATTCTTCTTTTCTATGTTCCTCTCTGTCTAATACTAGTACTAGCTTAGAAATTCTCTATGTATATCACAGCTAAAAAATAAAAGAGATGTAACTTTGAGCAAATTTAAGCAAATTAACAATTATTGCGTTTTGATTTCTTTTCATCGTCACCTCAAAGTTGTTGATTTCTCTATATCCCAAAACTACACATCTGCACAAACTCCATATCACAGTCTACATATTTAGTCCAAAGTGACTTATATTAATTTATTGAAATGTCCAACCATGGCTTCATCTTTCCATTAAAATGGATCAGCGCAGCTTTATTAATCTCATCCACGCTAACATATGAATTGTACCCTGAACTAACAACATGACATGAGAGAAGGTAAGAAATCCAGGTGCAAGCATTCCCGATTTCCACAACGCGAGATTCTCATTCTAAATTAAACAGACCAATAAATTAACTACTGAAAGACTCTAAGATAAATTAACTTTTCGGTGTCTATTTTGCTGCTAACATGCTGGTAAATGCGCCTTTTTTTCTTAGCTTTGGTGAGCAATGCGGGTACAACAAATATTGTGTCCTTCAACTTCTGAATTTTCACTTTGTTATCAAATGATTATTTAGTTTCTATAATCATAAATAATCATCAATCTAGCTACTTTAACTTTATCCTTAATTTCTTTCTCAAACTGCTTCAACACATCTTCTTCTGTAGGCCCATCCACATTAAACGCAGCTACATAACTTGGCTTTGTTTTGAAGATATGAAAAATCCTTGGTTAAATCGTCAAACTTCTAAAGCTGTTTAGAGGTCCGTTTTTGTACAGGTAGAAGAGCAGGTCGCGCAGGATTTGGAATCTGAACAGCTGCGTTTGAATGAAGGGAGTTACAGGGACCAGCTGCGCAATTTACAGCTGGCAGAGGGGGCGGTTTATAGGGGCAGCAGCAGCTCACGATAGGGTGGAGCTGGACAGCGCGGCTTCGATCACATCTCGAAACAGCAGAATGTTAACGGAAGTCAATCATTGAATCAGCAGATAAATCAGCAGGTACTTGGGCGAGCAGCTGACGTGAATTCAGTGAGTCATAATACATCAACGGGGGATCCGACCAGCGAATGGGAGAATAAGTCATGGTGGTTCAATAATATTGGGTCAAACAAGTTGTTTGCGGGTGTAAGCTGGAGTGTATTTTTTGGGGCATTGGTGGATACTATTTGGAGAGAAAGAAATCAGGTTGTTTTCAACAGAGAGGAGTTTTCGAGTGGTGCGGCGATATTAAGGAAAGCTAAGCTTGTAGCAACCAATTATAGTCACGTTTAGGGTCAACTTCCGGGAACAAGCATCTCTCGTAAATCAAAGGTAACATTAATAGGATGGAAGAAACCAAGTAGAGGTTTGAAGGTGAATACAGATGGATGCTATAGTGTCTGGCGCAAAGAAGGAGAATGGAGAATGGATAAGCAGATTCAGCATGAAAGTAAGACATGACATGCCAGTGGTAGTTGAAAATTGATCGCGATTAGCAAGGGCCTTCGTTTGGTAGAGGAGGTGGAACTTGAAACCGATTCTTGGGAGGCCATCGAAGCAATTTAAAAGGTGGGGAATGATCGAGGTCTGGGGGCACAGTGGTTACATCTACATAAAGTTTAAGACAATGAGTTGCTACAAAGGTGGACAATATCTAAACGTAATGAATATAAAACAAATCATTCTTTAAAATACAATTGCTGCACCACTTTATATTCCCCTTCCATCTTTTCTGCTTTTTGTAATGTAACGTGAAAAGACATTTTACCAATCGAAAGATTAATCTACATTCAAGAGTAAATATATCTTAGCAGTGAACTAACAGATTTTGATAGACAAATTGTCGTTTTGACTAGACCAATAATCATTTAATACATAGACACTTAAGGAAAAAGCACACGTAACTTATAACTACTTGATTAAGGATATGCACATGATATTTATGAATGTAGTTTATAGACTAATTTGTCACACAAGAGAACAGGTTAATAATCAGTTCCAATCGAATGGAGGGAGGTCCAGAAAGTTTCATCTTCCTAGCCGATTCACTGAAATAAAGATCCTAAACAGAATACGAAACCAATGAAAATCTTTTTTAGGAAAATAAAAAGAGTCTGCACAACGATATCATACTAAAAAACAAACTATAGGGACCTATGGTGCAATTAACTAAAACCAATGAAGCACAAAGCAATTACTTCTCCAGATTCTACAGGGGTCTTACTACAAACTTTAGGGCGAATATAATTTGGTTGAAGAACTTGATGGGATCCTTTCGAAAGTTCCAGTATATTTAGGGGTAAATCTTAAAACATTGAAAAGTAAGAGTGCTGGTTAATTGCTTTATATTAAATTTGCAACAACTGATATGAGCAACATCATTACAAAGTCTTTGAAAGCAAATTCAAACAAATATGTACCTTTAATTCTGCCATTGGATAGTGTCTATACCAAAAGAGTAAGAGCTTCTAATACACGAAACAAAAATATTTCTAACATATCTATCCCCATTTCTATGCATATGTATAATGAAAAATTAGAGCAAAGAGTAGTCTAAAGCCCTTTTTGTAATTCACCTTCATACCTTCATCTGCTTTTCCTCCAGGTAATGATAATTACACTGCATTAGAAACAAATCAACCATGGAAAATTAACATCAACATACTCAAGATTCATATAGAAGAGACCAATCTTTACATAGTTAATGACACTTTAATCCTTCTAATGATGTAAAAAACATAAACTTTTAAAAGCCTCATCGCTAAAAAAATTCAAAAATTCTGAATCAACATAAGATGATCTTTCTAAAAATGTCGAAAAGCCATTACTACCAATAAAATAAAAACACAATAATTAGATTACAAGGGTAATTAAATTTCAATAATTTAATTTGATTCAAAGTGAAGAGTGAACTATATCTTGCAAAGGAATGTGGCACTGGAGAAGGTGGAAGCGTGTGGAGTAGTAGTGAAGAGAGCGAACCTTTGATGACCACTAAACTTCATCTTCCTTGTAAGAGTCTGTCGAGTGTTAACGAAAAGTTTCGATGGGCTTTAGAAAGAAAGTATTTTTTTTTTGTTCAAATGCATAATAATATAGATAGTAAAAACGGTTACAAGGTTTAGCCGACCCCTGACGGTTCAGCTTCATTACAAATAATACCGGCTAACTGGGGAGGAATACACGTATTCCAGTTTCCAAATAAAGTGCTTAAAAGCTCCTGTTTGGCAACCCAGTCAGCTGCCCCGTTTCTACCCCTAACAACAAAATGAAATGTGGGGGAAGATAGTTCAGCAAAATAATAAATATTACAAATAACGTTTCTAATTGAATGACTCAACACGGGAAGCCTTGAAGAGAGAGGCTTCATGATGGTAGCTGAATCGTTCTCTATAATAACACTTCCGAAAGGGAATTTTGAAGCCATTTCAGTAGCTTTCAAAATTCCCGTGGCCTCTGCCTCTAACACCGAATCTGCTCCAACCTTCCAACTATTACCTGATACAAATTCACCATTAGAGTTTCTTACTACACAAGCAACTGCAGCTCCTGTATCCGAGAAAGCTGCATCACAATTAATTTTAAATTTATTTGGAGGAGGTTTTTTCCATCTATCCTTAAATTTAGGATTTAGTATACTAATTCCATTATTATTGTGATCTAATGGACTATTATGATTATTTCCATTGTTTAAATCTAGAAAATTTATATCATTCGGGTTTGAGATTTTGTAATATTCTTTCCAAGTTTGAGTAGCTCTATTGATTGTGTTTAAAGGGTCACACTTTTTACCATTATAGATAAAATTATTTCTATCTTTCCAAATATGCCACATTATAATACATGTAAGTTCTAATATCCTATCTGTATTTTTAAATTTTTTTGCAATGTTTTGAACTTGGTTTAAAATCCAATGATCTAATTTTACAGTTGATTCATTGTCAGTTGATCTAATGATGTAAAAAACACAAACTTTTAAAAGCCTCATCGCTAAAAAAATTCAAAAATTCTGAATCAACATAAGATGATCTTTCTAAAAATGTCGAAAAGCCATTACTACCAATAAAATAAAAACACAATAATTAGATTACAAGGGTAATTAAATTTCAATAATTTAATTTGATTCAAAGTGAAGAGTGAACTATATCTTGTAAAGGAATGTGGCACTGGAGAAGGTGGAAGCGTGTGGAGTAGTAGTGAAGAGAGCGAACCTTTGATGACCACTAAACTTCATCTTCCTTGTAAGAGTCTGTCGAGTGTTAACGAAAAGTTGTTCTACTGTTTCAATGTTATTATCACAGATTTTACAAAAATTATTTTTACTACATTTCCGATTAAAAAGGTTTTCTTCAGTGGATAAAAGGTTTTTAACCGCTCTCCACATGAAGTTTCTAATTTTTGTTTGGGTTTCCATTTTCCAAATTAATTTCCAAATATTTTTATCCCTAGTAATAGAGGATGTAGGTTTATCCTTATCTTTAATGAATTGAATTTTAGTTTCATCTTCTTTCATTTTATGGTAGGCTTCTTTGACTGTATATGTACCTTTTTTGCAATAATCAATACATATTTGATCTTCACACAATATCTTAGGTATTATCATTCTTTCTATTTTTCCACTGATTTCTTTAGGATAGATTTGATTGAGTAAATCAATGTCCCAAGATTTATCATTTTTAATTAATTGGTTAACCCACATAAAATTAGATCTTTTTGGCATAATTGATTGTTTCTCATTACAAATCCAATTATGTTCATATATATTAATGTCACATCCATTGCCTAGTTTCCATTTTATATTATTTTTAAAAATATCTCTACCTATGAGGATACTTCTCCATCCCCAAGAAGGTGAGCTTCCAATTTTAGCTTCAAGAAAACTACAGTTTTTGAAATATTTCCCTTTTAGTATTCTATAAAGAAGAGATTCTTTTTTATGTATTAAGTTCCAAGCTTGTTTACCCAATAGGGCTTTATTCATTAGGTGTAGGTCTCTAAACCCTAATCCTCCTTCAAATTTAGATATAGTGAGTAAGTCCCATTTGGCCCAATGTATTCTTTTTTTACCTTTATCACCCCACCAAAATTGGGCAATAATAGAATGAATTTTATTAATTATGTTCTTTGGAAAAATAAAGTTTGACATTATATAATTAGGCAAACTTTGGATGACTGCTTTTATTAGGATTTCTTTACCCCCTTCAGAAAGGAAAAGGGTTTTCCAGTTTTCCAACTTTTGTAGGATTCTATCTATTAAAAATTGGAGATCTTTTGATTTATTTCTATTCCATTCAGTTGGAAGTCCTAAGTAGTCACCTAGGTTGTTAGTTCTTCTCATATTCAATCTTTTAGCCATTACATTTTGGATAAAAGTTGGTGTATTAGGGCTAAAAATGACCCCGCACTTATTAAGGTTAAGGCATAATCCAGTAGCATTTTTATATTTGTTCATAATGTCATTGAAAAATTGTAATTCAATGTTATCAGCATTTAGGAAGAAAAGACTATCATCAGCAAAGAGCAAATGAGTGATAGCTGGACAGTTATTTCCTATTTTGACTCCTTTGAGAAGGTAATTCTCTTTTTTTTCTCTAATTAGATCATTTAGAGTTTGAGATATAAGGCAAAAAATTAGGGGTGAAAGTGGATCCCCTTGTCTTATTCCTCTAGTGGGTTTTTGTACTTGGTGAACTTCACCATTAATTAAAATTGAGTAGGTGACAGAGGTGATACATAACATAATTTTCCTTACCCAATCTTTATTAAATCCAATCTTAATAAGGAGGTCTTGTAGAAAATCCCATTCTATATACTCATAGGCTTTTTTAATATCTGCTTTAACCGCAACCATATATTTTTTGGTTTTTTTCCTTCTTTTAATATGGGTTATTAATTCATGTGCAATCATAGTATTTTCCTGTATCATTCTATTAGGAATGAATGCACTTTGATTCTCTCCAACTAGGGAGTTCATAAAAGGTTGTAATCTATTAACCAAAATTCTTGCTATAATCTTATAAATAAAATTAGAGCAACTAATTGGTCTATAGTGTTTAATATTAGTAGGTTTATTAATTTTTGGGATTAGAGTAATAAGTGTTTGATTTAAATCAGATAAATCACCCTTATTGTTCCAGAAATTATTTATTACTCTCATAATATCAAGTTTAATTATATCCAAGTAAGTTCTGAAGAATATTCCATTATATCCATCAGGACCTGGTGCTTTATTAGGTCCTAATTCCCATGTTGCTTTTTTAACTTCTTCTTCACTAATATATTTATTTAAATTATCTGCTGATCTTTTATCAATTTTACTAGAGAGAAGATTAATAGTCCTAGTATAATCTCTTTTTCCTACAGTTGTAAAAATATTATTGAAATAACTAGTAATTTCCAAAATTATTTCATTCTTATTATCAAGCCATGCACCATTTTCATTAGTGATGTTAGTTATCTTATTACTGCTTCTTCTTTCTTTGGTACAAGCATGATAATATTTTGTATTTTTTTCACCTTTTTTAAGCCAGATGTTTCTAGATCTTTCTTTCCAGAAACTTTCTTCTCTTTTCCAAGTTTCTTCAAGTTCCTTGGTTATACAATTATATTCATCCCAATTAAAATTGGGGTTATAATTATTAGAAATGATTTCTAATTTTTTTATAAGGTTTTCTATTTGGATTTTGTTGTTACCAAATTTTTTCCTATTCCAATCTCTTAGTGCTTGACTACATTTTTTAAGTTTGTGATTGATAACTGCATTAGGGTTTCCCCTAAGAGAGCTATAATCATTCCAAACTTTTTTAATAATGTTTAAGCAATCAGTTTCTGTAGTCCAGAAACTTTCAAAATAAAATCTCCTTTTATTTTTGTTATCAATTTTATCATGATGAAGTACCAAAGGGCAATGATCTGACCCAATAGCTGGTAAGATTGCTATCCAAGCATTAGGAAAGAGCTTATCCCATTCAGAGTTATGTAGAGCTCTATCTAAGATAGCTTTTATAAGCTTTTTATTAGCTCTTTTGTTTGTCCATGTGAATCTACAACCATAAGAGGCTGTTTCCTCCAAATTGTGGAGGTTAACAAACTTATTAAAATTTTTGATGGATTTTTTATGACATACAATACCCCCTAATTTTTCCTTGAGAAATCTAATACAGTTGAA
This sequence comes from Nemophila menziesii, assembly GCA_029959085.1. Taxonomy (NCBI): domain Eukaryota; kingdom Viridiplantae; phylum Streptophyta; class Magnoliopsida; order Boraginales; family Hydrophyllaceae; genus Nemophila; species Nemophila menziesii. The sequence continues at coordinate 124,019,128 of JARWIR010000001.1, read as the reverse complement.
GTCACCTATTAGAGTCCAAGGAGAGTTTTGGGGTTTTAAAGCATTTAAGAAATTAAGAGAAATTTCTTTTTCAATATCATAGGGGTTTAAATATATATATGTATAAAATATAGGGGTCATATTATAACCCTCTATTTTAGTGTGTATAAAATTAGCCGAAGCTTTTATAATTTCAATTTTTAATTCTTTCTTCACCATTAATGCGAGACCACCTCTCGCTCCAATGGGTTCAACAGTTTTAATCAAACTCATATCCAAAATATTAGCAATATTATCAAGTTTATTGTAATTATTTTTGGTTTCAGATAAAAATAGAACCTCCGGGCGATGCTTTGCACAAAGGTCTCGAAGTGCCTGGACGGTCAAGGGATTGCCAACACCTTGACAGTTCCAGGCTATGTGAATCATTGAAAGGGATGGGGTTGATTAGGAACAACCCCAGAAAACCTTTTTTTCATTTTGGAAAATTCCTTAATATACTCATACATTAACTTATGAGCTTTATACATTTTTTCATTAACAAATGTAAATGCTGGGAAAATAAAAATATTAATCAACTGTTTTTCATCCACCACAGCAATTTTACAAAGCTTTTCAATAACAATAAAGGAAGATAAATTAAAACATAACCGTTTTCTTCCTAAAACTGTTTGTTTTGTTTTAGTAAAAACTAAATCATTAAGGTTAACTGCTAATTTTGTTTTAGTAAAAACTAAAACATTAGAAATAATGGATATATGAGATACAGAGTATACATTTTGAAGGGAAGCCAATTCTGGACCCGTGAAAACATGACTAGTGGGCGGGTTTGTTTCTGGATCTGGAATGCGCCTGCCACTTTGGAGAAGATGAAAACCGTGGAGGTGGCCTTTCACTGCTGTCCCAATGGCTTGCTTCCCACCCTCCTTTTCGGCAATGCTGAAGGAATCAAAACTACAGCAGAGAAGACACCAAGCTTGCCTGCTTCTCCAGTGGATCTGTTCGCACGCCTCAGAGAAGATGGATCTGCAAGTATTCGGGTCAGAGATGAAAACTGGAAGGAGGAACTTACCTGGATCCGAGTCCGTTGACCGGATCGGGAAAACAGTTGACCGGGTCGGAGCTGTAATGGCTATTCTTGGTGCCGGATCGGAGTTCCAGCAGTATATTCCGGCATCTGTAGATGAATGGGACATGGTGGGGTGAAGGCAGAAGGTTGGATCCAAAAAGTTGGGTTGAAAACAGGATGTTGCTGAAATATAAAGGGCTGTAATGTATTGAGGTTTAGCAGTGGAATGGAGGAGGTAGGGAGGTGGTGGCTGTGGTGAGGAGAATGTGAGGAGAGGTGGCGGCATGGCTGTGCTGCGGTGGCGTTGGTGTGCAGTCCGTCGGAGTTGGTGGGAGGGAGAGCAGTTGGCTTGGGTACTGGAGATGGTGAAGGTTTTCAAATGGATTGGGTGACCAGCCCATCGGAAAGGGGGAAGTGGTTTGGGTTTAGGTTTTTTGGGAAGTAGTGCCTGGGAGCACATTGAAGGAGACGGACGAGTTTTTGGTTGGTCCATTCTAGAAAGAAAGTATATTTCAACGGCCTACCTCAGAATATATGGGCCTAACCTAGTAATATCTAAAAAAAGAAAAAGTTGAAAAAGAAAAGAAAAAATGTAAAACGTAAAAGATAAAAGGATAAGGTCTAAAAAAAAAAAAAAGTTGAAAAAAAAATGTAAAATATAAAAAATAAAAGGATAAAGTCAACCAATTTTTTATTACTTGCCTTACCAACAAAGTAACTTTTTGTTAAAAATGCACAGAGCACGATCAGATCCAACCCACCAAAGTACGAAAGCCAGGACAGATTTCAAGGTCAGTGGAGTCCGTTCAAAGGTTAAGTCCACTATTCAAAGGTCAGTGGAGTCCGTTCAAAGGTCAAGTCCACTATTCAAAGGTTAGTCCGCTGTTAAGTCCGTTCAAGGTTAAGTCCGTTCAAGGTTAAGTCCATTCAAGTCCACTATTCAATTTTCAAGGCCCACAATCCATTCAAGGTAGATCTTTAATCGCAGTTAATTTATATTCATATTATTGATTAAGTTCAATCTTTATTACTATAATCATGATTAATTCTATTGCCTTTTTTATATAATTTATATTCAAGTTATTCCTAAACTAAATTGATATGAGGCGCTAAAAGTGATCTTCTTTAATGCTTTATATCTAAATTTTATGTGTGTTTTTTTATAATAAAGAATTAATTACTCTAATTTTCTTAGATGGCAGTATCGATATATGAAAAACTCATCTATTACGCATTAGGTGGCTTATGGAGTTTCTTGATTGTTGCATATACCTCAGAATATATATATGTTAGTAGTTGGGCTTATCCAGTAATTATCTCAAAAAAGAAAAGGTTCAAAAAAAATTAAAAAAGAAAAGAAAAAAGTAAAAAGTAAAAGATAAAAAGGTAAGACACGCAATTTTTTATTACTTACAAACTTTGGTTAAAGTCCACTATTAAAGTCCACTATTTTTTGTTATTGTTCAAGTCCACTGTTCAAGTTTCAAGGTCCACAATCCATTCAAGGTAGATCTTTAATCGCCGTTAATTTATATTCAATGTTATTGATTGATTTCACTATCTATTACTATTATCATGATTGATTTTATTGCCTTTTTATATAATTTATATTCAAGTTATCTCTAAACTAAATTGATATGAGGCGCTAAAAGTGATCTGCTTTAATGGCTTTTATCTCAATTTTATGTGTGTTTTTTTATAATAAAGAATTAATTATTCTAATTTTCTTAGATGGCAGTAATGATATATGAAAAACTCAATTATTACGCATTAGGTGGCATATGGTGTTTCTTGATTGTTGCATATACCTCAGAATATATTTTAGTAGTTGGGCTTATCCTAGTAATTATCTCAAAAAAGAAAAGGTTCAAAAAAATATTGAAAATAAAAAGAAAAAATGTAAAACGTAAAAGATAAAAGGATAAGGTCAACCAATTTTTTATTAATTACCAACAAAGTAATAAACTTTTTGTTAAAGTGCACAGTGCGATCAGATCCATATCCACAGTTCAGATTTAAAGGTCACTCCACTGTTCAAGTCCGTTCAAGTCCACTGTTCAAGTCCATTCAAGTCCACTATTCAATTTTCATGGCCCACAATCCATTCAAGGTAGATCTTTAATCGCAGTTAATTTATATTCATATTATTGATTAAGTTCACTCTTTATTACTATAATCATGATTAATTCTATTGCCTTTTTTATATAATTTATATTCAAGTTATTCCTAAACTAAATTGATATGAGGCGCTAAAAGTGATCTTCTTTAATGCTTTTTATCTAAATTTTATGTGTGTTTTTTTATAATAAAGAATTAATTATTCTAATTTTCTTAGATGACAGTATCGATATATGAAAAACTCATCTATTACGCATTAGGTGGCTTATGGAGTTTCTTGATTGTTGCATATACCTCATAATATATGTTAGTAGTTGGGCTTATCCTAGTAATTGTCTCAAAAAAGAAAAGGTTCAAAAAAAATTTAAAAAAAAAAAGAAAAAAGTAAAAAGTAAAAGATAAAAAGGTAAGACACACAGTTTTTTATTACTTACAAACTTTGGTTAAAGTCCACTATTTTTTATTATTGTTCAAGTCCACTGTTCAAGTTTCAAGGTCCACAATCCATTCAAGGTAAATCTTTAATCGCCGTTAATTTATATTCAATGTTATTGATTGATTTCACTATCTATTACTATAATCATGATTGATTCCATTGCCTTTTTTATAATTTATATTCAAGTTATCTCTAAACTAAATTGGTATGAGGCGCTAAAAGTGATCTGCTTTAATGGCTTTTATCTCAATTTTATGTGTGTTTTTTTTATAATAAAGAATTAATTATTCTAATTTTCTTAGATGGCAGTAATGATATATGAAAAACTTAATTATTACGCATTAGGTGGCATATGGTGTTTCTTGATTGTTGCATATACCTCAGAATATATGTTAGTAGTTCTTATCCTAGTAATTATCTCAAAAAAGAAAATGTTCAAAAAAATACTGAAAAAGAAAAGAAAAAATGTAAAACGTAAAAGATAAAAGGATAAGGTCAACCAATTTTTTATTACTTACCAACGAAGTAATAAACTTTTTGTTAAAGTGCACAGTGCGATCAGATCCATATCCACCGTTCAGATTTCAAGGTCAGTCCACTGTTCAAGTCCGTTCAAGTCCACTGTTCAAGTCCATTCAAGTCCGCTATTCAATTTTCAAGGCCCGCAATCCATTCAAGGTAGATCTTTAATCGCAGTTAATTTATATTCATATTATTGATTAAGGTCACTCTTTATTACTATAATCATGATTAATTCTATTGCCTATTTTATATAATTTATATTCAAGTTATTCCTAAACTAAATTGATATGAGACGCTAAAAGTGATCTTATTTAATCCTTTTTATCTAAATTTTATGTGTGTGTTTTTATAATAAAGAATTAATTATTCTAATTTTCTTAGATGGCAGTATCAATATATGAAAAACTCATCTATTACGCATTAGGTGGCTTATGGAGTTTCTTGATTGTTGCATATACCTCAGAATATATGTTAGTAGTTGGGCTTATCCTAGTAATTATCTCAAAAAAGAAAAGGTTCAAACAAAATTAAAAAAGAAAAGAAAAAAGTAAAAAGTAAAAGATAAAAAGGTAAGACACGCAATTTTTTATTACTTACAAACTTTGTTTAAAGTCCACTATTAAAGTCAACTATTTTTTATTATTGTTCAAGTCCACTGTTCAAGTTTCAAGGTCCACAATCCATTCAAGGTAGATCTTTAATCGCCGTTAATTTATATTCAATGTTATTGATTGATTTCACTATCTATTACTATAATCATGATTGATTCTATTGCCTTTTTATATATTTTATATTCAAGTTATCTCTAAACTAAATTGATATGAGGCGCTAAAAGTGATCTCCTTTAATGGCTTTTATCTCAATTTTATGTGTGTTTTGTTATAATAAAGAATTAATTACTCTAATTTTAATAGATGGCAGTAATGATATATGAAAAACTCAATTATTACACATTAGGTGGCATATGGTGTTTCTTGATTGTTGAATATACCTCAGAATATACGTTAGTAGTTGGGCTTATCCTAGTAATTATCTCAAAAAAGAAAAGGTTCAAAAAATATTGAAAAAGAAAAGAAAAAATGTAAAACGTAAAAGATAAAAGGATAAGGTCTAAAAAAAAAGTAGAAAAAAAAAAGAAAAAATGTAAAATATAAAAAATAAAAGGATAAAGTCAACCAATTTTTTATTACTTGCCTTACCAACAAAGTAACTTTTTGTTAAAGTGCACAGTGCACGATCAGATCCAACCCACCAAAGTACGAAAGCCAGGACAGATTTCAAGGTCAGTGGAGTCCGTTCAAAGGTTAAGTCCACTATTCAAAGGTCAGTGGAGTCCGTTCAAAGGTCAAGTCCACTATTCAAAGGTCAGTCCACTGTTAAGTCCGTTCAAGGTTAAGTCCGTTCAAGGTTAAGTCCATTCAAGTCCACTATTCAATTTTCAAGGCCCACAATCCATTCAAGGTAGATCTTTAATCGCAGTTAATTTATATTCATATTATTGATTAAGTTCACTCTTTATTACTATAATCATGATTAATTCTATTGCCTTTTTTATATAATTTATATTCAAGTTATTCCTAAACTAAATTGATATGAGGCGCTAAAAGTGATCTTCTTTAATGCTTTTTATCTAAATTTTATGTGTGTTTTTTTATAATAAAGAATTAATTATTCTAATTTTCTTAGATGGCAGTATTGATATATGAAAAACTCATCTATTACGCATTAGGTGGCTTATGGAGTTTCTTGATTGTTGCATATACCTCAGAATATATGTTAGTAGTTGGGCTTATCCTAGTAATTGTCTCAAAAAAGAAAAGGTTCAAAAAAAATTAAAAAAGAAAAGAAAAAAGTAAAAAGTAAAAGATAAAAAGGTAAGACACGCAATTTTTTATTACTTACAAACTTTGGTTAAAGTCCACTATTTTTTTTATTATTGTTCAAGTCCACTGTTCAAGTTTCAAGGTGCACAATCCATTCAAGGTAGATCTTTAATCGCCGTTAATTTATATTCAATGTTATCTATTACCATAATCATGATTGATTCTATTGCCTTTTTATATAATATATATTCAAGTTGTCTCTAAACTAAATTGATATGAGGCGCTAAAAGTAATCTGCTTTAATGGCTTTTCTCTCAATTTTATGTGTGTTTTTTTATAATAAAGAATTAATTATTCTAATTTTCTTAGATGGCAGTAATGATATATGAAAAACTCAATTATTACGCATTAAGTGGCATATGGTGTTTCTTGATTGTTGCATATACTTCAGAATATATGTTAGTAGTTGGGCTTATCCTAGTAATTATCTCAAAAAAGAAAAGGTTCAAAAAAATATTGAAAAAGAAAAGAAAAAATGTAAAACGTAAAAGATAAAAGGATAAGGTCTAAAAAAAAAAGTTGAAAAAGAAAAGAAAAAATGTAAAATATAAAAAATAAAAGGATAAAGTCAACCAATTTTTTATTACTTGCCTTACCAACAAAGTAACTTTTTGTTAAAGTGCACAGTGCACGATCAGATCCAACCCACCAAAGTACGAAAGCCAGGACAGATTTCAAGGTCAGTGGAGTCCGTTCAAAGGTTAAGTCCACTATTCAAAGGTCAGTGGAGTCCGTTCAAAGGTCAAGTCCACTATTCAAAGGTCAGTCCACTGTTAAGTCCGTTCAAGGTTAAGTCCGTTCAAGGTTAAGTCCATTCAAGTCCACTATTCAATTTTCAAGGCCCACAATCCATTCAAGGTAGATCTTTAATCGCAGTTAATTTATATTCATATTATTGATTAAGTTCAATCTTTATTACTATAATCATGATTAATTCTATTGCCTTTTTTATATAATTTATATTCAAGTTATTCCTAAACTAAATTGATATGAGGCGCTAAAAGTGATCTTCTTTAATGCTTTTTATCTAAATTTTATGTGTGTTTTTTTATAATAAAGAATTAATTATTCTAATTTTCTTAGATGGCAGTATCGATATATGAAAAACTCATCTATTACGCATTAGGTGGCTTATGGAGTTTCTTGATTGTTGCATATACCTCAGAATATATATATGTTAGTAGTTGGGCTTATCCAGTAATTATCTCAAAAAATAAAAGGTTCAAAAAAAATTAAAAAAGAAAAGAAAAAGGTAAAAAGTAAAAGATAAAAAGGTAAGACACGCAATTTTTTATTACTTACAAACTTTGGTTAAAGTACACTATTTTTTTTATTATTGTTCAAGTCCACTGTTCAAGTTTCAAGGTCCACAATCCATTAAAGGTAGATCTTTAATCGCCGTTAATTTATATTCAATGTTATTGATTGATTTCACTATCTATTACTATAATCATGATTGATTCTATTGCCTTTTTGTATAATTTATATTCAAGTTATCTCTAAACTAAATTGATATGAGGCGCTAAAAGTGATCTGCTTTAATGGCTTTTATCTCAATTTCATGTGTGTTTTTTTATAATAAAGAATTAATTATTCTAATTTTCTTAGATGGCAGTAATGATATATGAAAAACTCAATTATTACGCATTAGGTGGCATATGGTGTTTCTTGATTGTTGCATATACCTCAGAATATATGTTAGTAGTTGGGCTTATCCTAGTAATTATCTCAAAAAAGAAAAGGTTCAAAAAAATATTGAAAAAGAAAAGAAAAAATGTAAAACGTAAAAGATAAAAGGATAAGGTTTAAAAAAAAAAAAGTTGAAAAAGAAAAGAAAAAATGTAAAATATAAAAAATAAAAGGATAAATCAACCAATTTTTTATTACTTGCCTTACCAACAAAGTAACTTTTTGTTAAAGTGCACAGTGTACGATCAGATCCAACCCACCAAAGTACGAAAGCCAGGACAGATTTCAAGGTCAGTGGAGTCCGTTCAAAGGTTAAGTCCACTATTCAAAGGTCAGTGGAGTCCGTTCAAAGGTCAAGTCCACTATTCAAAGGTCAGTCCACTGTTAAGTCCGTTCAAGGTTAAGTCCGTTCAAGGTTAAGTCCATTCAAGTCCACTATTCAATTTTCAAGGCCCACAATCCATTCAAGGTAGATCTTTAATCGCAGTTAATTTATATTCATATTATTGATTAAGTTCAATTTTTATTACTATAATCATGATTAATTCTATTGCCTTTTTTATATAATTTATATTCAAGTTATTCCTAAACTAAATTGATATGAGGCGCTAAAAGTGATCTTCTTTAATGCTTTTTATCTAAATTTTATGTGTGTTTTTTTATAATAAAGAATTAATTATTCTAATTTTCTGAGATGGCAGTATCGATATATGAAAAACTCATCTATTACGCATTAGGTGGCTTATGGAGTTTCTTGATTGTTGCATATACCTCAGAATATATGTTAGTAGTTGGGCTTATCCTAGTAATTGTCTCAAAAAAGAAAAGGTTCAAAAAAAATTAAAAAAGAAAAGAAAAAAGTAAAAAGTAAAAAGTAAAAGATAAAAAGGTAAGACACGCAATTTTTTATTACTTACAAACTTTGGTTAAAGTCCACTATTTTTTTTTATTATTGTTCAAGTCCACTGTTCAAGTTTCAAGGTCCACAATCCATTCAAGGTAGATCTTTAATCGCCGTTAATTTATATTCAATGTTATTGATTGATTTCACTATCTATTACTATAATCATGATTGATTCTATTGCCTTTTTGTATAATTTATATTCAAGTTATCTCTAAACTAAATTGATATGAGGCGCTAAAAGTGATCTGCTTTAATGGCTTTTATCTCAATTTTATGTGTGTTTTTTATAATAAAGAATTAATTATTCTAATTTTCTTAGATGGCAGTAATGATATATGAAAAACTCAATTATTACGCATTAGGTGGCATATGGTGTTTCTTGATTGTTGCATATACCTCAGAATATATGTTAGTAGTTGGGCTTATCCTAGTAATTATCTCAAAAAAGAAAAGGTTCAAAAAAATATTGAAAAAGAAAAGAAAAAATGTAAAACGTAAAAGATAAAAGGATAAGGTCTAAAAAAAAAAAGTTGAAAAAGAAAAGAAAAAATGTAAAATATAAAAAATAAAAGGATAAAGTCAACCAATTTTTTATTACTTGCCTTACCAACAAAGTAACTTTTTGTTAAAGTGCACAGTGCACGATCAGATCCAACCCACCAAAGTACGAAAGCCAGGACAGATTTCAAGGTCAGTGGAGTCCGTTCAAAGGTTAAGTCCACTATTCAAAGGTCAGTGGAGTCCGTTCAAAGGTCAAGTCCACTATTCAAAGGTCAGTCCACTGTTAAGTCCGTTCAAGGTTAAGTCCGTTCAAGGTTAAGTCCATTCAAGTCCACTATTCAATTTTCAAGGCCCACAATCCATTCAAGGTAGATCTTTAATCGCAGTTAATTTATATTCATATTATTGATTAAGTTCAATCTTTATTACTATAATCATGATTAATTCTATTGCCTTTTTTATATAATTTATATTCAAGTTATTCCTAAACTAAATTGATATGAGGCGCTAAAAGTGATCTTCTTTAATGCTTTTTATCTAAATTTTATGTGTGTTTTTTTATAATAAAGAATTAATTATTCTAATTTTCTTAGATGGCAGTATCGATATATGAAAAACTCATCTATTACGCATTAGGTGGCTTATGGAGTTTCTTGATTGTTGCATATACCTCAGAATATATATATGTTAGTAGTTGGGTTTATCCAGTAATTATCTCAAAAAAGAAAAGGTTCAAAAAAAATTAAAAAAGAAAAGAAAAAGGTAAAAAGTAAAAGATAAAAAGGTAAGACACGCAATTTTTTATTACTTACAAACTTTGGTTAAAGTACACTATTTTTTTTATTATTGTTCAAGTCCACTGTTCAAGTTTCAAGGTCCACAATCCATTCAAGGTAGATCTTTAATCGCCGTTAATTTATATTCAATGTTATTGATTGATTTCACTATCTATTACTATAATCATGATTGATTCTATTGCCTTTTTGTATAATTTATATTCAAGTTATCTCTAAACTAAATTGATATGAGGCGCTAAAAGTGATCTGCTTTAATGGCTTTTATCTCAATTTCATGTGTGTTTTTTTATAATAAAGAATTAATTATTCTAATTTTCTTAGATGGCAGTAATGATATATGAAAAACTCAATTATTACGCATTAGGTGGCATATGGTGTTTCTTGATTGTTTCATATACCTCAGAATATATGTTAGTAGTTGGGCTTATCCTAGTAATTATCTCAAAAAAGAAAAGGTTCAAAAAAATATTGAAAAAGAAAAGAAAAAAGGTAAAACGTAAAAGATAAAAGGATAAGGTTTAAAAAAAAAAAAAGTTGAAAAGGAAAAGAAAAAATATAAAATATAAAAAATAAAAGGATAAAGTCAACCAATTTTTTATTACTTGCCTTACCAACAAAGTAACTTTTTGTTAAAGTGCACAGTGCACGATCAGATCCAACCCACCAAAGTACGAAAGCCAGATTTCAAGGTCAGTGGAGTCCGTTCAAAGGTTAAGTCCACTATTCAAAGGTTAGTGGAGTCCGTTCAAAGGTCAAGTCCACTATTCAAAGGTCAGTCCACTGTTAAGTCCGTTCAAGGTTAAGTCCGTTCAAGGTTAAGTCCATTCAAGTCCACTATTCAATTTTCAAGGCCCACAATCCATTCAAGGTAGATCTTTAATCGCAGTTAATTTATATTCATATTATTGATTAAGTTCAACTTTTATTACTATAATCATGATTAATTCTATTGCCTTTTTTATATAATTTATATTCAAGTTATTCCTAAACTAAATTGATATGAGGCGCTAAAAGTGATCTTCTTTAATGCTTTTTATCTAAATTTTATGTGTGTTTTTTTATAATAAAGAATTAATTATTCTAATTTTCTTAGATGGCAGTATCGATATATGAAAAACTCATCTATTACGCATTAGGTGGCTTATGGAGTTTCTTGATTGTTGCATATACCTCAGAATATATGTTAGTAGTTGGGCTTATCCTAGTAATTGTCTCAAAAAAGAAAAGGTTAAAAAAAATTAAAAAAGAAAAGAAAAAAGTAAAAAGTAAAAAGTAAAAGATAAAAAGGTAAGACACGCAATTTTTTATTACTTACAAACTTTGGTTAAAGTCCATTATTAATGTCCACTATTTTTTATTATTGTTCAAGTCCACTGTTCAAGTTTCAAGGTCCACAATCCATTCAAGGTAGATCTTTAATCGCCGTTAATTTATATTTAATGTTATTGATTGATTTCACTATCTATTACTATAATCATGATTGATTCTATTGCCTTTTTATATAATTTATATTCAAGTTATCTCTAAACTAAATTGATATGAGGCGCTAAAAGTGATCTGCTTTAATGGCTTTTATCTCAATTTTATGTGTGTTTTTTTATAATAAAGAATTAATTATTCTAATTTTCTTAGATGGCAGTAATGATATATGAAAAACTCAATTATTATGCATTAGGTGGCATATGGTGTTTTTTGATTGTTGCATATACCTCAGAATATATGTTAGTAGTTTGGCTTATCCTAGTAATTATCTCAAAAAAGAAAAGGTTCAAAAAAATATTGAAAAAGAAAAGAAAAAATGTAAAACGTAAAAGATAAAAGGATAAGGTCAACCAATTTTTTATTACTTAATAAACTTTTTGTTAAAGTGCACAGTGCGATCAGATCCATATCCACCGTTCAGATTTCAAGGTCAGTCCACTGTTCAAGTCCGTTCAACTCCACTGTTCAAGTCCATTCAAGTCCACTATTCAATTTTCAAGGCCCACAATCCATTCAAGGTAGATCTTTAATCGTAGTTAATTTATATTCATATTATTGATTAAGTTCACTCTTTATTACTATAATCATGGTTTATTCTACTGCCTTTTTTATAAAATTTATATTCAAGTTATTCCTAAACTAAATTGATATGAGGCGCTAAAAGTGATCTTCTTTAATGCTTTTTATCTAAATTTTATGTGTGTTTTTTTATAATAAAGAATTAATTATTCTAATTTTTTTAGATGGCAGTATCGATATATGAAAAACTCATCTATTACGCATTAGGTGGCTTATGGAGTTTCTTGATTGTTGCATATACCTCAGAATATATGTTAGTAGTTGGGCTTATCCTAGTAATTATCTCAAAAAAGAAAAGGTTCAAAAAAATATTGAAAAAGAAAAGAAAAAAGTAAAAAGTAAAAGATAAAAAGGTACGACACGTAATTTTTTATTACTTACAAAATTTGGTTAAAGTCCACTATTAAAGTCCACTATTTTTTATTATTGTTCAAGTCCACTGTTCAAGTTTCAAGGTCCACAATCCATTCAAGGTAGATCTTTAATCGCCGTCAATTTATATTCAATGTTATTGATTGATTTCACTGTCTATTAATATAATCATGATTGATTCTATTGCCTTTTTATATAATTTATATTCAAGTTATCTCTAAACAAAATTGATATGAGGCGCTAAAAGTGATCAGTTTTAATGGCTTTTATCTCAATTTTATGTGTGTTTTTTATAATAAAGAATTAATTATTCAAATTTCTTAGATGGCAGTAATGATATATGACGCATTAGGTGGCATATGGTGTTTCTTGATTGTGGCATATATCTCAGAATATATGTTAATAGTTGAGCTTATCCTAGTTTATATCTCAAAAAATAAAAAGTTTAAAAAAATATTGAAAAAGAAAAGAAAAAGGTAAAAAGTAAAAGATAAAAAGGTAAGACACGCAATTTTTATTACTTACAAACTTTGGTTAAAGTCCACTATTAAAGTCCACTATTTTTTATTATTGTTCAAGTCCACTGTTCAAGTTTCAAAGTCCACAATCCATTCAAGGTAGATCTTTAATCGCCGTTAATTTATATTCAATGTTATTGATTGATTTCACTGTCTATTAATATAATCATGATTGATTCTATTGCCTTTTTATATAATTTATATTCAAGTTATCTCTAAACTAAATTGATATGAGGCGCTAAAAGTGATTTGCTTTTATGGCTTTTATCTCAATTTTATGTGTGTTTTTTTATAATAAAGAATTAATTATTCTAATTTTCTTAGATGACAGTAATGATATATGAAAAACTCAACTATTACGCATTAGGTGGCATATGGAGTTTCTTGATTGTTGCATATACCTCAGAATATATGTTAGTAGTTGGGCTTATCCTAGTAATTATCTCAAAAAAGAAAAGGTTCAAAAAAAACTGAAAAAGAAAAGAAAAAAATAAAAGATAAAAAGGTAAAACACGCAATTTTTTATTACTTACAAACTTTGGTTAAAATCCATTATTAAAGTCCACTATTTTTTTGTTATTGTTCAAGTCCACTGTTCAAGTTTCAAGGTCCACAATCCATTCAAGGTAGATCTTTAATCGCCGTTAATTTATATTCAGTGTTATTGATTGATTTCACTGTCTATTACTATAATCATGATTGATTCTATTGCCTTTTTATATAATTTATATTCAATTTATCTCTAAACTAAATTGATATGAGGCGCTAAAAGTGATCTGCTTTAATGGCTTTTATCTCAATTTTATGTGTGTTTTTTTATAGTAAAGAATTAATTATTCTAATTTTCTTAGATGGCAGTACCAACATATGAAAAACTCAACTATTATGCATTAGGTAGCATATGGAGTTTCTTGATTGTTGCATATACCTCAGAATATATGTTAGTAGTTGGGACTATCCTAGTAATTATCTCAAAAAAGAAAAGGTTCAAAAAAAAAAGTTGAAAAAGAAAAGTAAAAAGTAAAAAGTAAAAGATAAAAAGGTAAGACACGCAATTTTTTATTACTTACAAACTTTGGTTAAAGTACATTCACACCATGAGATCCAGATGCAGAGGTCCACGATTCAAATTTCAAGGTCCAATCCAGATCCATATTTCAAGGTCCACAGTTCAATTTTCAAGGTCCACAGTCCAATTTTCAAGGTTGATCTTTATCTATGCGTTAATAAAGAAAATTAATCGGTATTAATTTGTATATATGTTTTTGATTGATTTCACTGTCTATTAATATAAATTTATATTCATATTCTACTGCCTTTTTATATAATTTATATTAAAGTTATCCCTAAACTAAATTGATATATGGCTCATTAAAAGTGATCTGCTCTAATGGTTTTTATCTCAACTTTATGTGTGTTTTTTTATAATAAAGAATTAATTATTTTTTACTGCTTGATCTTGATTAGATAAATTAACTTTTTGGTTTTCTAATTTTCTTAGATGGCAGTACCGACATATGAAAAACTCAACTATTACGCATTAGGTGGCATATGGAGTTTCTTGATTGTTGCATATACCTGCGAATATATGTTAGTAGTTGGGCCTATCCTAGTAATTATCTCAAAAAAGAAAAGGTTCAAAAAAAAGTTAAAAAAGAAAAGAAAAAAGTAAAAAGGTAAGACACGCAATTTTTTATTATTTACAAACTTTGGTTAAAGTACATTCACACCGTGAGATACAGTTCCAGAGGTCCACAATTCAAATTTCAAGGTCCAATCCAGATCCATAGTTCAAGGTCCACGGTTTAATTTTCAAGGTCCACAGTCCAATTTTCAAGATAGATCTTTATTCATGCGTTAATAAAGAAAATTAATCGGCATTAATTTATATTTATGTTTTTGATTGATTCCACTGTCTAATAATATTAGTTTATATTCATATTCTATTGCCTTTTTATATAATTTATATTAAAGTTATCCCTAAACTAAATTGATCTGAGGCACATTAAAAGTGATCTGCTTTAATGGCTTTTATCTCAACTTTATGTTTGTTTTTTTATAATAAAAAATTAATTATTTTTTACTGCTTGATCTTGATTAGATAAATTAACTTTTTGGTTTTGTATTTTTCTTAGATGGCAGTACCGACATATGAAAAACTCAACTATTACGCATTAGGTGGCATATGGAGTTTCTTGATTGTTGCATATACCATCTCTACCCTCATCTGAATTTTTCAACACCACAAAACAGTTTTTCATACCGAGAGACTATCACGTGTATGGGTAACCGGTAAATATAATTTATTGGGTTTGTTTGTAAAAAGTGTGGAAGTTTCACTATCTAAAATTGTCAACGACCGAATTAAACACGAGCCATTACGATCGTGGGGTTTAGTTAGCTGGATAAAAAATAAAAACAATAGCAATGATTACTCACTACTGTATACATCACATACGAAACAAGTCCTTAGGACGAGAAGAGTACAACACGAAAATGAGACGGCTCAGATTCAGATTTCAATTTGACCTCCTAGAAATTGGAATATTATTTGTTCCAAGTTTCATTAAACATGAACACGTAAATGTTATATTGTCCTCATTAATCAAATGCGCAAACGTATTTTTAACGGAGTTTACAAAGATTTACATGCTCCCATTACCACTACTACCGGTAATTGCGTCATTATTTCTGTTTCTAGCCCTGCCTATGGTTGTGGAATCCGCCACAATGATGACTAATTCTGCAGCAGATATACCACATTCATCGAATTACCGGGACAATCACGATGCTGAAATACGAATTCCGGTAACAAATTTAATCACAATGATGACAACTTCTGCAGCAAATACACCACACTCATCCAATTATTGGGACAATCACGATGCTGAAATACAAATTCCCGTAACAGCCTTACAATATTATATGGGAGCATAGCAGAATAATAGTTTGAACCTAAAACATGTATATATATATACACACAATTCACTTAGATGAATATATCATTTGAATCATATGTATCTCTATTATTTGAATCTTATATATCAATGACAATGTTATTCTACATTATGTAATGAAAGGTTATTTGTCTATCTACTACTATCTGTATAATGTAAATAAGAAGCAATTGGAGCGAATTACATTTAGCTTTTAATGAGTAAATAAGAGAAACAAACCCAAAAACAATTTCAGATCTAGCCACTACAATTCATTATGCAGGTTAGATAAGATTCAAAGCCTACCGGTTAGATAAGATTCAAAGCATAGAGGACCCTTTCTGTGGCACACTTCTCGAGTATATCAACAATTCCATCAAAAGATCGATTGATTGACATAGAAGACTTTAGATTTAGCAAAATAGAAAAGATGTAAGATCCAAACATAACATATAAAGAAGAAACGAACTATATGTAAGATCTATATAAGAAAAACGGTAAGCAAATGGCCGATAGCATATGACTCTGACTTATTCCAATATCCATGATTGCAGAATGAAGATTTTCTTCATATGAAACCAGAGAAAGTCGTGACATCTGTAGGAAAAAGAGAAAGAGACAGAGGAAAATTCTTGCATACAATAAATCAAAATGGCGGCTGAGTGATGTGATGGATAGGAGGGGGAGATTTCGACACGTGGCGTAAAAAAGGTGTAAGGTGAAGACATGTGGCATATTTTCATTAATTAGAGTTAGGCCAGTCAATGCAATCCCATTAATACCCTTTATGGGACCAGTTGTACACGTGGAGTAATGTGATTCGCTGGTCAATAAAGTGATAAAATAATTGAATTAATTAGTTTCCGTAAAGTACATCATTTCATAAAGGTTGCCAAGTGTTTTTTTTATTGGTTCAGCCATTTCGTATTTATTCTTTTTCTTTTAGAGATTCTTGGTGGGACCATTTGTACACATGGAGTAATGTAATTCGTTAGTCAATAAAGTGAAAAAATAGTTGAATTAATTAGTTTCCGTAATGTACATAATTTCATAAAGGCTGCCAAGTGATTTTTTTTATTGGTTCAGCCATTTCGTTTTTGTTCTTTTTCTTTTTGAGATTCTTTATGGATATATTATTAATATAGTAGATAAATTAATTACAATAGTTAATTAATTTTATGGTTTGTTAATATTTATTTTTTTATTAATCATGGAAAAATTATTAATATAATTGTTGTTTTTAAGTAATTAAAAAATATAAACTGTATATTATAAATTTTTAAAATATGTTATATATTGAATTAATATTATTAGTTAATAATTAAATTTAGTAGTAGTTTGGTTTAAATGCAAAAGTAATAACTTAGTAAATGCTATCTCAATCACCATTATAGTAAACCATTCTATAAAAAGAGGAAGGTATTTTGCAATATGATAGAATGCAGTAAGCTTGTGAGAAGAGGGAGCATTTCAACGGATTTGGATCCTCTCCTAACTAGTTTCTATACTAACTATCCTAACAACCAATCATTATTAAGAAAATTATATTTTATTATATTTATCTATAATTAATTTTTAATTCCTAAAATACTACACAATTTATATCTATTATAAAACTCCTATTATAATCTTTTAATTGATTTACCAACCATTTATAATATATTTTCAAATCTTATTGTTTATAATATTAACAGCAATGATATAATTGGTTGTTAGGATAGTTAGTATAGAAACTAGTTAGGAGAGGATCCAAATCCCATTTCAACGTTATAATTCTTCAATTTGGTTAGAATTTTTTATTTATTTACGGAATAATATCAATTTGTATATTAGCCAATTACTTTGTAGACTTAATTTACCAATTCTTTAGGAAAGAATATATTGTTTAATATTTTTGCTATAATTAAAATATATAGTAGTATAAATTTAAAATATTAGCTATATAATTATTTATAGTATAATGGAACAAATGGATTGTATATTTAAAGGGTAAGACTTCCATCCAATATTGGATGGTCCAATATTCATATCATAGCCATGGATTATTTTAACAAAACACATGGCACTAGATTAATATGTTAGTTACTTTTTCAAGTTTAAAACATGGGGTATGTATATTAATATTATTGGTGTAGGATCATCTAATATTGGATTGAAGAATTTTCCATATTTAAAATATATTTATGTCTAAAAAAAAAGTTCACTATATAATACCGAAGGAATAGATTCATGCTAAATTAATGCAGTTAATATAGGATATGTATTATATAGTTGTTAAAAAAGTAAAATCCGTTAATGTAGTCATAAATTAATGGCCAAAAAATTAGCATAAAAGTATTCTTGAAATTGCCGTTATTAGTAGTCATAAATTTATTTAAACCCAAACATGTAACCCATTTATTTAGCCCGTTAATATAGCCCATTTTTGTAGCCCATTATTTTCCCCATTAAAGTCCCATCATCGATGCCCAATTACAGAAGCCCAAAACTGAAGTATAACATATTGAAAAAAACAAAAAATGAAAGGGTAATACTTCCATCCAATATTGGATGGTCCAATATTTAAATCACGGCTATGGATTATTAAAACAAAACACATGTCAATAGATTAATGTGGTAGTTACTTTTGCAAGTTTAAAACATGGGGTATGTGTATGAATATAATTGGTGTAGGATCATCCAATATTGGATGGAAGAAATTTCCAAAATGAAATCCAATAGTCCCCATTAAAAACATTTATAAACAATAAAAATCCTCTAATGAAGGACAAAGAGACCGATATTAGTATTGTTGTGAAAAAAATACTTCTTTAGGCCACGAAAATAGGCCCCTATCTTTTTTTTTTTTTTAGTATATTCTTTTTTTTGGCCGAATTGTTTATTAAGTACTAACTATATTATTTAAAAAAAAATCTAAATTTGATAAATTTAGATTATAGTAAAATAAATTAGAAGTAAGAAAATATGATTTAAGTATGGAAATATTTAAAATAATTAAATTAACTTATGATTAGTTATTAATATTTTTATATTTAATAATGTAATAGAATAAGAAAACGGAAATAGTATGTTAAAAAGTTATAGTATTTAATAAAAAACATTAAATTTTTTTTAGCTTTCAAATAAATAAAAAATGTATTTATAATATATAGGCAGGATGAATAGATTTTACGATACAGTCGATTCGATGCAAGATTTGACAGTTGATGATGACTTCATGCAATTGAGTTTTACGAGTGAGGTAAAAGCTTACGGGTTTTACAATATCTACGCTAGGGCTAAAGGTTTTAGTGTTAGAAAGAATAGTATGGGGAAGAAAGACGGAGTTGTTTTGTGTAGGTTGTTTTCGTGTTCGAATCAAGGTACATGGCTTGTACAGTATACAGAGATGGTGGGTAGGATAAGAGATCATAGGGCTGCTACGAGATGTGAAGGTGAAGCTCATGTGAGAACACTATGGAAACCAGAAATTTCTTGTTACAAGGTGACTAGACTAGAACTCGGTCATACTCACGCACTAGTTCCACAGTACTGCGTACGTTACTTACGGTCTCATAGGAAAGTGGATTCCCCACATCTTGATCAAGCCCTCTCGTTGCGTGCTTCGGGAGTAAGTACAAAAAATATTATGGACGTAGTTAAGTTTGAAGTGAATGGTTATCAAAATGTTGGGTTTATTAAGGACTTGTATAACATACTTGATAGGATACGTGTTGCAGAAATTAGTGGCCGGATGCTAACGTTGCAATGGGTTACTTGGACCGTAAATCTGCGACAGATAGTTCTTTCTACTATTCATACACTGTCGATGAGGGGAATAGACTAGATAGGATTTTCTGAAAAGACGGAAGATCGAGGAAAGAGTGGTTATCTTTTGGGAAGGTATTGATAATCGACGCAACATACAAGACAAACTCATATAGATTCCCTCTCATTGTTCTTGCCGGCGTGAACAACCACCGACAAACCTGCATATTTGGTGCCGCTTTGGTAAAAAACGAGACCACTGAGGGCTATACGTGGGTTTTGGAATAGTTGATGATCGCCACAAACAATGTCCATCCTACTGCAGTGATCACCGGTGGTGACAAGTCCATGCGTGCGACAATTGTTCATGTTTTCCCTCAAGCACGACCTCGATTGTGTAAGTGGCATCTCGGCCGTAACGCCTCCACAAACATAACTATTAGGGATTTTGGTGCCATTTTTAGTTACTACATGTCCCTGGATGGCACAGAACAACAATCCGATTTTGCCTGGAATCGAATGGTGCAAACGTACGGGCTTGGAGGAAACGAATGGATTCGAAAAACTTTTGAACATAGAGAATTATGGGCAGAGGCCTACTTACGGGGTCATTTTTTTGGTTTAGTAAAGAGTACGCAACGCTGCGAGGGAATAAATGCCACTTTAAACAGGTATTTGGGTAACAACAAGACACTGTTATCGTTTTTTAAAGATTATGATAGAGGGGTTGAAAACATCCGAATAAAAGTAGTAGGTGAAGAGCACAAGACAAACCATACAGGCATGGTAGTGACTACGGAATTGTTAGAGGTTGAGTCACACTCATCACATATATTCACTAGAGTGTTATGCTTTAAAATTCGTAGATAGATGTTTAGAGAAGCATGGCTATATCAGAGCAACGTGAAAGATTTCTTAGGCTTAAGGACATACCTAGTTGGTGATGATTATGCTCCGAACTTGTTTCGTACTGTAACTTTTCGAAGACTACCCAATATCGAGATCTTGTGTGACTGTTTAAAGTTTCAATCTCATGAAATACCTTGTGGGCATTGATGTCTCCTCATTTGTGATAGATTTATATTAGGATGAGATATCATTTTTAGTGATTTAGAAGTCATTATAGTCGATTTTCTTGAGAAATGTTACACTTTCCTATTTTGAGTCTTGATTTAGCAAATTATTGTTTTTAGAGCATATTGGATTTAATTATTTATTTAGTGTGAAACTTTAAAGATAATTATGGAGATTAATTAGAGTCCAAGTCAAAGACTACAAGATATGGAAAGATATAAGCATGGTAATTGGAGATAAGGAAAAAAAGCTAAAAATATGGAAAAGGAAAAGCTGCCTTAAATCTGAATTTCAGCACCTACGGCCACAAATCAGCTTATATCTCAAAATCGGTGTAGAATTTGGAAGTATGGTCAAGAGCAAAGTTGGAGATCTTTCTGAGATGATGAATTTCGACTACTCATACGCGTCAAACGGATAAGAATTGAAGCTTTTAGGACCAAAACAAAAACGGATCTGATTTTATATTTTAGGGTTACGAATTAGAGTTGGGCTTGGAGTCCATTACTTACCTTCTCCTCCAAGAAAACGAATTTGGTCTTCCTAAACACCTATAAATACACCCTTAAACCATTGTAAACATGTCCTTACTCAGTTTCAAGCTTAGGCTTAGTCCTTACTTGTATTTTCTCACTTTTAAATAATAGCTTAGTCTTTATATCAATTATTAATCCTTAGTATCAAGCTATTCATCCAAGAAGCTAGCTGACCTATAGAGGAAGACAAGAAGAAGAAGTTGGAGAGTGACAAACTCCTCTTCTACATCTCACCTTCTCTATATTTAGGGTAATTAGCTATAGATTATGCTCAACCATATTTCTAAGCTTTTATTCTGTAAGTTTTACTTTTAATTGTTGGGTTATTATTTTGTCTTAAATTCATAAATACTATTTGTTATTTTAATTGATTGAGCTTGGCGTATATTGTTATTATGTGTTTTGACTTATTGTTACAACCTTAGATTTGGCCAATCTTAGGATTATTCTTAGTTATTGACAACACCACATAATCGTCTAGTTTTGATCCTTTGCCTAACTAGATAGCCATAAAGGTTTGATTTAATCACCAATCATTACTCAAGTTCCTTGGTAGTGGAGAGGTTGCTCCTAAGCCTAATAGAGGCTAGGTAGAATTTAGAATCCTGGTTAATATATAATGCTTAATCTGTGACAGGTTAGAATAACAAGTTAGTAAAATAGACTCATAATAGTAACATTAATTCATCTAGACTTACATTCATATTTATTTATCTGTATTCATATTTGTTTATTTCATATCAGATATTCATTCCTCTTATTATATATTATTCTAAACATATAAATTCATCTACACTTGTTAAATATAAGTAGATCTAACGGATACAATCCCTGCGAACGAACTTGACTTATCATTAAAACTTGCAAACGGTCTGTGATACTTGCAGTGAGTTCCGTGGTTCTCAAGGGTGTGTGCTCTTTATTATTATCTTTATTTATCTATTATTTTATCACACCTTTGCCCCCACCAAGTTTTTGGCGCCGCTGCCGGGGATTTATCTTTAAGTTAAATCTATTTTGTGTTTATTTAGTGTAGAAGTTTTTATTTGTTTTCAGTTCTACGCCTTCTTTTTGTTTTAGTCTTTCTCAGGATTTTAGATGAATAATCAACGGTTAGAGCTAGGTCTTCCTAGTAAATTTCGAGTTCAACGCATTGGGATTCGCGTACAACTATCCAAGCCGTTAGATTCAAGCCTGCTCCTGATTTAATCAATTCGCGAGCAATGGAAAATTCAATGGTGATACAAATAAAGATCCGGTCAGATCTGTTCAGAAATTTATACAATTTTGTGATGCCTACATTAATGAAGGTGTTACGCAAGAACAGATGTATTATTTAATGTTTCAATTTTTCTTGACCGGGAAAGCAAGCGATTGGTTAGATGATCAACCTCCCGAGCTAATAACCAATTGGGACAAGCTTCAAGAAAGATTCCTCGATAAATTTTATCCTACAAGTATGCGAGTGAAGGAACTATTGGAGCCCATGAATTTCTTACAAGAAGCCGGAGAGAGTGTTGGCGAAGCATGGACGAGATTTCAAAAGATGTTGGCAAGATGTCCAATACACGGATACAGACTCGATAGAGAGTCAAGGCTGACAGCAGATAATATGGGTCGTGGTAATTTTGTCTCTATGGATCCGAAAGAAGCAAAGAGTGGTATGGAAACAATCATTGAGACCGACATAAGTTGGCCACAAGAACAAACTCCTACCACTAACGAAGAAGAAGAAGCGAGGATTTCAAGCTTGCAAGATCAAATACAACAACTCGCTATAACTGTTAAGGAAAGCATCCAAGTGCCACCTCAACAGTTATACCTGCAAGAGCAAGCCTATGAAAATCAAGCTAATCGTCTACCGGGCTGCAATGTACATAATGTAAGTCAAGCTCAATCACGTCCTCAAGAAGAAATCACTGAGTTAAAAGAGACTATTAGTCAATTCATCAACTTCTCGAAGGACAATATGAGTAGAATTGAATCAAAGATCGATGCATCAGTAGTGCAAAGCCTGCAACAACAAAACCAAGATCTGAAACAGCATAATCAACTTTTATAGAAGAATGTAATGCGGCTCACTTAAATCATAGAACAAATGCAAAGTCAACTTTCGCAATTGACCCAAGATACAACATCTAACATGAAGAAGATCCAATACGTTGACGAAAAGGTTAAGACTATTAGTCTTCAAGCTGAAAAGATCAAGGAAACGCCACCATCTTCCTCAAAAGGGGATGTCCTATCAAACAAGTCAAACGTAAATCAGATGAACTTAGATGAGATAATTGTTGAAGATTGGGTTGAAGAAGTTGAACAAGGTGAGATTAAGAAGCCAATATTGGTTGAGGAACCAATAATTGAAGAGAGACATAGAGCAAGACAGCCACCCATACATTGCCACTATCCCGCTTATCCAAAGGAGCAACAACAGAAGTGTATATAGGCGTTAAAACAAGTTAAAATTAACGTCCCTTTACTCGAAGCTATGGAAGGAAGGCGAAACTATGATCGATTCTTTATGGAGGCACTCTCCAATAAAGAAAGGTTCACAAGATCCAAATCTGTGACACTCAATGAAGGGATATCAGCACAAGTTCAGCAAAGATTACCACCAAAGCTTAAAGATCCTGGAAGTTTCAACCTTCCAATCAAAATAGGTGGAATATTTCATGGAAAGGCCATGTGTGATTTAGGGGCAAGTGTGAATATCATGCCCAAAAGAATATTTGTATTAGTGATGCAAAACCGACATCCGTAACCTTAGAACTTGCGGATCAATCAACAGCAAAACCGTGGGGAGTAATAGAGGATGTACTCGTTCAAGTAGGTAACCTTGTTATTCCCACAGACTTTATTATTCTTGACTATAAAGCAGATAAAAGCGTCCCATTCATTCTTGGGCGTCCATTCCTAGCCACCAGCGATACCATAGTGAATGTGAATGAAGGAACCGTGACTCTCCGTATCGAAGATAACTCTGAAACATTCTATGTTTCGGGGAAGAAGAAAAAAGAAAAATGAGTCAAAAGAACTATATCCAATTAGAGTTGTAACTAAGAAGCCAGAACCTGTAAGCCCTCAAGAAACCATGGAGAAAAAGATTGAGTTTGGGGTAGGAGACGAGGTGGCATGGAAACCTCCCAACCCCAAACATAACAGTTCTTGGAAAGGGCCATACATTATCACGCAAACCATCTCAGAAGAAGTGGTCGAAATCAAGGCTATCGAAGGTTGCAAGCAAAGATTGGTAAGTGTTAATCATATCACTCATTGTTGGGGAGGCTATAAACAGAAATAATCGAGGTAACTCGTCTAACTTTGAAAGACGTTAAACAAAAGCGCCCTTTGGGAGACATCCCATAGTAATTTTGTATGTTTTTAGTTTTAGTTTAGTTTAGTTGTTTTTAGTTGATATTGCATATTTGAGAAAGGTATTAGTGTTTTTGGATGTTAGGTATTAAAGAAATCAAGTTTGGGAAGCAAAAACGAAATTTTTTGGAAAATTCAGATGACAGCTCCGGTATACCGGGCCATACCTCCGGTATACCACAGGTCAGAAAGCCCGAGCCCACGGGGTGTCACCACGTGTTTTATGCCGAGAGGTAAAAATCGAAAGCAAGCAGCTCCGGTATACCGGGCCATACCTCCGGTATACCGCACAACCAAAAACCCGAGGCCACGTGTTTACATCTCGTGTTTTTTGACGAAGCATGGATTTATTGGAACAGTAGCTCCGGTATACCGGGCCCCATGGCCGGTATACCGCCCAACCCCGCTGTGTCGAAAAAAAAAATCTTGACACAATCTGAGAAAACTTCGGCAAGTCATATCTTTGCGCTCGGATGTCGGAATCAGGTGATATTTGAGCCTAAACTGCATAACTTTTTGAGATCTAGCTATTGGGGAGGTTTTCGTTCTCTACCGGTATGCCGGCCAGAACTCCGGTATGCCGGCCAGAAAACCCGTGCCCACGGGGTAAAGACTCGGGTTTCAAGCCGAGAGGAAGAATTTCGAAAGCTAGAATTCCGGTATACCGGGCCCTACAGCCGGTATACCGCCCGACACTGCTGGAGAGAGGAAATTTTCGCGTTTTTCAGGTTATAAGGGTGAGGAGGTTGCTCTATTACGAATTTTTCAATCCTTAAGCTTCTCCTTCTTCCCCAAACCTCTCCCAACTCCATTAAAGCTTCAACAAACCTTCACCTAACATCAAAACACTACCAAATCACCATTAATTCATATCCAAATTGTTAAATTGCCAACTCAACCAAAAGTCCGAACCGTTAGGAGAAGGGCATTATATATATGAGAATTTACATTCCAACACGCCCCCTCACGTGCAAGCTTAGTAGAAGCCTTAGAAGCTTATTAGAGTTAAGCTTTGCACGTGCAAATTTAAAGTGGGTGGCGGTGGAAAGACTCGAACCCAGGACCTCAAGGTCCATAGAGATCTGATACCATGTTAAATTGCCAACTCAACCAAAAGTCCGAACCGTTAGGAGAAGGGCATTATATATATGAGAATTTACATTCCAACACAAATCCTTCCCTACATCATGAAAAAGAAGATTCAAGCACCCAAATCTTATCAAAACTCCTAGAAACCAAGAATCAAAACCATGAATTTCAAAATCTCTTTCCAAAATTCATTAAACCCACATCAATAAAGCTTGATTCCATCATACCCACATAGAAAATTATCATCCTAACACCTTTCCTAACCCAAATAAAGATTTTTCCACCTATGATCAAGAGTTACAAATTTCTAGAGTGCTCAAGGCTTTGAGTTGGGGGTCAAAAGAGATGATGAAAAGAACGAAGATATTATTAAGGGATATGAAGAATCAAAGCAAGGTATTGGGTAATTTCTAAAAGAAATCAATTGAGATGGGTACTAGTTTGGGAATATATTACAAGATAATTGGAGTCAACTAATTAGAGAGGACCGGTTTTTGGTAGATTCAAATCCTAAAAAGTAAAAAATTGTGATTAGGGAGCAGAAGATGTCAATACCTCTTTTAATCAAAGATTCCTATATCAGAGATGAACAAAGCTTCTGGAACGCTAGTAGCTATGTTCAAAACATATTCCTGGATGAACACTGTCACATGAGAGAGTATTCGAGAGCAAAGTTGGAAGAAGATTAACAAGAGATTTCTAGAGTGTGATTGATTGATAAGAGTATGTAAGGGAAAGCGAAATTGGTGATACATAGAAGTTTTCATACATGAAAAAGCACCGCACCCTATTTCGGGTATTGATCAGGCGAGGCAATAGCCTCGAAGAGTATGTTTTCTTTTTTCCCTACCATTTCTAGATGTGAAATATCGGTAAAATTTTAATTTCTTTTATTTTATTTTCGAGTCTTTTCGAGTTGTGGGGACACGACTCATTTTTGAGTTTGGGGTGTGGGGATTCGTTGTCCCTCATCTCCATTTTTATGTGTTTATTGTGTTTTTAGGTAAAATTAATTTTTTTTGAAGGATTAGATGTATGTAGAGTGTGTTTAATAGATTGAAAGCATAAGCTCAGTAAGTTAATGATAGTAAGTAGTATGTTTGTGAGCTATTTTATTTTGTATGCTTTGAAGTATTTGCAGGAAAACACACATTGATAGTAAAGAAAAGATTAGTTAACAATGCGATAGAAATTATGTTCGATCTCAGGGAGCCATGAGTGGTTTGTAGGTCGTGAGATCGAAGCTAGTTGACAAAACCACTTGATGAACGTGCTAAAGGTAAGAAAATAACGAAATTACATGGTGTAGAAAGTGATTAAGGCAGTTCTTTCATATTGAAGCCACTTGAAGCCTTTTTATACTTTCTCACCCTGTTATTTGATTTAATATTTTATATCCTTCTCAGCCCCGTCTAGCCTTTCTAAAGCCTTTTTATTTAAACACGTTATAAGACATATCCCTTTAGAGTATAGGACTTTTCTATACGACCCGCACTCGAATCGCGATGCATAGACAATTGTTTTAGAGCTTGAGTTTGGGGTGGTGGGTTCACCACTATGATAATCGTTATTGGGTTGGGATTTTTGAGCTTATTAACTGTGCTCTGCTATTATATTGATGATGATTCACAAGTTTATATTGAAACCCTTTGTCGGGGTAATAGTGAATGGAAAAGAAGCTACGAGCTAAAATTGCCAACAAGGGCATAAAAAGAAAAGAAAATATATATATATATATATATATATGAAAAAAATAGCGTGATATCTCAACATTAAAAAGAGAGTCATAGCTGAAGAAATTGATTTGAAAAGAAAATATATATATTCGGACCGGCAAAGTGGAATTTTTATGTGAACATCTTATGCTTTAATTGGGTTATTGGGGATGCTACTTTGTGCATCAAGTAAATCATTGGGTTGAGTGAGAAACGTTTTATGAGAGTAACTCAAGCTCTAGGGCGACTCGTTGGTGGCTAGTGAAGAGAGAGCCAAAAGTTCACTCTAAATTATCCAAATATACTACCATACCGTCCCTAAGCCTAAAGTACAACCTTAAAGACCTTTTCATTCTTTGCTACGTAATCAAGAAGTGATTGAGCCACTAGAGTGTAGTTAAATGGATCTTTGGATACTAGTGAAGTTCGATGAACAATCTATAGCTTCCTTGGTGAACTGAGTAAAGTTCCTCTCCTTCTTACATTGCGAAACTAATCTAATCTTGAATTCAAGTCGTGTTGACTGTGGATATGAGAAGTGTACAGGTATGTAGTTTGTAAATATTATTACATGAAATTTTCTGAGTAGTTGCTTTGAGTTTATTCTCCATATTCTGCTATCTTCTTCCCTCTGTGCTTAATTGACCTAGGTGTGTATTTAGAGACTTCCTTTTGTTTTTATCTTTATTGTATCGGGACGATACAACTTTGAGTTGGGGGTCTTGATGTCTCCTCATTTGTGATAGATTTATATTAGGATGAGACATCATTTTTAGTGATTTAGAAGTCATTATAGTCGATTTTCTTGAGAAATGTTACACTTTCCTATTTTGAGTCTTGATTTAGCAAATTATTGTTTTTAGAGCATATTGGGTTTAATTATTTATTTAGTGTGAAACTTTAAAGATAATTATGGAGATTAATTAGAGTCCAAGTCAAAGACTACAAGATATGGAAAGAGATAAGCATAGTAATTGGAGATAAGGAAAGAAAAACTAAAAATATTGAAAAAGAAAAGCTGCCTTAAATATGAATTTCAGCACCTACGACCACAAATCAGCTTATATCTCAAAATCGGTGTGGAATTTGGAAGAACGGTCAAGAGCAAAGTTGGAGATCTTTCCGAGACGGTGAATTTCGACTACTCATAAGCGTCAAACGGATAAGAATTGAATTTGTTAGGACCAAAACAAAAACGGGTCTGATTTCATATATTAGGGTTACGAATTAGAGTTGGGCTTGGAGTCCATTACTTACCTTCTCCTTCAAGAAAACGAATTAGGTCTTCCTAAACACCTATAAATACACCCTTAAACCATTGTAAATATGTTCTTACTCAGTTTCAAGCTTAGGCTTAGTCCTTACTTGTATTTTCTCACTTTTAAATAATAGCTTAGTCTTTATATCAATTATTAATCCTTAGTATCAAGCTATTCATCCAAGAAACAAGCTGACCTATAGAGGAAGACAAGAAGAAGAAGTTGGAGAGTGACAAACTCCTCTTCTACATCTCACCTTCTCTATATTTAGGGTAATTAGCTATAGATTATGCTCAACCATATTTCTAAGCTTTCATTCTGTAAGTTTTACTTTTAATTGTTGGGTTATTATTTTGTCTTAAATTCATAAATACTATTTGTTATTTTAATTGATTGAACTTGGCGTATATTGTTATTATGTGTTTTGACTTATTGTTACAACCTTAGATTTGGCCAATCTTAGGATTATTCTTAGTTATTGACAACACCACATAATCGTCTAGTTTTGATCCTTTGCCTAACTAGATAGCCATAAAGGTTTGATTTAATCACCAATCATAACTCAAGTTCCTTGGTAGTGGAGAGGTTGCTCCTAAGCCTAATAGAGGCTAGGTAGAATTTAGAATCCTGGTTAATATATAATGCTTAATCTGTGACAGGTTAGATTAACAAGTTAGTAAAATAGACTCATAATACTAACATTAATTCAACTAGACTTACACTCATATTTATTTGTCCGCATTCATATTTGTTTATTTCATATAAGATATTTATTCCTCTTATTATATTTTATTCTAAACATATAAATTCATCTACACTTGTTAAATATAAGTAGATCTAACGGATACAATCCCTGCGAACGAACTTGACTTGTCATTAAAACTTGCAAACGATATGTGATACTTGCAGTGAGTTTCGTGGTTCTCAGGGTGTGTGCTCTTTAATATTATCTTTATTTATATATTATTTTATCACACCTTTGCCTCCACCAGGCATATTTTTTTTGTTACGAAAAATGAACAAATCACCGAGTTTCCACAGTCACTAGTTTTGTATAGGTGGATTCCGGCTAGTAGCGTAGAGTATCGTGAGGATAATTTATCCAGGTACACTACCAAAGATATAGAAATTAGTAGGGTTGGTTTCATGAATTCAAAGTTTAGCGAGTTGGTCATGTTAGCGAAACGTACGGAGGATGGATATCGTTTTATAGTAGATACAATAAGGGATGTGATTCGAAGGGTCAAGGACGATTGGGATTCGACTCATGCTGGGGAGGAAGAGACTAGCGGATCTCATCATACCCATGTACCAGTGAACGACCCTAACGTAATTTGCCTCAACAAAAAATACATCGGAGTCCTAACCGCTGTCGTAAATGCAGGTAAGCATCACATTTCAAATTTTTTTGAAAGCTAATGTTGTATCTATTAACAATTACTTTCTATAATGCAGGGCTATTGGACATCGGGCGGACACTTGCCAAGTTCCACGACGGCGTATATAATGTTCAAGTAGTTTGTATTAGTTGTTTTGTTTGATCTTTTTGGAATGACACATTTTATTTGACCTTCGATTTCATGTTGTAATGTCTCAACTAGTATATATGTTTAGTAACAAAGTATATTTGTTTGATCATCACTTTTTGATTATAACCCCTCTATGTAACCTTTTACTAACCAAACTTGAGTTTAGTATCAAAGTAGAGTTGTTTGATCATCTAGAATTGGTTTAACTTCAATATTTGACCAAAAACCAGTTTGAGTTGACTTTTTGATTATAACCCCTCTATGTAACCTTTTACTAACCAAACTTGAGTTTAGTATCAAAGTAGAGTTGTTTGATCATCTAGAATTGGTTAAACTTCAATATTTGACCAAAATCCAGTTTGAGTTAACTTTTTTATTATAACCCCTCTATGTAACCTTTTACTAACCAAACTTGAGTTTAGTATCAAAGTAGAGTTGTTTGATCATCTAGAATTGGTTAAACTTCAATATTTGACCAAAAACCAGTTTGAGTTGACTTTTTTATTATAACCCCTCTATGTAACCTTTTACTAACCAAACTTGAGTTTAGTATCAAAGTAGAGTTGTTTGATCACCTAGAATTGGTTAAACTTCAATATTTGACCAAAAACCCGTTTGAGTTGACTTCAAATATATTAACTTCGGGGGGTAATCACCAACTACTTTCGGGATAACATTACAACTTTATGGGAATCGAAAATTAACCCCAACCCTCCTAAATTTAGCCTTAATATTATCTACATTCCAATACGTAATGGAAGACACCTCGTAATGTTCTCTATTAAAATCATTTGGACCATTAATTTGGTCCAAAAATAGAATCTATCAAAAAAAAAACCAAAGTTATACATTCAAAATTGATAAATAATATACTCTAATTAAACTCAATTAACTCCACACTAACCATAAGAAGATATATGCAACCCCTGAAAGTTACGTTTATACATTTGTTCTCGCTTACGGTTTTCTCAAGTTGTTTCCTTCTACCATTATACTCCACCATTCCGGCTCTGAGTAATTCAAAAACATGTTGGTGTCGCCTAGGGTGCGATAAAATTAATACAAATAAAGGTCAAGAAAACTACGCACTCTCACCCTAGACAGGCACAGTACTGCAAGTATTACAGGACGTATGCAAGTTTTAGTTGATAAGTTGAGTTCGTTCTCAGGGACTTAAGTGTGTTAATCACGTGGGTAGAAATAACGAGTAAAAGTAAATAATTAGAGACAGGAAAGTAAAACAATGGATTTTCGAAATTAATAACTAAAATTAGGAAAATTAAAGACAATAAAATAAATACTAAGAATATGAGATGAGAGATATAGCTTAGGTTTTGCTAGTATGCACTAATCCTTCTAATTCTTTCTATTAGATCTAGTTTATAAGGGAGAATATTAGCTCTTGTATACTTAGTCAGGATTCTAAATTCCCATACCTTAGACCTTGAGAGCGACTAAGGGGGCTACGGCACAACCAAGACGTGGTTTAAAATAGGGTTATCAAGCGCTACCAAGGCCCTAAGCAAACACTTCAATCAATTGGTGATATGGTGATTAAAACAAACCCTAATGACTATCTAGTTAGAATCATGTTTTGTCAGAACTGATATCGACACTAGACGTTATGTGGTGTTTCAATAATTAGACACCTAGCTAAGGCGACCATCTAACTACTATTAAGGTAATCCTAAACGTTGCGCACCGCAAGGAAAACAATCATTAAATCAAAACACATAAACAAATATAAGGTGAGTAGCTAATATCAAATTAACACATGTAATTCCCAAAAAAACTTAGATAGAAGAATTAGAATTCATAGATTATACATGATGCAAAACCCAAGCTATGGGGAGTTTAGTTCATACCTGATGGAAATAAACTAAAAGAAATTACAAAAGACATCATCTTGCTCTCTACAATAAACTGGAAGAATAAAACCTTAAGAACTAATTACTATGAGGCAAGGATTGCTAGGGTACTTTTACAAGTGATATAAGAGTGTATTTATAGGTGTTTAGAAGACCTAATTCGTTTTCTTGAGGGAGAGATAAAGTATTGGACTCCAAACCCAACTCAAATTCGTATGGAAATAAAGATAAACACTGCTGGACCGTTTTGAGCATATCTTCTTCGTTATTGGTCGGTTTTTGCTCCATAATATACCAAAAGAATCTTCAGCGAATTATCTACGTCCCTACGAAAGGAAATTACCAAAATCGGCTTCCTTGTAGGAGTAATCACCACTTCTTTAGGCGTGTGCTGCAGAATCCCAGATTTAGGCAGCTTTTCCTTTTCCATTTTTTTAGCTTTTGTTTCCTTATCTCCAATTACCATGCTAATCTCTTTCCATATGTTGTTGTCTTTGACTTGGACTCTAATTAATCTCTATAATTATCTTTAAAGCTACATACTAAATAAACAATTAAACCCAATATGCTCTAAAAATATTATTTCACTAAATCAAGACTCAAAATAGAAAAGTGCACTAATTCTCAAGAAAATCGACTATTATGACTTCTAAATCACTAAAAATGATGTCTCATCCTAATATAAATCTATCGCAAATGAGGAGACATCACATATATTGTGCCGAAGATTGCCTAGGTCAATGTCCAACATTGAGCCGAAACCTACACGCTTAATTGCTTCCCTTTGTTCATCAGTGAGACTATCGTTAATAGATTTGACATTTTTGATCGATGAACGTGTAGAAATCTTAAACTAAAACACACACAAAACGTTCTCATATTAAAATCACCAAATTTCAAATATAGAATTCCGGATAAAAATAGACTTAAACTTAACTTACGTTTTTCTTTTCTAAAAGTTCCATTTCTCCTCAATATCTAGCAAGATCAGCTTCCGCCATCTTCTCGTAAGGTAAACTCTCCTCAGGAGGTAACAACTTAAACTCAGCTTTTATTTGCTTTACCAATTCTCCATTACAGTTTCCCTCAAAATACTTTTTCCTTTGCTTAAAGACATCTTTCCTATAATTTAAAGAACATTCAAATATAATTTATATAAAACGTAACCTACCATAACAGCACCTGTACATTGAACTATACTTACAAATAGTATGAAGATGCAGAAATAGCTTTTTTTTGGTTTTCCAGTACAATGATCTACCCCTCTACGCAAAGATAAAACAAAGATTAGTAAATACATGAGGTGTTATGCGTATTATACATATATGCGTATAATAAGCTCCTGATCTAGTCCTTAACATGTGTAAATTAGTAAAAACAGTTTTGAAAAATAAAATTACAACTTTATACATATATGCGTATTATAATCTACTGATCTAGTCCCTAAAAAATGTGTATTTTTACAATATATGAAAAGACAGGGTATAATGGACTAGTTTTAATAATAAAGGGACTAATGATGCAAATATAGATTACATGGGAAATCATTCATTATACAGGTACTTGTGCTGCAATTAAGTGCTCAAGAAAAGGGGAACAAACATATCTCTTACCATTCTTATTTAAATGGTATACATAATCATATTCTTAAACAATTTAACTACTACATCTAAGCTTTTAAATGACATTATTTTGCTTCGTAACGAGTTTCTGTGGCTTGCCCAAACATTTGAATCTAAGTACACATTTTATTGATAACCTGTTAAAAATGGAGTAAATGACACTTTTGCCCCCTGGGTTTATACGCGATTGACAGGTTGCCCCCTAACTCTTAAAATGCGCCTCGATGCCCCCTAAGATTTAGTTTTGTGACCCGTTACCCCCTACTGCGTGTTCCGTCCATTTTTCACCGTTAAAAGTGACGTGGCATTTCCATGTCACATTTTTTTTTTAATCCAGATGTTAATTACATGTTTAATTAATTTAAAACAGGGGTAAAAAAGAAATTTTATATATAGTTTTTATAATATTAAATATAAATAATAAAATAGCCACCCCCCACCCCCCCTCTTCTTCTTCCCCGTTCTTCTTCTTCTTCCCCAACTACACCTCTGGTTCTTTAAAAAAAAAAAAAAAAAATACAGCAGCAACATAAGCTTCTCATTGAGCAGCTTCTCCAGATCTTGAACCATGGAGCTCGATCTTGAACCAGTTACAAACTCCATCATCTTCTCCTTCACCAATTTCACCACAATCTGATATATAAATATCTAACACCAATTTCACCACAATCCAATTTCACCAATTTTAGGATACTGTACGATCTTCTTCTATTAATAGTCCTTCAGCATTACCTTTGAGTATTTCCTCATACAACTAGACATCTGCTAATCATCACTTGCAGTTGATTCATTTACTGCGTTGTTGTGAGGTTCAATTAATTCTTAAGCAGAGAGTAGATTAAATCATAATAGACAAACACGAAATAGATGTGTGTGTTAAACACAAGTACCCTGTTTCACAAACTTCCTTAAGTAATCTTTATGAGTTCGTAACATATCAATAAGCTTAAATACAGTTTTGGAACTTCTTAAAACTTTTCAAACTCAAATTCTTCTATCTTGATGTTCTGTAAAGACTTTGTAACCAACTGAAACAAGAACCTAAACGCAATATACAATTTTTATTCAATTTAAATAAACTGTATGGGTGCTGCACTTATGTCTTAAGTTGTACTAAATATGGAATGATGAAGCACATTTACTTGATGCTTGACAAATGAGTTATTACAGAGTTCTAGAAAAGGAGGTCATGACAGGCATTATTAGAAAATTGTAAAAACAAGATGAACATGAATTAGCTGAACAAAAGGATTAAAAAATCTCATATACAAAGAAAATGTCGATGCTCTCTGAGGATCAAATCCTACGAGTCATGTGACTCTCAGCCATAATAGAAATAAATGCAACTTGACAGTTGGAATTAATTATATGCTGATCAACCATATAAGCCTTCCATTGAGTGAGAATGATAAGAATGAGGAGAGTTTGCCTGTTTTCCCAGATAGAGAACAATATAATAAAGAGGATTTCTCAGAGACTTATTCAGATGCTAAGTTCTTTGTTATTAAATCTTACAGTGAAGATGATGTTCACAAA
Source organism: Nemophila menziesii (assembly GCA_029959085.1). Lineage (NCBI taxonomy): Eukaryota > Viridiplantae > Streptophyta > Magnoliopsida > Boraginales > Hydrophyllaceae > Nemophila > Nemophila menziesii. Next base: position 123,983,996 of record JARWIR010000001.1, on the reverse strand, counting down.
AGTATTAAGTATGGTGTGTGGACTAGTACACCTAATGGTAATAAGAAACTCGATGCTGCTTATAAGGAAGCTCAGGAGATTTCTGGAGGATGTCCTGTTTTTCTCTTGTTTTCGGTCAGTATTTTATTGGTGAAATTGGTGTTAGATATTTATATATCAGATTGTGGTGAAATTGGTGAAGGAGAAGATGATGGAGTTTGTAACTGGTTCAAGATCGAGCTCCATGGTTCAAGATCTGGAGAAGCTGCTCAATGAGAAGCTTATGTTGCTGCTGTATTTTTTTTTTTTTTTTTTTTTTAAAGAACCAGAGGTGTAGTTGGGGAAGAAGAAGAAGAACGGGGAAGAAGAAGAGGGGGGGGTGTGGTGGGGTGGGGGGTGGTTATTTTATTATTTATATTTAATATTATAAAAACTATATATAAAATTTCTTTTTTACCCCTGTTTTAAATTAATTAAACATGTAATTAACATCTGGATTAAAAAAAAAAATTGTGACATGGAAATGCCACGTCACTTTTAACGGAGAAAATGGACGGAACACGCAGTAGGGAGTAACGGGTCACAAAACTAAATCTTAGGGGGCATCGAGGCGCATTTTAAGAGTTAGGGGGCAACCTGTCAATCGCGTATAAACCCAGGGGACAAAAGTGTTATTTACTCGTTAAAAATGTGAGCAAACATATATCTGGAATTTTATAAATGTGAACAAAAATACAGGATTAATATTATATAATCCGCACTTAAATCACCAAAAACAGACATTTAATTGCTTAATCCATGCAATAGGGCGGTGCTATGGTTGAAATTTCGCATTTCAGACGGACTTAGAGTGCATCTACTTTAATGGCACAATTTTTTTCCGTACTATAGGGACCTCAAGTTCTATTTTTGAATAGTAAAGATACCTAATAGTATCGTTTAAATACATAGAGGGGTTTTTGAACATTAGAAAAACTAAAAGCGCTATTTGGATGTAGAGACGTATATCCAAATATGAACAAATCAAAATTTCAAAAAATTGAAAAGTGGGTGTGCGAATTTAATATTTATTGGACAAAAATTCTGTCTTAAATTATTAAATAAAAACAAATATACATGTGGTCCCAATTTCACACTATAATTAAAGGACAACGAAATCAGTTATAGGGTCAACAATGGGGACCATTTACACAAAAATAAACCCATTTACAACAAAAATACGTGAGCTTTAAACCCTATATATACGAGACTCATGCTTGTGTGTATGATTTTTACAAAACACGTCAAAATAAAGTTTTCAAAATCATACCTTTTGCTAGGAGTATACTTCCCCATTGTTGTATAAATACGATAGGGTACTTTTGATCTCAACTCTATTGAATAATAGTTGAACACCCTAGAAATAAGAAAACTAAGAGTTTTTGTTTCTCTCAAATGTCGGCCTTGGAGCTTTGAGAAGGATACTAAAGAAGAAGCTAAACCACACAGCCTTTAATGATATCCAAGGATGTTTTTGATTTTCAGCAGAACCGTTGCAATGGTGATGGGGTTGAGTGAATTGTATTGAAGAAGCTAACGATTGGAAATGTTGTGCCATGTCATTTTTTTCAATGTTCACTTTACGAGAATGTGTATACATAAACATATATGGGTTTTAAGGTACATGTCGGTTTAATATTAATACATGTACTACTATTTGCATATTCGTCCCTAAAAAGGGCAATTGGGTAATTTAATAATTTAACCAAACAAAAGTTTTAATGTACCGAAGACTCACCCCGAGACAGAAGTTACCTATGGTATCTTTATAAATATTCGAAAAGAAAAAAGTATACATGTAGATAGATTTTTGTCAGGTCGACGTGTCCATAATTTTTTCTTTTTCCAAATAAACTTACAACATAAAAAACAATTTTAACTAGTACAAAGGCAAGACATAAAGTTAGATAATTTCATAATAGAGTTGTGTGAGCATCCCATGATATCGATATTCTTACTCACATATTTTACAATAGGGATAAGCATTTGTTGTTATATTTTTTAGAAAAATAAACTTGTTTTCTTTTTTTTTGTTAGGGTCCAGCCCATTTTATTAAGTTACATTCTACAAAATATAGCCCCTTGGGTACATCCCCAATGGTCCATATCTGTTTTGTTTTGATTGGGTTTAGTTCCTATGCGTGTGCGTGAGATTTGTAAATGTGGTAACGTACAAACCCTACCCTAGGGTACAAATAATGGTTTCCGAATAAAGTATTTCCCGAAAGTTTGACATGGACAAAAATCAGACCCTCTTATAACTTGACATGGATATGAGAACTTATAATGCAATAAAAATAAAAATTACTTAATCGAATTTAAAAACTTGAGAAAAGAACATAGGGCCGTACCCATGGGTACGGATCCATCCAATTAATGAAAAGAACAAAAGGAATAAAAAAGAATAACTGGGGAAAAAATGAAAAGGGCAAAGTTGGAAAAAATCCAACCAAAAAGAGAAACTATGCCTTATTTAGACGTATTTGCTAACTAGGCTTTAAAAAATAACTTGGGTGGGATTTTGGCTCTAATTTGTAGATTCCTCTAATGGTTTTGTGTGAGTTTTAATTACTCGTAGCAAAAGCTCTTCCTTTTATGAAGTCATTTCACCTTTCATTTTAAAAGGAAACTACGTTCCTCTTGACGAAAGGCATGTGACCTTTTGTTGGGTATTGTAGCATCGTAGCCTTTTTCTTCACCTTTATGTAGGCCCAACAAAATAGCTGTGATGTGGACCCTTTTGAGTTTAGTGCCTTCTCGATTTAAACTGTTGCTTGTATAACCTACTAAGCCTTATTTTTAGGGTTTGATTGAGGGAGAGGGTATGTCAACTTTGAGAAGTCGGATAATTTGACATTTTGACTAGTATAGTGACGCAAGAGCTTAACCATGCGTTGAAAACTTGATAAGCTGGTGAAAGATTTGTTGGCCTAACGTCCTTTTAATCTTGTTTTAATATTTTCCAAATCGTGTTTTAATTACCCCCGAAATAGTGCTTTATACTTGCCCTAACTTAACACTATTTCTCCTTGTGCTTAAACTTATTTTTCAAGGAAATGTGACTAGGTGGGCCGGCATACCGCCCCTAGGATCGGTATACCGCCGGGAAAGAGCCGTTGCCCAACGGTCACAAGCCACGTGGATTTTCCCGTTGACTAAAAGGCAAGCATGGCCGGTATACCGCCCATATCACCGGTATACCGCTGAAGGGTCAGAAATGCTTATAAAAGGGAGCTTTATCACATTCAAGCAACCACCTCTTACCAATCCAATTCTAATCATTCTTATACATCAATTAGAGGTCTCAAGCCAACATAGAATCAATCCAAGCTTGATCAATCAACTTGTCATATCTACTCAATCAAGGAGTTAATCAAAGGAGCTTCAAAGTTCAATCAACTCAAGTGAAGTTTTAAGCTTAGAGTTATATCATCTCTTTAGGAGTTTATTAGCAAAGTTGTTTCACCTTTCAAACACGTACATTTATCCTCTTAAGTCTAGTTCTTGTAATAGATAGATTAAGAGAGAATTAGAGTATCGGGAGTATACTCGGTGTCCTTGTGTTGAGATAGCACAAGAGTTTGTCCTTCGTGGTATCGAAGAGGGTGTAAAGGTTATTGTGTTCTCGACCCGGTCAAGAGAGACACGGGAGCTTAGTGAAAAGCTTGAAATAGGGAGGAGGCTTCCTTAGGTAGTGGATGTAGGGATAACCGAACCATTATACATCGTTGTGTACTTTCTATCCCTACTCTATTTACTTTCCGCACTTTATATGTTTGATTACATGCTAGTATAAATATCGTAATAATCTTTACCTAGTTAATCAAACCTATTGTCATCTAGAGTAGTAAGTGATGTCTCCTCATTTGTGATAGATTTATGTTAGGATGAGACATCATTTTTAGTGTTTTAGAAGTCAATAATGTCGATTTTCTTGAGTTTTAGTGCACTTTCCTATTTTGAGTCTTGATTTGTTGAATTATTATTTTTAGAGCATATTGGGTTTAATTGTTTATTTAGTGTGTAGCTTTAAAGATAATTATGGAGCTTAATTAGAGTCCAAGTCAAAGACAACAACTTATGGAAAGAGATTTGCATGGTAATTGGAGATAAGGAAACAAAGGCTAAAAAGATGGAAAAGGAAAAGCTGCCTAAATCTGGGATTCTGCATACACGTCCAAAGATATGCGTTTTTACCTAAGAAATAGGCCGATTTTGGTAATTTCCTTCTATAGGGTCAAGATAATTCTGTTGCGATTCTTTTGGTATATTATGGAGCAAAAACCGACCAATAACGAAGAAGATATACTCAAAATGGTGCAGCAGTGTTTATCTTTATTTCCATACGAATTTGAGTTGGGCTAGAAGTCCAATAACTTACCTCTTCCTCAAGAAAACGAATTAGGTCTTCTAAACACCTATAAATACACCCTTATATCACTTGTAAATCATCCTTGCCTCATAGTAATTATTTCTTAAGGTTTTATTCTTCCAGTTTATTGTAGAGAGCAAGATGATGTCTTTTGTAATTTCTTTTAGTTTATTTCCTTCAGGTATGAACTAAACCTCCCATAGCTTGGGTTTTGCATATGTATAAACTATGAATTCTAATTCTTCTATCTAAGTTTCTTTGGGAATTATATGTTTTAATCTGATATTAGCTACTTACTTTATATTTGTTTATGTGTCTTGATTTAATGTCTTTCCTAGAACTGATCACTTTAGGATTGTTTTAATAGTAGTTAGATGGTCTCCTTGACAGGGTGTTTAACTATTGAACCACCACATAATGTCTAGTGTCGATAGCAGTTCTGAAAAAACATACTTCTAACTAGATAGTCATTAGGGTTTGTTTTAATCACCATATCACCAATTGATTGTAGTGTGCTGGATAGGGCCTTAGTGGCGTTTGATAACCCTATTTGAGTCCTCGTCTTGGTTGTGCCGTAGCCCCCTTAGTCGCTCTCAAGGTCTAAGCTTGGGGAATTTAGAATCCTGACTAAGTATACCAAGAGCTAATATTCTCCCTTATGAACTAGATCTATAGATAGAATTAGAAGGATTAGTGCATACTAGCAAAACCTAAGCTATATTTCTCATCTCATATTTCTTATCTTTTATTTTATTGTCTTTACTTTTCTTAGTTTTAATTCTTAATCTCGAAAATCTATTTGTTTTATTTTCTGTCTTCTAATTATTTACTTTTACTCGATATTCCTACTCACGCAATTGACACACTTAAGTCCCTGAGAACGAACTCTATTTATCATTAAAACTTGCATACGTCCTGTAATACTTGCAGTACTGTGCCTGTCTAGGGTGAGAGTGCGTAGTTTCTTGGCTTATTTTAATCTTATTTTTATCACACCCTAGGCACCACCAGTAAGAGATTAGAAACTCGTTTTACTTGTATCACTTATATATCGAACCTCTAGCTTATCCATTGTATGATCCCTTAAGGGTTTGATATATTTAGTTGACTTAGTAGTTTCTCTCTAATACTTATAATTGTCCAAAAGATTTTTAATTAGGAATTAATCTTATTAGTAATCCTATTCACCCCCCCTCCAGGACTTTCAAGTTTTTATTGGAATATTTAGAACTTTGACAAAAGAGGTCTTATCTAGATAATCCCTCAACAGGTTGAATCAAGTCTTTAGCGGTGATCGTGAAAATTTAACCATTATTTATTCGATGATTATAACTAGGGGTTGAATTGAGGTATCATAGTTGATCGCAGAGATATAAGTGATGTTATTTGATAAAGCCGTGCAGGGATTGGGTAGAGATGTCCATGTAGGTCGAACTAACTAGAATCGACAACCTATCGGATGGTTGAAGCTAGGTTTTAGGGGTGATTGTGAAAATATAACTATTATTTATTCGATGATTCCAACTAGGGGTTGAATTGAGGTATTATAGTTGATCGTAGATATCTAACTGGTGTCATTTTATAATACCACCCAAGGCTTTGTTAGAGATGGCCGCGTAGGTCGACCCGATTTGGACTCGACAATCTATCAGGTGGTTGAATTGAGGTTTTGTGGATGATTATGAAGATCCAACCGATGTTATTTGATAACGCCATTCAAGGATTGGTTAGGGATGGCTAGTAGGTCACATCGACTGGACTTTACAACCTATCGAGTGGTTGAATTGAGTTTTTGGGGGTGACCGCGAAGATTTAACCACTATATATTCGATGATTCTTACTAAGGGAAAACTCGAGGTGTTAGGGGTGGTCGCGAAGATCTAACCATAATTTATTTGATGATTCCAACTAGGGGATAAATCGAGGTTTTACTAGGGTGGACCTTTAGGCCTAACCGATTAGACTTGATAAACGATCTAAAGGTTAAGCCGAGTTTTTACCAAGGTGGCCCCTTAGGTCTATCCGACTGGACTCGATAACCTATCTAAAGGTTAAATCGAGGTTTTACCATGGTGACCCCTTAGCCTAACCAAGTGAACTCGATAACCTATCTAAAGGTTGGATCGAGGATTTACCAGGGTGACCGCTTAGTCTATCAGACTGGAATCAATAACTGGTTTAAAGGTTGAATCGGGTTTTACTAGGGTGACCCCTTAAGCCTAAACGACTAGACTCGAAAACCTGTCTAAAGGTTGAATTAAGGTTTTACCAAGGTGACCTCATAGGTCTTACCGTCTAACTTGATAACCTATCTAAAGGTCGAATTGAGGTTTTACCAGGATGACCTCTTAGGTCTATTCGACTAGACTCGATAACCTGTCTAAAGGGTGAATCGAGGTTTTACCAGAATGTCCCCTTATGCCTAACTGACTAAACTCAATAACCTCTCTGAAAGGTTGAATTGAGGTTTTACTAGGGTACTCGCGTAGGTTGAGCCTTCTAGACTCGATAACCTATCTTAAGGTTGAATCGAGGCTTTACCAGGGTGACCCCCTTAGGCCTAACTGGTGGTCCTTTGTGTGTTCTAAAAATAATATAATAAGTAAAGAGAACCACAACCGCAAGTGTACGGTTGTCCCAAGTAATAATAGTGATAAACAGGATCGTTCGCAGGGACGGTATGGTTGACTTCAATGCTTATCAATTAATGAATGATTGCACTTATGAAAGAAAATAAATGATTTGATAGTTGGTTGTTTGATTTTTTACTAATCCTAAGTATGAAAGACTAATGTGAAAATGCAAATAAATAACTAGACGCAAGTAAATAGAAGCTAGACGCAAATATGAGCAGGCAGTACTTGAGAGAAGCAAGACTTTCTCCTAACTCTATTTCATTCCATATGTTTTTTAAAGGACAAATTGGTCAATTAACATAGGTCGGGATTCGGAAATCTTCGTACCCCCGTCATGGTGGACTACGAAGCTATTATAGAGTGTCACAAACCCCGTCAGGGTGATTATGATCCACCTTCGAATGATTAAGCTAAAAATACCCAATAGGCCATAAGATTAATTACGCTCGTCAGAGTCAAATAATTTCTATCCTATATTCTGTAATTAATTCCGTATCTAAACCCCCTTCAAGATGATCCACACGCCACTATGTGGAATAGCTTAGATACTAAAACCTGTTATTAATTAGCTACTTTAAGAACAGTAAATAATCACAAATTACAGAAACATGTAAAAGACCCAATTTGAATTAAATTACTGAAATCCCAAATCCAATCATATGAAATTAAACAAAGTAGGGATTAACCCATTATGCGTTCCCAAGTACTAAATGGATTTAGCTCATAATTAAAGAATATTCAAAAACTAAATTAAAAGAAGAATTCATATTGTTCATAGAAAGAAAATACAAAAAAACCTAATTTCGGATTAGGAATGGCTGAGAATCGGAGATATAGACAGTCTCCAGCTCCGTAGCTTTTTCCTTCTTCCTTGCCTTGACTTCTCTCTGATGCTCTGACTTATGAAAATTGAATTGTCTGAAAAACTGAAGTCAAAAGCTCCTTTTATAAGCTCAAATTCGGAATGGGCTTTTAATTAGGGATTAAGTGAATAATAAAAAGTCCAAGTCCACTAATCAAGCCCAAATCCCTTAACTGTTGCACCACCTCCACTAAATCAGCTCTAGCCGATTCGTTACAACTACGATTGACCTCAAACAATTACCAAATTTCCGTAACTCGATAAGGAACATAATCTCTTCAGAGGTCAGCGGCTAAATCAACTCGTAAGTGTCTCGAAATCAGCAATCTTTGACAGTTTTCCAGATTTGCAGCTCCAAAATGTCAACTCTTTTCGGGATTTAACTTCAAGCTTTGACTCCATATCACGATCTTTGACTTTATTCTCGTGCTCCTCTCCTAGCTAATATTCAAAACCTACAATCTTTTCACTAAAATACACAAGATTACGCGCAAAAGTTTAATAAATTAAAAATACTAGAAATAAAAGAGGAAATTCGGATTATTGCATATTTAGTCCAAAAGTCTATCAAATTAATCAAATAAACACAAAAAATGATGTCTCCCAAGGGTATAAAATAAGAACATTTAGGGATACATCAAGACCCCCAACTTAAACCTTTGTCATCCCGACAAAGTAAAATTAAAACAAAGGGGTAGAAGCAAACACAAGAAAGTGGAAGCTAGAAAATAAGCCTAAAGCAATTCTTAAGATAAATCTCACATAGCAGACTCTAGAAACTAATATACACATACATCTATAATGAAAAATCAAACACAAATAATCTCAATCATAAAATTAAATTCGCAATGCTTGAAGGTTACACTTGTACTCATCTATGTATGATGGCTATAGGGTGTTCATCAATCCTACCTCGCTTTGAACGCTCCACCTAGCATATTTCCTATCAACAGAGTCATAAATTCACCATGCACTTAGGAATCACGAAGACTTTACGGTTTTAATATAGGCTTAAGGACGGTGTGGATGTTTATTTGGTAAATTTGAAGTGAGCTTTTGGCTCTCTCCTCACTTACCATCAATAATGTCCTCGAGCTTGAGTTTACGCTAAAAAATGTTCTCACTCACCCCTTTATGCAACAATTTAGCGTCCCATGTCTACCCATTACAAGGAAGATGATTTTTTTCATAAAATTCCACTTTGCCGGATGTTCATTCTTTCATGTTTTTTTTTTTTTTTGTACAGTTTGTAAACCGGGTTCCCAGTTTTAGCGGACCGGGTTCCCGGTTCCTACTGTAATGGATTTTCAATTTTTTTTTCTTTCTCTTTCATTTTTTCAATCCCGGCAAAGGGTTACAATAAGTATAATCATCTGCAATTGTGCTACAACATAAACACATACATCCCTTCCCAATAAATTCCCCATAAGTGGACCCATCACCCCAAACTCAAGCTCGAGACATGTCTCAGGACCGTGATTCAAGTGCGGGTCATATGGCCATGCCTAATAATCTAAGGGATAATGGGCTTATATCGTGGCTACAAAGAAAAGGCTAAAGGCTCAAAGTGGGCTAAGACGGATTAATATTTAATACAAGGGATAGAAGGCTAAAAAGGTTACAAATGGCTAACAAAGAACTACCCCTATCATTTTCCTAAGTACATAGCTCGTCTTTAGTTCATATCTAGGTGGGTTCTCTACTAATTAGGATTTCACGTTCTACACACCAAACATATTCCTTAAGTACAAGCCTACTTCATTTGCATTGTTCATTAATTTTTCCTATCAATTACCTACGTTTGCATGCAATTCTAAATGCGTTTTATATCCATCCCTAAAGTCCACTATTTACTATCATAGATTTATCAAAAGTATGCTTAAAAGGGACATTTAAAATCTTCTACAGTCAAACGCAACTCCAAAATTATTTTATTGAAAGCGATTAAAAACACATAACACATAAAAACTGGGGTTAGGCAACGAACCCCACCCCAAACTCAAAAATGAGCCGTGTCCCCACGACTCGAAAAGACTCAAAGCAATAAAATAATCTACACTAAATGAGAAGGATTAGAAAACGTATCTCAACCAGCGCGTGGCTGGTTATCGGTGTTGCGTCCATGAACCTTATCTCACGTTTAGACATCGTAAGTTGCGTTTTGAATGGGTAAAGCCACTTGTTTGTAACATTTCCCAAAATATCAATCATCGCATCCGGATTTTCTTCCAACACTTTAATCTTCGATTCCAACTCATCATTGGATTAATCTTTTCCTCACTTTCTAGTTCATCAACCAATTTCCTCTTCTTCGGATTAGCCTTAATCAGATATTCTTTCCTCTTGGATGCAGCTTTAACATCGGATTAGGAATCTTAACAACTATTTCTTGAATAACACCAAAAGTGTTTCTGTTTCTAGGATACTTCCTTCGATAAGTGCATATGAAATCGGTTCTGCTAGCCCACTCGTTCCACCCCAAACTCAAAACTTCAAATAGTGAAAAGCTTAGAGAAAAGCTTTTAACTTTGAGGTTTTGAGGTTTACAACTTGAAGATTATGGTGGGATATGAGATGGGTAAAGGCTAATTGATGTGGGGGAAGAGGGAATATGGTTTAATTTGAAGTTCGGATGAAGAACAATCTTGGAGAAAAGTGGGAACGTTATGGTGTTTTGGATAGGAGACGAGTTGATTGTATGTTTTCGTGGTGAAAGAAGGTAAGATTTGATGATTGTGTAGTTGTAGATGATGATTTTCGGGAAATTTTGGGTTTTGGAAGTGTTTTTGGAGGCTGGCTTGAAGAAAGAGGTAAAAATCTAGGGCTAAAAAGCTGAAAACTGGCCTGTCACAGAAGAAACCGGGTTCCCGGTTTCGCGTCGCTGTGTCGGCGCGAAAAATTAGATTTTTTTTTTACCTCAGACGCGAGCCTTGGACGCGGCTAATGGTTCGCCCTTCAGACGCTGGGTCAGAACCTTCTCCCGGCAATTTTTTTTTTACCTCAGACGCGATAAATGGCTAGACCCCAAAACGCTGGGTCAGAAAATTCTCCTTACGAAACCGGGTTCCCGGTTTGTGCAAAACCGGGTTGGCTATTGGACGCAAAGGGTTGCGTATTCGCGCAGAAAATTTCAACCTTATTTTTTCGATTTCTCCTTGCCTACACCTCGGATTTTTGCAAAACTTATACTCAATTTTAGTGGAAATTGCGCTCCCGATCCATTGGACTACTCAGATTTTCCATTGGAGGTACCATTTTTCTCAAAATTCTGTTTTCCTCATTTCGCACCATGAATTGCGTCTCTTTACGCACATGTCAGAAACTTTGGGTTATGTATCAGAACTTTTTGACTTCACCATTGGATAGATCTCGAAAAAATAAGTGGTTTAGGCTCAATAAAAAGTTAATTCCGACCTCCGATTGTCAAGTTATGATATTCCGAAGTTTTGCTACTTGGGTACAGTTCCAAAAACGGGTTCTACTATATTGGAACCCAAAATTTTCATTCTTTTTCGTTCTAACTACCCCAAACTCGTGACCTTCACTCCTGTAATCATAAAAAACATTCCTCATTTCTTACTAATAAACACTAAATTAACGAAAATCAAACTAATTTAAACTACGAAAAATAAAAACTTAAACTAATATACAAGAAATGGCTTTTGTTTAACGTCGTTAAGCTCGACGGGTTACCTCATTCATTATTCATTTACATAACCTCCTCAGCAGTGAGTGAGGTTGTCAATATTTGCAACTCGAAATTTACATCCCTTAGCTTTTATGCCCACTAGTTTATCTGAAATAACCTTCGTGACCATGAATGGTCCTAGCCAAGAACTTTTTGATTCACGTACCTTTGGAGGGGGGTCCGGTTTCTTCATAGCTACTTCTTCACCTACTTTGAACCCCTTTTTCTTTCTTTCTTTCTTAGGTTCCTTCGGAACCTTCATGGCACGTGCTTTCTCTTTCTTCTTTGCATGATTGAGTTGTGGATTTTTAGGGTATGGAGGAACTTTAATTGGTTGTTTCTTTCGTAGCTCTATCTCCTCCACCCTAACGTGTCCACAACATTAATTTGATCCTTTCTTACCGGTTCCATTACATCTAGACGAAAGCATTCTTCCTTGGAATCCGGAAATCTCATAGGTTTGAACACGTTAAACTTCACTTCCTCGTCTTGGATTCTCATGATCATCTCTCCGTTTTCTACATCAATTAAAGTACGCCCCGTGGATAGGAATGGTCTTCCCAAAATAATGGGGACATTCCTATCCGCGTCGTATTCAAGAATAACAAAATCAACGGGAAATATTAAAGTACCTGCTTTAACGAGGACATCTTCGATTTGACAATCTGGATGTGCAAGAGATCGATCCGCCATTTGCAAGACCATAGAAGTAGGTCTTGCTTCTCCAATATTAAGCTTATCAAAGATCGATTTGGGCATAAGATTGATGCTTGCACCCAAATCACATAGTGCCTTACCTTTCCTTTCTTCTCCAATCGATATCGGAATAGTGAAACTCCCAGGATCAAGTAACTTTGGAGGTAACTTACTTTGACAAATAGCAATACATTCTTCCGGGAGACCAACCATCTCATTATCACAATAAGGCCTTTTGTTGGTGAGGGCCCTTTTCAAAAACTTTTCATATTTGGGAACATCCCTAATAGCTTGCAACAACGGAATATTAATGTTGAGACTACTCACCTTGTTCAAGAATCTTTGATAATTGGCCATATCTCCTAGGTCCACCCGACAGGGGGCTAGGAGACATTAGAGTCCCAACTAGTATAATAATACCAATTCTACCCTTAAACATAGCATAAATTATATTAATTAGGTGGATTCCTTGCGAGACTCAAGTATCTCTCATCTCTGAAGTTAGTCAATTTACTTGCTTTATTTCTTTTCAGTTAATTAATTTAGTCTTTATTTATTTGCATCTAATAATTTTAAGAAAACCAAACAAAATTTTTTTCTTTTACTTTTCTGTTAAACAATGATTCCTACTATCTGATTAATTCTTGAGTTGAACCTAATCCGTCCCTGAGAACGAAACCGGTTTTATCGGAGTATTACTTGGACGACCATACACTTGCGGTATTGTGGTTCCTTTTATTTATCACATTATTTTTTAACACCCCAGGACCCACCAAGTTTTTGGCGCTGCTGCTTGGACGGTAGCGTGTAACCCCGGTGATAATCTTTAGTAGATTTAATTGTTTATTTTTCCGTTTTACGCTTGTTTTTGTTTTATGTTCTTTTACATGTTCTTATACTCAGGTAATGATCAAGAGATTCAATTAGAGATGTATGGAGGACATTTCCAAAATCCCGGTCTGTTTGACTATTGGGAAGACGCTTCGGGACAACAACAATGGGGTAGTAACTCCTACCAACAACCTTACCAATACCCGGAAGAGCAACGATGGAACAACCAATGGACCAGGAACAATCCAGAATAATCGCCTCGTCACTATCAACAAGAACAAGCATGGAACCACCATTGGGTTGAGAATAATCAACAACAACCATCGTATCACTATCAGCAAGATCAAAGATGGAACATTCAACAACCTCCACAAATAACTCTTGCCGATTTGAATGAAACACTTGCTAAATACATTCGCGATTGCAAGGAAGGCAATGCTAAAGTAACAGGCACTAGACGAATATATTGCTAGTAGTAGCAAGTTTTTGGAAGATTCAACTCCCCCAAAGGATGGAAGAGACCAACAGGAAGAAGTAGTTGAGGAGGAAGTGTTGAAAGACAATATTAGTGATAGTGATATGACAACCATGCCGATTATAAATGGAGACCACCTTGTAGGTGAGAATCTTGTTAACATGGTAGAAGAAGGAGTAGCAACGCAAATCCTAGAAGTTAACACAGAATTTGCTATTCCTATGGTACGTGCACATGATCAAGATATCAAACACGACCAAAAAGAAGAGGTGATCGAGATTAGTGAGATTCCACATCAAGAATATGATGAGGTAATAGTGGAAGATTGGGTTGAAAGCGAAGACGAATGTGAAGTGGTTGAGGAATCCATTGAAGAATTCAAGGTTCACAATAAAAGAGAAGTCGAATCTCCGCCACAAAAAGTTCACCAATCACCATCTCCACCACAAATCATGAGGGGAGCTGAAAAATCAGAATCACATCTATTACTAAAAATAATCAACCTGTGCTACGAAAACAAGGTGGCACACTGCGAGAGTAAAGCGGCAAGGAGGAGAAATTACCCACCACATTTTAAAGAGGAACGCGAGATTGGAAAGAATAAAAATGAGCTTATACCGTTGAGGACGGTCATCTACTATCATGCGGTGGAAAATGAGTTTCGTCGTGAAAGTAAGAAGGCGAAACGAGGTACTTACCCACCCCCTTTCAAAGATCGATTAAATAAAATTCTAGGTGGGAAAGTCCTAAAGCTTTCATATAAATGAAGAGGCGAGTTTAAGAGGAGGAGAACTGCAAAGGCCTCAAAACCATCTTTATGGAAGGTAAAGCGTCGAACTTAAAGACGTTATAAACAAAAGTGCTTCTTGGGAGACAACCCATGTTTTAATTCGCTTTTATGTCTTTAAATTTCGCAGTATTAGTGTATAATTTTAAGAAATGAGAAGGGTGTAGTGTTTTTGATGATTTGCAGGTGTTAAAATCCTTGAGTTTGGGGTTACATATGCATGAGGTAGAATTTATAGTGTTTAAACGGTGACAAGGAACAAAAAGAAAAAAATCTGGCACTGGGACCGGTATACCGGGCGAATTCGCCGGTCTACCGACGGAAGGAAACCGTGACACGGTTTTTAAAACCAGGTTTATTTATGAGAGCAACTAGGAAAAACCGTAGGCGCAAACCTCGACACAGTTTTTGACCGACTAGCTGGTCATCTGACCGGTATATGCCGGTCCGCTGTGTCGAAGAAGAAGAAAAAAATTCTGGACAGAATCATGGCAAAATTCGGCGAGTCATATCTTTGCGCTCGGATGTCGAAATCAAGTGATCTTTGAGTCTAAATTGCATAACCTTTTGAGATCTAGCTGTTGGGGAGATATTTGTTCACGACCAACTAGCCGGTCCTCTGGTCGACATGCCGCTCAGCTCTCGGCGAAAACCATTAAAAAATTGATTCAAACATCTTCCGCGTAGATTGAACGGTCTGGCTGACAGTGTCGTGCGTAAAGCTAGGCAATCGGCGTCAGTACACGTTGACCCTTTGGAATTAGGGTTAGCATTCTCGAGACTTGGTATTGGTTGATATTTGTAATAAGTGTAGCTGTTCGTACGACCGACCAAAAAAAATCATTCTATAATAAAAATTACTTTTGAATGACAAAAAAATACTTTTATTTCCTAAATATTTTCTAACCATACTTATTTCCTAAATACTTTTCTCTCAATTCGCTCTTGAGCTAAAACAAATTATATTCACTTAAAATTATATACATAATTATAATTTATAATTTTCTTGCAAATCTTCATTCTTTAGCTATAAATAATAATATTTATTTATAATTCTTTTCCATAATTAAATTTAATCAATTTAATTTATGAATTCGTTCTTAACTTGTTAATAATATAATTTAAATATAACTTTGTTATATAATTATACTTACTTATATGGCGCAACACCCAATTAATTACACAAAAAGTGACATTATTCCTAATTAACTACAATTTCAAGTTAATTCTTAATTAATTACAAAAAATTGATAGTTAACAAAAATACCCATAAGCCTATTAATTATTACTTTAATTATATATATATTATTTAATTCTTAATATTTTCACCATTTATTTATTTTCTTTACCACCAACCCCACCACCACCCTTACCACTCCCACCACCATCCACCCCAAGTACCACCACCACCCATCACAACCACCCCCACCCCATCCCCACCCACCACCCCCACATACCACCACTACCACCTTCTCGCATAACCACCACCGACTAGTTTAGTCACTACCAACTAATTCCATCACAAGCGCGTGTCCGTGAATTTTTTTAAAAAAAATCATAACTAATTCTAAAAAAATCGTAAAAATAAATATTTGTATTTTACGACGAGACAAATTAATATTTACTTCCATAATTTTTTTTGAGTTTATATTTTTGAATTTTTTAATTTCGATAATCCATTTTATGTGTTATCTATAACACACACAAAAAAAAGATTTTCCAAATCGCACAACACACGCGCGTCCATGAATTTTTTTTATATAAAAAATCATAATTAAATAAAAAAACAGAAAAATTTAAAAATTGTAGTCTTTGACGGTGCAAGTTCATATCTACATCAACAAATTTTTTTGTTTTTTTTTTTTTTTTTTAATTTTGATATTCAGCTTTGTGTGTTCCTACAATACACAATGATATATTTATGTATTCATGTAACACATAAAAGTATAAAATCAATCTAAAGCATTCTCTTCTTTAACAAAATCATTTTTCTCTCTATTTATTAGTCACGTATACAATATTTTCACTCGTTTTAACTATCTTGATGTATTAACTTTTTGTCTAACATCTTTTTGTTAGTTTGTGTTTTGTTGTAATACACAAAACAGTCATTTGTATATACAGTAACACACAAATTCATTTTTTCTCTTCCAGTCAAACCGATTGATTTGTGAGTTCATGTGATACACAAAATGAAAGACTGAAAAAGGCATGACTAAAATGGAATACATGATTTTATGTCTTGTTGTAATACACAAATGACTGTTTTGTGTATTAGATCAACACACAAAATAACAAAAATAGGTTGGACAAAAAGAGAATACATCAAGATAGTAAAAAACAAGTAAAAATAGGGTATATGCAATTAATAAAGAGAAAATGATTTTGTTAAAGAAGGGAATGTTTTAGATTGATTCGATAATTTTTTTGTGTGTTATAGGAATACATAATTATATTTTTGTGTATTTTAGGAACACATAAAACTGAATATCGAAAATTAAAAATAAACAAAAAAAATCACTGATGTAGATATGAACTTGCCCCGTCAAAAAATACAATTTTTTAAGGAATTATTCCCAATTAATTACAATTCCACACTTTTCATTCCAAAAAAAGGAAGGAGCAAATTACTTCACTTACTCACAAATTAGCAACTTAATTCCCAATTAAACATATTGTCATATTTGCCTTCCATTATTGCCCTTATATGATTTTTTTATTTTTTTAATTACTTTATTTTTTAATTAGTTTTTATTTATTTTTTCGGATTTTTTTTTTCGAATTATTTTTCGAAAATTGAAATTTCAGGTTATGCGTTGCTATAACACACAAATATAGATTTATGTGTTTCTGTAACACACAAAATCATAAAATCGATCTAAAGGATTCTCTTTTTTAACAAAATTATTTTTTTCTCTTTATTAATTGCATACACCCTATTTTTACTCATTTTTAGCTATCTTGATATATTATCTCTTTGTGAAACACTTTTTTGTTATTTTTGTGTGTTTATGTTTTGGGGTTTTGTGTGGTCCAGGCCACACAAAACTTGATTTTGTTTATTGCAATCCTATGTATTCTAAGAACACACAAATCTAAGAATTTTGTATTCTTAGAACACACAAAACTCAATTTTTGTGTATTCATGGAACACATAAAACTCGAATTTATGCATTCCTGGAATACACAAAACTTGATTTGTTTGTTCCAATTCCGTGGAACACACAAATCTCAAAATTGTGTGTTCTTGGAACACACAAATCTCAGAATTGTGTATTCATGGAACACACAAATCTGACGAACGCACAAATTTCAGATTTGCGTGTTCATGGAACACATAAAGCTCAAATTTGTGTGTTCATGGAACACATAAAACTCAGATTTGTGTGTTCATGGAACATATAAAACTTAAATTTGTGTAGTCATGGAACACATAAAACTCAAATTTGTGTATTCATGGAACACATAAAACTCAAATGTGTGTATTCACGGAACACATAAAACTCAAACTTATGTATTCCTAGAATCTATGCTGTAGAAATCGATTTGACGACCTCGACGGTCGAGCCGGGCCTAGCGCCTACGCGGAATTACACGGGGACTATGCAAAATTCTACGCTAGGCGGGCTATGCGGATTAAAAGCTATGCGGTCGATACGGGCCTAGCACCTAGGCGGGATTATGGCGGAATTAGTCGGTTTTATGCAAATTTTAATTATAAATTTTATAAGTTAAATTAGTTATATGTAAAATATGTAATACATTTTTTTTTGGTCAAACGAACAGAGAGTGATAGAGTTTGAAGCTTTAGCCAATTCCGAGCCTCCGGAAGTCCCGTGCCAGAGAACCGTTGGGGGACCTCTCAACGAACCGTTGTCTAGCAATACGCGCGGCTTTATCAGCCCATCCATTCTGATTACGGGGAACATGCCGAAAAGACAGGCGCCCGTGTCTTTCTGCGATCTGCTTCACCAGCTGAAGAGATGGTCTGATTTTCCACCAGGCTGCTGACAACATGGATATACCTTGAATGACTTCAAGGTTGTCTGAGCAGATAATAGTTTTAAGGGATGTTTCCCTACATGCCATCTTTGTTGTCTCGATAACTGCCATCATTTCTGCTTCCAAAGGTGAATCTGTCCAGATTGGTGCCGAAAACACTTGTCTTGAGCCTGTGTTAATGTTTCTACGCACAATGCCAATTCCACTTTGCGTTGTTTTATCTTTGAACGATGCGTCACAAGTGTAAATGATCTGTGTATCGTGTGGGATGTCTGGGTGAGTAGTTCGCTGTGGAGGGGGATTCGCAGTCGTTGGTGTAGAGCTTGTAGTTGTTGTCCAATCCTGTCCAAAAAGGTCAGACATTGAAACATGTGTAAGATGTAGAACCGTTTGAATATTAGGTGATCCTGTTTCGTAAAGACATTTCGTCTTTTGTTTCCATATGTTCCATAGTATAAGACAGATATAGGCTGTAACAATGGTAATGTCCCATGGCCATCTGGAGTTCTTGTCGGAAATTGTAAGTACCCAATTACCAATATTCAAGTCTTCGTCCTCCGGTATACGTATTTTCATTGCTGATCCTGCCCAAACCTGTTTACAAAAATGACATGAGAGTAGTAGATGAGTACAAGTTTCTGGTTTCCCACACCAAGGACAGTGGTCGTCCTCAGTGCATTTCCGATTGTATAAATTGCGTTTAGTAGGTAAAATGTCCCAGCAAATTTTCTATATGAAGTGGCGGACTTTTGAGGGCACATTTGATTTCCAAACTAAATTCCATAGTGGAGATGAATACATTTCTTCTTGGGCAGAGGTTTGCGGTGTAGTCCGGAGCAATTCCTTTGTGAGAGTAGCATATCCGGATTTAGTTGAATAGGCTCCGGTTTTTTTGTGTGGCCAGATGAGTTTATCCTGTGACTCCTGTGATAAGAGTGGTATGCGATATATTTCTTCTTTAACCGGGTCTGGGATATTCGCGTCTATCAGTTCCAAATTCCATGTTCCCTCAGCTGTGTGTATTAATAGGTCGACCCTTTCAATGTTTGTTGCAATCGGTTTATCTTTAATAATGCCAGATAAGAGCCATCTGTCCTCCCAAATGCGTGTTGATTTACCATTTCCAATTTGCATGAGTCCCTGAGAGTGTATGAGATCCCTACCTTCCAAGAGGCTAGCCCATGACCAGGATCTACTTTGCTTGAGTTTAATCTGCATAAAATCCTGGTGAGGAAAATAAATACCTTTAAGCAGTCCGAAAACCAGGGAATTTGGAGAATGGTAAATCCTCCAAGCCTGTTGTGCTAGTAAAGCTGTGTTTGCTCTTTTGATATCACGGAAGCCAAGTCCTCCAATTAACTTATGAAGCGTTAATTTATCCCATTGTTTCCAGTGAATACGTTTTCGTTCAATTGAGTTCCACCAGAAGCGTGCAATAATTGAGGTAAGTTTTTTGCAAAATCCCATTGGAAATGAGAAAATTGTCATAGCATACGAGGGTATAGCTTGTAGGACGGCCTTAATCAAGACCTCTTTACCTCCTTCAGAAAGTAATTTAGCTATCCAGCCTTGAGCTTTGTTAAAAAATTTGTCTGATAGCCACTGTAGAGTTTCAATTTTTGATCATTTATGACAAAGGGGAATACCAAGATATTTCCCTAAGTCCGACTTCTCTTGTATCTGTAGCTTCTGCGTCACTCGTGTCCTAGTGTCAACTGGTGTTTGTGTACTAAATGAGATAGCCGATTTATGCAAGTTGACCTTTTGCCCCGAGCCTTGACAATATGTTTGTATACATTCCTGAAACTCATCTACATCATGACCATCAAGGGACAAGAAGAAAAGAGAATTATCGGCGAAGAGAAGGTGTGAGATCACTGGACAATTCCTTGTAATCTGTACCCCTTGAATTTTCCCTGTGGCAACCTTCATTTCAATGCGAGAGATTAAAGATTCAATAAGTAAAGAAAAAAGTAGAGGTGATAAGGGGTCTGCCTGTCTTAGCCCTTTCCCAGGAAAGAAGAGCTGCTGTCTTTCTCCATTAATATTAAGTTGTGATGATACCGTGGTTATGCAATTCCAAATCCATTGAACCCAAGTGTGAGCAAAACCAAGTTTAATAAGAAGTTCTCTCAAAAAGTCCCATCTGACAAGGTCAAAAGCTTTGGCCATGTCAAGCTTTAATAGCCGCAATCTGTTTTTGCTTTTTCAGTTTCCTCTTCATGTAGAATGAGAGTTCTTGCGCTATTAGAATATTGTCTTGTATCACTCTTCCTTTGATGAAAGCAGTTTGTGTTGGGGAAGTAATTTGATCCATGATTTGTTGCAGTCTTGTAGCTAAAATCTTTGAGATTATTTTGTAGATAAAATTGATGCACGATATGGGACGATAATCCCCAACACCAAGTTGAATTTCGCCTTTGGGGATTAGTGTGATTAAAGTCTCATTTAAAGTAGCAAGGGAAGTGTTGTTAATAAAGAAGTCCTGTACTACATAGAAGATATCTTGTTGTATAATGGTCCAAAAGTCTTGGTAAAATTTTCCGTTTAATCCGTCTGGCCCTGGTGCTTTCCCCGGGTGCATACTAAACACTGCTTCCTCTACTTCTTTCATGTCAGGTATGGTAGTGAGTTTATTGTTCATGGTTGACGTTATTCTGCTTTGAATATCTCGTAAGGCTTCAGAGTTGAGATCATTATCCGGACTACACAATAGATCTGTATAAAAGTCATTAAATTGAGATTTAATCTCCTTTTCATCTTGTGTCCATATTCCGGTTGGTGATTGCAAAGTGGTGATTCTATTCCAGTTTCTGCGTAATGATGTTAGAGCAAAGAAAAGTTTGGTGTTCTTGTCTCCAAATTTGAGCCATTGTTGTCGAGATCGGTCGAACCAGTAGATTTCCTCTCTTTTCCAGTAATATTTGATTTGTTCTTTGAGTTGTTGTTCATAGGAGTTGTTATTTGAGCAGCCATGATCGTTGTCCAGTTGGATGAGCTGAGTCTCTAATTCCTTAATCTTTCGTTTGTTATTTGGAAAAGCCGATTTGCTCCAGTTGGTAAGCGATTTGGTTGTAGCATCTTGCTTAATTGGAATAGTATGAGCTGTAGAAGAGGCAAGAGGTGGGCCCCATGCCCCCTCTATAATTCCATAACAATCTGCATGTGTTGTCCAATTTGTTTCAAAATGGAAGTGAAGTTTACGTTTTTTACCTTTTCCTTCTTGGTAGAGGAGAATCGGTGAATGATCTGATCCTGTTGCTGGAGGTATGAAGAGATTCGCATTAGGATATTGATTTGTCCATTCTACATTTGCAAATGCTCTATCAATCTTGGATTTAACCAATGCATTGTGAGTTTGTCTATTTGACCATGTATAAAAGTATCCAGAAGATGTGAGTTCTGTAAGGTCATTATTAGTTAGAAAGTTATTAAAGTTCAGTACATGTTGAAAGTTAATAGGGGAAGAACTAAGCCGCTCAGTAGTTTTCTTAATGTCATTAAATTCCCCAAGTAAGACAGTAGGAGTGTTCTGATTATGAATGCGGCTAGTTAAATTTTCATAAAAAGCGAGTCTGTCACTGTATAAAGATGGAGTGTGAACAAATGTCAAGTAATACGCGAAATTAAAGAGCTTAACATTAATAGAAATAGAGTAAGGGCAAGAGTACAAAATAGAAAGAGACACATCAGAATTCCAAAGAAGAAGGAAGCCACCCTTATGATCTTTCGAACCTGTGGGATTAATGATAAAATGATTTTGAAAACCTAGGTTCCGAATGATAAGGGCGGCATCCTTCTCCAAAAGCATGGTCTCACAAAAACAGGCAATGGAAGGTCTATACTCCTTAACCATTGCCTTCAAAACCTGTGCTGTCAAGGGGGCCCTAATCCCTTGGCAGTTCCAAAATAAGACAATCATTTCCCCCTCGCGGCCCTAACCGGGGGGCCGCGTCCTCGTCCTCCTCGACCTCGAAACCTTCCTCTTCCTTCAGCCCTAATTTCCTCCACCAACCTTAAATATTGCCTATCCAACTCACTATCACCGTCTGAGTTATCCTGAGTAAAGAGTTCATCATTCGCAAACTGACCACCAGCTAATGCTTCATCACTATCAGTCTCAGAGTCACTGTCATCAACATCATAAAGTTCGGCAAAGTCACTATTGCTTAACTGTTCAGTGTTCTTGTCAGATTGATCTCCACTCCGATTACTGCGAATTGCAACTTTCCTGTTCTTTCCAAAGTAATTAATGTGCGCGTCATTAATCACTTGCTTCTGTCTTTTTGCTTTGTTTTGAATGCCATCTGTTTCCATAGGCTCAATATTACGTTTGCGTGGAGAAGATATGCCCGCTGTACCCACTTGAAATTGCTCATCTTCTAGTCGTTCTGTAATTTTCTAAATTTTTGCATGTATGTCATCTTCATTAAGATCAAGTTGTAGACCTTTAGCCGCTCGATCGACACTTTCACCATGGTCAACAGTATCTGCAATATAGTCATTTTCCGCGTTAAGAACAATAGCTTTTAATTCACTTGCAGTTCTTTTTCTAGCTGAAGGATCAAATATTATTTTATTTTTATCAACCTATATGTTCCATATGAGTGCAGCTGCAATATTCCTTTGTTCTACCCCATTTATTATTATTTTTTTTGACAAAATTTCACTCCACCAATCTTTGTCCCCTAGCCTCACGTGATGTTCCCTTTGACCTGTTGTAACATGCGCAAGGACCAAAGTAGCTCCCCTCCTAGATTGCTACTACGGAAAGTCAACTATTCTATTCCTATAATTTTGATGCTGCCCCTCCTACCCGGACCTGCTATCTTTATGCACCCCCAATTGAATGCTCTTTCATATTTCTTCTACAAGTATATTGTTTGATTTATTGGTGAAAAAAATCTATCATTCTTAAAAAGAGAATATTGCTCTGTGCATTTATGACAAGACAAAGTTGCAAATTAATCAAAACTTTATAAAACTACTACTGGTTAGTGTTTAAGCTTAATTTAATGAATTTGGTAATTTACACGAAAGTCCCTGAGAGAATAAACCAATTGAATCCACTAAACTTAATACTTTTCATAAATTTTCAATAGGTCCCTCAGACATGACACTAAACTAAGTAATCAAGTTAAGCTTAACTTTTCATAAATTTTCATTAGGTCCATGAGATGTTATAAACTAATTTCACAAACATAACACTAAACTAAGTAATCAAGTCTCTGAGAGAATAACTGAGTATAAGCCAATTGAAGTAAACTAAATACTTTTCTTAAATTTTCAATAGGTCCCTGAGCTGCTATAAACCAATTTCCGTAACACTAAACTAAATATTCAAGTTAGGTTTTGAGATATTTAGAACCCTAACCGAAACCACAATATGAAGCCGCAATATTATAAAGAAATTCCGAATGAATCCCAAAGCTACTTTGATACAATTTTTCAGTCCCTGAGAAACAAACTGGGTCAATTTTTCAGTCCCTGCAGCTGCATAAGAGAGATTTGTGCATAAACAGCAGGCTCATATGCACATTAACAACCATTTTCGCTGAAGTGAATCTCAATCAACTGACCCAAATTATCTCATACACAACATTAGAAAATGTGAGACGATACAAATATTGAGTTAAGTACACAAACACATCAGCTAGATTCTTAAGCCCGTAAAACGATATTACGATATAAGTCTTTAACCAACTACAAAAGTTTTAACCAGCTACAAAATATATAAAGATATAAGTCCAACTACTCAGTTTCCTCCTCTTCGTTGACAAGTCGTAGGTTAGGACAAACATCTGATCTAGATCTCCTTTGACTCCTTGACCTAGTTATTGGACCTTGTTCTCGATCTAGTAGCCAAGCTTCGTCTTCATCGATAGTAGTGAAACTAACAAGTTCTTCATCCGTTGGAATAACCCATTCATCGTTTTCTTCGACATCTGGTAAAAACAATGGCTCGCAAGTTTTGTCTCCACTTATATTGTTCTTCCTTTCAAGGTATTTGGTTTTCAAATTCCGGTTATATTGAAAGAAGACAATATCATTCAATGTCGACTGCAAGAGACAATTTCTCTTCTTTGAATGTACCTTAAAAAAATTACATCATAATAACAAACACATAAATATCAAGACTTAAAAAGTTTGCAAAACTGAAAGATCAAAACTTACATGATCAAATGCCCTCCAGCTGCGTTCACATGGTGAAGTACTACATGTTTGACACAAAACTCGAATT
This sequence comes from Nemophila menziesii, assembly GCA_029959085.1. Classification (NCBI taxonomy): domain Eukaryota; kingdom Viridiplantae; phylum Streptophyta; class Magnoliopsida; order Boraginales; family Hydrophyllaceae; genus Nemophila; species Nemophila menziesii. The sequence goes on along the minus strand of JARWIR010000001.1, from coordinate 123,959,388 downwards.
GTGAACAGTTGAAGTGTAAGAACTCCTTGTCCATGAGTGTTCCAACATTCACCTAACGAAAAAACATAAGTATGTCATAAAACAATTAAGAAACAAAATTGGATCATAAACACATAAAAAATGCAATAAATATACATAATTTAAGAAACTGGATATATATATATATATATATATATATATATATATATATATATATATATATATATATATATATATATATATTATTGGCTCAGGTTGCAACAACGTCATGGCTGCAATAGGATTTATCCCATGCCATGCCAAGATACGTATCACAACAGCTCATCATAGCCATTAGACAGTACCCGAAAATCACATAAACATTTACAGAATACTCGTTTGCAGCTGAACACAAGAATTTAACTCATTCCTCACAAATTTATCACATATTAGCATGTGATTCACATAAGACCATCGGAATTGTGCTCAGATATTTATTGATTTTGAAGTGAGAGAAAAACACCATCTCTGACATGCCATGGCTGCACCAAACTTCCCCGTGCCCCGCCAATGTACATGTCAGATTTCGTATACACCCAAATTATCATCACAAACATTATAATCCAGGACCAACATCAACAAGCCAACAATTAGCCGGTGAATCTGCAACTATGTAACTATAAATTAGAATAATTTTTTTTAACTTTAAACAACTATGTAATTATAAATTAAGCTTACATGGAGAGTGTTTTTCCCTAAATCTCTTAGCAACTAGGTGTCCCAACGTTGAAGTTTCATTCTTATAGTGCATCAGATCAGCATAAAAATTGTACATCATTTCTGACGTTTCATCGGGAATAAACTTCTTGACTGCTTTCCAAAAACCATTCATAATCTCTTCATTGGAGTCAGGTTTAGGATAATTTTCATTATAGTAAAAGGCAGGGCTAAGGTAATAAGCAGTTGCGTGGAGAGGATGGTTGAGTTGATCAGCCCACCTCCCATTAATAATTTCACAAACTACTGAGCGTGTATCATAATCCTTTTCAATGTTCTTTTGGATCTGGCTTTTTGCCTGAGTCATCGCTTCATATATGTATCCCATGCTAGGATTTAGCTCAGTATCAACGATTCTAAGCACGTCAACAAGTGGAGCTAACACTTGACAAGCAAAAGATACATTTTTCCAGAATTTGGCTCTTTCCACAATCCGCGCTACCCTCTTACCTTCAATAGTTTTTGAAAATCTTGACTTTGTCCATGCTTCAGTAACAAACAAAGCTTGCAAATGTGACTTATTTTCATTAATACTCTTCAAAGTGTAAAAGCTAGTCGCAAAGTGGGTTTCACAAGATCTGTGTAACTCTCTATTACCTGTTAACTTTCTCATCATACTCAATACTAAACCGTGATTATAAATATACACAATAATGGCTCTAGAATCAGATAAAGCAGACTTGATCTTTGGCAATTTTCACCAAGATCTTGTAACATCAGATTAATACAATGAGTGGCACAGGGAGTCCAAAACATATTGGGATGTTTTTCCATCAAGATCTTACCCACAACTTTGTAATTAGAACCGTTATCTGTTATGAACTACAAAAGAAAAAATCACAATTAATCAGTAACTAAATATGTAAAAACTAAAAAAAAATAACTTTAAGTTTGTCAATATAATTACTATACTTGAACAATATTCTCAACCCCAACATCTGAAATGACGTCATCTATTAATTCAGCGATTGATGTCTCCTCATTTGTGATAATATAATATACTTCAGAGACATCATTTTAGGCTTATTTATTAGTTTATAGGTCGATCTTAGCTTAATTTAGTGCACTTTCCTATTTTGAGTCTTGATTTGTAGAATTTATTATTTTTAGAGCATATTGGGTTTAATTGTTTATTTAGTGTGAAGCTTTAAAGATAATTATGGAGATTAATTAGAGTCCAAGTCAAAGATTACAACTTATGGAAAGAGATTTGCATGGAAATTGGAGATAAGGAAACAAAGGCTAAAAAGATGGAAAAGGAAAAGCTGCATAAATCTGGGATTCTGCATACACGTCCAAAGATATGCATTTTTACCTAAGAAATAGGCCGAATTTGGTAATTTTCTTCTATAGGGTCAAGATAATTCTGTTGCGATTCTTTTGGTATCTTATGGAGCTCAATTCGACCAATAACGAAGAAGATACGCTCAAAACGGTCCAGTAGTGTTTATCTTTATTTCCTTACGAATTTGAGTTGGGCTAGGAGTCCATTACTTAACTTATCTCTAAAGAAACGAATTAGGTCAACCTATACACTATAAATACAGCCTCTTAACACTCTTAAATCATCCTTGGCCAGACCTTAAGGCCAAGAGGAAGCTGCAACACAAGAGAAGAAGTCTGGAAGGAGCTGTGCAACAACTATGTCTCCTTCAACCTCTTATTTTGTAATTCTTTTCTCTTCTCTTCTTAGTATGAATTAATTCCTTTTAGTTTGAGTGTTTAGCATATATTTATGAAACCTAGTTTTGATTGACATCTATCTAATTTGGGAACTTAATGTTTTAAATTGAATTATAGTTTTTTATTCTCTGTTTATGTGTCTGAATTTATATTCTGTGTTCTTGTGGATGCGCGCCCATATAGAATTACCATCTAGTAATTAGGTCACCATTGACAACGGTGTTTAATTGCATGTTTAGCACATAATGTTTAGTATTAGGTCTGATCTGACAACCCAACCTAGCTAGATAATCACTATGGTTTAGTTCTTGTGACTATTTACCAATTACAGGAAAAGTTTGCTTAGGAAGCCTTATTGACACAGGTAAATCCTATTTTAAACTACCGATAGCATATTGGGACCGATTAGGGAAATACTACATAATTTACCCTTACATGTTTAGAACGGCAAAACTAGTGGGGATTGCATGCTAATTACTCAAGCTAGACTTTCATACTATCTTCTTTTTTTTCTTTTATTTAGTTTCTGTCTTTAGTTTATTAGTTTAGTTTATTAATTAAAAACCAAATAAATATTTGTCTATCTCTTCTTCCTACTTGCGTATTATCTTTCTATCTTTTATATCTGCACTTGATAATTTGTATAAGTTCTCTCTAACTTTCGTCAGTCCCTGAGGAACGAATCTTCTTATCATTAAAGCTTGCATACGTCCTGTAATACTTGCAGTACCGTGTTAGTTTAGGGTGTGTATTTGCACTTATTTATATCATTATTTTATCACACCTTAGGCCACACCAGCGATAAAGTTTGCATCCTTGATATGATCTGAAGCATCAATAGATTTCAAAAAGATAGTCCCATGTGGACAATTAACCAATAAATTTATCAACGATCTCCCCTTTCCATCTGTCCAACCATCAGACATTATCGTACAACCATGTGTCTTCCAAAAAACTCTAACTTCATCGATAAATTTTTTTGTATCGTTCACCAAAGTTCTTAACAAAGTAGTTCTGATATGGTAATAAGTTGGTGCTGGAAGGGCTCTTCCATACTCTCCAACAGCATTTATAAAATGTTGAAAACTTGGACGATTTACTGCATTAAATGGTATTACAGCTTCAAATGACCAAATGGCATATTTTATCCAAGCATCTTCTTTCAACTTTTTTTATTGGATTATTTTTGTCCAACAACGACTGAGTTGCCATGGAATCAGTTTTAAACACTTTGTCCATTGGACCTCTCACATTACTTGATCGAGATTTTTTTCTACCACCAGTATGAGCAATTACACCAGCGCTAGATGGACCGCTACAAATTTTTCAATCTCTTCTATTTCTTCATATTCAAGATCATTTAAGAGGTCATGATTTTGGACTATGTTTTGACCCTAGCCTTTTCATCCCTCTTCTTTCGTGCATCTTCCAATGCTGCTCGGACTTTCTTTTACACTTCTATTGTAACAAGAGGACATGCTGTTACATTCCCAACTTAATGAATTAAATGTTCTTTTAATCGACTTACACCTCCACTAAAAGTTTTGTGACATAATAAACATGTCACACGATCCAGATTGCTTCGATTCCTACACTCACCCCATTCCAATGCTAAATCACCAGACTTCCGTTTCAAAGAAGTAACTATAGGAGTAGAACTAGAAGCAACCGCAAGAGTAGAACTAGAAGTAACTGCGGGAGTAGAATTTGAAGAAGCCATATAATAACTGCAAGAAACAAAATCTTTAAGCAAGCATATCCTTAAGAACAAAAAAAATAGATTGGACAATTAAATACAGGGAGCTAGCTTTATAAAAATTGCACTGAAGTCCCTCTATAATGCTTAAAAACAGAATTGCAGAATGGTCAAATTAATAAGTAACTAAAGCATTAAACTGAAACTCATTTAAAGTTGAAAGGCTTATCGGAATTAACAGAACAAGAGTCATATATTAGTAGCACATAAAATGAAGGGCAATTGCACATGCTATTAAATATTTCAAACAAAAACAAGTGTTATTAAATCTCTCCAGGACATTATTTACCTACTCTACTTTTATCATCATCATTATCAACCAATTACTATACTGTACTAAAATAATTAATCTATTTATTAACTAATTAAACAACTCTACTCTACTTTATAATCCAAATAATAAAAAAAAAACAGAGATATATAACAGATATGTTTAGTAATAGTGATTTTTGAAAAACCCTTTTTAATCTTTCAGTATTTAGAAATGGTGGCCTTATGTAATAGGCCACCGTTGTTTGGAGAAATGTTATATAAAATACGAATTATCGAGTTTAAAAAAAAAACAAATCAACTAGAAAAGAGACATACCAGAGAGTCTGAGAATGAAATCTTTGAGTAAGATGTTGATTTCAGAAGATGGCATAAATCGGCTAGGGCTTGTTGATTTCAGAAGATGACATAAACCGGCTTAGACTTTGTAGGGTTTTGAGAGAAAATGAAGCAAGAGACGATAATGAATAAAATGAAAAGATTTTTAAGGATATTGGGTTATGTTGGATCTGGTAAAGTGTTGTAAGGATAATGGGGTTGGTTGGGCTTGGTAAAATGTTTTAAGGAAATTGGGCTGAGCTGGGCTTGGTAATAAGGATTAATAATGGGGTGGGTTGGGCTTGGTAACGCAGAAGCGCTAGTCGCCGATTCATATTACTCGTCCTAGGCACCCGATAAGTCGGCGATTAAAACGGAAAACCAAAACGAGATGGAATTTGGCTAGGCGGAGGCGGTGGGTTCCCGAGTGGGCGCATAGGCACCGATTTCTACAACATAGCCTAGAATACATAAAACTTGATTTTGGTTGTTCCAATTATATGTATTCCAGAACACACAAATCTTAGAATTGTGTGTTCCTGCAACACACAAATCTCAGAATTCCGTGTTCATGGAACACAAAATTTCTGGGAAAAAATTCCGAGAAACTTTATTTTCTAAAAAAAAAATTGGAAAAAAAAAATTGAAAAAAAAAATTAGAAAAAAATCAAAAATGAAAATAAACAAATATTATTATAATTAATTAATAGGCCTATGGGTATCTTGTAATATTTCAATTTTTTATGCTTAAGTGGGAATTAAGTTGAAGTTGTAAATAATTGGAAATTCTTATGCTCTCCGCGTAATTAACTGGGCGTCATCCCTTTTTTAATTATTCTATTTTTTTGTATTTAATTATAATTATTTATAAATAAAATTTTACGGACGCGCGCTTGTTGTGGAATTAGGAAAATCTTTTTTGTGTGTATTATAATAACACAAGAAACAGATCATCGAAATTAAAAAATAAATAAATAAATAAATAAATAAATCCAAAAAAATTCATAGACGTAAATATTAATCTATCTCATCCAAAAGTGCAAACTTTTTATTTTTACGATTCCTTTAGAATTAGTTATGTATTTTAAAAAACAAATCACGGACGCGCGCGTGTTGTAAAATCAATTGGTGGTAATTGATGGTGACAGAACTAGTCGGTGGTGGTTATAGGTGAAGTTTATGGTCGACGGAGAATAATGGTGGTGATGGTGGTAGGTGGTGGGAGTGGTGATGGTGGTGGTGGTGGGAGTGGTGGGGATGGTGGTGGTGTTGGTGGTGATCGGTGGAGAATGTATGAGGTGGTGGTGTTGGTGGTGATTGATGGAGAATGTATGAGGTGGTGGTGATAGTTAGTAGTAAATGCATTAGGTGGTGGTGGTGGTCAGTGGTGGTGGCCGAATTTTATAATAAAAAGAGAGAAATAAAATAATATGTTATGAATATTATATAATAAAAATAAAACATAAATAATTGAAATGACATTAAGGGTAATAATACAAGGTAAATATGACAAAGTGTGTGATTGAGAATTAATCTTTAAAGAGTAATGATATATGTCACCCCTTTTCATGTCACCCTTTTATCACCCTTCTATATATATGTTTTGATTTCCTTGAATAGAAGATAGAGAAAAATTAAATAGGATAGTGAAACTTATTCATTGGTACATGTAGGCATACATGTAGGAGGTGATAAAAGGGTGATACAAAAAGGGTGACAAATATCATTACTCATCTTTAAAATATGAGTAAGTATAAAAGATTTTTCTTCTTATTTTTAAAAATGGAATTTGAAGATTCGTAACTAACTAAGAACTATCCCTAATTATATTCCATCAATGTTAAATCAGTACTATAAATATATTAAATAATTCCCATATTTTTACTTCATCAAATTGAACATACAAAAAACATTAAAGTGTAAATATCTACACTACCATAATAAAATTACTAACCATAAATAAATAAGCTAAATAATTAAAATACTCATGTAATAATTAAAAAAATAATTACCCCTTTAGATTGATTCTCCTTGAACAAAAACTTGAAATAAACCGTTTTTCTATCAAAGTATCACAAATTGGTAGTTAACAATACAATCAATTATCTATTAATATTTTTATTTAAACTCAACAACACCTACAATATCACATCATCATTTAATATGTAACCCATATTTAATTTTTTCTTCTATTAAAATACTAAATAAAATTTAATAGTCACAAATTAACAATTTTTATATTACAATTTGGAATTATAAAATTATTACAAGATAATACACATTTACAAATTGATGAATATTATTACAGCACATTTAATTTTTACAAATAATTACATATTAATATTACATAATTTTTATTTACAAAGAAAGCTAATTTATTTAATAAACAAAATTATTATATAATAATTTTAGTTAATTATTAAATTAATCAAATTTACAAATATTATAAAGTAACATAAAATAGTTAGTCAAAAATTTTAAAAACCTAAACAAAATAAATAATATATTCTATAAGGTTTTTAAATAGTATTCTATTACAATATACCCTACTAAATGACTTAAAATACAATTAATATAACGTCGCCACGTGTTGCATTCTCATTCATTGGAACAACCAAGTGTCCTCCTTTAAATGGCTTGCTGTCAAATCTCAACAACTTTATAAAAACATAATGTGAGTAGTTGAGTAAATACATTTAATAGGGTGGTTGATAATTAATGAACTTTGACATAGTGTCATTACCATGTTGGCCAGCTGGTTATTTCTTTCGTTTGTCCTTCTCCTATTGGTCCGCGGACTGCAGGTCACATCACTTCTACGAAAATACACCTATTACCGCATGGAAGATAAATCCAGAGATATATGTTGAGTCATTCTATAGGAACAAAAGAGATAACGATTGATGTAACTAGTTGAGGTAGTTCAACTGGGTAGAGTCTTACTATTTCTTACCCTTTAAAAAGGGTAAAGCAAGTGGTAAAGGGTCTGAATCCCCTCTTTAAACATGGTTAACCTAGTTCTGATTAACATAGAAATATGTATGGGGAGACGTGTATATTTTTCATGGAATTAGTTGTGGTGGACGAAAACTGGACTGAACCGGACACCCTATATATAATATAAAAAAGAGAAAACCTCATTTTTTAAGCCATTATCTATGGTCTAAAAACATTTTTAGGCCAAACGTTTTAAAAGTCACATTTTTAGGCCAAATATATTCAAAACGTCCCTTTTTAGACCATTTCACTAATTTCGTAAGATATTTTATAGATTTTAATGACAATTTAAACACTTTAGATAAAGTTCCTAGTTTGTGATACCGCCAAATAAACATATAGTTTATTTAAAATGCCTAAATTGTCTTTAAAATCAATAAAATATCTCATGAAATTAGTGAAATGGTTTAAAAATAGGCGTTTTAAATATATTTGATCTAAAAATATGATTTTTGAAATTTTTGGCTTAAAAATAATTTTAAGCTATAGATAATGGCCTAAAAATAAAATTTACTTTATAAAAAAAGTAAAGATTGATGCAGTACGCATATTATGAGATCATCTGTATATTCTAGTTATTATTATTTTTTGGATGAAGATTAGATGTTTCAAATTGATTTCGTTCTCGATAATATATAAAAGAAAAATTATTAGGCGAGTTATGGTCTTTTTTCTTTCGAATGGCGGATTATGGTTGGAACAAGGATTCCCAGGCATTTAGTTTTAGTTTTTTTATTTCGAACGGTGGGCAGTTAGTGGAAAAGTACATCATAGTGGAAAGTTATTGGAATGAATAAAAGTTCGTCTGTGCGCCGCGTAGTTACACAACCACTGCTGGCACTTGGAATATACCATGAAATAAAAGGACTTTTTCTATTTTTAACTTAAAACAAAAAATAATTGCATAAAAAACTTTTAAAAAATAATAATCACAAAACTAACTTAAAAACACTACTCCAAATAATGTCTTTTATTTATTTGTCCAGCCCATTAACTTAAGGTCGGTTTGAAAATACTTATTTTAGTGTAAAAAATATTTTTTAAATAAAACTTGAAATATTAAAAAATTATTAAAAATAATTTTAAAATCTAAAATCACAGTGTTTTTTTAATAAAGACAAATTTGCTGTTTCTCCTAAAAGTGTTTTTCCAAACCTAAAACACCTTTTAAAATTGTAAAAACACTTTTAAATACTTTTTCAAAAAAGTACTTCTAAACGAACACTTAATCAGTTTATTAATCTTGAGACACTTCTTTGAAGAAGCCTTTACTTAAGCAAAAATTACTCAACAAGCAAAAATTAGCCAACAATCTTTCAAAGACCTTCATTTCAAAAGCATTTATTTATGGAAAAAAATATTTAACCATGAAAGGTTTTGGAAAAGGAAGTTGTTGATATTATGTGGAAAAAGTAAGAATCTGGACCACACCTCCATTTTTGGGCGACTGGTGACCACTCTCAGTCTATTTTTGGACTGGAGGGAGGGGAGGTATTAGCAAAGAAATTGTATTTGTTCTCCATTTCTTAGTCCTCCTACTCTTGACAATGGTGAACGGCTTCTCCTCGTATATTGAGCCCATTTGATTAATGACTGTATCCCCCAGTATTGTTATATTCTAAGCGGATATGATTCAGGTTATGTATCAGCTCTAAATTTGTATTTCCGACATGAAATTCACCCTTCAAAATTTGCTACCCTGGAACACGTTCCGCGTAAATAATATGCCATCTTGGACCCCCAGATTCGGCGCTTTTTCTTCACCAGAGGGCATGCTAGTTAAAGTGAAAGCATTTAATTAGATACAAGGCAAGAGGTTTATCTGTGTTTACCTCTTGAGCAGCGGAAATCGAGTGATGATTAGATAGCTTAGATCACGAATCTTCTTACAGTGAAAAAGACTCTTGTTCACAACCTAAGAGTCTCAGATATTTGCTTTGTGATTTTTTTTTGTGTGTAGAACAGAGAGGAAGAATAATAGAGCGTATAATGAAATTGTGATTAGAGTTTTTGTTAAATTCTGACTCTTTTATAGAATTGGTTATTATCTAATTTAATAATGGGTGAGGTGTTGATGTATTATAAACCCACGTAATATAACAACTCCCAACTCTATTTTGAATTCCAAATTCAAAATTAAATATATAACTAATTACTGGCGGACTAATAAACAAATAAATAAATATAATATATATATTTATTTAATTTATTTCTTTCATCCTCCCACTCGCCTATAATGAAGTTACATCTTATCCATAGAATTCACATCTCATTACATCGTATTTCTTCCATACACACTTGAATCAAAATATCATCATACTTGGCAAATAGGTCGTGTGACCAGCAAGCGTACGAGCATACGGTACTAATAACCTGTTAGGGTACATAGTTGCTCAAAATAGTTCTCATCCATTACGTATCCTGCAATACCCCAGACTAACAATATGTTGTATCACATTACAGTATCTCTGTCCCCTTCAAATTTATATCACAACTTCTATGTGAAAAAGAGTTCATTGTCATTTCGTTTATGTGTCTCACTATCATGTTAAAATCCGTATTGACCTACATGATCGGTTAAGCTGCAAGCACACATTTTGATACACAATTCTAGTCAGGTTACTTTCCCAAACATACCCCATTAGACCGAATCATTCATGATCATTGGTAATGTGTTCAAAGTAGCATAAACCTAATCAAAATATCAAGATATAATCAAAAGTAATAAGGTCACAAATCAAAGGCATCACACAGTGAAGAAACATGGATCAATTCTTCACTTCCTTTTGGTCGAAGGCACACGTGGTATGACACACGTGTTATGGCATTATTCATATATCTCAAATTGTATGTCACAATTTTATAAATACCATACAGATATATAATTAGACAAGCCTCGTTGCCTAAGATGAATTCTTCGATCGATCAACCCTTCTATGAAATCAATCAAGCAATTCATATCTGGCTATTAAAGACTAAGTAGATAGTGGGAATCTACTTCGATCATAATATAAGCTTAACATGGTTTATCCATGCTTATGATATCATCTTAACACTTAGTTAAGGCGACTATCTTAACTCAAGTTATCTTAAGGGTTCTTCACTACTATGAGTTAGTCTCATCTTTGCGCACTTCTTATGCCAAAGGCGATTGCCCGTGTGACATGGCCAATCTCAGCCTATCGGACATACATACTTATAAAACCACACACGTTATAATACATATCAAACATGATATTATTAAAATAAATAGTTAAATAAACATACTAATGGAAATATATACACGATTCACATAAACTAGCAATAATTCATACATTATATTTTGCTTAATCCTATAGATCTAACATGATCCATGAATACATCCCTTGGGATAGCTTTTGTGAATGGATCGACAAGCATATTGCGTGTGGGTATATATTTCAGAGTAACATCCTTTGGTGCAATTATATCTCTAACGAAGTTATACTTTATATCAATGTGTTTGGTCTTGCTGTGATATTTTGGTTCTTTCACATAAGCCATTGTAGCTTGATTATCACAGTATATTGTAATTGGACTCCCACTATCACTAGAGAATCCTAAATGTTTAAAGAACCATTTTAACCAAACATTCTCCTAAACCGCAGCTGAGCAAGCTACAAACTCAGCTTCCATCGTTGACAAAGCTATACAGGTTTGGTTCTTTTTACTCCAAGAAATTGCGCAATTATTCAACAAGAATACATAAGCTGATGTGGATTTACACCCATCTATATCACTAGCCCAATCGGCATCTTTATATCCTTTTAGGCGTAATCTATCTCCTCGAAAGCATAAGGCATAATCTTTAGTGCCTTTTAGATATCTTAATATCCTTTTCACAGCTTTCGAATGCTCTTGTCCAGGATTTGATTGAAAACGACTAACTAAATCTACTGCATAACATATATCTGGTCTCGTACACATCATAACATACATAAGACTACCAATGGCACTAGAATATGGTACTATTAACATTTTCTGTTTCTCTTCTGTAGTACTAGGACACATGTCGAGAGTTAAATTTATTCCCTTTTCTACAGGAGTGTCAATGGCATTGCACGCCAAGTACATTTATGATGTACGGTTCTTGAGATAAAGATAATAGTCTTTTAGACATATCTCTGTGAATCTTAACACCAAGAATATAATTTGCTTCTCCCATATCTTTCATATCGAATTGAGAAACTAGTCACTCCTTATTAGCTTGAATAAACTCTTTATCATTCCCAGCTAATAGGATGTCATCCACATATAGAGATAAAATTATGAAATTTTTCTTGGATAGTTTAATATAAACATAGTGGTCTTCACTTATCATCTCAAATCCATTTGACGAGATAACTTCATCAAATCTCAAATTCCACTGTCTCGAGGCTTGCTTAGGAACAGAGATTTCAACAATCTACATACTTTATTCTCTTGATCTTTTGCAATGAAACCCGAGGGTTGTTCCATGAAAATTACCTCTTCTAAATCTCCATTTAGAAATGCAATTTTAACATCCATTTGGTGCAACTCCATATCTAGATGCGCCACAATAGCTAAAATAAGAAGTATTGGGGTAAATCTAACAACATGAGAAAAAATTTCCTCGAAAACTATTCCTTCCCGTTGAGTATAGCCTTACGTTACCAAGCGAGCTTTACCTGTCAATGGAATTGTCAGGTTTCCTCTTTATTTTGAGAACCCATTTGTTCCCAATGGCCTTACTCCCTTTCGGGAGATCAACCAATTCCCATACCTGGTTTTTCTTCATCGGCTCCATTTCTTCTTCCATTGCTTTTCTCCATACATTCTTAGTAGGACATAAAGTGCTTCATTAACTGCTCGAGTTTCTTCTTTGTCTTGTGGAGTTATCATAAAGACTTCTCCTTCGATTTCAATTCGACGACGAGGAACTAAACCTCTAGCACTTCTATTAAGTTGAGAATCTTGAGAAATAGGATTACTAGATGATGCAATGGTTTCTTCAGTCTCAAGATGTAGATGAGTGTCCGTCTCTATTTATTGAGTATGTGTTACCTCATCAGGTGTCATATTTGTTTGCATATCATCCTGAATCTCATTTAATTCACATAAAAAGGAATTTCTGTCAACCTCACCTCTGCTAGGAAAACCATTCTCTAAGAATGTAACATCTCGTGACTCAATTTTAGTAAGACCCCCATCATTATGTTCACCAATAAACACATATCCTTTGGAGTGATCTGGGTATCTAAGAAAGATACACTTCTTACCTCTTGGACCTAACTTCCCATACTTATGAGATAGACCATGAACATAGCCTGCCGACCCCCAAGGTCGCAAGTATGACAGATTAGGTTTCTTACATGTCCATAGTTCATAAGGAGTTAATGGAATAGTCTTTGTTGGTACTCGATTAAGTATATAACAGGCGGTAAGCAAGGCATCTCCCCAATAAAATATTGGAAGATTTGCTTCCTCCATCATAGACCTAACCATTTCTAGGAGTGTTTTATTCCTCCTTTCAGCCACACCATTCTGTTGTGGTGTTCTAGGAATTGTAAGCTGCCTTACTATACCTTTTTCATCACACAATTCTTCAAACTGATCAGATAGATATTCACGTCCTTGATTGGTTCTTAGGGTTTTCACCTTTCTCGCTAACTGATTTTCCACTTCATTGATAAATGGCATAAAACATTTCAATGCTTCAGATTTGTGAGAAATCAGGTAGACATAACCAAACCTAGTGAAATCATCTATAAAGGTGATGAAATAACATTCCCCACGTCTAGTTTGAACACTCATTGGGCCACAGATGTCTGAATGAATTACTTGTAATGGGTACTCGACTCGTTTAGCCCTTCTAAATGGTTTCCGTTTTGCTTTACCTGCTAGACAGTTTTCACAAGTTGGCAAGTTGACTTTAGTCAACGAACCCAAAAGGTTCGCCTTAGCCAACATATTCATACGGTCTTGTCCAATATGACCTAATCTAGCTGATGTCTCCTCATTTTTGATAATAAAATCTATTTCTGAGATATCATTTTAGGCGTATTTATTAGTTTATAGGTCGATTTTAGCTTGATTTAGTGCACTTTCCTATTTTGGGTCTTGAATTAATTAATTATTATTTTTAGAGCATATTGGGTTTAATTATTTATTTAGTGTGAAGCTTTAGAGATATATGGTAATTAATTAGAGTCCAAGTTGGTAAAGAGAACTAAAGGAAAGAAGATAAGCATGGTAATTGAAGATAAGGAAGTAAAAGCTAAAATAATGGAAAAGGACAAGCTGCCTTAAATCTGAATTTCTTCAGCTACGCCTAAAGAAGTGGTGATAACTCCAAAACCAAGCCGATTTTTGAAGATTTCTTTTATAGGGACGTAGATAATTCTGTGAGGATTCTTTTGGTATCTTGTGGGCTAAAAACCGACCAATAACAAAGAAGATATGCTCAAGACAAGTCAGCAGTAATTATCTTTATTTCCATACGAATTTGAGTTGGGCTTGGAGTCCATTACTTAACCTCTCCTTCAAGAAACGAATTAGGTCAACCTATACACTATAAATACAGCCTCTTAATACTCTTAAATCATCCTTGGTGAAACCTTAAACCAAGAGGAATCTTACAACACAAGAAAAGAAGTCTGGAAGGAGCTGTTCATCACAATGTCTTCTTCTACCTCTTAATTTGTAATTTCTTTCTTTTCTTGCATTAGTATGAACTAAATTTCTTTAGCTTGAGTTTTCGCATATATGTATGAACCCTAGTTTTGATTTACATCTATCTAATTTGGGAATTCTATGTTTTAAATTGAATTATTGTTTTTATTCTCTGTTTATGTGTTTGGATTTATATTCTGTGTTCTTGTGGAGTGCACCCATATAGAATTACCATCTAGTAGTTAGGTCACCATTGACAACGGTGTTTAATTACATGTTTAGCACATAACGTCTAGTATTCGGTTTAGATCTGACAAATCAACCTTACTAGATAATCACTATGGTTTAGTATATATTACTATTTACCAATTACAGGAACAGTTTGCTTAGGAAGCCTTATTGACACAGGTAAATCCTATTTAAAACTACCTAGCGTAATTGGAACCGATTATTGAAATACTACATAATTCACCCTTACATGTTTAGAACGGCAAAACTATTGGGGATTACATGCTATTGACTCAAGCTATATTCTCATACTACTTCTTTCATATTTATTTTTTGTCTTTAAATTCTTAGTTTTAATTTAGTTTAATTCAAAAACCAAATAAATATCTATTTTTTTTATTTTTCTTGCGTTTAGTTGTTCTAGCTTTAACTATTTGCACTTGATTATTGCATAAGATTCCCCTAACTTTCGTAGTCTCTGCGGAACGAATCTTACTTATTTTCTAAAACTTGCGTACGATCTGTATACTTTCAGAACCGTGCTAGCTTTAGGGTGTTTATTTGCATCTAATTATTATATCTTTTTATCACACCCTAGGACCCACCACTAGCATTCCATAAATTTTATTCTACATTAGTACTAGAAGAAGAAGTATTAGTAGAAAAGCAACTACTTACATAATAACTAGTAAACGAGTTATCATCATCTAGTACAATTAAACCATGCGAAATAAAATCAGAACCATAATACTTAGCGTCATAATAGATATCTAGTTGTTTGTTATGAAAATGCATATTTGATGTCTCCCTAAATGTTCTAATTTTATGCCCTTGGGAGACATCATTTTTGGTGTTTATTAGACTATTGAGATAGACTTTTGGTGTTAATATGCAATAAATAGATTTTCCTCTTTTAATTCTAGTATTTTTCATTTATTAATCTTTTGCGCGTAATATGGTTTGTTTTGAGTGAAAAGGTGTAGGTTTTGAATACTAGCTAGGAGAGGAACTAAAGAATAAAGTCAAAGATCGTGTAATGAAGTCAAAGCAAGAAGAAATATCCCGAAAGAATTGATAATTTCAAGCTGCGAATCTGGAAAGTTGATAAATATTGCTGATTTCGAGCAATCTAAGAGTGGATTTAGCCTCTGACTTGTGAAGAGAAATTGTTCCCCATTAAGTTGCGGAAATTTAGCAACTGGAATGAGGTCAATCCGAGTTGAAACGAGCCGGTTAGAGCTGATTTAGTGAAGGTGGTGCAGCAGTTACGGGACTTGGGCTTAATTATGGATTTGGGCTTTTTTAATTTTCATTTAATCTTTAAGAAAAGCCCTAATCCGAATTTCACATTATAAATAGGCTTTAGACTCTTATTTTTACACACCAATCGATATGCTTAAGAAAAGAGAAGAGTCAGAACATCAGAGAAGAAGTTAGAGCAAGGAAGAGAAGAAGCAAGAGCTGGAGGCTGTCTATATCTCAAATTCTCAGCCAATTCAACTCCGTAATTAGGTTCTTCTATTTTATTCTGTAAAACATGATGAACTTATTTATTTCTTTAGTTTTAGTTTTTCGTATTAGTATGAGCTAAATTTAATAAGTGCTTAAGAACGCATAATGGGTTAATCCCACTTTGATTTCGTTTCATGTGTTTGGATTTGGGATTATTATAACTGAAAACAAATTGGGTAAATTGTATTTTTCATTAATTTTCTTTTATTTACTATTATTGACGTAATTAACCAATCATAGGACTTAGTATCTAGGCTATTTCATAAAGTGGCATATGAATCACCTTGACGGGGGGTTTAAATACAGACTAATTAATGAATGTAGGATAGAAATTATAGACTTTGACGAGCTTAATTAATCCTATGGCCAATTGGGTATAAATAGACTTAATCACTTGAAGAGGGACTATAATCACCCTGACGGGGTTTGTAGCACCTAAGAGTAGCTCCTTAGTCCACCCTGATGGGGGTAAGGAGAATTCCGAATCCCGACCATTACATATTTACCGATTTGTCCCTTAAACGTTACATGAAATGAATGATAATTAGGAGAAATCCTTGCGTCTCTCAAGTACTGCCTTTCATACCTTGCGTAAACTATTTTATTTTCTCGCGTCTAGCTTAATATTTGCATAACTTTAGTCTTTTAATTTATCATTTTAGAATTAGAAAACCAAACAAACAACTTTAAAATCATTTATCTACTTTTACGTGCAATTAACCACTATTCGATATGCATTAGAGACAACCAATCCGTCCCTGAGAATGAATCTGTTTATCACATATATTACGTGGGACAACTGTACACTTGCAGTTGTGGTTCTCTTATCCTTATTTGCATTTTATTTTAGAACACACAAAGGACCACCAATATTGAAACCTAATCCTAGAAGAACAGTGACCGAGACTAAGTTCCGTCGAATGTCAGGTGCGTAAAGTTCATCATGCAGGTACAAGGTTTGACCACCTCGCAAGTTCAATTTGCAAGTTTCAACTCCTTTGACTTCAACTTTATTGTTGTCTCCTACATATATCCACCTTGATCCCTCTGGAATCCGACGGTACTCTACATATGCCTCTCGGTTATTGGCTACATGGTTTGTCGCTCCTGAATCCACAGTCCACAAAGGATTAGAATCAGCTAGCAATACAATACTGGTAACATAAGTAAAATTAAAAGAAGTAAATGACATTGCTACCTTTCTAGGCTCGCTGCACTCACGAGTGAAGTGACTCAATCTGTCACAGTTAAAGCATTTCATCTTACTCTCGTCTTTCTTCTTACGGAAATGTTTTCCCTTATTGTTACCACCCTTCTTGTTCTTCTTGGAAAGATGCTCATTTACGTTCTTCTTCCCATTGTTCTTGCGCTTATTTTCGGAAACTTTGTGGGAACTCGACTAAGCAACATAAGCCTGATCCTGAGGCTTAATTGCGTCTAGACGTTCATCTTCCAACGTCACATGACGAGCATCATCATCAAACGTTTTGATGTTTCAATTGTGAGTCAAGTTTATCTTCAAAAGCTCCTAGTTATTTGGAAGAGATCGGATCACAGCTTGAACCTGTTGTTCATCAGTAAGGTTATGACATGCAGTCTTAAGTTCCCTAATCATGTTAGACATCTCTCAGAGATGTTGTTGCATGGTTTGATTAGACTTCTTCTTGTAAGTGTCAAACTTAATGGTCAATTGACGCGACTTAGTCATAGTCGTACCCCCATAGTTCTCATTAAGAGCATTCCACATCTTGTGAGAAGTGAGGTATTGTTGATATTCATAGACAAGATTGTCATTCATGGAGCCTATCAAGATGCCTCTTGCAGAGGAATCTTTCATTTTCCACTTCTCATAAGCCTCCATGTCCCTTATGTTTTGGGTTGTGTTGTCTTCCTCAGACTGAGCCATGACATAGTTAATAGCCTCAATAACATCTTACTCTTCTATAACATAGTGTATCTTGAGCTTCCAAAGGTTATAGTTCTCACCATTCATCTTTTCTCCTTTGTTGAGACCAACAATGATGTTTTTCGATGTCATTTTCTCTATAAAGTAAGAGATTTCCATTAATATCATACATTTATTGAACAACTCTATGATATTAATGCAAATGGAATGAATAATAAAGATAACAAAATAAGTGATAAAGAAAGTTCACTATGTTTCCAATCATGAACCACCATATTTTGTTTGTCTTAATGATTCAATCAATTTCATTAACTGCAAAATTAAGTTCTCCATCAACTCTGGTGTGGCCTAAGGTGTGATAAAAAGATGTATAAAATAAGTGCAAATACACACCCTAAACTAACACTGTACTGCAAGTATTACAGGACGTATGCAAGTTTTAATGATAAGAAGATTCGTTCCTCAGGGACTGACGAAAGTTAGAGAGAACTTATGCAAATTATCAAGTGCAGATATTAAAAATAGATAATAATACGCAAGGATAAAGAAGAGAAAGATAGATATTTATTTGGTTTTTAATAAGAAAACTAAACTACTAAATTAAAGACAGAAAATAAATAACAGAAAAGAAAAGAAGATAGTATGAACGATATAACTTAGGTTTTACTAGTATGCACTAATCCTTCTAATTCTATCTATTAGATCTAATTCATAAGGGAGAATATTAGCTCTTGGTATACTTAGTCAGGATTCTAAATTCCACTACCTTAGACCTTGAGAGCGACTAAGGGGGCAACGGCACAACCAAGAAGTGATTTAAAATAGGATTATCAAACGCCACTAAGGCCCTAAGCAAATACTGCAATCTTGGTGATATGGTGGTTAAAACAAACCTTAATGACTATCTAGTTAGAAGTATATTTTGTCAGAACTGCTATCGACACTAGACGTTATGTGGTGGTTCAATAGTTAAACACCCTTACAAGGTGACCATCTAACTACTATTAAGGTAATCCTATACTCGTGCACTAGCAAGGAAAACAATCATTAAATCAAACCACATAATCAAATATAAGGGTAAGTAGCTAATATCAGATTAAAACATATAATTCCCAAAGAACTTAGATAGAAGAACTAGAATTCATAGATTATACATTATGCAAAACCTAAGCTAATAGAATTAGTTCATACAAAGAAAAGAAGAAGAAAGAATTACAAAATAAGAGGTTGAAGGAGACATAGTTGATGCACAGCTTCCTCCAGACTTCTTCTCTTGTGTTGCAGCTTCCTCTTGGCCTTAGGGTCTGGCCAAGGATGATTTAAGAGTGTTAAGAAGCTGTATTTATAGGTTAGAGGTTGACCTAATTCGTTTCTTTAGAGATAAGTTAAGTAATGGACTCCTAGCCCAACTCAAATTCGTATGGAAATAAAGATAAACACTGCTGCGTTGTTTTGGTCATAACTTCTTTATTATTGGTCGGATTTTGCTCTATAAGACCCCAAAAGAATCGCAACAGAATTATCTAGGACCTTTAGAAGGAAATTACCAAATTCGGCCTATTTCTTAGGTAAAAACACCAATCTTTAGACGTGTTCTGCAGAATCCCAGATTTAGGCAGCTTTTCCTTTTCCTAATTGAACTCAGTTTCCTTCTATCTCCAATTTCCATGCATATCTCTTTCCATAAGTTGTAATATTTGACTTGGACTCTAATTAATCTCCATAATTATCTTTAAAGCTTCACACTAAATAAACAATTAAACCCAATATGCTCTAAAAATAATAATTTTACAAATCAAGACCCAAAATAGGAAAGTGCACTAAATTAAGCTAAAATCAACCTATAGACTAATAAATAAGCCTAAAATGATGTCTCAAGAGTGTATTTTACTATCACAAATGATGAGACATCAAGACCCCCAACTCAAAGTTGTATCGTCCCGATACAATAAAAGTAAAGAACAGTAGGGTAGTCAAGAAGAAGAAGAAGTAGGAGGAGAATAGGAACAAACACAATAAATGATCCTAGAGCAAAATATCTAAAAAGTCTCATGTAGTAATGCTCAAGAAATAATGCACAAATATGCTTAATATACATGTAATCAACAATCCATAAATTCAAGTTAAGATTAATTTCGCAATGCCAGAAGGAGAGGATGATAACTTAGTTCAGGATAATGGCTATAGGTTGTTCATAGGTCCCAAATACAGCATCCAATGGTCCACTTACCTACTACCTAATAGCTCAATTGTTTCTCCATCTAGTAGTTAGAAATCCTAAGGTCTTTGGTCATAACTTGTCTTAAGGACGGGTGTGGTATAAATGAAAAGTGAGCTTTTGGCTCTCTCCTCACTAGCCATCAACGAATCGCCCTAGAGCTTGAGTTTTCACTCGAAGATGTTCTCACTCAACCCAATTTATTGATGCTTTTGATGTGCATCCCCAATAAATCCAAATAAAACCTTTGATGATATAAAATCCACTTTGCCGGTCCGAATATATATTCTTTTCATATCAATTTTTTCTTTTGTATAGCTATGACTCTCTTTTGGTGTTCGAGATATCACGCTATTTTTCATATATATATTCTTTTTTTTATGCCCTTGTTGGCAAATTTAGCTCGTAGCTTCTTTTCCATTCACTATTACCCCGGCAAAGGGTTACAATAATAACAATTCATCATTAATAAATTCACAATTATAATTCCCAAATCCAATGTTCCCTAATGATGAAACCCACCACCCCAAACTCAAGCTCTAAAACGAGTGTCTCAGGTTTTGCGATTCGAGTGCGGGTCATATAGATAAGTCCTAAAAACTAGGGTAAGGATTATAATGTGTTTCAAGAAAAGGCTTTAGAAAGGCTCAGAGGGGCTAAGACGGATAAATAATAATCAAACAAAAGGGTGAGAAAGTATAAAGGCTTCAAGTGTTTTAATCATGAAAGAACTGCCTTATTCATTTTTCTAACTACCGGATTTCGTTACTTTTTCATTACTAGTTCATAGACAAGTGGGTTTTCAACTAATTTTAAACCTCACGTTCTACACACCAAATAACTATTCCTAAGTTTCAACATACTTCTTAGCATTGCTCATTAACTTTTCTATCCTTTATTTCCTGTTTTCATGCATGCATCTAAACATATTTATAACATCTTTCAAAAACATACTACTTACTATCATTAACTTAATAAAATCATGCTCAAATAGGTACATTCAAAGATATTCTATGCCTAATTCAACCCAAAAATTTTTAAATTTTATGAAAAAACAAAAAGGAAGATGAGGACAACGAATCCCCACCCCCAACTCAAAAATGAGCCGTGTCCCCACGACTCGAAAAAGACTCAAGAAAAAATAAAATTTAAAATTAGCATACATATTGCACATAAAGAAATGGTAGGGAAGAAAGAAAACATACTCTTCGAGGCTTTTACCTCGCCTAGACGATACTCGGATTAAATCTAATGTATCTTCTTCACCCAACTTCTTATTCGCTTTTCGATCAAGACACGTGATCATAATAGGATATTGCATTAAATAACGTCATGGGAGAGATCGAAGATTCGTATCACCTCCTCATAGATCAACTGTGCCACATCTCCTTCTTCTCCTCACACATTACAATTCACAAACAACCCAAGCATTCCAAATCTCCATGAACCTTCATGTATTCACCTTCAACTTCTTCTTCAAATACTTTCTCATAAGAAAAAGGTAGTTCCTTTAATTGTTGCTTCGGAGAAGCTATCATGGCCATTGAAGCTTTCTCTATTTCTTCTGGGTATAAGGTCTTTGATTTGTAGAGGTTGTGTTGTCTTCTTCACTAAAGTTAGAATCTTTTTGCTCTTTGAATCAAACACAGCATGCTAACCTCTCTTCTCTTGACTTGTTTTACCCTTTGAATTGGAACTAGGACTTTTCTTACTTGATTTCTTCTCAATTAGATCCAATACCTTGATTTCTTCATCACCCTTTCAGTAGATAATGTGCATGTTCTCTTAATCATCTCAATTGACCCCCAACTCAAAGCTTTAACCACTCTTGAAATTTGAAACTCTTGATTATTGGTTGTACAAGCTTAAATTGGGTTAGGAAAGGTGATTTGATGATGATTCTCTATGTGGGTAAGATGGATTCTTCATGGATTGGATTGGATTTAAGAAATTGTAGGATGAATTATTGAAATTTGAGCTTTTGATTCTTGGATTCAAGGTGTTTTGGGATGATATAGGTGGTTGAATCTTCTTTGTAATGATGTGGAGAATGAATTGGATGTGTTTTTATGGTGATTGGGTAGTGTTTTGATGATTGGGGAAGGTTTTTATGAGCTCTAATGGAGTTGGGAGAGTTTTGGAGCGAAGGAAGAGGTTTAAGGTTTAATAAATTCGGAATAATAAGCTCATATAGCCTTGAAACCCTTTCTTTTCTCTCTCTGGCGGCTCGTGCGGACTACCCCTGCGGACCATGGGGTGCACCGCAGGGTAGTCCGCGACATCTGATGCTCGAAACTTTTTGCTCACTGGTTAAAACCCGTGGTGGGACCCCGTGGTACGGGTTTTTGACTCGCGGACTAGGGTCCGGTGTACCGGAGGGTACCCCGCGGTATCTGTAGCTACTCCGTCAAAATACCCGTGGTACTCACCCCGTGGTACGGGTTTTTGGGGCGCGGACCATGGTGCGGTGTACCGCAGGGTAGTCCGTGGATTTTTTTTCTTGTTTCTGGATCAAACCCGCGGTGGCAACCCGTGGTACGGGTTTTGACCTCGCGGACCATCCGTGCGGACCATGGGGTAGTCCGTGGGGTAGTCCGCGGGGTACATTCTTGCGCTCCAAAAATTTCCTCGCGTTCCCTAACTCGATTTCTCCAATTCCTACACACCAAAAACACTAATACCTTCCTCAAATATGCAATATCAACTAAAATTAACTAAACTAAATATAAATTTAAAAACTAAAAAAAACGTAAAACATAAAAAAAAATTTACGAGTCGTCTCCCGTATAGCACTTTTGTTTAACGTCTTTCAAAGTTAGACGTGTTACCTCGATTAAGGATGACGAAATTTCCACCCTTTGCCTTTAATTCCCACGAACTTTTCAGCTCGATTCTTAATTATCATGGATGGTGCCATCCAAGATTTCGTGGGAATAGGTGGTAACTCAATTCCAAGTGTAGCATTACACTCCTCTGGTAATCCATTCATCTCGAATCTTCGTTTGTTAGAAAGAATGTCCTTCATGAATTGACCGTATTTTGACATTCTTGTGAGAGCTTCTACAAACGGGCTGCTGATCTTTAACTTGTTCACCATGTCAACGAACTTCTTGAATTCCAGGTCATTGTCCTTTCTGACATGTGAAGGGAATGGTGGAGGAGGACATGTGTTGGTTACCACTGGGCTCTCTTTCTTTTCTGGTGTCTTCTCTTGGACACTTTTTTGTTCAACTACCTCTTCGACCTTATCTTCTGGAATAGGGACTGGTTCTGGTTCTGGTCTTGGTGGAGGTAGTTGTTTTCCACTTCCTAATTCAACTGCATGACAAACTTTGTTTTCTGGAGCAGTAGTATCACTTCGGAGTTGCCTTCTTGCAGGGATTAGAGTTTCATTCATCCTTTGTGACATTCTCTGCAACTTCTCCATAAGCGCATTCTGCGAGTCTTGGGATTCTTGCTGGCGACTCTCTATATTATCAAGTGTTTGCATCAGTCGAGCCAAACTTGAACTCAAACTCGAAGGTTGTTTTTGCTGTATTGAATAAGGAAGTGGTTCTTGATAAGCTTCATTATAAATCGGCGCTTCTTGATAGATAGGTTGTGGAGGGTAATAAGCTTGTGGTCGTGGTTGATAATAATCATCATGATAATGGTTATCATAATGACATGGCTGTTGATCTCCGACCCAATTGTAACTCTGTGGGGGTTGATAGTCAGCGTAATTTCCTTGAGATTGATAATAACCATTATAATAATGGTCTCTTTGATAAGGCATGAAGGAAATTGAGGCTGGATTGTTCATGCAACGTCCCCACGAGTGATCTCTTGCTCCACAACTAGGACATGAAGGTGATGTATGTACTAGATTCCTCTGAGCTAGTTCTCGTAATTCCTCAAGTTGTCGGCTCAACTCCTTGAGCCTTAGAGATTCCATCATGAATTAGCTTCTTCAGGATCTAATAACACGAAACCTTTATCTCCTAATAAATCTGCTTTCGCCTAAAAAAAAATCTGTAGAACAAAAACTAAAAAGAAAAGCGTAAAATAGAACTAACTAAAATATAAGCACAAGATAATTGCACAAGGACTAACGATGTAGTCCCCGGCAGCGGCGCCAAAAACTTGGTGTGGCCTAAGGTGTGATAAAAAGATGTATAAAATAAGTGCAAATACACACCCTAAACTAACACTGTACTGCAAGTATTACAGGACGTATGCAAGTTTTAATGATAAGAAGATTCGTTCCTCAGGGACTGACGAAAGTTAGAGAGAACTTATGCAAATTATCAAGTGCAGATATTAAAAATAGATAATAATACGCAAGGATAAAGAAGAGAAAGATAGATATTTATTTGGTTTTTAATAAGAAAACTAAACTACTAAATTAAAGACAGAAAATAAATAACAGAAAAGAAGATAGTATGAACGATATAACTTAGGTTTTACTAGTATGCACTAATCCTTCTAATTCTATCTATTAGATCTAATTCATAAGGGAGAATATTAGCTCTTGGTATACTTAGTCAGGATTCTAAATTCCACTACCTTAGACCTTGAGAGCGACTAAGGGGGCAACGGCACAACCAAGAAGTGATTTAAAATAGGGTTATCAAACGCCACTAAGGCCCTAAGCAAATACTGCAATCTTGGTGATATGGTGGTTAAAACAAACCTTAATGACTATCTAGTTAGAAGTATATTTTGTCAGAACTGCTATCGACACTAGACGTTATGTGGTGGTTCAATAGTTAAACACCCTTACAAGGTGACCATCTAACTACTATTAAGGTAATCCTATACTCGTGCACTAGCAAGGAAAACAATCATTAAATCAAAACACATAATCAAATATAAGGGTAAGTAGCTAATATCAGATTAAAACATATAATTCCCAAAGAAGTTAGATAGAAGAACTAGAATTCATAGATTATACATTATGCAAAACCTAAGCTAATAGAATTAGTTCATACAAAGAAAAGAAGAAGAAAGAATTACAAAATAAGAGGTTGAAGGAGACATAGTTGATGCACAGCTTCCTCCAGACTTCTTCTCTTGTGTTGCAGCTTCCTCTTGGCCTTAGGGTCTGGCCAAGGATGATTTAAGAGTGTTAAGAGGCTGTATTTATAGGTTAGAGGTTGACCTAATTCGTTTCTTTAGAGATAAGTTAAGTAATGGACTCCTAGCCCAACTCAAATTCGTATGGAAATAAAGATAAACACTGCTGCGTTGTTTTGGTCATAACTTCTTTATTATTGGTCGGATTTTGCTCTATAAGATAACAAAAGAATCGCAACAGAATTATCTAGGACCTTTAGAAGGAAATTACCAAATTCGGCCTATTTCTTAGGTAAAAACACCAATCTTTAGACGTGTTCTGCAGAATCCCAGATTTAGGCAGCTTTTCCTTTTCCTAATTGAACTCAGTTTCCTTCTATCTCCAATTTCCATGCATATCTCTTTCCATAAGTTGTAATCTTTGACTTGGACTCTAATTAATCTCCATAATTATCTTTAAAGCTTCACACTAAATAAACAATTAAACCCAATATGCTCTAAAAATAATAATTTTACAAATCAAGACCCAAAATAGGAAAGTGCACTAAATTAAGCTAAAATCAACCTATAGACTAATAAATAAGCCTAAAATGATGTCTCAAGAGTGTATTTTACTATCACAAATGAGGAGACATCAAACTCCCACTTACTCTAACATAAATAGAGAAAAAAATGTATGGAAAATGAACAACTAATAACATAAAAGCAAAGAAACTAGTTGAATTCATACACAAAAGATACATGTTCAATTAAAAAATAACTGAATCAAAGGGAAAAAAAAGCAACTAATGTAATTCCTAACAAACATGGAATGAAAAACATCGAAGAAAAAACAACCTACTAAGCAAATTACCTACTGCAAGTTCAACTACCAAACACCTTTCATATCCAAAACCTTAATTAAGAATTGACTCATCAAATCTCACTTCCTCATATTTTCCAATCGAAAAATATCTATTAACATCAGTTGTTCCATAATGCATTCCACAGTTGCATTGGTCCGACCTAGTGGAACTATTAAAATGCCTCCATAAGTGAGATTCAATCAAAGCATACACAATCCAATCATATGTATCATCTCTTCCATGAACATAGTTCTCTGGAAACTCATAATCCCATAAGATATCAAGATCCCTTCGCAACTCTCTCGGCAAAGTTCTGCAAAGGACATCTACCTTGCAATCCACACAACATAAGATATCATCACCCCAATTAATGACATTTTGAATCAACCTATTGACAATTGCCACATGTTGCACTAGAGTGTGATGAGATTTCTTCTGAAAACTGAGTGCTCGGATACTGTTCCTCAAAGCTTGTCTTTGTTCCGGTGTCCTAGCTCGACTTGGTGTATTAACCCTTAATGGTCCATTAGGATTTCTTACATTCCTATGAAGCACTCGGTAATCTCTCAATAGGAAGAGCCTCGATTTCCGTGATCCCTTGGATCTTTTTTCCATCATTTTCTACATATAGAAAAAATAAGAACGATAAAAAATTACACCAAAATTGATTAGGAAACAAGAAAAAAACAGATTTACAGTATCTTTCCAGGAACTCTGTTCATTTACAATAACTTAATGCAGCGAATCTAGTAAGGTTACTAGTCACATGTACTACTATGGTCCGAAAATAAAATACACAAAATAAAGAGTATAAGCTGACTTATTAATGCAAACCCAATACCTAATGTATAATGTATAAAATGGGCTATGCAATTTCATTCTACAATGGGCTACTAAATCAAATGTAACAACAACATATGAAAGTAAAAGACACATGTGCTACTATGGTCCGAAAATAAAATACACAAAATAAAGAGTATAAGCTGACTTATTAATGCAAACCCAATACCTAATGTATAATGTATAAAATGGGCTATTCAATTTCTTTCTAGAATGGGCTACTAAATCATACGTAACAACAACATATGAAATAAATGTTCATCTAATTTACATTAGACTCAAGCACAGTCATGTATATCCAAAACATCTAACTTATGTTATAATATTTATTCACATAGAATTCACATCAGAATCAAGCATAGTCATGTATGTCCAAAACATCTAACTTATGTTACAATACTCATTGACACAGAATATAGTAGCGTTAATAAAAACTTTCGACATAACCCTTATAAAAAAACTCATTATTTTTTCAACAAAAAATATATTATTATATCTAATTAAAAATATTTCATGCTCTGATACAAATTGAAAGTATTTAATTAGATACAAGACAAGAGGATTATATGTGTTTACCTTTTGAGCAGTGGAAATCGAGTGATGATTAGATAGCTTAGATCACGAATCTTCTTACAGTGAAGAAGACTCTTGTTCATAACCTAAGAGTCTCAGATATTTTCTTTGTGAATTTTTTTGTGTGTAGAATAGAGAGGAAGAATAATAGAGCGTATAATGAAATTGTGATTAGAGTTCTTGTTGAATTCTGACTTTTTTATCAGAGAGTTGGTTATTATCTAATTAGATAATGGGTGAGGTGTTGATGTATTATAAACCCACGTAATATAACAACTCCCAACTCTATTTTGAATTCCAATTTCAAAATTAAATATATAACTAATTATTGGCGGACTAATAAATAAATAAATATAATATATATTTATTTTATTTATTTCTTTCATTCTCCCGCTCGCCTATAATGAAGTTACATCTTATCCATATAATTCATATCTCATTACATCATATCTCTTCCATACACACTTGAATCAAAATATCATCATACTTGGCAAATAGGTCGTGCGACCAGTAAGCATACGAGCATACGTTACCAAGAACTTGTTAGGGTACATAGTTGCTCAAAGGAGTTCTCATCCGTTACGTATCCTGCAGTACCCCAGCCTAACAGTATGTTGTATCACATTAGAGTAACTCTGACCCTTTCAAATTTATATCACAACTTCTATGTGAAAAAGAGTTCATTGTCATTTAGTTTATGTGTCTCACTATCATGTTATAGTCTGTATTGACCTACATGATCAGTTAACCTGCAAGCACACATTTTGATACACAATTCTAGTCTTCCCTTTACAATTATATCCTTTTATATTGATTAGGTTGCTTTCCCAAACATACCCCATTAGACCGAATCATTCATGATCATTGGTAATGTGTTCAAAGTAGCATGCACCTAATCAAAATATCAAGATATAGTCAAAAGTAATAAGGTCACAAATTAAAGGCATCACACAGTGAAGAAACAGGGATACTTCTACACTTCCTTTTAGTCGAAAACACATGTGGTATGACACACGTGTTATGGTATTATTCATATATCTCAAATTGTATGTCACAATTTTATAAATACCATACATATATATATAATTAGGCAAGTATCATTGCCTAAGATGAATCCTTCGATCGATCAACCCTTCTATGAAATTAATCAAGCAATTCATATCTGGCTATTATAGACTAAGTAGATAGTGGGAATCTACTTCGATCATAATATAAGCTTAGCATGGTTTATCCATGTTTATGATCTCATCTTAACCCTTAGTTAAGGCGACTATCTGAACTCAAGTTATCTTAAGGGTTCTTCACTACTATGAGTTAGTCTCTTCTTTGCGCATTTATTATGCCAAAGGCGATTGCCCGTGTAACAGGGCCAATCTCAGTCTATCGGACATACATACTTACAAAACTACACGCGTTATAATACATATCAAACATGATATTATTAAAAGAAATAGTTAAATAAACATACTAATGGAAATATATACATAATTCACATAAACTAGCAATAATTTATACATTATATTTTGCTTAATCCTATAGATCTAACATGATCCATGAATACATCCCCTGGGATAGCTTTTGTGAATGGATCGGAAAGCATATTGCGTGTGGGTATATATTGCAAAGTAACATCCTTTTGTGCAATTATATCTTTAATGAAGTTATACTTTATATCAATGTGCTTGGTCTTGCTGTGATATTTTGGATCTTTCACATAAGCCATTGCAGCTTGACTATCATAGTTGGTGTGGCCTAAGGTGTGATAAAATAATGATATAAATAAGTGCAAATACACACCCTAAACTAACACTGTACTGCAAGTATTACAGGACGTATGCAAGTTTTAATGATAAGAAGATTCGTTCCTCAGGGACTGACGAAAGTTAGAGAGAACTTATGCAAATTATCAAGTGCAGATATTAAAGATAGATAATAATACGCAAGTAGAAAGAAGAGAAAGATAGATATTTATTTGGTTTTTAATAAGAAAACTAAACTACTAAATTAAAGACAGAAAATAAATAACAGAAAAGAAAAGAAAATAGTATGAACGATATAACTTAGGTTTTACTAGTATGCACTAATCCTTCTAATTCTATCTATTAGATCTAATTCATAAGGGAGAATATTAGCTCTTGGTATACTTAGTCAGGATTCTAAATTCCACTACCTTAGACCTTGAGAGCGACTAAGGGGGCAACGGCACAACCAAGAAGTGATTTAAAATAGGGTTATCAAACGCCACTAAGGCCCTAAGCAAATACTGCAATCTTGGTGATATGGTGGTTAAAACAAACCTTAATGACTATCTAGTTAGAAGTATGTTTTGTCAGAACTGCTATCGACACTAGACGTTATGTGGTGGTTCAATAGTTAAACACCCAGTTACGGTGACCATCTAACTACTATTAAGGTAATCCTATACTCGTGCACTAGCAAGGAAAACAGTCATTAAATCAAAACACATAATCAAATATAAGGGTAAGTAGCTAATATCAGATTAAAACATATAATTCCCAAAGAACTTAGATAGAAGAATTAGAATTCATAGATTATACATTATGCAAAACCTAAGCTAAGAGAATTAGTTCATACAAAGAAAAGAAGAAGAAAGAATTACAAAATAAGAGGTTGAAGGAGACATGATTGTTGCACAGCTTCCTCCAGACTTCTTCTCTTGTGTTGTAGCTTCCTCTTGGCCTTAAGGTCTGGCCAAGGATGATTTAAGAGTGTTAAGAGGCTGTATTTATAGTGTATAGGTTGACCTAATTCGTTTGGTGGAGATAACTTCAAGTAATGGGCTCCCGGCCCAACCCAAATTCGTAAGGAAAACACTGCTGCGTTGTTTTGAGTGTATCTTCTTCGTTATTGGTCGGATTTTGCTCTATAAGATACCAAAAGAATCGCAACAGAATTATCTAGACCCTTTAGAAGGAAATTACCAAATTCGGCCTATTTCTTAGGTAAAAACACCAATCTTTGGACGTGTACTGCAGAATCCTAGATTTAGGCAGCTTTTCCTTTTCCTATTTGAACTCAGTTTCCTTCTATCTCCAATTTCCATGCATATCTCTTTCCATAAGTTGTAATCTTTGACTTGGACTCTAATTAATCTCCATAATTATCTTTAAAGCTTCACACTAAATAAACAATTAAACCCAATATGCTCTAAAAATATTATGTTACTAAATCAAGACTCAAAATAGGAAAGTGCACTAAACTAAGCTAAAATCAACCTATAGACTAATAAATAAGCCTAAAATGATGTCTCAAGAGTGTATTTTACTATCACAAATGAGGAGACATCAAGACCCCCAACTCACAGTTGTATCGTCCCGATACAATAAAAGTAAAGAACAGTAGGGTAGTCAAGAAGAAGAAGAAGGAGGAGAATAAGAACAGAACACAATGAATGATCCTAGAGCAAAATATATAAAAAGTCTCATGTAGTAATGCTTAAGAAATAATGCACAAATATGCTTAATATACATGTAATCAACAATCCATAAATTCAAGTTAAGATTAATTTCGCAATGCCAGAAGGAGAGGATGATAACTTAGTTCATGTTAATGGCTATAGGTTGTTCATCGGTCCCAAATACAGCATCCAATGGTCCACTTACCTACTACCTAATAACTCAATTGTTTCTCCATCTAGTAGTCAGAAATCCTAAGGTCTTGGGTATAACTTGGCTTAAGGACGGGTGTGGTATATTTGGATAATGAAAAGTGAGCTTTTGGCTCTCTCCTCACTAGCCATCAACGAATCGCCCTAGAGCTTGAGTTTTCACTCGAAGATGTTCTCACTCAACCCAATTTATTGATGCTTTTGATTTGCATCCCCAATCCCAATAAAACCTTTTAGTGATGATTTACAAAATTCCACTTTGCCGGTCCGAATATATATTCTTTTCATAACAATTTTTTTCTTTTTGTATAGCTATGATTCTCTTTTTGATGTTCGAAATATCACGCTATTTTTCATATATATATTCTTTCTTTTTATGCCCTTGTTGGCAAATTTAGCTCGTAGCTTCTTTTCCATTCACTATTACCCCGGCAAAGGGTTACAATAATAACAATTTCATCATCAATAAAATCACAAAGATAATTACCAAACCCAATGTTCCCAAATGATGAAACCCACCACCCCAAACTCAAGCTCTAAAACGAGTGTCTCAGGTTTTGCGATTCGAGTGCGGGTCATATAGATGAGTCCTAAAACTAGGGTAAGGATTATGATGTGTTTCAAGAAAAGGCTTTAGAAAGGCTCAGAGGGGCTAAGACGGATAAATAATAATCAAACAAAAGGGTGAGAAAGTATAAAGGCTTCAAGTGTTTTAATCATGAAAAAACTGCCTTATTCATTTTTCTAACTACCGGATTTCGTTACTTTTTCACTAATAGTTCATAGATAAGCGGGTTTTCAACTAATTTTAAACCTCACATTCTACACACCAAATAACTTCCCTAAGTTTCAACATACTTCTTAGCATTGCTCATTAACTTTTCTATCCTTTATTTCCTGTTTTCATACATGCATCTAAACAAACTTATGACATCTTTCAAAAACATACTACTTACTATCATTAACTTAATTAAATCATGCTCAATAGATACATTCAAAGATATTCTATGCCTAATTCAACCCAAAAAATTTTAAATTTTATGAAAAACAAAAAGGAAGATGAGGACAACGAATCCCCACCCCCAACTCAAAAATGAGCCGTGTCCCCACGACTCGAAAAAGACTCAAGAAAGAATAAAATTTAAAATTAGCATACATATTGCACATAAAGAAATGGTAGGGAAGAAAGAAAACATACTCTTCGAGGCTTTTACCTCGCCTAGACGATACTCGGATTAAATCTAATGTATCTTCTTCACCCAACTTCTTATTCGCTTTATGTTCAGGACACGTGATCATAATAGGATATTGCATTAAATAATGTCATGGGAGAGATCGAAGATTCGTATCACCTCCTCATAGATCAACTGTGCCACATCTTCTTCTTCTCTTCACAAAATACAATTCACAAACAACCCAAAGCATTCCAAATCCCCATGAACCTTCATGTATTCACCTTCAACTTCTTCTTCAAATACTTTCTCATAAGAAAAAGGTAGTTCCTTTAATTGTTGCTTCGGAGAAGCTATCATGGCCATTTAAGCTTTCTCTATTTCTTCTGGGTATAAGGTCTTTGATTTGTAGAGGTTGTGTTGTCTTCTTCACTAAAGTTAGAATCTTTTTGCTCATTGAATCAAACACAGCTAGCTAACCTCTCTTCTCTTGACTTGTTTTACCCTTTGAATTGGAACTAGGACTTGTCTCACTTGATTTCTTCTCAATTAAATCCAACACCTTGATTTCTTCATCTCCTGTACAGTAGATAATGTTCATGTTCTCTTAATCATCTCAATTGACCCCCAACTCAAAGCTTTAACCACTCTTGAAATTTGGAACTCTTGATTATTGGTTGTACAAGCTTTATTTGGGTTAGGAAAGGTGATTTGATGATGATTCTCTATGTGGGTAAGATGGATTCTTCATGGATTGGCTTGGATTTAAGAAATTGTAGGATGAAATTCTGAAATTTAAGCTTTTGATTCTTGGATTCAAGGTGTTTTGGGATGATATAGGTGGTTGAATCTTCCTTGTAATGATGTGGAGAATGAATTGGATGTGTTTTCATGGTGATTGGGTAGTGTTTTGATGATTAGTAAAGGTTTTTATGAGCTCTAATGGAGTTGGGAGAGTTTTGGAGAGAAGAAAGAGGTTTAAGGTTTAATAAATTCGGGATAATAAGCTTTAGATCTTCATATAACCTTGAAACCCTTTCTTTTCTCTCTCTGGCGGCTCGTGCGGACTACCCCTGCGGACCATGGGGTGTACCGCGGGGTATACCGCGCCTCCTACGTCAAAAAACCCGTGCTAGGACCCCGTGGTACGGGTTTGTGCGGTGCATGGCGCGGTATAGGGTCCGGTATACCGGGCCCATCAGCTATTTTTTTTTCCGTTTCTGGATAACACCCGCGGTAGCAACCCGTAGTACGGGTTTTTGACCACGCGGTGCACCGCGGCTGAGGTCCGGTGTACCGCACGTGGCAAAAACCTCCCCAGCAGCTAGATCTCGAAAAGTTATGCAGTTTAGGCTCAAAAATCACCTGATTCCGATATCCGAGCGCAAAGATATGACTTGCTGAAGTTTCTCTGTTCCGAAAACTTTGCTCGCTTCCCTAACTCGATTTCTCCAATACCTAATCATCAAAAACACTAATACCTTCCTCAAATATGCAATATCAACTAAAATTAACTAATCTAAACATAAATTAAAAACTAAAAACGTAAAAACATAAAAGAAATTACGGGTTGTCTCCCGTACAGCACTTTTGTTTAACGTCTTTCAAAGTTAGACGTGTTACCTCGATTAAGGATGACGAAATTTCCACCCTTTGCCTTTAATTCCCACGAACTTTTCAGCTCGATTCTTTATAATCATGGATGGTGCCATCCAAGATGTCGTGGGAATAGGTGGTAACTCAATTCCAAGTGTAGCATTACACTCCTCTGGTAATCCATTCATCTCGAATCTTCGTTTGTTAGAAAGAATGTCCTTCATGAATTGACCGTATTTTGACATTCTTGTGAGAGCTTCTACAAACGGGCTGCTGATCTTCAATTTGTTCATCATGTCAACGAACTTCTTGAATTCCAGGTCATTGTCCTTTCTGACATGTGAAGGGAATGGTGGAGGAGGACATGTATTGGTTACCACTGGGCTCTCTTTCTTTTCTGGTGTCTTCTCTTGGACACGTTCTTGTTCAACTACCTCTTCGACCTTATCTTCTGTTGCTTCTTCCCCCCTCTGATCTGGAATAGGGACTGGTTCTGGTTCTGGTCTTGTTGGAGGTAGTTGTTTTCCACTTTCTAATTCAACTGCATGACAAACTTTGTTTTCTGGAGCAGTATTATCACTTTGGAGTTGCCTTTCTGCAGGGATTAGAGTTTCATTCATCCTTTGTGACATTCTCTGCAACTTCTCCATAAGCGCATTCTGCGAGTCTTGGGATTCTTGCTGGCGACTCTCTATATTATCAAGTGTTTGCATCAGTCGAGCCAAACTTGAACTCAAACTCGAAGGTTGTTTTTGCTGCATTGAATAAGGAAGTGGTTCTTGATAAGCTTCATTATCAATCGGCGCTTCTTGATAGATAGGTTGTGGAGGATAATAAGCTTGTGGTCGTGGTTGATAATAATCATCATAATAATGATTACTATGATTATAATTCTGTTGATCTCCGACCCAATTGTAACTCTGTGGGTGTTGATAGTCAGCGTAATTTCCTTGAGATTGATAATAACCATCATGATAATGGTCTCTTTGATAAGGCATGAAGGAAATTGAGGCTGGATTGTTCATGCAACGTCCCCACGAGTGATCTCTTGCTCCACAACTAGGACATGAAGGTGATGTATGTACTAGATTCCTCTGAGCTAGTTCTCGTAATTCCTCAAGTTGTCGGCTCAACTCCTTAAGCCTTAGAGATTCCATCATGAATTAGCTTCTTCAGGATCTAATAACACGAAACCTTTATCTCCTAATAAATCTGCTTTCGCCTAAAAAAAATCTGTAGAACAAAAACTAAAAAGAAAAGCGTAAAATAGAACTAACTAAAATATAAGCACAAGATAATTGCACAAGGACTAACGATGTAGTCCCCGGCAGCGGCGCCAAAAACTTGGTGTGGCCTAAGGTGTGATAAAATAATGATATAAATAAGTGCAAATACACACCCTAAACTAACACTGTACTGCAAGTATTACAGGACGTATGCAAGTTTTAATGATAAGAAGATTCGTTCCTCAGGGACTGACGAAAGTTAGAGAGAACTTATGCAAATTATCAAGTGCAGATATTAAAGATAGATAATAATACGCAAGTAGAAAGAAGAGAAAGATAGATATTTATTTGGTTTTTAATAAGAAAACTAAACTACTAAATTAAAGACAGAAAATAAATAACAGAAAAGAAAAGAAAATAGTATGAACGATATAACTTAGGTTTTACTAGTATGCACTAATCCTTCTAATTCTATCTATTAGATCTAATTCATAAGGGAGAATATTAGCTCTTGGTATACTTAGTCAGGATTCTAAATTCCACTACCTTAGACCTTGAGAGCGACTAAGGGGGCAACGGCACAACCAAGAAGTGATTTAAAATAGGGTTATCAAACGCCACTAAGGCCCTAAGCAAATACTGCAATCTTGGTGATATGGTGGTTAAAACAAACCTTAATGACTATCTAGTTAGAAGTATGTTTTGTCAGAACTGCTATCGACACTAGACGTTATGTGGTGGTTCAATAGTTAAACACCCAGTTACGGTGACCATCTAACTACTATTAAGGTAATCCTATACTCGTGCACTAGCAAGGAAAACAGTCATTAAATCAAAACACATAATCAAATATAAGGGTAAGTAGCTAATATCAGATTAAAACATATAATTCCCAAAGAACTTAGATAGAAGAATTAGAATTCATAGATTATACATTATGCAAAACCTAAGCTAAGAGAATTAGTTCAT
Source organism: Nemophila menziesii (assembly GCA_029959085.1). Taxonomy (NCBI): domain Eukaryota; kingdom Viridiplantae; phylum Streptophyta; class Magnoliopsida; order Boraginales; family Hydrophyllaceae; genus Nemophila; species Nemophila menziesii. Next base: position 123,923,210 of record JARWIR010000001.1, on the reverse strand, counting down.
ACAAAGAAAAGAAGAAGAAAGAATTACAAAATAAGAGGTTGAAGGAGACATGATTGTTGCACAGCTTCCTCCAGACTTCTTCTCTTGTGTTGTAGCTTCCTCTTGGCCTTAAGGTCTGGCCAAGGATGATTTAAGAGTGTTAAGAGGCTGTATTTATAGTGTATAGGTTGACCTAATTCGTTTGGTGGAGATAACTTCAAGTAATGGGCTCCCGGCCCAACCCAAATTCGTAAGGAAAACACTGCTGCGTTGTTTTGAGTGTATCTTCTTCGTTATTGGTCGGATTTTGCTCTATAAGATACCAAAAGAATCGCAACAGAATTATCTAGACCCTCTAGAAGGAAATTACCAAATTCGGCCTATTTCTTAGGTAAAAACACCAATCTTTGGACGTGTACTGCAGAATCCCAGATTTAGGCAGCTTTTCCTTTTCCTATTTGAACTCAGTTTCCTTCTATCTCCAATTTCCATGCATATCTCTTTCCATAAGTTGTAATATTTGACTTGGACTCTAATTAATCTCCATAATTATCTTTAAAGCTTCACACTAAATAAACAATTAAACCCAATATGCTCTAAAAATATTATGTTACTAAATCAAGACTCAAAATAGGAAAGTGCACTAAACTAAGCTAAAATCAACCTATAGACTAATAAATAAGCCTAAAATGATGTCTCAAGAGTGTATTTTACTATCACAAATGAGGAGACATCAATAGTATATTGTAATTGGACTCCCACTACCACCAGAGAATCCTAAATGTTCAAAGAACCTTTTTAACCAAATAGCCTCTTGAGATTTGATGGTTCAATAGATAAATTTGAGATTTGAGATTTGATGGTTCAATAAATAAATTCAAAGCTATAATTGTTATTAAAGGTTTTACCCAAAATAAAGACTTAGATTACTTTGACACTTACTCCTATGTAACCAAAATATCTACTATTACGAACCTTATTGCACTAGAGGTCATTCCCGAACTAGTTATACATCAAAGGGATGTTAATACCATGCTTTTGGATGAGATTTAGATGGAGGTATATATATATATATATATATATATATATATATATATATATATATATATATATATATATATATATATATATATATGACGCAACCTGAAGGGTTTGTGGTTCCGGGCAAATGGGATAGAGTATTTCAACTTAGTAAGTTGTTATATGGCTTAAAATAGGTACCAAACTAATGGTATGAAAAGTTATGTAATACCTTGATAAACATGGTTTTGATAATCAACACTTCTGACTCTTGTGTTTACTATAAGGTAATAGGATTACATTGAGTAATTATATGTCTTTATGTGAATGGCATTCTTATATTTGGTACATGTATTGATATTATAAATAAGACTAAACGCTTCTTGTCTTCTAAATTTGATATGAAAAATATCGGGGCAGGTGATGTGATTCTAGGGGTAAAATTCATTAGAAGTAGTAATGGTATTTCCCTTAGTCAGTCTTATTATGTAGAAAAGATGTTGGAAAACTTAAATCTTTTGATGTAATGCATGTTAAAAATCCTTATGATTCTAGTATTCATTTGTGTAAAAATATGGGGATGACTTATCCTATAATGAATATGCTAAAATTATAGGAAGATAACTATACTCGACCACATATTGCATGCGTTGTGAGTGGACTTAGTAACTATACTCACAGCCGGAGTAGTGATCACTGGGTTGCTCATCGTCATTTATTAAAGTAATTAAGAGGTACAATTGATCTAGGTCTTCACTATATAAAGTTTCATGCAGTTCTTGAAAGAATTTTTAATGCAAACTAGATCTCAGATAATGATTAAGTAAGCTTCACTAGTGGCTACATGTTCTTTTTAGGAGAAGGTTCTGTATTATCAAAGTCCTCTAAATAGACTTGTATAGCACGATCCACATGGAGTATGAGTTTATAGCACTAGAGCTGGAACGACAATAATCTGAGTGGTTGAGAAGTCTCCTATCGATCATGACTTTTAAGCAGTGATTGGTGTCACTCATAATGGAGTATACAATGGAAAAAAGAAACATATTCGCATTTGACATGGTTTAGTGTAACCGTTAGTGAAGAATGGTGTGATAGCCTGAGAATATTGAAGGGAATGGGGCTAAAGCCCATTGACGGGGAATATATGGCGGATGAGTACATATGATGCACTACTTTCTCATACCTATGACATAAATAGTGCATGTGAAAATTATCTTGTTAAATCTTAATGAATTTATAGGTTACCCTATTGATAAGTACTTGGTGAATTCATCGATGAGGTTGAGATATTGCTTCTAATTTGATCTGAATGCCCTAGAAGGGTAGTCTACATTGGATAGAAACTCTTGATGATGATGTTAACAATCGATTTACAACTCACATCTGAATTCATGGTCCGTACTGGTGGTCTTACTGAGAAGGACTTGACAAATTCACTACAAACATGATAAGGATGAGATCTATTATTCTTAATGATATCAAGACCCTTAAGGGGTAGTCTACTTTGGGTATACATTATTGAAGACCACCTATGTGTATGTCATGTCTTGTCTTTTGTGATGGAATAATCATATCACAATACATCATTTTGGGGGTTTATTATACTTAATGGACGAATTATTACCTATTATTTCACATATTACAATTTTTTGTCTAGTTTAAGATATTTTGTTTCTTTTAAAGATTTTGTGCATTAATTATATGTTAAGTATATATGTCTTAGGTACACTAATTATACGAGACCTCGAGATGATGCTAATAAGTCAAGAAGTCAAGGCTAACCCGTAGTCACGGCGTAAAAGGCCAAAAAGGAGAATTTGGGAGATCACGAGTGTTACCGACAAAACACTGAAGTCAACTTAAGAGAGTCACCACACACATTAGGCTAGTATTTCGATCAAAACCCTAGATATCATTATAGTACTTGAAGTAGAGGTGATGGTTTGTAATTCAAAGTTAAGATGACAAAGTTAATGATATTGCTTCCACCATGGTTTGAACTAGTCCAAATTTCTTAGAAACGTTTGTGTTGACTTAGAAAATTTAAATGGGGCACACAAATCTAAAAAGTGTTTGTCTTTATTACATCATCTAATTGGGAATAAAAAGGGAGAGTTACACAATTTTGTAAGTCTGAACACGCCTGGAGAAAAGAACAAAAGAGGATTCCACTAGTTCTACACTATTCTATCTCAATCCTTAACATGATTTTCACCATTCCTAGGATAATTCGTATTAGCTTCTTGTCTTAAACATTATTCTTCTACTTTTATCCTTTGTTTTTCACTTCTCAATTATGAACTAAAACCCTCATAGCTTGAGGATTACTATTATGTATGAATAGTTGATGTTTGAACAATTATATGTTATTTTGGATTATTGGAATTTAACTGAATTCGGTTTTAATTTATGTTGTTTATGAACTTATTTATTTTATCAGCCTATATCTTGATCAAATATTAGCTTGTGTTAGTGTCCTACATCTAGATAAAGGGTCGGGACATAGATTTAGTTCATACACGTTTGGTGTTTGTTAGTGAACCAGAAGGTCTTGACTAACCGAACAGTCTATTGGGCTTGGGTTATTGCGTTTGAATGCAATTTAGGGTCATTTGAAAGAAGTAACTAGTGGTGTTAGAAAGCTTTCTAAGATATCCAAAAGGGAGTTAGGAAGAGTGTTGAATCCAGACTAACGAGGAAAGACCAATTCATCCTTATAAATAGAATAATCTCAAGCATCACTACCGGGGATTACTAGCAAGATTCAAGATGACTTCTCATCAATATCTTCTTAGTTAATTGCAACTTACTCCTTTAGCATAGTTATAATTAGTAGTTTATTTCATTTCACTTTCTTTCTTAATCTTTAAAACAAAACATATATATCTTTAACTTTTTTTATTTGCAACTAAGCCCCTCTCACTTCATAAAACACTGTCATAATTAACCTTATAGTCCATGTGGAGAACAATATCTCTAATACTAACCTTATTATTACTTGTCAACGACCCGTTCACTTTCCGGGGGTTCTCCCTTGGGTGTCGATTTAGTTATCACACCTTGGGGACGACATTATAAAAGGGTGATGGTACATGAATCTACAATGAATAGCGAGTAGAGTATGTGTTATGAGGGTCTCGACTAAAGAACGTCAAGTTCAAGAGTACCTTTACTTGACAGGACATGGTGGTAGCCTCATTTCACTACGTGTCAATTCAAATCGAAAGATCTTGACACTAAGTAGAATTTACTCAATGCTTGTTTGCTCAGAAATCTGTTAAGCTTTTCTCGCAATGCCTGAGTTGGGGATTATGTATTAAACGAAATAATGATTTTAAAATTAACAACTTGCACTTGGAGAAGAAGAAGTCCAAGGTTATTTTTATAAGTGTACCACATAGGTTTTGGAAGAAGAAAAATAATAGTTTATACTATTTCTTTCAAGTATATCTTTCAAATGACCCAACACTCTATATATGAAGAGTATGTTAAATACCTCACACATGTGCACCACCACCACCCGCCAGCCCGACCCAGCACCGGCGAGGCGTGTCTTGGTCATGGGGGAATCTTGGGGAATTAAAAATAAAACTTATTTCGGAGATGGTGCTTATATACTTTCATTGGCCATGTTTGAAAAAACCATCAGAAGATAAACGTCTAACCTTGAATGCTCCCATCCCCAAATGGTCAGAAACTCCTTCTTATGACTCAGCTGCTACAGAGGTTACAAGTTTTGTCCATGCACTTTCTCCCACTTGCTAGAGGGAATCATCTAGATTCATTCCAGAATTCAAAGATCAAAAAACCGGTTGACTTTATGACATACGTTTTATGACAGTAATTAGGATGACCTTTTTGGAGGCTTCTTAAACTACTATAGAAGAGAGATTGAAATTATTGGCGAAGACATACTAGCAGAACTACAACACACCAGAATAAGAAGACTCTCAACTCTCTTTCTCTCTACACGATGTTGATCCTAAACTAGAGTGGTAATAGTAATCTATTTGAGAATATCGACAATAATCTGAAAGTCTTTTTTAACAAAATGATTGTAAATGTCATGATATTACTTAAATTATTCTGAATTTTCGCTATAAGTTTAGTTGTAATTCATATTGATTTACGTGTATCTTGTTGTATGTTTTTATTTTATATTTAGATATAATCCGTGTACCATTTTTCAATCTACATTTTTATTTATTTTTACCAAAAAGATATAAAATATGAAATTTTTTGGGAAGAAAAAGTATTATACCAAATTGATTTTCTCTCTGGTATATCATGTAAGAAATTTAAGTGCTATAGTGTGTGTGGCATGCATTATCCCGTGTACATTGTACTGCAAAAAACGAGAGCTTTGTTTGAAGAATAATTCTCTTACTTTTTGTTCTAATAAGAATATTTCTCTTAAGTGATGATTAGTTCTTGTGCGCATTCGAGGCGCGGCGTCCACCTATTATATTATATCCATTACTATTAAAGTGATTGGAAAGTATAAGTTTATTCATCACCACTGACTACTAAAGTTTCGTGTAACCCAATGAAAGGGAAAAGACATTACCCATTAATTCATGTTGTCGACATTTTCTCCATATTTATGTTTTATAATTACTTGTGTTGTGCCCGAAGAAAAAAAAAAGAGTGTTTTTTTATTACTTGTAAACCACTTTTTCTTTTTTACACAAAAGATATTTTGGATTTTTTTTTTTTTTTTTTTTTTTGGACAAGTGGGGGGGTGTCTAGAACACCCCGAGCAAAATCAAAACTTATCCAATACCAAGTTTGCTAAATTTACAAGATAAGTCGAACACACTAGGTGTGTTTCGGCGTAGTTCCGTGGCTCCGTGCCTAGCCTCCTTTGCAAGTTTATCCGCTTTTTTGTTGAGCTTCCTACTGATGTGGCGGAAAGAAATCTTCCCGAGCTCTTCAGCTTTGTGGATAATCTTATAGAGGATGGGTTGGATATTCCAACGCACTGCTGACACCTGCTTGGTACCTTGAATCACTTCAAGGTTATCAGACGAAATGGTAATTCTATTCCTTGGAAAGAGTGCTCCAATTTGTGTGGCCTTGAGAACCGCATTTGCTTCTCCTTCCAACGCAGAATTACAATCAATGTTGTAGCTGTGTTCGAATAACGTACTGTTGTTGTTGTTAACGCCAATAATAGCTACTCCGGTGGGATCCCATTTATTATTGAAGGAGGCGTCGCAAAAAAATAACAAATCTTGATTTTCTTCCTCCCTGTTTATGTTTTCTACCTCCACTCCTGTTTTCTTAAACCCTTTGTAGTTTTCCGTTGTCCAGTTTATTCCATGGATTTCTTGCATTAACTTTCTTGACGCTATATTTATTCCAGTACCGCAAATTGTATAGTTCTCATGGGTCGCTTTCATCTTTGCTTTCCAAATATTCCATAGATTTATCATTATAAAGTCTCTGACAACATTCTCCTCCCATCCACCTTTTGTAAAAGACTTAATTATCTTCATAAACCAATTCTCAATATTCTCTTCACTTTTGTCTTGGATTTTTATCTGGAAGATAGTCCCTGCCCAAATATCCTTACACATATTGCAATGAAGTAGTAGGTGTTCAACATTTTCTTTCTTGTTATTGCACCATAGGCAATTGGATCCATCAGCACAATTTCTTTTGTATAAGTTATTTCTAGTTGGTATGGCGTTATTTACTAACCTCCACATAAACAGCTTGATTTTCTTCGGGATATTGGAACTCCATATCATTTTCCAAACAGGTGAGTCTTGTAAGGTTTTTGTTCCCGTAGTTGTTGCTTTATTAAGTATCTGTTCTTCTGTAATAATTTTGTATCCCGTTTTTGTGTCGAAGTCACCATTTTTTGTATAAGGCCATATAAGTTTATCCTCGGGACTGTATTCTTTGATCTTTGTATTTTTTATGATGTGGATAATGGGTTCTGGGAAGAGCTCGTCTAATCTGCCCAGTTCCCATTCATCTTTCCCTTTTTTCATTAACTCACTCACTTTAGATATTGTACAATTTTTTGGTTCTTCAAGTTTCCAATTCGTGTCTAGCCATCTGTCACTCCATATATTCGTGTTTTTTCCGTCACCAATTACTACAATTCCGTGTTTTAGTATAAAATCCCTGCCTTCGATTAAGCTTGCCCAGCTCCATGTTCTACTTTGTCTAAGTTTACATTTCATTAAGTTTGACTTGTTGAAGTAAATACCTTTGAGTAACCTTGCTGCTAAGTTGTTTGGATTGCTCATTAATCTCCAAGCTTGAGCTGCTAGCAATACTGTATTCATCTTTTTAAAATCTTTGAAACCTAAGCCTCCCAGTAGCTTATTAACTGCTATTTTTTCCCATGCAACCCAATGTATCCTATTTCTTTCACCTGAACTCCACCAAAAGTTAGTAATAGCAGAGATAAGTTTGTTACAGAAAGTCATAGGAAAAGAGAAGATAGACATATAATAATTTGGGATAGCTTGAATAATAGCTTTGATAAGTACTTCCTTACCCCCTTCTGATAGTAATTTTGCTTTCCATCCCTCTGTATTTTTAAAGATTTTCTTGGCTATCCATTCAAGAGATTCCACTTTTGACCTTTTATGGCATAATGGAATTCCTAAATAATGCCCTAAGTCTTCTGTTTCTACAATACTTAGTTTTGTAGTGATTTCTTCTTTAACTTCCGCTGGTGTTTCTTTACTAAAAAAAATAGCTGATTTTTGTAGGTTTATTTGCTGTCCTGAACCTTTGCAATAAATGTCCAGACCTTCCTTGAAATGTTCTATATCTATATCGTCTAACTCTAGAAAAAAAAGGGAGTCGTCTGCAAAAAGAAGATGAGATATCGTAGGGCAGTTTCTGTTAATTTTTATACCTTTTATCAAATTTTCTCCAATATAATGATCCATGATACTAATAAGAGACTCAGTCATGATGGAGAAAAGAAAAGGTGATAGGGGGTCACCCTGTCTCAATCCTCTTCCTGGTTTAAAGTTCTCTAGTCTTTCACCGTTGATATTGATATAGAAAGATACAGAGCAAATGCAGTTCCTCATCCATTTTATCCACTCTTCACAAAAACCAAGTTTGTTCAAAACTTTAAAAAGAAAATCCCATCTTACCCGATCGTATGCTTTGGCCATATCAATCTTTATTGCTGCCATGTGCTTTTTGTTCTTTCTTCTCCTGCTCATAAAAAAGGAAATTTCCTGAGCTATAATAATATTATCTTGAATGGCCCTACCTTTGATGAACGCTGATTGAGTTGGAGAGATAATAGTGTTCATAATTTCCTTCAGTCTGTTAGATAGAATTTTCGTAATAATCTTATATATAAAGTTAACACAGGATATCGGTCTGAAGTCACCTAAACCTTCTTGTGTTATACCTTTCGGAATTAAAGTTATAAGCGTATCATTAATCGTCTCAAGGGAACAATTATTGTCAAAGAAATCCTCTATAATTTTAAAAACGTCATTTTTAATGATGTCCCAGAATTCCTTATAGAACTTACCGTTCAATCCGTCCGGGCCCGGGGCTTTTGATGCAGATAACTCCGTGACTGCCTTTTCCACTTCTTCCATAGTAGGTTTCTTAGTTAATTCTATATTCATTTGATCTGTGATTCGGGGTTTAATATATTCAATGGCCTTGTTCATGTTTTCTTCAGTTCCTACTTTATCTTTAAACAAATCTTTATAGAAATTTTGGAAGCATTCCTTAATATCATTTGGTTCTTCTGTCCAAAGTCCATCTTTATTTTTAATCTTAGTAATACGGTTTTGTTTTCTACGTTTTATAGTAGCTAAATGAAAAAATCTAGTATTTTTGTCTCCGTAGACTAACCAATTCTGTCTAGCTCTATCACACCAATATTTTTCCTCCTTAGTATATTCTATCCTTATTAGTTCTTTAATTTCTTCCTCTTCTTTAGAATTATCTTCATTCTCATTATTGCAATTAATACTAATGAGTCTATCTTGTAAAATTTTAATCGTTTTTTCGTGATTTTTAAAATTTTTAACACTCCATTTAGATAATTCTTTCTTAGTATATTCCCTTTTCTTAATAAAATTGGGAACAGGAATATTATCATAAGGAGTATTCCAACTTCTATTAATGGTCTCTCTACATTCATTGTTGTCGAGCCACCTAGTTTCAAATTTGAAGTATTTAACACCAGTTTTCATATTTAGATCATAATGAAGTATAAGGGGGGAGTGATCCGACCCTATAGCAGGAGGGATATAGATATGTGATCTCGGGAATTTATCCATCCAATCATAAGTAGCCATACCTCGGTCAATTCTTGTTTTTACGTTCTTCTCGCCTTCTACCCTGTTGGACCACGTAAAGAAACATCCATTAGAAGTTATTTCTGCTAAAGAATTAGAATGAGTAAAATCAAGAAAGGTATTAATGTGATCAATATTGGCCCTGTTTCTGCTCCTTTTCTCGTTAATATTCAGTATTTCATTAAAGTCACCCATAATCATCCAAGGTTTATCGATACTTTCACTCCATCTCGTTATTTCGTTCCATATTCCAGTTCTTTGATTAAAGTCATTAGGGGCATGAATGAAAACTATGTAATACGGAAAGGAAGGTTCATTAATCAAAGCAATAACAAAAAAATTACAACTATAAACGATTTCAAGCTGCACATTAGACTGCCACAAAAGTAAGATCCCCCCGGAGTGGAAAGAAGTTCCAGAGGGTTCAACGAAAAAGGAATTACTAAAGCCAAATCGTGCCACAACATCATGAGAATCCATCTCTCTCATCATCGTTTCGCAAAATGCAACCACCCCCGGACGAAATTGAGCAATCATCGAGCTTATTCTTGATAATGTTAAGGGCGCTCGAATTCCCTGAACATTCCAAAATAATGTAGTCATTTGAACTCCGCGGCTTTTTTGGAGTTGCCGCCTCCATTTTCCTCCTCCTTCTCTTCTTCAGGTTCGAAAGTTGGATCTAATTCATATATCATCTTGGCTAAAATCTCCTTGTTTCCGCTCTTCCTCCAATCATTAGCCTCATCATTCGTTACTATTAAATTTGACTGTCTGTTACAACAAAACTCAAGAAAGAAAAAGTTTCTGAAACACAAATGGGGAAAAAGGAAATCAGAAACTACATCAAACCAGTTAAAGTGGGGAGTATGGCTTAGGAAAATAATGAAATCTATTCCAACCTGAATAGTCTGGGAGATAAAACGCGCTTTACCTGCCTTAAAAAAGGGGGGTATCGCAACTAAACACCTTGTTACCTCGGTAGAAAGGAAAGCATTTGAAAGATTCTTCGATTCTTGATTACCCATTTCACGAACATAGGAAGGTTCGTATATCAGATTTCTTTGTTCGACAATATCAAGTAGCGGACTGGATTTGCATATGAAGACAACGCAGAAGAGATGGGGTTCGTTTTTCGCCAGATCGATGTCCTGCCAGCAAACCCTAGTTCTTCCCTTTGTTACTTTCTTAGCTATTGATTCGTTGGCAATCGAAAGCTTCACCTTTCCATTTGCCGTGCTCAGATACTGAAACTGTGAAAGCCTAGATCGATGGCCAAGACAAAGCTTCTTAGTGATGAAACTTACCCCAACACTGATGAGAGTAAGGCACGGTCTGAGGATCCCTTTATGAAAAGCTCTGTTCTTCGTTTCTTCCATTCTCGCACAAACGAAATCAACACCGTAAATCCAATTAAGATACTCAGATTTCATTTTTAGTATTCTAACTGTCTTCCGAATGTGATTAATCCTTTTACTTGTAAATCTATCGTTAATTGTTTTCATAAAACCTAAACTAGGGTTTATAGGATTAAAACAAAACCGATCTGGTGAAAGATCTCCATCGGATGAAGAGTTCATCTTTGTTACTTAATTAAAGATTAAAGATTTCAGAATCAAAAGAGTAAAGAAAGAAACACAGATTCAGAAGAAGCAGATTAGATAAAAAAGAATTCAGAAAAGCGTATTTTTGTGAGAGAAACTAGAGAGCGTTGAAGAGAATTGGAAACTAAAAAGTAATCATAGATATTTTGGATTCAAATTGAATTATTTTGATTTTAATAAAATTTAAATTCAAATATTTTTGGTATATATCTATATTATATTTCAGATTTACCCGTATAAGTGGTGTCCAAGATTAAATCTGGCCAAACATAAGTGGTGGCCATGATTGATTCTTCCCAAACATAAGTGGTGGTCAAGATCGTTTCTGGCCCCACCTATCATTAATACAATAATAATAAAAAAAAAAACAAAAAAACTCTAACTATCGTTTAACCCTACAAGAAAAAAAATAACTATCTGCTTTCTCTTTCCCCTTCTCCTTCGCATTCTCTCAGGTCACACTCTCTCACACAGCTCACTTACCAAACCGTTCATTCACCTCTCGATCCACATCCACGGCGTCGGCGTCGTTCAATCCTCCGCCGGAACTACTCCGACGAGAGACCTCGCCGTCCATCTCCCTCTCCATTTCTTTTATATTTTCCAATTAGGTTAGCAACAATTCTGGTTCCAGAAGAATGGAGTTACGTAATATAAAAAGGAGTTGTCGATAAATTCTGGTTTATTCGTTGCTATCTCACAGGGACACCACCGCCTCCCCGTCGTTCCATCAAGCCACTGTCCAAAGCCCAACAACCAGGCCCAAATTCACACGACCCGACAAATCCAATTTAACATTTACAAGCCCAACCCCCGCCGCCTTTGTACAAGACCCCACCCATCCGGCCGCCTCAACTTTATTTTTAATCGAATCGACGACGAGTGAAGAGTAACCTTTCTGAATTACCTACAAAGAGACCGCTCTTCACAACCAACACTAACGCAAGACATGTATTATGATATATCAGTTATTTTTGGCTTTTAATTGGATCTTATGACATGTTTTGTATTATGTTTGATGTGTGTTTGATAAAACTTCTCACTGACAAATATAGTTCTACTAAGATTTTTCTATTGACATTCATTAACATTCATTAATACTAATTCAAGTAAACTAAGTTTCAAGGAATTAGTGAAATGAATAAGTTATTATACAGATTATTACTACAACGAACTCCAAAACGGTAACAATTTTTATATATATAGAATAGCACAATTCAGAAATGTTGTCCCTGACTTTTGAAAAAATGTGTTTGCCCCATTTTAAAAATATATCTATCTTATGCCCCCGGAATTCTGCAAACTTTTCAAAAAATTAATTAGGAAAACTCTAACTTATTGAATTTAAGGTCATCTCTTTGTAAAATATTAGTGATTTTGCATAATAGAATCACCTACAATGCATTTAATCAAAATATTGCTTATTTTGCATAATACATGAGCCTATGGTGTAACTTTTGTGGTGATTTAGGATACTCTGGTTCGAGTTGGTGTTTGCTACATTGGATAATATGGTGACATATTAGTTAATAATACAAGATTGCTTGATATAGAAGATCCAATAACTGTTGAGTTAAACTTCATACAGAGTAGGAGGTTGAGTCACTTAGACCTAAGTTTGAAAGTTTGGAGGAGGAAAATATTCAAACTTTACACCAAGAGAAACTTGCAGCTGATAGTAGACATACACGATTGAAAGAGAAGAATAAACTTAACAGAATTGGAACTTATAAGTTTTGATATCATTTAAATGATCATCTAAGCTAACCATTTAAACTTTTACATTAGGTGGATCTAGGGAGAAGCTGTAAATGTAGTAGAATTAGGAGCTTATAAATGACAAACCGTGCTCCAAGATGATTTGAGTAAGGTTTGATTTTTTCTTCTTACAATTCGAAATTAAGTTCTTCATGAAAATAATCGGCTCATTTGTGTTATATCAGAAGAAACCGAATGATCCTGATGTTATTCAATTACTTGGAGAAGTAAAATATGAACTCAAAGATTATAATGGAAGTGCTATTTCTTATAAGGATTCAGAAAAGGTTTAATTTTGATTTCGAATTAGTAACTATTTATTAAAGTCAGATCTGAAAAATTTATTATATAATGGAATACTCAAAAAACAATGTTTTTTATGTTTTTAGTTCATATACAGGTGTAAAAAAATATGAATTTTGAAGTACTCCGTGGCGAATGCTTTTACTTGCTCGAAAAATACTTGATGAGGTTAGTGAAGATGTTGTTTTTGAATTAATTGCTCTATTGGTCCCGATATTATACAAAATTTGCAGTGTTGGTCCCTTTATTATACACAAATTTCACCATAGGTTCATGTATTATGCAAGAACTGCACTATAGGTCCCTACCATATATTATGAAAAAGAAGCAACTGATGTCTCCTTAATTGTTCTTATTTTCGACCCTTAGGAGACATCACTTTTGGTGTTTATTTGATTAATTTGATAGACTTTTGGACTAAATATGCAATAATATGATTTTCCTCTTTTATTTCTAGCATTTTTAATTTATTAAGCTTTTGCGCGTAATATTGGTATTTTTAGTGTAAAGTTTACAGGTTTTAGATGTTAGCTAGAAGAGGAATCCGAGGAGAAAGTCAAAGATCGTGATATAGAGTCAAGACCTGATCAATTAATAATAGGGTTTAGTATCTAAGCTATTCCAATTAGTGGCGATTGGATCACCTTGACGGGGGGTTTAGGTACAAAACTACTTCACGAATGTAGGTTAGAAATTATTTGACTCTGAAGAGCTTAATTAAACCTATGGTCTATTGGGTAATTTACATTTAAACACTTGAGAATGGACTATAATCACCCTGACGGGGTTTGTAGCATTTGAGAGTTGCTCCTTAGTCCACCCTGACGGGGGTAAGGAGAATATAGAATCCCGACCAATACAAATTTACCAATTTGTCCCTTAAACAATGTATAAAATGAATGATAGTTAGGAAAACCCTTGCGTCTCTCAAGTACTGTCTGCTCTTACTTGCGTTTTACTTTCATTTACTTGCGTCTTAGTTATTTATTTACATTTTCGCATTAGTCTTTCGTACTTAGGATTAATACAAATCAAACAAGCAATCAATATATCTTTTACTTGCTTTCATAAGTGCAATCAATCATTAGTGGATAAGCATTGTAGTCAACCATCCCGTCCTTGGAACGAATATGATTTATCAACTATATTACTTGGGACAACCGTACACTTGCAGTTGTGGTTCGATTATTTATTGCATTATTTTTAGAACACACAAAGGACCACCAAGTTTTTGGCGCCGCTGCCGGGGATGGTAGCGTGTGACCACGGTGTTTATCCTTTAGTGATAGTTGCATTTATTTTTATTTTTGTTTTTATCAGTTTTACGCTTTTTGCTTGTTTAGTTTTCTCAGGTTTTTAGGTTTGGTGTATGCGAAGGAGACTCTTTAAGGATCTAGAGCCAACACCTCCGATCCTTAATAATCCAGAATAATTAATCAGACTTGCTAACAAGAGAAGGAGAGAACAAGAATCCTTAGAAGTAGAAGAATTGATTCACAGAATGGAGAACATTAATATTCAGAATCAACAAAACAATAACGGACAAGCTCAAATAGTGATGAATCAAGATCCTTGGTTTACTAATGGTCCACCAGAAGTTCCATTCCGTGCTCCTGCTATAGGAGTAGGTGCTCCAGATATAAACGTTTCGAGGTTCGTCCAGATTCGGGTATGTTAGCTCAGTTCCAGAACTTTGGAAATTTTCGTGGTAGAGTGGGAGAAGATCCTCTTAGAGCAGTACAGAAATTTAAGCAGATATGTGATTCTTATATCACACAAGGAGTTTCAAGAGAACAGATGTATTTTGCTGTGTTTAAATTTTTTGTTATTGGGTGAGCGAGTGAATGGCACGATACACAAGATCCTACGAAGATAACAAACTGGGACCAATTAGAGACTGCTTTCTTTGACAGGTATTACCCAAGTAACATGAGGTTAGATGCTGAATTAGAATTGACGCATTTCCGTCAAGAATATGATGAAACTTTGGGTAAAAGCTGGACAAGATTTCAGATGTGTTTACGTAGAGTTCCCGATCATGGCTTTTCAGAACAACAACAGCTAAAAATCTTTTACAGAGGCCTTGATGGGACTTCAAGAGAAAAATTGGATTTGCTATGTGGTGCGGGATTTCTTCAAGTTCAACCCGTTCATGCAAAAATCATCTTGGAAAGAACAGTAAAGAATGAAGTTGGGTGGAACACCGTAAGAACCCCGGTTAAAGGAGTGAATAATGTTAATATCGAAGAAAAGTTTGCTACGCTTGAGAATAAGATTCAATCCACAATAGAGCAACAGTTGAAACAGCTTACACTAGCTGTAAAAGAGGGATTTTCGGGTAAGAAGGTAGCTGTGCAAGCTGCACAAGAAGTTTATATGTGTTCGATTTGTAGGGTAGATGATCATGATGAGGAAAATTGTCCGAATAACCAAGAATCCGTGATGTTTGTCTCCAACAGAGGTAACTTTAATTCGAATGGTAATGGATATCAACCTAACAGAAACCATCCTGGGTTTCAATACTCAAATCCTAATGGGGCAGCCAATCCTACATATGCGTATCAGCCGCGTCCCCAAGGTAAAAACTTTAATCCAAGACCAAACAATAATTATCAAGGAGGACAGAATCAGGGAAATTATGTGCAAAGACAAGCTCCTCAAGACACTTACAATGAAACCATGAACCAAAAAGCCTTACCGGCCCAACCACAAGAAGATGTGATTACCCTTCAGAAAACCGTAGAACAATTGATTGCCCTACATGCACAGTCAATCCAAAGGCAACAAGCTGCTGAAGCACACATTTAGATATTAGAGACTCAAGTTTCGCAAATGAATAAACAGCTGAATCAACGTCCACAAGGGCAACTCCCTAGCGATACTGCAAATCCGATCCAAATCGAAGATTGTAAAATCATCTCTCTCAGAAGTGGTAAAAACGTTCCTCCACCTCATTTTCCTGTTATGAAAGAGAAGGAAGTTGCTAGAAAAGAAAAAGAGGTGGTGAATGAAGATAAAGAAGTTGAAGTGGAAGAAGTGGAGAGGTCTAGTGAAATTCCGAAAAAGAAAGATGATACTATAATAAGCCGTCCTCCTCCACCATTTCCATCGAGAGTTCAAAAAAAGGGTGATATGGCTGAATATCAAAAATTCTTTAACAAGGTAAGAGGTCTTAGCATAAATATTCCGTTGCTAGAAGCTATTCGAGATGTACCCAAGTATGCTAAGTTTTTGAAAAGAGCCCTCACCAACAAAAGGCCGTATTGCGATAATGAAATGATTGGCTTACCTGAAGAATGTAGTGCTATTTGTCAAGGTAAATTACCTCCAAAGTTAGTTGATCCTGGGAGTTTCACAATTCCGATATCGATTGGAGAAGAATGGAGAGGTAAGGCACTATGTGATTTGGGTGCAAGCATAAACCTTATGCCCAAATCAATCTTTGACAAGCTTAGTATTGAAGCAAGACCCACTTCTATGGTCTTGCAAATGGCGGATCGATCTCTTGCACATCCGGAAGGCCGAATTGAAGATGTCCTCGTTAAGGCATGTACGTTAATTTTTCCCGCTGATTTCGTTATACTTGATTACGACGCGGATAGGAATGTCCCCATTATTTTGGGAAGACCATTCCTAGCCACGGGGCGTACCTTAATTGATGTAGAGAACGGAGAAATGATTATGAGAATCCAAGACGAGGAAATGAAGTTTAATGTGTTTAGACCTATGAAGTTTCCGGATTCCAAGGAAGAATGTTTTCGTATAGATGTAATGGAACCGGTAAGAAAAGAGCCAATTAATGTTGTGGACACTTTAGGAGTGGAGGAGAAAGAGATACGAAAGAAACCACCAATTAAAACTCCTCCATACCCTAAAAATCCACAACTCAATCAAGCGAAGAAGAAAGAGAAAGCACGTGCCACGAAGGTTCCGAAAGAACCTAAGAAAGAAAGAAAGAAAAAGGGGTTCAAAGTAGGTGAAGAAGTAGCTATGAAGAAACCAATCCCCCCTCCAAAGGTACGTGAATCGAAAAGTTCTTGGCTAGGACCATTCGTGGTCACGAAGGTTATCTCAGATAAACTAGTGGGCATAAAAGCCAAGGGATGCACATTTCGAGTTACAAATATTGACAACCTCACTCACTGCTGGGGAGGTTATGTCAATGACTAAGGAATGAGGTAACCCGTCGAGCTTAACGACGTTAAACAAAATCCATTTCTTGTATATTAGTTTAAGTTTTTATTTTTCGTAGTTTAAACTAGTTTGATTTTCGTTTATTTAGTGTTAATTATTAAGAAATGATGAAGGGTAGTTGTTTTTGATGATTTCAGGGGTAAAACGGTCATGAGTTTGGGGTCAAAACGAGGAGAAAACGAAAAATTATGGAGTCAACAGCAGGTTTGACCGGCTAGCCGGCGAGCTGGCCGGCATACCAGCCAAAACGAGCTGATAACCCCAAACCTTCTGACCACTGCGTCAGCAATGACGCAGCACTGCTGCGTCACGATTCGCGCCAGCGGGATTCGCCAGCATGCCGGTCAGATGACCGGCTAGCCGGCCAGCGAAAGGAAGGGTTCTGATCACTGCGTCAGCGATGACGCAAGCACGCTGCGTCTCCATTCCCGCCATCGACATGCCGCCGGCTAGCCGGCCAAGGAATTCAAGGTTTTTGATCACTGCGTCAGCGACGACGCAAGAGGCTTGCGTCAGAGGTTAAAAAAAAGAGTAAAATTTTCATTTTCGAAATTTATTTTTTTCTGACACAGTGACCGGCATGCCGTCAACTGCTGTGATCGGCGGTTTTAAGGGTTCAAACCCTATATTTTTAGCTTCTTTCACCAAGCCTACCCTTTTACGAGTCCTAGCCGCCAACTACTCCTAAAATCATCATCAAAACAACATTATACCACCAATACTTCCCTCTAAACATCATCCAAGCTCACAATCATACCATAAATCTTCCAAAATACCAAATATTCACACTTTAATCCAAAATTTTCTTTCACCAAAGCTAAAGTTTATCCGTTAAACCTTTCCCAAACCTTGAAATATCCATGACCCAGCTCTAAACAATCCATAATTCAAACCCAAACCTTCAAGAACACTAAAATCACAATTTTATCCAAACCTTTTGAGGGTCTTGAAGCTTTGAGTTTGGGGTCATCAGAGATGACCATGAAGGTTGGAAAAGGTACGAAGAACATGGTGACGAAAGCGATTTGGGTATTGAGGAAAGATTTTAATAGAGGAGATGATGCTTAGAGAGCAAGTAATAAATGAAAACGTGGGAAAATTGAAGAAGTTCGAGGTGATGAAGAACACTTTAAACGCAACCATTGATGAAGAAGAATTCAAAACCTCAACTTGGACGCAACACCGACACCAGCCTCGCGCTGGTTAAGATACGTTTTCTTTCCCTTCTAATTTAGTGTAGATTATTTTATTGCTTTGAATCTTTTTCGAGTCGTGGGGACACGACTCATTTTTGAGTTTGGGGTGGGGTTCGTTGCCTCATCCCAGTTTTTATGTGTTTATTTGTTTTAATTGCTTTCAATAAAATAATTTTCAGAGTTGCGGTTGACTGTAGAAGATTTTAAATGTCCCTTTTAAGCATACTTTTGATGAATCTATGATAGTATATAGTGGACTTTAGGGAATAACATAAAACGCACTTACAATTGCATGCGAACATAGGTAATTGATAGGAAAAATTAATGAACAATACAAATGAAGTAAGCTTGTACTTAAGGAATATGTTTGGTGTGTAGAACGTGAAATCCTAATTAGTAGAGAACCCACCTAGATATGAACTAAAGACAAGCTATGTATTTAGGAAAATGATAGGGGCAGTTCTTTGTTAGCCATTTGAAGCCTTTTAGCTTGCTATCCCTTATTATAATTTTATCCGTCTTAGCCCAAGTTTGAGCCTTAAGCCTTTTCTTTTGTAGCCACGATATAAGCCCATTATCCTTTAGATTATTAGGCATGACCAAATGACCCGCACTTGAATCACAACCCTGAGACTTGTCTCGAGCTTGAGTTTGGGGTGGAGGGTCCACATTTGGGAAATTACATTGGGAAGGGATTATATATGTTTGTATTGAGGCACAAAAATAAAAGATGATATGATTATTTGTAACCTTTTGCCGAAATTTGAAAAAGAAAAAGAAAAATTATAAGAGACATGACTTTTCACATCAAAATGATGGTCATGGGTATCTTGTACAAAAAAAAAAGAAATGAAAAAGAAAAAGAAAATTAAAAAAAAAAGAAAATAAAAAGAAAGAAAGAATAAATAAATTGGCAAAGTGGAACAATTTTTGGAAATCATCTTAGTTTTATTTGGGTTGACATGGGGACGCAACATTAATGTGTCAAATGGGTGAGTGAGAACATTTTTTAGCGTAAACTCAAGCTCGAGGACATTGTTGATGGTAAGTGAGGAGAGAGCCAAAAGCTCACTTCAAATTTACCAAATATACATCCATACCGTCCTTAAGACATTATTAAAACCGTAAAGACCTCGTGATTCCTAAGTACATAGTGAATTTATGATTCTGTTGATAGGGAATATGCTAGGTGGAGCGTTCAAAGCTAGATAGGATTAATGACCACCCTATAGCCATCATACAGATATGAGTACAAGTGTAACCTTCTAGCATTGCAAAGTTAATTTTATGATTGAAGTTATTTATGTTTGATGTTGCATGATTAGTGTATGTATATGTTAGTTCTTAATGTTTGCTATATGAGATTTATCTTCAGTATTGCTTTAGGGTTTATTTGCTAGCTTCTATTCTCTCTTGCATCTACTTCATTCCCCTTGTTTTTAGTTTTGCTTTGTCGGGACGACAAAGGTTTGAGTTGGGGGTCTTGATTTCTCCTTAATTGTTCTTATTTTCGACCCTTAGGAGACATCACTTTTGGTGTTTATTTGATTAATTTGATAGACTTTTGGACTAAATATGCAATAATATGATTTTCCTCTTTTATTTCTAACATTTTTAATTTATTAAGCTTTTGCGCGTAATATTGGTATTTTTAGTGTAAAGTTTACAGGTTTTAGATGTTAGCTAGAAGAGGAATCCGAGGAGAAAGTCAAAGATCGTGATATAGAGTCAAGACTTGAAGATAAATCCCGAAGATATTATTTTTAGAGCTGAAAATCTGTTTTCCAGGCCATAGATTGCTTATTTCTAGGTGCTTAAGAGATGATTTAGCCGCTGACGTTTGAAGAGAAAACATCCCTTATCGAGTTACCGAACTTTAGCAACTGGAATTAGGTCAATCGGAGTCATAACGAATCGGGAAAAGCCGTTTTAGTGAAGGTGTATCAGCAGTTACGGGATTTTGGGCTTAGAAATTGGGCTTGGACATTTAATTATTGATTTATTCTTAAGTCCAAGCCCTAATCCATTTTTAACATTATAAAAGGGCTTTAGACTCCTATTTTCACAGATCTTTTACAACTTTTGGAGAATACAACATACGCTTAAGAGTCAGACACCAGAGAAGAAGCTAGAGGCAGGAAGAGAAGAAGCAAGAGCGGGAGACGGTCTATATCTCCACTTCTCAGCCAATTCAATTCCGTAATTAGGTTCTTCTATTTTATTCTGTAAAACATGATGAACCTATTTATTTCTTTAGTTTTTGTCTTTTCAATTATTATGAGCTAAACTTAATTAGTGCTTGAGAACGCATAATGGGTTAATCCCAATTTGATTTCGGTTTATACATTTGAATTTGGGATATTTATTATTTAAATCAAATTGGGTAATTCGTATTTTTCTTTAATTTGCACTTTATTTACTATTATTGACCTGATCAATTAATAATAGGGTTTAGTATCTAAGCTATTCCAATTAGTGGCGATTGGATCACCTTGACGGGGGGTTTAGGTACAAAACTACTTCACGATTGTAGGTTAGAAATTATTTGACTCTGAAGAGCTTAATTAAACCTATGGTCTATTGGGTAATTTACATTTAAACACTTGAGAATGGACTATAATCACCCTGACGGGGTTTGTAGCATTTGAGAGTTGCTCCTTAGTCCACCCTGACGGGGGTAAGGAGAATATAGAATCCCGACCAATACAAATTTACCAATTTGTCCCTTAAACAATGTATAAAATGAATGATAGTTAGGAAAACCCTTGCGTCTCTCAAGTACTGTCTGCTCTTACTTGCGTTTTACTTTCATTTACTTGCGTCTTAGTTATTTATTTACATTTTCGCATTAGTCTTTCGTACTTAGGATTAATACAAATCAAACAAGCAATCAATATATCTTTTACTTGCTTTCATAAGTGCAATCAATCATTAGTGGATAAGCATTGTAGTCAACCATCCCGTCCTTGGAACGAATATGTTTTATCAACTATATTACTTGGGACAACCGTACACTTGCGGTTGTGGTTCGATTATTTATTGCATTATTTTTAGAACACACAAAGGACCACCAGCAGCTATAGTAACTCTTCCTGATTTCTCTTTTTTTCTTAATCCAAACTATAAAAATTTGAGAGACATATATATGGAGAAGAAGAAACTGAAGATGATAATTCTTTTAAATTTTTTCATATTAAAAGACAAGTGTACCTAGACTGAAAATGGTTTTTGGTTGTTAAGGCTGTAGTTGTTTTTGTTGGTTAATTTACGGTTACAACCTTGAGGAGTTCTCTGCATAATTACGATGGTAGTTTGTAATTAATGTTATCTTAAGATCAATTTTATTGATACAGATGGAGATATTTAAATGGCTTAAGATGATGGACTGTCAGCTTCTACCTAAGCTCCATCAGCAAATTTTATTTTATCCAAAAATATCAAAATTTGAAAACAATGTTGAAGTGTTAAAGGAAGATATTTAGAGGCTCATGAAGGAGTTAGAGATCAGTCATAAGCTTCTCGATGAGTCTTAGGTATTTATATATTAGTTTGTGTAATCTTAGACTTTAAGCATTAATTTTTAATGATTTTTTTTGCAGATGAAAATTGTTTACACGAAGCAAGAAAAGAAGCTCAAACTCATCAATGTGCAGCTGATCAAAGAGCCTCAGAATATACAGTTTTACGTTTTTCAGTTGTGAATTTACATAGCCTTTGCGAGAGACTCAGGAACTGTGTTTCATCAAGTGAGATTTTTATAGAAGAAGATCTTCTATAAAAACCCAGAAAAAAAGGTAAACCTTGAGCTGGTGAGATGAAGAAAACATTATCCTTCAAGCTCAGTCTACCATTTTTGTACTCAGTTGAGTATCATAAGTCTATCATTAGCAAGGAAATTCAGTCGAATGTTTTTCCATGGCTGATTTTCTGGTGCAAAAGATGTAATTTTTTTAGTTTTAATGCTTTAATATAGAGCTAAGTTAACAGTGCAGCTTTAGAATGAGTTGTTACACGCAAATTGTTATATTTTATCTTATTTTTGAGATTTTTATAGAAGAAGATCCTCTCAACACTTCAACTTTGGAAATAATAAAAGAGGACAAGTCAAATGTAATGCTGAATGCTTAAGGACATGAAATTGAAGGACTTAAATGAGACAAAGGTTGAACTGGAATTTATCAAGCTTCTTTTAAATTATATTAAGAATTAATTGCACCCTTAGTACCTAAATTATTACTCTGGCAACACAAAAACATGTGGTTGGTAATGGTGGTGTATCGGCTCTTGATAGTGTAGTGGGTCATATTGTATAAAGCGTGCGTGTTCTCTTACACACGCTTGCTTTATCTCTCTCTTGGAATAGGAATTTCATCAGATGGAAGTTTAGGGCTAGGGATAGGGTTTTCTTACAATAATTTGGGGGAAAGTGAATTAAATCGAAAGCAAGGATGTGTATTGGCCAAACTATTATCAGATGGCGTATTGAAGAGATCGAAGCTAATGATGAGGCTTCTCAAAAAGAGCTGAAGCCGCCAATTGATCTCCTCGAAGCTCAGTCTCCTGCAGACAAACTTTTAGCGAGTACCGAGGTTAAACATGAATTAACTATTTTCTTTTATTTCTCTGGCTTTCTTTCCGTGCAGGGGTTAATAACGACAAATGGGAAAAGGGCATCGAGGAGGTGAAGGGACGGAGTTAGGCGTGTTATTATAACACGCTATGGAAGGCTAACCAAACAGAGCTTCTGCAAATTGGGATTTCCAAAAACAATTATAACGGTAGGTAATAATGAATTTGGAAAGAACAAAAGGGAAAACAGCGCCATAGTCCCTTCCAATACTTAAAGGGCTCGAGTTTCCATTTCAATTATGATTAGCAATTCCGAGAAGGCTATCAAAGAAGCAACTTCTAATGGTCTATTTATACTCAAAATTGTGGAGTGATTTACCACAAATTCTATCTCTATTCTCCCTTCACTTTCACTTCCCTAATTCTGTGGTGTTCTTATTTCCTTTTTCTCATTTTACACTATAACACCTTTCCAATCCTATTTCAATTTCTTGGTTTGTACCGTGGTTTTTCTCTGTGTATGTGTAGGTTTCAGAATGGCAACAAGAGAGTATCACGCTTTGCCCATCATACCACTTAATGATCACAAAGCTCGGAAACTAGGGGTTATCAATATTGGATCAAAAGCTAGATTATCTGAGAGTATGAAGGAAGAGAAGGCCATACTTATCAAGGCCATTGGTGTCTCCCCAATTTACGTTGTTCAATTAAGAAACTACATTGAGGACATGTGGGGTATTCAAGGGCACTACAGACTTACTGATGTCAAGAACAATATGTTCAAACTTGAGATTTTCAACGAGAAAGAATTCAAACATGTGTGGGAGATGAGACCTGGTCTCTATCAAAAACTACACCTTAGTATGACTCTGTGGCCTTTGGTGGTTGATTTCAATGATCTGGTTACAGACTATTCTTCGATATGGGTTCAAGTAAGAGGACTGGCGTTTAAACAGAATAATATGGACACAGTAAAGGCGCTAGAAGTTTGCTTCATCAGGATTGAAGTAGTTGATCTCCCTACTTCACAGAACTGGATGTCAAGGTACTGAGGTTTCGTGCTAGATTCAACACTAAATACCCCTACCCTTGGAGCATAATTATATCAAGAAGAGGGAGCGGCTTGGGTGGTTTTCCAATACGAGAATACGGGACTCTTGTGTTTTAGATGTGGAAGAATCGGTCATCAGTATGGGGAATGTCCAGCTAAGGTCATTAAACAGGTGGAGGACATTGATGAACGCAGGAAAGTGTTTTGGAGTATAGACAACGTGGCAAAGTTTCCTCCCTTTTATCCTATTTATGGGTTACATATTAATACCAATGGGGAATTTACTAACTATCAATACAGTGATAAATTTGTTAAGAATGCAGGAACGAGTACAAGGAACAATAACCCCATCCGGGGTATCCAAATTCACGAAGGAGAAGTCGATATTCTAAGCAAATTTAATTATACTAAAAGTGGAAGTACAAGCAAAGCAAATAATCAGACCCAAAATGAAGAGGAGAAAGAGAAGGATGATCAGGAGTGGGAGAATTGGAATAAACAGATGCATGACCTTCGAAATGAATTGCACGAGTCAACACTTAAAACAGAGGCTTTCAAGAGGACTCATGGGATTACAGATGAGGGTGAGGAAGGCAACAAAGGAGATATTCGAGCTACGCTAATGGCTTTTGAGGAAGAGATGAGAAAGATTAAAGGCAAGTACGTGGCAAACCAAAGCAACACTTCTGACCAAAACTTGGACACCTCATCAAACACCCAACAAACTGTTAAAAGGAGAAGAGATGGTAAAGGACTACATATAGATACTGGTAGCGGGGAAGTTAGTTCAAAGATGGCTGGTAATTTCAAAAAACTGAGAGTTGTGGACCCTATTGAGAATTTTGTCAACAAAAATCAATTTAGCTTGTTGGAGAATGAAAAAGAAGGAGAAGAGAGAGGTAAAACACTTAAGGGGAAAGGTAAAGATTTAGACAATATATCAAAAATTATTGACGAATATGACTCGCAATTCGAGCCTGAAGAAGAGGACGAAGGTAACTTTGAAAGCAGCGAGAACTACTTTGAGAAGGACTATGAAGGTGGTGGAGAGGACCATGATATGAACTTTCAATATGCTGATGCTTTTGAGGATGAATAGGAGGTTTTTCAGGATAACAATGGAGGCGGCAACTCCAAAAAAGCCGCGAAAGCCAAGTGACGACTTTATTCTGGAATGTTCAGGGTCTATGAGCGCCCTTAACATTATCTAAAGCTAGCTCGTTGGTGGCTCAATTTCGTCCTTGTGTGGTGGCTTTTTTGTGAAACGATGCTGAGAGAAGTGGACTCTCAGGGTGTGTTGGCGCGGTTTGGTTATGAAAATTCCTTTTTTGTTGAACCCTCTGGAAATGCTTTCCATTCTGGAGGGTTCCTGATTTTGTTGCACTCGAATGTGCATTTGCAAGTTATTTTTAGTTGTAATTCCTTTGTTATCGTTTTGATTAATGAACTCTCTTTTGCTTATTACATTGTGTTTATACATGCTCCCAATGATTTTAAACTTAGACTTGATACTTGGAATGACATTACAAAATGGAGTGAAGGGGTTAAAGAACCTTGGATAATCATAGGAGATTTCAAGGAAATACTCAATATTACGGAAAAACAAAGCAAGCATCAAGTTAACATGGATCATATCAACGCGTTTATTGATTTTACGAATTGTAATTCCTTGGCAGAAATTAATTCTAAAGGGTGTTTTTTTACTTGGTCTAACAGGATGGAAGGCGAAAAGAACGTTAAAACAAGAATTGATCGGGGCTTAGCAACCTATGAATGGATGGAAAGATTTCCAAGATCACAAATCCACATTCCTCCGGCTATTGGGTCGGATCACTCACCCTTACTCCTTCACTTTGATATGAATATGAAAATCGGGAAAAAACATTTTAAATTTGAATCTAGGTGGCTAGACAATGATAATTGTAAAAAGGTCATTGAAGATAGTTGGAAAAAACCCCGGGATAAAGTTCCTATACCTAATTATATAAAAAAAAGGGAATATACAAAAAAAAGAACTTAGTAGATGGAGTTCGAAATTTTTTAGAAACCACGAAAAAACCATTAAAAAACTACAAGATAAACTTATTGAGTTGAACAAAATTGGCAATAATAAAGACACCACTATAGAGGAATAGGATATTAAAGAAAAAATAAAAAAAAGAATATGAAAAAGAAGAGAATTATTGGAGTGATAGGGCGAGACAAAATTGGCTCATCTACGGTGACAAAAATACAAAAAAAAAATTTAGCCACTATAAAAAGAAGGAAACTAAACAGAATAACTAGAATCAAAAATAAAGAAGGGAACTGGACGGATGACTCAGAAAATATTAAAGGTTGCTTCCAAGACTATTATAGAAACCTTTTTAAAGAAAGCATAGGAGATGAGGAATCAATGCAGAAAGCCATAGAATTCATTAAACCACGTGTTACGAATAGCACGAATGAGGAACTAACAAAAAACCGAGTATTGAAGAAAGCGAGAGAGCAGTTACAGATTTGTCAGCATCAAAAGCCCCAGGACCCGATGGACTAAATGGTAAGTTTTATAAAGAATTTTGGGAAATTATTAAAAATGATGTGGTGTAGGTAATTATGGATTTCTTTGAAAACAATTGCTCCGTAGAAACAATCAATGATACTTTAATAACACTCATTCCGAAAGGTACGATTCAAGAAAATTTGGGAAATTTTAGACCAATCTCTTGTGTCAACTTCATATATAAAATCATTACTAAGATTCTTTCGAATCGATTAAGAGAAATTATGAACAATATTATCTCTCCAACGCAATCAGCTTTCATTAAAGGGCGAGCAATACAGGATAACATTATTATCGCACAAGAAATATCTTTTTTTATGAGTAGAAAGCGGAAAAACAAGAAACATTTGGCTGCCATAAAAATCGATATGGCCAAAGCTTATGATCAGGTAAGGTGGTCCTTCCTTTTTAAAGTTCTGGAAAAATTAGGGTTCTGCGAAACTTGGATAAATTGGATGAAAAATTGTATTACTTCCGTCTCATTCTATATTAACATCAACCGGGAGAGACTTGAAAACTTCAAACCAGGTAGAGGGCTCAGACAAGGTGACCCGCTATCCCCTTTTCTTTTTTCTATTATGACTGAATCTCTCATTAGTATTGTAGATCATTTTGTCAAGAATAAACTGATCAATGGAATAAAAATTAACAGGAATTGTCCAACGATCTCTCATCTTTTGTTTGCAGATGACTCTCTTTTCTTTATTGATTTAGACGGAACAGATATCGACCATTTTAAAGAGTGTTTAAACATTTACTGTACCGGCTCAAGACAATGTATTTATTTCGACAAATCGGCCATTATTTTTAGCAAAGAAACTCCGAGTGATATAAAAAACGATATATCAAAGAAAATGGACATAGAAGAAACGGAAGATCTGGGATTTTATTTAGGAATCCCATTATGCCATAAAAGGTCAAAAGTAGAGTCACTTGAATGGATAGCAAAAAAGTTATTAAAAACACAGAAGGATGGAAAGCTAAACTTCTTTCGGAGGGGGCAAGGAAGTACTCATTAAAGCAATCCTCCAGGCCATTCCTAACTATTATATGTCTATTTTTTCTTTCCCGATAAAATTTTGTAACAAGCTCATCTCTGCTATTTCTAATTTTTGGTGGAATTCAGGTGAAAGAAACAGGATACATTGGGTAGCTTGGGAAAAAATTACTGTAAGCAAATTAATTGGTGGTTTAGGATTTAAAGATTTCAAGAAGATGAATACGGTCCTGCTAGCTGCTCAGGCTTGGAGGCTTATGCATAACCCAGACAACCTCGCAACAAAACTTCTCAAAGGTATCTATTTTAATAAATCCAACTTATTATCTTGTAAATTGAGACAGAGCAGGCCTGGAGTTGGGCAAGCATAATAGAAGGTAGAGACTTTATTAAAAAAACACGGAATAAAAATGATAGGAAATGGAAAGGATACGAACATATGGAATGAGAGATGGATAGATACGAAATGGGAACTAGAGAAACCGGAAGGATCATGTATCACGAGAGTAAACGAACTAATGAAGAAAGATAAAAATGAATGGGATTTGGAAATACTTGATAAACTTTTCCCGGAACCTATCATTCACCTCATAAAAAGAACAAAAATAAAAGAATATGATATAAATGATAAGTTTATTTGGCCTTTCTCCAAAGACGGGAATTATGATACTAAAACAGGTTATAAAGTGATGATAGATGAGCAACATAACAATAAAGCCACAACAACAGATACTAGAGCAATGCAAGAATCGGAAATATGGAAAACTATATGGAAATCAAACATTCCAAAGAAAATAAAGTTATTTATGTGGCGACTTGTTAACAACGCAATCCCAACCAGAGTTAATTTGTATAAAAGGAAATGCGCGGATGCTACTAATTGCTTATGGTGTAATCATGAAAAAGAAGATGTAGAACATATACTTCTACACTGTAATATGTGTAAAGACATTTGGGCAGGATCTATTCTACAGATTAAAATACAGGATGGAAATGAGGATAAGATGGAAGAATGGTTTCTTAAAGTCATTAAATCTTACAAAAAAAGGGGATGGGATGAAAACGTGGTACGAGATTTTTTAATGATAAATTTGTGGAACATTTGGAAAGCAAAGATGAAAGCTATACATGAAGATACTGTAGCTGACGGAACGGGGATTAACATCGCTTCGAAAAAATTAATGCAAGAAATTCACGAGATTAATTGGCTCAAAGAAAGTTACAAATGACTCAATAATAGAGAGGAACTCAATAGGGATGCTAACAGCGATGAACAGGATCAGGATATTACTTTATTTTGTGATGCATCCTTTTCGAACAAATGGGAACCCACAGGATTAGCAGTCTTTAGTAACCAAAGGGGACAAAACAACCCCATCAAACAGAGTTTCAGTATTGATTGAAATTCGGCTTTAGAAGGAGAAGCAAAAGCAGTCCTTGAAGCAACACAGCTTGGGGTTTTTTCCCGGGGAAAAAAATTATAATCCAGTCAGATAACCTTGAGATTATTTAAGGTATAAAGCAGGTGTCAGCAGCACGTTGGAATATCCAACCCATCCTACGAAAAATTATCCAAAACGCTGAAGAGCTTGGACTTATTTCTTTCAAACACATCAATAGAAAGCTCAACAGGGAAGCGGATAAATTGGAGAAGGAAGCTAGGCACGAGGTAACTTTTGCTAATCGGAATACATCTAGTATTTTCAATTTGTCTTCGTTTTTTAGTAAATTAGGGATTGGTTAATAGGTTAGCGCGTTTCTGGGTGCTTAGGCACCCTCCCAATGTCCAAAAAGAAAATTAGGTTGTAGAGTTGGGTTTCATATTTTTAATACTATAAAAGGCTATTTATGCTAATTTGCTTTAGTAAATATGTTAGCCGCAAGATTAAGCTTTTGGGTTTAGAATATTTCTTTTTGTATGTACCAAGAAACTGAAATGTTACTTTCTATCCAAAATGTAGCAAAAACGTTTTTACTTGGATAAAGAATTGAAGTAGAATGGTTTCATACGGTCAATTGAAAAATGAAAAATGTTTTTATTGTGAAAAAACACGACTTGGAATTCACTATATAATCCAACGCAAGCTTCACATAATTCAAGAAACCACTTCCGACTTGAAATTCTTCCATAGTCGAACTTTTAACAACATATTTATCTCTCAAGAAAATAAACAAAAAAATTATTAGTAACTCATCGTGACCCAGCAGTAGATTTGTATAAGGGGCATATATAAAACACTTCTGAAAGTACATTTCTCAAAGTCCTGCAAAATAGAAAATATGAGAAATTAAGGTATCAATAACAAAAAAACAACAACGCAAAAGTTGAAGTAAGAAAAAGAGTAATTGAAATTCTGAAATAGATAAAGAAAAAAGAGATCTTCACTCGAGCCAACTAACCCTGAACAAAATACACAAAACTAGAGCCAAATGAAAAATATTGTGTTAAATGAAACGCTTAGGTCCTGTTTGGTTTGTGAAAATATTTTCAATTTTTGTTTTCATAATGTATATTCAGAAATAATTTTTATTTTCGTTTTCAATATTTTCAGAAAATATAGAAAACGTCGATTTTATGTTCTCCAATATAGCACCGTTTTTATTTAATTTTCTAGAAAACTGTTTTCATTTTCTCTAGCCAAACACGTTTTTATTAGTGTTTTAAAAAATATAGAAAATAAAAACAAAAAATACCCATTATTTTCACGAACCAAATGGGGCTTTAGTTTCAGCTATTGAGGTAGTAAAACATGGATAACATGATATAATATAAAATAGGTCCTAAATAAAGTTAAGTTAGAACCCATCAAGGAAAGTTAAACAGAAGTTTGTCCTACAAGTCCAACAAGACTATTATAATTATGAATTTTGCACAATCTATTATAATTTTTTAAATTCATTTTAGCCTCTATATAGTAAAGTCAAAGCAACAAATGTATTAACGAGGATCTTGGTAGCCCTCAAACGGAAAGGGCCGAACCAGGAACACAAATGCCAAACAAGCAGGCGAACCTAACCTAAACAACAATTGAGCTATGTTACTAACGAATGAACGTGATACATTATTTAGTAATTACGGGAGTTTGTGACACATGCTATTCAATATACGATCTTGGTGCCTTTTTCAATATCTTAACTTCTCAACGTGCCAACTCAAAGTAAGGAAAATCGACGATTGATTGATTTTTTCCCGAAGTGACTTCAGGCACGGGCAATACCTAGTATATATATATATATATATAAAAACAACTAACCAAAACCGTAAATATTACAAGTGTTACTAAGAAAATCAAGTGTGCCGAGTAAAGTGTGACCTTGCCATCTAGAGACGTCGATGTTAAGTGTGCCGAATTTAGCACGTACATCTGCTATTCCATTGAAATATCTTTTAATGTGTGAGACGTTCCAGTTGGGGAATCGAGTCAACCATTTCTCAATTTTGTCAAGCATTATTTGGATACTACAGTGAGATTCTTCCTTTTTGTGAATCCCTTGAATAAGATCAAGTTTGTCAGATTAAAAAGAACAATTCTGAAGGATGAGATCAACCGCTGATCTCAAACCTAAAAGGATAGCCCAACTCTCGCCTTCGATTGGGCTTTTTACAAAGAATCTTTTCATCACTTTATGCGTAATCTCTCACTGAGTATTGACCAGTAAAAACGTCACCCCTGCCGGTTCTTATTCTTTAATAAAAAGAGGTTTCATTAAGCCAAATGAAATCAGCATAATCTCTCAAGATAGGATTACCCAAAATCCCTTTTATCAATATCACTGGTGAGATTTAATTGGGTGTACCTTTCTTTCTCTTCAGAGGAACAAATAATGAATAAAGGCGTTGGGTTTACTGGTGATTTCATAAATGATCTATTTCTTGTTTACAAAAAGACCATTCATGCGATCCTTTCAGTTGTTCCAGACAATACAAAGAATAAATGATGTCGCAACTCTCCTATCCCATCCGTTTGAATCATAACTGTTGATTGTTCTTAATAACCATTCCGTGAACGATCCATTAAAATTGCGACCAATTCTAATTTGCTAAGTGGAATCAACCCATACCGCAATACTAAGAGGACACTTGAGAAAAAGGTGTTTTACGTTTTCATTACATAAGTCACACCATTCACATGTAGGGGTTTAGACACATTTCTTCTGGTGGAGGTTAAATTTGGTCGGTTTTGCTCTGTTAAATATCTTACACCCAAATATCCTAACTTTTGATGGGATATTGGAATGCCAAATAGTATTTCAGATTTCACTTATATTGTCTTCACCCTTCTTGGATGATTGTACCTCATTTCTAATATCTTCATTAGTGAGTGTATGATACCCAACCTTATTACAGTATTTATTGTTCTTCATTAGGGACCAACTAAGTTAACCCTCCCTGTCCAAGTGTATGATTGTGATCTTCCTAATATCATTAATAATATTTGGAGGCCTAAATTCCTTTAAAAGATTCATATTCCATCCTAAACAATCACTATTAAAAATCTCGTTAGCGAGTTTAACATTAACGTTTTTGGCCTATTGATCTTGAAACATTTACCGATCCAATTATGGTACAAAATTCTAGTATTGAGTCCATTACCAATCTGCCAAATACAAAAAAATAGCATTTAAAGATCTTTAAAAATACTTGACCAACTCCATGATCTTTTTTTCCAATTTAGCGTCCCATAACTTATTATTTGGATAATAAATCCACTTAAGAACTTTTGTAACCAAAGAATCTAGATTATTCACTATTCTTCATGATTGATTAGAAAGGACAGCCAGGGTCATCCTCTGAAAATCCCTAAAAATAATTCCACTGATAGATTTGATCTAGCAACTTTTTTCCTGGCCATCCAGAAAATTTGTTTCTTATGACAATAGTCCCGCTAGAAATTTACGATTATACCAGTCATTTCCTATATATCTCTTTCGGGAATTCAAAAATAGACATCTCATAGTTAGAATAGATTGAATATCTTCCTTAATGAACACTTCTTTGCCTCTATCAGATAGGATATTGGAAATCCAGTTGGCTGATTTGGATAGAAGACTATTTTTTATAAAGTCAAGGTTCTAAATTTTTGGTATCTTAAGAGAGAGCAGAATTCTAAGATATTTACCATAAGATCTTGAGATCCCTATATTAAGAAAGTTAGAAACTTCATTGCACACAATCTCAGGTGTGTCTTTACTAAAGAGGATTGCTGATTTGTGGAATTTAATATTTTGGCCAGATGCTTTACAATAATTTGCTAGATTATCTTCGAACGCTTCAATTTCCATTTCATTAATAAAGAAGAGAGCATCGTTCGCTAAGAGAAGGTGAGTGAGTTTTGGGCACTGTCTAGACATCAAAATACCATTGATCTTTCCTTCCCGACATTATTTATTGATTAATCCAATAAGTCCTTCAGTAAGGAGAGAGAAAAGAAGTGGAAAAAACGGGTCACCTTGTCTAGGTGAGAATTTTTAAGTCTTTGACCATTAACCTTTACTTGGAAAGAGACCGATGAGACACTATTAAAGATTTATTCTCTCCATTTTCCACAGAAACCAAGATGTTTGAGGGTCCTAAGGAAAAATTACCAATTAACCTGATCATAGGACTTAGCCATATCGATTTTGACAACCGCATAATGTTTCCTATATTTCCTTTTTGTTTTAAAAAATAAGAGGCTTCATGTACAATAAGGACAATATCTTGGATGCGCATACCTTTAACGAATGCAGAATGAGTCGGTGAAATGATTTCATCCATCATCGGTTGTAGCCTAAGTGACAGAATCTTCGCAATGATTTTGTTAGTAAAGTTAATACACACAATCGACCTATAATCTTTGATAGATTCTTGTTGATCTCTTTTTAGAACCGAAGTAATGAGAGTATCATTAATATTTTGCAAGTGTGCATTTTTAGCAAAGAAATTCGTGATTTAGGAAAGAATTTGGCCAAGTAACGAAGGAGATATGACCAAATCAATCAACTATGTTTATCTTATCCTATATTTTAGGAAACCAATTTGAAAAGGAATAGGACTCGAATAACTTGATTCCACTCCAAGATTTCGACCTATCACATTATAAATACAACTATTTACCTCTGTAAACAGTATCACTTGGCTGCCTAAGCTTAATATACATTAATAAATTATGATATAAGCAATCAGGAGGATCTAGAGGAAAAAGAATCAAGAGTTGGAGTTTCACCCATCAATTCTACACTTCTCCATCTCTATTATTTGGGTAAATTAGTATTATATTTATTTTGTCTATGAGGTATTTTAAACTATTTATTCCTAGTATTATTATACAGAGTTTATCTCTTAGGTCCGTAATTATATAAACACTTGATTATTGTTTTTCTATTTGAATTTGAATTTGGGATTTTAGTTTTTAATTGATTTGGTTCTTAATTTCCGTTGAATATGTTCTTGCATTAATTAATATATCTTATTTGATCAATTAGGTATAGCCCTTAGTAATTAGGCTATTAGTTAGTGGTGACGATCATCCGGAAGGGGGAGGGTCTAATTACATAACTAGGATATAGACGTGTGGTATTCGTTATTGAGCCGGACAACCTTAACTAACCACGTAGACAATTAGGTAATATTAATTCGAAAGTAGCTTATTTTCACCCTAATGGGGTTAGTAATATCGTAGAATAGCTCCTAAGTCTACCCTGACGGACGGGAGTTAGGAATACATTAGAATCCCGACTATTTTGAAATTACCCATTCACCCTTATTCTTATGAATTATTAATTTAATAGGATCGGTTCATACTTGCATCTCGCTATCTTAATTACATAATTATTTTTATTTTTTATTTATATTTAATTAGAAAACAAAACACTACACTTTCTTATTTCTAATAAAAACATTTAAAACCATCAAATCTAATATTGAACACGAAGTTGAAATAACTACTTAAAACCCTGAGAATGAATCTGATTTATCGACTATAACTTGCAAATGGTGTATGCACTTTTAGTGAGTTTCTCGTGGTATTATTGAGTGTGTGACTTTTATTATCTATATTTATTCTTTTATTTATCACACCTCTACCGCCACCAAGTTCTTGGTGCCGATGTCGGGGATTTATTGCAGTTATTTTATTTTGTGTTTACGTTAGTTTAGTAGTTTTATTTGTTTTCATTTGTACGTTTGTTTTCTTAGTTTCTTTTCAAGTTTTTATTTAGGTACGGATAATTCTCTTTATCAAGTTCAAGCTCCACCACAGTCCTGGTATGGTCAATTGCAAAACTCCTTTGATGAAATACACACTTTCATGAATTTGACATGAGGGAGCTTTAGAGATCATGAGGAAAGACTCAGGAAGTTGGAAGACTCCATCAATCATTTCATCAAGATCTATGCTACTATATCATTAGTGAAAATTATGCAACAATAACATCAAGTTATGGAGGAACGATTGACGCAGCTCATTGAAATGGCTGAGAAATTACAACAAAGACCATCTATACAAATTGGCCAAGGTATAAATATTAATAATGAGGCCAGTTAAGATAGCGATGTTTGGTTCGATGTGGTTGAAGACTTTAGCCTTCAAGAAGAGAAGCAAGTGGAATCACTACAAGTTAAACCTAGTGAACTGTAGATTCCAACTATAGAAGAACCAACCACGATAAGCATAGATGACATAGTTTGGTAGTCAAGTTGAAGTAAAAATTGAACCTTGTGAAGGGAAGATTTTATCCATAGAAATCCTAGCCAAGCCGCGTCTAGAGGAATCAAATATTGAGATCTTGGTTTGAAAGGAGAGAGAAGAAGAAGATGTTAGGATGGATTCGCCACCTAGTACTCCATTGATGTCACCACCCAACCCTATTAAGACAAATCATTCCAAAGGTGACTTCGATAAAGCATTTGCAGAGGCATTCAAAGAAGATGAACCCATACTCAAATGCTTGAAATTGATAAAGAAGAATTCACACCGCAACAAGTATTCACAAAATCTATCTTGGAAACGAGTGAGAATGCGAGTGTAGAAAGCAAGGAAGAACAAGTGGCCCTCATGATTGAAGAGATGTCTGAAACATCACATGTTTTGGATAAAACGTTTAAGGAGGAGTCACTTGAGTTCCCTATTGTTCCAGATTTTCCTAAAAAGGTTAAAGAGAAGGACCACCACCATGAACTCGTGAAGAAGAGAGCTAAAGATGAGATAGGTTGGCACCAGATTGCTTTGAAGGCCTCCAAACAAGAAAATAGGCCTTGATGTTTCAAGAATGCGTGGATGGGGCCATTTGTTGTTACTAGAGTGGTGACGGCAAATATTAATAGAGATACAACCTTCAAGAGGTCAAAGGCTTCGAATTGTAGACATTATTAGCCTCACACGTTGCTGGGGAGTCTACATACTCATGGGATAATGGGCGTAACACATCAAACTTTAGACGATGTTAAATAAAAGTGCTCTTAGGAGACACCCCGAGTGTTAACTGATTTATTAGTTTAGTTTTTAGTTTTTATTAGTAATTTTTATATGTTTTAATAAATATTTCTTTAATGAGGAAGGTAGAAATTGTTTTTGATGTGTAGGTAATGCACAAGATGAGTTAGGGATGAGTTTTGCGAAGAATTTCGTTCCCCAGCTGTTCCTAACTGTATACTAGACTTACGAGTAGTGTAATGTCTCAAAAAGTCATGAATAAATGCATGAATTAGG
The DNA here is from genome assembly GCA_029959085.1 of Nemophila menziesii. Taxonomy (NCBI): domain Eukaryota; kingdom Viridiplantae; phylum Streptophyta; class Magnoliopsida; order Boraginales; family Hydrophyllaceae; genus Nemophila; species Nemophila menziesii. The sequence goes on along the minus strand of JARWIR010000001.1, from coordinate 123,887,007 downwards.
TTTTGGATGAGACCTGAGTAGCTAGCCGCTCACAGGGAGGCATGCCGATGCACAACAACAATAACACTAGTGAACATCATAACAACTGTTTTTAAATGGCCATAACTTTTGCATAAGAGCTCTGAATTCGGTGATCCAGTAGTTCACGAAAAGCTTAGAAAATTGTCTCTAACTTGCATTAAGGACACGTTTCCTAATAATGTAAGAATTAAGCTGAAATTAGCCTAGAACATAGGGACGTCAAGAAAAAAACTGGAAAATTCAGCAATTCGCGAAGGGTATTGATAGTTCGCGCCATGGTTCAAGTTCAGAAAATTTGAAGATTTCGATCGGGACACCGGCCCTACCAGTGGCATGCCGGCCCCATACCGTATTATCACTCGCAACTAAGGGCTGCAATGGTTGTATGTCAGAATGGTAGAAGATTTTTACCGGCATATACCGGTCCCATGACCGACATACTGGTGTGTAAGCAAGGGTTGCGACGATTGAGGCTATAGTACGAAGTCATAATTTTTGTGAAGCAAGGAGCGGCATACATGTCCCTTGATCGGCATGTGTGAGATGCGATCAAACCAAGAAGAAAAAGTTAGAATCCTACCAACTCATACACCTTAAGCCTTCTCCATCTCCAAACACCCAAACTCCATTAAAGTTGTACCAAACTTTCACCCCTCATCAAAACAACACCATATGACCACAAGTTCATATCTAAATCCATCCTCACAGTCCTATAAAAAAATTTACCCACCCAAATCATTTCAAAACACCTAGAACTAGAGGATCAAAACCAAAACATTTCAAAACCTTTTCCCAAATTACTTATATCCTTCTCATCCAAGCAATATTACATCACACCTACATAGAGAAACATCATCCTTACACCTTTCCCTCTCCAAATAATAACTTATCCACACACATCAAGGGGTAATTCTAAAAGTGGTAAAATTTTGAGTTGGAGGTCAAGAGAGATGATACGAAGAACGAAGACACTATTTAATGTGAGGAAGATGAAGAAGAATCAAATAAAAAAACTGGGAGAGAGAAAGAGGAGAACAAGTGAAGCTTCTAAGGGCCCTAGTAGCTTTCACAACACGAATTCGAGAAAGAAGTTAGAAAAAGGTAAACAAAAAGATTTGTAGAGTTGATTGATTGATTGAGATGGAGCACACGAGGAGGTAAGTGAATGCGAATATGGTGATACAAGAGGTATACATATAATAGAAATATTGCACCCTATTTGTGGATATGTATCACGTGAGGCAATATTCTCGAAAAGTATGTTTTCTCTCTTCCCTACCATTTCTCTATTTGCAATATATGTGTTAGTTTTAATTTTTTTATCAAGTCTGTTTTGAGTCGTGAGGACACGACTCATTTTTGAGTTGGGGTGTGGGCATTCATTGTCCCTCATCTCCATTTTATGTGATTTATTGCTTTGTACGAGAGATTTAAAAAATTTAAGAGATGGAATAAGATGTAGAATGTGTTGAATGGCCTAAAAGCATAAATTTTAGTCAGTTAATGCTATAAAAGTAATATGTTTATGAGCTAGTTGTATTATATGCTTTGAAGTATGAACATGAAAACACAAATTAAAAGTAAAGAAAGGATTAGTAAGCAATGCGGAAGAAGTAAGTTTGATCTTAGGACGCCTTGAGGGGTGTAAAGGCCGTGAGATCCGAGATAGTTGATAAACCCATTTAATGAACATGCTAGAGGTGAGAAAGTAACAAAATTGCATAGTTAAGAAAGTGATTAAGGCGGTTCTTTGATAAGCCCTTGTTTCCTTTTAGCTTGTTGTTAACATTTGATTGATTTATTGTCCATCTCAACCCCTTATAGCCTTTCTAAAGCCTTTTATTAGCTGCATACAATCCATACCCTTTAGATTGTAGGACTTTCCATATGACCCTCATTCGAATCGCGATGCATAGACAATCTTTTTAGAGCTTGAGTTTGAGGTGGTGGGTTCACATTTTGAGAAACATTATTGGTTGGGTATTTTTGAAGCTATGTAATTGTGCTCTTGATGATGATTCACTTGTTTTTCTATTGTAACCCTTTGCCGGGGTAAAAAAAATCATGAAAAGAAAATAAATATGTGAAAATAATTAGCATGACATATCACATAAAAAAGAGAGTCATAGATAACTTACAAAAGAAAAAATAAATTGAAAAATATTATATGGATTGGACTGACAAAGTGGAATTTTTTATGTGATCATCTTATGCTTTATATTGGGTTATTGGGGATGCAAATTAAGTGCATAAAATCTTGGGTTGAGTGAGAAAAATTTATGAGAGTAACTCAAGCTCTAGCGCGATTCGTTGATGGTTAGTGTAAAGAGAGCCAAAAGTTCACTCTAAATTATCTAAATATACGACCATACCTACATTACAACCTTAAAGACCTTATGATTCTTAGCTATGTGATATAGAAGCGATTGAACAAATAAAGATTAGTTAGATGGACCATTAGAGACTATGTTAGGATCAATAAATACTATATAGCCTCTATATCGAACTAAGAAAAGAACCTCTCCTTTGTGCATTGCAAAGCGAAATTAATTTTGGCTTAAACTATGTTGATTGTTTGTATGATAAGTATATTAATATTAATTAGTTTGTGAATATTATTACATGAAACTTGCTAGGTAGTTGCTTTAGGACTATTCTGTACATTCTTCTTCGCTCGTGCTTGAATGACATAGCTGATATTTTAGAGACTTCCCTATGTTCTTATTCCTTATTGTATCGGGACGATACAAATTTGAGTTGGGGGTCTTGATGTCTCCCTATTTTTGATGAATTAATCTACTCCGGAGACATCATTTTAGGTGTATTATGTGCTTATTTGAGGGATTTTCCCTATTATTTGATGTATTCTGTTTTCTTACCTTGATTTGGAGAATTATTACTTTTGGAAAATTTTTAGTGTAATTTGTGTGTTAAATGTGAAGCTATTAGGTAAATTAATTATATTTGATGCCAAATAAATATTAATGAGTTGAGGAAAGAAGATCCGAGTTGAAATCAAGAGTTAAAAAGAAACAAAGTTGATTTAGTAAAGAAAAAGCTATCAAATAAATCTGCCATACTGTTTTGAAGACTGTATAATATCGGTTACGAATTTGAAGGATCATTTGTAATGTTAGATATATCTCTGACGTGCGGTCGTTTTGATAGGTCGTACACTTATTTGGCAAGTAACGAAGGAGATATGACCAAATTAATCAACAGTGTTATCTTGTCTTATAATTTAGGAAATGAATTTGAAAAGGACTATAACTCCAATAAATTGAATTCCACTCTAAGATCTCGACCTAACACCTATAAATACAACTATTTACATTTGTAAACATTATCCCTTTGCTACCTAAGCTTAATATACATCAATAAATCACCATGAGAGCAATCAGAAGGATCTAGAGGCGGAAGAATCATGAGTTGGAGTTTCACCCCATCAGTTTTAAACTTCTCTATCTCTATTATTTGGGTAAATTAGTATTAGATTTATTTTATCTATGAGTTATTTCTAAGATATTTATTCCTAGTTTTATTATGCACAATTTATCTCTTAGGCCTGTAATCATATGAAAACCTGATTATTGTTTTTTTGTTTTTATTTGAATATGGATTTTAGTATTTAATTGATTTGGTTCTTAATTTCCAATTACTATGTTCTTGCATTAATTACTATATCTTCTCTGATCAATTAGGTATAACCCTTAGTAGTTAGGCTATTCGTTAGCAGCAGCGATCATCCGGATGGGCGTGGTATTCGTTATTGAGTTTGGTGGCCTTAACTAACCACATAGCCAATTGGGTAAAATCTTAATTATTCAAAAGTCGCTTATTTTAACCCTGAAGGGGTTAGTAATATCGTAGAATAGCTCCTAAGTCTACCCTGGTGGGAGTTAGGAAGACATTAGAATCCTGACTATTGTGAAATTACCCATTCACCCTTATTCTTAAAAATCAATAAATTCAATATGATCGGTTCATACTTGCATCCCCTTATCTTAATTGCATATTTATTGTTTATATTTAATTTGGAAACAAAACACTACACTTTCTTATCTTTTTAATCAAAATATTTAAAACCATTTAATCTAATATTGAACACGAATTTGAAATAACTACTTAGATCCTTGAGAACAAATCTGATTTATAAACTATAACTTGCAAACGGTTTGTGCACTTGCAGTGAGTTTCTCCTGGTATTATTGAGTGTGTTCTCTTTATTAGGTTTATTTATTTATCACACCTCTACCGCCACCACTCTATCGTCCAGAAGGATTCTTCATTGTTCCATAATATTCAAGTGTTTTATTGATGAGTTTTTCCTTTTCTTAATTATGCTCCGTTATAATCTCATTTTGAATTTTAACCAGCTCTTTTTAGTATTAATCAATCAAAGTATCATCTTTTCTGTGGCAAAAGTCTTGTATATTATTAACACTCCGATAATTATCCCAAACTTTTTCGACCACTTCTCTACATTTTCTATTTTCAACCATCTTGATTTGAACATAAATATTCGTTATATTTTTTTTAAAGTTGTCATTCTGCATAATCAACGATGAATGATCTGATCCAGTGGCCGGTGGAAATTTTAAGATTGCGTTGAGAAAAAGATCACACCATGAACAAGAAGGTACATCTTGATCTAATTTCTCATTGACATTCTCATCACCTTACCACTTATTTGACCATGTAAAAAATATCCCTTCCCATGGAAGTCGATGAGATTATTATTGTTAATGAATTAATTGAACTTAATGATTCTATCAATATTTGGGCCAATTTATCGTTCTTTTCTGAGTATTTAGCAATGTTGTTAAAGTCACCCATGAACTAGATAGTTCCCGCATTTTTTAGTACCAAGAAGTAAGAGAGTTCCAAGATTTTATCTTTCGACTTTATAAGTAGGCGCGTAAGCACAAACAAGATACCACGAAAATGCATGAGATTCATCAAATTTTGCAATTTCAAATGATGTGGCCGAGCTTATAACTCTAAGCTTAATACCCTCTTTACAATCTAAAAGTATCCCCTCAGACCTATAAGCTCTTTCCCCTGGGTCAACAATATGGAAATTATTAAAAGCTTTTAAGTGACTACAAGACCTAAGGTCTTTATTTCTAAGTCTAGATTCTAATAAACAAGTAATAAAGACGTAATACTTCGATGCAAGGGAATCAAACATCTTTTTTGTGATGGATGCTCTCGCTGATGTCTCCCATTTTGTTCTAATTATATCTCCTTAGGAGACATCATTTAGGTGATTAATTGACTTATTTATTAGACTATTAAGCTTATTTGATTATATTGCGTTTTCTTCCCTTGAATTTGTATTATTTGCATTTTAGAGCTTTTGTGCGTTAATTTGTTTGTTTTTAGTGTAAAGCTTTTAGGTCAATGTATTAGGTGGAGCACACAATCAAGGAGAAGAAACGAGAATTAAAGTCTTAGAACGGGCGTGAAAGTCAAAAGCGCGAAAAGTTGATTCGAAGAATTAATTAGATGGGAGTGAAATCTGGAAGGCTGTTACAAATAGTTGTTTTTGAGCCACTTCACCACTGATCCATCCTTAGATTCGTGGATAAGGATTATGCATCTTTGAGTCAGGAAGATTTTGCAAGTTGAACGGAGTCATTTCGAGTCCGGACCCAAAAGTTATAGCTGTTTTAGTAACAGATGCACATCAGTTACAAAATTCATTTAAGGATTGGACTTTTAATTCATTTAACCTATTTCCTTTAAAGATTAAGGCCCAATCCATTTTTCCCACTATAAATAAGCCTTGGACTTCATTTTTTACAACACACATCATATTTTACAAGAGGAGAATGCCAGAAAGAAGTCAGAAGCAAAGGGAGATAAGAAAGCTAAAGTTGGAGAAGTCTATTTCTTCCATAATCAGTCAAAATCAATCATTTAATTAGGTTACCCATTTTATCTTTGTAATTGAACATGAGTAATTTATCTTTTATTTCAGTTTTTAATTACAGTATGAGCTAAATACATTAGTGCTTGAGAATTGCAATAAAGGGAATAAACCCTAATTGATTTCTTTCATGTTTCTGAATTTGGGAAATTGAATTGGGTCTTTTATATTGGTTATTGTTTTGAAGTTATTTACTAATTCTTTCCGGTACAACTAGAATTATGTATTAGTATTTGGGCTATTCACTTTAAGTGGGGGTTCGAATACTGAACTAGATAATAACCATGTAATGGTCGTCATTGACCGACATGCTTGACTAGTTACATAGCCAATGAGGTAATAACTTTACATCCAAAGAGCCATACTCACCTATATAGGGGTTTATAGTGCTTTAGGATAGCTCCTAGGTCCACCCGACAGGGGGCTAGGAGATCTTAGAATCCCGACTAGTATTAAAATACCGATTCTACCCTTAAACAGAAACGTTAATTAAATTGATCAGGCGGACCCCTTGCAAAACTCAAGTACACCTTCTCATTCTTGTGTCAACTCATATTTACTTTACGTGAATTTATTTTACTTGCGTCTAATTACTTGCATTAATTTAGTATTTGAATTCATCGCATCTTAGTTTACAAACAAAACCAAAACGAATATTTTATCATTTGTTTTCTTTTCATATAACAACTATACTCACTTATTGCATAACATCATAAGTCATATAATCCGTCGCTGAGATCGATTTCCGTTTATCGGATTATTACTTGAACGACCCGTACACTTGCGGTTCGGGTCCTTCCATTTTAAGGGTGCTTATTATATAACACATCAAGAGACACCAAGTTTTTGGCATCGCTGCCGGGGATGGTAGCATGTGACCACGGTGTTATCCGTAAGTGATTAATTGTTATTTTATTTTTATTTTTTGGTTTTACGTTTTTCATTGTTTTGTCTCTTCTCAAGTTGTACAGGTTGGTGTATGTACTCAAACCCCGAGAGGTTTTTCGGAGATAAAAACAAAAGAGACAGAGAAGCAAGAGAAAAAGCAAGGTTAGAAAGAGAAATGGAGAATCTGAACATCATAATGGTCAAGAACCCGAAGTTCAGTTGGATGAAAATGGCACCCCAATAATTTTACCAGTTGTGTCAGACCCACCGGAAAGAGTTCATAATGCTCAATTCCAAAGCCCTTCGGGAGGTCAAATACCGGTTAACAATAATGGTGTAGAGTTTCAAGATGATGTTCTGCGATTCGTCCAACCCAACGAGTATAGACCTTTTTGTCTACCACCACTAGGACTTCGTCCTCCCGCAATTCAAGGAATCTGATTCAGACCAGACACGAGTATGATTAATCAGTTTATCAATATTGGACAGTATAGTGGTGCAGATCGCGAAGATCCTATTCGAGCTATGTATAAGTTTATGCAAATCTGTGATGCATATGTCACTCCTGGAGTAACCCAAGAGCAAATGTACTTTCATATGTTTTCAGTTTTCCTCACCGGAGGAGCAAGTGAATGGTATGATCAGCAACAACACGGTGAGATTTTGACTTGGGATCAACTTCAGACAACATTTTTTGACAGGTATTATCCTCAAAGTGTTAGATTTAGTGTGCAATTAGATGTTGCTAGTTTCCGTCAAGAACATGGAGAAACTGTAGGAGTTGCTTGGACTCTTTTTCAATCTTTGCTAAGAAAATGCCCATTACATGGTTATTCGCTTGAATTACAGCTTGAGATATTTTATCGAAGTTTAGATGAAGCCTCTAAAGAGAAATTAGATACTATGTGTCAAGGTGGCCTCATGATGGTCACAACTAATCAAGCTTTAGCTATCATGGATAGAATTGTGAAGAATGAAATGAGTTGGAAACCTTCGAGATCATCCGTTAAAGTTTCAGAAAAAGGTACTTTGAATGTAGACGCGGAAACTGCCTTGAATGCTAAGATTGCCACACTTGAGAATAAATTAGAAAAGTTATCTATGTCGAATAAGCAAGCTATTGTGAATATGTTACAAGAACCAGAGATATGTCCTAGTTGTGGGGCAATAGTTCATAGTTGGGAAGCATGTGCTAATAACCCAGAATCCGTGTGTTTCATCAATAATCGAGGTAATAATTATTCAGGTGGTCAAGGGTATGGTAATCAACACAGGAATCATCCAGGCTTTCAATATTCGAATCCCCAAGGGGCTGCAAATCCAGGAAATTAACAACCAAAGCCTCAAGGAAACAATTATCAATTCAAGCCGTAAAACCAGTACCATGGAAATCAACCTAGAGCTAATCATGAAGCTTATTCAGATACGCTATCTCAAAAGGCACTTCCGTCCCGACCTCAAGTAGGTGCACTCACCGCAGCTGATTTAACCCTCAACTTGTCGCAATACATGTCATGCGCCACTAGTAGGTCAGCTCAACTTGAAGATCAGTTATCTTGATTCATGGCCACTACAACCGTTAAAGAGAATAAGATGGAAGAAACTTTAAACCTCGCATACCGCATCGTTGAAAATCTTAGAGAGTCAAATATCGAATATTGCTAATTCTTTAAATGTTAGAGGCCAAGGAAAACTCCCAAGTGATACCGAGATTCCTAAAAAGGGAGGATTGTAATGCGATTAGAACAAGAAGCGCTAAGAAATTGCAACCACCACCTTTTCCGATTATGAAAGAGAAAGTGGTGGAAGGTGGGGTTGAGAAAGAAAGTGAACCGGAAGTAGAGGAAGTACAAATTGAGAAAATTCCGGAAAAGCTTAAGAAGAGAAGCGTTCTCCTCCACCTTTCCCTTCAAGAGTTCAAAAGAAAGGAGATATGGCAGATTATCAGAAATTCCTTAATGTGGTAAGCAAGCTTAATATTAATGTACCGTTCTTGGATACTATTAGAGATGTGGCAAAATATGTAAAATGCTTGAAAAGAGCCATCTCTAATAACCGACCTTACTTGGAGAATGAGATGATTGGCTTACCCGAAGAGTGTAGTGCGATCTGCCAAAGTAAGCTACCACCGAAATTGCTTGATCCTGGTAGTTTTACAATCCCTATTTCTATTGGGGATGAGTGGAGAGGAAAAGCCTTGTGTGATTTGGGTGCGAGTATCAATCTCATGCCTAAGTCGATCATTAAAAGATTGAAGATAGGAAATGCAAGACCGACTTCTATGGTCTTGCAAATGGCTGATAGATCCCTCGCACATCTGGAAGGACGAATAGAAGATGTCTTCGTTAAGGCAGGTACTTTAATTTTTCCTGTTGATTTTGTTATTCATGAATACAACGCGGATAGGAATGTCCCCATTATTTTGGGAAGACCATTCCTAGCCACCGGGGGGGGGGGTACTCTTATTGATGTAGAAAATGGAGAATTAACCATGCGTATTCAAGACGAGGAGGTGAAGTTCAATGTATTCAGGGCAATGAAATTCCAGGACCCCATGGAGGAATTTCACTGGGTGGATGTGATTGAACAATCGCCGCAAGAGGTATTTGATGATATGAAATTTGATGATATCTTGCAGGCAGCCCTAGTACTTGATTTACTAGAAATGATGGAAGAGCTTGCCTAAACTGTGGCCGCTCTAAAATCAGAAAATGAAAAGCCTAGGCCCCTAGCCTATGAAACATTACGAAACTAGGGGGAGATCGAACCTCAAAAGAAACCATCTATTGAGTCTCCTCCAAAGTTAGAAGAAAAACCATTACCGTCACATTTGAGGTATTTATATTTAGGTACTAATGAAACTTCACATGTTATTGTGTCAGCTCAATGAACAGGTCTTCAAGAAGATAAATTGTTACGTGTACTCCGTCCCATAAAGAGGCAATTGGATGGACCATTGCTGATATCAAAGGTATTAGTCCATCCATTTGCCAACAAAAAATCATTTTGGAGGATACAAGTGCACGTTTAGTTGAAGGTCAGAGAAGATTAATGCCAGCCATGAAGGAGGTGGTAAAAAAGGAAGTAATAAAGCTACAAGATGCGTGAATCATCTTTCCCATAGCTAGTAGTGATTGGGTATGTCCGGTTCAATGCGTACCAAAGAAGGGTGGTATCACTACTGTCCTCAATGATCATAATGAAGCCAAACCCTCTAGAACCGTAGTTGGTTGGAGAGTGTGTATGGATTATCGGAAGTTGAACAAGGCTACTAGAAAAGACCAATTTCCACTTCCCTTCATAGACCAAATGTTGAATAAGTTAGCAGGTAGAGAATATTATTGTTTTTAGATGGTTATTTGACGTCTCTCCATTTGTGATGATTTAATCTTAGTTGGAGACATCATTTTAGGCGTATTTATTAGAGTATAGGTCGATTTTTACATGTATTTAGTACAGTTTCCTAATTCGTGTCTTGATTCGATGATTTATTATTTTTAGAGCATATTGGATTTAATTATTTGTTTAATATGAAGCTTTAAAGATATATGGAAATTAATTAGATACCCTCTTATCAGAAGAATTACACCCTTGGCTAGTCCTTAAGCCAAGAGGAAGCTTATAACAAGAAGAGAAGTCTGGAAGGAGCTGAACACCATATCATGTCTTCTTCAGCCTTCAAATTTGTAATTGTTTTCTTTTCTTCCTTTAGTATGAACTAATTTATATTTATCTTGAGATTTAGCATATATTTATGAACCCTAGACTTGTTTTACATCTATCTAATTTAGGATACCATCGTATTTAATTTGAATTCATGTTTTATTCTCTGTTTATGTGCTTTGATGTATTGTCTGTTTTCCTTGCTACTACACGAGTATATGATTACCTTAATAGTAGTTAGATGTTCACCCGGAAGGAGTGTCTAATTATTGAAACACCACATAACGTCTAGAATAAGGATTTGGTCCTGACAACACCAGCCTAACTAGATAATCATTAAGGTTTGTTTTAATCACCATATCATCAATTGAAGGAAATATCTGTTTTAGGAACCTAGTGGCGTAGGATAACCCTATTTGAGGTCACCTTGTGATTATGCCGTAGCCTCCCTGGTTCGCTCTCCGGGGATAGGGAGGATATTAGAATTCTGATTATTGCAATACTACATGATTCACCCTTACATGTTTAGAATAGACAAGGCTAGTGGGGATTACATGCTAATTTCTCGAGCTAAACTCTCATACTTTCTTCTTCCCTTTGGATTTAAAAGTCTGTCTTTAATTTATTAGTTTAATTTTGTGTTTTCTAAAAACCAAACAAAAATCTATTTGTCTTTTATTTACTCTTTCGTATTACTAATTCTAGCTGTTTATTTGCACTTGATAATTTGCATAAGTTCTCTTTAACTTTCATAGTCTCTGAGGAACGAATCTTATTTATCATTAAAACTTGCATACGTCATGACACTTGCAGAATCGTGCTTAGCCTAGGGTGTCTACTTTTTTCACTTATTTATATCATATTTTTATCACACCTTAGGCGATACCAAGTTTTTGGTGCCGCTTCCGGGGACTACATAGTTAGTCCTTGTGCATTTATTTAGTGCTTTTATTTCAGTTAGTTCTATTTTACGCTTTTGCTTTTAGTTTTGTTTTACAGATTTTACAGATGGCGAACCCAAGGAGACTTGATCTTCCCATCTCATTCAGAGTGCAACCTAGAGGAATCAGCACTCTAGAAATCCAAGCCGCTAAATTTAGACCAGATCCAGGCATGATAGCGCAATTTGCGAGTCATGGACAATTTAGCGGTGCTGCACAACAAGATCTGGTCCGGTATGTTCCAAAATTCATGCAGATCTGTGACGCTTATATCATAAAAGGCGCTACAAAGGAGCAGATGCATTATATTATGTTCCAGTTCTTTTTGACCGGAGGTGCAAGCGATTGGTATGATTCCCAACACCCTGATGTTATTCAGGATTGGGACAATCTTCGATCCAAATTCCTAGATCGATTCTATCCGTTTAGAAGACGTTTAAAAGATAGTTTGGAGCTTGAATAATTTATGAAAGAAGAAAGGGAAAGTGTTGGTGAAGCATGGTTACGTTTTAACGAGAAGAAGGCGAAATGTGCATTACTTGTATTTTCTCCTGAATATTCTTTAACCATGTTCAATGGAGAACTCAATAATGAGTCCAGGGCAAGAGCAGATTTGTTAGGATATGGAAATTTAGTGTTATTAGATCCTGAAGATGCTCAAACTGTTATGGAAAGAGTTCTTGAAATCGAAAGAAGTTGGCCATTGGAATCAGAAAAAGAAGAAGATACCTTAGAAACTCTAAGGATCAAATAATGAAACCAACAACTCAAGAATTACAAGAGAAAGCGCGATCAATAGCTCATGTAAATCTAGTACACACTTTACCTTCATGTCCTGGCTGTGGAGCAATTAATCATTCGTGGGAGAACTGTATGAATAATTTAGACTCTATTTCCTTCGTATCTCTTCAAAGAAACCGTTATTCTAATGGTTATTATCAGCCTCAAGGAAATTACGCGAATTATTATTCCCCACAGAATCAGAATTGGGTTGAAAATCAAGGTAACTATTATCAAACTCAACCTTACAATTATTATCAGCCACAACCAATCTATCAACAAGCGCCAATTTATGAAGAAACTTATCAAGAACCACCTCGATATTCAATGCAATAAGATACACAAGAACAGCCTTCGAGTTTGGATTCAAGTATGGCTGAGATGATGAAATTAGTTGAATAAAATATGAAGATGAGCCAGCGAAGAGTCCAAACCCAAGCAATGGTAATTTAAAATCTCGAGCATACCCTTTCACAGATAGAAGTACATTACAGAATAGGCTAAAAGGGCAACTCCCAAGTGATACTATTTCTCCCGAAGATGATGCTTGTCATGCAGTTGAATTACGAAGTGAAAAACAATTACCTCCACCTATAGTAGAACCAGAACCAACCTTTATTCCTGAGAAAGTGGTTGAAGAAACAATTGACGATAAGGTGGAAGAGGTAATTGAACAAAAGAGTGTCCCAGAGAAGACACCAGATTAGAAAGAGAGGTCAGTGGTAAACAATACAAGTCCTCCTCCACCATTCCCATCACGTGTCAAAAACAAGAACAATGAAAAAGAATTCAAGAAGTTCCTTGACCTTGTGAACAAGTTAGATATCCACATCGCGTTTGTAGAACTCTCAAAAGAATGCCAAAATATCTTAAATTCATGAAGGACATTCTTTCTAAAAACGAAGCTTAGAAACTGAGGAGATGAATGGATTGCCAGAGGAGTGTAATGCTACATATCAAATGAAGTTACCACAAGACGCAGATATACCCAAGAACTCTTGGATGGGTCCATCCATGGCTACAAAGAATAGATCTGAGAAGTTAGTAGGAGTGAAAGGCAAGGAACTCAAATTTCGCGTGCCAATATTAATAAACTTTCTTATTGATGGGGAGGTGATGTCAATAAATGAACACCGAGGTAACACGTCAAACTTAATAACGTTAAACAAAAGTGCTCTTGGGAGACATTTCATTTTTTTTAATGTTTTTAGGTATTTATGTTTTTGTTCGTTTTAGTTAGTTTTTGTGTTTTTGAGTGCATATTGCAGTAATTAGGAAGGTATAAGTGTTTTTGGTTTGTAGGTATGCAAGGTTCGATTTTGGGGTGAGAAAGTGGGAAATTTGCAGAGTTAAAAATGGCTGGACAGAGATTTTTTGCGGTACACCGCACCAATCAGCGCGAGAAATTTTACAAAAACTTCGAACTGCCATAACTTTGCGCTCGAGTATCGAAATTCACTTTTTTCTCAAGTCTAAATCGTATATTTTTTCAAGATATATCCAATGGAGTGGATAAAAACTGGTTTGGAGGTAAAATAAAAAACGATTTCTTTTGGCGGAAAACAAACTTTCCTGCGGTGAACCGCAGGTTCGGTCCGGTGTACCGTAGGAGAAAAATGTGACCACGGTTTATGCCACTGTATTATTTCTGATAAGGGAAGCTAAAAATCGTATTGAGCAAGCGCGTACACGGTTTTTCATCTTCGAGTCTGGTGTACCGTATCTCACCTCCAGTGCACCGCACGGTGCCGCCTAATCCAGTTTTGAAGGGTTACAAGTTGGGTACTAAAGCAAAGGTTAGTTTCTACACGAATTATTCAATCCTTAACCTCTCTTTCTTCCCCAAACCTCTCCTAACTCTATTAAAGCTTCAAGAAACCTTCACCTAACATCAAAACACTACCCAATCACCATGAATTCATATCCAAATCTTTCCCTACATCATTACAAAGGCGATCCAACTACCCAAATCATATCAAAACACCTAGAATCCGAGAATCAAAACCATAAATATCAAAATATTATCCTATAATTCATTAAACCCATATCACCAGAGCTTGATTCCATCATACCCACATAGAGAATTATCATCCTTACACCTTTCCTAACCCAAATAACACCTTATCTATCTATAATCAAAAGATAGTTCAAGAGTGTTTAAACCTTTGTGTTGGGGGTCAAAAGAGATGATGATAAAAATAGAGATATTATCAAGTGTTAAGGAAGATGAAGTATCAAAGCAAGGTATTGGGTAAGATCAAGAATAAATCAATTGAGATGGGTACTAGTTCGACAATAAACTACAAGGTAAATCGGATGAAGAGAATAGAGGAAAGCTAGTTGTGGTAAATTCAAAGAGAAAAAAGGTTTCAACTTTCATAGAGAAGACACCATAACCTCTTCCTATCAAGATCCCTCTACCTAAGATGAGCAAAGCTTCTGGAACGCTAGTAGCTGTTGCCACAACAACATAATCCTGGATGAACACCTTCATATGAGAGAGAATTCGAGAACAAAGTTAGAGAAGGTAAGAACAAGAGATTTCTAGAAGTGTGATTGATTGATAAGAGGATGTAAGGGAGAGCGAAATTGGTGATACATGAAGTTTACATACATGAAAGCACTGCACCCTATTCCAAGCGATGCAATAGTCTTGAAGAGTATGTTTTCTTTCTCCCCTACCATTTTTTATGTGCAATATGTTAGTTAAGTTTAAATTTTAAATTTTATTGCTTTATTGATTCTTTTCCGAGTCGTGGGGACACGACTCACTTTTGATTTGGGGGGTGGGGATTCGTTGTCCTCATCTTCCTTTTTGTTTTTGCATAAAATTTCAAATTTTTAGGTTTGAATCGGCATAGAATTAATTGAATGTACCTATTGATCATGATTTAATTAACTTAATGATAGTAGGTAGTATGTTTTTGAAAGATGTCACAAATATGTTTAGTATGCATGTATGAAAACAGGAAATAAAAGATAGAAAAGTTAATGAGCAATGCTAAGAAGTCACGTTGAAACTTAGGGAGAGTTATTCGGTGTGTAGAACGTGAGGTTTGAAAGTAGTTGAAAACCCGCTTGTCTATGACTTAGTAGTGAAAAAGTAACGAAATCTGGTAGTTAGAAAAGTGAATAATTAATCCGTCTTAGCCCCTCTGAGCCTTTCTAAAGCCTTTTATTTAACCACATTATAAGTCATACCCCTTAGTTTATATGACTTATCCATATGACCCGCACTCGAATCGCTAAACCTGAGACAAGTCGTTTTTAGAGCTTGAGTTTGGGTTGGTGGGATTCATCATTAGGGAACATTGGGTTTGGGAAATTGTAATTGTGATTTTATTGATGATGAAAAAAGTTATTATTGTAACCCTTTGTTGGGGTAATAGTGAATGAAAAAAAAGAAGAAGCTGAAAAGCATGAATTGAAAAGAAAATATATTTATGAGAAAAAAATAGTGTGATATCTCGAACATCAAAAAGAGAGTCATAGCTATACAAAAGAAAAATTTTGATATGAAAAGAATATAAATTTGGACCGGCAAAGTGGAATGTGTATATCATCATGAAAAGGTTTTATTTGGGATTATTGGCAGAGCACATTAGAGCATCAAAAATTGGGTTGAGTGAGAACATCTTCGAGTGAAAAACTCAAGCTCTAGGGCGATTCGTTGATGGAATGTGAGGAGAGATCCAAAAGCTCACTTTTCATTATCCAAATATACCACACCGTCCCTAAGCCATGTTACAACCAAAGACCTTAGGATTTCTAGCTACTTGGTGGAGTAACAATGAAGCTATTAGGTTATAGGTAAGTGGACCATTGGATTCTAGACCTATGAACAACCTATAGCCATTAACATGAACTAAGTTGAAAGCCTCACCTTCTGGCATTGCGAAATTAATCTGGACTTGAAGTTATGGATTGTTGATTATGTTTATATTAGATGTAAGTGTGCATTATTTCTTGAGTAAATGCCTCATTTACCCCCTGAACTATACACGTTTTAACAGATTACCCTCCAATCAATTTTTTGCGACTGGATGGTCCTTAAACTTTGTTTTTTTGACTCGTTGCCCCCTGTTAACATATTCCGTTAGTTTTTGTCGTTAGTTGGTCATGGGCGCAAATTGTCGTGACATTTTACCCCATGTACTATGTTTTTCGTGATATTTTAGCCCCTGTACTAAGTTTTATTGACATTTTACCCTAGGCACTGAGTCACGAAAAACTTAGTACATAAGGTAAAATGTCACGAAAAACTTAGTACAGGGGGTAAAATGTCACGACAATTTGCAAACGTGACCAACTAACTGCAATTTTTTACGCTCTCCGTTAACAAGGGGCATCAAGTCACGAAAACAAAGTTTAAGGACCATCCAGTCGCAAAAAATTAATTGGGGGGCAATCTGTCAAAACGTGTATAGTTCAAGGGGTAGAGCCGATATTTACTCTTATTTCTTTAGCATTACTGCATGAGACCTTTTAGATATTTTGATCTAGGGTCATTCTTTGTGTTCTATTCTTCTTCTCCTCCTACTTCTTCTTCTCTGTTATTATTTGACTACCCTACTGTTCTTTATTTTTATTGTATCGGGACGATACAACTTTGAGTTGGGGGTCTTGATGTCTCCCCATTTGTGATGATTTAATCTTAGTTTGAGACATTATTTTAGGTGTATTTATTAGAGTATAGGTCAATGTTTACATGTATTTAGTACACTTTCCTAATTCGTGTCTTGATTTGATGATTTATTGTTTCTAGAGCATATTGGGTTTAATTGTTTGTTTAATGTGAAGCTTTAAAGATATATGGAAATTAATTAGATACCAAATAAATTCTAAGAGATAAGGTAAAGAATATATACATGGAAAAGTGGAGATAAAGGCAACAAAAATTAAAAAGGAAAAGATAAAGCTGCCAAGTAAATATGAAATTCACCAGTCACGTCAATAAACGTGATCATAACTCAAGATTGTCTTGGAATTTGGATGAATGATATGATCCAAAATTGTATAGCTTTCCGAGATGATCGATTTCGACATAAAGAACACGTCATTTGGATAAGTATTGAAGGAGTTATGGCCAAAACACAACAGAATCAAAATCTTACTTTTCCTATATTTTAGGGCTACGAATTTAAGTTGGGCTAGGAGTCCATTACTTGTCTTCCACTCCAAGAAAACGTGTTAGGGTTTCCTATACCCTATAAATACACCCTCTTATCAGAAGAATTACATCCTTGGCTAGTCCTAAAGCCAAGAGGAAGTTTATAATAAGAAGAGAAGTCTGGAAGGAGCTGAACACCATATCATGTCTTCTTCAGCCTTCGAATTTGTAATTGTTTTCTTTTCTTCCTTTAGAAAGTACTAATTTATATTTAGCTTGATATTTATCATATATGTATGAACCCTAGACTTGTTTTACATCTATCTAATTTGGGATACCATCGTATTTAATTTGAATTCATGTTTTATTCTCTATTTATGTACTTTGATGTATTGTCTGTTTTCCTTGCTAGTGCACGAGTATAGGATTACCTTACTAGTAGTTAGATGTTCACCTGGAAAGGGCGTATAATTATTGAAACACCGCATAACGTCTAGAATAAGGATTTGGTCCTCACAACACCATCCTAACTAGATAATCATTAAGGTTTGTTTTAATCACTATATCATCAATTGAAGGAAAGATCTGCTTAGGAACCTAGTGGCGTAGGATAACCCTATTTGAGGTCACCTCGTGATTGTGCCGTAGCCTCCCTAGTTTTCTCTCTGGGGATAGGAAGGATATTCGAATCCTGATTATTACAATACTACATGATTCAACCTTACATGTTTAGTATAGACAAGGCTAGTGGCGATTACATGCTATTTTCTCGAGCTAAACTCTCATACTATCTTCTTCTCTTTGGATTTAAATTTCCGTCTTTAATTTATTAGTTTAATTTTCTGTTTTCTAAAAACCAAACAAAAATCTATTTGTCTTTTATTTACTCTTGCTAATTATTTATTCTAGCTGTTTATTTGCACTTGATAATCTGCATAAGTTCTCTCTAACTTTCGTAGTCTCTGAGGAACGAGTCTTATCTCATATTTTTATCACACCTTAGGCGACACCATTATTCAAGTTACAATCAAATATGCGTAGATCCAGATGACCAGCACAAAACTACATTTACATGCCCTTTTGGCACCTTCGCATTCCGAAGGACGCCATTTGGATTATGTAACGCACCTGCCACTTTCCAACGTTGCATGATGGAAATATTTGGAGACATGATCGATCAGTTCCTTGAGGTATTTATGGATGACTTCTCTGTTTTTGGTGATAACTTGATGATTGTTTGTAGAATCTAGAGAAGGTACTAATTAGATGCAAGGAAGCTGACTTAGTTCTTAATTGGGAGAAGTGTCACTTCATGGTTTGTGAAAGAATAGTGCTGGGACACAAAGTTTTGAGTTTAGGTTTAGAGGTCGATCGTGCTAAGCTGGAGGTAATCAAAACTCTTCCCCCTCCTATTTCAGTGAAAGGTGTGAGAAGTTTCTTGGGACATTCGGGGTTTTACCGACGTTTTATCAAAGACTTTTCTAAGATTGCTAATCCGTTAGGTAACTTACTCGATAAGGACGCTAAATTCCTTTTTTATGAAACTTGCATGGCGGCATTAAAATAAATCAAGGAAAAACTTATATCATCTTCCATTGTGTTACCTCCTAATTGGAATATACCATTTGAAGTCATGTGTGATGCTAGTGACCTTGCTATGGGTGTCGTGTTGGGTCAAAGGAAAGATAAGGTATTTCACTCCATTTATTATGCTAGTTAAGTCTTTACAAGTGCTCAAATTAATTATACTGTGACGGAGAAAGAGTTACTAGCTGTGGTGTATGCAATTGACAAGTTTCGTTCCTATCTCCTTGGAGAAAATATTGTCTTGTATACCGATCATTCCGCTATCAAAGACCTTATGGAGAAGAAAGATGCAAAGCCGTATTTGGTTAGGTGGGTCCTGTTGTTGCAAGAGTTCGACTTAGAAGTTTGAGATAGAAAAGGTTGTGATAATCAGGTGGTTGACCACTTGTCGCGTCTTGAAGGTTCCGAGTTCAATAGTGGTCCCGAATTGGTTAAAGAAGAGTTTCCTGATGAGATTTTGTTCTCGATACATGTAATTGGTACTCTTTGTAATGCAGACATTGCGAATCTTATTGTGAGTCGTTTCTTTCCTCAAGGGTCCACCTCACAAGAGAGGAAGAGATTGAGTCACCATACTAAGCAGTTCTTTTGGGAGGATCCTTTCCTTTACAAAACATGTAGTGATCATATGGTAAGGATATGCATACCTAAGAGTGAGATTCAGTCGGTAGTTGCTGGTTGTCATGATTCACCCTATGGGGGGCACTTCGAGGGAGATCGTACATCGGCAAAGGTACTTCAATCTGGTTTTTATTGGCCTACTATACATAAAGATTTTCATGAATATGTTAAGAAGTGTCATAGGTAACAATTTACCAAAAACATATCTAAGAGAGATGAAATGCCACATAACAATGTTCTTGAAGTTGAAATATTCGATGTTTGGGGTATTAATTTCATGGGTACTTTTGTACCATCTCACGGAAATCTTTATATCTTATTAGTTGTTGATTACGTATCCAAATGGGTAGAGTTTGTAGCTCTACCAACTAATGATTCGCGAGTAGTGATAAAGTTCTTGAAGTCACACATCTTCACTAGACACGGTACACCTCGAGTTATTATTAGTGATGGAGGCTCTCATTTCGTTAACAGGTACTTGAAAGTATTTCTAGAGAAGAATGGAGTGAGACATCGTGTATCTACTGCGTATTATCCGCAAGCAAATGGTCAAGCTGAGGTCTCTAATGAGCACATCCACAAAATTAGACAAAGATAAAGATGGTAAAGATGTTGATGAGAAAGTATATCGAGGTATGATTGGTAGCTTACTTTATTTAACCGCTTCTAGACCCGATATTATGTTCCCCGTGTGTCTTTGTGCTAGATTTCAATCCTCTCCTAAAGAATCCCATCTTAGTGCCGTTAAGCGTATTTTTAGGTATTTGAAAGGAACCCTTAGTCTAGGACTTTGGTACCCAAGATTTACCTCTTTTGAGCTAATAGGTTATTCGGATGCCGATTATGCCGGTTGTAGACTTGATAGGAAGAGTACTAGTGGTAGTTGCCAATTCTTAGGTCAATCCCTTGTTTCTTGGTCTAGTAGAAAACAAAATAATGTTGCTTTATCCACGGCCGAAGCCGAATATGTTGCGGCCAGAAATTGTGTGACTCAAATTCTTTGGATGAAACTAACCTTACTAGATTTTGGCCTAGAGTATGATCGTGTTCCCATTCGTTGTGATAACACTAGTGCTATAAATCTTACCAAAAATCCTATTCAACACTCTAGAACAAAACACATCGAAATCCGTCATCATTTTATCCGTGATCACACTCAAAAAGGGGATATTGTACTTGAATTTGTCACTTCGGAAAATCAACTAGCCGATATCTTTACTAAACCTTTACCCCAAGATCTTTTTGAGAAAATTCGTTGTGAGATTGGCATGCAAATTCTCTAACCTTCTTATCATGCCATTATTGTTTAGTGCTTTTTGTGTATATTCTCTTGTTGCTAATATTTTCTTGATGTTATAGGGTCCTTGAAGCTTCTAAATTGTTATCCATTTACTTATTTAGTCCTTGTTTTACTCAAAATGTGTTTTGACCCCTTAAAATTTTCAAAAATCGCATCATTAGTTCTTTTTGTTGTTGACAAAGGGGGAGAAATTTTAGTTAAATTTTTTCAAATGCATTTTGTGAGGGGGAGTTTTATAAAAACTCTAGTGATTAGGTTGAGGGGGAGTTTTTTATCAAAACTTAATCTTAGGCATCCTCAAAAGTTTATGATTTGTCAAACATCAAAAAGGGGGAGATTGTTAGCCTCACCTTGTTTTTATTCCCGTTTTAATATTCGACAAATCATCATTTAAACTAAAATTCATTTGGTATCACTTTAAAGGTTTTCCAAAACCCCTCATTAGATTAGTTGTGTTTAAATCCTTGGACTTTAGCTTGAGATTCAAAAGAACAGTGCCGCGGTACACCGGACGAGACACGCGGTACACCGCAGAACCACGGACCAGAGGCGCGGTGCACAGGATAGCCCGTCAGTAAGCTAATGAAAATGCACGGTACACCGGACCAAGGCGCGGTACACCGGACTGAGGCACGGACCAGGGACGCGGTGCATAGGATGGTCCGACCAGTAAGCTTGAAGTTTAGACGAACGTTTTCGCGGTGCACTTGACCACACCCGCGGTACACCGCAAGAAAGGGTTTTCTGCACTATTACTAGAGGACAAAGCTTATATCCGTTGGAGATAAAATAGATCCGTTAGATAGAAGCCTATTGACCGTTGGAAGATATTTTCAGCTATAAATTGGACCTCATTCAAGACACAACTCAAGCCTTCCATCTACCAATCTTAAGAGCAATTAATATTATCATTCAAGAAGGTTTCAAAGGAGCATTCAAGTCATATTCATTGTGAAGCTACATAGTTCATATCCACTCATTTAGGAGTTTAGTTACAAAGCTTTTATAAGCACCCCCAAACACTTTTTCCTTTCCTCTTAGTTCTTGTAATAGATTAAGAGAGTAGTGTGAGCATAGGTTTTATGCTTGGTTCCTTGTGTTGGTGATAACACAAGTGTATTTCCTTCAAAGGTTTTTGAAGTGGTTGTAAAGGGTTTGTAAACTCACCCGGTTAAGAGTTACGAAGATTAGTTGAGAATCTTGCAAATCCTAAGGAGGCTTCCTTAGGTAGTGGATGTAGGGAAACCGAACCACTATACATCGTTGTGTATCGTATTATATCTCTACACTCTTTACATTTCCGCACTCTATATGCTTGATAAAATGCCTACATGAATAGTTTGATAATATTGTCTTTTAGGATTATCTAGTTCTTTACTATTTAGTTTGCTAAAAGAATAGGATTCAAATTAGCTTTTAATTTTATTTACTTGAAATAAAATTAGCCGATTAATTTCTATTGTCCTATTCAACCCCCCTTCTAGGACGCATATAGACTATCAATTGGTATCAGAGCCTAGCTCTATTGTACTTAATCGTTTCTAGAGTTAATACGATATGGATTCTAATCAACCGGAAGGTTCATGTTCTACTAGACCTCCGCTTTTTGTAGGAAAAGACTACTTTGGATGGAAAAAGAAAATGGAGATTCACGTCAAAGGAATTGATTACTTTTTGTGGCTTGCTATCAAGAAGGGTCCTTATATTCCTTATGTTACGGGTAGTAGAACGGAGGTGAAAGATGAAGATGATTACAATGATCAAGACATAGCTAAACTCACCAAAAACAACAAAGCTATGAACATCCTCGTTAATGGATTAAGTGTCACGGAATACGCTAGAGTTAGTGAATGCAATTCCGCTCATGAAATGTGGCAACTCTTGGAGCTATCATATCAAGGAACAGAAGATATCAAAGAAACTAAGATTGGTCTCTTTATCACTAAGTATGAGCTATTTCGTATGGAGCCCGATGAAGCCTTAAATGCTATGCATCAAAGATTTTCTAACATTGTCAACACCTTGAAGACTCTTGGTCAAGAGTACACCAACAAAGAACAATGCCGAAAAATCTTATTTGCTCTTCCAAGGAAATACAAATCAAAAATCAACTCTATAAGAGACACTAAAGATCTTTCAAAAATGTCGGTTCATGAACTCATTTGCAACCTCATGACGGAAGAGCTTGTGCTTGAAGAAGAAAAGATAAGAGATGATGAGGAGAAGAAGATTAAGAAATCCATTGCCTTCCATGCCTTGAGTACCAAGTTGAAAGAACGAAAAGAAAGGAAGGAAAGTGAAGAAGAAGAAAACTCACATGAAGAAGAAACTAGTGAAGATGAAGGAGTGGCTATGTTGGCAAGAGATATGAAAAAATTCATGAGATACAAACGCTTTGCCAAGAAAGGAAGTTCTTCCTCACCCTACAAGAAGAATGTTAGAGCTATCAAACAAGATGAACCCACTTGCTATCATTGCAAGAAAGTTGGTCACATCAAAACTTATTGTCCTCTTCTTCAAAAGGATAAACCTAAGAGAGCAATGCATGCTAATATCACTTGGGATACTCAAAATTCGGAGGAAGAAGAAAGTGATAACGAAAATGTTAATCTTGTTGCTTTTATGGGAAAACTTGAGAATGATGAAGATGCTTCTTCAGATGATGATACCGGTTCAACTCACTTTGCCTTTATGGCAAATCATGATGAGGTAACTCCTAAATCTAAACTCTCTTTATCTAATGATGATGCTAGTGAACAAGATATTCATGAGGCATTTGATTCTCTTTACAATGATTTTTTAAACTCTATTGAAACAAACAAAGTTTTAACAAAAGATTTAGAATTTGAGAAAAATAGAACTAAAGAGGTTTTGAAAGCTTTGGAAGATTGTCAAAATCTTTGTGATGAATGTATAGATGAAAATGAAAAACTTCATCTTATTGAGAAAATCCTTTTAGAAGAAAAAGCTCTGTTAGAGAAAAAGATTGTTGATCAAAATGATATTATTTTAAAATTTACAAGTGGTCAAGAAAACTTGGATTTGATTTTAGGTTCTCAAAGAATGGCTTGTGAAAAAAGCGGTGTTGGATATGATCCATTCACTAACCAAAAACCCTTGAAAAATGTTTCTGTAAAACCAAAAATTTCAAATGCAATTCCATCTTCTTCAAAATCTTCTATCACTTGCACCTATTGTGAAAAACTTGGTCATGATGCATCTCATTGTTACTATCGTAAATTATTGGATTTGGGATCTCTTGTGCCAATTTGGAAAAGGCCCATATGGGTCTTAAAAGGAAAATCCACTAACCCTCATGGACCCAAACCGAATTGGGTACCTAAAGCTTAAATTATTTTTGTATGTAGGGATTGAGCATCAAGAAGCAAAATATATGGCTCCTTGATAGTGGATGCTCAAGACACATGACCGGGAATCCATCATTATTTACACGTTTATATAAAACAAAATGTGATAGAGTTACTTTTGCCGACAATACTAAGAAACGCGTTTTGGGTAAAGGTAACATTGGTAATATGAATTCTTTACTTATCTCTAATGTGTTGCTTGTTGAGGGTCTCTCTTTTAACTTGCTTAGTATAAGTCAACTTTGTGATGTTGGTTTTAGTGTTAAATTTGAAGCATCTAGATGTGTTGTTTTCAAAAATGATGAGTTAGATACTATGTTTATAGCAAAAAGATCGGATAATGTTTTTGTTGTTGATCTTGAGAGTCTTATGTCTAAACATATTAAATGCTTATCCGTGGTAAATGATAGTTGGCTTTGGCATAGACGTTTAGGGCATGCTAGCATGGATTTGATTTCAAAATTATCTAGAAAATTTTTTGTTGTTGGTTTGCCTATTTATAAATTTGATAAAGATAAATTATGTGATGCATGTCAACTTGGTAAACAACATCGTTCATCTTTTAAATCCATAAATAAGGTCATCACCGTTAGGCCACTTCAATTATTGCATATGGATCTTTTTGGTCCCGTTGATGTCACTAGTCTAGGAGGATCTAGATATGTCTTTGTTGTTGTTGATGATTTCACTAGATATACATGGGTGATGTTCCTTGCTTTAAAAAGTGATGCCTTCAATGAATTTGCAAAACTTTGTAGAAAGGTGCAAAATGAGACAGGCTACTCTATTACATGCATTCGTAGTGATAATGGTAGTGAATATGTGAATTCTCCTTTTGTGCATTTTTGTGATGAATTTGGGATTGAGCATAATTTTTCGGCCCCTAGAAATCCCCAACAAAATGGGGTAGTGGAAAGGAAAAACCGAACTCTACAAGAAATGGCTAGAACAATGCTAAAAGAACATAGCTTGCCTACATACTTTTGGGGTGAAGCCGTTCATACGGCTTGTTATGTGTTAAATAGAGTTCTAATTAGACCCCTTATTAAGAAAACCCCTTATGAGCTTTGGAATGGTAGACCACCAACTATTGCTTATTTTCGTGTTTTTGGGTGCAAATGTTTTATCTTAAACACTAGGGACTATTTGGGAAAATTTGATGCTAAATCGGATGAAGGTATTTTTCTTGGTTATTCCACTAAAGGAAAAGCCTATCGCATTTTCAACAAACGTACTCGTACTATTGAGGAATCTATGCATGTTGACTTTGATGAGACTAATCCTTTTTGTATCAAGAAAGTAGTAGATGTTGACTTAAATGAAGATACTCCACTAGATCAACCCTTAGAATCTCCTACTCAAGAATTAAAATCTCATGATGAACCTTCTAAGGAAAATGGTCAAATCTCAAATGAAGCTAGTACGGATTTACCGAAATGTTGGAAACATATCAAAGATCACCCAAGTGAATTAATTCTAGGTGATCCAAAAGAAGGTGTTACCACTCGTTCTCGTATTATTGCTTTATGTGCTCATCAAGCATTCTTATCTCAAATTGAGCCCAAGAATATTAAAGAAGCCTTGCTAGATGATCATTGGATAAACGCTATGCATGAGGAATTAAATCAATTTGAGCGTAGTAAAGTTTGGACTTTAATGGAGAAACCAATTGGCCCTACTATTATAGGCACTAAGTGGATATTTCGCAACAAGCTAGATGACACCGGTATTATCGCTAGAAATAAAGCAAGGTTAGTTGCTCAAGGATACAATCAAGAAGAAGGTATTGATTTCGATGAAACTTTTGCTCCGGTAGCTAGACTTGAATCTATTCGTATGCTACTTGCTTTTGCTTGTTATATGAATTTTAAACTTTACCAAATGGATGTCAAAAGTGCTTTTTTAAATGGTTTTATAGACGAGGAAGTCTTTGTTAAACAACCACCGGGTTTTGAGGATCCAAAATTTCCAAATCATGTTTTTAAACTTTCAAAGGCTATATATGGTTTAAAACAAGCACCTCGTGCTTGGTATGAACGTTTAAGCAAATTTTTGTTAGATGATGGTTTTAAAAGAGGAAATATTGACTCCACTTTATTTATAAAAAGGTCTTCAAAAGATATCCTTCTTGTTCAAATTTATGTGGATGATATTATATTTGGTGCTACTAATGAAAATCTTTGTGAGAATTTTTCTAAAAGCATGCATAAGGAATTTGAGATGAGCATGATGGGAGAATTGAATTACTTTCTTGGACTTCAAATCAAGCAAATGAAGGATGGCATCTTTGTCAATCAAGCCAAATATACAAAAGAATTGATCAAAAAATTTGGACTTGAAGATGCAAAGGAAATTGGAACTCCAATGAGCACATCCACAAAATTAGACAAAGATGAAGATGGTAAAGATGTTGATGAGAAAGTATATCGAGGTATGATTGGTAGCTTACTTTATTTAACCGCTTCTAGACCCGATATTATGTTCCCCGTGTGTCTTTGTGCTAGATTTCAATCCTCTCCTAAAGAATCCCATCTTAGTGCCGTTAAGCGTATTTTTAGGTATTTGAAAGGAACCCTTAGTCTAGGACTTTGGTACCCAAGATTTACCTCTTTTGAGCTAATAGGTTATTCGGATGCCGATTATGCCGGTTGTAGACTTGATAGGAAGAGTACTAGTGGTAGTTGCCAATTCTTAGGTCAATCCCTTGTTTCTTGGTCTAGTAGAAAACAAAATAGTGTTGCTTTATCCACGGCCGAAGCCGAATATGTTGCGGCCGGAAATTGTGTGACTCAAATTCTTTGGATGAAACAAACCTTACTAGATTTTGGCCTAGAGTATGATCGTGTTCCCATTCGTTGTGATAACACTAGTGCTATAAATCTTACCAAAAATCCTATTCAACACTCTAGAACAAAACACATCGAAATCCGTCATCATTTTATCCGTGATCACACTCAAAAAGGGGATATTGTACTTGAATTTGTCACTTCGGAAAATCAACTAGCCGATATCTTTACTAAACCTTTACCCCAAGATCTTTTTGAGAAAATTCGTTGTGAGATTGGCATGCAAATTCTCTAACCTTCTTATCATGCCATTATTGTTTAGTGCTTTTTGTGTATATTCTCTTGTTGCTAATATTTTCTTGATGTTATAGGGTCCTTGAAGCTTCTAAATTGTTATCCATTTACTTCTTTAGTCCTTGTTTTACTCAAAATGTGTTTTGACCCCTTAAAATTTTCAAAAATCGCATCATTAGTTCTTTTTGTTGTTGACAAAGGGGAGAAATTTTAGTTAAATTTTTTCAAATGCATTTTGTGAGGGGGAGTTTTATAAAAACTCTAGTGATTAGGTTGAGGGGGAGTTTTTGATCAAAACTTAATCTTAGGCATCCTCAAAAGTTTATGATTTGTCAAACATCAAAAAGGGGGAGATTGTTAGCCTCACCTTGTTTTTATTCCCGTTTTAATATTCGACAAATCATCATTTAAACTAAAATTCATTTGGTATCACTTTAAAGGTTTTCCAAAACCCCTCATTAGATTAGTTGTGTTTAAATCCTTGGACTTTAGCTTGAGATTCAAAAGAACAGTGCCGCGGTACACCGGACGAGACACGTGGTACACCGCAGAACCACGGACCAGAGGCGCGGTGCACAGGATAGCCCGTCAGTAAGCTAATGAAAATGCACGTTACACCGGACCAAGGCGCGGTACACCGGACTGAGGCACGGACCAGGGACGCGGTGCATAGGATGGTCCGACCAGTAAGCTTGAAGTTTAGACGAATGTTTTCGCGGTGCACCGGACCACACCCGCGGTACACCGCAAGAAAGGGTTTTCTGCACTATTACTAGAGGACAAAGCTTATATCCGTTGGAGATAAAATAGATCCGTTAGATAGAAGCCTATTGACCGTTGGAAGATATTTTCAGCTATAAATTGGACCTCATTCAAGACACAACTCAAGCCTTCCATCTACCAATCTTAAGAGCAATTAATATTATCATTCAAGAAGGTTTCAAAGGAGCATTCAAGTCATATTCATTGTGAAGCTACATAGTTCATATCCACTCATTTAGGAGTTTAGTTACAAAGCTTTTATAAGCACCCCCAAACACTTTTTCCTTTCCTCTTAGTTCTTGTAATAGATTAAGAGAGTAGTGTGAGCATAGGTTTTATGCTTGGTTCCTTGTGTTGGTGATAACACAAGTGTATTTCCTTCAAAGGTTTTTGAAGTGGTTGTAAAGGGTTTGTAAACTCACCCGGTTAAGAGTTACGAAGATTAGTTGAGAATCTTGCAAATCCTAAGGAGGCTTCCTTAGGTAGTGGATGTAGGGAAACCGAACCACTATACATCGTTGTGCATCGTATTCTATCTCTACACTCTTTACATTTCCGCACTCTATATGCTTGATAAAATGCCTACATGAATAGTTTGATAATATTGTCTTTTAGGATTATCTACTTCTTTACTATTTAGTTTGCTAAAATAATAGGATTCAAATTAGCTTTTAATTTTATTTACTTGAAATAAAATTAGCCGATTAATTTCTATTTTCCTATTCAACCCCCCTTCTAGGACGCATATAGACTATCATATGGTCCCTTTGTGGTGACCAAAGTAATGCCTCATGGAGCAATAGAAATCGAAAACCCAGCTGAACAACGCGTCTTTATGGTGAATGGACATCGGTTAAAAATTTATCATGTATGAGAGAATACTAATATATATGGTGGACCCACATCCTGGGGAGGTCATGTACCTCCTTGAAGCCGAATAGATGCGAGAGGTTACCCGTCGAGCTTAACGACGTTAAACAAAAGCCATTCTGTTTGTATAATAGCTTATTTCATTCAAGTCTTTTAATTTCTTAGTGTAAAGTAGCTAAATTGGTGTTTATGATTGTATAATTTTAAAAATAAATGAGAAAGTTGGAGTTTTTTTATAATTACAGGTACTTAATCCATGGGGTTGGGGTTAACAGGTGTAAGACGCAAGAAAAAGTGTGTTTTTGGTCAAAACTTTGATCACTCGCACTGGCTAGCCAGTCAGCTGACCGGTATGCTGGTCAACAAGGATCAAACATTCAGTCCGCGGACCACTTACACGCAACTATAAACTGCGTCGCCAAGAAAGAGAGTCGCGCGACCGGTATTGCCGGTCACCTGACTGGTATACCGGCCAAGAATTTTTGCTACAGCTCGAGCTACTGTTCCGAAGCCATTTACACACAGCTATAAAGTGCGTCACCGATATTTCAAGTCGCGCGACCGGTATACCGGTCACCTGACCGGTATACTGGTCAAGAATCTTTGTTAGCGAGCTAGTGTTGGGAGAGAACTTACATGCAACTATAAATTGCGTCCTCAAATAAAAAAATTGTGTCGACAAAATCCATTTGCGACCGGCTAGCCGGCCTTCGACTGGTATGCCGGTCAAACTCAATGTAATGGGACACAATACACGCAACTATAGATTGTGTCCATGCGATGAACGAGATTTAGACGAGATTTTGGGCCGGTAAGCCAGTTGATCCACCGGTATACTAGTGCGGCCGCCGACTTGAAACCCTAAAGCCTATATTACCATATTTTCTTCTCTTGGACACAGCCTATCACACAAGACACCATTATTTACGAACCAAAACTCATTAAGTACATGCAAAACACTTTTCAAACACCAAAATACCACAATTCCTTCCCTCTAATCCACTCATAACACACAATCAACATCAAATCCTTCCACAAATCACAAAAATTCTTCACTTTAATCCTTCTTATTTCTTCATCAAAGCTTCAATATTGCCCATTAAACCTCTCCTACTCCAAAAAATATTCATTACCCATCTCATAAAACACCTCCAACCATCTTTCTATATCCTCAAAACGTAAAAAATTCTAAACTTTTCTTTATTTTTTTGAATTTCTGAAGTTTTGAGTTTGGGGTTCATTGAGATGACGAACAGGATTGATTCCTTATGTTATAACCGAAGAGAAAGAGTTAATCCTAACACTATTGGAGCCACTCTAGCTAATACCATTGACATACCAGATTTGAGTTCTAAGTCGATTGATGAAGTAGTGGAGAATACTATGAGGAGGAAAGAGAACCGAAGTACTGTTGTTCCTGAAGAGCCTACAATGGATAAAGACAAAGATGAAGAAAATGAGGTAAGTGAACCGATTATCCCTCCACGTGCTGTAAGAAGAAAAACAATGGATATGAAACCTAAGCCTACGAAGCCATTTGTACCTTGGAAAGAACAAGTTCGTGAGAGGTTTGCTAGTATTTCTTTTGTTGTTGAGAAAGGATTTTCGTTGAACATAATGGAAGGTGAATTCAAATATTACGCAGTTGCATGTGACGAGTTTGGATGGAAAAAGTCGAGAGAGATAGATTTGAGCTATATTCTGACTTTGGTTCGAGAATTTTATGAAGAATTAATCTTTGCGAATGGTAATGCTATTGAACTACGTAAGAAGATTATTCCTTTCTCAGTTGAGCATATTCGTAAGGTATTTAACTTACCAAACTTGAGAGGTCCATGCCAATACCAAGAGGAGCTTAATAATCCTGCATTCGAATGGGAATCGTTTTATAAAAGTGTTATGATTCATGGGACTAGATACGAAGGTCAGGACTTCAGTAGTAATTTACTATAGTGTTCTAGAGTGTGGTCCCTATTCATTATTCCCACCTTCTTTGGTAACAATCACACATCCGAGGTAACACGTAAACAACTCATCTTCGTATTATCGAGAAGAAGGAGATTTATGTAGCTCACACAATATATAACTCCATTATGGCTTATACAAAGAATCTTATTGGTGCACGCAACCTCAAGTTCCCATGAACTATTACCAAAATTTGTTTTTCCACAAGGGTGCCACTTCGGAACATTGAGAATGAACCAGTAGAAAAAGGTGTTAATCTCAAAACGATCTCAATTGAAAATATTCACAATGAGGCCAAAAAGAATGGGATTGAGTTAGACATGCTGCTTGGACAAGAAGACAAAGCGAGACCTCGTAAAGGCAAAGTTAAAGTTTCCAAAGATCATGAGGTTATTGAAAGAATGAAAGCTTTGGAGGAGAGACATGAAGAGGTTTTGAAAGCTATAGGAAGCGTCATAGGAGAGTTGGTCTTTATGAAAAACAGATTGGATAGGTTGGGTGACTCTCAACATGTCGTTTACACAATGCTTAAGAAGATGACCAAACCTGGACGCAACAATGAAAACCAGCCTAGTACTGGTTAAGATACGTTTTCCTAACCTTTTCTCATTTAGTAGTGTATATTAGTTTAATTTCTTTATCGAGTCTTTTCGAGTCGTGGGGACACGACTCATTTTTGAGTTTAGGGTGGGGTTTGTTGCCTCATCCCAATTTTTTGTGTTATTTGTTTTAATTGCTTTCAATAAAATTAATTTTAGGGTTGCGTTTGACTGTACAACATTTTAAATGTCCCCATTAAGCAAAATTTTTATGAATTTATGATAGAAATTAGTAGACTTTAGGAGTTAGTATAAAACGCACTTAGATTGCATGCAAGTATAGGTAATTGATAGAAGAAATTAATGAACAATGAAAAGATTTAAACTTGTACTTAAGGAAAATATTTGGTTTATAGAACGTGAGATCCGAATTAGTAGAGAACCCACTTAGGTATGAACTAGAAGCAAGCTATGTAACTTGGAAAATGATAGAGGCGGCTCTTTGTTAGCCATTTGATACTTTTTAGATTACTGACCCTTGAATTAATATTATCCTTCTTAGCCCCATTTTTAGCCTTTAAGCCTTCCTTTTGTCGCCAAGATATAAGCCCATATCCCCTTAGATTATTAGGCATTTCCATATGACCCGCACTTCAATCACAATACCGAGACTTCATGTCTTGAGCTTAAGTTTGGGGCGGTGAGTTTCATTATTAGAAGATTACATTGGGAGGGAATTTGTATGCGTTTATATTTATGCGCAAATATTGATGATGTATTAATTGTAACCCTTTGTCGGGGTCTTTGAAAAAAAATTAGTAGAAATGAAAGAAATGATAGAATATATAAGAGACATGACCATTCACATCAAAATGATGGTCATGGGTATCTTATACAAAAAATGGTGAAAAAGAAAACAAAATATATATGTGAAAAATAAAGTAACCGGTAAAATGGAAGGTTTTGGAAATCATTTTTAGTGCTTATTAGGTAATTTTGGGGACGCTATATTAGTGCGTCAAATGGGTCGATAATTCACTTCAGAGAGCTTTGACTAGACATTTATTAGATGAGATAGATGATTTTGCTTCATTGTAGTCACTTTAAGCTTTCAGGCATTGGTAAATAACTTCTTGTACAATGTATAATTTTATTTATTAATATAAACGTTTCCCCAACCAAAAAAAAATTATATATATGTCGATTACGTTATGTTTGTACACGTTATGTTTTAAATGAATCGGGTAACTATTACGTTTGGTTGTTGAAATATATATATGTCTATTTATATCTCTATTAAGAGGTTAATTTTAATTAAATTGTAACTTATTAGTTTGTATTTTTGCTTAATGATCATTTCATCTCTGGTTTTATGTTGTAAAAGTTCACCTATTATACTCTGGTTCTTTTGGTAAATAGTAGTACGCACACATGATAAACATCCGCATACTCGTAATATTAGATGAACAATGTATATGAGAGAAAGAGAGATCAAAGAGAGAGTTAAATCATTCTAATGTATGTAGAAATTGAACTATTTTTTTCTCATATATTCCAATTCTCTCAAAACATTGGATATGAAAGTGAAAGTGAAAGTAAAAGGAAAAACAAAATAAGTCATTTTGTAGGATACTAATTAACTCAAAATTTCATCTGGCTAGCATATATATATTAGCCAAACTCAGCTTCCTCTAGCTCGTAAAGGGAAGCAATAAAATCAGATCAAACATTTTCCTTAGAAAGTGAGAAGGACACAACAGGAATGGCTAGCTGTGTAGGGGTGTCATCTCCTGGCATGATTACTACAAATTCTGGTGATGAAACAGCCACCGTGGGTTGCTGATAAGGCTTCGTCGGTTTCTCTTCAGAGCTTAAACGGGACTTTCTATATGAACAAGTTAAGATGATTAAAGCAATAGTGATTAGTGCTAACATTAGAGCTAACCCGCCAAATAAGTAAGGCATTGGAGATTTCCAACTCAAAAATACAATTGAAGAAGTTGTGTTAGTACTATTCATCATCTCTCTCATTCTTCTCTCTATTTATCTATGTGGGAATCAGATTGTTTTTTGTGTGTTTTAACAACATTGATTACTCGTATAGTATATATAGACAAATTAAAGCTACTTTAACTTAAATGCTATAATTAATTGAAATTCTAAACAAGAAAACGTCACAAACCATTCTCCTCTGGCTTTACTTTACTTTACTTTTTTTTTGGACCCTACATTATCTTTAGTTTACTTAAGTATGGCAGCCATTGATTAATGCACATACATGTATATGTAAATTCTAAATATAGTTTTTAAAATAGAAAAATCTAAATATACACTACAAGAAATAGTATCTTTAGCGGCAAAAAATTTAACACTAAAAATCTTAATTTTGCCGCTAATAGTCGTTATTTTTCGCCTCTATAAGTTTCTCGCTAAAAATACCTTTAGTAGCAAATTATTTGTTTTTGCCTCTATTAACTTTATCTTTAGCGGCAAATATTGCCGCTAAAAATATAATTAGAGGCCATTTTGGTTTTTAAAAATATCATTAGAGGCAATTTTAATTGTTGCCGCAATAGCTTCCCCGCTAATGCTATCATTAGAGGCCATTTTAATTGTTGCCGCAATAACTTCCCCGCTAATGCTACTATTTTTTGTAGTGATACAGTTTTTAGTTTTTCTTTGAAACAAAAGAGTCATCACAAGATTAGCCTATACCTAGTTCAAAAAATTGAGCCCCAATTAAAAATGTTCCAAAACACTTTTGATATTTCGTCTAGCAGAACATGTGTTTTTATCAGCCAATTTGGTGTACCATCGGAATAACAAGTTACATTGAAAATCTGCGATCTCGCCAATCTTGATATAATATGTATGGGATTGATCATATGTTTATTAATAAGTAATATTGATTGAACTGCTACGCATTCGAAACTCATTATTATTCGTTGAACTTTTACATTATCAACACTTGATATCCTTTTCAATAATATTTTATAACCTAATTCACTATTGATTTGTCAAAGTAAAAAATTTAAAATATTCAAAAGAAGTATTATAAATATGACCTCAATGACGGATGTAAGGGGCTGAGACAGTAATCACGATTCCAGAAGAGGAAATTATTTTTAGAATCTCAAAAAATAAAAAAATTCTTCATAAAATCCTAACTAGAAAATTATTCTAATAAAGATCTAAGTTTGATTTTTTTAGTTTAAATTTTTACTCTAATAGTTCTACTCAGTTCGTTATTAGTATAGACCAATAATTTTAAGTTGGTATAGAACAATATTTATTTTCTTAGAATGTACCAATAATTGGTTTTGGTACGTACCAAATGCTTTTTATGTTCGTTTTAATGTTTTAGGGTCCCTATACACTTATGGAGGGTGTTTTGTCATGTGACCAAAGGTAATGTCTGGATATATTTAGAATCTCAATCGAAGATATCGTGGAGATCCACCTATTGGTACGCGCCAAACAACGTTTTTTCTGCAAAAATAATACATAAATCGATGCTGAATAACTTTTTTCATGATAAATACAAATTGGTACATTCCAAACACATTCCTCCAGTACATTCCAAGCACATCAATTTGGTACATTCCAAAGAGATCTAAATATATATATCTAAAACAAAAATTAATCTTTTACAAAATATATTGAAATTAAAAAAATAAAAAAACAAACAGAAACCAGAATAAAAAAAACAAACAAAATCCCATCTCTTCACACGCACTTGGACTAGAATTTAAAAAAAAAAATCCTGCACTTTGAACAAACACGGGAACGGGTGGGTGAAGATGGGATGTATTCAAATCGGCATCATAATGGTGGTGGGTTGATGGGCTTGTGAAGATAAGGATGGTGGTGGGTTTCTGTGCAAGACTGTGGCGGTGCAGGTTGCTGAGTGCTCGTAAAATGGTGGAGAATGGGCCACGGGGCGGCGAGGCGCTGGTGAGGTAGCGGAGATCTGAGGCGTGCTTTCCGTCGGAAGCCGAGATCAGAGGACGAGATCGGAGACGATTCAGGAGATCTAGATCGGATCTTCTAATGTGAGATCTAATCGCGGCTGTGCAGGAGAGATCTGGATGTCGTGGCTTTGCAGGAGAGCTCTGGGGGTCGTGATAGGGGTCGTGGCTGCGCAAATGATGATGGTGAAGCCCATGGTGGTGGAGGAGGCACGCGAGGAGGAGGTGCGTTGATGATGATGGCTGCACAGTTGATGATGATGAAGCTGGTGATGATGTTGCGCAGCTGACGATGGTGAAACCGATGGTGGTGGAGGAGAGTGGTGCTGGTCGTGGCTTTGCAGGAGAGCTCCGAAGATCGTGACTGCTGTTTTGTTTGTGGTCAAGGGCGGAGAGGATGAGAGAGAGATGAGGGATGACACAGTGAGATTAGAGAGAGAGGTGGGTTAGTTCTGAAAATCAGAACCGTAATAGGTTTTTTTTGTTAAAGTTTTTACTAGTAATAGAAGGTTGGGAAGGCTTTTTAGACTTTTATTGTATCTGGTTGGGAGTTTTTGGTTTAGTTATAAATAGAATTTTGTGAGTATTATTAATGTTAGTGGACTTTTATAAATAATTGTCTTATTCCAAAATAGAGAAAAAAATTGTCCAATTTTCTTTTAACGAAAAATCTTTAAAAAAGATTAGATTTTCCTGTCTGTCTCTTGGTTTAAAATCCGGGCAAGTAAAAATATACTTCAAACCCTCTAAAACTAAAAATTATCCTAATCCTTTTTCTTCGAAATTACTCCTCTGAATCGAGACTTTTTTTTTTTCCTAAAATCTTTCAATCCAGACTTTTTATTTAAGACTAACTAATACCGTCTTAATTCATACAAACATGTCAAATTGTTCTTTTTTAATTATTTTAGGAGTAATGCTGGGTATCACCCAAAAAGTGATCACCTAAATATCACCTTTTTAGGTGGTCTAATTAAACTGTTTCTCTTTCCTAATTACTTTTTTTCTCTCTCTTATATGAAACAGTTTAATTGGACCACGTAGGAAGGTGATATTTGGATGATTGTTTTTTGGGTGATACCCAGTATTACTCTTATTTTAGGCAGCATTTTTATATTTATATCAGTTCAATACTTACATCAATCAGTCAAAAAAAAAAAAAACAATACTTTTCATCAATAAGAATTAAGGATAAAGTTGTAAGGTGTTCGAATGTTTTTAACCCACACAGAGAAGGCTGGTTTCGAATGTGGTAATTGGACCCACTAAATGTGCAATCCTCGTCAAGTATTATCTGTTTCCATCTTTATCAATAAATCATATATTTGAGTGTTTAGTTGACCCCATAGACCCTAGGCCACTGCAAACACTAAAATTTTCTTAAAAGATTCCAGATAATTTAAAGTGTTTTGGAATGTTGACAAAAAATATTTAAAATGTTTTGGAATGTTGACAAATAGGAGATTCAATAGTAAATAGGAGAAACACGATTATAAATACCATAAAGAGTAACTAATATAATCATACAACTTCCAACAATATTATTCAAGCAATCAGAAAACAAAATAAGAGTTGGAGCAAAACATTGGAGAAACATATACTTGATTTTTAGTTGATCTCTTAAAAAACCTTAAAAAACCTTAAAAAATTCTAAATATCTACACCATCATCGACATATTTCAATATATTTGAATTTGTAAATCGAAATCCCGAAAGACATGCCTAACAACTAGAGAAAACTCGATGTTTCGTGGCCCAACTGCTTATCAAATTTCGGAAGTTAATATTAATATGACACACATTCAAGATAAATTCACGGTAAAGAATGTGGATGATACTTGAGTAAAAGGGTGTCCTAATTAAAGGGATTTAATCCAAATATTGCTAAGGAAAAGTACTAAGCAACATTTGTGAGGCCGCATAAGATCACCATAAGAAAAAATCAAATAAATACCATGTCGAGCTATTGTACAATTAGACTTGAACCCATCCTTCTTAACAATGTAGAACGTTTTCCAAAGTTGTTTGCGCTCCTCGTAGTCGTTAGGCACGAGAATAAAAGACCCCTCTCCCCTCATTACATTAAGAATTGTACAATCCATTAGGTAATCATCCACTGCTACAGTAAAAATAATTAGCGACAATATATGTCTTCGCTAATGAGTAAGCTTTACTATTAGTAATGAAATGCTATCACTGAAAGTTGGCCGCTAATAAAACTATTAGAGACTAAAAAAGAAAACTCGTCGCAATTAAGTCACATATCATTAGCATGACAATCATTTATCATTTGGAACAACTTGCGTTAATATGTAGCGAGACTGTTCGTTGCTAAAGAACATATCATTAGTTAATAGTTACATGCTCATTAATGACTAAAATTTTGTCGCAATTTAGTACCTCACCAGCGACGACATTGTAGTTGCTAATGAGGTGCCCATTTGCGACTAATACTTTATGCCTTTAGCGACGACTGTTCGTCGCTAAATAACATGACATTAGATGCTAGTTAAGTGCTCAATACTAACGAAACTTTTGCCTTTATTTATTACCTCATTAACGACTACATTGTTGTCATTAATGAGGTATTTGTTAGCGACAGGGTTTTCATGCCTTTAGCATTAAATTTGTCATCGATAATGAGTGATTTTAAATTAATTTTTTTCTTGTAATTAAATATTAAAAAAACTAATTCCTCCGTTTATTTTATACCATGAAGACAATATTGAACTGGAAATTAATTGCTGAATATCCACAAAAACTAAAAATAAACTAAAACTTAATAATCGTAAGTAAATGGATACATAGTAAAAGTGAAGGGTGTGGAAAATAGTGCAATAGCATAACAATACGAATAAAAGTAAAAGTTCATACAAATAGGCTAATTATCATCTTCATCGAAGGAGTTCCCCTGTTCTTCGGGCTCTAGAGGATTAGGAGCTTGAGGGGTTTGTTGGTACTCAGGGGGATCGTAAGACGACATGCCTTCATGTTCCTGGTTCTCATTAGACAAATTTAAAATTAACTGATGTCCTTAATACCATAATTCACCTGTGTGCTAGTAGTAGCGATCGTCGACCAGTCGGTGTTACGGGTATCTGGTGGAAAGCCATGAGAAACCATGTATCTGTTTATGTGTTCGACGATACCCCAAATATCTTACTCCACCTCAGAGTGTAAGGCGACAGTAGTAGGAGCTTTCCCATTGCTATTTGATACCAGACTAACACCAACGACCCAACTCCAGGATCCCTTGACATCACTTATTCAATCACATTCTCCACGGAGTTAACTTGCTCCTACTGTGACAATCTGATAAATGCAGGGGTGGAATATGAAGATCAAGATGACCCAGCCTCCATGGACCAAGAGCGTAACTACTATGTCAATTCAGCTTGTTACACGAATTAAACATATTCACCAATCAAGTTTAGTATTTGTTATCAAAAGTTGAAATGATGTATTAGAAACATACATCAAATGAACTAAAGTCGCCGACCCTCCACAAGTTAGAATAAATATTATACCCGACATCCTAAAGAAACGAGACATGGAAGGCAATGTAGGCTCCTCAACCGATTCTTGGACAATCGTTGGTTCTTACTCACCCACCTGTATCATGCAAAAGTATATGTTATAACATGACACGATAAAAAATACAAATTTAACATATACCTCAAGTAGGATTTCCAGCCTATGAGAGTAAATGAAAGACCCATGTCCACTTGGGGGGGGGGGGTCCCTGTTTTGTCATATTTGACGTGTTTGCCTCATCTTAATTATGTATGTTTGCCTTCATGGATTTGTAAATATTAAAACTACACGTACCTCGACATTCTCGTCGCCCAAAAAATCACAACATATGGCCCAATCTATGTTGGTCATCTCATCCGGTTTTATGATCTAGGGGGAGTACTTCTTTTTTACTTTATGTTTGTTGTCCCTATATCGGGTAGCACAAATCCACGTCAAGAGGTTTAATATATCTGTCCCATCATCCCTTTTCCGAGATGAATTTTAATGAAAGTAATCTCGCATCCAAATTCAAACAATTATATTTTCACACCCTTATATGATATTCACAAAATAATTATCAACATATGTAAATGGTTAATTACCATGAACCGATCGTAGACCCATTCCACATATTAGTTTAGAACTTTTCTTCACGCCTTATAATACGAAGGCAAGAACATTGAGGTTTGGTAGTTGTTCTTTCTCAATTTCTAGTTATAACCAGTGAAAGGGTTATCAACCAATAATATTTCAAGGTAAATATCAATATAATTAGATCTAATTATATGGATATTTCGATCTAATTTGACTTCTATGAATAGGGTTTTAGATAAAATATGTCAGACCTAATAATTCTTAGGGTAGGTTTTATTTATCCATCAAATTTTTATTTTTTCTTGCATAGTTCCTCCATTCGTCCCTTTTAATTGGTATCAGAGCTATGACTCGGTTAGATCTACATATATTTTATATCCTTAGAAGTCATAGCTTGAATGTTATGTGGCAATAAAAATATTGGATTTAATTTTTTCTGTGTTCAATATTTTGCAATACTAATCCTTCTTTTTTAGTATAACTAGGAACGATGG
This sequence comes from Nemophila menziesii, assembly GCA_029959085.1. Classification (NCBI taxonomy): domain Eukaryota; kingdom Viridiplantae; phylum Streptophyta; class Magnoliopsida; order Boraginales; family Hydrophyllaceae; genus Nemophila; species Nemophila menziesii. Next base: position 123,847,008 of record JARWIR010000001.1, on the reverse strand, counting down.
GTAGAAATTTATTTTTGTCATATGTATTGCTTTTAATTATTTATTTATTAAAAATATTATTTCATTTGGTGGCATGTCTCAATTAATTTTCGCGATTTAGTCTCTATAGAAAAAATATTATAGATTTTTTATTTGTTTAGGAAAGTTTTTATAGTCTATTATTGAATTTATGATTTAATTTTAGTTAGGTATTTTGTTAGTAAAAAAATTACCAAAATGGAAAGCGTCGTGAAACCAGAGAACGAGGGACCAAGGAGCCTAACCCAGCACTAGCCGGCGGCCAGTCAAGGCTAAACTCTGTCATAGGGTTCAAACCTGGCATGGTTTAGCTAAAAGAACTCCTTTAATGGTGATCTTGCTAGAATTCTGGAGTTATCGATGATGACAATTTTCTTAATTTTAGGAATTTGAACCAAGATAGTAGCAATTGAGTTCAACTAAATATTGTCTTAGTTTTAATTTATTTATATTATTTTAAATGAGTTTAAATTTTGGAGGCATTTAATTTTATTTATATAAACTCTTGGATTTTTTTATAACTATTATTTAATATTATTATTTAAAGAGATAATTCCCAATTAATTACACTTCCTCACTTTTCATTCTCAAAAAAAGGGAGGAAATTACTTCCTACTTACTCACAAATTTTCAACTTAATTCTCAATTTAACACATGGTCATATTTACCTTCCATTATTGCCCTTATATGGTTTTTTATTTTATTATATATTTATTAGAGCCAATTAGAGATTAATGCCTATTAAAAAATTTATTTAAAAAAAGGTGCCTAGAATAAGATTCTTTATAGAAAAATGCCCCATCCCAAACTACCCCTATAATCAAAAAAAAAAAAAAAGAAATTAGAAAAAAACAAAACAAAAACTAATAAACACACGCGCGCGTCCGTGATTTTTTTTTAAAATCGTCATAACTAATTCTAAAAAAATCAAAAAAATAAAAAATTTATATATTTGGATAAAGCAAATTAATATTTACGTCTATGATTTTTTTCAGATATTTTTGAATTTTTTGATTTTTTTGAATTTTTTTGAATTTTTTAATTCGCAGAAAACATGGAATTCCATGTTTTAGTATAAGGAATTTGCTTTCCGCAAACACGAAATTCACTGTTTAAAACATGGAATTCCATGTTCTGCAAATTTAAAAATAAAAAAAAAATCAAAAAAAATTCAGAAAATTCCGAAAAAAATCATAGACGTAAATATTAATTAGATTTATCCAAATATGATTTTTTTCGATTTTTCTGATTTTTTTTAATTAGTTATGGCGATTTTAAAAAAATTTCACGGACGCGCGCGTGTGATGAAATTAGTAGTAGGTGGTGGTGGTGGTTGTGGTGGTGGAGGTGGCGATGGTTGTGGTGGTTGTAGTGGTGGTGGTGGTGGTGGTGGTGGTTGTGATGGTGGAGGTGGTGATGGTGGTGGTGGTGGTGGTGGTGGTGGTGGTGGAAATACCCTATTATTTGTTTAAGATTTAAAAATAAATATTGTATTAAAAATAAAATAATATATTTAATAATAAGGATAGTATAGGTATAAAAAATATAAAGGAGATGTTTTCTATAAATAATTGTTCTATTAGGCATTTATCTCTAAATAAGAAAATTAGAGGCTTAAAAAAATTAAAGGCATCATTAAGGAGACATTTATCTCTAATTACCCCTATTTAATATTATATTTATATTTAATATCTGAATTTATTTTTTCATTTTTTTTAAATATTTTTTTTTTCGAATTTTTTTTCCCGAATTTTTTTTTTCGAAATTTTTTTCCCGAATTTTTTTTTTCGAAGATTTTTTCATTAACACACAAGTCCATACTGTTCTGTGTTACTGTAACTCACACATCAAGCAATTGTGTGTTACATTAACACACAATCAAATGTTCAGACTATCTGTACACTATTATCTATTACTGTGTACAAATATTCTGTACATCTTATTCTGTGTTCCTGCAACACACAATTGTTATTTGTGTGTGTTTAAGCAACGCAAAACTGTAAATGACACACAAGTCCATACTGTTTTGTGTTACTGTAACTCACACATCAAGCATTTGTGTGTTACATTAACCCACAATCAGATGTTCAGACTATCTGTACACTATTATCTATTACTGTGTACAAATATTTTGTATATCTTATTCTGTGTTCCTGCAACACACAATTGTTATTTGTGTGTGTTTAAGCAACGCAAAACTGTAAATGATAAACGCATTGTGTATCTTACCAACACAAAACACATACTGTTGTGTGTTATTGTAACACATACTTCCAGCAATTGCGTGTTGCATGAACACATAATCAGCCTACATGTACATTATTATATACCTTTGTGTACAAATATTCTGTCTGTCTGATTTTGTGTTCATGTATCACACAATTTGTTATTTATGTGTGTTTAAGCAACTGGTGTGGCCTAGGGTGTGATAAAATAATGATATAAATAAGTGCAAATACACACCCTAAACTAACACTGTACTGCAAGTATTACAGGACGTATGCAAGTTTTAATGATAAGAAGATTCGTTCCTCAGGGACTGACGAAAGTTAGAGAGAACTTATGCAATTTATCAAGTGCAGATATTAAAGGTAGAAAAGCTAATACGCTAGTAGGAAGAAGAAATAGACAAATATTTATTTGGTTTTCTAATAAATAAACTAAACTAATAAACTAAAGACAGAAAATAAATAAAAGAAAGAAAAGAAGATAGTATGAAAGTCTAGCTTAAGTAATTAGCATGCAATCCCCACTAGTTTTGCCGTTCTAAACATGTAAGGGTAAATTATGTAGTATTTCCCTAATCGGTCCCAATATGCTATCGGTAGTTTAAAATAGGATTTACCTGTGTCAATAAGGCTTCCTAAGCAAACTTTTCCTGTAATTGGTAAATAGTCACAAGAACTAAACCATAGTGATTATCTAGCTAGGTTGGGTTGTCAGATCAGACCTAATACTAGACGTTATATGCTAAACATGCAATTAAACACCGTTGTCAATGGTGACCTAATTACTAGATGGTAATTCTATATGGGCGCGCATCCACAAGAACACAGAATATAAATTCAAACACATAAACAGAGAATAAAAACTATAATTCAATTTAAAACATTAAGTTCCCAAATTAGATAGATGTCAATAAAAACTAGGGTTCATACATATATGCTAAACACTCAAACTAAAAGGAATTAATTCATACTAAGAAGAGAAGAGAAAAGAATTACAAAATAAGAGGTTGAAGGAGACATAGTTGTTGCACAGCTCCCTTGATGTCTCCCGTTTTGTTCTAATTATTAGCCCCTTGGAGACATCCTTTTAGGTGAATAAATGACTTGTTCGATAGACTTTTAAGCTTATTTGATCATATTACACTTTCTCCCCTTGGAAATTAACTATTTGCAGAATCTGAGTACATGTGCGTAAATGTGACTATTTTTAATGCAAAGTTAATTGGTTCTTGAATCTCATGAGAGACCAATCCAAGGAGAAAAAGTGAGAATAAAGTCTTAGTGTATTTTAGAGTGTTAGGGAGTGATTTCTAGTCGAGATTCTATTTTTAGAGTGCACTTTCCTATTTCGATTTCTTGATTTATTGATTTATTCTTTTTTAAAGCATATGCGGTTTAATTATTTATTTAATGTGAAGCTTTAAAGAGATAAATGGTAATTACTTAGAGGCCAAGTCAAGATAAATATGAAAGGAAAGAAGATTTACATGGAAATAAGAAGATTTGGTAAAGATTTATTCAAGGGAGGAAAAGATAAAGCTGTCTTTTGAAATCTGAAATCCAGCCACGTTTTAGGAATTAAATCATAATAAAAGATTGGCATGGATTCTAGACGAGTGGTCTGCACCAATATAAAGAGCTTTACAAGACAAGTGGTTTCATATATTGGAACTTCTCAAAAGGATAAGTATTGAAAAATATATGACCAAATCAAATCAGCAAAATCTTACCTTCTAAGAGCTACGAATTTGAGAGTCTTTGACTTGTCTTCCACTCCAAGCAAAATTCGACCTAGGTTCCTCCAACACCTATAAATACACCCCTTAACCTCCTACTTTCACACACTTCAGAGAATTAACAAGAGGCTTAAGGTTTCCACGTCAGAGCACGAAGGAGAGAAGAAGCTAGAAGCTGGAAGAGTCCTGTTCTTCCAACCATAGTCATTCTACCCCTTTAGGTTTTTCATTTATCTTTTGTATTTGAACATGAATTCCTTTTATTTAATGTTAGTTTTTAATTTCATCATGAGCTAAATTTCTTTATACTTGAGAATCGCATAAAAGGGATGAACCTTAATTAATGTTTTCTATGTTTTGAATTTGGGATTGTTAGATTTAAATTGAATTGAGTTTTAGGTATTGGATATTACTTTGTTTTCATTACTAATTCTTTTAGGAACAACTAGAATTAGCTTTTAGTATTTGGGCTATTCCATATAGTGGCGTATGGATCATCCGACAGGGGGGTTTGAATACAGATCTAGGTAATACCCGTGTAATGTCCGTTATTGACCGACAGGCTTAACTAGTTACATAGCCAAAGAGGTAAAATCTTATCATCCGAAAAGCCATATTCGACCATACAGGTGTTTATGATACTTTAGGATAGCTTCTAGGTCCCCCCGACAGGGGGCTAGGAGATATTAGAGTCCCGACTAATATTATAATTCCAATTCTACCCTTAAACATAGCATAGATTACATTGATTAGGTGGATTCCTTTGCGAGGATCAAGTATATCTCTCTTATCTGAAGTTAGTCGTTATTTGCTTTATTTCATTTCTGTTTATTTAATCTTTAGTCTTTATTTTATTTACATCTTTTAATTTACAAAAACCAAACAAAAATTCTATCTTTTATTTTTCTGTTTAGCAATTATTCCTACTACTTGATTAATATTTGGGTTGAACCTAATCCGTCCCTGAGAACGAACTTGATTATCATATATTACTTGGGACAACCGTACACTTGCGGTTAAATGGTTCCTCTATTTTGCACTTTATTTTATAACACCCCAGGACCCACCAAGTTTTTGGCGCCGCTGCCGGGGACGGTAGCGTGTGACCCCGGTGTTAATCTTTAGTAGTTTAATTGTTAGTTTAGTTTTAGTTTTATTTTTCAGTTTTACGCTTTGGGTTTTCTTTCTTTCTCAAGTTTATAGGTTTTGGTTTATGCGTGAAGATATCGTGATTCTTGCAAATCCCGAAAGCCTAGTTCGTGAAGCAAACAAAAGAAAGAGAAACGCTAAAGCAAAAGAGTTAGAAGAGCAATTAGCAAGAGAAACAATGGCTGAAGACCCAGTTGACAATCGTCAAGTTGGAAATCAACTCAACCCTCCAGCTGCTCCTGTTGCTCAGAACAATGATCCGTGGTTCGCAAATGGCCCAGCAGAAGCTCCGTTTCGGGCTCCTCCCCTCGGAATTGGCCCTGCAAATATTAGTGTCGAGAGATTCAGACCCGATCCTGGTATGCTATAGCAGTTTCAAAGTTATGGCAATTACCGAGGAACACCCAGTGAAGATCCGATCCGTGCTGTACAGAAGTTCATGCAAATTTGCGATTCTTATATTACGCAAGGAGTAACTAAAGAGCAAATGTATTTTGCTAATTTTAGATTCTTCGTTATTGATGGAGCAAGTGAGTGGCATGATTCGCAAGAACCCGGAACAATTACAACATGGGACGCATTACAAACCGCGTTCTTCGATAGATATTACCCCACGAATATGAGATTAGATGCGCAAGTTGAACTAACCTCATTCAAACAAGAGGAAGACGAGACTTTGGGTAGAAGTTGGAAGAGATTTCAGATTTGCTTACGAAGAGTCCCTGATCATGGCCTCACAGAAGTTCAACAGATGAAGATATTTTACCGAGGACTTGATGGCGCTTCAAGAAAGGATCTAGACTTGCTTTGTGGTGGTGGATTCCTACAGGTACAGCCAGTTCATGCGAAGATTATTTTGAATAGAACTGTGACAAACGAACTTGGGTGGAACACTGTGAGAACACCTATTCGAGGTGGAAGTACTGTGTCAATTGAAGAAAAAGTCACCGCCATGGAAAACAAACTCGAACAACAACTGAAACAGCTTACTCTAGCTATTACAAAAGGTGCTACTGGTAGAAGAGCAGATGTTAATGTTACACAAGAAGTTTATGGATGTTCTAACTGCGGTACACAAGATCATGATTGGGAGACCTGTCAAAACAATCCAGAATCCGTAATGTTTGTATCCAACCGAGGAAATTACAATTCAAGTGGTCAAGGTTATCAACCGAATAGAAACCATCCTGGTTTCCAGTATTCAAATCCAAATGGGGCTGCTAATCCAACCTATGCATATCAACCACGCCCCCAAGGAAACAACTTTCAACCAAGACCTCAGAACAACTATCAAGGTGGACAAACATACGAATATCAAGCTCAGAGACAACCTCCTCAAGATGCTTATACTGAAACCATGAACCAAAAAGCTTTACCTGCTCAACCTCAAGAAGGTGCTCTAGATGTTCAACAAACCTTGACAACACTAATCAGCATTCAACAGTCTACCACGGAAACACTTAAGCTAATGGAAACACAAATGGCTCAGATAAACAAGCAATTAAATCAACGTCAGCAAGGACAACTACCGAGTGATACTGAAGAACCTAAGCAGAGAGAAGAATGTAATGCAGTAACACTTCGAAGTGGTAAGAAGCTCGCTCCACCTCCTTTTCCCGTTATGAAAGAAAAAGAAACAACTGTGAAGGAGAAACCGGTAAAAGAGGTGGAAGAAAAAGAAGATGAACCCGAAATAGTGGAAGTAGAGAAGAGTCCGGAGAAGCCAAAATCCATAGATATTACAGAAACCCGTCCTCCTCCACCTTTTCCCTCAAGAGTTCAGAAGAAAGGAGACATGGCCGAATATCATAAGTTCTTGAATATGGTACGTGGTCTCAATATTAACGTTCCGTTCTTAGATGCTATACGCGATGTTCCGAAGTACGTTAAATTCCTGAAAAGAGCCATTACCAACAAGAGACCATACCGTGAGAATGAGATGATAGGATTGCCAGAAGAATGCAGCGCTATATGCCAAAGTAAGTTGCCACCTAAACTACTTGATCCTGGGAGTTTCACGATTCCTATTTCTATTGGTAATGAGTGGCAAGGAAAAGCTTTGTGTGATTTGGGTGCGAGTATCAATTTGATGCCCAAGTCAATTTTCGAGAAATTGAAGATAGGAAACGCTAGACCAACTTCCATGATCCTCCAAATGGCTGATAGATCCCTCGCTCATCCAGAGGGACGCATAGAAGATGTCCTCGTCAAGGCAGGTACTTTAATTTTTCCAGTTGATTTCGTTATTCTTGAATACGACGCGGATAGGAATGTCCCCATCATCTTGGGTCGACCATTCCTAGCCACGGGGCGTACTGTTATTGATGTAGAAAATGGCGAATTAACCATGCGAATCCAAGACGAGACGGTAAAGTTCAACGTGTTTAGGGCTATGAAGTTTCCAGATATTCCTGAAGAGTGTTTCCGCATGGATATACTTGATTTAGCTACGCAAGAAACATTTGACTGTATGTATTTTAATGATATCTTACGAGCAGCCCTAACACTTGACTTACCGGAATTGATGGAAGAACTAACCGAAACCGTAGCTGCTTTAAATTCTGGAACTATGAAACATAGGCATCTCGCCTACGAGCTGTTCCGAGAACCTGGGGAGATAGTATCTAAAAAGAAACCATCTATCGAGTCTCCCCCACAACTAGAAGAAAAGCCGCTTCCATCACACCTGAGGTATGCGTATTTAGGTACTAACAACACTCTACCTGTTATTGTTTCAGCTACTTTAACAGGTTCTCAAGAAGACAAACTTTTGCGCATACTAAGAGCTAATAAAGAGGCAATTGGGTGGACTATTGCTGACATCAAAGGTATTAGTCCTTCCTATTGCCAACACAAAATAATTCTAGACGATGAAAACGCGCGCTCAGTTGAAGTACAAAGAAGATTGATGCCAGCTATGAAGGAAGTAGTGAAGAAAGAGGTTATCAAGTTGCTAGATGCGGGAATCATCTATCCCATAGCTAGCAGTGAATGGGTGAGTCCAGTTCAATGCATACCAAAGAAGGGTGGTATTACTACCATCTTGAACGAGCAAAATGAAGCCATTCCCTCAAGGACCGTTGTTGGTTGGAGAGTGTGTATGGATTATCGGAAGTTGAACAAGGCCACCAGAAAAGATCACTTCCCTCTTCTGTTTATTGATCAGATGTTGGACAAGCTAGCTGGTAGAGAATATTATTGCTTTTTGGATGGATATTCAGGATACAATCAGATTTATGTAGATCCAAAAGACCAACACAAGACAACCTTTACATGTCCTTTTGGTACCTTTGCCTTCCGAAGGATGCCATTCGGATTATGTAATGCACCTGCTACTTTTCAAAGATGTATGATGACAATCTTCTGGGATATGATTGATGATTTCCTTGAGGTATTTATGGATGACTTTTCTGTGTTTGGTGATAACTTTGAGGAGTGTTTACGAAACTTGGAGAAGGTATTGATTCGATGCAAGGAGACGGATTCAGTTTTGAACTGGGAGAAGTGTCATTTTATGGTTCGAGAGGGTATAGTGTTGGGTCACAAGGTTTCAAGTGCTGGTTTGGAAGTTGATCGTGCGAAGATTGAGGTAATCAAAACCCTACCCCCTCCTATTTCTGTAAAAGGGGTAAGAAGCTTTTTGGGTCATGCTGGTTTTTACCGACGTTTTATCAAGGACTTCTCCAAAATCTCTAAGCCGTTGTGCAACTTACTTGAGAAGGACACCAAATTCCTTTTTGATGAAGCTTGCATAAAGGCATTCAACGAGATTAAGGAGAAGCTTATTTCTGCACCTATTGTATTACCTCCTGACTGGAAGATTCCGTTTGAAGTTATGTGTGATGCTAGTGATCTTGCGATGGGTGTTGTTCTGGGACAACGAAAAGATAAGGTATTTCATTCCATCTACTATGCTAGTAAGGTCTTTACAAGTGCTCAAGTGAATTATACCGTAACTGAAAAAGAGTTACTAGCAGTAGTATATGCATTCGACAAATTTCGTTCCTATCTTCTTGGGGCGAAAGTTGTTGTCTTTACTGACCCTTCTGCGATTAAATACCTTATGGAGAAGAAAGATGCGAAGCCGAGGTTGATTAGATGGGTTTTACTGTTGCAAGAGTTTGATTTAGAGATTCAGGATCGAAAGGGTTGTGATAATCAGGTTGCTGATCATTTGTCACGTCTTGAAGGTTCTGAATCTAATGGAGGGCCTGAGTTGGTTAGAGAAGAGTTTCCTGACGAGAGTTTGTTTTCAGTTTATTCATTAGAAACTCCTTGGTATGCGGATATTGCAAATCTTATTGTGAGTGGTTCTTTTCCTCAAGGAGCTACTTCACAAGAGAAAAAGAGACTAGCCGACCGTGCTAAACAGTTCTTTTGGGAGGATCCTTTCCTCTACAAAGTATGCAGTGATCAGATGGTGAGGAGATGCATCCCAGATAAAGATATTCTATCCATTATTATGGGTTGTCACGATTCACCATACGGAGGGCACTTCAAAGGAGACCGTACAGCTGCAAAGGTACTACAATCCGGTTTTTATTGGCCCACTTTACATAAGGATTGTCATGAGTATGTCAAGAAATGTCATAGATGCCAGTTTACTGGTAATATATCTAAGAGAGATGAGATGCCGCGTAATAATGTTCTGGAAGTTGAGATATTCGATGTATGGGGTATTGATTTCATGGGTCCTTTTGTACCTTCTAACGGAAACCTGTACATCCTACTAGCTGTGGATTACGTGTCTAAATGGGTAGAGGCTGTAGCTCTACCAACTAACGATTCACGAGTAGTGATTAAATTCTTGAAATCACACATCTTCACTAGACATGGTACACCTCGAGTTATTATCAGTGATGGAGGTTCACACTTTGTGAACAAATATTTGAAGAAAGTTCTAGAGAAGTATGGTGTGAGACATCGTGTATCTACCGCGTATCATCCACAAGCCAATGGTCAAGCTGAGGTCTCTAATCGAGAGATCAAATCCATTCTTGAGAAGACAGTTGGTTCCACACGCAAGGATTGGTCAATGAAATTAGATGATGCGTTGTGGGCATATCGTACTGCGTTCAAGACACCTGTGGGTGCATCTCCGTATCGTATTGTGTATGGTAAGGCTTGTCACTTACCTCTTGAGCTTGAAATGGGTGCCTATTGGGCAATTGCGGAGATGAATATGGATCCAACCTTAGCTGCGGAGAATCGTATGATGAAGTTGAATGAACTTGACGAGTTTCGATTTCATGCCTATGAGAATGCCAAACTTTACAAAGAAAAAACGAAGAGATGGCATGACAATCGGATTCGTGAGAAGAAATTCAAAGTGGGGCAGATGGTCCTCAAATATAACTCCAAGTTCAGCAACTATCCGGGCAAGTTGAGATCAAAGTGGCCTGGTCCGTTCGTGGTGACCAAAGTTACGCCTCATGGAGCGATAGAGATCGAGAATCCAGACGAGCAACGCACCTTCATGGTGAATGGGCATCGTCTAAAACTTTACCATGTAGGCGAGGATACCAATCGCAGAATTGATCCACATCCGGGGGAGGTCATGTACCACCTTGAAGCTGAATAGATGCGAGAGGTAACCCGTCGAGCTTAACGACGTTAAACAAAAGCCATTTCATTGTATAATAGTTTATTGCTTTCAGTTTTTCAATTCCTAGTGTACAATTCTAAGTTAGTGTCAAGTTTTAGTGCCTACTTTTAAAGAAATGAGAAGGGTATTGTGTTAATGGTGTAGGAATCGAGTTTGGGAAGCTAGGAAAAATTTTGTGGAGAATTCAATGCTGGCGCGGACTACCCCGCGGTGTACCCCCTATACCGCAGGGATGTACCGCGCCCCAAAAACCCGTACCACGGGTACGCACCACGGGTCTTATCCAGAGGCGAGAAAAAAATAGCCGCGGTGCACCATGCCCTATACCGCATGCACAAAACCCGTACCACGGGGTGTGTACCGCGGGTTTTTTGACGGAGATGGTGCGGACTACCCCATGCACCGCACCCCTGCACCGCAGGGCAAAAACCCGTACCACGGGGTGCTAGCAGGGGGTCAAGATAGGAGCGAAAAAATCAATAGCTGTTGCGCGCGGACTACCCCATGCACCGCAGGGATGCACCGCGCCAGGCGGTTTGTGAAGAGTTTGAAGCCCAGTCAACTTCTAACCTTAAGGAGATAAACCCTAGCCTCTTCCACATGAATTTTCCAGCTCACAACCCTATAAAAACACCTTGAAGTTTGATTAAACCTCCACAACAAACACATTAACATCATCAAATCTCTCCTCCATCCTCCATAAACATAACCTCTCCATCAAATTTATCACGAAACACCATTAAACACAATCAAGATCATCAAGCTTTCAAAAGTTCTTCCAAGATTCATCAAGAAAACAACTTCCTTCATCTAATCCAAGCAAGAAACTCAAGCTATACCAAGTTTTCTTAACTTTATTTTATCCTTGGTATAAACTTGAGTTTGGGGTCAATTCAACCATGACAAACAGAACAGATGCTTTGGATTATAAGAGGAGGTGTTGTATCCTAGGGAAGAACAAGAGTTTTCCTGGTTCCACAATTGAAAAGGCCATCAATCTTGATGAGCCTACTGAAGAAACACAAGAGAAGGCACCTGCACCACCACAACACGGGAAATTAACAGCAAGGATGAGGGTATCATCAAGGCCTACAGACAAGCTACAATTTCAAGTTCAAGGTTCTTCTTCTTCTCAAACTGATTCTGGAATTCCTCCATGGGCTCACAATCTGCAACAAGAGTTCGAACTTTTACGATTAGACATCGGAGCACTTTGGAAGGAAATTACACAGAGTAAGTCAACATTGGAAGAGGTAACTTTGTTCATGGATATTGATAATTATACTCCCCCTCCGGAGGAGGACACTATGGATCTTCATGGCCAGGTACCCCGTTCTAATTCTTCTTCTTAATTGATGGTAGACACTAGTTAGGTAGTTTAGATTAATTTTATTGCTTTATTGAGTCTTTTTCGAGTCATGGGGACACGACTCACTTTTGAGTTTGGGGTGGGGTTCGTTGCCTCATCCCAATTTTTTGTGATTTACATGCTTCCCTAAAATTAATCTTAGGGTTGCGTGACTGTAGAGACTTTTAAATGCCCCCATCAAGCATGCTTTTTGTGAATTAATGATAGAAAATAGTTGACTTTAGGAGTTAGTATGAGCTGAACTTTGATTGCATGCAAACATGAGATAATTGATAGGGCGAATTAATGAACAATGCAAAAGAAGTAAACTTGTGCTTAAGGATAATAGGTGCTTTGTAGAACGTGAGATCTAAATGAGTAGAGAACCCACTTAGGTATGAACTAGAGACGAGTTGTGTAGATAGGAAAATGATAGAGGCAGTTCTTTGTTAGCCCTTTGAATCCTTTTTAGCTGTCTATCCCTGAATTAATTTTATCCTTCTTAGACAAATTTTTGGCCTTTAAGCCTTTCTTTTGTCGCCACATTATAAGCCAATTTCCCTTTAGATTATTAGGCAATGACCATATGACCCGCACTTGAATCACGATCCTGAGACTTCCTGTCTTGAGCTTGAGTTTGGGGTGGTGGGTCCACTATATGGGAATTTACATTGGGTTGGGATTTTTGAGCTTATCAATGATGCTTTGTGCTTTACATAATGATGATTTACAGGTTTATTGTATTGTAACCCTTTGCCGGGGTAATAGTGAATGGAAAAGAAGCTTCGAGCTCAAGTTATGAATAGGCATAACTATGAAAAATAGCATGATATCTCAACATCATAAAGAGAGTCATAGCTATAAGAAAAGAAAAAAAAACGAATGATTTGAAAAGATTATCTATTCGGACCGGCAAAGTGGAAATTTTTATGTGAGTCATCCTTAGTGCTTATTGGGTTAATTTGGGGACGCTAATTAAGCGCGTCAATTGGGTTGAGTGAGAACGTTATTCGAGTGTAAACTCAAGCTCTTGGACAGTTGTTGATGGTAAGTGAGGAGAGAGCCAAAAGCTCACTTCAAATTTACCAAATATACATACCATACCGTCCTTCAGCCTATGCTAAAACCGTAAAGACCTCGTGATTCCTAGATGCACAGTGAGTTAATAGGGATTATTCTAAGTGGAACATTCAACACAAGTAAGGATCGAGGAACACCCTATAGCCACCATCTTGAGATAAGTAATAAGCGTAACCTTCTAGCATTGTGAAATTAATTTTGAATTGATATTGTTTTGTATTTGATTTTGCATGATAAGTGTAGGTGTATATTAATTCTTAAGTTAGACTATATGAAATTTGTTTTAAACTTTGCTTTGGGATTATTTTCTAGATTCTACCTTCTGCATTCACCTAAAAGATCCTTGTTTTATTTTTATTTTTCTTTGTCGGGACGACAAAGGTTTGAGTTTGGGGTCTTGATGTCTCCCGTTTTGTTCTAATTATTAGCCCCTTGGAGACATCCTTTTAGGTGAATAAATGACTTGTTCGATAGACTTTTAAGCTTATTTGATCATATTACACTTTCTCCCCTTGGAAATTAACTATTTGCAGAATCTGAGCTTTTGTGCGTAAATGTGACTATTTTTAATGCAAAGTTAATTGGTTCTTGAATCTCATGAGAGACCAATCCAAGGAGAAAAAGTGAGAATAAAGTCTTAGTGTATTTTAGAGTGTTAGGGAGTGATTTCTAGTCGAGTTTCTATTTTTAGAGTGCACTTTCCTATTTCGATTTCTTGATTTCTCGATTTATTCTTTTTTAAAGCATATGCGGTTTAATTATTTATTTAATGTGAAGCTTTAAAGAGATAAATGGTAATTACTTAGAGGCCAAGTCAAGATAAAGATGAAAGGAAAGAAGATTTACATGGAAATAAGAAGATTTGGTAAAGATTTATTCAAGGGAGGAAAAGATAAAGCTGCCTTTTGAAATCTGAAATCCAGCCACGTTTTAGGAATTAAATCATAATAAAAGATTGGCATGGATTCTGGACGAGTGGTCTGCACCAATAGAAAGAGCTTTCCAAGACAAGTGGTTTCATATATTGGAACTTCTCAAACGGATAAGTATTGAAAAAGATATGACCAAATCAAATCAGCAAAATCTTACCTTTTAAGAGCTACGAATTTGAGAGTCTTTGACTTGTCTTCCACTCCAAGCAAAATTCGACCTAGGTTCCTCCAACACCTATAAATACACCCCTTAACCTCCTACTTTCACACACTTCAGAGAATTAACAAGAGGCTTAAGTTTTCCAAGTCAGAGCACGAAGGAGAGAAGAAGTTAGAAGCTGGAAGACTCCTGTTCTTCCAAACATAGTCATTCTACCCCTTTAGGTTTTTCATTTATCTTTTGTATTTGAACATGAATTCCTTTAATTTAATGTTAGTTTTTAATTTCATCATGAGCTAAATTTCTTTATACTTGAGAATCGCATAAAAGGGATGAACCTTAATTAATGTTTTCTATGTTTTGAATTTGGGATTGTTAGATTTAAATTGAATTGAGTTTTAGGTATTGGATATTACTTTTTTTTCATTACTAATTCTTTTAGGAACAACTAGAATTAGCTTTTAGTATTTGGGCTATTCCATATAGTGGCGTATGGATCATCCGACAGGGGGGTTTGAATACAGATCTAGGTAATACCCGTGTAATGTCCGTTATTGACCGACAGGCTTAACTAGTTACATAGCCAAAGAGGTAAAATCTTATCATCCGAAAATCCATATTCGACCATACAGGTGTTTATGATACTTTAGGATAGCTTCTAGGTCCACCCGACAGGGGGCTAGGATATATTAGAGTCCCGACTAATATTATAATTCCAATTCTACCCTTAAACATAGCATAGATTACATTGATTAGGTGGATTCCTTTGCGAGGATCAAGTATATCTCTCTTATCTGAAGTTAGTCGTTATTTGCTTTATTTCTTTTCTGTTTATTTAATCTTTAGTCTTTATTTTATTTACATCTTTTAATTTACAAAAACCAAACAAAAATTCTATCTTTTATTTTTCTGTTTAGCAATTATTCCTACTACTTGATTGATATTTGGGTTGAACCTAATCCGTCCCTGAGAACGAACTTGATTATCATATATTACTTGGGACAACCGTACACTTGCGGTTAAATGGTTCCTCTATTTTGCACTTTATTTTATAACACCCCAGGACCCACCAACTCCAGACTTCTTCTCTTGTGTTGCAGCTTCCTCTTGGCCTTAAGGTCTGGCCAAGGATGATTTTAGAGTGTTAAGAGGCTGTATTTATAGGGTATAGGAAGACCTAATTCGTTTTCTTGAAGGAGAAGGAAAGTAATAGACTCCTAGTCCAACTCAAATTCGTAAGGAAATAAAGATAAACACTGCTGGACCGTTTTGAGCGTATCTTCTTCGTTATTGGTCGGATTGAGCTCCATAAGATACCAAAAGAATCGCAACAGAATTATCTTGACCCTTTAGAAGGAAATTACCAAATTCGGCCTATTTCTTAGGTAAAAACGCATATCTTTGGACGTGTATGCAGAATCCCAGATTTAGGCAGCTTTTCCTTTTCCATCTTTTTAGCCTTTCTTTCCTTATCTCCAATTTCCATGCAAATCTCTTTCCATATCTTGTAGTATTTGACTTGGATTCTAATTAATCTCCATAATTATCTTTAAAGCTTCACACTAAATAAACAATTAAACCCAATATGCTCTAAAAATAATAATTCTACAAATCAAGACTCGAAATAGGAAAGTGCACTAAATTAAGCTAAGATCGACCTATAAACTAATAAATAAGCCTAAAATGATGTCTCTGAAGTATATTATATTATCACAAATGAGGAGACATCAAGACCCCCAACTCAAAGTTGTATCGTCCCGATACAATAAAAGTAAAGAACAGTAGGGTAGTCAAGAAGAAGAAGTAGGAGGAGAATAAGAACAGAACACAATGAATGATCCTAGAGCAAAATATCTAAAAAGTCTCATGTAGTAATGCTCAAGAAATAATGCACAAAGATGCTCATGTAATCAACAATCCACAAATTCAAGTTCAGATTAATTTCGCAATGCCAGAAGGAGAGGATGATAACTTAGTTCATGTTAATGGCTATAGGTTGTTCATAGGTCCCAAATACAACATCAAATCTGAGTGGGGTCATACATCAAAATGATTCCTATCAGTCGAGACCTCAAAATATCTATCAGGGAGGTCTGAGTTATCATATTCAAGCTCCACAAAAGCTTGTGTTCTATGTTGTAGATCTCGGTTATACGACCTAGGCGGTCGACCAAGGCCTAGCGCCTAGACGGGATTACACGGGGCCTAGGCGGAATAATACGGTTCTGAATCCCGCTGTGTAATTTTGTATATTTAGTAATATATATAGTAATTATAACAATTTTAACTATTTAAGTCATAATATTCATCTAACAACACTATAGTAAATATAAAAATACTAGAAGTTGAGTTATAATATCAATTAAAGAATTCTCGAGAATAAGAAAAATAATAAGAAGGCTTATGCGGGCATGTTTTGACACTAATGGGCGCCTTGGCGACTATTTTTTGCGATTAATCGGCGCCTAGACGGGCTAGGCGCCTATTCCACAACGACTAAGGCGCTTGAAAAAAATGCCTAGAATTTTAACTAGGCGTAAGCGGCTGAGGGGAAAGTTGGTGGTCCTTTGTGTGTTCTAAAAATAAGGAAATAAGGAAAAGAGAACCACAACTGCAAGTGTACAATTGTCCCAAGTAATATATGTGATAATACAGAGTCGTTCTCAGGGACGGATTAGTTAACTCTAATGCTTATCAGATAGTGGTTAATTACACGTGAAAACAAGTAAATGAGTTTTAGAATGTTTGTTTTGGTTTTCTATAGCTAAGACAAATAATTAAAATACTAAATTAATTCAAAGATTAAACTAGACGCAAGAAAATAAAGTAGTTTACGCAAGGTATGAAAGGCAGTACTTGAGAGACGCAATGATTTCACCTAATTATCATTCATTTCATGTATTCTTTAAGGGACAAATTCGTTAATGTGTATTGGTCGGGATTCAGAATTCTCCTTACCCCCGTCAGGGTGGACTAAGGAGCTACTCTTAGGTGCTACAAACCCCGTCAGGATGATTATAATCCACCTTCAAGTGATTAAGTCTATTTTACCCAATTGTCCATAGGATTAATTAAGCTCGTCAGAGTCTATAATTTCTATCCTACGTTCATTAATTGGCTCTGTACACAGACCCCCCGTCAAGGTGATCCATTCGCCACTAAATGGAATAGCCTAGATACTAAGTCCTATGATTGGTTAATTACGTCAATAATAGTAATTAAAAGCAAATTAATGAAAAATACAATTTACCCAATTTGTTTTCAATTATAAAAATCCCAAATCCAAACACATAAAACGAAATCAAATTGAGATTAACCCATTATGCGTTCTCAAGTACTACATGAATTTAGCTCATAATTGCGGAAACTAAGAAAATAAAAGTAATAGAATTCATGTTTAAAAATTACAGAAATAAAAGATAGAACCTAATAAAGAATTGGGTTTGGCTGTGATTTGGAGAAGATGACTTTCTCCAGCTCTTAGCTTTCTCCTTTTCCTTGCTTTTGACTTTCTCTCTGGACACTCTCTTCTAAGAATGATTTAATTTGAAGAATTAAATGAGATGTGCTGAATAATGAGGTCTAAAGGCCTAGTTATAGTGCTAAATTCAGACTAGGGCTTTTACTTAGGTTAATTAGTCAAATATTAAAAAGCCCAAATCCATAATTTAAGTCCAAATCCCGTAACTGCTATACACCCTTCACTAAAACGGGTATAACTTTCTCAATATAACTCGACTCATTCAACTTGCTAATTCTTCGTAACTCGATAAGGAATCTAATCTCTTCACAACTCAGCTGCTGAATCCTCGTCTAAATGGCTCAAAATCAGTAATCTTTAGCAGCCTTCCAGATTTGCAGTTTCCTAAATCAACTCTTCGGAATATTTCTTCACGCCTTTGACTTCTTTACGTGATCTATGACTTTAATCCACGATTCCCCTCCTTGCTAGTATTCCAAACCTATCAAATTTTCACTAAAAATAAACCATATTACATGCAAAAGTTTAATAAATCCAAAAATACTAATTTCCAAGGAGTGAAATTGAAATATTGCAAATAATCATTAATAGTATATCATATTAGTTCATAATTCACCCAATTTGATGTATCCTAAGCATATAAATATAGAACAAAAAGGGAGACATCAAGACCCCAAACTCAAACCTTTGTCGTCCTGACAAAGTAATATTAAAATAAATGGTCAAAGGTGAATTGCAGAGAATATAGAAGCTAGCAAATAAACCCAAAGCAACACTTTAAACAAACCTCATATAGCAAACATTAGAAATTAATATATACATACACTAATCATGCAAAAATCAAACACAAATAATATCAATCATAAAATTAAAGTCGCAATGCTAGAAGGTTACACTTGTACTCATCTCAGTATGATGGCTATAAGGTGTTCATTGATCCTTACTTGCTTTGAACGCTCCACTTAGTATACTTCCTATTAGCTGAACTACAAATCCACTACATAACTAGGAATCACGAGGTCTTTATGGTTTTAGCGTAGGCTTAGGGACGGTAGGATATATATATATATATATATATATATTTGGTAAATTCGAAGTGAGCTTTTGGCTCTCTCCTCACTTACCATCAACAACTGTCCACGAGCTTGAGTTTACACTCATATAATGTTCTCACTCAACCCATTTGACGCGCTAATGTAGCGTCCCCATGTCAACCCAATACATAATAAGATGATTTTCAGAAACTTTTTATTTTATTCTTTCTTTATTTTTATTTTTATTTTTCATTTCTTTTCTTTTTTTCCACTTCTTCTTTGTCTTTTTTTTCTTTTCTTTTCAATCCCGGCAAAGGGTTACAAATAATAATGTCATCTGAATTTTTGTGCCTCAATACAAACACATAAGTTCCCACCCAATGAATTTTCCCATAAATGGACCCACCACCCCAAACTCAAGCTCGAGACAGGTCTCAGGATCGTGATTCAAGTGCGGGTCATATGGTCATGCCTAATAATCTAAGGGGATATGGGCTAATATTGTGGCGACAAAAGAAAGACTTAAGGCTCAAAATTGGGCTAAGGCGAATATAATTAATACAAGGGATAGAAGGCTAAAAAGGCTTCAAATGGATAACTAATAACTGCCCCTATCATTTTCCTAATTACATAGCTTGCCTTTAGTTCATATCTAAGTGGGTTCTCTACTTATTTGGATCTTACGTTCTACACACCAAACATTTTCCTTAAGTACAAGTTTACTTCTTTTGCATTGTTCATTAATTCTTCCTATCAATTACCTATGTTTGCATGCAATTAAAGTGTGTTTTATACTAATCCCTAAAGTCCACTATTTACTATCATAGATTCATATAAAGCATGCTTAAAGGGAACATTTAAGATCTTCAACAGTCAAATGCAACCCCTAATAAATTTTATTGAAAGCAAATAACACAAATAACACATAAAATTGGGATGAGGCGAACCCCACCCCAAACTCAAAAATGAGTCATGTCCCCTAGACTCGAAAAGACTCAAAGCAAATAAACTAATCTACACTAAATGAGAAGGGATAGAAAACGTATCTTAACCAGCACGAGTCTGGTTGTCAGTGTTGCGTCCAGGTTGAGGTTTTGAAGTCTTCTTCATCAATGGTTGCGTTTAAAGTGTTCTTCATCACCTCGAACTTTTCGTCAAATTTCCCACGTTTTCATCTATTCCTAGCTCTCTAATCATCATCTCCTCTATGAAAATCTTCCCTCAATACCCAATTCTCTTTCTTCATCATGTTCTTCGTACCATTCCCAACCTTCATGATCATCTCTGATGACCCCAAACTCAAAGCTTCAAGAACTCTCAAAAGTTTTGGATGAAATTGTGATTTTAGTGTTCTTAAAGGTGTATGGATATGAACTATGGTGTATTTTGAGCTGGGTCATAAATATTTCAAGGTTTAGGAAAGGTTTAATGGATAAACTTTAAGCTTTGGTGAAAGAAAAATTGGGACGAAAGTGTGAATTCTTTGGTGTTTTGGGAAGATTTATGATATGATTGTGTGTTGGATGATGTTTAGAGGGATGGTTTGATGATGTTTTGGTGTTTTGATGGTGATTTGCAGGTATTTCTGGGGTTTGGGTTCTTTTACACTGAAGTCTCATGTGTGAGAGGCTAAAACGCGAACTTTTGCGTCCTAGAATTAATTTTTTTATGACTTTCGTCGAGAGCTGAGCGGCATGCCGGCCACAGGAGCGGCTAGCCAGTCGTGAACGATGATCGCCCCAATGTCTAAGTCTCAAAAAGTTATGCAGTTTAGGCTCAAATATCACCTCATTTCGACCTCTGAGCGCAAAGATATAGCTTGCCGAACTTTTCTCTGATTGTGTCAAGATTTTTTTTTCCCGGGAGGCATAAAATGCTGCCTTCGATTTTCTGATTTTTTTTCTTTTTAATACCTAAACGCAACTCTTCTTGCGTCATACTTGACGCACTAACCAGAGAGTTGGCCTTTCGCGCGCGGATTTGCCAACTCGCTGGACGCAAAGGGTTGCGTATTCGCGTAGAAAATTTCCATCTTTTTTTTCGATTTCTCCTTGCCTACACCTCGGATTTTTGCGAACCTTATACTCGTTCATAGTGGAAATTGCGCTCCCGGTCCATTGGACTACTCAGACTTTCTCTTGGAGTTACCATTTTTCTCAGAATTACGTTTTCTTCATTTCGCACCATGTATTGCGTCTCTTTACGCACAGGTCAGAAACTTTGGGCTATGTATCAGAACTTTTTGACTTCACCATTGGATAGATCTCTAAGAAATAAGTGGTTTAGGCTCAAGAAAAAGTTAATTCCGACCTTCGAGCATCAAGTTATGATCTTCTGAAATTTTGATACCTGGGTACAACTCCAAACACGGGTTCCCGGTTTCTACTGTATTGGAACCCAAAATTTTCATTCTTTTTCGTTATAACTACCCCAAACTCGTGACCTTCACTCCTGTAATCATCAAAAACACCATCCTTTCTCATTTCTTAAAAATAAACACTAAATAAATAACCATTACTCTAATTTATACTAAGAATTTAAAGACATGAAAGCAATTTAAAACATGGGGTGTCTCCCAAGAGCACTTTTATTTAACGTCATTTAAAATTTGACGGGTCACCTCCATTATCCCTTGAGTATGTAGCCTTCCCAGCAGTGGGTGAGGTTATGTATGTCTACAATTCGCCGCCTTTGACCTCTCAAAGGTTGTATCTCTATTGATTTTGCTGTCACCAATCGAGTAACAACAAATGGTCCCATCCACGCATTTTTGAAACCTCGTGGCCTATTCTCTTGTTTAGAAGTCTTCCAAGCAACCTTGGTTCCAACCCCAAACTTATCTTTAGCTCTCTTTTTCACGGGTTCATGGTGGTGGTCCTTCTCTTTAACCTCTTTAGGTACTTCTAGAACAATGGGTAACTCAAGTTGCATCTCGTCTAGCTTTTTGTCCAAAACAATGGATGTTTCAGAACTTTCTTTTGTTATGAGCGCCACGTCTTCAATCTCAATCTCTACACTCGCATTCTCATTTAATTCTGAAATAGCTTCTGTGAATATTTGTTGCGGTGTGAGTTCTTTTGTATCACTTTCAAGCATATGAGTGTTGGTTTTGTCTTCTTTGCACGCCTCTACAAATGCTTTATCTATGTCACCATTTGAATGATTCGTCTTTATTGGAATTGTTGGTGACATGAATGGAGTACTAGGTGGCGAATCCATCCTAGTATCTTATTCTTCTATCTCTTTTCTAACCAAGATCTCAATGTTTGATTCCTCTAAACGCTGCTTGGCTGGGTTTTCCATGGATGTCATCATCCCTTCACAAGATTTATTTTCAACTTCGACTGGATTCTCAATAATTGACTCATCTATGCTTAGCGTGGTTGATTCTTCTATTGTAGGAATCTTTAGTTCACTAGGTGTAACTTGTGGTGATTCCACTTCCTTCTCTTCTTGAAGGCTAAACTCTGTAGCTACATCGAACTAAACATCACTATCTTGAATGGCCTCATCATCATAATTTGTACCTTGACCGGTTTGAATAGATGCTACTTGTTGTAGCTTCTCAATTGTTTCTGTGAGTTGCGTCAATCGTTGCTCCATTAATTGATGGTTTTGTTGCATGACTTGCACAGTTGCACTAATGATATGATAACATCGCTTTTCGCATTTAAACAATTGAGGGATTCCTCCAACTTTCTGAGCCTAAATTCATGATCTATAAAGCTTCCTCGTGTTAGATCCATGAATTTTTGTATTGGCATATACCAAGTTTGTGTTGGGTTTTGCTCTTGATAGGGGGAAATCTCCATACCTAAAGAAAAACCTGAAAAGAGACTAAAACAAGATAACGTAAAACTGAAAATAAAAATGCAATTAAACACTAAAGGATAAACACCGGGGTCACACGCTACCGTCCCCGGCAGCGGTGCCAAAAACTTGGTGGTCCTTTGTGTGTTCTAAAAATAATGCAATAAGGAAAAGAGAACCACAAATGCAAGTGTACAGTTGTCCCAAGTAATATATGTGATAATACAGATTCGTTCTCAGGGACGGATTGGTTGACTCTAATGCTTATCAGATAGTGGTTAATTGCACGTGAAAACAAGTAAATGATTTTTGGAATGTTTGTTTTGGTTTTCTATAGCTAAGACAAATAATTAAAATACTAAATTAATTCAAAGATTAAACTAGACGCAAGAAAATAAAGTAGTTTACGCAAGGTATGAAAGGCAGTACTTGAGAGACGCAATGATTTCACCTAATTATCATTCATTTCATGTATTGTTTAAGGGACAAATTCGTTAATGTGTATTGGTCGGGATTCAGAATTCTCCTTACCCCCGTCAGGGTGGACTAAGGAGCTACTCTTAGGTGCTACAAACCCCGTCAGGGTGATTATAGTCCACCTTCAAGTGATTAAGTCTATTCTACCCAATTGGCCATAGGATTAATTAAGCTCGTCAGAGTCTATAATTTCTATCCTACATTCATTAATTGGCTCTGTACCTAGACCCCCCGTCAAGGTGATCCATTTGCCACTAAATGGAATAGCCTAGATACTAAGTCCTATGATTGGTTAATTACGTCAATAATAGTAATCAAAAGCAAATTAATGAAAAATACAATTTACCCAATTTGATTTCAGTTATAAAAATCCCAAATCCAAACACATGAAACGAAGTCAAATTGGGATTACCCCATTATGCGTTCTCAAGTACTATAAGAATTTAGCTCATAATTGAAAAAACTAAGAAAATAAAAGTAATAGAATTCATGTTTACAAATTACAAAAATAAAAGACAGAACCTAATTAAGAATTGGGTTTGGCTGTGATTTGGAGAAGATGACTTTCTCCAGCTCTTAGCTTTCTCCTTTTCCTTGCTTTTGACTTTCTCTCTGGACACTCTCTTCTAAGGATGATTTAATTTGAAGAATTAAATGAGAGGTGCTGAATAATGAGGTCTAAAGGCCTATTTATAGTGCTAAATTCGGACTAGGGCTTTTACTTAGGTTAATCAGTCAAATATTAAAAAGCCCAAGTCCATAATTTAAGTCCAAATCCCGTAACTGCTATACACCCTTCACTAAAACGGGTGTAACTTTCTCAATATAACTCGACTCATTCAACTTGCTAATTCTTCGTAACTCGATAAGGAATCTAATCTCTTCATAACTCAGCTGCTGAATCCTCGTCTACATGGCTCAAAATCAACAATCTTCAGCAGCCTTCCAGATTTGCAGTTTCCTAAATCAACTCTTCGGAATATTTCTTCACGCCTTTGTCTTCTTTACGTGATATATGACTTTAATCCAAAATTCCCCTCCTTGCTAGTATTTCAAACCTATCAAATTTTCACTAAAATAAACCATATTACATGCAAAAGTTTAATAATCCAAAGATACTAATTTCCAAGGAGTGAATTTGAAATATTGCAAATAATCATTAAAAGTCTATCATATTAGTTCATAATTCACCTAATCTGATGTCTCCTAAGCATATAAATATAGAACAAAAAGGGAGACATCAAAAATTGACGCCTAGGTGGCTCCTAGGCAAAGAGATCTACAACATAGCCTGTGTATGATCATCTAGAAAACTCCCATAATGAAATTTGACTTTGGGGGCAATGTAGCTTCCAGACTTTGTCCCAATTTACCAAGTAAACTCCCGAATCTAGGCTATCATCCCAATACACATATTTAACCGAGAATATCCCATGCCCATTATTCATCCATGTCAAGAAGTCAGACTCCTCCTTACTCCCAGGCAGCCGAATATCACCTATCTCAAGCAGTTTTGAAACCAAGAGAAAAGAGTGGAAACTCTCCCAGTTACAGCTTCCGTCAGCCAGTCTATAATCATTAACCGTTTTATACATTTCCCTGCCCTCCACCTCTTGAATAACTGATTCCAGAAGGGGTCTATTGCCCACCCATATATCCAACCAGAAGGCGACCTTCTTCCTATTTTGCAAGGACCACCGGGATCCCCGTCTAACCACGACAATACCTTCCACGATGGCCCTACATACCTGAGAATCGGTAGCCTTATTAGCGTAATGAAGAACACTTGACCTGAAGTACTTATGTCGCAACACCCAAACCCATAGCACCCCGTCTTCATGGAGAATTTTCCAACCTAGCTTACCAAGCAAAGCCTCATTCATATCTTCCGCTGACCTGAAGCCTAAATCACCCACGCTCTTGGCTCGACATATATCTTCCCATGCAACCCAATGAATCCTCCTTTGGTCAATCGATGTTCCCCATATGAAATTCCTTCGTATCTGATCAATCTCCTTACATACATAACCTGGAAGTCTTTCCACTTGCATCATATACATAGGTTTCGCACTCAACACTGACTGGGATAAGGTGATGCGCCCTGCTAGAGAGAGAGAACTCGCCTTCCACTTAGCCAAAGTCCCTTTCAGATTGTTGATCAACTCCCCATAGAACCCGCGAGGTCGTCTTCCTGATAGTATAGGAACCCCTAAGTATTTCCCTAGCTCTGTACTTCTCGAGTATCCACTACATAATGTAATTTCCCTTGCAAGCCTCTCCTCCGTGTTACGTGAAAAAATAGATCAAAGACTTATCCTTGCTAATTGTCTGACCTGCATCGTGACAGAACATCTGAAGTGCTTCCTGTAAAACATCCAAATTATGAACAGAAACTTCCGAAAAGAGGATTAAATCATCTGCAAAAAAGATATAGGCACCCCCTGTAGAAATTCGGATTGGCTGCCATTCATGTTGATCCACCAAGCTTTGAATGAGTAAAGAAAGTCTCTCCATACATATCACAAACAAATACGGCGAGATAGGGTCACCTTGTCGAATACCACATTGAGCCTTGAATGCTGCCAGCTGGTTTCCTTGCCATAGTACACTCAACTCATTGTTCGCCATACCTGATATAATAATATTAGCCCACCTTTCCGGCACCCCCATATTTTTCAAAGATTCCCGAATAAACTCCCATCTAACTTTATCATACGCCTTCTTAAGATCGAATTTGAAAGCCATGAAACATTTCTTGCCTTTCATATGTCTGAATAGATGATCTACTTCACTGAAAAGAACTACATTATCTATGGTGGAGCGATTCGGAAAAAAACTGCTTTGATAAGGCCCAATAAAATCCGCTAAGAGCGGGCGCATACAATTCACCAACACCTTCATACAAATTTTGTAACAAACATTTATCAGACTAATCGGCCAAAACTGCGTAATATATTCCGGATTCCCCACTTTGGGGACAAGGTGTATAAGTGTTCCCAAAACCTCCTTCGGAAAATAACCAACCTGCAGCGCTTGGCGAATCATACTAATCATTGAAGGTCCTACCACATCCCAACTCTTGTGATAAAAATTCGCTGTTAAACCATCCGGACCTGGCGCCTTGTGAGGATTCATTTGAAAAACTGCAATGCGTACCTCCTCACTAGTGATTGGAGCCTTAAGTGACACCAAACTACCCTCTAGAAGTCTCCCCAAACAGGGTAGCAGAAATCTAGAAGGCGGTGGATCCGTAGATGCAAATAAATTCACAAAAAAACTCCTAACCCATTCTACTTCTCTCTCTTCTTAGTCTATCCACTCGTGATCAATCCCTCTGATACGATATCTCCCTGTAGTGTTCTTACGTACCTTAACAACTAAATGATAAAACTTAGTATTACGCTCTCCCGAGTTCACCCGATCCGACTTTGCCCGTTCGAAGCAATGCAGTTCTTCCTGTGCTAAGACACTTTCATATTCCTCTTGGAGCCTCTTCCCTAAATTCACCAACGAGACATTATACTTTACCTGAAGTGACTTTCGAATACCGGAAATTCTTTCCAATAACCGCCGTTTCATCCGGAATATATCTCCAAACACCTCAAACTTCCATTTCTCCAAACCATTACGAATTACCTCTATGTTATTCACCAAACTACTCCCTTCCTTGACCCAAGTTTTATCCACAAATTTTCTAAAGTTTTCATGGATTCCCCAAGCGGTCTCAAATCTGAAACGACGTTTAGCTATCGGAAATACCTTAGGTGGAGATGACACGACCAAAATAGGGGCGTGATCCGAATGAATACGGGGAAGATGTATAACTCTCGTACCTCCAAACCTTTCACGCCAAAACTGGTTGCCATAAGCACGATCCAACCTCTCAAGAATTCGCATGCCCGTATTCCATGAATTACTCCACGTATATCTCGGACCCTCGAAGCCTAAGTCTACTAAACCACACTGAGTCTGCCACCTCTCGAAATTAATTATTCACTCCTTCCACGCCCCCCACTTGTCCTCAGGGGCACTAATCTGATTAAAATCACCAACTAGTAACCACAGTTCCTGAATCCTAGCGGCAGCCAACTCTAGAGCGTCCCAGAGGTAATCCCTGAACTTTAGAAAATGTTAATATAGGCAATTTAAGATAGAATGTTAAAGTTGTTATAGACAAGGTTATCAAATTAATAGAATAATGAATTCAACCATTCCTCATGTTTAAAAATCTATAAATGAATGTGTATATTTTATTAAATTGAAGTTTTAGGTTACATCAACTTACCCCTGAGTGGAATCAGTGTCACTAGATCTTTTACCTATTTTTATTAAAAGACTGTTAAATATAATAGTAAAATATAACTATTTTACTTTACTTTCAGTTTCTTGGTGATAAATTTTCTAAGGTGAAAAAATAAAAAATTATTTCTACTTCGCTCACTTATATATACCTTTGGTTTATCAATTGAGGTTTATTTTGTTGTTCTTTCCTATGGGGTTTGTGACACGCTTGTCCTATAGATTGTCCGTTTTTGGATGTTACATTGTCATACTTTTGTATACTACTTAATAAAAAGTACGCTGTTTTAAAAATAAATAAAAAGCTTCCACGTTGGGACAATCATAAATTATAAACAGTTAAAACACTAATTCTGCTTGTCAATAAAGACGACTTAAAGTCAAGTGGGAAATTGTTTGTTTTCTTAGGCCTCATGAAGGGTACATGATCAACTATCTCAATCTGGTTTGGTTTGCTAGATTTTGATACTCATACTTAGTTGCCACCACAAGGAGACAAGTAGGTAGTTAGATGTTATTGTCGAGATATATATGGATCACATTCAAGTAGCTAATCTTTTATGGACTGTGAGGTGGAACCAATTAAGTTAAATTTTTTTTTGAATTAAGTCGATGTCTAATTTTTCACCCACCCTCCACCAACTTCCTTCTTTTGTTATTTCATTAAACACTTTCTGAATTAGAGATAATATATATAACCTTAGTTTCATTTCATTTGAAAATTGATAGGCTTTTAGCATTTAATTTTCTCCTAAGTATGCTTCTCTAGGTAAATCTTTTCATCACCGTAAAACCCAACCCCACCATCCAAAAAAACACCGATAAACGCCTTTAAATAAAACAACTACCACCACTATTAACGGCATTATTCCCGTCACTTGTCTTATGAATCTCTATCCAATTCAATATCATTATCAATTTATGATCCATTATTGTTACATCAAATATCTCTATTACTAACTGTATAAATATTTCTTTAGATATTACTCTTGTTTTTGGTAGCTTTTAGGTCCAACAATATTGGTAGGGGTTATTGTAGAAAAATATGCATATATCAGTTTTCGTTTGTATAAAGAGCAGTTATTACATAGAAGCTACTATAGAGTTTTCCACTAGGAGTAATGAAAAAGGTAAAAGTAAAAAAGATCTTGAACATGATATTTAATCTTGACAGCATCTATGCAAAAAAAAAAAATTAAGGTCCAAAAACGATGAAAAATATAATGTGAAAGGAAGCAGTTAGCTTTACTTTTGTGTAACGAACAATCAAAAGATCTTGGGGGATAAGGGAACATGTCGAGATTGAAAAGAAGGGTTTTAACTATTGTACTATGAGTCAACAATGAGGAAGATTGTGAAAAAGCATAGAAGAGTAGATCTTGGAATATAAAGAGGAAAATGTCTATTTTTTGGATGTAAATTTAAAGAATGCATATGATAGAACGCAAAAACTCAAACTCATCATCACACCCAGACCAAAGACATGGTCCAAGGCTAAAAAATAACAACAACGATGTGTATGTACATGTAGAAGAATATGAAAGATTTGAGTAGATTATTAGAACGGTAAGGAGTGTTAACCTTACTTTTTTTAACTATTAAGGAGCGTTATCTTTAATAGCAATATCACAATTAAGTTTTATATATTTTATAGGAGGAGGGATCGATTGTCGTTTTAATCACATTTTGTACCTTAATATGTACCATATGCTGAAAATATTAGGTCCGATTTCATACTATCTTTTGTGTTTATATCACTTTTGTTATTATATAAGATACTCCTTTTCTAATTCAAGTCTAAGTTTTATTCCCCCTCACTTATTAGTAGAGTTATATAGGATTCTAATAGTCATCTTTTTATCCTTCAGTTGATAATTAACATCGTAAGGATAATTAGTATTTTTTGTACTCTTCCCACTATTTGTATAGCCTTCTTAACTGTGTTCATAGGAGAAAGAAGTACTCCATTATAAGTCATGACATTCATGTCTTTCAAGACTAGCCAAACTATATTACATACTTGTTCAATAATCATGCTATTTTTTCATAACTATCTCTAATTTTAGTAAGTATCTCTGCCATCTAGTTATACACTCTATTGGTGGTATAGTTGCATGTTAATAAGCTTAGAGGAGATGATGACCATACTACTTTTGACCAAGGGTGAGCAAAGATCATGTGTTCGACTGTTTCCATGTTCATATTACAAATACCACATATAGGTGATTCATAAACTTTTCTTTTATATAGATTTTCATCAGTAGGTAATAGGTTTTTAACTATTCTTCATATGAATTACTTTATCTTGGGGGTAACCTTAAGACTCCAAATCATGTTCCATACTTCATTATTAATAGTATGTGATGTTTTAGGCTTATTATCACCATCTCTTTTTTTTTCTTATCTTGATGATTTTTTAAACATCGATAAGCTTTTTTAACAGTATATATACCTTCTTTCCCTAAGTACTAACACATATGATTTTTCCCTTTTGATAGAGGGATAAAAGTATTCAAAATTTTGTGTCCTACATCAGGGCTAAAATTTCTATATATGATGTCAATATTCTATTCCTATCATTTGGTATCATGTCCATAAGTTCATATACTTTTTTTCATAGTTCGTTATCCATTGGCCAGAGTGTAGATTAATGGTATAACCATTACCTATTTTCCATTTAATGTATTTAACTATCAGATGTCTTCCAGCTACTAGGTTTCTCCAACCCCATGAGGGTGAGTTTCCTAAGTTAGCTTCCAAGAAAGAAATGGTTGGAAAATATTTTTCTTTTAGTATTTTGTAAAGAAGGTATTATTTATTATTCATAAGATTATGGATTTGCTTTCCTAATAGTGAAATATTCATAAGGTTCATATCTCTGAAGCCTAGACCTCTTGAAAACCTACTTTTAGTATGTGATGGTCAGTTGCCCCAATGAATTTTGTTATTATTTTTACTACCTTGCTAGAAGTTTGATATATGTAAGGATATTAAGTCACATATTTTCTTTGGTATTAAGAAAGAATACATGAAATAATTAGTTAAACATGGTATCACAACTTTTATTAGAACCTCTTTACTTGCCTAAGAAAAACATAGGTTTTCCGAGTTACTTATTCTTTTGATTTTTCAATCAACTAATAGATATAGTTACCTTTCCTTAGACCTTCATCACTCAATGGATAGTCCAAGATTGTTACCTAAGTTATTAATGATCTTCATAACCTTCCAACCATTATGGACTGTATATGAGTTGGAGTATTTGTACTAAATTTAAATCCATATTTATTAAGGTTCAGACTAAGGCCAAGTGCATAACATGTTTGTGTATTGTATCACTAAAACTATTAATCTCTTCATAGTTTATTTTTAAGAAAAATAAAATGTCATCCGCAAATAGTAAGTGTGTTATATTGGGGCCACACTTAAACATTGTGATACCTCCCAAAAGTTTAACTATATCTTTTACTAGGATTGAAAGTGTTTGGGTAACTATACAAAAAAGGAAGGGAGATAGGAGGTCTCCCTGCCTTATCCCTGTCTATGGATCATTTAGCTTGTAGGTTTTACCATTTATTGATATTAAGGTGATACATCTCATAACCATGTCTTACCAATTATTACTGAAACGTAATTTTTTCTTATATATACTCATATGACTTTTGTATATTAGTTTTAACATATGTACTATATTGTTTAGTATTTTTTTATTTTAATAGGTTACTAATTCATGGGCAATCATTGTGTTTACTGGGATATGCTTTCTAGGGATGGAAGTAGATTAATTTTCATCAATTATAAGAGCCACCAATGGTTGTATTAGTTTAGCAAAATTTTGGCAATTATTTTATAAATAAAATTAGAGAAACATAACCAGTTGGGTTAGCTCAACTGTCCAGGACCCTGTCTCTCAACCAAGAGGTACAAAGTTTGAATCTTTCCTTGAACACCTAATTCTGACCTGCTTGGCAGTATGCTTGTGAAGGAGGGCATATCCTCTATGGGATTAGTTGGGTGCGGTTAAGCTAGCCTAGAACTCACGTAACAAAAAATATTAGACAACATATATGCCTATATGCCTATAATGTTTAATATTATTGGGATTATTGGTTTTTGGGATAAAAGATATAATTAAGATCCTTCAAATCCCCTTTTTTATACCAAAAGTTGACTTTATAACATCCAATTTTATTATACTCCAATAATTTAATAGAAGAAGTCTAGGTACCTATTAGGTCTATGAGCTTTGTTAATTCCTATTCATTGATATGTTTACTAATTTCCAATATTTCTAGTACTTAATTCAAATCTTTATTCATGTTTTGGTTTATCACAGCTTTAATAATCTCTAGTATACTGGAAAAATCATTATCGCCAATACTCTTATAGATAATATTTAACTAGCCTATAATATTAGTACATATTTCATTCATATCCTCCAACCAAACACCCTCATCATTTGTGATTCTCATTATTTTATTGTTTTTTCTCCTTTATTTAGTAACACCATGAAAGGATGTTGTATTTTTATCCCCTTCTTTTAGCCATACATTCTTGGACCTTGAAACCTATAATTCTTCTTTCTTTTTCCATATAACTTCAATATGTTATGAAAACATTATTTAGTGGATATTATTACACAGAGTTAGGGAGATAATTGAAAGGACAAAAGACATTGTAACTTCTACATTATAATCTTATTTACTCCTAAATAATGATAGAGTTAATAGGGTAGTGAAAATGTCTTGTATTCCCTATATAAAAAGAACTTGATCATCCTTTTTGGTTACACATTATGAAACTTCATAATATAATACTCCAATTTCTCCTTATTGTTCACAACACGTTATCAACACGACTTTACCAACCGAGCTAATGTGATTTGAGGCTTTGCGTAATTTTTATTTTATTGTTATGTAGATGTAAGTTATTTGAGGTAAGATCTATTTTGTTTATGAATATTTTACGTTTTTATATTATAAGCATAATATAATTGATTACTTTATCTCTCTTTAAGAACTTATTCCAAAATAAATTAAAGATTCATCAAAATCATATACCTCTTCAAATATATAATTTTGAAAGAGAAGATTCAACTTGAAATTGTGCAAGTTTGATTCAAGAAAAGCAATTACAATCGTTTAAAAAATGACGAGGTTAAGCAACTTAATGTTTGTTTCAATTTATAAATTATGATTACTTAAAAACAATAAGAAACTCGTCTTGTTTATGAAAAAAAAAAAATAACTTTTTAGTTTTAATTAAAAAAATAGCTCAATGAAATTATGAAGAAAAAAAATTACTATTAAAAAACAATTGACAAAACCATTAAAAAATGTCCAACTTAATAATGATCCATGGGTGAATTTATTCAAGCCTACTTGTTACAAAAGTGTGATTCATGAAAATGAGTCTAACGAAATAAATTTGTGTTCATATATTGAGAAATATTTTTGTCATATATCTTGATTTTGAAATCAAGTGAGATAATAAGTCTTATATAAAAAATTAGACATGTAATCCATATACACCACAATAAAAAAAAGTGTGGATTGAAATTGTAAAAATATCAATGTAAGATTATGAAATCCATTTATCATAATATCGTAAATTTAAGACTTAAAGTCTCAATATTTTATAAAAAAAATGAATTTATTAAATCACACAAATAAATATTGAGATGAATACTCTTAAATTGTTAAATAAGTTATGATAAAGATCGATAGTTGGCCTAATGGTTAGGCTACTCCGCAGAGACCAAGAGGTACTGAAATCGAATCTTATTGGAATAAAAAAGTCAAAGTGGCTCTCATATGTATTCAAAAAAAATAAGTTATGATGACATGAAAAAAATGGAACTTTCTATTTTCATTTATATGAAAGAGTAAATGCCTCATTTTCCCCCTGAACTATACACGTCTTGACAGATTGCCCCCCAAAGAAAAAAATGCGACTGGATGGTCCTCAAACTATGTTTTCGTGACTCGATGCCCCATGTTAACGGAAACCATTAGTTTTCGCCGTTAGTTGGTCATGTGCTCAAATTGTCATGACATTTTGCCCCATGTATTAAGTTTATCGTGACATTTTGCCCCCTGTACTTAGTTTTTCATGACTCGGTGCCTAGGGTAAAATGTCAAGAAAATTTAGTACAGGGGGTAAAATGTCACAAAAAACTTACTATAGGGGGTAAAATGTCACGACAATTTGCACACATGACCAACTAACGGCGAAAACTAACGGTTTCCATTAACAAGGGGCATCGAGTCACAAAAACATAGTATAAGGACCATCCGATCGCAAAAATTTCTTTGGGGGGTAATTTGTCACAACGTGTAAAGTTCAGGGGGTAAACGATGTATTTACTCTATATGAAATATTGAACTTTAAAATGTTAATATTTTACTAACAAGGTATTCAAATCTTAGAAGTGAGATTTGTTTAAATCCAAAAATAAATATTACTTGGCTATCTCCTTTTTTTCTTTTGATATATGGGTGTCCGGGCCAGCTTTTGCGCACCACGACTATTCCCGTAGAAAATATACAAGCCTCCTCATGCATATTCCCACTTAATCAGAACTAGGTTACCCATGTTCAGGGAGGGGATTCGAACCCTACACCTCTTGCTTTACCCCTTTTAAGGGTTGAAGATATATCAAGGCTCTGGCCAGTTGATCTACCTCAACTGGTTAGGCTATCTCCTTTGTGTTTGTAGTATTTGAAGTCAATAGTCAAATTAAGGGAGAAAAATATATGATCTAGTTGAATATATATTTCCTTATAACAGAAAATTGTTAGACAAATTGTTGTGAATTTGCCTAGTGTGACATGAAAACAATGGAACTTTCTATTATCATTTATATGAAATATTGAACTTTAAAATGTTAATCTTTTACTAACAAGATAATCAAATTTTAGAAGCGAGATTTGTTTAAATCCTATAATAAATATTACTAGGCTATCTCCTTTTTTTCTTTTGATATATGGGTGTCCGGGCCAGCTTTCGTGCACCACGACTATTCCCATAGAAAATATACACGCCTCCTCATGCATATTCCCACTTAATCAGAACTAGGTTACCCATGTTCAAGGAGGGTATTCAAACCATTTTAAGGGTTGAAGATATATCAAGGCTCTGGCTAGTTGAGCTACCTCAACTAGTTAGGCTATCTCCTTTTTGTTTGTACTATTTGAAGTCAATAGTCAAATTCAGGGAGAGAAATATATGATCTAGTAGAATATATATTTTCTTACAACAGGTAATTGTTAGACAAATTGTTGTGAATTCGCCTAGTGTGACTTATCGACATACAATTTTATGCATATATACAGTTATATTGAAAAAATTCCAACTACAAATCATGAATACCCTAATTGGTCAAAAGCAAAAAGTATCCATCTATATATTGTTTCTTCTGTAACATAAAATATAAATGTTCCACCATTATACACAAAGATGGGATCATGAACAAATAATGCTGGATATCACACCAAATCACATTACCCTTTTATCGCCTCGTATGTGGACCAATCATAAAAGAGAGAGAAATTGATAAATCAGGAAAGATAAATTATATTATTGGTCAATCTATAATGATTAATATGCATCAGATAAAGAATATTTATACTGAAACCTATGCATAAAGAAAGATTCTCATGATAGAAGGAAGAGTTAAAAAATATTTTATAAGATACATCCTCGTCCTCGCAAATAAATTATAAGAGACACTGGGGACACAAGTCACCCATAGTAGCAAGATTTTTGAGGAGGCTCAAGCTCCAACGACGACCACACTCATAATTAGGTCTCAAATCGTCATATACATTCAACAATTCATTTTCTTCATATCGAGTCTCGGGAATTTCATCGTTCTCACCATGCTTTGTCCAAATCTCATACGTGGACAAAAAACCAAATTTTAAAAGATGTGCCCTAACTTTGACCACGGTAAACCGACGATAATTCGAACACTCATTACACAGACAAAACAAAGTTTCTTCAAAATCATCTTTTTTTTTAGCAAATGCGAGAAATTCTTCTATCCCCTTAACAAATTCACGCGAAACACGATGAGCGGAAGTAATCCAACTTTTATCAATACCCGAAGTCATCCTCTACTACCAATATAATCAACTATAATATAAAAGAATACAACATAAATGTCTCATAAATAAAATGAAAAAAAAATTATTACATCACCAATTAAATACATAAGTATAAAATGAAAAAGAAAATTATTACATCAACAATTAAATACATAAATATAAAATGATTTTTTTTATTACATCACCAATTAAATACATAAATATAAAATTAAATGCTTAAAATATATTACATCACCAAATAAATACATAAATAAAAAATTAAATGCATAAAAAATATTACATCACCAATAAATATATATCTTTTTTGTGCATTTATTTCTCATACAATATATATATATATATATATATATATATATATATATATATATATATATATATATATAAGATTATAAGATATTTCGAAATACATAGTGATACTATATATAGCATTAACTACACAATTGTAATCAAATAAAAAAAAGATGAAAAAAGTTTTATAGAAGAAAAATACCTACTTTTGGGAAAATTTAGAAAGATAAATTGATAATTGAGGAGGTCCCACGTTGTTGATTGACCCGGGAAAGGTTTTCCACGTGTTGAAAAACCTAGTACTTAATACTATTTAGCATTAACTACACAATTGTAAGCAAATAAAAGAAATTTGAAAGAGTTTTATAGAACAAAACTTTTGGGAAACTTTAGATGGGGGAATTGATAATTGAGGAGGTCCCACATTGTTGATTGGCCTGGGAAAGCTATTGCACGTGTTGACATAATATTTGATGATGAATTGTGGGAAAAAATTGGGAGAGTTTTGAGAGAATAGTGGAGAAGTTATAAAATAATGGGTGTTTGAGGATCCCAATTCGAAACCCACTGTCATAAATACGCTACACACATTAGCGACTTCAAAAAGTGTCGCTAATAATGTAAAAGTCGTCGTTATTAGTCACCAATAGCGACCACATGTGTCGTCGTAAAAAGCTAAACTTCATTAGCGACTACACAAAGTCGGTGGAAAAAAATTAACAAATAAGAAAAAGTAGCGATTACTTGCATAATACTAACGACTACTTCTTGTAGTCGTTAAAAACAAAAATTTAGTACGACTACTTTGTAGTCGAAAAAAATGTAAAGTATTCGTTATAACAAAGTAGTCGTTAGAGACATAATCTTTAGCGACTACATTAAGTAGTCGCAAAAAGTTTAGTTGCGAGAAATCTCGCATGTAGTAGTGCTTGGCGATAAGTCACAGTATAATTGATCTTCAAAAGGAAACTGTGACTCTCCAAACTGAAGAAGAATACAAAACTCAAGACCTCCAACTCAAAGTTGTGTCGTCCCGACAAAATAAAAAATAAGAATATAGGGAAGTCTCTAATATATATTGGCTAAGTCAATTAAGCATAAACGGAAGAAGATAGAAGAATGTGAGTATGAATACCAAAACAACTACTTAGCAAATTTCATGTAATAATAATTACAAACTAAATCATCTATATACACTTATCATACAAAAATCAACACGGTTTAATTTCTAGATTAGATTAGTTTTGCAATGCACGAAAGATAGGTTCTTCATTTAGTTTGATATGTAGGCTGTAGAGTGTTTCTTGATCTAAAATAGTATCCAATGATCCATCTATTATTCTCTATTAGTTCAATTACTTCTTAATCACATAGTCAAGAATCGTGAGGTCTTTAAGGTTGTAATGCTAGCTTAGGGATGGCATGATCATATATTTGGATAATGTAGAGTGCGATTTTGACTCTCTCTTCACTAGCCATCAACGAATTGACCTAGAGTTTGAGTTACTCTCATAAATGTTCTCATTCAACCCAATGATTTGATGCACTTAGTATCCCCAATAACCCAATAATATCAAGATGATCACATAAGAATTTCCATTTTGCCGTTCTAATTCACATAATCTTTTCATATCATTTTTTCTTTTGTACATTAGCTATGACTCTCTTTTTGATGTGAGATATCATGCTACTTCTTTCAACATATTTCTTTTCTTTTCAATTTTTCTCTTTTTCTTTTATCCCGACCAAGGGTTACAATGTAATAACGAGTGAATCATCATCAAGAGAACATAGTCATTATGTTGAACTACGTAAATATTGTATCACATTTATCTTATAGTATTGCTATTTCCTTTATTTTACTATACATATAATTTTTTTTGCCTAACGCCTATCCGGATTTGTAGCATATAAACATAGGTTTTACTTAAAGGGTAGTGAAACTATGACTACGAGTTATATCTTGTGAATTTAAAAACATTTAACCTAAAATTTATGTCTTAATAACTAATTTATCAATATAATTCAAACTTTAGCTATTCTTATAGGAAAGGTACATGGTAATCCCTTAATATTGATTACTAATAGAGAAATAATATACATCCATTAAACCAAGCATTGAGAAAACTAAAGAGTTGTTTGGAAATTACTTAGTCTTGTCATTAGTTATATTCTTGAAATCTTAATATGTTTTGAGTCTTTTAAAGTGACTAGATTCATTGGTTAATTGGGTTATGAAAGCCTATAAATTGACACCATGGGTTGATGTTTGAATAAGAAGAAGAAGAAGAAGAAGATAGACAAAAACTATCAAAGAGTAAGAATTATATAGGTAAGTTAATAGTGAGTGTGTAACAATCCTATGGTGGTTAGATTTTTGGGTGAGTATGAGAGTTCTTTGTACTTTCTTTTTGAAAAAGGTTTTAAATTGTTTCGTATAAAAAACAAGTTATAATAGTGTGAGTGGTTATTTTGAAATACTCCATGGAAGTAGACATTTTTGTCGAATCACGTAAGAAAATTTTGTTCTTGTATTTTCATTATTATACTGTGCACAATCCTATAACGTGAATTTCGATATATTTCCAACAAAATGGTTATAGAAGTCTAGAAAAGGAAGATGGCGGTTGCACAAAAATATGAAGGTATGTTGTTCGGTGGCTGGTGAAGAAAAGTACGCGTGGTCAAGTATCGAGTGCCTGCCCGAAACAAGTAAGGGAGTTTAAGACGAAAATATCATTCTTAGTTATTGTCGAGATGTTTGTGGATACTCGTCAAAGGATGAACTGCTGAGATTTGAATCAATGCATTGAGAAAATTACAGGATTGATTAAAAAATAAGTAGTCTTGACATATGTTATAGTTTTGAAAACTTAAAAGATTTTGAATATGCAAAGGTGACTAAATTTATTGGTTAGTTAGGTTGTGAAAAGTTATCGATGAATACTATGGACTAATTTTTGAAGAGAAGAAGAAATTTTGTAGTCCAGTTAGATGTGAATGTGTAACCTTTCTATTTTTGAAAAAAAAAAGTGTAACAATTCTATAGTGATTAGACTTTTGGGTAAGTATGAGAGTTTTTTTGTTTTTGGTTTGTAAAAAGATTTTGTGTTTTTTCATACAAAAATTAAGTTGTATAATATAAGTAATATATTGCATTACTATATAGACGTAGGTATTTTTGAACGAATCACGTAAAATATTATTTATCTTGTCTTTTTAATTTTTTTATGTCTTAGATTTTAGAAGGTGGATTTCGATAATTTTCAAACATCACTTTATTATTCGAACACAAAAAGAAAACATTGTTATAAAATATTATATTAAGTTGATATACACCAACAAAATACCTGATAAAGTAGTAACATGTATAAGTGACGTGATGTACAGCTGCGCAGCATCTTGAGCCTCGCAGCAACTCAAGCTAATAGGTACATAGCTACTTACGGTTTTCTGTATATTATTCATATCATATTGTAATTTCTCTAAATTCCACAGAATAATAATACAAAATATATTTTTCTATATTTCAATTTATCGTCGTTAATTTTTTAACACATTATCCGTACGAGTCTCTGCCCTATTTATAAAATCGAAAATCATAAGTTTACAGAAGGATTTATTTTTCTTCTTCTTTTTGAAAAGGGATTTGCTGTTCAATTATTCAGATGTCAGGTTTGTTTTCATTTAAAGATTACAATTGAATTTGTGATGGCGATCATAATTTGTTTATGAGCTTAAGTCAGTAGCTTGCTAAATCAAAGCTTAACTATCAATATGTGTGTACATCTATATCATTTCATATCATAAGCACACCACGAGTGTATATACAGCAAAACTAAGTGGTACTCGAAGGAAAGATTTCTTTAGCTGTTCCCATATGATAATAATGGAAAAAAGAAACAGAAGTTCTATTTTTTTTTTTTTAGACAGAACAGAAGTTCTAATTTAAAACAAAAAGAATTGGATTGCTTTTTATTATAAATAATAATAAAAATTAAAAGAAAGGAAGAAATAAATAGATCTGATCTACTTCGCGGTGTGGAAATAAAAGAAGTAAATTCTTTTTTTTTTGTCAAAAACTTAATAATATAAATCAAAATAGTTCATACAAGGTTTTAACCAATCCTCGAAACGGGTGGTAAAGAAGATAGAGACCTAACTAACTGGGGAGGGGGTTTAGGCAACCAATCACTTGGCAAACCACCTAAAAGCTTTTGTCTTGCGACCCAATCAGCAAAATAGTTGATTTTCCTAGGAATGAAATAATAGGATACTAATCTATTACAAATTAAATTCTTAATATCTGAATACAGTATTTCGTGCTTTGCATTTGTAGGAGCTTTAGGTTGATTGAGCATATCCATCACCACTTTATTGTCACTCAAAACTCGAATATCCTTAAACTAGAAATTAATAGCCGAAACTAACAAATTATAAACTCCTATCAGCTCAGCTTCCTCTGCACTGTAAGATAAGAAATTTCGAGCATGCCCATGAATTAGTGTATTATTCTTATATAGTAAAATATAAGCAGAAGAAGAATTAAAATCAGATTTGAAAGATACATCTGAGAAAGCGAAAAGTGTATTATCTGTAACATTTTCATTCCATATTTTCACATGATTATTACCTGTATTTGGAGTATTATATATGCTTTTACCTTTCTTGTTTTCAGAAGTCCTTTTTCTTTGTTGAATATTCATTCTCATAGCATCATTTTCGTTTGGTATTGTGGTATTACTTGTATAAGAAGTAGAAGTAGTGGTATTCGTAATATTAGCCTAAGAGTTTATATTCTTACTATTTTTAACTTAAAAGAAGTAAATTCATAAATAAAGGTACGCCATAATTATTTTGACTAGTATTTTAATTTTGTTATAATAGTTTATTATTTTGATTAAATATCATATAGAATAATTATTTCAGACGAATACGGGTTAAAGATTTCTAACCTATTATTTTGAGCCACGATTATATTTCTCGAGTAATAATATCGTGAGCAAAAGAAAAACCTGAAGTTTTTCGAGCCAAAGAAAATCCCGATGTTTTTCGAGTCAAAGAAAACCCCGAAGTTTTTCGAGTCAAAGAAAAACCCGAAATTTTTGAGTCAAAGAAAAACCCGATATTTTTCAAGTCAAAGAAAAACCCGAAGTTTTTCGTGTCAAAGAAAATCCCGATGTTTTTCGCCTAGGGTGTGATAAAATAAGATAAATAATAAGTCAGAAAACAACGCACTCTCACCCTAGACAGGCACAATACTGCAAGTATTACAGGACGTGGCAAGTTTTAATGATAAGTTGAGTTCGTTCTCAGGGACTTAGTGTGTTATACGAATGGGTAGAAATAACGAGTAAGAAGTAAATAATTAAAAGACAAGAAAATAAATAGAGAATAAATTCGAAAAATTAAATTAAACTAAGGAAAATAAAGAAAGTAAATTAAATACGAAGACATATGAGATGAGAAATTTAGCTTAGGTTTTGCTAGTATGCACTAATCCTTCTAATTCTTTCTATTAAATCTAGTTAATAAAGGAGATAATTAGCTCTTAAATATTTAGTCAAGATTCTAAATTCCCATACCTTAGACCTTAAGAGCGACTAAGGGGGCTACAGACACACCACGAGGCTAGTTCAAATAGGATTATCCTACGCCACTAGGGCCCTAAGCAATCAATTTCCATACATGGTGATAGTGATAAAATTATACCCTAATGACTATCTAGTTGGAATTAGTGTTGTCAGGACCAATATCGACACTAGACGTTATGTGGTGTTTCAATAATTAGACACCCAGCTAAGGAGATCATCTAACTACTATTAAGGTAATCCTATACTCGTGCACTAGCAAGGAAAACAGTCATTAAATCTGAATACATAAACAAATATAAGGGTAAGCAGCTAATATCAGATTAAAACATGTAAT
This sequence comes from Nemophila menziesii, assembly GCA_029959085.1. Classification (NCBI taxonomy): domain Eukaryota; kingdom Viridiplantae; phylum Streptophyta; class Magnoliopsida; order Boraginales; family Hydrophyllaceae; genus Nemophila; species Nemophila menziesii. Next base: position 123,805,327 of record JARWIR010000001.1, on the reverse strand, counting down.
TCCCAAAGAAACTTAGATAGAAAGAAATTAGAATTCATAGATTATACATGATGCAAAACCCAAGCTATGGGAAGTTTAGTTCATACCTGAAGGAAATAAACTAAAGGAAATAATAAAAGATATCATCTTGCTCTCTACAATAACTTTGAAGAATAAAACCTTAAGAACTAATTACTATGAGGCAAGGATGATTTACAAGTGATATAAGGGTGTATTTATAGGTGTTTAGAAGACCTAATTCGTTTTCTTGAAGGAGAAGGTAAGTAGTGGAATCCAAACCCAACTCAAATTCGTAATCCTAAAACATGAAATCAGGCCCGTTTTTGTTTTGGTCCTAGCTGCTTCAATACTCATCCGTTTGACGCGTATGAGTAGTCGAAATTCATTATCTCGGAAAGATCTTCAACTTTTCTCTTGACCGTTTCTCCAAATTCCACACCGTTTTTGATATATAAGCTGATTTGTGGTCGTACGTGCAGAAATTCAGATTTAAGGCAGCTTTTCCTTTTCCATGTTTTTAGCTTTTGTTTCCTTATATCCATACCATGCTTATCTCTTTCCATATTTCTTAGTCTTTGACTTGGACTCTAATTAATCTCCATAATTATTTTAAAACTTCACACTAAATAAATAATTAAACCCAATATGCTCTAAAATATTATTTTACTAAATCAAGACTCAAAATAGGAAAGTGCACTATTTCTCAAGAAAAACGATTAGAAAGACTTCTAAATCACTAAAAATGATGTCTCATCTTAACATAAATCTATAACAAATAAGGAGACATCAAGACCCCCAACTCAAAGTTGTATCGTCCCGGTACAATAAAGATAAAAACAAAGGGAAGTTTATAAATACACACATAGGTAATTTTCAACACAATGGGAAGAACATAGCTGAATATATAGAATAGACATAAAGCAATTACTCAGAAAATTTCATGCAATAATATTCATAAACTACATACCTGTACACTTCTCATATCCATAGTCAACACGGCTTGAATTCAAGATCAGATTAGTTTCGCAATGTAAGAAGGATTGGGACTTTACTCAGTTCACCATGGAAGCGATAGATTGTTCATCGAACTTCACTAGTACCCAAAGATCCACTTAACTACTCTCTAATGGCTCAATCACTTCTCGATTACATAGCAAAGAATCAAAAGGTCTTTAAGGTTATAATTTAGGCTTAGGGACGGTATGATAGTATATTTGGATAATTTAGAGTGAGCTTTTGGCTCTCTCCTCACTAGCCATCAACGAATCGCCCTAGAGCTTGAGTTACTCTCATAAAACGTTTCTCACTCAACCCAATGAATTCTTGATGCATAATTTAGCATCCCCAATAACCCAATTAAAGCATAAGATGTTCACATAAAAATTCCACTTTGCCGGTCCGAATATATATATTTTCTTTTCAAATCAATTTTTTTTCTTTTGTATAGCTATGACTCTCTTTTTAATGTTGAGATATCACGCTATTTTTCTCATATATATATATATATATATATATATATATATATATATATATATATATTTATATATATTTATTTTTCTTTTCTTTGTTTATGCCCTTGTTGGCAAATTTAGCTCGTAGCTTCTTTTCCATTCACTATTACCCCGACAAAGGGTTACAATATAATTCTGTGAATCATCCTCAATATAAAGAACATAGCCCAATTAATAAGCTAAAAAATCCCATACCAATAACAATTCCCATAATGGTGGACCCACCACCCCAAACTCAAGCTTTAAAACAACTGTCTATGCATCGCGATTCGAGTGCGGGTCATATGGAAAAGTCCTATAATCTAAAGGGATGTGGCTAATAACGTGTTTTAATAAAAAGCTTTAGAAAAGCTAGAAGAGGCTGAGAAGGATATAGCATATAAAATCAAATAACAAGGTGAGAAGGTATAAAAAGGCTTCAAGTGGCTTCAATATGAAAGAACTGCCGTAATCACTTTCTACACCATGTAATTTCGTTATTTTCTTACCTTTAGCACTTTCATCAAACGGTTTTGTCAACTAGCTTGGATCTCACGGCCTACACACTTCTCGAGGTTCCCTGAGATCGAACATACTTTCTATCGCATTGCGCACTAATCTTTTCTTTACTATCAATGTATGTTTCCTGTAAATACTCAAAGCATACAAAATACATAGCTCATAAACATACTACTTACTATCATCAATTCACTGAGCTTATGCTTTCAAGCTATTAAACACACTCTACATCTAATTCCCATGTATCAAAAATTTTAATTTCTACCTAAAAACAGAAAAATGGAGATGAGAGACAACGAATCCCCACACCCCCAACTCAAAAATGAGCCGTGTCCCTACGACTCGAAAAAGACTCGAAACAGAATTTAAAATTAGCAGATAAAAGCATTTACAGAAATGGTAAGGAAGAAAGAGAATATACTCTCAAGACTTATTGCCTCACATTATTGATATCCAAGGTAGGATTTGCTTGATCTTTCGTTAATTGCTCAAGGAGTTTCATGATGTGCACTTTATTAGCTGTGATTTGTTCCACATCATTGGCTAAGGAAGTTTGAGCTGCTTCAAAATTGTTTAAACGCTTCTCCATCTTCTCTTGCCAACTTTTCTCCTTTTCTTCTTTTGAGATTTGCGTAGAAACCGCTCCTCTCAAGACTTTCATGATCCAATCATTATCAATATAAATTTTCTTAAACTCGAGTTTATCTTCTTCACCCAATGTAACATTCGCTTTTCGCAAAAGACACGTGATCATCGTAGGATATTTAACATTATAAACTGATTTAGGAGAGACCGGAAATCGCATCACCTCCTCAAAGATCAACTGTGCCACATCCACTTCTTCTCTTCTCAAAATACAATCCAAAAGTAGAGCGTTCTTCTTAGTCACATCCCAAGTTCGTGTGTTTCCAAAGACATTAGAAATAAGGAAATTGTGCCAAACTCTAGCATCCGGTTGAAGATATTTGTAAGGCCAAGGTGCCTTCAATTCTCCCTTATGTGATTTCACTTTTTCCTTGTCTAAAACATGCTCAAAAAGTAATTCCTCATCAAAAAAATTTTGTCTAGCAACCGCTTCACTATACTTGCAATATCCAATTAATTTCTTAAACTTGAAGTGGTTTCGAATCTCTTTAACTGTGAAAGGAACTAATTTTCCTCTAATCGGAACACAACCTTTACTATCTCGGCTAAAGAGGACTAAATAGAATTCCAAAACTAAGTCATGACATAATTCAAAACGTCTTACCATGAACGTAGACCAACCCAATTTTTCACCAAGCTCCAAGAATCTCTTATACTCTCATGTACCAACTTCTTCAGCAAATACTTTCTCATAAGCAAAATGTAGTTCCTTTAATTGTTTTTCTGCAGAAGCTATCAAGTCCTTTGAAGCTTTCTCTTTATCCATGGGTGTAGGATCTTTGAAGGGAAGAGGTTGTGTTTTCTCCTTTGAGTAAAAGTAAAGCCTTTTGCCATTAGGATCAAACATAGCTAGCTTACCTCCATCTTCAACATCGTTTTTACCCTTAGCTTTGGAACTAGAACATTTGTTATTTGATTTCTTCTCAATTGAACCCAATACCTTGCTTTTCTTCACCTCCCTTTTGTTAGATAATATTTCTGTTCTCTTAGTCATCTCAATTGACCCCCAACTCAAAGCTTTAACAACTCTTGAAATTTGAACTTTTGAATTCTTGGTTGGACAAGCTTGATTTGGTTTAGGAAAGGTGAATTGATGATGAATTTCTATGTGGGTAAGATGAATTCTTGATTGATTGGCTTGGATTTAAGAAATTGTAGGATGAATTTTGAAAATTTAAGCTCTTGATTCTTCAATCTCAATGTGTTTGGTGAGAATTGGGTGCTTGAATCTCCTTTGTAATGGTGTGGAGAGAAGCTTTGATGTGTTTTTATGATGATTGGGTAGTGTTTTGATGTTTGGGGAAGGTTTGGATGAGCTTTAATGGAGTTGGGAGAGGTTTGGAGAAGAAAGAGAGGCTTAAGGATTTAATAATTCGGAATAATACCAATTCTCCTCCTTTTATAACCTAAAAACGAAAAAAATTCTCTTTCCAGCGGCGGGGTGCGGTATACTGGAACTGAGGCGCGGTATACTGCAGCTTCTTTTCCTCGAAATTTTAATGCTCGACGAAAAACGCGTGGCCTCTACCCCGTGGTCACGGGTTTTGATCCTGCGGTGTACCGGGGCTGTGGTCCGGTATACCGGACCTATAGCTCCAATTTTTTTTCTTCTCGGCAAAAAACCCGAGTCAATGACCCGTGGTCTCATGTTTTCTTCTCCGCGGTATACCGGAAGGGTCATCTGGTGTACCGGACTGATGGTCTGAATTTTCCGAAAAATTTCGTTTTCTCCTATCGAACTCGATTTCTCCAATATCTAAGCATCAAAAATGCTAATACCTTTCCCAAATATGCAATATCAACTAAAAACAACTAAACTAACACAAATTAAAGACGTAAAAGACATAAAAACTTATAAAACTGCGGGTTGTCTCCCGTACAACACTTTTATTTAACGTCTTTTAAAGTTAGACGCGTTACCTCTATCAAGATTTGCGAATATAGCCTCCCAAACAACGAGTTAGGCTATGAACGTCAACTAATCTGCGCTTGATCCCCTTCTTGGTTCAGATTTCTATCACCTTGGCTGAAACAACCTTAGTGACAATGAATGGTCCCATCCACGAGTCTTTGAAACTACGTGGCCTGTTTTCGCGTTTGTGAGCTTTCCATAGAACTTCATGGCCAACCCCAAACTCAATGGTTGGCTCAGTATTCACAGGTTTTAAATGGATCTTCTCTGAAGGGACTTTGTGATGTGAAAGGTTGTGGATGACATGAACGGTGGGATCTAACTTCCTCGGTTTCTTGCCCAAGACATAGAAGGTCTCGGATACGTTCTTTGCATGAAGGGTAATGGTCCCTTCTTGGAATTTGATGACACTTTGACTTGTGGCCATGAAAGGTCGTCCAAGTATGATTGGAACCTGCTTATGTGCATCAAACTCAAGTATAACAAAGTCAGTAGGGATGGCGATACTACCTGCACGGACGAAGACGTCCTCCACTGTTCCCCATGTCCTGGTAACTGAGTTGTCAGCGAACTGCAACTTCACTGGAGCTTTCTCTGATTTCTGAAGTCCAAGTCTCTCGAACACGGACTTAGGCATAAGACTCACACCAGAACCCACATCGTACATAGCTTTCACCTTGAGCATACCATTTATTTGAATAGGAAGGTTAAAACTTCCCGGATCTTTAAGCTTCATTGGTAACTCTCTTTCACTTCTTCTTGAGACTCTTAGGTTCTCTCTTGGGATCTCTACACTCGCTTCTTTCTCATGAATAACTTGCGTAAAAACTTGTTGCGGTGTAAGCCCTTTCTTCTCAATCTCAAGCATTTGGGCGTTGATATTTTCAGGTGTATACGCCTTTACAAATGTCTTGAGTTCAGTGTCATCCTTAGGATTTATATCAGGAATAGTTTATGACACTGTTTCAAAAACAGGTGGCGGTTCCACCTTCTCTTCTTCTTTCTCTTCTTGCACAGCAGGTGCAACTTCAACTTCAACTCTTGGTTCCTCCTTTGAGGCTTCTTCCTCTTTCTCATTAGCCAACTTAGCTTGATAATCCATGAACGATCAAATTTCCTCTTGCATATCCTTCAGAAGCTGTATAAATTCGTATTTTTCTAAATCGTCCTCCACATCAACCTCAGAACAGTCAGATTCCACGGGGCTAGACTTGGTTGGTTCTTCTTCGGTACTCGGAACCTCCACGGCACTAATGGCAACATTTGGTACTTCCTTCTCTTCTTCAATTTCAAGGCAAATAGCCTTACAAGCTTCGAACCCAACATTGTCCTCACCTCCTTCGATAACCTCCAATTCTTTTTGTTCCATTAAATTCGTTAGAACTTTGTTCAATTGTTCTACTTGAGTACCTAAAATCTGAATTGCGGCATCTTGTCCTCGTAACTTTTCACCCTGAGCGTTCATATTCGTGGTCAAACGTTCCAAGACTTTTACTAATTGTTGATTATCCATAGTTCCCTCTTGAGGATTCTGTGGTAAAGCTTTCTGATCTAATGAATCTGCATAGGAATCTTGAACAGGTTGTTGAGGGGGAGCAGGTCTATTTTGATATTGATTTTGATACTGACCTCTTGGTTGGAAGAAGTTGTTATGGGGACGCGGTTGATAATGACCAGGATTAGCGGCCCCCTGAGGATTTGAATACTGCATACCCGGATGGTTTCGCTTACCAAATTGATAGCCTCCTCGGTTGGATATGAAATCAACAGATTGTGGATTTCCTTCGCACTCTTCCCAAGTATGATTATTAACCCCACATTGTTGACAACCTTGTGCTTCTTGTACTACGTTTGCTGCGGCTAAATTTCTCTGCATCTCTAGCTTAAGTTCCTTGATTTGATTCTCTAATGCGGATATTTGTGCTGAGTTTGCAGATTCTGCATCTAAACGAAGTGTACCTCGGGTCTTTGCAACAGGAGCTCGCGTGGAAGGCCAACTCCTTTCTTGATCTATATATTCTCCAAAACCTCGGTAGCTTCATTATGGTTCATGGACACGAAATTTCCCCTTCCTATGTTATCCACCTTCTCTCTACCTTGATTGTTGAGACCTTCATATAATATAGCTAACTGTAAAGAGGGGTATAACCATGGAGCGGACATCTTGTTAACTTCTGGTGAAACCTTGTCCATGATTCTCCTACTGCTTCTCCATCTTCTTGACAAAATCTTGCAAGCTCGCTTTGGTCTTTGAGTCTCATACTCTTCGGATAAAAACGGTTAAAGAAAACGGCTTGAAGTTCTGTCCATGAATTGATTGTCCTTGGTGGTTGCCTATCGAGGCACTCACCAGCTCTACCGGTCAGAAAGAACGAAAACATATGACAATACAGTTGCTTACGTGTAATGCATGGAGTAACATAAGCATCACAAATTTGCATAAACTTCTGAATCGCTCTTACCGGATCTTGAATTGATGTACCACTATAGAGTCCAAAACTTTGAAACTGACTGAGCATACCCGGATCGGGTCGAATTTGATATTTTGGATCTCCGGAGGACGGTAACCTATCGGTTGAACATGAAACGGCACGTGGAGTCCAGGAAGGTCTTTTTCAACTCGGTTTTGATCAACATTGTTTTGCCCGTTACCTCTTCCTAGTGGATGTTTTCCTTATTGTGGTACACCAGGTGGAATAAATGGTGGTGGTCATCCTGGTGTAAAGTATTGTAGTCCTCCAGGTGGGATTTCAAGTGGTGGATCTAACTGATCTTGTACGCCTGCCATAGCTCTTCTTAAGGCTCTTTCCTCACGAACACGTTTATTATAAGATCTAAAGCTCCTCCCAGGCTCCGGTAACGGAGGCCAAGAATTAAACACTGTGAAACCTGAAAAAGACTAAAGCAAACCACAAGCGTAAATCCGGAAAAACAAAAACTAAATACTAAAAAATAAAAATTAATTAAAAAATACTACTCGAAATAGATAACCCACACGCTAACGAGACACAAGTCCCCGGCAGAGGCGCCAAAACTTTGGTGTCGCCTAGGGTGTGATAAAATAAGATAAATAATAAGTCAGAAACAACGCACTCTCACCCTAGACAGACACAGTACTCCAAGTATTACAGGACGTAGGCAAGTTTTAATGATAAGTTTAGTTCGTTCTTAGGGACTTAGTGTGTTATATGAATGGGTAGAAATAACGAGTAAGAAGTAAATAATTAAAAGACAAGAAAATAAATAGAGAATAAATTCGAAATATTAAATTAAACTAAGGAAAATAAAGAAAGTAAATTAAATACGAAGATATATGAGATGAGAAATATAGCTTAGGTTTTGCTAGTATGCACTAATCCTTCTAATTCTTTCTATTAAATCTAGTTAATAAGGGAGATAATTAGCTCTTAAATATTTAGTCAGGATTCTAAATTCCCATACCTTAGACCTTGAGAGCGACTAAGGGGGCTACAGACACACCACGAGGCTGGTTCAAATAGGATTATCCTACGCCACTAGGGCCTTAAGCAATCAATTTCCATACATGGTGATAGTGATTAAATTATACCCTAATAACTATCTAGTTAGAATTAGTGTTGTCAGGACCAATATCGACACTACACGTTATGTGGTGTTTCAATAATTAGACACCCAGCTAAGGCGATCATCTAACTACTATTAAGGTAATCTTATACTCGTGCACTAGCAAGGAAAACAGTCATTAAATCAAAACACATAAACAAATATAAGGGTAAGCAGCTAATATCAGATTAAAACATGTAATTCCCAAAGAAACTTAGATAGAAAGAAATTAGAATTCATAGATTATACATGATGCAAAACCCAAGCTATGGGAAGTTTAGTTCATACCTGAAGGAAATAAACTAAAGGAAATAATAAAAGATATCATCTTGCTCTCGACAATAACTTTGAAGAATAAAACCTTAAGAACTAATTACTATGAGGCAAGGATGATTTACAAGTGATATAAGGGTGTATTTATAGGTGTTTAGAAGACCTAATTCGTTTTCTTGAAGGAGAAGGTAAGTAGTGGACTCCAAGCCCAACTCAAATTCGTAACCCTAAAACATGAAATTAGGCACGTTTTTGTTTTGGTCCTCGCAGCTTCAATACTCATCCGTTTGACGCGTATGAGTAGTCGAAATTCATCGTCTCGGAAAGATCTTCAACTTTTCTCTTGACCGTTTCTCCAAATTCCACACCGTTTTTGAGATATAAGCTGATTTGTGGTCGTAGGTGCAGAAATTCAGATTTAAGGCAGCTTTTCCTTTTCCATGTTTTTAGCTTTTGTTTCCTTATCTCCAATTACCATGCTTATCTTTTTCCTTATATCTTAGTCTTTGACTTGGACTCTAATTAATCTCCATAATTATATTTAAAGCTTCACACTAAATAAATAATTAAACCCAATATGCTCTAAAAATATTATTTTACTAAGTCAAGACTCAAAATAGGAAAGTGCACTATTTCTCAAGAAAAACGATTAGAAAGACTTCTAAATCACTAAAAATGATGTCTCATCTTAACATAAATCTATCACAAATGAGGAGACATCAAAAAGAAAAACCCGAAGTTTCTCAAGTAAAAGAAAACCCGATGTTTTTCTAGAAAAAGAAAAATCTGATGTTTTTCGAGAATTTTATTTCATGTATCAAATATATTGTGATTATTATTTACATGGGATAAGTATTCCAAATGAATACGAGAATTTCGCCATGTCATGATAATATTCCCGAAGTAATAATATCGTTAGAAAAAGTTTTTCCCAATATTACGGGTCAGAATTACATTTTCTCGTAAATGAAAAAAAATGAACCGTTGATTTAAAATCACGATTTCGATTCCAATGACTAATGTTTATTCCCCAAAGCAAATAGATTATATTCCCTGAAGTGAATATCGATTTTTAATATCTATGAAAATAGATGTGGTGGTGGTTAAAAAAACGAGTGGATTACACGTTGTATTCACATGCTAAAAATCATTCCCCGAAGTGAATGAAAATGTGTTTCCTAGAATAAAATGCAACGTCTTCCAATATATAAGAGAAGAAATCAAAATTTAATTTTATACCTCGTTTCGGTATTGTAATTAATTTATGATTTATATTCTATTTTGTAATAAGTTTATGATTTATATTCTATTTTATACTGTAATAAGTTTATGCTTTATATTCGTTGACTGGATTTCATTCCCTTAAGTGAATGAAACTTTATTCCCTGAATTTAATAATAACGTGTTTCTGAAACAAATTGCAACGTCTTTCAATATATTTGGAATTGACGTCTTGATGATTCGAACTCCGGTTGAGGTTACGGTCATTAAAGAATTAATTCTTGATTATTAGTAATCTAAATACTACAATTAAATAAATTTCTTACCACCAGACGTGGAATAAAAATAAATATCACGCAAGTGAGAAGTCACATAAGTTATCACGAAAAAACAACCATGAATGTTATCGATATAGTGGAACTATATTTTGGGTGTGTACCTGTCATATGCTAAACCATTTGGTTGATCTAAATAAAAGTTTGGATACCCAAAAGTTATGTTACCTTGTGGTACAAAATTGACATAATTGGCACATTATTATATTAGTAATTTTTAAAGAAATTTACTAAATATTCGCCAAAAGGGGTTTTTTGTATAAACCACAAGTGTCCGTAACAATTTATATCTTTGCATTATTTCTGAAAGTCACACCAGAAGTGTGTACTAGAAAATATTTTGCTATTTCTTCGGGGTTGTATTATATACAAATTTGAACAGTTGAAACGCACATTATGCAAAAACAAAGATATCACGATCCAAAGAATTTTATATCATGACATGATCGACTTGGTCATCCAGGGACAATAAGTCGAAAAATAGGAAATTCACTTTGATTCAACTTAAAAGAATCAGAAGTTTCTTTTGTTAAGTGACTACTCATATGTGTAATGCTCATTAGTAAAATTGACTATTGGACTATTTCAACTGGCAAGTTGAGATTTATGCTATTTCGCTTTCTATTATTTGATATCTTGAACACCTAAAAGGTTATATCTTTAAAAAAAAGTCTTGCAGAGTGTTATATTGATGAGATAATTTACCCCTTATTAAGGGGGAGGAGACATATCAACCTGAAGTATTGTGTGAGATATCGTGGAATATAATTTATTATTTATCATATCTTTCCACGAACTAAAGAATCGGAACTTGAAGTTCAAAAGGCGATTCATTTATAGAGTATTGTAAATAATATACAAAATGCATGCATGAACACAAAGAATTTCGTAAAATCTCATAGATCTTCTGTTAACGCTCCAGTAGATTATTGTCCTAAAAGGACATATAACAAGTATATCAACGAATGCATTTAACCAAGCATGAAGCATGGTGAACTTAAAATATATTTAACCAGCGCATGAAGCGTGTGAATCTACAATACATCTAATGAACGCCTGAAGCGTGGTAACCATGTAATGTATTTGACCAACACATGAAGCATGGTAGTCTAGTAATGCATATAACCAACGCATGAAGCGTGGTAACCCTGTCGATTTAAAATATACCACCCCCAAAGAAAGAAACCTCGTGAGTAAATGATTAAATGGTAAATATCATGGAATATTCACATCTATGTATACAACATGAATGGTTGAGTCAACTAATGTTGGCACGTGCATTACTTCTAAAGTTTGTAATGGTCCCTGCAGTGACCAAGGTACATGACTAAATGAAAGTCATATAGACCATTTATCTATCGAAAATATATGAAATCGTGAGACGGTTAATGGTATTGATATATTTTCTTTAAAATATGGATTAAAATAAATAATGATGTTCTTAAATCACAAAGTGGTTAAATTTTCGACTAATAATGAAATTGGCATACGATTTATTAAATCTAAAATCCGACTTGCATCACATAAGAACCTGCAAATACCAGAAATTGATTATGGGGAGACGTCCTTATTCTCATGTTATGGATACAATGACGTTCAGAGTTTACTTCTAGAAAAATCTTGCAGAGTTTACTATGATAAGGAAATCACCAAGATAAATGTCATGATTCGTGGATTGATATCAATGTTCTTGATGAACACATGTGCTCGAAGGAGTGCCCGAAGCATGATAAGTTCCTCAAGCATGATAAGTGCCTGAAGCACTTAGAGCGTATGTATATATTTTAAATTCTAGAAGAACGAGAAGTGCTTGGAGCATAAAAGATTTCCGAAGAATATAAAATGCATAAGGCACAAGAGAGTATTTTATATAACAGGAAGCAGTTAGAATGGATTACTTTCTCACAAGGACGATATTATTTTATGATGAGATCGTCTCATCCGGGAAATTCAAGAAGAAGATTAAAGAAATAGAAGACAAGTTCGTGAGATGTCAAAGTATATTTCAACAAATTTGCCCAGGCGAGAATCCAACAGATTCATCAACTAAAGCTATATTATACTTATGCTGAATTATGGGCTCGTAAATGTATTATGTGATTCAATGTAATTATTGTAATAATGCGTGTTACAATGAGCGGGAGACGATACTTGTACATTGTACTCTTTTTCCTTCACTAAGGTTTTTCCCACATGGTTTTTCCTAGTAAGCTTTAACGAGGCATGCCAAATATCTAAGAGAAAATTCCACTTAGGGTCTTAAACACACCCCACTCTTCTCAATCCAAACCTCTCTTTCCTCCTCTTCTTACTAAAGACCTCAAAAATAATTTAACACATGAGACCTAATATCCCAATTACAATTATACCCTCTTTCTATTTTTTTCTTCTATATATACTAATTTAGAAACACTACCATTATATTTTCAGATCCACTTTCTCTCACCTCCCTCTCCTCCCCATTTCCCCCCTGAAACACCACTACCACCATAACACCTCCACCACCACGTGGGTTTCTATTAAAGCTGAGCACCACCACCTACAGCTTCGTTTTCCGGCATCAATGGCACCACCACCGATCCTTGAGTCAAATAAATGCACTACCACATCCAGCTTCGTTTTCCGGCATCAATGACACCACCACCGATCTAGAACAGCAGCACCACTCGAGTCAAAGAAATGAACCACCGCAGCATCGGAGCTCCATTGATAGCGGCGAAGGAGACACGCAGCTCCACCGCACCGCAACATCGAAACCTGTCTTCGTCGGAGTAGCCATGGAAACCAAAATCGCCACCACCAACATAACACCACCACCACCATAACACCACCACCACCGAGCGCCACCACCAATATAACACCACCAGATCTGGTTCTTCTTCTTCTTCGATGGAAGATTCGCTGAGCAATGGCAGTTCTCTTATGCATCCTAGCTTGAACGGAGCATTGTTTGAATCTTCATCCCCTCAAAACTGCACCAGATCATGTTATTTGTGCTCCGGCGAAGGAGATTCAAGCTTCATTTGTGCAGGTTTCTTGCTCGCGCTGGGGTTACGAAGTGAAGCCATGGATGGAGCTTGGTGGTGGTGTTGGTGGGGTGGCCATCGGAGCTCTTGAACTGTGCATCGCGAACGGACCTCCAGTGCTGGTTTCGACTGCTGTTTTTTCCGGAGAAGATAGGTTGGTGATGGTGGCGTACATAGTACGCATGAGGAGTTTTTTTTCAGATCTGGTCAAACAAAAAGGTAGCTAGGTTATTTTATTATTTTTAATTGTATATTAATTTGTAATTTATTTAAAAATGTGTAATAAAGATATAAAGATGAATAAAGAATTATTTTGACTATTTTATGCTTTGATTTTTAATAATACTCATCAAATTTACTGAGTACTCATCAAATTTACGGAGTACTCATCACATTTTTCAGATTACTCATCAAATTTACCTTCACCGTGGTTTTTCCCAAAGGTTTTTCCTGGAAAGGTTTTAACGAGGCAAGCTGAATATGACCATCCAAGAAATTATGTACTCTTTTTCTTTCATCAAGTTTTGTCCCAATGGATTTTCTTGACAAGGTTTTAAAAAAACAATCATATATCATATATCTCTCACTTCAAACTTTCGTTGGTGATATCCAAAGGGGAGCGTTATAAAATAGTATATTAAGTGGATATACACCAACAAAATACTTGATAAAGTAGTAACGTGTATAAGTGACTTACAGTACAGCTGCGCCACAGTTTGAGCCTCGCATCAGTTTAAACTACTAGCTACACAGCTACTTACGGTTTTCTATATATAGTACGATATTCATATTATATTGTAACTGTTATGAATTCCATATAATAATACAAGATTATATTTCTCTATATTTCGATTTATCGCCGTTAATTTTATAACAAACATTACCTTGTTAATATTTTTTTTATGGGCCGTGGGGCTTGGCGGGCAAGGAAGTACTTTTTTTTAAAGTTTTTTTTTGTTCGAAACGTTTTTTTATAAAGTGATGTATGATGCAAAGAGCAATAAGTTAGCTAGTGCATTACTTAAAGGTAATGAGCAATATTCTAGTGATAGTATTTTAAATAGTTTTCTATAGCTTTTGCGTAGCGAGTTAGGCTTATGGTATCCTTGCTTGCTAGCTTTAATATTCTCCGAACGGGCATGCCGTAGATCTAAAAATTCAATTTATCAAGATTATTGATATTACATGGGTAACACTAACATATATTTTGGTCGAAAGGAATATATATCAAGAAAATCAACTATATTATATAGTTATTAAAAGACATTATTAATATTAATATTGCGAAACCCAATATTTATATGATAGTTGATTTGCAAACGATCAAATACTAACTAAAGCTTCTCCATAATATTTTTTTTTTAGTCAAAAAAAGCATATAAATTAAAATCAGAAATCATTACAAGTTAGCCAATTCCAAGTTGATCAAAATCTAAAGCTAACAATTTAACGGAGGGAGGGAAAGTACTTCAAAGACCAAACAACAGCATGGGACATATGGAAGGAAAGGATGAAAGGATTCTATGAGAAAGAAAAGTGGGTAGCAATATTATCTTTAATACAAATGAAATAATAAATAAACTTTTTGAAGAAAAAAGAATGAGAAGGCAAAGAAATGAAGAGGATAAAAGAAAGGATGGAAATAGTGAAAAAGGTGGTCTGGGATCAGAGGATGGGGTAGAAATGATTTGGTATAGTGATGCATCGTATACAAAAGAATGGGAACCGGCAGCAATTGCGGCTATTGGAGTTAATAATCAAAAGGTCGTCACGAGGAGAAAAGCAATGAAATGTAGAATAAAATCCTGTATTGAAGGGGAAGCATGGGCTTTGCTCCTAGCCCTTAGAACAGCTGGAGCGAACAAAATCCAGAGTAGCCTCTTCTACTCTGATAACCTTGAACTTGTTCAAGGAATTAATAAGAAAGGTGGACTTCATTGGAGTCTGAACCCAATCATCGATGAGATTAATGGATGGAGAAATGAATTTCCTTTGTGGAAAATTGTGTATATTAGGAGAGAGCTTAATGGGATCGCAGATGCGCTGGCTAAATGCATTAGAAGGAACATTAGCTTGACGGGGTGGAAGGACTTCTCAGTCAACGGTTCAGAAAGTTTTTTAGTTAATCTTTTATCTCCTTAGATTGTAATATTTTAGTCGCTTTGTCAAAAAAAAAGACCTAACAAATCTTCTCGAAGTTTTTGTTTAGCCACCCAATCAGCTATCCTATTGTTTGATACCTTGATAAAAGAGATCTTAAACTTATACAGAGCTTTACTAAACAAGATGTTCTTAACCAAAACTTTAGTCAAACTAGCTACTTTACATTTGGCATTCACTTGGTTAATAATACAACTATTATCATTCTCAATTTCCACGCTTCCAGGAGGATATCTTGAAACCATCTCACAAGCTACAAAAAACCCTCTTCCTTCAGCATCTTCCACCGAGTTTACAATAATCTCCTTTGCAAATTCTTCCACTAAGTAACCTGAAGAATCCGTTAAAACACAAGCCAAAACATTTTTATTAGTACATAAATTAACCGGGGCATCACAGTTAATTTTAAAAGATCCATGCACTGATGGTTTCTATTTTGTGTTAATACAGTTTCCCTCTTCACTAGAATGTAAAAAAGTTTCATTTCCTCCACCTAGTTCAATAATATTAACTTTTATCAAATTTCCCATTCTTCCCTGATTACTCAATGTAATGGAAATATATTTTGGATCATATTTTGTCTTGATATTAGCCTCAGTAGTGTATTCATTAGCCTGAATGTACTCCTAATAAGTTATAACTGATTTTTGAAGAGTGTTTAAAGGGTCAAGAACAATTCCTTTGAATATAAATTCATAATTTTCAAAATAAACCAAGCAATAAAGAAAATGACTTCTCCCAAGTCAGAGATAAGATCACTACTTTCTTTTGAATAAAGTTTAACAAACTGTATCTATTTCTGAACATTACAAGAAGATTCAGTAAGTGAATTAAAACTAAGTGGGCTGGCTATCCACACTGCCCTAGCCCATGAACATTGAAATAGTAAGTGTTCAATAGATTCATTCTTCTCATCACAAATATCACAAATAGGAGAGCCAATTGATCTCCTTTTGAATCTATTTTCTTTAGTTGCCAATCCATTCTCACAACATTTTCATATAATTTTTTTAATTTTTGGCATAACTTTCATTTGCCAAATAAATTTCCAATCATGAGATTCTAATGCAAAAGAAGTACTTCCTTTCTTATTATTTTTGTTCAATTCATTCTTTTGTTGAGCCCTACAAAGTTTGTTATAACAATCTTTAACGGTAACATCACCATTCTTAGAGAAAATCCAAGAAGGAGAGTCAATGGAGTAAAAAGATGAAAGGTATAACTCACATATGGTTGATGCAATATTTGTATTGAAAAATTCATAAATCAGGGCCTTGTTCCAACCCTTTTGTTCAGGAAGAATCCACTCAGAAACATAATTAGTCAAGCAACCCTGAGGTTTAATATTGACTATTGAAGTTGGGATTCAATTATCATCACAAATTCTAATTTTATTCCCATTTCCCACTGACCAGAAAATATCATTTTTAAAACAATTTCATCCTTCAATTAAACTTTTTGAACCCCAAGAACAGTTACAATTCAAAGAGGCATTTAATAAGTTTGAATTAGGAAAGTATTTGCCTATAAAAACTTTGTATAAAAGTGACTCTTTATTAAGCATAAATTTCCAAGCATTAGAAGCCAAGAGTGCCAAATTTTGAGTATGAAAATATTTAAACCCTAAACCTCCATCCTCTTTAGAATTCATCAAGGTTTGACATTTAATCCAATGTCATCTACTCTCTCCTTGATTGTTCCAATAGAAGTTGGAGATTAAAGAGGTCAAATGAGAAGTTAATTTTTAGGAAAAAAACTGACATGATGAAGTTCGGATTAGCTCCAATAATAGCCTTGACAAGAATTTCCTTACCACTTGTAGAAAGAATTTTACTATCCCAACTTTCCATTTTCTTTAAAATCATCTCAGTCAGACATTTTAAGGATTTAACAATAGATTTACCCTAAGAAAATGAAATCCCAAGATATTTTCCCAAGTCCTGTAATTTCCTCATTCTAAGAATAGAAGAGATTTTTTATTTCACTTCAGCTGGAGTATTTTTGCTGAAAAGTACTCCACTTTTGTTAAAATTAATTTTCTGACCTAAAGCAAAGCAATACCACTTAAAGTAGTAATGAAAATCTCAATAGTTTATTCATCTGCCTCTAGGAAAAAGAGGCTATCATATACAAAAAGAATATGAGAAATCATAGGGGTAGACCTTCCAATTTTTATACCTTTGAGCAAACCAATCTGCACATAATACTCAATCAGAGAAGTAAGAGCCTAAGTAACTAAGCAAAAGAGATAAGGAGACAAAGGGTCTCCCTGTCTAATACCTTTTTGAGGTGCTTCAATACCATTTTGTACTTTGGGTCATTTGAAAGAGTTGACTTTGCATTTGTTTTATAAATATAGTGACTCGCATCACTTTTGGCTCTAATAGTTGATTATGTTGTTGTAGATCATAATTCTGTTGTTGCAAGCCTTGCACTACTGATGCATCGACTTTTACCTCAATTATGCTCATATTGTCCTTTGAGAAGTTGATGAATTGACTAATAGTCTCTTTTAGCTCAATGATATCTTCTTGAGGACGTGATAGAAGTGCTACTGGAAGAGTAGCTTGATTTTCATAGGGTTGTTCATGCAGATATAGCTGTTGAGGTGATGCTTGGTGTTAATTCAAGAAATTTCTGCTGTTCCATGGAATATCCATGGGTTGCTTTTACAACCTTCACCTCAGAACACTTGTATTGGATGCTTTTCTCAACAGCCATAGCGAGTTGCTGCATTTGATCTTGCAAGCGTGAAAACCTCGCATCTGTATCAATATTAGTGGTGGGAGCTTGTGGTTGTGGCCAACTCATGTCGGTCTCGATAATTCTCTCCATACCACTCTTTGCTTTTTTTGGATCTATGGAGACAAAGCCACCACGACCCAGATTATCTACTCCCAACCACGACTCTTGATTGAATCCTTTATAGAACATTACTAATTGTAATTCTAGTGTGTATCCATGTAGTGGACATCTTGCCAACTTCTTTTGAAATCTCTTTCATGCTCCGCCAACACTCTCTCCGGCTTCTTGTAGGAAATTCATACGCTCCAACTGATCTTTCACTCGCATACTTGTTAGGATTTGGTTGAATCTTGTCCCAATTTGTTATTAGCTCGAGAGGTTGATCATCTAACCAATCGCTTTGTCTTCCAGCCAAAAATATTTGAAACATGAAATGATACATATGTTCTAGCGTAACACCTTCGGTAACGTAGGTATCACAAATTTGCATGAATTTCTGAATATACGGACCAGATTTTGATGTGTTGCACCACTATAATTCCCATAGCTCACGAACTGATTAATCAAACCCGGATCGGGTTTGAATGGAACGGCTTGAATAGCTGGATGGCGAATCCCTATGGGTTGCACTCTAAATGGGCCAGGACCTAGCTCTAACCGTTGATTCGCCATCCAAAAGTCTGAAAAAGACAAAAACAAAAGCGTAAAATAGAACAACTAAAACTAATACACTAAGTAAAAACACAAAATTAACGATGTAGTCCCCGGCAGCGGCGCTAAAAACTTGGTGGGGGCAAAGGTGTGATAAAATAGTAGGTATAAATAAGAGAACTAACACCTTATGGTAACAAGATTAACTCTCCGCAAGTGAACAAATCATTTGCAAATAATAAGTAAGTAAAACAGTTATCGATCTCAAGGACTACGGAAGTTAGTTCATAAATAGTATGATTACTACGTGGAATAGAAATAGTTGGAAAAATAATACGGAAGGACACTAAAATATTTATTTGGTTTTTATGACTCTAAACAGACTTAAATTAAAGAAAAGAAAGTAAAATAGGCGAGATAAAAGCTTATGATACTTTTGCTTGAGAACTAGCAAGTAATCCCCTACTAGTCTTGTTCTATGTTTATTATCTAAGGGAGAATAGTGTGATATACAATAGCCGGGATTCTAAATTCCTCCTTACCCCCTTCCGGGTAGACTTAGGAGGCAGCCTCTCCACTACCAGTGGACTCGGGTAAAGGGACCATGCACAATGATTGGTGGTTAAATTAAACCCTAATGACTATCCAGTTAGGCAAGCCCTTATGGATCATGATCACTACCGCACACTAGACGAATATGTGGTATTTTCTATAATTGAATCCCCCTTCCAGGTGTTAACTTAATTACTATGGTAATCCTATACGTATGCATCGCAAGTACTACATACATTAATTCAAAGCACATGATACAAAGCTATCACTATTAGATTCAATTGAATGTAAAAAGAAATCCTAAATTAAATAACATATAAAATAAGTCTAGGGTTCACACCCATATGCTAATCTCAATCTAAATAAATTAGTTCATAAGAAAGAAATAAGAATACAGAATTACGAACGGAAGGGTTGGAGTGGCATGATTAGCTTCGGAACTCCATCTTCTCTTCTTCTCTCTTGATCTAGGCTTCCTCTTGGTCTTTAGATAATTAGGGACTGGCCAAGGATGATTTCTCTAAGGTAGGAATGGATATATATATATATATATATATATATATGCCTTTGGTCAAAATATGGAGTAATCCCCAAGTTAGGGAGTCCAAATCCTATCAGAATTCGTATTCCTAAATTGTAGGACAGGATAAACATAACAGATTGATTTGGTCATAACTCCTTCATTACTTATCAAAATTTAATGTTATTTGTATGAAAACGATCGCAGTTAAAAGATCTATCTGCTCATATAAAAGGCTCCTCCTAATTCCTGACTGAATTTCTGCATCAATTTAATTAGTGGACGTATCTGCAGTTTTGGCAGCTTCTTTACTTTTCAATCATATTCAAACTTTTCTTTTTTGACTTTGACTAAGGGATTTCCTTTACTTTTCCACTTCAAATCAGTTTCCATAGGTGTAATAGCTTACATATACCTAAGTGCTACATAAATAACACACAAATTACACGCAAAAGCTCACAAAATATCAAAACACCTAAAACTAGATAAGAAAGTGCAAAGTATAAATAGAGTGAAAAAATCCCAAAATTAAATACTAAATACCCTTAAAATGATGTCTCAAGTATAGATTAATATATCACAAATATGGAGACATCATGGGTTGAATCTTCTCTAGGTTACATTCTTTACTTGTTTGACTTTGATCAAATGTAGTCTCTCCACTTGGTTGACTTATCAAATTTGGATCATTTGGCTCCATTACTCTTGGAGTTGCAGGTTCTTTTGTTGTGACCAATTTTTTTTAAAATACTGCACTCAATCATAGTTCCCCTTTTTCTAACTCTTTAAAGATTTTGTTTACGATATGTTTGAATTCTTGGTTGACCACTATACTGAGCAGAAGCAGCACATGTATCTTCTCTATGCTCCTTTCTTCTTTCTTTTTTGGGCCTACCTAGTTGCTTATAAGTAATAAGAGCCTCCACATCTGATTTACCTATCTTAGGCCACATGATTGAGCCATTGATAAGATAAATTATAGGATTATATGCCTTCATGTATGCGCATTTCCGATACCAAGGTTCAACAAATTCCTTTGGTTCCAAGCCAACATAAGCAATCACACACATTGCGTATGCACAAGGGAGTCCCATAAAAATCCCATCATTTGCAAGAACAAATTTTTGCACCTAGACTAAAAAAATACTCACCATCTGGTAAATTTATCACCTTAAACATTCTTTACCCAACTCCTTCACAATTCCAAACATCATGCTTGCCACGGGTAAGCATACAATACCTTCTCAATCTCAACCTCCTCATCAAGTAGGTCCTTATTTTTTCTAGCATCACAATTGCAGAACACTCCCAACCTAGAAAATGATAGATTTGAACACTTCACACAAATTGTTAAGTAATAAATCACACTTTGTGTGTGTTTATAAATGGCTTATAGCCCAGTTTTGAGGTGGTATTTATAGTAAGAAGTCATAAGATCTAACATTCAAGTATTTTATATTATTTTTGCACTAAACTTCTCAAAGTCTGGTTCTTTTACAGTCCCCATATCAGATCCTTGAAAATCATTGCACTAAATTGTTTTCTTGAAGTTGTTGTGGAAGTGTCTAACATAATGTCTATGCTCTATCCTAGATAATAACTCTTCAATAGTTGGACAACCCTACAAAATAAAAATAATAATAGTTTCACAATTTAAATAGATGCATAAAAAAAATTGTTAGTGCAATACCTTCTACTTCTACTTATAAGTGATTAGGATCAAGTTTTCTTGGTCAGATATGGTGAGATCCTCCACCATAAGTTGAAAAACCGACGAACATGTATCTTTGTTCTCCTTCTTAACAACGACATATATCACAAGGTATATGATATTGTTAGCATCAATCCCCACAATAGTTAAAATCACACCAGGGTGTGGTCCCTTTAGGTGGCAACAATCATGGCCCAACACTTTCCTATACCCGCCCTTAAAACCATGCCTCAAACCTTCAAAATAAAAGTAAAACCTCTTGAATCTCCCCACCCAACTACATCATATTCTTTATTTTAAGCATGAGCATGGATTTGTAAATAACAATTATGCATATTAATTATGCATATTTTTCTGCTAGTCTTTATAATGTCCATTTATAATCTCTATCTCAGTGAATGTGTTGTACATTTGTTTTTTGGTAATGTTGACATTGTATTCCTTATATACCAAAATCATGAAGTCAACTATTGTGATATTTATTTGCAGTCTTAAAGTCTCTAAGTAAATATAGCTAGGGTAAGTGGAGATCAGTTGTTTGTGATACAAAACCTTGCCATATTTGTGATCACTCTCATAAGACTTATTTGAAAATCACTCATCTCCCTCCACTTGAATGCAATTACAGACCATTTGTAATTGCTTGAATTAATGCAATTCATCCTCACTTTTATCTTATCATTCTTTCGTGTCTTTAATTTGTTATAATTCTTCAACCCATGTTGTTTAATCGCTACGTTTAACTCTTTCTTGTTTGCAATATCACACCCATACAAGTCTCAAGATCAGGCCTAAACCTTTTATACTTCTTGAAAACATCTATAATTTTCTCACCAGTTTCATCAATGCTATCCAATTCTACACTGGGATCATATTCTAACTCCTCATCACGAGTTGGTAATTCCTCACGCAAATACATACCCTCACCACCCTTATTAGTACCCCATAATTCAATTTGAACACTTTTAGTCATATTATCATCAAATAAGATGTCATCGTCGTCACTTAACTTATAAACACTATCTTCAAATGATAATTGGTTTCATTATCACTAGACTCACCAACATAATCATCATTAGACTCATCTTCATCATCATTAGTATGAACATACTTTTAAAGCTTATCCTCATTTATCATTATTCAGAATCAATTAAAGGCGTGCTTTTACATTAATGCTAGTAATACTACTCATTTCCAACACATTTGCATCTGTTTGTAAAAACGTTAACCCACTCTTAACATTTTCACCAACGTTTAAATAAAATAAGCCAAATAGCTTGTAAACCCAAGAATTCTTGCAAATTTATCAAGTTTGAACAAAGACATCTTATCACAATGGCAATTCTTCATTGCAAACAACTTACACCACGTACTTCCTTTTGACAAACTTACCCCCATAGGAAATATGTATATCAGTGTTTACTGCAAAAGATTACATTATAAAGTGTTAGATTACATTATTATTCTTTATAATCATATTATGCATAAAAGAGTCATAAACTTACCAAACTGGGGTTTTGAATTATCTGTCATTTCTTTAAAAAACAAATTATTCTTAAGTTAGACAGTTAGTTATCTATTTAGTTAAAAATCCATACATGTTCTTAAGTTCCCCAAATTATACAACTTGGTAAAAGGAAAATAATAGAAATCCTTGATTATAAGACACAACTTAAACTACTGAATTACCTTAATAAACTTATTTACTGCCGGTACAAAAAAGTCTTGAGTACAAATGTTTAAACATAATTAACCAAACACTAAACATGTCTCCTAACTCATTTACTAAACCTTAGTTCGGAAGAGTTAAATGTAGTTAAGTAAAAACACTCATTTTACAAATGTATTATGTACAAATAAATTTCTTATACTTTACATTATCATCTTAATTTTCAAAAGGGTAGACACCTAATAAAAAACTAAATTTAAAAAAAAATAACAAAAGTATTCCTCAATCGCAACTTCAAAGTTCTTCAAAGGGACTTAATGCTCTTTGATAATGTTTATCACTTCATAATGAAAAGACAACAACAAATTAACGAGTTATTGAATGTTCTTACATAAGAAATGAAACGTCAAAGTGCGTTTTGATTTTGTAATGTAATTCTTTTGCGGTATAATGGCTATATATACTATAAACAGGGAGCTGACAAGTGGATTTCGACTTACCCACTATTATAAAAGAAATATTTGAATCCCACCTGTAAGAACTATTTTAACCTTAAAAAGACTAGCCACATCACACATAACTGGAGGATTTAGAGAGGAAGACTGACAGGGATATAATAAAGAGTTATTAGCCTATTAGGTCCAAATACACAACCCACCCCCAATCAAGTCCATAATTTTTTTACTCCCTTAAAAGGTCCATGTTTTTTCTGATTTACCATTGCTACCCCTAAATTATAATAAATAAAATAAATATAACCTTTTATATATTAAATCTATAAATGGTAAACTAAAAATATAAAAAATAAATGTAAAAATAAACGTTAAAAATAATGAAACATACAATTAAAGGAAAAGTAATTTCTTCAACTTTAGCATTTTAGTAGGCACGAAAGAAAAAGTCAACGTCAACATTGTGTTACAATGAAACCTAAAACTCATTGTATTGAAAGAAAAAAAAAACTCTTCAGCCTCATCTCCTTCCACCAAGCCACTTATTCTTTACATAAGCAACCCGTCGCCACGTTGAATCTATTATCCACTATTATCAAGTCAGCTTCGTAACGCCATTAACAATTGTAAAAAAAAACCGTCGCCACAGGAACCATTTTTCACCACCATCAACCTGCCTTGGCTACGCCATTAACAATTGAAGAATACAATTTATGGTAAACGGTTATTTTTCACAATTAAAAAGACAAAATTTAGATTTATATTTTATTGTTTTTCAATATTTTTTTTTTTTTGTTCTGAAATTTTTCAATGTTTTTGGTTGTTTAATTCTTATTCTTTACCTTAAAATTTAGAATTTTATTTTAAAAAATTTTATGTTAAGATTAATGTAAAAAATGTTTATGAAAATTTAAAAAAATTATTATCACCCACTGTTTTGTACAGACACTCCATTGTTTTTTACTGTCAACCCATTACTTTTGTATTGTCAACCCACTATTTTTGTACTGGAAACCCACAATTTTGTGGTGTCAACCCATTGTTTTTGCATTGTCAACTCATTGTTTTTCAATTGTCAACCCATTGTTTTTGCATTGTCAACCCATGGTTTTAGCCTTTGTTCTCTAATTAATTTATTTTTTATTTTTTTGCACATAGGTTTGATGATTCAAGAAAATTATTTAATTATATATTATAAAATATAAAAAAATATAGAATAGTTTAGTTTTAGAATAGGAAATATTGTAATTATAGAAATATTGTGGTTTTAGAATTCTGTAATTTGGAAATGTTTTAATTACATAGTTTTTTAATTATATAAAGTAAATAATTTTTTTATGGAATGATTTGTTTAGATAAGGGTATATTGGACATTTGTTTGGTTTGGACCTTTTTAGCCAGAATTGGTGGGTTACGGACCTCATGAGTAAATCACCCTATAATAAAAGGTTGCAACATTTAGGTAACTTAAAAATTTGAGAATCATATGGAGAACTGGCCTATACTTGGAGAATAAAAAAAAATCTTTCTTTTACAAATCATACATTGTTTTTAAGTAAATTTTCTATTCTAAATTATTCTCATATTTTTATAGGATTCATTAAAACAAATAATTAAAAATATACTCTATAAAGTTAAGAATACAGTTAAAAAATCAAAAAGGAAATTATTTCCGATATCCTACAGATTTCGAGTCCGTTATTAAAATTTTTGATTTGGATCCCAAATATATCGAACTCACTGCGAATCCACGTAGGGTTGGGTGGACTTAAGCCTACCGTCAACTTAAAATAATAGTATGCCATGATCCTGGCAAGTAGAAAATAAAATATTCATAAAACTCAAGTAATATATATTTAATTACAATAAGGAAAAAATAAAAATAAAAATAAAACATAATTATATTTTAGTTTAACTGATTAAAACAAGTGTTATTAATATTAAAGTATTACTTTTATGATATAATCATATAAGTTATTAATAATTATAAAATTAAATAATTTAATTTATTATAAAAAATTTATAAAAATTGAATTTTTCATTAATATTATACTTTGAAACATAAATAAGTATAAATATATGGGACAACGCCCAATTAATTACGCGGAGAAAGTAAGTATTCCCTATTAATTACAACTTCAACTTAATTTTCAATGAAGAACAAAATATTACCCAATTACCAAAATATCCTTCCACCTATTATTAATTACTTTAATTATATATTTTATTAATTATAGTTTAATGTTTATTTATTTTTTTAAATATTTTTTTTAAAAATATTTTTTTTCAAAAAAAAAAAAATTTCGAATTTTTTTTTTGTCGATTTTTTTTTTTTAAAATTTTTTTCCCCGATTTTTTCCCCCCGGAATTTTTTTTCCATGATAACATGATGTAAGATTAGTACATATGATAATTGTGTGGTAAAGTAACACAAAATCATATGTGTTGTGTGTTGCATGAACACCCAATATGTATAATATTGAGTTGCTTAAACACACATAAATAACAAATTGTGTGATACATGAACACAAAATCAGACAGACAGAATATTTGTACACAAAGGTATAGAATAATGTATATGTAGGCTGATTATGTGTTCATGCAACACGCAATTGCTGGAAGTATGTGTTACAGTAACACACAACAGTATGGGTTTTGTGTTGGTAAGACGCACAATGCGTTTATCATTTACAGTTTTGCGTTGCTTAAACACACACAAATAACAATTATGTGTTGCAGGAACACTGAATAAGATATACAAAATATTTGTACACAGTAATAGATAATAGTGTACAGATAGTCTGAACATCTGATTGTGTGTTAATGTAACACACAATTGCTTGATGTGTGAGTTACAGTAACACAAAACAGTATGGACTTGTGTGTCATTTACAGTTTTGCGTTGCTTAAACACACACAAATAATAATTGTGTGTTGCAGGAACACAGAATAAGATATACAGAATATTTGTATACAGAAATAAATAATAGTGTACAGATAATTTGAAAATCTGATTATGTGTTAATGTAACACACAATCGCTTGATGTATGAGTTACAGTAACACAAAACAGTATGGACTTGTGTGTTAATGAAAAAATCTTCGAAAATATTTTTCGAAAAAAAAAATATTTTTCAAAAAAAAAATATTTTTCAAAAAAAAAAAAAATTTCGAAAAAAAAAATACTTTCAGAAAAAAAAAATTTAAAAAAAAATCGAAAAAAAAAAATTTAAAAAAATGAAAAAAAAAATTCAGATATTAAATATAGAAATATAATATAAATATATAATAAAATAAAAAACCATATAAGGGCAATAATGGAAGGTAAATATGACCATGTGCTTATTTGAGAATTAAGTTGAAAATTTGTGAGTAAGTAGGAAGTAATTTCCTCCTTCCTTTTTTTGAGAATGAAAAGTGAGAAAGTGTAATTAATTGGGAATTATCTCTAAATAAATTTGGTAAAAATATATAATTGCATTACACAAGAAATTGATATTGTGTAAATATTTAATTTATTTTTATCTTGATAAATATTTTATCGAAATACTTATATTTGCTCTTATTATAGCTTACATAGATAATATTAATATATCTAAGAGTTACTTTGGACTTGGAATCATTGACTCGAATCTAACCGTATCTTTTAAAAAAAAAATACAAGACGCTGGTCAATTCAACTAACCAACCTGGTTAGCATACGTTAGTGTATATCACTTTGTAACGGAAAAAGTTACAAATATATATATATATATGATTTCTCTTAATTAGTTTCTTTATACATGATTGTACGATCGAGAAAATAATAGTTATATAAGAAATCGAAGAAAAAAATCAAGAAATTCCTTTCAGACCTTCCAATATTTGAAGCCTACTTCAAATTTTTTCTGGATTCTCTACTCGCTGGATCGGACCTTATTGACAACTCTCCCCAAGGAATTAGATAAACTATTGTAACTTTCCTTCTATTATATATCTATTTATACTTAATTTAAGATGTCGTTTCTTAGTATTAATGTATTAAATAACTAATTAAATATAAGTTGTTAATAGATAAAATTTATTATCTCACGTACCTTTCTTTTTAGTTGATAATCCCATGTATGTTGTTAGAACTTAGGTTGAGTCTAATGGATTTTCGGAGTCTTGATTGCAATAGAAAATTACAATTAAGAGTTAAAAGTTCTATTTTAGCACTTAACAGGCTCCCAATTATTAAGTTTTCTTAGGCTAACTTCAATATGCTTCCGATTCATTAAAAAAAACTAAAATTAGAAGTTAAATATTCAATTATTGAACTTTTTTTTTTTGCATACTAATGAGGCTTTAAAAGCCGAAGTTGACTAATTACAATCAACTAAATCCCTTACAAAGGGTCTAATACCAATCTATGCATCCTACAACCACTACGATCATTCGTGATGCTCCGCCAAAGATAATCTGGGGGGTCCACTAACGTGCATGGTCCTTCACTTAATTCTGCTCCCTTCTTAGCCAACATATCCGCACACTTATTCGCCTCACGGTAAATACACTGTATCAAATCCCGGATGGTTCCGTAGAATCTCTCTACATTCACGTCCTATTTGGCAATTCCAATTCGTAGACCTACCACCGCCCTTCACTAGCGCGTGAAGATCTCTTGAATCAGTTTCGACAAAGAGTTCCGTAATACCCCGATTTACCGCCCACTTCAAGCCAAAGTGCAACGCTAAGGTTTCAGAAAAAGCCGGAGATTCCAAAATACACGGTCCAGAAAAACCCGCTATGAACGAGCCTTCTAAACCTCCAATATCCGCTCGATTGTACCTCGCATCAAAGCTCCCATCGACATTGAGTTCAATTATTGAACTTCAAGTTCCATAATATGTGGAAACCCAATTTTTAAGGTAAGGATCCTCATCTAGCAATAGTTTCTACAAGTCTCTAGTATGATATGCAATTTCTAGTCACAAGTTTTACTTTACAATATATCTTTTTAGTATATTATTATTCAAAAATATTTTATAGTAACTTAAATATTAATATTTTTCAAAGTTTTACTATTTTTCGTAACTTTTTTTTTGATGCATCATATGGCCAGCTTTGTTTTTTTTTTTTTCATTTTACTATTTTTTACTTACTAATTAAATATTATTTTTTTGTTTGGTGCATATTATGGCTCAAGGTGGTTAACGGTCGGTTTGGTCCGGTTTTTAGCGGTCAAAGGCCTTACCAGACCGTTCCGGTACAACGGTCCACCCTCTTAACGGATCGGCCCGGTTCGGTTCTCAGTTGTTAATATTGGAGCATCGAACCGGTTATAAGAACCGGTTTTGGTCTGGTCCTAACCGGTCCACCTTTGTTTTTTTATAAGTGTTTGTTCTTATTAAACTTTTCTTGTTAAGTGTCTTTTGTATTGAGTTACGATGTGTGGCAAAATTTTGTAATAGACAAAATCTAAAAATCCTGTTTTTTTTCAATCTTTGTACAGAGATTACAAGTTTGACAAAATGTAATGAATCTTATAAATCTAATTGCACAACTAATTACATTTACCGATAAAATAAATTACAAAGAATAATAAAATAACTTATTACAAATATAATTTAGCTAAGGAATAAATTATTACAATCACATTTCATCAAAAGAATGAAATAAAAATTATAATACTGCATCGGGAATCGGGATAAATCTTTGGGAGAAGGGTAGGGGTGGCTGTGCCTATAGAACTAAGGCTTCTTACCTACCTTTTCTATGGGTAGTGTGTAATGCTTACCCAAAAAAGGATCAAACCATCACGTAGTTCTTTAAACCCCCTTGATAAAAGTGTTAGTACGTTTTTTGAAAAATAACTTGAAAGAGTTAAGAGTCGAAGAAAGTGCTCACCATTCATCTTCATTGTGTTAGTATGATTTTGAAGGAGTTGAACCGTCACTGGAACTAGAAAGGTTGAATGGTATGTCCTTTTCGTCGGATAAAGAATCCAACTGGTCTTGTGTTCGGACTCTGCTTTTAGCCATTCTTGTAGTTGTACCACCCGTTCTAATGTCGACCCAATTATACTCATCCTTTCGTCAGATAGTTGTTTCTTACGCTCGTTGAAAGCGGATTCAGATAGAACTGAGGATGCTGGAATGGTGAGCAGGTCACGTGCCATGAGTGGCAAAATGGTCATGCTAGTATATTTTCACCAATAACCAATAATATCATAGTCTTCAACATGTGGTTCATCGTTCGATTTAAAGTAGAAGTCAAGTTCATTCCAGTTGCCTTGGTTATATCTGGGAGTTGTTGCGTTGTCTTTGACCACCATTCTACTAGCTCTCGATCTTACAACACTTGTCCGTACATTATAACACTAACTTTATCCATATAGACCTCGGTGACAGAATCGGGGGTGACGTATAATAAAATAATAAAGAGAGAAATCTATTTTGTATTTATATTTCAATGTGTAAATAATACAAGAGAAATGTGTTGTTTATATAAACACAACACACACAGTTTGTTACAAGACTTGCTCACTACTCTATTGATAATCTTCCTCTTTAACTAATTTTGTCTCGTTGTGAAGAGATAGTAATCTCATGTGTGTGTGCTTTATTTAGCTTCTTGTGCACCTTCTATATTGTTTGACTTATCATCCCCCCTCAAGCTGAACGATCGGAGCAGAGGAAGCTTAACAAGATTTAAAGAAAATGCAGCAGTAGAAAGCCCTTTAGTAAAGATGTCAGCCAATTGAAACTGTGAAGAAACATGAGAAACAAGAAGCTTCTTTGATTTAACTTGGTCTCCTAAAAAATTAAAATCCACATCAATGTGACGATTTCACGTATGAAATACAAGATTAGACGCTAAAGCAGTGGCATAAATATTATCACAAAGAAGAGCAGGTGTGATAAGAGGTATAAACAGGCGTCGAAGTAATAAAGTTAACCATTTAAGCTCAGAAGAAACATAAGTCATAGCTCGATATTCTGCTTCAGTGGACGAACGAGAAACTGTAGTTTGTTTCTTTGAACCCGATGAGATCAAAGTAGAGCCTAAAAAGATACAATAACCCGTAGTAAAGCATCTATCATGAGAATTACTAGCCCAGTCCGAGTCAGAAAAGGCTTTGAGAGTAGTAGAGGATGGTGTAAAAGTCATGGAATAATGTAAAGTACCTTTGACATATCGTAAAATCTTTTTCAAACACTCATAATCCAAGTTAGTTGGTTTGTTCATTGCTTGACATAATTGATTCACAACAAAAGAAACATCAGGACGCGTAATTGTCAAATATTGAAGACACCCAATAATGCTACGAAAAAGAAAAGGATCTTCAAATAGTTCAATACCATGAGTAGTTTGGACTGTATACTCGTTAAGTGTAGGTAAAAGAGAGCGTATACAGTCACTCATGCCTGCTTTAGTTAAAATAGATGCAGCATAATTTGCTTGAGAAACAATTAAATTAGGAGAGGACGAGATGACCTCCAAACCAAGAAAGTAAGATAGAAAACCAAGATCCTTCATAGAGAAACGATTCTTCAAGGCTGTAACAATATATTGAAACCAGAAGAATCTCCTCCTGTAACTAAGATATCATCCACATAAACTAATATAATCGTTAATTGATCATTGTTTTTACGAATAAACAGAGACGAATCAGCTGGAGAGATAACAACCCCATGAGAATCAAGAAACGCAGTAAGTAACTGATTCCAAGCTCTAGGTGTTTGCTTAAGACCATAAAGAGATCTTTTTAGTTTACAAACATAATTAGGAAAGTTTTGATCAACAAAACCCATTGGTTGAATCATGTAAACATCTTCATCCAAAACTCCATGTAAAATGGCATTTGAAACATCTAATTGATGTATTTTCCAATCATAAGATGTTGCAAGGGATAATATAACTCTAATAGTCTGATGTTTAACTACATGACTACAGGTTTCATTATAATCAATTCCATATTCTTGTAGAAAACCACGAGCTACTAGCCTAGCTTTGTAGCGAGATATAGAACCATCTGCATTACGTTTAACTTTGTAAAACCATTTACATGAAATAGGACTTCGACCAAAAGGAGCAGGAACTAAATCCCAAGTATGTTGTTTATGGAGAGCATCAAATTCAGCAGTCATGGCTTGTAGCCAATGTTGAGACTTAGCAGCCTCTTTATAGGTAGTAGGTTCAAGAAGTATAGGTTGTAAAATAGTTGACTAACACTTGTAAGATGGTTTAAGAGAACTAGTTTTACGAAGATTAACCATATGATGAGTAGACAAGGATGGTATAGTAGAATTGGATTGAGACTTTGTAGGAGAAGGAATATTAGTAGTAGCATTAGTAGTCACAGGCTCAGAAATTGGATTAAGATGTATAGGATCAAAAGGATGACTCAAGGCATTTAGATTAATGGAAAAAATGTATAGATCAACAAAATTAGAGTAAGAAGACTCAATAGTGGAAACACGATAAAAAGTAGAGTCCTGAAAGGGAAAAATAGACTCACTAAATACAACATAAAGAGAGACAAACATTTTCTTAGACTCCAATGCATAGCATTTATAACCTCTACTGTGAGAACAATAACCAAGAAATACACAAGGTTCTGAAAGTGGAGCCAACTTATTTGGACTATAAGGACACAACCAAGGATAACACAAGCATCCAAAAACACGAAGATGCAAATAAGAGGGACTCTTTTGAAAAATAACTTGAAATGGAGAAGAATCTGAAAGAACAAGAGTAGGTAAAAGATTGATAAGGTATATAGCAGCAGCTAAGGCTTCAAGCCAAAACTTGTGAGGTATAAAGCCATGCGACAATAGAGAACGGGTGATTTCAATCAAATGGCGATGTTTGCGCTCTACAACACCATTTTGCTCTGGTGTGTGAGGTAAAAAAGTCTCATGAATAATGCCTTTAGATTGAAGAAAAATAGTAAATAATTTTTTTATATATTCTCCACCATTATCCGGAATGTAGCCTTTTGATTTTAAGGTATATTGAGTGTGAATCAAGGAAGAAAAAATTTGAAAGATTTGACAAACATGAGATTTATGAGTTAAAGGATAAACCCAAGTATAACGACTATAGTCAGCAATAAAAACAACATAATATTTATATGCAGAAAAAGAGCTTATAGGAGATGGACCCCACACATCACTGCGTACCAAATCAAAGGGAGCAACTGATTTTGTGCTAGATAAAGGAAAAGGTAATTTATGACTTTTAGAAATAGCACACATTACACTCAATTAGAGAAAAAGAAACTCTAGTTTGTAAAATAGATGAATGATATTATGTAGCTCTAGATGATGGATGACGTAATCTGAGATGCCATAGACTTGCTACAGTGAACAAACTTTGAAGAAAGACACTTGAATGAAGAAGATGACTTAGAAGTAGGTAATTTTACACTTGAATTGAAAGAAACTGAGTAGAGGCCATCCTTACAAGGGCCCTAAAACAACAAGGTGTGTGAAGAGGAAGAATAAATAGACACAGAGTTAGAATTGAACACAATATACCAATTATTATCCATAGTGAATTTAGAGATAAACAATAGATTCGAGGATATAGAGGGAACATGTAAAATTAATTGTAGAATAAAAGAGGAAGAGGAGGTACTAAGCTTACTAGTCCCAACATTAGAAATATCACGATTTTGACCACTCCCTGCAGCAACAACACCATTTCCATGATAAGGAGAGTGATGTTGAAGTAGATTTAAATCCAATGTAACATGACTATTAGCCCCTGAATCTAAATACCACAATTCAGGATTATTATTGTGAAATGATCCACGAGCTCTAACTCTATGAGAATAACCACAACCACGAGAGGAATAGCCATGACCTCGAGGTGAATAAGAAGCATATTGTGAAGAATTGGGCAAAGGATGAGATGACGAAAATAGAGCCGTATGAGAAGATGACAAAGGTTCATTTGACTCACCCATCTTCATATGTAACTCCTCTTAAACAAGTAAGCTCCCAAGAGAATGAAAACTTAGTGTTGAAGTTTTAGCATTAGATATACTTAAATTGATTGTAATAATGAGGTAAACCACGTAAGGTATATATAATAATATCTTCTAGAGCTAGAGATGAAGAGGTTGTTTCTAAACCATCACATATTTCCTGAATTTCTTCTAAATAAGATGTCATACTATGATCCCCTTTCTTAATATTACACAATTTTATTTTAAGTTGATGTATATGAGCTCGACATTGTGAAACAAAAATCTCCTCAAGTTTATTCCACACATCAAACGCAAGAGGTAGTTTAACAACTTGTGCTAAAGCTGAAGGAATCATAGAAGAGTGTAGTATACCTTCAATTGTTGATCTTCAATCAACCATGAAGCAAACAATGGGTCGACGTTAGCTGGTTTAGGACGAGAACCATTAATATGACCAAGATAGCCATGAGCTTCCAAGACAACTTCAAGTTGTGACCTCCATAGTACATAATTTGCAGAGTCGAGCTTGATTTGAACAAGACTACTCCAATTTTGACGTAATAACAGCAGCCCAAGAGGAATTGAGGAACTCAAAATAGTAGAAGGCGAGATCGAAGAAGACGACGCCATGAAGAGCGGAAGACAAGATCGATTGCACTGCAGAGCTATATGGTTGATAAAAGAAGCCATTAATGGCGAAAAATTAAATCTCATGGAAGAAGAAAGCTATTTGGCTAATCTGATACCATGATAGAATAATAAAGAGAGGAATATATTTTGTATATCTATGTCAATGTGTAAATATTACAAGAGAAATGTGTTGTTTATATAGACACAACAAACAGTTTGTTACAGGACTTGCTCACTACTTTACTGATAATATTACTCTCTAACTAAGTTTGTCTCGTTGTGAAGAGATAGCAATCTCATGTGTGTGCTTTATTTAGCTTCTTGTGCACCTTCTATATTGTTTGACTTATCAACCTAAACATCTATTGAGTGCCAAGATAAATGTTTTAGTATACTTCATCTTATAGCGCGGATCTAGGACACGACATATAGCAAATAAAACTGGGAAATGGTCATAGTACTTCAAGAATTTTTCCATCATCGGACCAATTATAGTGTCAATCCCCATTGTTAACGTATACTCTTGCACTAACGCCAAGTGACTTGTAGGAGTATATGTTGCCGATAAAACAGTTGTGGTTACGCTAAAGTGTTGGAGGAAACCGACTAATTCACTAACCAACTCCCAATCGCCAGAATCAATAAGATTATCATTTAAATTCTCGTTATTAATGCTCGCTATAATATCCTTAAACTCCAATGCACGATGTAATATCAAATACGTTGAATTCCATCGGGTAGGACAAATGAACCTCGGTCGCTAATGCTTAACACCCGTAGTCTCACATTTCTTTTTAAATGCCCAGAATAATGCGAGAGTGTTTCTAATATTAGTCGATGTTTTCCTAATCTTTTTAACTAAATTCGGTCCAACCGTTTTCACACCTAAGTCGTAGTCATAAGTCACTCCCACACCCGCAATCCCGTCACTAACTATCAATTAATAATGTGACAATTACAACGGATATGGAAAAGTTCATCGTAATACAATGATCTATCAATAAGTGTTTAATAAGGTCTGGGACAGCAGCAACTATGTTCAAACCATTGTCGAATGTACATGTAAAGACCCGATTAGTATATTATACGCCAAAGTAGTATGAGCAATCAAATCATTAATATTACTACTAGTAGGACGTTCAGTGACGACACAAAAATAGATTATACGCTTTTGCAGTAACTAGTTACTATCACTCTAGTGTCATGTTACTCCCAATATTTTCAATCGATTCTTAGCTTCCCACATATATGATGTTAGACAACATCTGGTGGTAAGGGTTTTTAACTCGTCCACTAGACTTATCCGAAGGTCTTTATAGAGTTTTTTCATGACTACCATTAGTGTAGTTCTCGGGATAGGCTCATAACACGGGTTTTACGAGTTTCTAATAAACCTAGAAAGATGGGTACTTGAGGCGTGGCTAAACGATTGACTGTCAGGATATATGTATATGACCATCTACTTAGGTGTAAGTTCTATGTTCGGCGTAAAGGGTTTTCCGGTCACGGAGTCAATGGTCTTTTGAGTAAGGTTACTAATACCTAACTTATGGAATGCTTTAATATGTTTCATAAACTTAGCAGTAGATTTATCAGCAGCCAAAGCATAAGATATTTTACATACCTTACACTCCGCTCTACCCACGGTGGGTTTGTCCTTCACGAAGTAGTCCCATGCTA
This sequence comes from Nemophila menziesii, assembly GCA_029959085.1. Classification (NCBI taxonomy): domain Eukaryota; kingdom Viridiplantae; phylum Streptophyta; class Magnoliopsida; order Boraginales; family Hydrophyllaceae; genus Nemophila; species Nemophila menziesii. The sequence goes on along the minus strand of JARWIR010000001.1, from coordinate 123,769,618 downwards.
ATGACTTCGGAGCTCGACTCCGTGGTTTAGGTTGCAATATGTCTACGTCATTGGCATCATCAACAAGTGGAGCTTCAGCCTCCCTCTCTAAGTTGATAAAATTGGGATTCGTTGGTGGGTTCATATTGTGGAGGGTGTTGTCTAGATAAGTCTTATTATCCATATCTAAAATTAAATATTGAACCAGTTTGTTATGCATAAATACTTATGTACAAACCTTATACGATTTTTGAATATTGAATGTTTATACCTTGGGAGTCATCTAAATGGAACGCTTCACTTTGCGCAGCTAATTCTGCTTCTAATTTATCAGTCTGTGCTTGTAATTTGGAAACACTAGCCAAGTTTGAAACTCGATTACCCACCCGTGTACCTTATCTACCCCTCTGTGACAGTGACAGTGACATGACATCTAAATAAATCAAGAAACTATTATGGATTAAAGTTTAGGGTTTAAAATTTAGGGATTAGGGTTTAGGGTTGAAGTTTAGGATCTATGAATTAGTGTTTAGGGTTGAAGTTTAGGGTCTATGGTTTAGGGTTGAAGTTTAGGATCTATGGATTAGTATTTAGGGTTAAAGTTTAGGGTCTATGGTTTAGTGTTTAAGTTTAGGGTCCATGGTTTAGGATTGAAATTTTATGGTCTATGGATTAGTGCTTAGGGAGTTAGGGTTGAAGTTTAGGGTGTATGTATTAGGGTTTAGGGTTGAAGTTTAGGGTGTATGGATTAGGGTTTAGGGTTGAAGTTTGGTTTATTTGTTTTAATATGATTTTTTAAAGTTATGTTTTATTTATTTGTAAAATAATTTAAGGATAAAATATTTTTGAAATAATTTTTAAGGATAAAATATTTTAAAATATTTTTGTTATAAACTTTGTGATTAATTTATAGGGGCAACGCCCAATTAATTACGCGGAGAAGGTAAGTATTCCCTATTAATTACAACTTCAACTTAATTCCCAATTAAGCACAAAATATTACCCAATTACCAAAATATCCTTCTACCTATTATTAATTACTTTAATTATATATTTTATTAATTATAGTTTAATATTTATTTATTTTTTTCAGATTTTTTTTTTAAATATTTTTTTTTTCGAAATATTTTTTTTTTCAAAAATTATTTTTTTTCGAAAATATTTTTTTTTCCAAAAAATATTTTTTTTTCGAAAATATTTTTTTTTCCAAAAAATATTTTTTTTCGAAAAATATTTTTTTTCAAAATTTTTTTTTTTCGGAAATTTTTTTTTTCGAAATTTTTTTTTTCCCGAATTTTTTTTTTTTCGAATTTTTTTTTTCCCCCGGAATTTTTTTTCTATGATAACATGATGTAAGATTAGTACATATGATAATTGTGTGTTAAAGTAACACAAAATCATATGTGTTGTGTGTTGCATGAACACCCAATATGTATAATATTGAGTTGCTTAAACACACATAAATAACAAATTGTGTGATACATGAACACAAAATCAGACAGAATATTTGTACACAAAGGTATAGAATAATGTATATGTAGGCTGATTATGTGTTCATGCAACACGCAATTGCTGAAAGTATGTGTTACAGTAACACACAACAGTATGGGTTTTGTGTTGGTAAGACACACAATGCGTTTATCATTTACAGTTTTGCGTTGCTTAAACACACACAAATAACAATTGTGTGTTGCAGGAACACAGAATAAGATATACAGAATATTTGTACACTGATAGATAATAGTGTACAGATAGTCTGAACATCTGATTGTGTGTTGATGTAACACACAATTGCTTGATGTGTGAGTTACAGTAACACAAAACAGTATGGACTTGTGTGTCATTTACAGTTTTGTGTTGCTTAAACACACAACAAATAACAATTGTGTGTTGCAGGAACACAGAATAAGATATACAGAAATAGATAATAGTGTACAGATAGTCTGAAAATCTGATTATGTGTTAATGTAACACACAATCGCTTGATGTATGAGTTACAGTAACACAAAACAGTATGGACTTGTGTGTTAATGAAAAAATCTTCGAAAATATTTTTCGAAAAAAAAAAAAAAATTCGAAAAAAAAAATTTCCAAAAAATAAAAAAATTTCGAAAAAAAAAAAAAAATTTCAAAAAAAAAAAAAAAAATTTTAAAAAAAAAAAATTTCGGAAAAAAAAAAATTTCAGAAAAAAAAATATTTTTCGAAAAAAAAAATTGAAAAAAAAATATTTAAAAAAATGAAAAAATAAATTCAGATATTAAATATAGAAATATAATATAAATATATAATAAAATAAAAAAACATATAAGGGCAATAATGGAAGGTAAATATGACCATGTGCTTATTTGAGAATTAAGTTGAAAATTTGTGAGTAAGTAGGAAGTAATTTCCTCCTTCCTTTTTTTTGAGAATGAAAAGTGAGGAAGTGTAATTAATTGGGAATTATCTCTAATTTATAAAACATTCTGAAATATGTAATAAGTATTATAATTTGATATACTTTTTTTAAAATTTGTGTTTAGTTTATAAAACATTCTGAAATATTTTTTAAGGATTATATTTTGAAATACTTTTTCAAAAACTTTGTGTTTTGTTTATAAAATGATCTGAAATAATTTTTAAAGGATTATATTTTGAAATACTTTCTTAAAAAACTTTGTGTTTAGTTTATAAAATATTCTAAAATAATTTTTTAAGGATTATATTTTAAAATACTTTAATAACTTTGTGTTTGTTTTTATTACATTCTTAAATTTGAGTTTGTTTTTATTATATTTTGAAATTTGTTATTGTTTTTGTTACTCTCTATTTTTAATATATTTTATTTTTATTTATTTGTAATATATTTTAAAATTTATTTAAAAATTGGTGTTTGAATTTATTACGTTCTGAAATAAGTGTATTTAGTTTATATTTTATTTTTCTGTAAATTAAAAATTTCATAAAAAATCTATGTTTTTAATCTATTTTTCTTTTTGTTTCATAAACTTGTTTTCTTATTATCCTAGTTTTCATTTATACTTGTTTACCCAATTTCCAAATAAAAGTACAAAAATAATAGAGTTTTTGAAGTTTGAAAATATATATATATATATATATATATATATATATATATATATATATATATATATATATATATATATATATATATATATATATATATATATATATATATATATATATATATATATATATATTAACTCTAAAAACTTTAAGTTTATTTGTTTATCCTTTTAAAGTCATGATTTTTTTTTTTGAAATGTTGTGATTACAATAGTCTAACTTATGATTCTACGTAATTTAACCTATGATTTTTAAAAAATTTAGTTATTAAATATTTTTTAAAATATAGTTTAACTAAATTATATGTTACATTTGTTTAGTGATTTTCAAAAACTATATTTATTTAAAAATGTAGTGTTTTTTATTTAATCCTAATTTTCCTTCGTGTTTGTTTAGCCAATTTTGAAAAATAAAGTTATTAAAAATTAACATTTTTTGACGTTTGAATTGTTTAATATTCGAAATTATATTCTAATATTCGAAGTTTAATCTATATACTAAGAGTCGTAACCTCGTAAATCTAACAGGCGCAACTTAAGAATCTAATATTCGAAATTAGTTAATACCACAAAAATATAAACTAGCTAAAACATAAATGGAAAATACTAAAAAAAATTGACAAAAAAATAAATTACTACTAACCAAATGAAAACTTTGAAATGATTAAAAGCTACAACTTGAATGTGGATAACAACATACATGCTTTGTTATGTAGTGGTTAAACTTAGAAAACCAAGAGATGATTGCCTTTGAAGTAGTTGAAATAAAGTCGTTGTAAAAAAATATGAAGTACTTACCTTTGATAATAGTAGAACTTTGAAGTATTGAAATGAGAATGTTACAAAATAAGCTATGTAAGATGTTTTCAGAATACAAAGGTTGCAAGATGTAGGATTGAATTTTAGGGCCACCACTTATATAGGCAAATAGAATAGGTATAAAGAGAGTGGTTGGATGTAGTTGAGATGTGACAAGTATCCATTCGAGTAAAAGCTTTGCAGCAAAAGAACCTTTTTATTTCTTACACAATATAAATTGAAAAAGATCTTTATTAAAAATGAAGTGACAAGTATCCAAACTATTTAAGACTACATAGCAGAAGGTTGGGACAGTTGGACTAGAGAATACAATACCAACATATTCAAATACCATAAATCATTTCAGAAATAGCAAAAAAAAAACCTTCCTTTTTTCACAAATCAGAATATTTTCCATATGAGAGAATTGCAAAAAAAAAAACACTTCCTTTTCCACAAATCAGACTTTTATGCCCAAAACACATTTTCGAAAACTTTTAGTTCACAATCTTGGCATTTATGTGTTACTTTGCAATTTATAAAACCTTACAAGTATGTATTTCATAAGGTATATATGCAATGTCATCACACAACCACACAAATTTTATTTGGACAAAAAACAACACTTTGGAAATGTTTAGGGACTATTTTTGCAAAGTTATTTTGTATCAGAATTAACATCATCATTTTCGCAAACAAATTGGTCCAAAGAAATCATTTTAAAAAACTTGGAGGGACACTTTGGGAACAAAATTTATTTTCTTCAATATTTTTCATCATTTTTGTATAAAGGAGGGGTTTTTTGCAAACATATGAAAACTTTAACTCATTTTCGAAATGATCTTTTAAATCTGTCAAGTCTAGTAATCCATCAACTAATTTTTAAAAACTAGGTAAAAAAATCATCCATTACAAAAATCCATCAATTCTAATAATCCATCAACCACTTGATCTTAGCAAAACCATCTTTCCAAACACCACAACTCACAAGAACAAAATGTGAAATTGATACTCAAAGTCCCTGAGTTATGTGAAAAACCAAACAATTTAGTCCCATAACAATAAAATTCGCATACCACATGGACTCTTCTGATAAATTTCACATAATACATGGAGTAATAAAATTCATATTAACTTATACCCTCAATTCCGCATAACAAAGGGACTTATAGTTTCATTTTTGAATACAAAAGGGACTTATATTAACAATTTAGCTTAACAAAGGGACTTCTCATATAAATAATACGTAACTCAGGGACTCATAGAGTTGACTTTGCATAACACAAGAACTTCCGAAAAAACGCATAAATCAAGAACTTGTATTGTAGTATCAATTTCGTATAACACATGGACTTATAGTCTCAATTTTCATACCAAAGGGACTTATAGTATCAATTACACATAACAAAAGGACTTATGGTACAAATATCACATAACTCATAGACATATAGTGTCGATTTCCCATAACATAGGGACTTCCATACAACAATTTGCATAAACCAAGGACTTAGAGTATCAATTTCGCATAACACATAGACTTACACATTCAATTTCACATATATCATGGAATTAGTGTATCAAATGGGCATAACTCAAGGACTTATTATATCGAATTCGCATAAGACAATGAATTACACAATCTAATTCACACAAATCAGGGACTTATAGTATCAATTTCACCTAAAAGGGGACTTATAATATCAATTTCACATAACTCAGGGACTTAAAGTATCTTTCCCACATAGAACATACACTTACATAAACAAATTCACATTACTCAATGACATACATTATCAATTTCTCATAACAGATGGACTTACCATATCAAATTCACAAAAATCAGGGAGTTTTAGGGGTCAATTTTGCATAACAAAGGGGCTTGTAGTACCTATTTCACATAACCCAAGGACTTATAAGAATATTACCCACAACTCCATCAACATTCCATCACCATTCCATCAATACTTCAATGGATTATCGATCCATACCTGAAAATCAAGCATGCACAAGACGGAATCAACATAAGAATATTAATCGTTGATACAAAATATAGATATAAATAGAAAATACAATTACATACTTACAATTTTCAATCAATTGATGGCTACTTAGCAAGAAAATACCATCACAATAATACCAAAAAAAATTCATGTAAAAATCCCTTCTGATGACGAATAAAAATAACCATCATGGATCTAGAATCGATAAGATAAGAGAGAACTAGAGTAACATGCATCGATGATTCGTGAAAACAAGAGATTAGGATATTGTGAGAATTGAAGAGATTAGAGAGAACTAGAGTAAAGTTGAGGCGGTGAGGTGGGTTTGAGTAAATGAGATAAGTGGACTGGATCGATATGAACTGGACCGGTTCGGTCCGGTTCGGTTCCGTAATGTTCACCCGTCTCGAATCCGATTCTGGAACCTTATATAATAATTTTAATTACTCTATATTTATCATTTAAATTTAACCACCCTATTACAACTTCCCACCTCCACTACCCACCACCCCCATAACCACCACCATCACCCTATTAATACCACCACCACAATAACCACCACCTCCACCACTACAACCTCAACCACCACCACAACAATAACAACCACAACCACAACCATATCCACCACCACCACTACCACTACTAATTCCATCATATACGCGCGCGTCCGTTAATTTTATTTTAAAAATCGTCATGACTAATTCTAAAAAATAAAGTAAAAAATTTACATATTTGGATAAAGCAAATTAATATTTACGTCCATGATTTATTTATTTTTTGAATTTATTGATGTTTTTTCGTAGACACGAAATTCATTGTTTCAAAAAGTGAATTTCATATTTTGAATAGAGAATTTCATGTTTGCTAAAAAAATCACTATTTCGAATAGAGAATTTCATGTTTTAAACAGTGAATTTCGTGTCTGCCAAAAAATTATAAAAATTACAAAAAAAAATTATAGACGTAAATATTAATTTGCTTTGTCCAGAAATGCAAATTTTGTTTTTTTTTTTGTTTTTTTTTTTGAATTAATTATGACGATTTAAAAATATTCACAGATGCACGCGTGTATGATAGAATCAATAGTATGTGGTGGTGGTGAAAGTACCCTATTATTTGTTTAATATTTAAAAAATATATTGTACTAAAAACAAAATGATATATTTAATAATAAAGGTAGTAAAGGTATTTTTTTTGTCAACGGGTAGTAAAGGTATAAAAAATGGTTAATACCCTCTTAAATCAAAATGACAAACTAACTTTCCATTTAGATTATACAATAATTTAGATGAAAAGATTACTATGATACCCTTATTATAGTTGTTGTCTTTGACCATATATTTATTCCTACTTAAATTAAATATTATCATAGATGTGAAAATCCACCTACTGCTAATTTCATCGCACGCGCACGTTCGAGATTTTTTTTTTCATCATCATTAATTCTAAAAAATAAAAAAAATAAAAAAATTGCATTTTTAGATGAAACAAATTAATATTTACGTCTATGATTTTTTTCTGATTTTTTATTTTTTTTAATTTTGATTTTTTGACTTCTTTTAAATAGGATTTTGTCCCATATGTAATTTTAAGATTAGGATGAATTTGTCTCATCTCCATTCTAATACTAAGATGGGATTTGTCCCATCTCTATTGTATAACTAAGATGAGATTGTCTCATCTCTATTGTAAAACTAATTGAAAAGGTTAATGTGTTAGAGATGATGATGTGTTATTTCGCGAGGTAAAAAGACTTGACCAGGTGGGGTTATGTATGTATGTTGGGGGATTGATTGGACAGTTCCGTCCAGTTTTACTATTCATACTCTGATTTTGTTTGTCGAGCCTTCGAAACCTAAGGCTATTAACTACTTATTCTTCTGATCCATTCCCTACAATTTCCCTTTATATAAGAAATAACTTATTTACTTTGAATGTTGATGACTTGAGAAGCAATAATTAGTTGAAACTAAGAAAATTACTGTTTCTAGTTCATTATATAACATTCAAAATCAAATTGTACGTGTCATCAACATTATTCATCAACATTATTAAACACTAAAACAAAAAAGAACCCATTTAATACTAAGATGGGATTTGTCCCATCTCTATTATAAAACTAAGATGTATCTATCCCATTTGCGATTAAAAACTTCCACCACCACCACAACCCCCCAACACCACCACCTTTACCTACTACTAATTTTGTAACACACGCGCGCGTCCATGATTTTTTTTTAAATCGTCATAACTAATTCTAAAAAAATCAAAAAAATAAAACGCATTTTTGGATAAATTAAATTAATATTTACGTCTATAATTTTTTTTGTAATTTTTTTAATTTTTTTTCGCAGTGATATTTATGTTTGCGAAAAGAAATTCACTGTTTCGAACTGTTAATTTCATGTTTAAAACTAGTAAATTCCGTGTCTGCAAAAAAAATTGAAAATATAAAAAATTAAATAATAAAATCATAGACGTAAATACTAATTTTCTTTATCCGAAAATACAAATTTTTTATTTTTTTGATTTTTTTTAGAATTAGTTACGACGATTGTAAAAACAATTCACGGACGCGCGTGTGTGTAATGGAATTAGTAGTAGGTGGTAGTGGTGTGGTGGTTGTGGTGGTTGAGGTGGTGTTGGTTGTGGTTGTGGTTGTGGTAGCTGTAATGGTGGTTAAATACATAGTAGTGGTGGTAGTGGTACCCTATTAGTTGTTTAATGTTTAAAAATAAATATTGTATTGAAAATAATATATTTAATAATAAGGGTAGTAAAGGTATAAAAAATATAAAAAGGATATTTTTTATAAATAATTATTTTATTAGATATTTTTTAATAAAATAAATTATTAAAGACTTAATTTAATAATTATGTAATTTTATTAGGTTTCTTTTAAGAAATACCTCTATTATTAATTAATAACAATAAAAAATGTAAGAAAGTAAAGTGGTAATAGATTTTTGATTTAAACCTAATTGGGAAGAAATAATAAAATATCAACTTTTGGGCATAGACTTTCCTAATCATGATTTAAATGGACATTTTCTCTATAAAAAATATAAATAAGATGTTTTTTATAAATAATTATTTGATTAGGTATTTTTTTATAAAATAAATTATTAAAAGCTTAGTTTAACAATTAGATATATTTATTAGTCTTATTTTAGCAAATATCTCATTCAAAAATAAAAGATTTGTTAGAATCTAAAATATTAATTAAATAATTAAAATACAATTAATATATGGAGTAGTTTTTGTTAAAATTACAAAATCGAAATTGAAAATTTATTGAAGTAAAACTGTTTTTGATGTTCGAATTGTGACAAAATAATTGAAAACGGTTGAATTTCAGCCTTAGAACATCATTTCATAGTTATATATCTACTTTCCAACGCTTAACATGTATCTTCAGAAAAGAAAAACGAGATACATTAAACTGCACTAGCAATTATGTAAAGAAAACACATTTCCGTTAACTCTGCAATTTACATATATATCCCCACATAGCTATTAGAAAAGTAAGAACTTAGATACATTTTTATAAGGAATTAGAACACAAAAAGGTATCTTAGTATAAAACCAAGGGGCCTCAAACTTGTTTATAAGGGAGAGAATTAGGAATAGGATTTGCTAGATAAGTTGGATTGTCATCTCCGGGCATAATAACGACAATCTGGGGCTCCATTTCAAGCTGCAATGAGCTCAACATCTGTTTTAATGGTTTTTCATCTTCTTCATTGGACGATTGTGAACATGCTAAAATTAACAATGCTAATGCTATTAGAACCAACATGAGTGATATGCTGCCAAAGAGGTAAGGCATTGGTGAAGACCATGAACCGAGTTCATCGTTTTTTAATGAAGAACTAGCGGCATGTGGAATCATTGCCCTCATTTCGATCTTGCTTTTTTCCTTTAGTTACTACAGCGCTTTTTTTCTTTTTGATGACAAATAGGTTGCTTTGTCTATGTATTTATAGTTGATAATATTAATATATATAATATATATAAAACTTTACAGTGCATGGATTAGAACAAGAAATCAGTACTTATATCGAATTACAAGTATTACCCTTAATGCGTTATAAAGTTGGATTCTTTCTTGTGCCTTACTGTTTTTGTTGCTTATCCACAATTCTCATCAGAAAGACAGAAACGATTGATTGACTTTTGGTTCTCTCGATTCCTCATGTTATCGGAATTCGATCTTCAATGTTATCTATCTATTTAGATTTGGTTCATCATGTTTTAGGTGCACACAAAGGACCAACTAGCTAGCTTATCATCCGATATTTTTCCCAATATAATCCGATTATTTACTATATGAAATTTTCAAGTATTTTCGAATCGAGTAATGATATATACCACCCAAAATAATATATTTTTAAGTCAGGGACAGAAATGATAAGAATGCGGTGAGAAATTTGTTTGAAATTTTTCTATTAAGTAAATTGTTTTAGTAAAAGTATGTTGTAATTGATAGAATATATCCAGCTCATCAGTCAAATACCTCACCTCACAGTCAAACACCTCCAGCTGTGCACCTACAGCTGTTATAACAAAAGGAATCAAATATGGTTAGAGATATACATACACTATAGATGAATGTATAGGAGTGTAACGATTGTGTGAGTGAGTGAGTAATTGTGTCTATATAAACACATATATCTTCATCATTGTAACACACACAAATATATAAAATTACTCTTTCATTTCTTCCATTGTTAACATGGTATCAAGAGCTCACAAGAGAGACTTATCATTGCTTTTTTAAAAGCTTCTCTCTGCTTCTCGATCCTTTCCGCTGTAAGCTGTAAATGGCGTCCTCTTCAATGGCGTCTTCATCAACAGCTTCTCCGTTAATCTCTTCAAGTGCTGCAGTTCCGGCAGCCTTATTACTACTTCGTCAAAACTGGGCCTCTTTAATCCAAATTAAATTGGATTCCACAAATTATGTATTGTGGAAAGCACAGCTTGAAGCTGTGTTAGAAGCTCATGGTTACTTAACTCACGTTAATGGTGAAATTACTCGGCCTTCAGCCACCAGTTCTGAATTTTCTCCTTGGTTACTCGTTGATCAACAACTCCGGGTATCTCTATTTTCTGCTATGATTCCCTCAATTTTATCTCAAGTAGTTCGATTACCATATTCTTATGATGTTTGGCACAAATTAGAGGAAATCTTTGTCAGTCAATGCCGGACTCATGTGCATCAATTGAAGATGCGTTTAGTTAATATTCAAAAGGGGGAACGAAATATGCAGGAATATCTTGCTGAAATTCAAGAAATTTGCGATGCTTTGGATACAGCTGCTTCTTCTCTCACTTTGGAAGATATAATATTGTATACCTTGAAAGGTCTTCCATCGGAATATAATCAATTCAAGTCGAGTGTGCGTATAACTAATGCTCAGACGTCTACTCTGAGTTTTCATTCACTCGGCAGTCTTCTGACATCTGAAGAATCTCACATGAAGATGTCGAGCTCAGCTGAAGCTTCTAACTCGGTTCATACGGCTCTCTTCACTCCGTCTATGCCTTCACCTCATCCACAATCAAGTAGAGGTCGTGGTTTTTCAAATCGAGGAAGAGGTCGTGGTAGATCTCGAGGACATTTCAATCAATCTTCCTCAAATTCAAATGATAACACTTATTCATCTACAACTGGTAATGCATCTTTTACATGTCAAATTTGTACGCGTTTTGGACACATTGCTATTGATTGTTGGTCTAGAACCGATTTTGTAAAATTTCCTTCTCCAAAGGCTCAAGCTAAAGTGGCTTATAATGTTACTTCAACTCCTGAAAATGATGTAGCTTCAAATCCTGATCTATGGTACTTAGATTCAGGAGCTAATAGCCATGTCACCAATGATGTTTCTCATCTTCAATCTGCTACACCTTATAATGGTTCAAGCACAGTTTCAGTAGGAAATGGTCATTCATTGGACATTGCTAACATAGGACATAGTAAGTTCTCTAATTCTTCTTCCATTTTTTGTCTAAATTCCATTCTACATGTTCCCCAAATAGCCTCAAATATTCTGTCCATCTCTAAGTTTACTAGTGATAATAATTGCTACCTCATATTTACAAGTGATTGTGTCAAAATTTGTGATAATGTATCTCACAAAGTCTTGTTTCAGGGCCTTTGTAAGAATGGACTGTATCCACTTACACTTGGAGGTTCTTCTGTGTCTCTTCCATCTTCAAGTTCCATTCAATGTCTGTCTTCTAAAGTGGTCTCCTCCTCTTCTGCAATGTTGTGGCATTTGAGATTAGGACATCCTTCATCAAATGCTTCTATACCTCTTTCTTCAACTTTGCAGACTAAGTTAGATCATCATGGAATAAATTGTAATGCTTGTTCAATTTCCAAGTCTCATAAATTACCTTTTCCATTGTCTACTACAAAATCTTGTACTCCTTTTGAACTAATACACACTGATGTGTGGGGTCCCTCTCCCATCACATCTTGCTCTTTATTTTCTTATTATATAGTGTTTATTGATGATTTCACTCGCTTTACTTGGGTGTATCCAATGAAACATAAACATGAAGTGTGTGCTATTTTTCAATCCTTTTATAAACTTATTCAAACTCAGTTTCAATTGCCTATTAAGTGTCTTAGGTCAGATAATGGTGGTGAATACTTGAGTCACTCTTTGCGTTTATTTCTTCAAGCGAATGGTGTTATACATCAAACTTCATGTCCACATACACCTGAACAAAATGGTGTCTCTGAAAGAAAACATAGACATCTAATAGAAACTACTCTTTCTCTTTTATCTCATAGTGGACTTGATTCAAAATATTGGCTTGAAGCATTGTCTGTCTCTGTGTACCTGATTAACCTCCTACCTACTCCCGTTTTATCAAATATAAGCCCCTATCAACAACTCTATCATACTTTACCTACTTATTCTCACCTTCGGGTGTTTGGATGCCTTTGTTATCCCTGGTTAAGACCTTATGCTTCAAATAAATTAGCTTCAAGGTCTGAACCATGTGTGTTCTTAGGCTATTGTACACATTCCAAAGGTTATAAATGTTTATCTATTAAAACCAAACGAATTTTCATCTCACGCCATGTTCTCTTTAATGAACTTAATTTCCCATTTCAAAATTCTCCTAAAGAGTCTTGTTCATCTTCACTATCTAACTCGAACTCAGCCTCATATGTGGATATATTTAATCCTTTACCTAACCTAAACAATTTATCTCAGATTCCTCAACCTACTATTGATAACATGTCTCATACATTAAGTAGTCAATCTACACCTCCTTCACCACCTACATTTCCACCACCACCACCTCCTCCACCATCAAACGTGTCTTCAACTTCAACTTCGTGTCATCCAATGGTCACTAGGCGTCAAACAGGTTCATTACGTCCATCTTATAAATGTCAGTCTTTAGTTCTTCAATCTGTTCCTCTTGAACCTGTGTCATATAAAGAGGCTTCTAAACACTTATGTTGGCAACAAGCTATGAATGATGAATACAAGGCTTTAACTAGTCAAAATACGTGGACATTAGTTCCACCTCCACTTGGTCGTACACCTATTACTTGCAAGTGGATTTACAAAATTAAACGTCATGCAAACGGAGATATTGCACGTTACAAAGCTCGCTTAGTTGCTCGTGGCTTTCTTCAAGAATTTGGGTTAGATTATATGGAAACATTCAGCCCAGTTGTTAAACATCAAACAATTCGGATAATTCTAAGTATGGCTACCACTTATTCTTGGGATATTCGACAATTAGATTTTTCTAATGCTTTCTTGAATGGTACATTAGATGAAGAAGTTTTTATGGCTCAACCATCGGGTTTTGTAGACAAAGAACATCCTACATTCGTATGTAAATTGAATAGGTCTCTATACGGCCTAAAGCAAGCACCTCGTGCTTGGTATCAACTACTTCATTCGTTTCTTATCTCAAACGGTTTTACAGTTAGTACAGCAGATTCTTCAATGTTCATTCGAGGATCTTCAACATCTTTAACAATTATATTAGTTTATGTAGATGACTTATTGATTACAGGTGCGGATAAATCTATTCTTGCACAGGTTATTTCTACTCTTAAATCACGATTCAAGATGCAAGATCTTGGTCTTTTATCATATTTTTTAAGTCTTGAAGTTACTCGTTCATCATCTCATTTACTTGTGTCTCAAGCTCATTATGCAGCTTCCATTTTAAAACGTGCTGGATTATCAGATTGTAAATCTTCTCCAACACCTACAGTAAATAAATATACAGTTGTATCAAATCATGGATTACTTCCCTTTGAAGATCCCACACTTTTTCGTAGTTTAACAGGGGCACTACAATATCTTACAATCACTCGCCCAGATATTTCTTATGCAGTAAATCAAATATGTCAAAATATGCATAAACCAACCAATTCTGACTATGATGCTTTGAAGAAATTACTACGTTATATTAAAGGCACATTACACTACAGTTTGTCTTTTACATCCTCTATAAATTTACATATTAAAGCCTTCTCTGATTCAGATTGGGCAAGTGACATTACAAGTAGAAGATCTACTACAGGTTATTGCATATTTCTTGGAACAAATTTAATTTCTTGGGGCTCCAAGAAACAATCTACTGTATCTCGATCATCAACTGAGGCTGAATATAGAGCTTTAGCGTTTGTATCTGCTGAAATTAAGTGGATATCTTTTCTGCTGAGAGATTTGAAGTGTATCTCTCACACTCCTGTTCTTGCGTGTGATAATGTCTCAGCTATTGCTCTAGCTTCTAATCCAGTTTTTCACTCTCGAACACGGCATATAGATATTGATTTTCATTTTGTTCGAGAACAAGTCAAAGCAAAATGCTTATCTCTAATTCATGTGCCTTCTTCATCACAAGTAGCTGATGTATTTACCAAGAGTTTATCAACTGCTGCGTTTATGAATCTTCTTCACAAGCTTCCCCTGTTACAACAGTTCAGCTTGAGGGGGGATGATAGAATATATCCAGCTCATCAGTCAAATACCTCACCTCACAGTCAAACACCTCCAGCTGTGCACCTACAGCTGTTATAACAAAAGGAATCAAATATGGTTAGAGATATACATACACTATAGATGAATGTATAGGAGTGTAACGATTGTGTGAGTGAGTGAGTAATTGTGTCTATATAAACACATATATCTTCATCATTGTAACACACACAAATATATAAAATTACTCTTTCATTTCTTCCATTGTTAACAGTAATCACACACTCACATCTTAGCTCCTTTAGTCTAATATTAGACTTTTAATCCTTTTTAAATTAGAAATCAACTCAAAAAAATAGAATAAATTGAGCCAACTACCCTAAACCCCATTAAATGTAGTAGCTTTTAAACTCCCACCGTAGATAAAAATCTTCTATATGCTCATGTTTGGAGATTATGAATGTGATGATCATGAGATCGTTAACATCTATTATTTGTAAAATATAAATTAATATTTTTACCCAACAAGTATTGAATTTTTTTACTTAAAATCCAAACATATTCATTCAATCCACTTTTATTATTAAAGACAAATTATAAATTTTTATACTATAAAAACCTATTTTTTCACTATTCATTATATTCTCAAATATTTTTTACACTCTATATATACTAAATAATCACACATACGCATAAACCCTAATTTCTATTCTCTTTTCGCCATCCTAAATCACATTCACACGAGTTTCACAGCTACATCCATGGATATTTCTAACATATCCTCTTCACCCACCTAAAAATCTTTGATCTTATAGCCATGTAGATTTCTGACTGAGGGATAGGCTTCACGACGGCAGGTACAGTGTTCCACAATGGAAAAGAGGCGGAAGTTCGAAGTTGCCATGGTTGAAGCTTTGAAGCTGGTTTGGTGTTCGACGTCTGCTTCTCTTTTCTCTTCTTAATTCGAGAATATCTTTGATTTGTTTGAAGCCCACATATGGTTTACATGGCACTAGTAAAGAAACGAACCATTGAGGAGTGTTTTGGGCACTGTTTAATATTTAGTCATGTAAGATCCAGCATGAAGCTTCATTTTTGTGTTAATACTTAATGAAGTTTTGTGTAATACTCAGTGATTTGGCATTAGGTACACACAACTAGTTTGAAAATTTCTTCCATTTAGTAATGGAAGTCATCCGTTGTCACTTTCTAAGATTATGGTAAAGGCGCTTAAGAAGGTGGACAATCCTTCAGTGAAGACCTAACGAGAGGCTTAATTTAAAGACACCCAATATCCACAACTAATCGAGGAAGAATGAACCTTTAGTGTTGGACCTTGAGTCGATTTGATCGTGTCATGTGCAACGTCCATCAATGATGGTTCATTGATTTCCATTGATTTAGAGTCCTTCCCCCTTCTCAACTACGAAAAATATCGAGAGGGAAACGGAAGACTTCCGATTCACTCCCCATTCTCTCTTAAATAAATAAAGCTCGCCCTCGAGCCCTGGGCCTTGGAGAAGAAATAGATCTAGTGTAAGTGATACAAAGAGTCTGAAGTAGGGTGGTGGACTCGTGCCTGCTTGGGACATGCAAGGGTCGGGCACCAGAGTTCCCATCCCTTCGTGCAAGCTTCCCTTTGTTCGTCTCGCAAGGGTCGTTGCGCTTAAGTTCAAACCTTGCTTTTCATGAATATGGAACCACATACACTATATTTTAGGGCGCTGAATAATACTCGCCGTACGGATTTGAGTACGAAAGGCCCACCCCAAATAAAAGAGTCCTTTCTTTTTCGCGGGTATCGCCAGGATCAAACTCTTCTTTTGAGTATGATTGGGCCCTGCAGTGGTAAAACCTGGTGAACCGGGCGTACTATTTCCCAACCTTCTGTGAACTTTGCTTCTCTTATGATTTTTTCTACTTTGTTGAGTTTAGTGATTGATATCGTTTAGAGTCGAAACTAATCCACTCGTGGAGTGCTCAAATTAATATGCTCCCATATCACTTTAAGTTCTGGTCAACTGCAGTGCAATCGTGTGGAAAATAGGTTGCATGGGCCATAGACCACGTTATGGCCGATGGGATTAGGAAAGAAGAAAGGGATTTATTAAGCGTGCGTTAGTGAAAGCCGTTCTTTGGTTCTTCCGTGAGGGACGTAATTTTGTGTAATACTCATCAATTAATTGTAACTTATATGATTTTGTCATTCTCAATGATTTTTCTGTCAATACTCATTGATTTTGCATTAGTACTCACTGATTTGTGTTTATACTCAGTGATTTTGAGTTAATACTCCAAATTTTTAGATATACGCAGTGATTTTGCTGAGTACTCACAGACTTTGTTGGTCACACTCATAGACTTTATTGGACATAGTGATTTTGCTGAGTACTTAATGATTTTGATGAGTATATTTATTGAATCTAATGAATACTTGATAAACTACTAAATTTGGTTAATTAGTCCTAACATATTTTTTGTTGAGTACTTAGTGATTTTCATGAGTACTTAATTAATTAATCAGTATTAACACAAAATCATTGAGTATCAACACGAAATTACCAAGTATTAACACAAACTCACTGAGTATTTCGGAATCGTGGAAGTTATAGGTGATGAATGAGTATTAATGCATAATCACTAAGTAGTAACGCAAAATCACTAAGTATTAACATAAAATCATTGAGTACTCTCTAGCGAAACCACAACTCTTATTCTTCGTTGTACTAGGAACTCGCCCTCGAATAGAACATAACAGATCGATGGTAGCTACCAAACCACGAAACTCCGATCTGCCACGGATCTACCTGTGAAACCATGAAACCTCTATTGAGGCTTCGAACATGATTATTCAAACACAAATATCCGATCTTCCATTGAGATGGTGGTTTTGTGCCAACGCTTTGTCGTCATGAGTGTCGCCAGAGAAAATAGAGGAGAGAAAATTTTGTTGAGTGCCAGAGTTTGTCTTCCAGTATAGATAAAGAAGGGTGCAAGCGTGAAAGTAGAAGTAAAGGTTTGAAATGAATTTTTGTTCCTTTATATACTTCACGAGTACTTTTTTACGATAAAATTTCAAAGGCTTCTATCAAGAATAATAAAACCACACTTTCCATATTATCCACAAAGATGTTCTCCACTACCACATAGGCCATTCACCCATATAAATTCACTACATATACTCATGTTAAAGATCTAAATTCATTATGATTTTTAACAATGCCACGTGTTACAATTTTTGACAATTGTTATTGGTAATGTTTCATCCTAACCAATTTAAATTGAGTAATGTTGGATATCACCCCAAAATCATATCACCCTTTTATCACTCCTTAGGTGGATCAATTATAAAAGAGAGAGAATATGAAAAACCAGGCAAGAGAAATTATATTATTGGTCCACGTAATATCCATCTAAAAGGTGATAAAAGGGTGATGTGATTTGGGATGATATCCAACATAACTCTTTGAAATATAGGTGAATGATTACAATCTTTAAATCATTTTTTTCTTCTAGTTTGTAAATGTGGGACATTATTAGCAACCTTTTTAAGGGGATAAACATAAATGAGAAAATATAAGAAATAGGTCATTACTTATGGTCTAAAATCGATTTTAAACCATAATTTGTAAAAAGTATTACTATTTTTGGGCCATATGTTTTCAAAATTATCATTTTTTTGTCATTTTACTAATTATGTTGGATATTTAATAGATTTTAAGGTCAATTTAGGTATTTTAAATCAATTTCCTAATTTGTGATAAAGGTATAGTTTATTTGAAATGCCTAAATTATCCTTAAAATTGATTAAATATATTTTTATAGTGTATGACCTAAACAATAGTATTCTTAAAAAATGTAGCCTAAAAATGATTTTATCCCTTAAGCAATAGCCTAAAAATGAAATGTGTCAACACAAACATATGTTTTATAAAATGAGCCATCTATCAAGAAAAATGATTTTTTTTTCTCTAGATACTATCCTCTTTTTCTCTCTAGCAATTAGAATTTAATTCTAATTTCATTTCTCTTCTTTCTATATCCTTCGTCATTCTCTTTTTTTGTGTTGTCAGCCACCATCATTCGTAATCACCTCGTCAAACGAGTAGGTGATATGTCGGTAGTTAGTCCTCCAAATAATGTAGTATGGGAATGATCCAATATGTGTGAAAATTGTTTGATAAATAATTTTTATGAGAGAGATCATTTGTTTTACTTAATTCAGGGATGTTTAATCAACTTTGGAAGAAGAATGCCAAGATGATTATCAAGACTTAATTGAAAGTTCTTATTATCCATTTGAACAACTTTGGTGAGTGGTAGTTAAAAAAATAGTACTTATACCTTAGAATCCGTGAATGATTATTGAGAAATTGATATTACATAAAATTTTCTTGTATATTATGTTGAAGGGAATTCCTTTCGAGATTTGGTATAAAGATGGGCTTGGCTATGTGGGCAGTTGAAACCCAAGAAATGACCTAGAGAGGGGGTGAATAGGATAATGGTAAAATTATAATAATCCAAACTCATGCTCAATTAATATAATTAATACGAGGATAAAGAATTGTGCAAACTATTACTTAAGAACTCATTGGGGGTATTTTGTCAAACACTTAGAGAATACCTAGTTTTAGCGAGGGGTTGTGACACAATCGATTGTGGAAATTGAGAAAACACTTAGCATATTGGAAAAGATAACAAATTATATGGTAGACAAATAATCAAGCACAATGCATGAAAGAAAGTAATGAGTAAGGGAAGCGAAGCGATATAAGCAATTTAGAGTGTTCGACTCCCTGAGGCCTAGTCCACTACCTAATGTGTATTTGACCCTTAAATTGGCAAGATCTTCCACTAGAACTCTTGTATCTCTTAAAGGTGAGAACACAAACCTTTACAACCTCTTCGAAATTACCTTCGAATGAAACTAGTTGGGTTATCACAACACAAGTAAGCCGAGTGTACAATATATACTCTAGATATCACTTCACAAGCCTATGACGCCTTCCCTTCTGTATCACCACACAAGTACGAGTATACAGTCTCTACTCATGATGTACCACTTCACATACCTATTAAGCCTTCCCTTGTATATCATCATACAAGTAACCTGGGTATACAATCTATACTCATAAAATTCCACTTCAGATACCTGTGAAAACTTGAAGCCTTGTGTCTACACCATACAATCTCTAACATACTATTGTCTAGTCTATAGAAGATCACGCTTCTTCCCTAAACTAAGAGTAAACCCTAGGTTTCATTATTAAGATTAATCTACCTAGATTAGCCTCTATACTCCTTGATAAGTTGATAAAATATGAGTTTTTAGACTAATGGAAAAGCAATATAGATTTTTGGACTATTGATTGCTTTGGGACCCTTTTAAGAGATATGCTTTGAAAGCTTCAAATATGGTGTAGAAGAGAGACACTTTTGGGAGTTTTCAAGTTTGTTATATATAGGTAAAGTATCCTCAACAATTATGTCCACGTGTTAACTTCTAGTTGGCTAAATTTCTTCTTGTTGGACACCTAAACTTTTAGTTGGATGACCGATAACGTGGCTCTAACGTATCTAGACAAATAGTACACCAACAACTATTTTTATGTACTTTCTAACCATTATCTTTCTCTTCTTATATACCCTCATTTATCTCTACTGTCTATCTTCTTGGATTCAAATCTTCAAATCTGACAACTAAGTAATCGGGTCCCCAACATTTTTGATCGGTTGTCCAATTTTTTACTTCCTTGGTTCCTATCAGATGCTCTTAGGTTGTCCGCCTTAGTTCCCTTAGTGGACTACTATTTTTTTCTTAGCCTTCATTCTTGAATGGATTTAGGCACTCTAGTTTTTACTCTAAGATCCAAAATTCAATTTCTTTTAATACGCCATCAACTAGTCTTCTTCGGTTGTCTGGTCTGCAACTCCTCGGGGGTTTAGTGGCCCTATTTCTACATCAATTCCATGTCCGATGACTTACCCTCATTAGATATTTTGTTTGATTCTAGCATGGTTGGAATTGATTTCCATTAATTCTTATGTCAAGGGTCCTAAATTATTTATCGGGAACCTAAACTAAATTGATTTCTTTGTGCACCATTCACATTTAGACATTTTCTGAGGCACTATTCAACTACATATCATCCTTCTATAAACACTCTTGATGCACACCTTAACGTAGTTTCAAGATTGATCTTTGAACTCCACTAAGTATTGACATTTAATATTCTAAATCTTGTTTATACTTTTTGATATTTTCTATCAAACCAAGCATCTTGGTGAGTCTTTGGACTTTACCTTCAATAAAATCCTTGGGTCTTGTTCATATTTAGCTTGTTCTCGATCTCACTTGAGTCTAGATCTTTAACAATCTTCAACCTCAATCTTTTTAAAATCCTTTGATTCTTGACCCTCAACATCTTCAAGCTCGTTCTAAATCTCCCTTAAGCCTTGATCTTCATCATCTTCAATTTGTTTCTTTTAACTCCCTTGAGTCTTGATCTTATTTAGCTTGTTTGATGATCTCTCTTTAGGTTTGATTTTTG
Organism: Nemophila menziesii; assembly: GCA_029959085.1. Taxonomy (NCBI): domain Eukaryota; kingdom Viridiplantae; phylum Streptophyta; class Magnoliopsida; order Boraginales; family Hydrophyllaceae; genus Nemophila; species Nemophila menziesii. The sequence goes on along the minus strand of JARWIR010000001.1, from coordinate 123,748,258 downwards.
GCAAATTTAATTCATTCTCTTGAGAACTTTATGCTCTTGTGATCACCTCTTTGATTTTGATAATAGAGTATGATATTTGATTGTTTGATTTCTCTATGCATGCAATATTCTCACATATCTTATCTAAACATGCTAAACACGCCTCAAATGCTCCAACTATAATTCAATAACCATGAACTGAAACATTTTTTAAACATTATCACAAACAGTAAATCAAAGTGAGGATAATAGGACTGTAGTAGGAAAACCTCTTTAGATGAAGCTCGTCATATAATAAAATAATATGTTTGGATTTTCTAGACTATGTGTTGATATTGATACAAAAGAGAAATTAATTGAACAAACAATAATTGAGATTGGGGAGATTTAGAATGTTGTTGAAGTTTTATATTTTTGTGTTAAATTTAAGGATGTAGACAACAGAGAGAGTAAATTTTATAGGATTAAGGATGAATGGAAGCCTAAAATAGTGGTGGTTCATGAAAAATAAGTAGAATCTCGTGTTATTAGGAAGAATAAGAAGCTGGAATTGATTATGTTTATGGATGTTCAAGGTAATAGAAGTTTGGTTGTTCTTAAAAGTAAAAGAATGGAAATCAGCATTATAAATTCTTTCAATTTACCATCAACGAGTTAGAATAGTATTTATAATGCTATCAAAGCTTATCTAGGTTAAAATGGAAAAACATTTAGTAAAAAGCCTTTTGATAAATGTTGATTTCTTTTTGAAATATGAGTTGCCTAAACAATGACTTTAAGCAACTTGAAGAAGTGAATTTTGTAAGGAGTAATATTTTTGTCACTCTTTGTTGGAAACTAAAATAGTGGAAGTCAGGTGTAGTACTTTTCTTATGAGGCATTTCAAATATTGGAGTATAATTTCTAATCGTAATTTTTATCATATATATATATATATATATAGAGAGAGAGAGAGAGAGAGAGAGAGAGAGAGAGAGAGAGAGCGGGGGGGGGGAAGGGGGAACAGGGTACATATTTCTCTTTTTGATATTAGTGATCATGTTATTTTATATTGTATGGAAGATAGTCTTACAAAAAAAAGTGTGGTATGTGTATAGTGTATGCATGCAATGATGTGATATAGTAGAAAGAGGTTGTAAAGTGTTTTAAATGCATGTGAGTTGATAGTTGGAGATAGTTCTTAGTATTGCGTTGGTGAATATAACAAGGTAGTATGTAATAAATACAAGAGAGGTATCCTATTCTTACAACAATTGCAGAGGATTTTTTTAAGTGTATTGAGACATGAGAAATGTTTGAACATCAACGTTATGGTTGTTAACACACATGGAGTAATAGGATGGGTGGTGATATGGTAATAGTAATACAGATATAGTGATGCATAGGGTGAGCATGGTTCGCTTTGTTTCGGTTTTTCCAAAATCGGAGTCGAACCAAATATCTCGGGTTTTTATAATTTAAAACCAAACTGGACGGTTCGCATTTGGTTCTACATTTATTTTTTGGTTCAGGATTGGTTCGTTTAGGTTTAATTCTGGTTCGCTCTGAATTCATACGATAGGCCAATAATTTTTTTCAGACCATTTATTAAAATACATTATCAAATAGAGACTAATATTCTAATACAATTATGCTACTATTACATGTCCATGATGGACTGTTAATATATAAGTTGAATAAAAACATATAATATAACAATATTCTCTTAATTTACAATACTAAATAAATTTATTAAATTAAAACTCTTACTTATGAATGCATACCATCACGATTTATAAGTGTCTTACACCTGTAAATACATGGCCATATAATGGTTTTCATTCATCAGTTTTGCCAAAGCATTAGCAATAAAAACGAGAATTTCGTTGCGATATTGTCAAGTTTGTAGTTATTTATATAATTTGAATATATATTTGTTTAGATAGATTGACGTTGTATCTTGTAGGTTGAAGCAAATTATACGTAAGACAACCATACGAGGCCAAAATTCCTTAAAGATATCGGATACAATATGGGCTTGAAGACGAGTAATATTTTCTTTTTCTTGTACTAGTTTTCTAGCCAATTTTATACATTTGTAACATTTTTCTTGTTGTTACAAATTATTTAACAACAATTTAAGATATTTACGATTCACGTTTTATAAGCCAGAAAAATTCTATTTCATTTTTATCAAATTTGCTTCTGCAAACTTTCTATGTATACACCAGAAATAATTTCCTTACTAACTTTATATTTTTTCATTTGTAAAATATGGGAGACAAAACTGATAAAAATGGAAAGCAAGCTGTAATGGGTGACAACTCAAGAACAGAGTCAAGAACAAAAGTTTGTGTACATATACACATTACACTAGACGATAGGCCAAAGAATTTGAGTAGTTATGACTTCAAGAGGTGGCAATAGAAGATGATGGTGTATTTGACAACTATGAGTTTAGAAAAACATTCTAAAGTAAGCATAAATAGGAACTAATCCAAACAATGAAACCTACGACGCTGTAGATACTTGGTAATAGATTGACTTTCTGACTAAGATTTATATTCTAAACGGTTTGGAGAACTCTTGGTATGATGTGTACACCACCATTACAACTACCAAGCAACCCTGGGAATCTATTGAGAAGGTTGGTGATGCCAACACGCAAAAGATTATGATCGCAGGTACCTTGGTTTTAAAATGGTGGATTTAAAGCCCTTAATGTCATGAGTTCATTAGTATTGGTATATTCTCCATAAGTTGATTGATGGAGATATGAACTCGTAAAACCTATGGAGAAGCCACCTGATATCTCCCATTTTGTGATAAATATATACCCCCAAGAGACATCATTTTAGGTGAAAATTAGATTTATTTGATAGAATTTTAGGCTTATTTTAATATATTGCACTTTCTCCCTTTGGAATTATGATATCGCATTTTTAGAGATTTTGTGCATTAATTTGTTTGTTTTTAGTATAGAGTTTTTAGGTACATGGATGCTATGGAGCACAATTATGAGGAGGAGAAGTGAAGTTTAAAGTATTAGATCAAGCGGAGAGGTCCAAAGAGAGAAAGCTCCACTCAAAGAGTTGACGGAAAGATATTAAAATCTGGATAACTGTTACTTCTTGCTAATTTCGAGCCAAAATGATACTGATTTAGGTCAGGAAATTCAAAGGATAAAGTTGTGCCTCTGAATTAGCGCAATCTGAAGACTAGAATTAGGTGATTTGGACGTGAGACGTAAAAAGGTTACGGCTCTTTTACTAGAGGGTGTACAACAGTTACGCGATTCACTATTTGGGCTTGGGATTTTTATCATTTGACTTAATACTATTAAATAAAAGCCCAATCTGAATTAGTGTAGTATAAATATCCTTTAAGACCTCATTTTTAGTACGCTTCATTATTTTCTAAATTCCATAGCAGAGCAAAAGGCAGAAGAGAGAGCAAGAGTTGGAGAATTCATTTTCTTCCAACAACATCTAAATCCAACACCTTAATTAGGTTCTTTATTTATTTTCTGTAATTTAGGAACATGAATGCTTATTATTTATTTTTAGTTTTTAGTTTGAATATGAGCTAAACATTTAGTGCTTGAGAATCGCAATAACGGGTTAAGCCCTAGTCTATTCAATTAATGTTTTTCCGAATTTGGGAATTTATAATTTAAGTTGGGTATTTTGTATTGATTATTATCGTAAGCTTGTTTACTATTTCTATTTTGATCAATTAGAAATAGGTTTGAGTAATTAGGCTATTCACTGAGTGGTGAGTGATCATCCGACAATAGGTTTAATTACGGACATATGTAATAGACGTGTGGTGTCCATCGATGACCGACATACTTGACTAACCACATAGCCAATGAGGTAAGAGACTTCAACATCTGAAAGTAGATATAATCACCTGGGAGGGATTTTTAGTACCGTAGGATAGCTCCTAAGTCCACCCGACAGGGGGTTAGGAGATATTAGAGTCCGACTAGCACACAAATTCCAGCTTAGCTCTTAAACAGAGACATTGGTTGTATGGACTTAGGTGGATCCCTTGCGAGACTCAAGTACACCTCTCATATTTGCGTCCACATCTTTACTTTCAGTTAATCTTTTTGTTAAGTTATTTTATTGCGTCTCGTAGTTATAATTCAAAAACCTAAACAAATATCTATTTATTTACATTTCGTTATCTACAATTAATTCTACTTATTTGATAAACACCATAGTCATATCTATCAGTCCTTGAGAACGAAATCTCTCATATTTATCTATTACTTGGAAAGACCCGTACACTTGCCGTTAGTGTCCCTCTCTTTAAGGGTGTTGATTTTATCACACGCCAGGAGATACCACCACCCCTTTGTACAGAGACTTCAAAATTTACCTAAAGCGCAAACAGATCAGTCTTGAAAATTTAATTTTAAGAATGAGATCAAAGGATACAACATAGTGGATGAGAAAGAAAATAATATAGTGACAACAACAAAAAGTTGTATGGTCAAACAGTGACAACAACAAAAGTTAAGATTCTTCAGGGAATGTCACAACTATGGAAAGAATGGACATAGTGCTAAGGATTGGCGATAAAAGACACAAAGAAACCAAAATAAGGTGGTTACGATAAAATAACGATAAAATAAGATGCAACTAATCCCCTAACCTAGACACGGTACTCACTACACGTATCACAGGTCGTACGCAAGTTTTAATGATAAGTACAAATTCGTTCTCAGGGACTTAGTGTGTTATACGAATGGATTAACAGAAAAGCATAGTAATAAATAATTCAATGAATTTAAAGAGAAGAAAGTAAATATGAATGATTGAGTGAGGAAATCATGATTAATTAAACTAAAGACAAAACAATAAATAAAAGATGTAAGAATAAGATGAGTGAGTACAACTCAGGTTTTGCTAGTATGCACTTATCCTTCTATTTCTTCTACTAGTTGATGATGGTGATTAAATCTCTTAGATAAGTATTCAGGATTCTATATTCCTCCTAAACCCCTTCCGGGTGGACTTAGGTGGTGACCTTACAATCACCATGGGACTTGGGTAAGGGGACCCTGCGCAATGATCGGTGGTTAAATCTCAAACCCTAATGACTATCTAGTCGGGCAAGTCCTTCGGATCACTACCGCACACTAGACTTTTATGTGATGTTTCAATAATTAGACACCCCTTCCAGGTGACCATCTAACTACTATGATGACAATCCTAACGTGGTCAAGATTAAGACTGGAAATAAATCAAAGCACATAAAACAAATATATGATTAAGAAGCTAGAATCAATTTTTCCCAAACAAACTTAGATAGAATAAAATGGAATTAAAAGATTATACATATGCAAAACCCAAGCTATGGGAAATAAGTTCATACTAACAAGCTATAAACTAAAATAAAGATACATACTGTTAACTTGTTTCTCTTGAATGACTTATATGATGAATATTACTAAGAACTAGTTAAGGAGAGGAAAGGACATGTTTACAATGATTAAAGGGTGTATTTATAGGTGTTATGAAGACCCTGGGTATAAATCTTGGAGTAGAAAGCAAGTAATTGGACTCCTTTTCCAATTCGAATTCGTTTCCTAAAATATAGGAGAGAGGATAAATGATGTTGTCTTGTTCTGGTCATAACTCTTTCGTTATTGGTCCGATTTTCAACTACTTTATATAGAAACGACCGAAGCAAAAAGCTATACACTTTCTATTTTGATTTCTCATCCAAATTCCCATTCGATTTGAAGTTATCTTCACTTTAGTGGACGTAGCTGCAGAATTTCATATTTACTTGACAGCTTTTCCCTTCCTATTTTATCTCTACTTCCTTTTATCTCTTGATTTCTGTCATATCTTCTTTCCTTATCTCTTTAGAATTGATTTCTAATCTATTAAATTTCCATACATCTTTAAAGCTTAATATTAACACACAAGTTAAACCAAATATGCTCTAAAAATAATAAATCATGAAATCAAGACAAGATATAAGAATTTATCAAAATATGAATAAAAATATATAATTAATTAACTATAAACACATAAAATGATGTCTTCAACCTAGATTATTATATCACAAATAGGGAGACGTCAACTTGGATCTTTAAAAGGCTTTTGACACAGTATATCTAAGCTTCCTAATGAACATGCTAGAGGCTATGGTATTCCATGAAACTTTCTCAATTGGATCAATATGTATTTAACTTCAGTCTCTTGTTCTATCCTCATCAATGGTGAAATCACAAGCTTCTTCAAAGGAAAAAGAGTTTCAAGGAAAAGGGATCCTCTTTCCCCCTAACTTTTCGGCAACATTACAGACTAAGAAGAATTATTATGGGGTTAGACAACAGCATGTACGGTGGTTGATGATGGGATGGGACTTCATGGGTACTCTAGCATGGTGACTATGTGATGTTTGTTTGGTGAGGATGATTTGCATCGGTGGCTTTGAAGTGGGCCAGAAATCAGGAGACAAAGCTAATAAGGAAGATGGGTGTGGGTATGGTGAATGTAATAAAGTTTAATTTGGGTATCAGATGAAATTTTTGTTTGTGTTGGATCTAGGATATTGGGCTAATTATTAAGTTTGTGTTAATTGCCTAGAAATGCTTCATAACTATGGATTGAAATGGGAGGTTGATAGGGGGAGTTGGGCCAAGAAGATGGCAGAGGTTTTGTGTTATGTCTGGACATGATTTTATTGGTGTATGGAAGAGCGGATTCCTTCGACGTTTGATTCTTATTGGGAAACACACAACCGTAGTTGTTGGAACAAGGGTAGTTATATGACAAACTTTGATGTATTTGTAGGGGTAGACGATAAATTTGAAGAGACAATGTTTTGGCATGCAGTAGGCAGAATCTAGTAATTAATAATTCTTCTTTTAGTGGATGCTTTGAGTTGAACAATCGTCCACATAATCTATCCTCTGGGATAACCCACAAGTTAGATATTATGGGGAAAATATGGTGTTTTACCCTATTGCAGGTCATGGTTATGGAGTTAACCGTGACTAGGATCCTCCCTCCGACTATGGATTAATTGGTCTCCGTTGTCTGGTTTGTTGTTTAAATGATGACGAAGGTATCGAGAGTGTAGAAGGGTTCGACGACTGAAAGTTTCTTGTTTTGGAAGTTTCCGGAATTAAGTAGTCAGGATAAGGGCGGATTGTGGACATTTGATCTTTGTTTTGATTTCGTGTATATTTTGTCTGATGTACTGATTTTTCGATGAATAAATTGATTTATCCCTGAAAAAAATCAAATAAAAGAAAACTTCTACAAGGTTCATGACAAACATACAAAACCTTTAACGCCAAATGGATAAGAATATTTTGAGTGCCCAAAAGATTTTGGATTACACTTTATTGCATCGTATGACTTTTTAATAAAATTTAAAATAAGTTTGATTAGCTAAAAATATTTCAGCCAAATAAAAAGAGAGGGGCTACAAAACCAAACCAAACTATTAGCCCAACGAAAGCCTAAAAGCCTACCCAAAATAGGAATTCGAAGCAAAACTAGAGAAAAACTCTAAACCAAGAATGGATCCAATATTAAGCGAAACCAGGACCAAACGAGTATTTCACTTTCTACAGCTGCAATACATTACTAATTCACTAGTACGAAGAGTAGTAAAAAAAAAATCTTGCTTTTCATTTGTACTCGATTTTCTTCCAATACAAATTCTAGTGCAAATAACTACCATCATCACCATCTATACAACACCACCAAATATGAACATAACCACCACTACCGTCTCCGCCTCCCACACTCTCTCCTCTCCCATTAAAACCTCCATTCGAATCAAGATATTTTGGTTCTCTTTCCATTTCATAAATCTTCCCCATCTTAATATCATTTACATCTCCATCTTATTTATTGTCAAAATCAATATCACGTTTACTATCTATCTATAAATCATAAACAAGCCTACTCAAAACACCTAATATTTACTCAAGCTTCATTTACTTCCCAACTACAAAATCTTCTATTAGGCATAACTACAAAATCTCAACACATTAAAATCGATCTTTAATTCATTTATCCACCTCTTAAATGTTGTTTTACACACAAAATCCCCCCCCAAAAAAAAAAAGCTTTCACTCTTATATCTAATCCCAACTTAGTTATATGCAAATTGAGGGACCAAAGCATTAAGCAAAAATCATTAGTAATGAAGTCATTAGCTTTAATTATCTCATATAGAACGTCAACACAAATTGGATCTTCAAAGGTAAATGTCACATTGAAAAAAAGGATACAATACCTGCATAAAAATATTTGAGAATCAAGAAGAACTAGAAAAGTTATGGTCTAAAAGACCATGGAATCTTGTCAGAAAACATGTTTTATTACAAAAATAGGAATTCTCAAAAGGTATCATTGATAAAGACTTGAATTCCTATATACTATATATAATGAGAATGGGGATAAAGTTAATTACATCAACAAAGAACTTGAAACCTGGTGGAATAAAGAAGGAACTTACTGGAAGCCAGTATCTAGGACTAACTGAGTCCAAAAGAGGGGAAAGAATACCGCCTATTATCATGTTGTTACAAGGAGTAAAATAAAAAAGAACAAAATAACCGATATGATGAATTATAATGGTATATGGTGCCATAATAATATTGATAATATTATCAGATCCCACTTTAATAACATCTTCATTGTAAGTCAAAGAGGCTACTCCATTATTCTTGATAAAATTGAGAAGGTTGTTACTGATTATATGAATCAATTAACTGAAAACCAATCACTATACATGAGCTAAAATTGTGGTTTGTCCTTGGGGGTAACAAAGCTCCAGGAACAAACAGTTTCTCTAATTCTTTTGTAAAAAACATTGGCACCCCATTTAAATAGATCTCTTGAGAGTGAGTAATGACTTGATTCTAGATAATAGAAGTCTTGCTCCAATAAACAAAACTTACATCATCCTTATCCCTAAAATTGAAGGTTTTGGCACAATAGTCCATTATATGACTATTAGTTGTCCAAACTTAATCTGTAAATTCGTTGTTGCTATTCTTGTGGGAAGATCGAAGCCTTTCATGAATTTTATTATTTTTTAGGAACAATCTGCCTTTGTTCAATGTAAATTAATCCATGAAAACATCATGATTTCTCATGAAGCAATGAACTACCTTAATAATAAAAGCAACTCTACTAATTACATTGTTGTTATAAAAATCGGTCTCTAAGGCCTTTGAAAATATTGAGTAGGACTTTCTTATTGATATGAGGAATAAACTAGGCTTCTCTAAAGTCTAGATTCACTGGACACGTGGATGTCTTTATACAGTCTATTGTGCTTTTCTCCTTCTTGGTAAGCTTGTAATCCTTAAAACCATAACTAGAGGATTAAGATAGCGAGACCCACTCTCTCCCTTCCTCTTTTGAACCATAACACAAGATCTTAGTGCCCTAATGAAAGATAAAGATGACAAAAGACTTATTGAAGGCATTAAATTGGCCAAAAATTTCCCCAGACTTGCACATATTCTTTTTATTGGTGGAAGTCTTTTCTTTTTGAAAGTTAACACCGGGGATTTGAAAACTTTAAGAACATTATGAATAAATATTATCTTGTTTCTGGTCAAACTATAGATCTTGACAGAAGTGGGGTAATTTATAGTAGGAATATTTCTACTAATGATATCTTTGAACCCCACGAGTATTATTGGAATAAATGACCTATATGCCTTTGGTAAATATCTTTTCTTGGCTTTTAATTGGGGCAAATCCAAAATAAAATATCTTGATTGAATGTTTAATAGAGTTTTTTCCAAAAATAGCAATTGTGACACTAAACTCTTATTCGAAGAAGAGTAAAGAAAATCTGATAAAAGTTGTAATTCAATCCATCCTAGTTTATACTATGACTTTATTTCTTTTACCAATTCATAAACAATACATTGGAAGAATTTGAAAACTATGGAACTCCCAAAATTCGATGGGGGTGATGGGCTTTAAAAACTTTTGTACTTTGAACTTAGCTCTCGTGGCTTCATTGGATAGAAATTTAATCATAAAAAAATCTCTTGCTTATAAAATCCTTAAAAGGAATTCACCTTCCTGAATGTCATTTCAAATATGAAAAAGAACTCAAATTCCTCTTGGCAATGGAATTCCATTATTGTTGGAAGAGATATTTACTTAGAAGACACCAATTGGAAAATTAGTAATAGTGAGAGGGTTGATGTGTTTAAAGATGTTTGGGTTTCTAGTAAACCTTTACTTAACCTCAACAACTCCTATACTGTACAAGTCACTAATTTTCTCATTTATAACACTACATATTGGACAAAAATATTATATATGATACTTTTCAAATATATATTGTTGAGAACATTTGCAACTTATACATCCATATGTTTAATGTTGAAGATAGAATGATGGAACTATTCTTAAAATGGTAACCTTAATGCTAAATCTTACTACAAAATTATGATTGGTTGTAAAATATAGGAGAGTAATATATATATATATATATATATATAATCCCTCTATCTCCTACTCTATTGATAAAAACTTTTGGAAATAATTGTGGGATCATAAGCTACCTCCTAAGATAAAGTCTTTCTTATGGAAGGTTTCTTCTAATGTTTTACCTACATAATAAAATCTATTTTAAATAAGATATGCTATTGATAATCTCTGTAAAATATGCAATGATGTCCTTGAATCTAATGAGTATATTTCTTCAATTTCCCTAGCTCAAAGAAAACTGGCTTGCAACTATATTGATTTTTTTTATCAAACTTATTTTATTTTAAGATTTGACAGTTGGCTTCAATCATTTACTATTAAGATAACCCCTTCGATAAGCTTGCTAGAAAATTAATTGCGATGAAAGTCTGGATCTGCTGGTTTAACTAGAAAGGAAAGAATAAAAAAATATATGATAATTCTTACATTCAACCCCATTTTAAACATAAATACAAGCTTATGCAACCTATGATGAGTATTTCAAATTTAATGTTAACATAGAAATCTCTGAAGCTCAAAATGATCAAATTGATGTATTAGAGAATGGTTTCTCTAATACAATTGAAAGGTATCCCCATATAAAATGTGATCCTAAAAACCAACATATCTTTATTATTGTTGACGTTTCTTACCTTGAACTTACAAAACTTGGTGTTATTGTTTGTGTTTTTAGTAACTTTCGGGGACACATTTTGTATGGACGTTCGTGGATTTTTTGGACTAAATCATCAAAAGAAGTAGACATTGTGGGAACTATGAATATTGTCTCAGCTCCAAGGGCTTATCCAAATAGAGAAATCATTATCAACAAATGATTGTTCAAACATAATGATTTTTCTCTACAAAAAATCCATATACAATATTAGAATCTTGCAGTTTTGGAAGATATACTCCCTCTATCAAGAAACCAAATTATCTCCTCCCAACATATCAATAGGAGGCAAAACACACATGTTGATTGGCTTGCTAAGTAAATGATCTATAACCATTTGCAAAGAAATTGGGTGACTTCACCCCTCCCCAATTAGTTCTTTGGATTAGAAATGATAACTTCCCTACTAGAATTGATTGATTGAAATTTATAAAACTGAACTTATTGTAATATGTCCTTTATTGTCTTTTAATATATATTTTTTTACTTAAAGGACATTACTTGTAGGAATTACGAGTAAACACGGGGCGGGTTGAACTTGAACCGGGGAAATCCCAACTCAAGGGGTTGCTAAACTGTGAATATTAGCATTATGGTAGTTTACTAAGTGGTTAGATTCAAGTTTGTTCGGGTTCACCTCGTGTTAGATTTAATTAGTATTAGTCAAATTTGGTCAAAATTATTTCTTTTAAATTTAAAAAATTAGAAATTAATAACTTGAAACATTGGTGTATGTATTCTACAAGTAAGTCAATATGGACATATTGCGTATACAAGATCACCTTAGAAAAACAAAACTATCTAGAGTTTGGAGGTGTTTAATGATGCAGCCTGGTGTTGGAGGAAGTTGTTGAACATTTGACCATTGGCTAAGTAGTTTAAAGTGAACCATGTCGGAGATGGTCAACTTAGTAGTCTTTTTTTCGGTCGGGAGGTCAACTTAGTAGTTTTTATTTATTTGATGTATGGGTGTCCGGGCCAATTTACGCGCACCACGACTATTCTCATAGGAAATATACACGCCTCCTCATGCATACTCCCACTTAATCAGAACTAGGTTACCCATGTTCAGGGAGGGGACTCGAACCTTGCACCTCTTGCTTACCCCCTTTAAGGGCTCAGGAAATAACAAGACTGAGGAGATTCGAACCTTGTACCTCCTAGATGAGACAAGGTCATGTCCATTGAGCTAGTCCCATTTATATAACTGGATAAGGAATGAATGTCATAAGGAAAAAATCAATAATACTAGTATATATGCTCATGGATAATATCTGCCCAAGAATATATCCATAGATAATGGTAACCGAAAATGGTCTTCCGATATTCAGCTCTCAAGATTAAATTGAGATTTTGAAGCCTAACAATAATAAAGATGATAAAATATCTTGGTATGCATATACTAATGGTAATTTAAACAACAGGGATACAATTGAGAAGTTGAGAGAGTTTTTTTTAACTGTGGCATAAATTTTGGAAGTAATTGGCGAATTGGCACAAGGTCAAAAATAATTGCAAAATTGGCACATGGGCGGTATCCGTGATACCGCCCTTGATTAATTAATGACGAAGGGCTGTGGTCAAAATACAGCCCTTAATTAAAATACGATTAAGCAAGGGGCGGTAGGCTAGCTACCGCCCATAGTTCTTTTTTTAGCGTCTTTTAGGGGCGGTAGCTAGCCTACCGCCCTTTGTTACAGATTTATTCCCACCTCCTTCTTTCTTTTTTCATTACATTTCTTTCTTCCTTTCTTCTAAAACCGCCCAAAACCCACCGCCCCCTTCCCTGCTCCGGTGTGTTGCCGCCGCTACCCACCAAATCCGAGGCAAACCCACTCTATTCAAGCACCCAACACTCAAGCTTCATCCTCCATTCATCATCTTAAGGTATGGGTTTCAAATTCTTCTTTTTTTTTTTAATTTTGTTTTTTGTATTGATTTGATTATGTATTGCATGCTATTATTGTAGTGTAATGTGTTTAATTTCGTTTTATATTGATATGGAATATAATTGTTTGTAAACAAAGATTTAGATTATTGCCCAATTGGTCCTTGATTAATTAGATTATTACACAATTGGTCCTTGTAATTGTACTAATTGTTTAAATTAATAGCTTTTAAATTATTTATACATTTAGGAAAGTGAATTTTAGTAAATTGCACAAATGGTCCTTATAAATTTTGATAATTGCACAATTGGTCCTTTTTAAACTTGATAATTGCATAATTAGTCCTTGTAATTGTACTAATTGTTTAAATTAATAGCTTTTAAATTATTTATACATTTAGGAAAGTGAATTTTAGTAAATTGCACAAATGGTCCTTATAAATTTTGATAATTGCACAATTGGTCCTTTTAAAACTTGATAATTGCATAATTGGTCCTTGTAATTGTTTTTATAGATGCTAAATGAACCCTTTCTTTTGTATTAGTCTAATATACAATTAGTGTATTGATTTTTAATTAATTGCACAATTTGTTTTTTTTTTCCTAGGTTTAATGGCATCGTCTAGTAGCAATCCGGACTCGGTTTTATGGAGACAAGGGCAATTTGGGCATAAATCCGAAGCCGTGACTAATGTAAGTTAATTTCTTCAAAAGAACAATTTATTTTAGTATATTTTTTAAATTTTTTTTTTGTTAATAGGGCCGATACGAAGGTGTGATGATCAATCCATACTCCACCACACCGTGGGAGTTGGATCCAAGGGTAATTCCTTTTGTTGAAGAAGCTGGGTTTGGAGAGATTCGTAAAATATCGAGGATCGTGTTGGACCACGCGTTGCTCTCTGCGATGGTCGAAAGGTGGAGACGGGAGACTCATACTTTTCACATGCCCGTAGGCGAGATGACCGTCACCTTAAGAGATGTTTCGATGATACTAGGTATACCAATTTGTGGTCGTGCAGTTACCGAGGCCGACCCGGCCTATTTTGACTTTGAAGAAACATGTTGGCATTTATTTGGAATGGTACCGGAGTCTGGGGGAGATGGTCGCAAAGTTATCAAGACTAATTGGTTAAGGCTGAATTTCGGGAATAAGAAACCAGATGAAGGTGCAGATGACACGGTTTTACGCTATTTCGCTAACGCGTACATTATGCATTTATTCGGTTCATTCCTTTTCCCATCTGGCAAACAAAACACCGTTCCGACTATGTATATGCCGTTGTTGAGAGATTTGAAGGAGACTAGGAAATATGCTTGGGGTGCGGCAGTATTATCGTACTTGTATAGTGGTTTATGCAGTGCGTGCGAGGGAACCATGACAACCCTCAAGGGGTGTGGTCTTCTTTTGCAGGTATTTCTTCTATTTTATAACTCGCGATATGGTATAGAGTTGTAATATTTGTTTCGATTATTTTTTTTGCAGATATGGTGTTGGGACTATTTGCATGTTAAACCTACTTTAGTCCATTATGCTCTTAACGCTGGTTACGGTCCCGCTAGTGTCTCGTAAGTGAATTGTTTAACGTTCGTGTCCACTTACTATTAATGAATTATTAATTATGTTTTTGTTTTTGATTTTGGTAGTTGGAATGGTGCAAAAACCTGGGTCAATAGTTGCGGTAGGACTTTACGTATTTATCGAGACGATTTGGATATGCAAGAAGCGGACCAGGTTAGTTTATGTGGGATTAGCTGATAATATACAACTTTCTGACAAATTATATTGAATTAGGTTACTTGGATGCCCTACGAGGGTGCTCGGATTGGAACGGTAGCGGAGACTTGCCAATATACCTTTATGCCGATCCGACAATATACAAATTTTTCGGTCCTTCGTAACATATTTTTTTAGACAATTCAAAAAAAATGTCCATGTGTCTGTCGACTCAACATCCGCTAACGAATAAGCTAACGGAAATAGTTGATTGTTTGCATCGTACCCAACCGCAATTAGTAGTTTACCATTGTACTTACCATATAAATGGGTTGCATCAATGCTAACCACGGGCATCAAATGCTTGAAACCTTCGATATTAGGACCAAATGCCCAAAAAACCATATCAAACGTAGCTTTGTTGCCATCACTATTTTTATAAACAAACTCGTATATTGATCCCGGGTTAGTGGCACGTATAGCACCCAAAAGTCGTGGTAAATCCGTGAACGCTTTTTCATGTGTTCCGAATAATTTTTCAAGAACCTTTTGTTTACCACGCCATGCCTTATCATACGAAATGTAATGTCCGTAATCCTTATGAATTTGAGTTTGTATCAAACCAATTTTCATAGCTATATCGGTCTTCACCATTGCAAATACTTCATCTCTAACAAAATCGGAAGTCAATTGTCGGTGATTTTTCACAAGAATTCCGGGTTGACATGTATGTTCTTCAAACCTAGTAATTTGCCACACGTTACTTCGGCTAACATAAACACCACGTAAATAGAATGGGCAACCGTCTTTAGCATGTACACAAATGCGTGCAATGTATTTATTATTCGTCCTTTGAGTTTTACATTGCTTGTGATTTCTTAGGTGCCACCTACTCACGTCCAACAAAAGAGCACGCCTTGAGGCGTATCTCTCACCATGGATGAGTTGAACTCCAGTCACCATGGAAGATGGTCGACTTAATTGCCAATCATGACATTCTCCTTGATCGCTCGTATCAAGGGGACCGAAATTGTAATTAGATGGATTAGAACATTCATCATCGTCATCGTCATCGTCATCATCGTCCTTACCACTAACTTCGCCCTCATCACTAGAAATGTGAAAACCCTCTTCATCGGATGCCTCCGATTCGGTTTCGCTATTGTCATCGTCTTCATTAAAATTTTCACGAATTGTCTCGACAATCGGCTCAAGAGGTGTGGATGTGTTACCCCGCTCATAATTCTTTTTTTTTTACCTTTTCACGCGAACTAGAAGATTGCGATTCACGAATTTCTTTGACCACTGCGTAAATCTCAATAGCATGGTATTGACCGTTTCTCGCCCCACAAATCATCGGATTAATCGTGTCCTCCCCAACATCTATAGCATGATACCGTGGAGGGTTGGACGAAACCGGACATCGCCATTTCAAATCGAAAATAACTTCTTTTGCATTCCAATTACAAGTCGAACATACGGCTTGTTTTAAACCAATCAACCCTATATCTCCTCCGGTCATAAATGGTTTACAATTACCCCCGGAATACTCAACAACACCATTACCGCTAAGAACAACATCTCCTCCATAAAAGCATATCCACATAAAACTCATATCTACCTAAACCCCAATACAAACAAAGTAATCAATAGATAATCGAATTAACACACACAACTACAATATAAAATCTAATTTACCCTACAAATTGTTAGAAACAAACTCATACAACAAATTAACACACACAACTACTATATATATCCCTAAAAAACCCTAGTATTTCTTGCATATAAATGGTATATATAAACACAAATGAATAGAATAATTACCTTCAAGATGATTGGACCAAGGATTTGATGAAA
Organism: Nemophila menziesii; assembly: GCA_029959085.1. Classification (NCBI taxonomy): domain Eukaryota; kingdom Viridiplantae; phylum Streptophyta; class Magnoliopsida; order Boraginales; family Hydrophyllaceae; genus Nemophila; species Nemophila menziesii. Next base: position 123,731,681 of record JARWIR010000001.1, on the reverse strand, counting down.
AAAATGAAGATTTTGGGAGTGATTTGAAGAGGGGTGAGTGTGTGAGAGAAAATGGGTATTGAAATGGAAATAAATGGAAGAAGGGGGTAATTTAAACCTAATCTGCAAGGAAGGGCGGCGGTCAAAGAGCCGCCCTTAGTTAAAAATTTAATTACCTTAAGGGCGGTCAGGCGACGACCGCCCTTGTCCCTTAATCGAATTCTTAATCAAGGGCGGTATCACGGATACCGCCCATGTGCCAATTCTGCAATTTTTTTTGTGTGTGTGCCAAATCTCTAATTATTTCTTTAAAATATGCTAAAGTTAAAAAAAACTCAAGTTGAGATCTAAAAGCCTAGAAATTTAGTGGTATGATCTGATTTGGGAAGGCCAAGGATTATATCCCCATTTGGAGTAATGAAAAGTACACATGAAGAAGTTTGCTTACAGGCGTGTTTAAAATAACATTTAGTGTTTACCTGATATGGTGAGAGAAATTAGAGAATATTTGTTAGATTTAGCAAGATAGAAATCACTTTAAATAAAAATATATATATACCTAATTGAAATTACAAGTCATGAATATTGAATAATAACTATCCACTCTCATTTTCTCGTTTAACCTGGCCACCATATCTATAACAAACATATTCAAAATAATAGTTTGAATATACTTTACGAATATATGAAAAGAGATTTGTGAAGACATGTTAAGAAATGAAATTTTTTTCTTAAGAAAGATTTTATATATGGAAAAAGATTACAATAATCGTGTTGGTCGGGTTCAATCCGATTTTTTTTTTTTGGAACCTGAGGCTTAAATGCTTGAGGAGTACTTTAAACCAGACGTATAAAAGGACTTGCACGAGTTGTGTTTCATTTACCTTTGAGGTGAATTTCGTTTGGGACTCAACCTCAAATTAGACTCACTTTTGCTCAGTTCTAGTGCCATTAGAGTTTTCTCCAAGATATTGAAGGGTTGAGATCCGAAAGAAGTCAAGAGAGAAAAATCTTGAATTAAAGATATTCCCTATACGTGAGTAATTTCATAATTGCACGCAAGTGATATGGAAAGATTTTCAAGTGTAGTGATTAAGGGTCAATAAGTTCATATTTCGAGAGCTTGTCTCAACATAAAAAATTTGGTCGCCGATGATAGTTTTAGGTAGGGGTGAGCACGGGCCGGGTTTACCCCGGGTTGGGGTCTAGGGTAAGGGTAGGGTAAGAAAGCCGGGTCTATGTTTTGTGAAGGGTAAGGGTAGGGTTAAATTTTACCCTACCCTCGGGTTACCCAAACACGGGTTACCCTCGGGTTTACCCGGGTTTACCCAAGGGTAATTAAACCTGTAAATATGAAATGCAATTATAATATAAAGCTAAAAAATTAATTTAAATTGCAAATTTCTCCCATATAATTGACTTAACTCACAAAATACCCTCTGATTCATAAAATCTTACAACTTAACTATTACAAATTGCAATTTAACCCCTTGAATTACTTAATGAAAAGGTACAACTTAATGAAATTCTTCCAAAATATTACAACACAATCAAATTCATTACAAATATTACAACACATTCAATCAAAATCAACATTCAAAAGCTTCAACTTCAAATTCATCACAATCACTTCCTGGAGCATTCAAATTCCATTTTCCTGTTACTAAAAAGCATTCTCAAATATATCAGTAAGTTAAACATATTAAGGCTTAACCCTTAAGCCTCAGAACAGTGTCATCACAGGCTTGTAATAGCAGATAGCTTATAATTGAGTAGATCATCATAGGCATCGTGTTATAAACACTTTCATCGGCCTCAGATATAGTTGGAAAATAGCACGGGATTCCCGGAAAACCAACTACACCTCATCACCTGATTGTGTTTTAAACAAGTAGGCAACTCACTACAATAGTTGGCTACCATTACAAGTTTATATAAAACACAATGATAACAAGGTAAGGGTTTTACCCAAAATAATTTGTTACTTAGGCTATTTTATCCAACATTTCCAGGTGGTGTAATGTCAAATGCACCTAAAATACACAAGTAAATACACAAGTCAGAATGTTAGTAAATACACAAGTAAATACACAAGTAAAGACCGGATTGGGCTGCAAAAGTTATTCAAACGCAATAAATAACAGAACAAATCATTTAGAAATTACTAGTCATCTAACTAGTAAACTGATTAATAGTTTCAAAAAGACTACCATAGTGTAAAAGATATAATACCTATAAGTCAGGATACAATCAGACTTTTTTATGCCATTATTCTATTAGTCCGGATACAATCAATTCCTTATCACTTTTAGATTAATATTGTATTATCATTGACTCAAAGTATATGTGCAAACTACTAAATTGAGTAGGCAATGTATACTCATTTACAACTAAAACCTTCATTTGAATCATTAATCATTATGATTTATATGATATTAATGTACGACATAGAATGCTTAATACAATATGAAAATGAATTTCTGCTAACGTATAATTGAATTTCAAATTAAATTGAGCATTTACCTAATTCCAGATCCAGTAGAAAAAATGAGAACGCTTTGATAATCTTCTGGCGGAGAGATTTAATTAATATCGTAACCATTACCCAATTGAAACAAATTAATAACGGGTAAAACAATTAACCGAAAATGAAATAAATTGAGAAGAGGGTTTAGAAGTACCTTTGAATGGTGTGGCTTTTCTCGGTCTGAAAAAGCCCCAATATATAGCCAAAAACCCATGGCTAATCGAATGAGAATAAGGCAACACGTTATTGAATCAATCAACAACGGCTACATCAGACCTCAAAGAGGGTTTTTTCAGGCCACATTAAATGCAAGCTCTCGAATCCAACAACCAAACGCGGCTTCATTAAATGTTGACCCAGAAATCGGCAGAGAAGAGAAGAAGAATAATAATATAGTACAAGATATAGGCATCTAGCATACAGAAATCGGCAGAGAAGATAGAGATTTGATGGCTTAGGGTTCGCCTTTTTCGTGTTTCAGAAGAGAGAAGGAGAAAAGCAGCGTAGGAGCCAAGCAGAGAAGGGAAAGAAATGAATGGATCGGACACGTTATGTATTTTTTTTTTTTTTTAATTGATGAACAGTGTCGGGTTGGTCGGGTTCAACCCGAGTGTTTAGAAGCCAAAGAGAAGCCCGTGGTAATTTGGACGGGTCCAGCTTCTCAAATGTTAGGCCCAAGTTAACATTGGGCCAATATTAAAAATACCCAAAATCCCCTTTTTTTTATCCCCTTTTTTACCCAAATTACCCAAACCCATTTTTTTGCTCAACCCTAGTTTTAGGGGTCAAATATGAACTTGGTCGGAAGTAATGAGGCATATACAAGGCCATAGACGTAGAGGACTCAAGGTAGGGTCCTTCTTTAATGGGATTTATATCAACTAAGTGTCAAATTTTTGTTATGATTTAAAGAGTAAAGTTCCACAACACGCTATTATCTTATATTGAATTCAATAATTTTGACCAAATCTATAAATTGCAATGAATATTGACACATCTTTCAGTTTCAATCCTTTTGACTAATTCTGATCAAATTACAGGACATAATAGTCAATTTAATGTGTTATCTTTACACTTGAAGATATAGACTAAATCGAGGATCAGTGAGTAATTTGTCCATCAGTTACCTCAATTTTACCAATGAGATGTGAAATTGGTTAAAATGGTACAAACGTTTATTGATCAGGTTAAAATTGGACTTCAGTTGTGGCTAAAATTTGTGAAATGTGTATAATATATTAGTGATCAACGGGACTTTACTCTGATTTCAGTTAGAATCATTTTGATCTCTGACGAAAAAGAGAAATTCATACATGATGTACAGAAAATCAACCACGCCCAATACTACATTACTAAGCATGTCTTTCAATATTTAAAATAGATCAATGAAGATACAATATCAGCTATTTAAAACAGCTTTACGTAGTACATTTTTAACTAAAATCGATATTGAGTTCATCCAAATGCTACAAATTGTGGTATAATTACCAAGTGATAAGTCGTTTACTTATCATTCCGATCAAGGGGACGAGTAGTTTGTTTTGCAGAAAAGTTGCATATCATACATCTCATCAACTTCAACTTCAACATCTATTCTCTTTGCAAATTTACCTTTAATCCGCGGTCTTTTCTCAGCATAAGCCTTCCTCGAAGTGTATCTAATCGTCTTTCCAAACTTGCGCATCTTCTTCTTCTCTCTATACCTTAGGACTCTAGCCTCTCTATCCATCTGAGCGACTTTTAGAGAATAATCACCACTCATCGAAATTTCGGGTACACCATCAATGTTTAATGACGAAACTGTAACCTGATTAACCAATACATTACAAGTATGATTACTTGAACTTGGATTTACCCATAATTGAAAAAGAGAGCTTACATTATTATGAATAATTGGAGCTTTATAGTCCATTCCTAGCTGAAATCTTTGGTATTGTTCTTGGTGTTGAAACTGAAATGGTGAATCATAAAGGGTGGCTTGATTGGGCAAGATAGGAACTCGATGGTGGTGCTGAGTCAATGAGTTGACTGAGTGGACAATTGAGTCACATGTGGTGCATAAGTATACTAAATCAGCTTGACAATATACACTACATGGAGCTAACAAGCAAGTATCACACATTCTTGGCAAGTTTTCACCACAATCCATTAACTCTTGCAACATATAGTGCTGCTCCACAATGTAACACTCATATCGTTATTTCGAATAAATAGGCACATATAACCGAATCTTCTCTTCTTATCTCCGAGAACCAATCATCAAGCTAAGAAGGTGCCCTCAAACTCTTGACCTCCGATTTCAATCCACATATTTTTCTTTAAACATAAGGGACTTTTTCTCTTTTATTTCTTTTTTCACTTTTGCTTAAAAAGCAAAAAGTGAATATACTTTATGCTTTGGTAGCTCAAAATTTGATCATAGAATCAAATATGGGCTGCTTAGTGGGTGGGGTAAAAGTAGAGAGTGTTTGATCCAATCAGATACCAGAAACATATCTTTAAAGTGTCCATTGATCGGATATCACATTCTAAATCCTAAGGTTTTGGCTTTTACCTTCATGTGGTTATATTTCAATCTACACTCACTTCTCACCATATAAAGCACGTTCTGCAAGAAGGGGCAGACCCGAGATTTTCGGTGGCTATACTATTAGCTGGGGTGGAGTAATTTAATTTTTTTTAACCCAAAAAGAAAAAAAACTTGAAATGTACAATGTACCCGAAATATTAAAATAAGTAAGACAAATCCAAAACAAATGAAAATGGAATTCAGAACAATCTAAAGAATTTGTCTATAACGCAAAACTTTTAACAAATACTCATCAAATATGCACCAGAAGAACGAGAAATAAAAATATAATCAAACAACAATACTAAGCTAAACATCGATACAGCTAAAAGTAAGATCACTATAAAGTAGCGCCACCACCATCTGACATAAGAGACGCAGCAGCTGCAGCAGCAGTAGGGACCACCCCAGTGGAGACTCCAGGTTTAGACAAATGGAGAAGCCTGAAAGATTAAAATAATATTAAAATAAATTCACCTCTCACTAAATAAATATACAGAATCATTTAATCAAACACTTACGGAGCAAGATATTCACAAAATGAAGATACAGCTGAAACAACTTCAGTGTAATTTTCAGATGAAGTAGGAGCTGTCACTTCCACTAGTTGTATCCCTGGTGTTACAGGTACAGCTTCATCAGTTGCGTGAAGTTTCAGCATTTTATTAATTGAGGAAACTGTAACAGTTATGTGAGCGCCTCTTTGGAAGTGAAAAGCAAAGCCTACTCTTAATAATTCATGATCTAATTTGTAACCTAAGCCGTAGAATAATCGAAGTGCGTTCTTGCTAACTTTGCTTTCCACTGTAGTTCGAACTAGTACGGAGATTTGTTCAGCTCCGGCACCTCTCATTGAACCACCAACATGTCGAACAGTCCTGAGGATTTTGATTATGGGTAAATGAGGGGTTATATGTTTTATGTTAATAGAGTAAATGTTTGTGATATGTTGTTATACCATGTGGGTTCTTGCTGTTCGAGATCACATAGTAATCGAGTTTCAGATGATACCAAACCTGCGAAAAGAATTTAGGGTTAATAAAATTGCAGCATTGGTCCCGATATTCTTCACATTCTAACTAATGAAGAAGTAAAAAGTTACCTAAATTTGAACCACTCTTGAGACACAATTCGTGGATCCTTAAACGCTGTCTATGAACACCACAGAGTCCAAGAAGTAGGATCTCAAGGGCCTCGACATGCTTCAAAGCAAAGCAAAGCAAAACAAAATAATGATTTCAATTTGTGAATTAGTAGCAGCAGAAAGAAAGGGCAAAAAGAAAAGAGTGACACTTACTTGTGTTTCGATTATTCCTTGCACCACGCACTCCATTCCAAATTACTCTTTCCTTTCAATTATAATAAAGGAAGAAGAAGCGCGGGCAAACAGGATGTTTGTGTAGAAGAAAGACCCAAGAGTGACCCGACCAGTGTGTTTGTTCCCCTTTTCTATTATGTCCTCGTTTAGAAAATGGCCTCGTTCTATCACGAAACTAATGGGCCCGGACTGCTCAACCCTTAGGCCCGTTTTTTTCCCAAACATATTACCATAAATAAAATGAGTTAGTATTACAATTCAGCCAATTTTCGAAAAAACTGATTCTTCCTTAATCAAAAGTCTGATATAATATAAGTTAGAGTAATGATATATAACACTTAAATTCATACTCCTACCACCCATGACATGACATGAATTGATTGATTAAAAGTCTTTAATTAATTTATTTTTTTGATTTAATAAAAAATTTACTTCCAACCAATTCACGCCATGTCATAAACGGTAATTAGGTGATATAAATTTAGGTGGTATATATAGGGATGGCAGCGGTCCGGGTTTTAAACCGAAACCGATAGAAACCGAACCGATTAAAAAACCGTTTATGTAACCGTGGTTATAATTATGAGGTTATGGTTTTAAAAATTGTAACCGTGGTTAAAACCGTAAGGTTATGGGTTTGTTTTAAAAAAAATCCGAATAAACCGTAAACCGTTTTATTTAATATATAAGATATAATATATTTATTCTAAATACAATCTGCTCACTTTTAAAATCCAATATTTATATTCTAAAGCAGCCCAAGAGTCCAAGAAGACCAAAAGTCCAAGAAGACCAATACTAACTTTTAACATGAAGTTAGTTTAATTTGAAAAATGAATTAGCTTTTATAAAAACTAATTCTTATAAATGTAATAAAAATATATTGTTACATATCTAAATTTTATTAATTTACAGAACTATTTTATATATATATATATATATATATATATATATATATATATATATATATATCTAAAATTATACTTTTATCAATTTATTTTATCATTATTAATTTTATTTTTGGATTATGTAGGCAAAAATATAGCATCGGACTATCTTAAAGCGTGTACGGTTGAAGAAAAAGATATCGCTTGTTAATGAATTCTACACGTAGTATTTTTATGCGATTTTTGTTGAAACTCCATTGCAATTTTTTTTGCTTTGATGTTTTTTGGTGATGAATTGGATTATATGGTTATGTATATCGAATATTTAAGAGTTTTTAGTTATTTTTAATTAATTTTATATGTCCATGCTAAACGGTTCGGTTCGGTTTTTTGCACGGTTTTTTTTACTTTAATCGGTTTCGGTTATGGTTTTAGATTTTCATTTCTAAACGGTTTCGGTTTCGGTTATGGTTTTTTCTAACTTAAACGGTTTCGGTTACGGTTTCTGGGTTTTTTGCGGTTAACCGAACCGTTGCCATCCCTAGGTATATATCATTACTCTATAAGGTATTACAAATCAGTTTATTCTCTAGGCCCGTTTAATATTATCTTTTTATAAGTAAAATACACATTTATATGGATATAATATGAGTTGAATATCTGTAACCCAAAACTTGGGTGATATGACAGGAAGCCATGGTCTCATCTTTTTCTACCGTGTTACATAAAACTCATATGTAATCCGTGGCGAATCCAGAAACATAAATGAGGGTGGGCTTGAATATAAGGGGGTTAGGAGAAACGTTACGAAACTTTTTTTGGGTATTTAATATAAGGAACATGAAATAAATGAATATATAGATTAAATAATATCATATAAAGACAAAAACAATTACAATTGCACTCTATAATTTTTTATTTTCTGAAAAATATCTATGATAGTGGTATTCTCAATTAAAACAAATGAACCAATTAATTGTTTTATAATAAAACAGATTAAATTAATCAATTAAGAAATAATTTTAATAATATAAATAAATATATATCTACTAATTAATATATATTATTTTTAAAAAATTATACAAAATAATTTGATAAAAAAATTAACAATATATTGAAAAAATTAACAATATATATATATATATATATATATATATATATATATATATATATATATATATATATATATATATATATATATATATATATATATATATAACAAATTAACAAAAAATTTAAAAATACCTAGTAATAGATGATAAATTGAAAATACTGGTTGTACTTTTGATTTGTGTAAAATTTGTATTAAGTGTAAAATAAGTTATTAAGGTTAAAATATATAATTAAAATTAAATGGGTTAAAAACCTAAAATAATAAAATGAACTAAATTAATTTTTTTTAAGAATTTGAGGGAGGGCTTAAGCCCACCCTTTGTTGTATATAGATCGTCACTGATTTAGTGTAAAATAAGTTATTAAGGTTAAAATTTATAAGTAAAATTCAATGGGTTAAAAACCTAAAATAATTAAATAAACTAAATTAAAAAAAATAAGAATTTGAGGGTGGGCTTAAGCCCACCCTTTGTTGTATATAGATCCGCCACTGTTCAAACTATTATTCTGCTATGCTCCCATATAATATTGTAAGGCTGTTACGGGAATTTGTATTTCAGCATCGTGATTGTCCCAATAATTGGATGAGTGTGATGTATTTGCTGCAGAAGTTGTCATCATTGTGATTAAATTTGTTATCGGAATTCGTATTTCAGCATCGTGATTGTCCCGGTAATTCGATGAATGTGGTATATCTGCTGCAGAATTAGTCATCATTGTGGCAGATTCCACAACCATATAGAAACTAAAATAATGACGCAATTACCGGTAGCAGTGGTAATGGGAGCAGGTAAATCTTTGTAAACTCCGTTAAAAAGACGTTTGCGCATTTGATTAATGAGGACAATATAACGTTTACGTGTTCATGTTTAATGAAACTTGGAACAAATAATATTCCAATTTCTAGGAGGTCAAATTGAAATCCGAATCTGAGCCGTCTCATTTTCGTGTTGTACTATTCTCGTCCTAAGGACTTGTTTCGTATGTGATGTATACAGTAGTGAGTACTCATTGCTATTGTTTTTATTTTTTTATCTAGAGGACTAAACCCCACGATCGTAATGGCTCGTGTTTAATTCGGTCGTTGACAATTTTAGTTAGTGAAACTTCCACACTTTTTACAAACAAACCCAATAAATTATATTTACCGGTCACCCATACACGTGATAGTCTCTCGGTGTGAAAAACTGTTTTGCGGTGTTGAAAAATTCGGGTGAGGGTAGAGATGGTATATGCAATAATTAAGAAACTCCATATGCCACCTAATGCGTAACAGTTGAGTTTTACATATGTCGGTACTGCCATCTAAGAAAATTAGAAAACCAAAAAGTTAATTTATCTAATCAAGATCAAGCAGTAAAAAATAATTAATTCTTCATTATAAAAAAAACACACATAAAGTTGAGATAAAAGCCATTAAAGCAGATCACTTTTAATGCGCCTCAACCTGGATCAATTTAGTTTAGGGATAGCTTTAATATAAATTATATAAAAAGGCAGTAGAATCAATCATGAATAAAATTTATATTAATGGACAGTGGAATCAATCAAAAACATAAATATAAATTAACGCCGATTAATTTTCTTTATTAACGCATGAATAAAGATCTACATTGAAAATTGGACTGTGGACCTTGAAAATTGAATGTGGACCTCGAACTATGGATCTGGATCTCACGGTGTGAATGCACTTCAACCAAAGTTTGTAAGTAATAAAAAATTGATTGTCTTACCTTTTTATCTTTTACTTTTTACTTTTTTCTTTTCTTTTTCAACTTTTTTTTAACCTTTCCTTTTTTAATGAACTTTTTCTTTTATTCTTTTATTCGTATGGTTATGCTATTGCACTATTTCCCACCAGCGGCGAATCTAGAAACATAAATGAGGGTGGACTTGAATATAAGGGGGTTGGGGGAACGCTACGAAACTTTTTTTGGGTATTTAATAAAAGAAACATTAAATAAATGAATATATAGATTAAATAATATAATATAAAGACAAAAACAATTACAATTGTACTCTATGAGCTTTTATTTTCTGAAAAATATCCATGATAGCGGTATTCTCAATCAAAACAAATGAACCAATTAATTGTTTTATAATAAAACAGATTAAATTAAGGGAAAATGACCCAAAAAATCAAAATAATAATATTTTCAGCCCAATAACATCAATGACAAAATTTCTGCCCAATAACATCATCAATTGAATTATTTTATACATTATTTGACTATACTATCCCTACTTATGTTATACGTTATTCGTCGCGTTGACAGGATTCGTCGGGTGATGGGAATCGTCGGTGACGGGAATCGTCTGTGACGGGAATCGTCTATGACGGGAATCGTCCGTGACGGGAATCGTCAGTGACGGGAATCGTCCGTGACGGGAATCGTCCGTGACGGGAATCGTCCGTGACGGGAATCGTCCGTGACGGGAATCATCCGTGACGGGAATCGTCGTGTGATGGGAATCGTCCGTGACGGGAATATTTCTTATGGTGTAAGGGTAAATATGTAATCTTATAATAGTAAATTAATTGATGATTCTTTGGGGCAAGTATAATATTATTTTGATTTTTTGGGGCATTGACCCTTAAATTAATCAATTAAGAAATCATTTTAGTAATATAAATAAATATATATAAACTAATTATTATATATTATTTTAAAAAAATTATACAAAATAATTTGATAAAAAAAATTAACAATATATTGAAAAAATTAATAATATATATATAACAAATTAACAAAAAATTTAAAAAATACCTAGTAATTGATGATAAATTGAAAATACTGATTGTACTTTTGATTTGTGTAAAAATTGTATTAAGTGTAAAATAAGTTATTAAGGTTAAAATATATAATTAAAATTAAATGGGTTAAAAACATAAAATAATAAAATGAACTAAATTAATTTTTTTTAAGAATTTGAGGGTGGGCTTAAGCCCACCCTTTGTTGTATATAGATCGTCACTGATTTAGTGTAAAATAAGTTATTAAGGTTAAAATATATAAGTAAAATTCAATAGGTTAAAAATCTAAAATAATTAAATGAACTAAATTAAAAAAATTAAGAATTTGAGTCTTTGTTATATATAGATCCGCCACTGTATGTAATAATGGTATTCTAGTTACATTGATAGGTGTGATTGGCTTCCTATTACCAAAGTAGGAGATCTTTTCAATAATGGATGTACGGGTTGGAACCAAAATCTTGTTGATATCATATGCAATGAGCGTGAGAAAATCGAGGTGAACAAAATATCTCTTAATTGCATTGACAAGGAAGATAAGATTATCTGGCCGTCGACAAAAGATGGAGAGTATAAGACAAGATCAGGATATCACGTACTCGTGAACCATGAGGTTAGCAAAGAAGCACAACCATCTTATAAAGGTGAAATCGAATCTGACTCATCTTTGTGGTCCATGGTTTGGAACTCAAATGTACCAACAAGAATGAGGAATTTTATGTGGAAGGTTTGTAATAACGCGTTACCAACAAAAAAGAATTTAAAGAAGAAAAAGTGTATCATATCCACGCAATGCGAATGGTGCGAAACCGGGGAAGAAACATTGGAACACTTATTTATCCAGTGTCCTTTTAGCACATCGGTTTGGGCTCAATCCCAATTACAAATTAAAGTTAACAGAGAGGAGAATACCAAGGTTAGTGAGTGGATTACAAATATTATTTCAAGCTACTCAAAAAACGGGTGGGACAAGAAATGGGTAACTAGTAACCTAATCGCGATAATGTGGAATATTTGGAAGGCTAGAATGAAGGGCTTTTTCGAGAAAAAGGAATGGGACATTTCAGATATTATAAACAATTCACTAAATCTTATTGATGGGCTTTACAGAACGAGTCATGCAAAAAAGGAAAACTGTGTAATCCAGAGAGAAAATCAACAAATAAATAACGGGACAGAAGAAGTGAAGGATAGGGAAGTTGATATTACTTGGCATAACGATGTTTCTTTTATCAATGAGAATGAATTGAGCGGAATTGCATCTATTGCTTTGGATAAGGAAGGAAAAATTATGGAAAAGAAATCTAGGAGAGGTGTGTGTAAAAGCGTTAAAGAAGGGGAAATATATGCTATTCTACAAGCTATGAAGGCAACGGATTCTATGGGGTTTGATAGAGCAATATTTTATTCCGATAATTTGGAAATCGTACAAGGAATAAAAAAAAGGCAAGCTATAGATTGGAAGATACGGCCGCTAATAGAAATAATATGAAAATGGGCAGCGAGATATCCGAATTGGGAAGTTTGTCATATCAAAAGAGAAAGGAACAGCATAGCCGACTTAACAGCAAAATATACTAGGCGAATGGGAGATATTCCGAACTTGATTTCTAATGATGTAATAGATAGTATAGATTTTATTAGCAATGCTTTGAGAAATTGTTGTATTTAATTACTTTTTCTACCGTGTATGACAAAAAAAAAAAAAAGATTAGACAGTAGAAGCAATCATATCAAGAATTTCATCAATCATCTCAGGCAGTGGTGAATCCAGGATTACTAATAAAGATAGCTTTCATCGTTAACAAGGTTTGAAACTATACCTCTTGGTGTTTTGATAGCAACCTAAAAAATTTCTATATCCATTTTTTATATTTATCCAATATTATAAACCTACAATATATTAAAGGTTATACATAATTTCTTTGTTCTATTTGTTTCAAATATATATTTTCATGATTTTCTATTTTATAACATATGTTACAATACATAATATACATAATACACATAATTTCACTGTTTTACTACTTTATAATATATGATATATACTATGTATTAGGCTTATAGCACGTAATAGAAAAAAATATAAGTACACAATTACTTTAATAGAAAAAAAAATAATTATTCAAAACAGAAAAATAACGAATGATAATAGCCACATCATATATTTATACTAAATTAATAGATTATTTTAAATTATTTAAAAGATTCTTGTGTATTAGTTAACCTGTACTTAATTGATATGTGATTTTCTTATTCTCAGAATTAAAAAATAGTATTAAATTTGTGAGTAAATTATTTAGGTATAATATAAGATAAAAAAAAGGGTCAATTCCTATTTAAATTAAAATAAGTTGCTAAGTTCTCAATTAGATTACACTAATATTTAGGTGTAAAGATTACAATAATACCCTCAACAATCTCATATGCTATTGACTTTGACTAAATTTTTTCCCATTTACATTAAAATAACATGTTGTTGATTTTAACAACATTTTAACAACATTTTAACAATACTTTCCCATCTATATCATACCTTTTAACAATACTTTCCTATTTAAATCATACTTTGTTAAACAAAACACGTCTCCTCTCCCAGCAAAAAAAAAAACACTGCTCAGAAAACCACACGTCAAAACCCTTCATCTGCTCAAAAAACGCAAAAAATCTACGTCTACTCACTGGATCTTTTCAAATCGAAAAGCTTGTAATTCATTTTGGTTTAAGTCCAGAGCAATTTCAAAGTATATGTAAAGAGGATTTAAATCCAGTCAAGATCCATTCAAAAGTATAGATAGGGAGTGTGGATGTAAAAAAGAACAAGATCTGATTTATCGTGTCATATCCGGCAGTTGTTGGGTCCATGTGGGTACGTACTACTTGGTGCCTAATTCAATAAAGAAACCATCTCCGGTAGTTGTGGAAAACTAATATTTTTTTGCATAATCCATAGAACATGATGAAATCTCTATTGCATTGGAACAAAAAAAACAGAGATCTTTTCACACTTAGGGGAACAAAAAAACAAATAGGAATCTCATATTACTAAATTTGGAAAAAAAATTCTATTTGCACTCTTATTGGGAAAAAACAAAAAAAGAAATCTCTTCACACTCTAGTCAACGAATCACAAAAGGAAATCTCTTCACGCTCGTCTGAACAAAAAACAATAAGAAAACTCTTCACTACACTCCTTGGACAAAAAAGAAATTGAAATCTCTTCATTAGCACTCTTTGCACTGGATCAAAAAACAAATAGAAATATCCTCGCACTCTCTGGAACAAATACAAAAAAAATAATTAAATGGTGAACAACAATGAGAATAGGTTAAAAATAAATCTATTTTTTACCTTCATTTGGATCCTTTGTGCCAGCGAGATCTGAAGGAGATCTGGAGAGATTTCTTTTTGTTTTTTGTTCTAGTGTGAACGATTTCCTTGTCTAGCAAACTAGCAACGATTTTCTTGTGCAGCAGACCACGATGGCGGTGGTTTTCTTCTACAGTAAAGACTCGACGTTGAAGATAGGGCAACGGTATTCTTGCATAGCAAAACACCGGTGAGAAGGTGATACCTGAGAATCGTCCACGAATGAAGGTTGGTCCATGAACGGAGAACGGTTTTCTTGTCCACGGCGGCAGAGAATGGTCCACGAACGGAGATTTGAAGGGATCTCTGACGCTTCGCTTGGTGCAGGAGAGAGGTTTGGCAGTGGATCGGCTTGGTATGAAGGCGAAGAGATTTCGTTTTGTTTTTTGTTCCAATCTCAAAATGGAGATTCGGGAGCGAATAGTCATATTACAAATGATTTAAACTTATTGCAGCAATCTTCACCTTATAATGGTGGTAATACAGTTGCAGTTGGAAATGGCTAAGCCTTGGATATCACCAACATTGGGCATAGTAATCTTGTTTCTCCTCACTCTACCTTTCTTTTAAATTTGATTCTTCATGTTCCTATAATTACGTCAAATTTGCTATCTATCTCCAAATTCACTGCAGACAATAATTGCACTATTTCCCTTTCTTCTTCCTCTGTGTCTATTCATGATGCAGTTACTCATCGTGTTCTTTTTCAGGGCCCATGTAAAGATGGTCTCTATCCACTATGTTTTGGTGCCCCCTAAGTATATATTCAAGTCCACCTCCTTCTTCTTTGTGTTGTTTGTCCTCTACGTATACCTCCTCATCTGCGAAACTGTGTCATTTTTGCCTTGGTCATCCATCTACTCAGACTTCAGTTCCTATATCTTCTATATTAACTGTCAAGTTAGATTATTATCGTACTAGCTGTAACTCTTGTGTTGTGTCAAAAGCTCATAGACTTCCCATTTTCTTTATCTAATTAAACATCTTGTAAACCTTTTGGATTAGTACATAGTGATGTATGGGGACCATCACTTGTTCTTTCTTGTTCTTTTTACAAATATTATGTGTTGTTTATTGATGATTTTAGTAAATTTGTGTGGGTTTATCCTCTTGAACATAAGTCAGGTGTATGTTCTGTTTAACAATCATTTTCTAGTATGGTTTTAACCCAATTCAACACTCAAATCAAAACTCTCAAAATTGACAAAGGAGGAGAATATTTAAGCCTTGTTTTTAAACAACACCTTCAGAAATGTGGCACAATACATCAAACATCCTGCCCCCATACACCTGAGCAGAATGGAGCTTCTGAAATACAACACAAACACTTGATAGAAACCACCTTATCTATTCTTTCCCATAGTTCTATGCCCACCAAATATTGGCTTGAAGCTCTATCAGCCGCCACATATCTTATAAATATTTTACCTACACCCATTTTATCCAACTCTACTCCCTTTGAACAACTATATAACTCTCTCTCTACTTACAAAAATTTAAAAGTATTTGAATGTCTTTGTTACGCTTGGCTTAAACCTTACTCCCCACACAAATTAGCTTCCAAGTCAGAATCATGTGTTTTTCTGGGATATTGCAGTTTTTCGAAAGGTTACAAATGTTTATCAGTTTCTTCTCACAAAATTTTTATATCTAGACATGTTCTATTTGATGAGTCTAGTTTTCCTTTCCAAAATTTCCCATTATCTACTTCTCCTTCATTAGATGATTCTCATACATAGTTTGTGAATTTGTTTGATTCTTCTATTAATCCTGCACTTATTTCTCCTCTTCAGTCACAGAATATTGTTCCTGACTTAAATCACCCTCCTATTAATTCTTCACGGACCTCACAACTAAATTCACCCCTACATGAATCTTCCGAGTCATCCACATCATCATCTACTTCCACTGAGCCTTCATCTCCTCCTATTGCTCGACCACGTCATCTAATGGTCACACTGATGTCTCCCTATTTTTTCTAATTATTAGCCCTTTGGAGACATCCTTTTAGGTGAATAAATGACTTATTTGATAGACTTTTATGCGTATTTGATCATATTGCACTTTCTCCCCTTGGAATTTAACTATTTTCAATTTCTGAGCTTTTGTGCGTTAATTTGATTATTTTTAGTGCAAAGTTAATAGGTTCTTGAATTTCATAAAAGACCAATCCAAGGAAGATAAGTGAGAATTAAAGTCTTAGGGTAATTTAGTGTGTTAGGAAGTACTTTTACTCGAGTTTCTATTTTTAGAGTGCACTTTCCTAATTCTAGTCTTGAATTATTGATTTATTCTTTTTAAAGCATATGCGGTTTAATTATTTATTTATTGTGAAGCTTTAAAAGATATATGGTAATTACTTTGAGACCAAGTCGAGTTAAAGAAGTAAAGAAAAGAAGATTTATATGGAAATAAGAAGATTAAAGAAGTATATATGCAAAGAAGGAAAAGATAAAGCTGCCTTATGAATCTGAAATTCCAGCCACGTTTCAAAGACGAGTCCATAACTTAAGATTGGCTAGGAATTTGGGCGAGTGGTCTGCACCAATGGAAATAGCTTTCCGAGACAAGTGGTTTTGAATATTGGAACACATCAAAAAGATAAGTATTGAATGAGATATGACCAAAACAAATCAGCAGCAGAATCTTACCTTTCCTAGATTTTAGGGCTACGAATTTAAGAGTTCTTTAATTGTCTTCCACTCCAAGTAAATTCGACCTAGGGCTTCCTAACACCTATAAATACACCCCTTATCCTCCTCTTTTCACACACTTCAGAGAATTACACAAGAGGCTTAAGGTTTTCAAGTCAGAGCAAGAAGGCAAGGAGTCATCGGTCATCTTACCCTTCAGGTTATCAATTTATCTTTTCTATTTGAACATGAATTCCTTTTATTTAATTTTAGTTTTCCATTCCGTTATGAACTAATTTCTTTGGTACTTGAGAATCTCTATATGGTTTGAACTTAATTCTGTTTCATTTATGTTTCTGAATTTGGGATTTAATGGTTTAAATTAGACTAGGTATCTTGTGTTGACTATTATTTTGTTTTAATCACTAATTTTGAAGTCATGAATCAAACTTAGCTCATAGTAATTAGGCTATTCCATATAGTGGCGTATGGATCACCTTGACGGGGGGTTTAACTACAAACTTAGATAATAGACGCATAGCATCCGTTATTGACCCTGGCGGGCTTAACTAACCATGCAGCCAATGAGGTAAATTGGTATTCATCTGAAGGTAGCTTATATTCACCTTGACGGGGTTTGTAATACCGTAGGATAACTCCTAAGTCCACCCTGACGGGGGTTAGGAGATACTAGAGTCCCGACTAGCACAATAATACCAGTTTATCCCTTACACAGAAGCATGAATTAGAAAGGTTAGGTGAAACCCTTGCGAGGATCAAGTACTCTCTCTCTTCTGAAGTTAAATTCTCTTTTACTTTCTTTATTTTATTTTCGTAGTTTATTTTCTTGCATCTTTTAATTTATAAAAACCAAACAAAAATCTTTATTTTATTTTTCTGTCAAGCAATACTTTTCGATTAATACCTGAGTTGTGCCTAATCTGTCCCTGCAAACGAACTTGTTTATCATATATTACTTGGACAACCGTGCACTTGCGGTTAAGTGGTTCCCTTATTTTCAGTTCTTAATTTATAAACACACCAGGACCCACCACACACATTTTCAGACTAGTTCCTTGCCTCTTTCTTATAACTGTTAGTCTTAATTGTAAATCCTTTATCTTTTGAACCCTCTTCTTATAAAGAAGCTTCTAAGCATCAATGTTGGATGATAGCTATGGCTGATGAATTTCGTGCTTTACAAAGTCAAAATACATGGACTCTTGTTCCTCCACCTCATGGTCGTGATCCTATAACATGTAAATGGATTTTTAAAATTAAAAGGAATGCAGATAATACAGTGGCGCGTTACAAAGCTCGCCTCGTAGCTCGAGGTTTTCTTCAAGAATACGGTTTGGATTATACCGAGACTTTTAGTCCTGTTGTTAAACACCAAACAATTCATGTAATTCTTGCTCTTGCAACTTCATATAATTGGGATATCAAACAGCTCGATGTGTCAAATGCATTTCTACATGGTCATCTTGATGAATATATTTATATGGTTCAACCCACCGGTTTTGTTGATAAGGATAATCCTACTTTTGTGTGTAAAGAATCGCTCTTTGTATGGGCTTAAACAAGCTCCTAGAGCATGGTATGAACTACTTGCTTCTTTTCTTCTTCAACAAGGTTTTGTTATTAGTACAACTGACTCTTCTATGTTTATCAGAGGGTCTAAGAATTCTTTAACTATTGTAGTGGTCTATATTGATGATATTTTGATTACATGTGCAGATAAACCTGCTATTAGTTCAATTATTTCATCACTCAAATCTCGGTTCTTAATGAAAGATTTGGGATCTTTTCTTATTTTCTGGGTTTAGAGATTGTGAAGACTAATACTAGTTTAGTGATTACTCAAGCGAATTATGCTCTTTCAATTTTACAACTTGCTAGTATGAGTGATTGTCGAGCTTCTCCCACTCCAACAATTAATAAATATTCGATTATATCTTTCCATTGTCTACTACCTTATGTAGATCCTACTCTATTTCGGAGTTTGATTGGAGCTCTGCAATATCTCACCATTCCAAGGCCTGATATTGCTTATGTTGTCAATCATCTTTGTCAGGCTATGCATCATCCTTCTAACTCTGATTATGAAGCGCTTAAGAAGTTACTTCGCTATATTAAAGGTACAACTCATTATGTATTGACTTACTCTGCATCTCCTATTCATATCAAGGCTTTTTCTGATTCTGATTGGGCAAGTGATTTGCAAGATCGCCGCTCCACTACATGAATTGTATAGTTTTGGGTTCAAACCTTGTATCTTTGGGATCTAAGAAGCAGACAGATGTGTCAAGCTCTTCAATTGAAGCTGAATACAGGGCCATGGCTTATATATCTGCTGAGATCAAATGGTTTACTTACATGTTAAAAGATTTTCACCTTGATGTACTTACTCCATCATTGACCTGTGATGATATTTCTGCTCTTGCTTTGGCTACTGATGTCTCCCTATTTGTGATGATTTAATCTTATTTGGAGACATCATTTTAGGTGTATTTATTAGATTTATGTCGATTTTTTCATAATTTACTACACTTTCCTATTTCGTGTCTTGATTTAATTATTTATTATTTTTAGAGCATATTGGGTTTAATTGTTTGTTAATTGTGAAGCTTTAAAGATATATGGAAATTAATTAGATGCCAAATCAATTTTAAGAGATAAAGGAAAGAAGATAATCATGGAAATTTGAGATAAAGGAAAGAAATATGAAAAAGAAAAAGAAAAAGATAAAGTTGCCAAATAAATCTGAATCCAGCAGCTACGAACATAAAAGTGATCATAACTCAAGATTGACTAGGAATTTGGAAGAATGGTCTAGATCAAAGTTATATAGCTTTCTGAGACGATCAGTTTCGACTATTGGAACGCGTCAAACGGATAAGTATTGAAGGAGTTACGGCTAAAACAAAACAGCACCAGAATCTTACATTTTCTATATTTTAGGGTTACGAATTTGAGTTGGGCTAGAGTCCAAGTTACTTGTCTTCCACTCCAAGAAGACGTTTTAGGGTTTCCTATACCCTATAAATACACCCTTTAATCAGAAGAAACACATCCTTGGCAAACTTTAAGCCAGGAAGAAGCTTACAACACAAGAAGAGAAGTCTAGAAGGAGCTGAACACCATATCATGTCGTCTTCAATCTTCGAATTTGTAATTGTTTTCTTTTCTTTCTTTAGTATGAACTAATTTATATTTAGCTTGAGATTTAGCATATATGTATGAACCCTAGTTCTTATCTATCTAATTTGGGATACCATCGTATTTATTTTGAATTCATGTTTTATTATCTGTTTATGTGTTTTGATTTGTTGTATGTTTTCCTTGCGGAGGCCTACGTATAGGATTACCTTAATAGTATTTAGATGGTCGCCCAAGGGGTGTTTAACTATTGAAACACCACATAACATCTAGAATAAGGATTTGGTCCTAACAACACCAGCCTAACTAGATAATCATTAGGGTTTGTTTTAATCACCATATCACCAATTGAAGGAAATATCTGCTTAGGAACCTAGTGGCATAGGAAAACCCTATTTAAGGTCACCTCGTGGTTGTGCCGTAGCCTACCCATTTGCTCTCCAGGTGTAGGTAGGAATTTAAAATCCTGATTATTGTAATTCTACAGAATTCACCCTTACATGTTTAGAATAAACAAGGCTAGTGGGGATTACTTACTAATTTCTCGAGCTAAACTCTCATACTATCTTCTTCTCTTTACATTTAATTTTCTGTCTTTATTTTATTAGTCTAATTTTCTATTTACAAAACCAAATAAAAATATATCTATCTTTATTTTCCTGCGTATTATTAATTCTAGCTTTCACATTTGCACTTGATAATTTGCATAAGTTCTCTCTAACCTTCGTAGTCCCTAAGGAACGAATCTTATTTATCAGTAAAACTTGCATACGTCATGTATACTTGCAGAACCGTGCTCAGCCTAGTGTGTTTATTTGTACATATTTTATCCATTATTTTATCACACCTTAGGCGACACCAGCTACTAATCCGATTTTTCATACCAGTACTCACCATATAGATGTGGATGTCTATTTTTTGAGAGAACAAGTCAAGTCCAAATTACTTTCTCTTCTTCATGTACCGTCATTTACAAATAGTTGATGTCATCACCAAAGGATTGTCCTCAACTCTCTTTACTTCACTCTTATCCAATCTTCCATTACGTAACATGATTAGCTTCAAGGGGGATGATGATAAGCACAATATGACACATCATCATATAGGTGCATCACATGGGAATAAAACCCAATAGAGTAGTTACATATAGGACAAAAGTGTATAACAAATTCTGGTAGAATAGAATATCACTAATAGGTCTTATATCATTATAAATACAACACACTTTATGTACTGTTTATACAAGTAATACATAAATTCATTTCTCTCTCTTTTATTCATTATCAATAAGTATGAGATATTAGTTAGATAGTTTATGGGTTTACATACACATGATTGGTTATATAAAAGAAAATCTAATAAAAGATGAGGGTTGGTTTTTAAAGGATTAATTTCTAACAAAATAAGTGAAGAAATAACATAACAAAAATTGTTTAAGAGACAATTAATAATAGCATAAAAAGATTTTATTGAATTATTGAATTATTGCAACGGTCCCATAAAACTTTGTTTTCAAATCATAAGCTAGCCCTTTATTAGCCGCTCGATATTGCACTTTATGAGTGTAGTAATGAAACAAAACATTGCCAGCTAAAAAAAAAAAAAAAAACTTCCGTTGGATGGCATTAGAAGCTTCATTTCTTCATGCCAGTTGCATCTTTAACAGCATCAACCCCACCTTGGATACCGGCCTTCATCTGCTGTCCGGCCTGTATTCAAAACGAAGACGATAAGAAATACCGAAGTATATATATGAACGGCTCTTTTAAATAATCGATTCATCTAAAATTTTAATTTATTTCATGATGCATTGATAACATAATTTTAGTTCCAAGTAATCATTTATAAAAATTTGACAAAAACAAGTCATACTAAAGGGGGAGGTGAGTTCATATAGAAAAATTACATCTTGCATTGTATCCCTGACAGATTGAGCCGCGTTGCTGGCCTGGTCCATCATTTGGCTACCCTTTTCCTGCAGACAATGATTTAAGCATCAATATGCATTAATAAGTTAAGGAATCGTTTTTTAATTTAAGATAAATTTCTAAGTAAGTTGGGGGATGGATTAAATATTGAGAATTATTTAACCCAAGAAAACATAGAGATACCTCTGCTTGGCCCTTGGCCTGACCAGCTTTGTAACTCGCGCTGTTTGAATTGTCCATGTTTTTACTGAAACGTTACTTAATTAATAGAACTAAACAAATTATATGTGAGAAATAAGTAAGAGGAAATGTTGATGAAAAAACCATACTCTCGGGCTTCCTATTTATAGCAGCTTAAGCAATTTCCAGTGCCACGTGAATTGTAGTAGCAACAACTTTGCTGCATTAGACTAGGAGGGTACTGGCAAACATGAAACATCGGATATAATGGTGGAGATGACTTTTTCACCACTAAATTATTTTATAACCAGCATATTTATAAACTCAAAACAAAACAAAAACACTAGCTATTCATTAACACACTATATAATAAAAATCCCGTGTCTAAGTATTATGAATACATATAATATTATTAATTATAAATGTCTAAAGGTTTAGAACTTTTTTAATAGAATTAGTTGATTTTGAAATACAAGAATATTATTTTTTCTTTATTTTTATTTTTTCTTCTTTAATTTATAATACGTTTTCAGCACAAATAAGAATTGTAGGATAGCCAAGAAGGGAAAATCATCTGTTAGCAAAGTAAATTGTCTGTGTTCGAACCACGAATTGGTTTATTTAATTTCACGTCTAATGTTTTTATTTGATTGATCATTTGTAATTTTTATTTTATTCTTATTGTGTTAAATTTGGTGTTTGTGATATTCTTTTTTTTTGGAGCTTATGTATTTAAATTTAGTGTTTGTGATATTCTTTTTTTTTTGGAGCTTATGTATTTCAATGACTGACGTCTATATGTAATTTTTTAAGACCTAAATCCTATATGTATTTATAAGGGCTGAACCTAGTTAATATTTAATTTTAAAGGGCTCGAACCCTTAATAAAATTCAAAAGTCTGAAACTAAGATAAATGTTGTAGACTCGAAATTTTAATTTCAATTCAAAGTCCGAAGCTAAGATTAATGTTGTAAACTCAAAGTCGCAGTTTCAATTGTATATGAATACGATGATACTATATGTAGATTAAATTATCATCCCGGAAAAAAATTAGGTTGATGAAACTTTGAGTAAAATGGAAGATTTGAACTTGAGGTCTTAGATTGTAGGGTGTTAGCGTATAACCGCTAGACTATATATTTAATTTGCCTTATACCAATAATTCTTGAAGAATATACTCAGCGATTCTACATTTTGTTACATCATATTCTACAATTTATAGTCCCGAACCCAATAAAGAATTTTATATGCCAAAAGGATATAACAAATTTTATAGGCCGAATTTTATATACCAAAAAAATAAAACAAACATCATAGGCTCGAAACCTAGATTATAATTTATATGCCTGAAGCATAAAATAAAATTATCGAAAGGCTTGAAGCCTATATCATTGTATTACAAGGCTTGAAGCATATGAATTCTTGATTAATTATTTTTCTTGAAGTGAATAAAATTCATAGGGACGAAGCCTACAACGAATTTTATATACCAGAAGCATATACGAAAATTTATAGGATTGAGGCCTACAACAAGTTCATAGGCCGGAAGAATAAGAGAAATTATACAGGCTCGAAACATACATTGAAATATATACTAAATATATTTACAGGCTTAAAGTCTGCATCATATTTTATATGTTGGAAGCATAAGACCGAAACCTACATCGAATTTGTATGACAGAAGCACATACCAAATTTATAGACTTGAAGTCTAGAACATAATTTATATTCCCAAAGTATTGAACAAATTATCTAAACATTTGAAGTCAAGACCAAATTTTAACGACTTGAATCACATGTCAACTTTTTAAAAGGCTCAAAGCCTAGGTTGGAAATTTTTAAAGGTTGAAGTCTAGGTTAGAAAGCTAAAGGAAACAAATGGTTAGTAAAGAAACACCTTAATCATTTTCTAGCTAAGTGGCCTCGTTACTTTTTTCTTTTAGTTTGTATATAAAGTGATTTTTTGACTAGGTCAGACCTCACGCTCTACATACCACTTGTTCTCACCTTGTTCAACCTTGTCGTATTTGCATTGCTTACTATAATTATATCTACAGTTATGTGTTTTCATATAAGCACATTGAGCATACTGTAAACAATTCTCAAAACATATTTCTTATCTATCATTAACTCGCCTAGATTATGCTTTCGAGAAACATTCTTTAAGTTTTACATTTGTTCCCTCAAGAATGCAAGATATATCATATGATAGGGAATAATCTCTCAATTGTTCCATTAAACCCCTAAAAATATGTCTCGTGATATGATTATTCTATCATAAAAACGAGACATTAGTGGCCGTTAGAGGGTATTATCAAAAACTGGGCGGTCAAAGTTGGTTTGCCAATATATTTTGAATAAGGAATTTTAGCAGCCACCGAAGTGGTCGGTAAAGGTTCGAGACCTTTAGCTACCACTTAGTGGTCGCTAGAGATCAAGTAAGTGGCCTCTAGAGGGTATAGTAAAAAATTAGGCTAGAAAAGTTGGTTCACTAGTTTTTCTGAATGAGCCTTTTAGTGACCACCGAAGTGTCCAGTAAAGGTTTGAGACCTTTAGCTACCTCCTGGTGGTTGCTAGATATCAAGTAAGCGGCCGCTAGACGACATTGTCGAAAATTGGGCGGGAAAAGTTGGTTCGCCAAATTTTTGCATTGGGCTTTAGCGGCAACCGAAGTCGTTAGTAATGGTTTGAAATATTTAGCTACCACCTGGTGGTCGCTAGATATCAAGCAAGTGGTCGCTAGAGGACATTGTAAAAAATTAGGCAAACAAAGTTGGTTGGCTAATTATTAATTAGGTTTTTAGCGGCCAACGAGCGGCCAGTAAAGGTTCGAGATCTTTAGCTACCACCTGGTGATAACTAATGATCAAGTAAATGGCCGCTAAGGAGCATTATCAAAAATTGAGGCGAGTTAAGTTGGTTTGACCATTTTTTTTAAATTGAGCTTTTAGCTACCACCTGGTGGTCGCTAAAGGTTACATACGTGACCGGTAAAAAGACAGGTTATTTATTCATTTATTTTTGTTTAACAAGACTAACATTCACGGTTGATCGCTATTGATGATTTTCTAGCGATTACTCACGACAGTCGCTAGAGATGCAAATTGTAGTAGTGAACCTAACTATGCATTTCATATATATATATATACCATCAATCCTACATATATACATACACAAAATGTGTATAAAACGAAACCACCACGATAACAAGTTGTATACTACTACGAGCGGGAAACAAGAGTAGTTCCAACATAACCGAATCCCACAACAAAGAAAGTGAATCCTTGGACAAAGAGGTAGAGAAAATATAGGTTTCTCCCAAAAGTAAAGTCGTAGAAGCCACAAAAGACAAGGAATAAGCCGATTATTATCTCTAACATGTGAAACCTTCCTCCAAAACTAAAGTGAGGTTTCTTCAATGCTTTTATGCCTGCATCACCAAGTTTCTCAGTGACGACCCACTCGTTAAAACTCTTTGTTTCTAACAAGCCGATGAAGGTAGATTTAGTCCGATGAAGTGACATCACATTTTCAAAAACAATCCAAAATGCCACCAAATGAAGTGACCTATATATACATGCATAATTTCATAAGATTATAATTAATATAAATAACTCTTAAATGGTAAGAATCTAAATACAAACCTTGGGGTTCCTACCGAATTGAGAATAGTGATGATGCAAGGAATATAAACTGATCCCCATTTGGGAACCTGCACTTCTGGTACAAGAACAGTAGCAGGTAACACTATACAATAAAACAAAAAGGTGACAACATGGGCTATGATCTTCCTCACTAAGAAGAAACTATATATCACGTGAACCTTCTTCCATAAAGATACTCTCTGTAGTATCACAAAAGGTGTTGGTAATTCAATTTTTCAATTAATATTCCAAAAGGAAAGGGAAAGAAGTTGAGAATTAATTTTTACTTTATTTTTTATGACCTCCATGAACATTTTCCTGAAAAGATTGGCAGGGCCACATGACCATCGATGTTGTTGATAGCGATAAGCCCTAAATGTACTTGGCAGTTCATTTTTCACCTACAAGTATTTATTTAACAAAATATTCAAATGGATATACCTTCTAATTTCATAAGGTACTTAGCTAGAAAGTATGTTATGAATGCTTTAATTACCTCGATGGAACCTAAGTATAAGAATTTCCATCCTTTGAGACTAGCTCGGACAGCCAAGTCCATATCCTCAACTACTGTTCGATCCTTCCACCCTCCCGCTTCATCCATTGCAGCACTTCTCCACACACCAGCAGTTCCTATATTATCAATTCATATTTTGTGGAACATGATATTTAATAGTGAGATATAAATGATTTTTAACAGTGATATTTAATTACCATTGAAACCAAAAAAAGCATAGGTGGAGGATCCCACTTCTTGCTCCACTGTAAAATGATAGTCGAATGACATCTCTTGCATTCTTGTCATCAAACATTCATCAGCATTCACTGGAACATGGTCAAAGTACGCACAAGACTAAAAATTCCAAATTAAAATTAAACTAAATTGATTAGTTTCGGAAAATAGATTCCATAATTAAAAAAATCCTAAAATATGTTTAGAATAAAAAGAATATGAACTATTTATGTTCTGAAATTAATTTTTCTCACTTACGTTGGAAATTAATAATAATGTTTAAAAAATTTATTTAAAAATCATCCTTTTAGATAAAAAAAGAAGAAGATATAAATCCAACAGTACTTGATACTTTATTATGCAATTGTCCTTCTATCCTTTTATCTTTATTTTAAAGGTCAATGACCAATGGATATAAAGAACCATATTATAATAAAGACATGTTATATTTATACGGATGGTTTTTACTAAAATAGACATACACTAACTAACGGAATAATCAAACAAAATTAATAATTACTTTACTAATGTGAAACTCACGATCAGGTTAACAAACATTCTCTTGTCAATTTTATATCAATAATCCAAACAAATCAATTCTATATTGAAGGAAGAAACTTTTGTTAGAAATTGGGATGGATACTTTGTCATGGAGTAAGAAACAAAATCGAGTAAGCACTAAATAAATAGTAAACATATTAAAATTGTTATTGAGTTATGGAAAACTCTAATTCATAAGGAACCTAATAAGAAATGTTTTGGTGAGTTATAGAAAAAATTAATAATTCAAAAGTTGAGTTTCAAGATAAATCATATAACTCATAAGAAAAAATTAATATGTAAAGTTGATGTTGAGATATGAAAAAATTCTCGTAACTCAAAAGTCAAGTTATAGAAAAATTATCACAACTCAATTTAAAAAAAATACTATTGTTGTCATCAAATACTTTATATATATATATATATATATATATATATATAAAGTAGTAAACACACAAAATATTACAAAAAATTCAAGATACTAATAAATTTAAAAAATATTGAAAACAATTTTTTCAAATCAGTCTGTTTGAGTTATGAGAAAATTCTTCTAACACATTGTTCTTAATAATTAAAGGAGAGTTGAGTTATGGGAAGATTCTCATAACTCGAGTTATTTTTCACAAATTAGAAAAAATATATTTTTTTACATCAAATATATACACATAATTGAGTATTAAATACAACATAGAAACTAGAAAAAAATTAAAGATATTAATATATCTCAAAAATGCTGAAGTATTTTTCAAAATAGTTAGTTTGATCATGAGAAATTTTTTATATGTGAACATGTTCTTTATATACAAATATGCTAATGAATGGAAGTTAAAAAATAGAATGATTAAAAAAAGTGTAATTAAGAAAACGTAATCTAAGTAAAACAGAGTTTTTGAAATTTAAAAGATAATGACCCATATATAAAAATTCACTCGAATTGAATTTTGAAATTTGAAAACACTAATGATTGTTTAACGTTAATCAAGCACGGAACTAAAGATGCATCCGTTAGTGTCGATTATTTATTAGTTATTTATTTAAACTTTGAATTCAAAGTAAAGATATAACTGGAAAAAGCAAATGAAAATATCGACATACTGTGTCTTTTACGAATAAGTTTAGAACAAGTGTGACAAGAGGTATTTAATGAAAGAATAAAGGGGTTATTGAACACTAATTCTTATTTGTATAACTTTTACTCTTGAGTATTTAAATTATTAAAAATTTAGTCCTTTTATAAAATATATTTAGTACTTATAAGTGATTTATCATATTGTTCACAAGACACAAATGCGCGTATTTGTTTTTTATCTTGAACTGAGACTTCAATGTTCCTCGAAGATATCTGAGACTAAATGGCCAATAAGAATAATTTTACTCGTAATGGTATTTAAACTAATTTTAAATACGGGACACTTATTCCTATCTATGTTTATAAGTCTGAATAACCATAATAATAAAAGGTATAAAACAAAACATAATTCAGAGTCTTCGCCCGCAAGTTGTCAAATGTTTCGGAACAACTATTATATTAAAAGTTATACAAAATGAACTAACATGATATTACAAGAAAAGATAAAAACAAAAAATAAAATTGTCTTGATAAATGATATTTATATCAATATTCTAAAAGGAAATGGGTGTTAAGCTCACGATCAGATATTTTTAGTGCCTACAACTCTAAAAGTGACCAATATATTTTTCTTCTAAGCGCTTCAATTAATTATTATATATATATATATATTAATAATTAATTAGTTTGAAGAATAACAAATAATATTTCCAAGTAAACTAAAAAAGTATAATTCAAGTAGTTGGGTTAATACATGAAAATATAAAACTTGACTCTCAAATTTGTGTAATCTTATAATATTTTGGAAATGTTATTTTGTATCACGAGGGTTGGAGATAGGTCAACAATCATGTTAATATTTATGTTGGATATCACCTCAAATTGCATCACCTTTATATCGCCTCCTAGGTGGATTTTAAATGCACCAATCATGGGAATTCTCTTTCTTGATATATTATATTCTCTCTCTTTTATGATTGGTCCACATAAGTGGCGATATAAAGGTATGCAATTTGGGGTGATATCTAGCATTACTCATATTTATATTGGAACTATAGAGGGTCTAATAGCGCAGATTTTAGACAAAACTTCAAAGAGATTGGTACCCGACAAAAACCGCCAATTTCAATCATCGTGGAAACTAAGAAGGGAGGGGGAAAAGCGATGCATATCATAAGGTTGTTTAACATGCATAAATCAATTAGTGTGGAGGCTTCGGTATAATATAGAGGAATTTGGATCTTTGGCATCGAACGGATATCTTAGACCAAAGTTAACAGGTAGTAAGCAAGTTATTAACCTCATGTGTGTCCGTCGACAAAACCCTAATTTAATGTTACAAATAAGTATGTGTTTGATGTCTCAAAATATTTTAAAATACATTATTTTGTAAAATCTTGTTTGAAACATATCATATGAAGAATTATAAAGCATCCAAACACTTTAACCCTTGCAAACACATATGTCTTAGTTTTCACATTAGTTGAACAAGTTTTATACCATAACTCTATTTTTTGTTAGAGTGAGTAAGGGTCCAGTAACCTGTCCTTCATGATTAAACTAACCCTATTTTTTGTTAGTCGGTTTGTAAAACAAAAAAGTACCCTACCATTTTTTTAAATCATTACAAGTCGAATTAAGTGTCCGTTTGGAAGTGCTTTTTTAGAGAAGCACTTAAAAGTGCTTTAATCATTTTAAGAGTTTTTTTGACTTTGAAAAGCACTTTTATGAGAAGCACCAAATAGGTGCTTCTTAAAAAAAGCACTTAAAATAATTTTAGATTTCAAAATTATTTTTAATAATTTTTTAAAATTTTGAATTTTATTCTAAAAGCGTTTTTTACTCTAAAATAAGCACTTCCAAACGGGCTCTAAGAAAAGGCCAAGCTAAAGGTAAGGTCATAGGGTTAGCCACTTTTTATAATATTTTGTCGTTTAACCTTATTAGTAGCATGCTAATTAGTTTTTAGTCCTTTTTTCCAAGGATTTCACCATATAGAAATTAGGAAAATAGAATCTCATATCACTATTCTATAAACAAAAAACATAAATTTGTTATCAAATCAGAGTGGCACAGCGGAAGCGTGGTGGGCCCATAACCCACAGGTCCCAGGATCGAAACCTGGCTCTGATATATTGGAAGGCTTCTAATTTTTTTCCTTGCTGAAACTAAGTTTTATATATCTTTATGTTTTATATATTCTTTTCACTAATCTGTCAACAAAATTCTATTTACTTGAGTAATGCGTGTACTGCTTGACCATATGCTTTCATAATAGAGTAACACAGACAAATAATAGGTTTAGTTTTAACAATGAAAGTTTTTTAATTGCCATGAACTACAATCATTCTTATAATTTCATGACTTACATGTATTTTTATACAATGTTTGCATTTGGATCAAAGAGACTTATATGCATTAATAGACCCGAAGCAAGAACTCGGTTATGAAGAAACTAGGATGTCGGTCCAGAAAGAAATCAATATATACGTTAATATTTAAGACATTGGATCATTAATTTATACAATGGATTTTTAAAGAAGTAGGTAATCGAACCGGGGTCTCGATTTTTCCATTCTAGGAACCTGGTTTCGCCCAGTTTCAACATCAAAGTAAAGAAAAATGTTATGTTTTTTGAAACCCATAGAAGTCTATAAATACAAGGTAATTTGGAGCATATAGTACACCTTAAACTACTATCTTTACTCATATCTTCCAAGAATTAACTAAAAGCTCCCAAGCTACCCAATTCAATCCCTACTTTTCATATTTAGTATCTTGATATTTTTCATTGTTATATCCACTCTATATAGTTTTTATAACTAACTAAAATAAATTATAAAGACGTGCAATCTTTCTCTATATTAGGAATTATGATTCCGAGATCAGAGAAGAGGTTTATTACTCTTTGAAGAAAGAAGGCATCCTTAGGTAAGTGGATTATGTCTTGTGTTGGTGATTACATAAGAAGAATCTTGGTGTTGATAGAGACTAGGTTGTGATTTAGCCCAGGAAATACCTCTTTGTAATCGATTTCTTTTCACCATTAAGAAAAACATGAAGTTTAGTGAAAAAGCTTAAAATCATAAGGTGTAACTTTCGATAATAGACTAAGCCTTCGGGAATTCAGAACCCTTCAAATACTCGTGTACTATCTATCCATATATCTTTTACTTTTTTATAATATTAGAAGTTCATAATCTTTATCAAATCAATACTACTTATGTTCTGTATTTATCTTGTGTTTAATAAATTTCCTAAAATAGTTTTCAAACTAATTATTATTTGTAACTTTTTTAATTAGTCATTGTTTAAATAGTGTCTAATTCACCCCCGTATGACGTACAAGTGGTATTAGAGCCTAAATTTACATTGATTTCTTAATAGTAAGTAGAGTTAACAACGTGGAAACTAATAAAATGGAAGGTTCCTCTACTACCAGACCTACACCTTTTGTAGGTACAAACTATAATTATTGGAAGAAGTTGATGTAAATATATCTTATATTAGTTTAAACTTTTGGGCAATCACGACTAAAGTTCCATTTGTTCCTTACAAGAAAGAGAAGGATAAAGCCAAGGCAACTGTGATCACCAAAAAAATAAAGAATTTTGAATAATACACTCAGTGTGATATGCTTAAACTTACTAACAATTCTAGAGCTTTGAACACTTTTATATATGAGTGATCTAAGCCGAAGTATAGTCGTGTTAGTGGGTATTCATTGGCATATGCTATATGGGAATGTCTCAAGCTCTCTATGAAGGAACCATTGTCATAAAGGAGACAAAGGTTTGGGTTATTCATTACTCAATATGAGATGTTCAAGATGAAGACACGAGAGACCTTGAATATTATGCATCAAATATCCACCACCGTTGTCAACACTTTGCGCTTTTTTGGAAAGACATATACAAACCAAGAGTTTTGCCAAAAATTCTTCTTGCTCTTCCAAAAAAATTAAAGCCCAAGATAACCATTTTTATGGAGGAAAAATACTTGTCCAAAATTACTACTCATGAGCTTATATGAAACATCATGATGGAGAAAATCACACTTGATCAAGAAAGGATATGTGAGGAAGATTAAAAAAATGATAAGAAGGTCCTCGTCTTTCATTCGCATCTTTGCAAGAAGGAAAAGATTATTGAAGGATTTGAGAGTGATGAATAAAGTGATGATGATAAGGACATTTCTATGTATGCAAAAAATATCTTTTAATACAATAAGTACAAGAATTATGCTAGCTCAAGCAAACCCGGTAAGAGTCATGGTAAGGACATTAGAAAAGACAAACCAACTTGTTCAATTTTCACAAGGTTGGCGATGTCTCTCTTTTTGTGATAGACAAATCCATTCGCGAGACATTATTTTGGGAGTTTATTGGTGAGATATTTGCTCCAGATAATTTTTTATTTAGAAGTAGCTTGAAGTCAGGGTCGTGTGACAAGTGACGAAAGTCAATTATGAGCTAAGATGGAAAAGTTATGTCAGTGGCACCCGCCGTGGTTCGAACCACAAATCTGGTTAGTAAAATGGATTAGGCCCCTTCTAAACCCAATTTCCTAAAACTAAAGAGGGCCGAACGTTTTTAGAAGATTTATAAGCTCATTTTCCAGCCCCATATCAGTACACAACATTATCTAGACAAATTTCATCAGTTCGGGATAGGAGGATAAGCGCCAGAACAGAAGGAAGAGGAGGATCAAGGGTTTGTCTATGCACCCCGCCATTCTACCTCAATCATTCACCATATCCTTTCATCATCAACAATAACATTACTTTATTTTTTATTTCAAACATGAATTTGTCTTTAGTATAGTTTTACATTGTTTAGTGTTAATTTAATTATGAGCTAAACTATCACTGCTTGACAATGCTTATATAATTCATTGTGTTTAGTTTTTTGATTTTGTTATTACATTTGGGATATCATTTAGATATTTAATTGAGTTGGTTTTTAATTTATAATTTCATTGTTTGTGTGTTTATTATAATTACTCATGTGCTCTGGTCAAGTAGCATGATCTGTCGTAATTGACCTAACACCCGGGCCGGGGGCAATATTACAGAACTAATACACAAGCGCCTAGTGCCTTTAATCGGTGGGTTATTGTAAGCTAGGTAGTCAATAAGGTTAGTGAGACTAAACCTACCTGAAAGCCGCGAGAATGAATAAGGTAGAGAGCTAAGATCGTCTTTGTGGGGACTTAGATTGAACTAGAATCCCGACTAATGTGAACAACAAAATCCCTCGCCCTTATTGATAGCAGAGTTAATTAGCGACACAATATATTACTAGCCATATCCTCAAGAATTCATCTCACAAAGTTTAACTCTTATTTATTTAGTTATTTATTTTCATTCTTGTTTGATCAAAATTCTTAGTTCAATTCTATTTGCTTTTATCTTATCAGTATTTGTTAATCAGTCAAAAACCAAACAAATATTTTCTCCTTTTATCTCTAGTATTTTGTTATTTCAGTTACAAATTTCACGCATTTACACTACTTTGAAAACCTTGAATCGCAATAACCCTATGGAAACGATACCCCTACTTATCATTCTTGCTTACTTACGGTGCGTACTCCACGGATTCTCTCCCCCTATTATTTGTCACTTTATTTTATCAACAGGGACGACAAAGGTCAGTTGGTCATATAAAAACCAAATTTCCGTATACTTATAATATATAAACCTAAGAAGGCCATGAAGACACTTGGAATGATGATACCTCCTTACAAAAAAAATGATGAAGATCACTTGGCTACTTACGTAGTTTTTCATGGACAATGACAATGATGATGATGATGAGGTAAACTCAAATGTTAGCCTTTTTTTAATCTCAAAACGATTTTGTTGATGATATTGAAAAATCTTTTGATTCTCTTTACATATATTATAAAAAATTAATTGGAACCAACAAATTTTTTACAAAAGATTTATAAAAGTTAGAATAACGAAAGAAAGAGATTCTAAATTTTTTGGACACCTCTTTAAAAAAATGTTGGTTTGAAGATGGAAAACAACTTTATTTAGAAAATTGTCAAGGACCTAGACCAAATTGTTTTGAAAATTACAAATGTACAACAAAAATTGAA
Organism: Nemophila menziesii; assembly: GCA_029959085.1. Taxonomy (NCBI): domain Eukaryota; kingdom Viridiplantae; phylum Streptophyta; class Magnoliopsida; order Boraginales; family Hydrophyllaceae; genus Nemophila; species Nemophila menziesii. The sequence goes on along the minus strand of JARWIR010000001.1, from coordinate 123,697,176 downwards.
TTTAATGTTGGAAGCTCAAAAACTGAGTCTTGAGAAAAGTGGTTTGGGATTTGATCTTATGTACAAATAAAACAATCTGAAAAATGTTTTGTAAATCATCTCATGATAGTTCTTGCTATAAAAATGTTTTTCGTACTTGCACATATTGTGAACAAAGTGTTCATGTTGTATCTAATTGTGAATAGCATGAACAACTTGAATTTCGCACACTTGTGCTCCTACAAACTAGGCCAAACTGGATTTTGAAGAAGAAGGATACCACTAACCCACATGGATACAACTTGGGTACCTAAAATATATTCTCTCTGCTTGTAATAAAAGATCATCAAGAATAAAAAAAAATTGGATTCTTGATAGTGAATGGTCTACACATATATGAAGGGAAATGAATCTCTAGTCTATATATTAACCAAAAAAAAATGGAGCTAAAGTCACTTTTTCTAATAGTGCTATAGAGAAAATGATGGGTAAAGGAACCATTAGCATTAAGGACTGTATTCTCTTTCTCGATGTGTTATTTTATTTATGGTTTTTCCTTTCACTTACTTAGCATTAGTAAATTGTGTAATGTGAGTTATAAAGTCAAATTTGAGTCCTCTAGATGTGTTGTTTATAAAAATGATAAAAATGATAAATTTGTTACAAATAAGTCTAATGATGTTTATAAGGTTAATATTTATAGTATTGTATGCCAAGATGTTAAATAATTTTCGATTATTAAGGATAATCATTGGTTGTTGTTTAGGCACCTTGGTCATACTAATATGAATTTGCTTGCAATAACTGAAGAGTATATTTATGCAATAACTATAATTTTTATTTGTAGCTTTGATGTGGAAGGGGAAGCAACTGTTATCCTTAAGTCTTGTACTTGTGTAAGGGATGCCAATGTTGACTCTACAATAATTGAGTCTGATTTCCTTGAAATCAATCATTGAGTCAGATTTCCCTAAAATTCTTGAAGGTATCTCTTGGAATATAGAATATTTATATGTTATTTTAATATGACAAATATTTAGGTTGTTTAGTGCTAATTAAGTGATTATACTTATCTTTCTTTACTTATTATATCATGCATCATTTTTTTTAGCAAACCACTATGAAAATATTCATGTTTATCACTTAGATTTACACTATGGACTTATTCTCACATGATATTTTCTACACACATCTCTTGTTATATATTCTTTATGTGTATTGTCTTGTTTCTCTTAAGTCATACTAACATTTATTGTAGGATTTCTTATTGTACAATTTGTATGAAGGAAGCGTTTCAATTCGAGCCATTAAATGGTAGTTAGGTTTAGTGACATTTCAGTTCATAAAACGGGACACCTTGAACAACATATACGGTTCCAAATGGATATAACATTTTATGCAAAAAAAAAGGCATAACATTTTTAGTAAGAATCTGAAAAAGTCAGAGATAATTGACAAACTTGTAACCTTGCTAGTCTGGCACCCCTACCCAAAATGGTTTCTTGTTTTTAGGAGAAAAATGGTATAATGTTTTTTCATCAACAACGTCATAAAAAATTATCTGTTGAACAAAGTATGCCACATAGAAAATAGTTGTTGGGGTAAAAAATGGTCACCTAATTTGTGCAAAACGCTATAACATTTTTTGGGTAATTTGTGATCATTCTAATAGAGGCGTTAGAACTATTCTTTCCATAACGTTTTATACGTTCCGAATTGGCTTTCAAATTGAGCTACAAAGTTTCTTGAAAAATCATCTCTAGAAACTTGTTTCATTTTAGTAAGGTATCATTAAGTAAATCCAAAATTATAGAAAGAAATGACAACCTTGCAACTTTCGAAACCAGCACCCCGATACAAAACGGTAACCATTTTTTTGCTTTTCTTCTTTAGGAAAACAGGGTCATTTATGACCATTGGGAGCTCAAGTATTACTGTTGGAAGCTCTCCTTGAGCAATATAATGAGACTCCTTCAAGGCACATCTCACCCCTTCTAACCACAACTTTCATATTATATAAGGTTCATTCCACAAGTTCTTCTCTTCATTTTAGATCATAAAATCAAATTTGTTGTATTAACTTTTATATACACTTGTTAGGAGTTTATCGTTCACTATACTTGTATTTAAAACATTATTGTAAAAAAGATAGTATCTCTAGCTCTAGATTAGGATTGGGGATCAAAGAGAAGTGTATAGTGGTTCAAGCTTGGGTTTTGAGTTCGAGTAGATGGATTTCCAACTGAAGTGTTTCAACTTGTATAAGTTATTAAACAAGGGGATAGCTTGAGGTGTTCATGTTGTTATTCAACCGTTAAAAGTCCCATCTTAGGTTTCGTGATTAAGCCCGTTTATAGTCACACTTAGGTTCTGTGATTGAGACCGTTAAAAGTCACATACTATTGTTTATAACTCACCTTTAAGTGTTATTAAGCTTTGTGAAAAATAAGGTTGAAAATACTATGGGGATGGCCCTAAGTAATGGATGTAGGGAAACCAAAACATTTTAAATTGCTTGTGTATCTTACTTCCCTTAAGCTCTTTATTTATTGCTTGTGGTTTTCTTTTTTTTACTTAATTATATTATTTATGCTTAATTTCTCTTAGTACTAGTTAGCAAGATTAAGAACCTTTATCCTTAGGTGCTCCATATTTTTTTCCTTGGCCATTTACCTTGTATTAATTCATTTGAATCTAGTTTTAGAGAAACTATTACTCTTTTAGATGACTTTAGGACCTTTGGTTAAATTAGTAATACCTAGGTCCTCATTAACTCTAAAGATAGCTTATCATTTAAGAATACTTATCCTTAGATATCATTCTATATCTCATTTACATAGTTTCCGTATTTGCTCTTAATACTCATAAGCATTGTATCTTAGGAGTATAAACCTATAGGTTTATTTAACCTTAATTTAGGAGCCCTTACTTTTTAATTAGGTGTAGATTATATTATAGATTATTCATCCCCCCTCAAGGAATTTACAGTGTCCATATTCCTTCTAAAACTCGGTGGAATGTCATACCCATGTGGTAAGAAAATATCATTCATTGATAGCAACCGGTATACATTTATACGCATTCCTAGAAACAATTCATGGGAGTACAGAAATTCCAGCTAAAAATATTAGAGGCGGTAATTAGAGTTATGAGATCATGAACTCCTTTTCATATGTTAGTATGGTCTCACTCATAGTGGTGTTTTCAATAATATGAATAGGTTGAGACTTTTTGTTGAAATAGTTAATAAATGTGTATTTCATTCAACCCTATCTTGAAATTTGTGATATAATATTGATTAATTCTGGAAAAAATAATATAATTCTTTTAAGTTTTATTAAAGATCTCGTACAATGCGAACAACATAATTTCTCTTTCTTTATAACTTTTCCTTGAAAACTAGGAAACTAATTATTGGATTTGGTACATTTTATTCTTATTGTATGAAGTTTATTAAATGTATATAATTACGTTATTATGAATTCTCACTAGCCTATAATCTCAAATACATGGGTAAACAATTCCTTCTTTGAAATATTTAAATGTCCTAACCATTATCGTTTATGAGATGTTATAGTAAAAATGAATCTAAGACATGTATCCAAATTGGTTAGATAATAATTATACAAAAATGAATAATTAGAATTAAAAGAGTATATTACCAAATTTCCAACGAGCTTGAATGAGAGCAAGTTCGGAATTATGAATTAGAAAAGGGATGGTTCGATAAAGAAAGTCGGATTCAGGTTGGAAATCAGCATCAAAAATAGCAACATATTCACATTGCTTCGTATAATGGTGGTTCATTCCTTCCTTTAGTGCACCGGCTTTGTAGCCAATTCTGTTACCTCTTATTTCATATTTTATGTTTATTCCTTTACTTGCCCACCGTTGACATTCCATTTTCACCATATTCTACATATTTCAATAAACATATATATAATCATAAAATTATACACATATGTTAAATTATTTTTTGGGCAGAATACATTTGTAGAGTTGGAAGACTAGGAGCCTGTTAGGATTGATTATTTTACAAACAAGAGTGTTTTTCAATTAAAATTGGAATATTTGAAAACAATATGAAAAAATATTTCTATATCTAAAATCACTTTAAGTGATTATTTTAATAATCACATATTTAGTGCTTATCCTAAAATTGATTTTAAGGATCTAAAATCACTTCAAGTGATTATTATAAAAAGCAATTCCAAACGGGCTCTAGGTCATCACTCATCAATACATTTTTTTAGTTTTTTTAATCGAAAGTATTTGTATATTTTGCATCAATTAATCTCTAAATGTATCTTTTTTATAAATAATCGATTCAAAACATTCTAATAGATGTTTTTTTAATACATATGAGGGTCACTTTGGACTCGAAATCATTTTGATTCCAATAAGATTGGATCTCATGACCTTTTGGTCTCTGCGGAGTAGTCTAACCACTAGACCAACTATCGATGTTGACTTTTCTAAAAAAGAATTTAAAACTTCAACCAATTTTACCCCTCATATAATAACAAAACAAGTAAATATAAAAAAAAATTAAAAAAAGCATTCTCACTTAAATACTCAAATCACAACAAAAGTACAAACTCTTTTTTTTTTAATTTTCTCTCTTTCCTTGTAAAAGTTTCGCTCTCTCAATATTTATTGTTTTTCAGTCTTTAAAATATATACCTAATTCATGAAAATTCTAAAAAAAAATATGTTTTCATGGGATTTGAACATCTGATACTCGAGTATCAGTGAAATATAAACTTCAATAATTTGTAATTAGTTCATAAAAATGAATTAATATTTTTTCTGTGGAATTAATCTTCTGTGAGATCGATATCTATCACTAGTCCTTTCCTGTAATTATTTAATGTTTGACATTTTTTATAAGAAGTAGTGTTATAATTATATGAATCAATTTATTAATGTTTGAGAACTTGAAAAGATTGTAGATTTACAGATACGGAAAATTAAAGATTTAATTGTGTTTATCTGAAACATATGGTCTGACAATAACATATACATGTATGATTTGGTTATTTCCCATTAAATGTATCATAGTGTAATAGAGACATAGATATAAAAAAAATTAAATTTTCTACCATCTCAAATCATATGATTTTGTATTTATCCAATCTTCTCCAACATCAACATCGTTAATATTTTCTAGTTATTTACGTTACTTTCTCCCTCTCTCTGTTATTGCATTCATCAATCTACGTTGTTATATATACACACATATGTTGTGTTTTTGTGACACATGCTTAAGTAATTACTCGAGGTTATCTTGTTGAATTTACACAATTAAATCTGTAACTCTGATATCTTCAATTTTTCTACTGTTGCAACATATAATCTTATTAAAATTCATAAAAGATTCAAAAAATTCAAAATTTGTTAAGAAAAATGTTTTGATCTCAAATTTATTTGTAATAGATATTCATCTCAGAAGATCAAATCCACGACTTTTTTTCATTTATTATGAAGAGTTACAAGTTGTTATTTTTCACAATTTTTTTAAATAATTTTGAAAAAACTATGAATATGTATAATAAATAGAAGTCAATTCATCAAGAGTTTAAATCTATTAATTTTTTTTGAAAATGAATCAGCTACAAGTTTTTGAAATAAAAAAAATTACTAATTTAAATAAACGAAAAAGAGGGAAAATAAAAATTAAAAAAGAATTTGTACTTTTGTTATGATTTGTTTGTTGAGAAAATAAAATGATAAAGATTTTTTGGAAATAAAATTGTAACCTAAATTTTTTGGTTTGTTTTTAAGAAAATATGTATAATATAGGTGAAGGGTGATTAATTCAAAAGGTCCACAGCTAAAATAATTTTCTTCAACAAGTCCAACCCATTTTTGTAATATTTATGGTCCGTATTACCCCTCATAAGTGATAAACTGAAAGTAATAGCCCATTTTCTATTAAGCATTAATCAAGGGATTTTTATTCTTTTTAAACTATGCATTGCAAAACATAATACAGTCAACCATCATTAATGCCTTGCAGTAAAAAACCAGTAAAAATTCTGAAGAATGAAAATGGCGAAACTTAGTGAGCCCAGTTGGCATTAGTAGCGAGCCCAGTTGGCATTAACAGCGAGCCCAGTAAATAAATTTGGCGCACGCTAAAATGGAGAAGAAGATGAAGAGTATGACTCCAGCGAGCCAGCCCATCACATCGTTCAAAAGAGACAACCCATTAACCAAGCCCAGTAATTAAATACGGCACACGCTAAAATGGAGAAGAAGATGAAAAGTACGATTCCGGCGAGCCAGCCCATTAACCAAGACCGATAACAACCCATCAATGTCTCGACCTTTTAACCCAATTCAGTGGCCAAAAATCGTTAATTCGAACATGACTCGAACTTTATCGACAAAGAGACATAGAACTCGGCCTTTTAATTGAATAATTCCAGTGGGTCGATTAAATCTCCTTCTAGATTGATCAAGAAGACTCTGTTCTTGAAAAACAGAGATGTATTGTCGCCCATTAACGAAAGAATTGGGATAAAATAAGAAATGTTCTTGGAAGACAAAGATTAAATCTCCATCTAGAATTCCCATTGAAGAAGAATTGGATAGATGAATTGATTACGAGTTGTTGCAGTTCCTTTTGCAGGTGAGCGACTTGGTTGGGAAGAGATTTCACCATCTGAATCAGATCATCGCCATCACCATGGTGGGCTCGTGGGCTCGATTGACGGAGAAGACCTGAAACAAAAAATTTACAAGCCCGGTTGAGGGCATGGTGGGCTCTGGGTTTGGTGGGCTCGTTGATGGCATAGTCAAGGCCGATTGAAGACAATGGATAATGGTCCACGAGTGGCGGCGATTTCTTGTGCCAGTTGTTAATGGCATAGCCAAGCCTTGTTGAAGACGTTGGATAATGGTCGGTATGTGACAGCGGCCTTTTGTGCAGGTGAGCGGTTTGGTGAGAATAGGTTCCATTGGAGGGCTCTATGTTTAATGGGCTCAATTGTTGAGAATCGAACGCTGAAGAGAAGGTCCACAATGAAGATGGTGGAGATAGCGGCAGTTTGTTGTGCAGGTGAGCGGTTTGGTGAGAAGGGATTTTTTTTTGTTTTTTGTTTAAATGCGATGGTGAAGAGATGAATACAGTAGGGTGAAGAGATTAGTTTGAATAGGTTTAAATGTTTCATTGTTTTGAACGTTTCAAGTTGTATACTTTTTTTAATCTTAATTTTTTTATTATAATTTATAAGGTTATATTAGGTATATCATAAGCCTAAAAAATTATTTTGGAACTTATTCATCCAAACTTTTAACTTGGACTTCTTAAGACACGATTTGTTGGGATTTGGACTTAATTAGCAATTATCTCTATAGGTGAAAGATGATCTTTTGATTACTTAAAAATTCTTTAATTAATGACATTTTTATAGACTATAAAACTAACAAATGTTATATTTTCTTTTATATGATAAATTAAAAAATATTATTAATTAAATATGTGATTATTAAAATATTATATGTGAAATGTTTTAATAGTTTAGATGTTTATTGTAAACATATATTTTATATGAGTAATGATATATACAAGACCGGTCTTGACATATTTAGGGCTCAAATCGAATTTCATAATAGGGGTCTCTATATATATATATATATATATATACATTAGAATAATTATAAAAAATAAAAAAAATCAAGAGACCTTTTTATAAATAATTTATTTTTGAGATAAGACTCGAATCTTGAATCTCTCATAACAAAAAATATCATTTTATCAATGAGTTAACTTATGATTCATGTTATTTTACTGAATCTAAATATCTACCTATATACATATAATTATTTAATTCTTTCGAAAAAGGGCTCTTAAAATACCAAAATTTTGAAGGCCAAGGCGGTTGCTTCCTGGACCTATGCCTAGGACCGGCTACGGATATATACCACCCAAAATCATACCACTCAAATACCACCAATAACGTGGCGTGAATGGGTTGGTTATAAATCGTTAATTTCATCAAGAAAATAAATAGATTAACGATTTAGAACCAATCAATTTACGCCACGTCATAATTGGGTGGTATGATTTTGGATGGTATATATCATTACTCATTTTATATATATATATATATATATGTGTGTTTTTTCAATAATATATATGGTTTAAGGAATTTAAAAGAGTTTTTTAATTAAATAATTATTTAAAAATTATAGTAACCATTTCCTTATCGAAGAAATATGTAATAAGAAATGTGACCGTACTAACTATGTCATGCATCTTGATGAGAGCCATTAAGCTGTTGATGTGGTTTTATTACCTTGATAATGGAGTCAGTTGAATCATCAAGAACTTGAATTATGATCCTATCCAAAGGCCAAGAAAGCCTACATGCAGCTCCAATCGATAATTTATAAACCTGATGGAAAATACACAAATACTCTACTATCATCATACTCAGCATATGTATTCCGGAAAAACTTAAATTTTAACTATCTATTAATGTAGGTCTCCATATTACTAGATTAAGAAAAACTCGAACAATAATCATGCACGAACTTTATCTGCGGTAACTAAGTGATTACTTTAACCTGTTTCTCGTTGTACATTGGGATTTGCACAAGAACCATAGGATAATTAGCTTCATTTCCCAGCTCCAAATCATTATGATGATCTTTCAGTGCCTCCCATTTATAACGCTTCTCAGGTTTCTTCCTAAACAACTTCACAAGAATGATGACAACACCCATGTATACTCTCTCGACAAACAACATTACTGACATCGTCAAACACAATATCACACATATTTTAAGCAGAGGAACAATCATTAGTTTATTCAAAATTATACTACTCATTTGATCTATTCTACCATGTCTAACACCCAAAAAGCTATCATCAGCCAAAATGGTTGTCCTGGTACTTAATTGATCCATTTTTAGTTAATTTTGGGTTTTGACAGTCGAGAAATAAGATAGAAAAACCAGGGATTTTATAAGAAATTTGATGAGGGGGAACTTTAAGTGGAGAGATATCTTATACTATTTTTTGGTGAGCAAAAGCTTCTTATTCGTATATTTGAATTGATCGTGTATACACGTAGATATAGATTAGTGTACACAGGTTCAGCACTTAGGCTTGCATGGTGGAAGACTTACCCTATCAGAAAACCTTAAATAAAGCATAGAAAAGGCTAAACAACTTAGTGTCGTATTAATTAAATGTCTAATGATATATAGGCTTTCATGGCCATCAAAGTAAATCCAAAGGACTTTTTGTCCAAATCCTTTCTCCCACATCGATGGGAGTGGATAACTTTTTTAAATAAATACTAAATTGTTATACTTACCTATCAAAGAGTTTATCCCATTTTATTATGGAATTTTTGGTTTAACTCCACAACCATGATTGAAAATAAATAATTCTAAAGATTGATGGTTGGTTTAGTTGTCAAATTACTTCGCAGAAATTAAAAGTCCTGGAATAAAATTTTATTGGAGTCAAAAGGATTCTGAATCCAAAAGTGGCTCTTATATGTATTCGAAAAAAGAAAAATAAATAATTCTTTTTAATACTTAACCTCTATAATTATCCGACTAGTTAAAACCGTCGAAAAGAGTTATAAACAACATTACAATTCTTCCTCAAATTTGTTTAAATCAAATATAATTTCAAATATAATTAAAATAATACTCAATTCATATTCTAAGGTTCACACAAAAGTATCTCAAACTAAATAGAGTTTAGCTCATAAAAAAAATATGAAATACAATGGTGATTATATTCATAATTAAAAATTAAAAAGAGATAAAAAAATTACACTAAAAAAATGATAAATTAATGGAACGGTGTGAAAACTCTTGCTCCTCCTTCTTCTCCCCCTCCTTAAATGATCTATTCTTTTTTTTTTTTTTTTTTTTTCGATGTATGGGTGTCCGGGCCAGCTTACGCGCACCACGACTAATCCCATAGGAAATATACACGCCTCCTCATGCATACTCCCACTTAATCAGAACTAGGTTACCCATGTTCAGGGAGGAGACTCGAACCATGCACCCCTTGCTTACCCCCTTAAAGGGCTCAAGAAATAACACGGCTGAGGGGATTCGAACCCTGTACCTCCTAGTTGAGAGACAGGGTCCTGGCCACTGAGCTAGTCCCAGTGGTTTAAATGAATGATCTATTCTTCTTCTCATACTCTGATCTTCTCTACTAAATAAGTATATATATATATATAACCTTTTCTAAATGGCGCAAGTCAACTCTAAAATATTTTTAAGGAAGAGTAAGTTGGTTCAAACCACAATAGTGGAAAATTGTATAACTCTTTCGTTTCACCTCTAAATCACGGACCGCCAATTTCAACGCACTCCTAACTCCAAGTGCTACCATGATCCAAGACATCGTCCATAATCCAAACCAATTACATGTGGTGACTCTAACAAGTCGATTTTTAACTATAGCCAGCAAATATTCTAGCTTTTTAAAACTGTTTTAATCGTCCTCTAACGCCATGACTTTGGTTTGACCTTCCTTTCTCAACTTTTTATCCTCGTCTTAGAATATCGTATCATCCAAGTACCTAAGAGTTTTCACAATTAACACACAAATTATGCACATATAGCTCTAAAATTAACAATTTTCCAAAAACTATACAAGAAATGAGAAATTATCTAAATATAGGGAAAATCCCTCAACTAAATTTTAAATACCCCTAAAAAGATGTCCTTTGACTAGATTAATCTATTACATAAAATGGGACATCAAAAACTCAACTCAAAGTTGTATCATTCGGACAAAATAAGAACTAAACTAGGGAATCTAAGTCAAATAAGTATGGAGGAGAGGAGAATGTAAAGAATGGTACCAAAGCAACTATCTAACGGGTTTCGTATAATAATATCTACAAACTAAATCATATATAAAATCATTATACAAACAATAAACACGGTATAATTTCTAAATTAGATTAGCTTCGTAATGCAAGAGGCCTAGGTTTTTTGCTTAGTCCGATATGGTGGCTATAGGTTATTACTCGATCCTAACATAGTATTTAATGGTCTAATAAACTACTCTCTATCAGCTCAATCATTTCTAGATCACGTAACTAAGAATCATAAGGTTTGTAAGGTTGTAATGTCGGCTTAGGGACGATATTATAAGTATTTTTGGATAATGTGAAGTGAGATTTTGGATCTCTCCTCGCTAACCATCAAAAATTTGCCCTAGAGCTTGAGTTACACTCAAATATGTTCTCACTTAAACCACTTGATGCGCTTAACAATCATCCCCAATAAACTCAATAACACTTTCTTGATGATTACATAAATAATTCCACTTGACCGGTTCCTTTCTTTCAATTCCTTTTCATTCATTTTTTTATTTTATAAGTAAGTCATGACATCTTTTTGAAGTGAGATGTCATGCTACTTAATTTTCTTTCTTTTCATGTTTTTTTTTTCTCAATGGTTTTCAGTAGACCCCAGCAAAGGGTTACAATAAAGGGTGTATCATCAACAATCAACATAACACATACATACAAGCTCAAGAACCCACCCAATATGTTTTCCATAATTGTTCCCACCACCCAAACTCGAGCTCTAAAGATGATTGTCTTAGTGTTGCGATTCCAGTGTAGTTCATATGGAAAAGTCCTATAATCTAAGGGGTGTGGATTATAATGTAGCTACAAATAAAGGGCTACGGGCTAGAAGGGTCTAAGAATAATATAACAATTAATATTTTGTTAGCAAGATAAAAGGCAATAAGGAGCTTATGATTTTGTTACTTTCTCACCTCTAGCATATCCATTAAATGGGTCTTCAACAGCTGGGTTATCAAATTATACATACCACTCATTATCCCCAAGTTCAAACTTATTTCTACCGCATTGCTCAATAATCCTTTCTATACTTTTATGGTGTGTTTTCATGTCCATAATTTAAGCATAAATTATGAGTAGCTTACAAATATAGTACTTATATATCATTAACTCGCTACGGTTATGCTTTTAGGGGATATTTTACACAGTATACACCTAATTTCTTAAAATATACACTAATTTTTTTAATTATTTCACGTAAAATGGGGAATGATGGACAACGATTCCCCACACCCCAACTCAAAAATGAGTCGTGTCCCTTCAACTTAAAATAGACTCAATAAGGAATAAAAAATAAAGAATATACAATTAAAAACATAGGATACACTTAATAATATTTAAGGTAGAGAATTCTTACCTCTCGAGGATTACTGCCTCGGATGATCGTCACCAAAGGTAGGGTAAAGTGGATGTTTTGCCTTATTTCTTGTTTTCACTCATGTTTAATGCTCCACTAACTTCTTGGCTCAATGTTCATTCCCTAATCAAAACTCCTTCTAAGCACGGTTTTGGGTTTGAATCCTTACTCAAATTTCCTTTATCTTATTACTCACATAATCTTCAACCTCGGTTTATTTTGCATTCCCTTTGTTTCGCACACTAGCAAGGATTTGTGTTCTTTCTGTAATCTTTGATATGTGATTGTCCTTGTAGTGTGGAACAAACAATAACATACAATCTCTCGAACATGAACCACCCTCAACTCAATTGTCACCTACAATGCAAACTTTCATACAACTCAATCAAAAAGGATTAAACGCACAATATCAGTTCACACAGTAAATAATTATCTAACTCCAATTAATTCAAAAATTTTATGAAGAAGAAAAGAAAGTATTGAAATATAACCATGTTACTGGTGGGCCCCAAGGTCTGATAAAATAAGGATAAAAAATCATACACACCTCGAGAAACACGACTAAATCTCCGGAAGTGCACGGATTGTTACAAGTAATAACTAAGTAATGAAAAGTTCGTTCTCAAGAATTTAAGCAATTGGCTTCAAGTTTATGTTTAATAGAAGCGTAGATGGTTTTTAATGTTTTGATAAAAAGATAAAAATAGAATAACTATTTGTTTTTTTTTCCAATACTTAACTAAAAAAGTAAAAAAAAAATTAATAGCTTGGGGTTGTAAGTACGCGTCTATCCTACAAAATCGTTATTTTAACTATAAGGGTGAATTGAGCTAATACAACTAGTCGGGATTCTATAATCTTTCTAACTCCCGTCAGGGTAGATTAGAAGACAACCACAACCCTACTAGGGCACTTGGTTGAGGGGACCCCTGCGCAATGGTCGGTGGTAAAATCTAATCCTAGTGACTATCTAGTTAGGCAAGCGTGTTAGGATCACTACCACACACTAGAAAATTATGAACCACTTCCATCCCTAAACACCCCGTCAGGGTGACAATGTAAAGACTTAGGTCAAACTAGAGGTGTACAGGCTCAAGCAAGTACAAAATTTAACATTCATAATACAGTTAAGAAATAAATTTCTCAACTCAATTAAAATGATTCACAAATAATATTGAATAAAAAAATTCAAAGGTACGCCAACAGTTACACATGGAAGACAATATTTTTTTTCTTTACGAGGATTCTTTCAAGCCCAGCTAGGAGCAATTCGGAATAGGCATTTCAATTCTCTATAAGGAGTAAACACTACCAGTCATTCACAAGAGGGTGATGCAATGCGAGTCAGCAGTTGAAGAGGAAGCACTCGTTGTTCTACAAGAAGTTTCATATTGTTAACAATATCATGAAAGAGTAAAGAGATTTACTTGGACAATCTTGAAGTCATTCAAAGGATACAACATCCGTCAACATTTGGTTGGAAGATTCGTCTCATCATTCACAAGATTGGGGAATCAGCTAAGTGTTACGATCCTGTCCATGGACCCAATACGTAGAGGACGACATTGTAAGGTCATCTATACGGACGGTGATAGAACGAGGAATACTAGATATAACATATATGAACTAAATTAAACGAATATTACCGGATAGAATTATATAAACTCACATAATAGCTTATTATGTTGCGTTCATTGTGGTTGGGCACCCACATAAACTCATGTTTCCCTATTTTTTACATGTTGATGGTATTAATAGGTGGCCATATATGGGGTGTAATTTTTTGTATTGTTAATAAAAAACGCAAAGGAAAGACAAAACAACAAAATTAACCAATTCATACCCTATTAAAGTCTTCCAAAATTGATTTCACGTTGTAGTTCATTCACAACTGGGTGGCTCTGCATCTAGCTTCCTTTGCAATAAGGTTTGCTTGGCCATTCATCCTTCGAGGTATGTGCCTGAAGGTGATAGAACCAAACTCTTCTACCATCTGGTTAATCTTATGGATGATCGGTTGTATTTTCCAGCTTGCATCTTATACCTGCCTAATACCTTGAAAAATTTCAAGGTTATTGGAGCAAATTGTTTTTGTCTTCTTTGGGGAAATCTTTGCATTTTTTAGTTTCTCTCAGTACTTCATAGCTTCCCCTTCCAATGTTGAGTCACGGAAGGTAGTTTCTTTGTTGTAGACTCGACATCCTGTGTTTTTATTATGTAGTTGAAAAATTTTGATCTCAGTTTCTTCATATGTTTTATAAAAAGAAGCGTCACATAATACATTAATAGAAGATTCAGCCAAAGACATATCACTACTTGATTGTTTATCTCATGAGACGACATAATATTAGAGGAATTAGAAACTTTTCCAATCTGCACCATATAAATTTGTGATTAATTATTAGTAGAGAAAACAATTTTATCACTATCAATGTTTTGTTCCTCATGAATAGCTTTCACCTTTATTTTCCCTATATTCCACATATTGATCACTATATAGTTAATCACCTTATTAATATCCCAACCACCGTGAGAAAAAGTATTAGCGATATTTAAAATCTAATTACATGTATTCAAATTATTGTTCGTGTCGACTTTAATTTGAAGAGAGTAACCTGCTAGATGGCTTGACTAACTTTACAGTTAATGAGAAGATGGTCTACTCAACATTACCTTGACACCGAGCACATTCATTTGAGTCAGAAAATTTCCTTTTAAATAAATTTTGTTTTGTTTGAATAGCATTGTAGAAGCTTTCCATATATAAATTCTGATTTTGTTAGGAATATTGGAGTATCAAACTGTCTTCCGTAAGTTGGTTTGGAAACTTTCTGGATTTCTGGCAGATTGAGGTTGATGGAATACGTGTTCTTCAGACAAAATTTTATAACCTGTTTTGGTAAAGTATTGACCATTCTTCGCATAAGGCCAAATAAATTTATCATTTAATTCCGTGTTCTTTATTTGAATTGTCGTAATCACGGGAATAATAGGTTTAGGGAAAAGATTATCAAGAATTGCATGATTATGCTCATTTTAATCTTATTTGCAGAGTTGGTTGACATAATTAATTTTGCAATTTGGGGGGTTTTCTAACTTCCAGCTGGTGTTAACCCATTTATCTTCCCAAATATTAATCCCTTGTCCATTTCAGATTTGAAAAATACCGTGTTTTTTTAAAAAAAAAAAATCCATGCCTTCTAGAATTCTTTCCCTACTCCAGGTTCTACTATGTCTAAGCTTAATATTCATAAAATATTCATTAGGAAAATAAATACCTTTAAGTAATTTAGCATCAAGAGTAGTAGGATTAGTCATATTCCTTCACGCTTGAGCAACCAAAGTACAACGTTCATTCTTTTAAAATCTCTAAATCATATTCCTCCCAACAATTCGCTAATTGCCAAATTCTCCTATGCCATCCAATTTGTCATGTTTCTTTCACCAGAATTCCACCAAAATTAGAGACAGTTGAAATAAATTTATTACAAAAAATACTAGAAAGCAGAAACTGGACATAGTATAATTAAGGATAACATGAAATACTGCTTTTATTAGACCTCCTTGCCTCCTTCGGAAAGCAGTTGCTTTCCATCCATCAGTCTTTTTGAATAGTTCTTTTGCTATCCACTCAAGATGTTCAACTTTTTATTTTTTATAACATAATGGAATCTCTAAGTAGTTGCCTAAGTATTGGTTTCTTCAATATATTTATTTCCAAGGCTATATGATCGTGTTTATCCTATGGTGTTTCTTTACTGAAAGAGATAGCTGATTTATCAAAGATAATCTTTTATCCTCAGCCTTCGCAATAATATTTAAGGGTGTTTTAAAAGCTTGGATATATGTCTTGTCC
Source organism: Nemophila menziesii (assembly GCA_029959085.1). Lineage (NCBI taxonomy): Eukaryota > Viridiplantae > Streptophyta > Magnoliopsida > Boraginales > Hydrophyllaceae > Nemophila > Nemophila menziesii. The sequence goes on along the minus strand of JARWIR010000001.1, from coordinate 123,681,122 downwards.
AAGGTCAGGATAAATAAAGTATCATCTGTAAATAATAAGTGAGAAATGATAGGTCACTTTCTATTTGTTTGTATACCCTGAACAAAACTGTTACGAACATATATATCAACTAAACTAATAAGATATTTGTCATGATAGTAAGAAGAAAAGGTGATAAAGGACCACCTTGTCGGGTGTCTCTGACGGGTGTAAATTTATTCATTCTTTCTCCATTCAAATTAATTTTAAAGAAACCGTGGTTATACAATTTTTAATCCAAGTTAACCATTTTTCACAAAAACCTAATTTTTTAAGAACTAGAAGAATAAAATCACATCTCACCTAGTCATACGCTTTAGCCATATCAACCTTTATAGTTGTCATATGTTTTTTATTTTTCTTCTTCTATTAAAAAGAAAGATATTTCCTGAGCAATTAAAATATTGTCTTGAATGACTCTTCCTTTAATAAAGGTGTGGGTGACACGATATCGCCCATGAATTCTTGTAATTCGTTAGACAGTATTTTTGCAATAATTTTATATCCAAAGTTCACACAAAATGGGTTTATAATCTCCAAGATTTTTTAGAGTATCTCCTTTGGGTATTAAGGTAATGAGAGTATCATTATATTCTCAAGGGATGTATTATTATTAAAAAAATCCTGAACCATAAGAAAAACGTCGGGTCCTAATAATATCTCAAAAACCAACTTCCAACCGCACATGCGAGTGCCACAAAACAAGGAACCCTTTGATGTAATAAGTAAGGCATGTAAGGTCTAAAACAAAAGATCTAAAAAGTTTAACGGTATTCCGAGAGTCCACCTCTCGCATCATCGTTTCGCAAAAAACGGCCACACCCAGTTTAAATCATGCCAACACAGACTTGACTTAATTTGTGATACTGTTAAGAGGCACCTGGATTATGTGACAGTTCCAAAACATTATACGCATTTGACTTTGGCAACCATGTTAAAGGGATGATTGCTTTTCTTTTTTTGGATGAACACAGAATATGAACATATTCCTTCCGTCCATTTTTATTTGTCCACCTTTTTGGTGCACAAATATTAAAAAGAGCATTTAATACTATTCTATTTTACACAATTGCCCATAATTAATATACATAGGGTCATTTATTGCAACACTCTTTATACTATTTAATTAGGGGTATTCTTGGAAAAAATAGAGAAAAAGTGTCTTGATATTGCAAATTGGACAAATAATATTGGACACCTCCTTTTAGAAAGATGGACAGATAAAATTGGACGGAGGAAGTATTTTCCTAAACCCAAATCACCATAAATAGAAAGCAGATGATAAATTAATTTAGCCATGACATAAATACCATCTTCCATGGTCTCACTCCATGTAAAGAAACATATAACTATGGATAGAGTTACAAAAAACGAGCGTTCCTTGATTTGTAAAGCCAAAACCTTTAGATCCACCATTTATGTAAACGGCAACATAACATATTATTATTCAGAATTTGAAGTAGGAAAAATATAATAAATTATCTCGAGTTTTCTTATCGGAAGCTGATTGTCTGTTAGGTTATACAGAAAAAAAACTAAAGGACAGGTTGAATCAAAGCAAGGGAAAAGTAAATATAATCTGAAAATTAATGGAGAAGTGTAGTTAATAATATCCAGCAGTTATCATAGGAAGTAGGAACATTACATAAAACTCATTAACATTACATATAAACTCTCCAAACACATAACTCACGAAAAAAAGAAACAAACATCATCATTATTACTGGTCTCTCTAGAAACCTTATTTATGCAAAAAGTAAAACACACATCACATCATATTTCACCCTTCAAGATAAATAACACCTATTTCTTCTTCACATCCTCCTCTTCATTCTCGCTCCAACAACAATGTAAAGTTGACCTTGGAGACCCAAAGCTGCCCATATTAGTAAAACCATGATACACAATATAACCTCCATTTCCAAGCTCTTTAAAACTCCTTTCTTCACATACAAACCCTTTCACATCCAGATTAAACTCAGATTCAACTTCTTTTCCACCATGTAAAGCTACAGAAAACGTGCTTGGGTTGAAACAAATTAAAACCCTCTCAATAAGTTGGTTCAATTCAAACTTATTAAAATCATATCCCACAGCTTCAAAACTCGCATAACTAAATCCATCTTCAGGTGTCACATGAATTGTCGAAATAGCATCTCCTTCAATAGAGTTCATCGAGTAACCACACGGATCAAATTCAAAATCGCATATTTCAGAATCCGGAAGAATCTTTCTAATTCCGGAAAGTTCAGTCATGGAAGAAGCATTGCTTGATTCAGTCTTGTAAAACACAGATGCACAGTTTCTATCTAATCCAGTCATACACATCTCTAACGTATAAACCGGGCCCACAGATTTAGATTCAGATTCAGCAGAGTATACATGCCATGAATCTCCCATTATATACGCTTTACTTCCACAACCTAATTTACCAAAGTAACTATCGAGAACAGCTACTTCTTCTGAGAAGCTACGATGCGGAAATGGCTGAGCTTCAGGGGAGATAAAACTGCCACGTGTATACCTCACAGATTTCACCTTAAGGCTAATCGATTCAGAAAGTTTAAGTATAGGTGGGATTGAGAGAAGAAGTTTCGTAGTCCCACATGTTTTGATTATAACCTTGTAAGGGTAAACAAAGAGGCTAGATTCTGAAAGTACGTAAGAATCGAGATGTTTGTTAGATAAAGATGAGACGATTGTGCATTCAGCTGGATTAAGAATCTCGTCTATTTGGTCTTTAGTTAAAGACCTGAGTCCCAAAGCTTGAGGGTCAGAGAATATTCCAGGCTCGTAAAATGAAATCTCGAGACGCTTTTCGTAACCTTCGAAACCAATAGCAGAAGCCATTGTGTAATTGAAAAAAGGAGTGTTTTTTTTTTTGAAAAAGAAGAGTATAAGAAATTGAGGAGAATTACTAATATCGAATTAACTAACTACTAATGAACGACTCAGATGATTTGGAAATCTCAGGATGGCTTCCTAGCGCACTGCACATATGAAACAAACAAATTATTATGTTTAAGATCGTAAATTCAAAATAGAGTGAAGATTAAGAATGGAAATAAAAGAGAGAAGAAAAACTAACGTTAGAGTAAGCAGCAGATTTGAATTTCTCGATTCCTCCGTGTGGGCGAACGTCTTCAATGCTGTAACCAAGGGGAGCTTCGTAAAACATAGATTTACTACTACTGGACTTCTTTTCACCACCTTCAGACTCCATTAGAACATTCAATCCTGTTTAAATCCATAAAACCAGATATATTAGAATGGGGAATTATTATTGTTATGGTATCCAATATAGATTAATATTAATATTTGCAATAAATTTATCACAGCGTTATTAGAAATCAGGCCGCCCTAAAATTTAAAAGAAGCTTCATGATTTTGATACACTTTTTTTCGCAGAAGAAAATTGGGCATGGCTAGACATAGGCAAACGGTATAAGTCACGATCTATATACAGACGTTTCGATTTGCACAGAAATTTGTTTAACCGGGTCTAATAAATCCCGATCAATATATATATATATATATATGCACAGAAATTTGTTTAACGGATCCACATAAAAATTTATGCATTAGAGATTTACAGCATATATTAATGAATTTAGAATATAAAGCTTTATCCAAATTAAAAAACAATTTAAGCATACAATGTTCATAACAATAATAATACATAATGTAAGATGGATAAAGAACTTACAGAGTTTGTGATGGTATTGCGAAAAAAATGTGATTGTTAATAGAGGAAAACCCTAATTTAATGGGAGATTTCTTTGGCGATTAAATGAAAGAACAAGGAAGGGGTTTGAGATAACTGTGAAATATTCGGATAAGTTGTGAGATGATGCTTTGAGGCTATTCGAATATTTATATAGGGAGAGAGGATGAAGCGTGTTGGTTTAGAGTACGCCACTTGTTCGTTGAATTTACTACCTTACCCTTTTCTGAACTAGGCTAAGGTCTCCACGTATCATATTGACGAACTCCGTTCCTTCGGTGTGTGGATCGCCTTACAGCTGACTCCGCGTTGACTAATTTACCCTTACATTGTTTGAGGTCCAAGGTAAATTGAAAGTAACATCTTTCTTTTCTTACGCGTAATTGCTACAATATTCCATGAACATTTCTTTCTTCACATTTCCATATGCGTTTTTTTTTGTTCGGCCATATGCGTTTTGTTTAAGCAGAATCATATTATTGAAAAAAGAAATACAAATATACGGATAGACTATAACAACAAAATATTATGGATGAATTATATATAAAGTCTTAGAAAACATCTTTCTTTTTTATAGAGTAATTTCAAAAATGTTATTCTTCTTAGGGACCTCATTTTTTACAATAGTCTTTTCTACCTTTACTAACACTAAAAGACAAGAAAGTGTGATGTCACTGTTTCTCTCTCCACTATCTACCACTTCCCACCTACCTCCAACCTTCCACCACCTACCACCGACCTCCGGCCACCGACCTCCAACCACCGACGCCCGACCACCAACCTCCGACCACCAGTCACCGGTCACCGGAAAAAACATAGAGTATCGGAAAAAACATAGAGTACTCTATATATTTGCTGAGTACTCTATAAATTTGCGGAGTACTCTCTAAAAATTTTCGAGTGCACTAATAAAATCTCGGAGTACTCTAAGAAAAACTCAGAATACTCTAAAAAAAATTCTCGGAGTACTCTAAGAAAATCTCGGAGTAATCTAAAAATTGGTGAGTATTCTATCAATTTGATGAGTATTATTAAAAAAACAAAGAGTAAAAAGCCAAAAAGAACTTTTATTCACCTTTATTATACATTTTTAAACAATTACAAATGAATATACAATTAAAAAATGATAAATTAATTAATTACTATTTTGTTTGACCAGATCTGGTCAAACAAGATCTAGATCTGCAATTAAAAAAAAAAACTTCTCGACGACGAGCACCACCGCCACCATGAAACAGGCTTCTCATCCACCCCACCAACACCACTCTAAACTAACACCACCACTCTCATCTCACCAGCCATTGAAGGAACTGGATTACTCCAATAACTTCACCATGGAAACGAGCTTCACCACCGGTGAGTAGCCACAACATTCGACCTCGCGAGATCTGCTTCGCCGGACCGCCACCTCCCTGGCTTCGTTGCGTCGCTGCTGCAATGAAGAAGATGAGACAACCGTTGCCAAAGCGCACGTCACTGCACCTCCGGCGCCAAGCTCCACCAGCTGCCGAGGTGATGAAGAAAGCAGCATCGTGCTGCCATTATTGCTGCTTCGAAGAAGGTGAGACAAGCAACGAAAAGGAGTTGCAGATTGAAGCCGCCTTGCCGAGATCTGAAGCCGCCTTGTTTCAGATTAGAGACCGCCGGAGAAGGAAGCAAGCATGGAGGTGCTACCATAGCGAAGCAACCGGAGTTTCGTTGCTTAGTCTGAGGCCTCCAGTTATGGTGCAGATCTGTGATTCGAACAGTGGTCTCGAGGTGGAGGTGGTGGTTGTTCTTATACTGGTGGTGGTTGCTGGCGGCGGTTGTGTTATGGTGGTGGTGGTGGTGGTGGTGGTGGTGGTGGTGGTGGCGGTTTGGGAGCTGGGGGAGGAGAGAGAAATAGGGGGAGGAGGGAGAAGGGAGAGAATATTTATCTGAAATTATAATGGGTGGGTTTCTAATTTAGTATATATATAAGTCTAAAAGGGTAGTAAAGTAAATGGGTGGGTTTCTAATTTAGTATATATATAAGTCTAAAAGGGTAGTAAAGTAAATGGGGTTTTAGGCTTCATGTGTTAAAAACTTCCTGAGGTCTTTAGTAAGAAGAGGCTCTAGGCTGGGTCCCCATCTTGAAGAGGGGGGTGTGGTCAAGACCCTAAGTGTCATTTTCTCAAATATTATTCTATAACCAAATTATACTTTTCAATGTAAACGCTTATTCTTAACGGCTTTAATACCTCTCTTCTATGCAAAAAAAATTATACTTTTCATCTATATACAAATTTAAAATACGAACCGAGAATATTATTTAACCATGCTTTTCATCTACATACAAATTTGAAATAGCAACAGAATTGATAATCCTACCAACGGATAAAAGTCATGAACAATAAGCGAAATCAACAATAGATGGTATCATATGGAAACGTAAATCACCATAATTTCTCCAACATGCCTACCAACAAAAGGTGTTTGGATCCCTGAATACAAAAGAAACCGAAAATTATCTACGTAATAACTACTTATAAAAATTTCTGACTCGCAAACAAGACAAAAAATTCGACCTTATAGAACTATGATTTGGAAAAAAAAAACTAGTGTCGGCCATGGTCGTATATGAAAAGAAAAAACTAAAATAAACTCTTACAATTAAATCTTGGAATGATTGTTGATTTGTATTACTTGCACTACTCGTGTATTTAGTCGTGTTTGAAGAAATGAACTACCTAAAAGAAAGAAATCTATCCCATATGTGTTATCTAGATATCTCGTATGTGTTATCTAGAAAAAGGATGGATCATGGTGATATGAGAAGCATACATATAAGATAAGCATCAAAAAAGATAAGCATCTATCCCCTACTAGTGTTCTTAAAAGATGACTTGAAACACACATTAAAAATAAATAACCTATTACTAAGAAATGCGTTTAAAGTAAGTTTGATCTTAGGGAGTCTTGAATGGTGTGTAGAAAGTGAGATCCAAACTAGTTGATAAACCATTTAATGAACATGCTAGAGGTGATAAAGTAACAGGTGCATAGGATAGAAGAGTATTAATGTGTTTCTTTATTTATCCCTCGTGCCTTTTAGCTTTCTAACCATGCTTATTTTCATATAATCCATCTCATCTCTTTCTAGCCTTTCTAAAGTCTTTCATTAGCCACATTACAAGCCATGCCCCTAATATTTTAGGACCCTTCCATATGACCCACACTCGAATTGCAATGCTTAGATACTCGTCTTAGAGCTTAAGTTTGGGGTGCTGGGGAACGATTATGGAAATATTATTGGGTGGATTTTGCGCTATGTATTTGTGCACTTGTTTATATTGTAACCCTTTGTCGGGGTAAAAGAAAAAGAATTGTAAAGAAAACAATATATATTGAAAAGAAAAATTTATATATTGAAAAAGAAAATAAAAAATGTTGAAGCACAATAGCATGATTTCTCACATCAAAAATTGAGTCATAGCTAACTTGCAAAAGAAAAATATTTACAAAGAGGACCAACAAAGTGGGATGTCTTAAGTGATCCTAAAGGCTTTTAGTTGGGTCATTGGGGATGCGAAGAAGTGCATAAAAATTTGGGTTTAATAACAAGCTCTAGGGCTTCTGGTTGATGGCTAGTGGATGGAGAGCCAAAATCTCACTCTACATTATTTAAATATACGATCATACCTTTCTTTAGCCAAAATCACAACATTAAAAACCTTATATAATTCTTGACTATGTGATTTAGGAGCAATCTAACAAATAAGGAGTAGTTAGATGGACCCTTGGAGACTATGTTAGGATCGAGTAACACCATATAGCCACCATAGGAGACTAAGAGAAAAACCTATCCTTCGTGCATTGCAAACTAATCTAATCTTGAACTTAAATAGTGTAGATTATTTGTTTGGTAAGTGTACATATGATGTAGTTTGTAATATTACTATATTAGACTGGTTCGGATAATTGCTTTAGTGTCATTCACTATTTTTTTATTTCTCTCTTCTTTGATATATTGGACTTAGGCTCATTTGAGCTTTTTTTTTCTATTTTTCTTTGTCGGGATGAGAAAAATTTGAGTTGGGAGTCTTGATGTCTCCTTTTTATGACATATTAATCTATTCAAGAGAAATATTTTTGGGAATTATTGGGAGAGGAATTTTTCCCTAATATTCGACATATTGTACAATTCCCTCTTGTTTTGGTCATATTGTTATTTATAGAGATTTTGTCCCTTAATCGTGTGTTTTAGGTACATGCTTGATACAAGATTCAAAGATGATGAGAAGAAGTCAAAAAGTCAAGTCAATCCCCAAAATAAGGCATCGAAAGAAGCTTAAAGTTACTTTGGGAAGTTAGAGCATTTATTGGAGTAATCTTGACGTCATATTGTTTCAGTCACCATGTTTAATTCGTCTAACTTTGGACTTAAATCTTTTTGACTTAGATAAAGATTGAAGTCGGTGACATGTGAGAAGTGATGGAAGCCAACTCGGAGTTGAGATAAAGAAGTTATGCCATTTGCTTCTACAGTGATTCGAACTTTTCCAGCACTAGCTAAAAACAAGTTGCGCTATTTTGAACCTATCTAACTAAGCCCATGGAGGCCTCAAACATTTTTAGCTAGTATATAAGCACCTTAGCAGCTCCAAAACATACACAACTTATTATTTTATAAATTTTAATGCCTGGAGAAGAGCAGACGAGAAGGATTTTTCCACTAAACCCAATCATTCTTCACTAGTTCCACCTCATTTCTTTCTGATCCCTAGAGTAAATTTATTTTATTTTTGCTTTTTAAACATGATTCTTGCATTATTTTTAATTAGCTTTGTTTATTTAATTATGAACTAAACCCTCATTGATTTAGGCTTGCAATTGTATGAACTTATTTTAGCTTTATAATGTTTTATTGTACTTGGGATTTATATTTTCATAGACTATATGTTTGCAATATTATTATTCATATTTTGTCCAAATAGTGAGTAGTCTGAGTAATCAGGCTATCGCTCAAAGGGGGTTTTATTGCAGATATGGCATATAGATGTCTAGTGTGCGACATTAATCCGGGAGGGATTGCCTAGCTCAATAGTCAATAAGGTTATAATTAACCACCAATCATTGCCTAGGGTTCCCTTACCCGAGTACCCTAGTATTGTTGTGGTTGCTTTTTGAACTACCCGGGAGGGAGTTATAGAGACTTTTGAATCCTGGGTAATGAGAATTTACCACTTCACCCTTATTCATGAAAATGTTAGACTAGCGACACAGGGGATTACTAACAAGACTCGAGCAAGATTTCTCATCTTATTTCTTCATCTTTAAATTAGTTTTATTTGCATTACATTTTAGTACGTAATTCATATTTTTATTTACCGTATTAGGTATTTAACTTTCAAAAACCAAATAAAAAACCTTTTACTTTCTTGCCATTTTCCTTTACAAGCTTTACATTTCTATACTTTCAAAACACAATATTTTAACTTTTATAGTCCCTTTGGTGACGATATTCTCCTTTTACTTATCATATTTTATTACTTGTCAACGCCTTTGGACACTTGTGGGTACGTCACTCCCTTTCTTGGTCTCAATTTATACATCACGCTTGGTGGGGGGGACAGACCCTTGGGTGAATTTGTTTTCCTAGACTATCTTTTTTACCAGGGTTTTATCTTTCATCAACTATGGTTTGGTTTTGGGAGGATTCATTTATCGTTAGTTCTCATAGTTTATTTGGAATCAAAAAAATGATATGGTGTCTTTATATTGGGTAGCCATAGAAATTCTTTAGTTGGTGTATGTGCTTCTCGTTTACAGACTTTGATCAATGGAAGTTGTGTAAGTATTAAATTATCTACATTATTATTCCACCTACTCCAAAATATGATTAGAAGAATTGGTCGGATATTGTTTAGGTTGGTTCTTTTTAGGGGGTCTCATATGATGAACGATGGGATTTAGCACTTCCTTTTGTCCTTATTTTGTGTTTGGCCTAATTGGTTGTTGTTTATTTAGATTGTATAAAAATATCTATAATACTATCCCTATCCATCTTGGTGAATTAATTTGGCGGATGTCTTTCTAAAATATCTCGAGTCTATGAAAGGCAACATAAATTTTGTTTCTAGATCATTCTTACAGAAAGGATTTCTTGTTTTGTTGAGTTATAGGGCCAAAGAGGATAAACAAAAATTTACTAATAATAAACATATGAGGTGAACATGGGACAATGGAAACATTTTAAGATTATTGATGGAATCCTGCCTGGAATATCCTTGATGTCTTTGAGTAATATTTATTAGGAACTTGATGTGTAGAAAAGGATAATATTTTGACCCATGCAATTCATTTGGGTAGTTCACGTACAAGTTTGATTTTTTCTCTAGGATGACCTATATATGAAGGAGTTCGCAGATGTCCAAATAATTTTTGTATCCACTTCTTGCCACTCCCAAGATGTGGTTTTCTAACCAAGGGTCCCGGTAGAATACGGTTAACCTTGGAATTATAAGGTTTAACATCCTTTGAATAAGAATTTTATTTGAAAAACTCAGATAGGGGAGACAAAGTGAGGAAGGGGGTGACTGCAGGAGTGATAGACTTTAATCCAATATGATAATTTCAATTAATGAAAATTTTCTTGGGGTGAATGATTCTTTGATTGATTGTTTCTCAAGTGTTGGGATCATTTAAGAAAAATCCAATGGAAAATTAGTGAAATTGGGGTGTTAATTTATGATACTATCTCTCGGACCCCTTTTTTGTATTTTTATTTTTTATCGATCTTGAATGTTGTTGTATCAATTGGTTACTCTTTGCATAATGGACCTCAGTAATCACCTTCAATTTTTGGGGTCGATCCCATCCCCTAGAGCATCTGGGAATCAGGGTGTAATCCAAGTTTTGACTTGGGAAGTCGTTGGTGTCCTTTGAGCCTTTTATGTCGATGACAGGTTGTTTACCAATTTATCTCCTAACAATATTGGTTTGTAGTTTTTGTTGTTATTGTTGTTTTTCATTTTTATAAACGCATTTGCTTGTTGTTTTATGATGAAGGGATACCACCAATATAATTTTCTCTTTTATTGCTCTTGTTAACCAATGAAAGAATCATCTTGACCAATAAATAGATTTGTAAATTGTATAATTTGAGGTATAAATTATATTTTCTTTGAGATTCTAGAGTTGTAAATTTGTATATTTATAAAAGAACGATAACTTTTTAATTTTTTATCCGTTTCATTTATTTGCTAGGAATTCGTAAAATCCTAAAATAGTATATTTGGGAAATGCAATTTTTTTTTTAAAAATTTACATTAACAGTGGTTGCAATATTATTGTAAATTTTGGGTACATTGTGTACTTCAATTAAAATATAAGGTACGGATTTTTGAATAATGAGAATGCATCGACTTTGTATTTCATTTTTATTTTAAGTTTATTTTGCAGTTGAATAAAATTATTAGGGTTGTTTTCTAAAGTATAGGCGCTTGTGGGTATTTTGAGTGCAATTTTTTATATACACCGATTTTTGGTTTTTTATTTAAAATACAGGATTGTTTTGAAAAAAATAAAAAGTTAGATAGACTGTGTCGAATTTTGTCAAGTACATAAGCTTATGTTGTACTTTTAATAATTAAAGTAACCTTTTCCTATTTTTTGATTAGTTAATTTATAAAATAAATTATTAATTAATTAAGAGCTTATTTGGAATTGATTTTTAACAAAAGATCACTTGAAGTGAATCTAGATTTTTAAAAATACTCTAAATTCTTAAAATCACTTTTAAAAAAAGCACTGGATATATGATTCTTAAAAAGTCACTTAGACGTCAAAATACTTTTTAATTTTTTTTATAATTTTTTTTTTCAATTGAAAAGTGATTTTAAGTATAAAATAATCAATTCCAAACGGTCCCTAAATTACAAAAATCATAAAAATATTAGAGACCATGAAGGGTTTTGATGATCAAGACATATATGGATATTTTAGTAATTGTGTGTCATTTTAGTAGTAAAAACTAGCGATATTAGTCTTGAAAATTACAAACATTCAACATTGGAGACCATGTAGAGGTTTGGTGGAAATTTTTTACATTTGAAACTAAAGAACTTCAATAGCTGAGACTAAAGGGGGTCTGGTGTAATTAACCCTTACTAATTGAGAAGGATAGATCATATATCTTAGTTGAAAGAATCACTAAAATTCGATGTAAAGGTATAAGTATCGTAATGAAACAAAAAAAAAATTCATCCAAGAAGATAACTTAAAGAGTTGTTTGTTGAAGAAGATGATGTATTAATGAAATGAAAAGAAAAAAAGATATAATGTTGATGTCACATTAAGACTACCAAGAAAAATTTGATAATAAGGGCTCTTGATGGACTCTAGCTAAAATATCTTTCATGGTTTATGTTGAAGATATCTTTTTCGAGATACTTTGGTTATGTATGGATATATTAAGTCTAAATCTATTTTTAGAAACTCGATTACGAATACTTTAATAAATCATTTCAAACTCTTAACTCTTTCATTACATTATAGAAATTGGAGTAACAGGTTGGGGTTTGGTAGGATTTGAAAAATGACTCATAATCATTAAAATATTAAATGGTCTCTAGTAATGCCAAACAGGTTATGCCAATCTTTGATCTATTTTTAGGTCCCTTCATCTTGTGATAACTTCTGCTTCGTGACTCTTGAATATAATTTTGGCTGCTACTTCAAAGTCGCCCTCATTATGTGGAAATTATTAGATATTACAACTTTTAGTCCAGGAAAGAAAAGCACTCACAATTTCACTTTGCATAGATATTTCATTCAAAATGATTAACTACTTTTCAAGCGATTAGGTTGTGTTTTTTTCTAACACGTGAATTGTTAGATATATTATATATGATTATTTTATTTTATACAGGGGAGGTCTAACGACTAGGAAGTAAAGACTTCCTACTAATTATTGCCTAACTAATTGTGCACGAGGCACAACCCATCCATAACGATCCTTAGTTAATAGTCGACATAATCCATCAGGCGGGTCTTTATATGGGGTTGGTCCTTCCACACTATTCGCACAAAATTTAACCATACAATCCACACACTTGTTTGCTTTCCGAAAACTCCAAATCAGATCAAAATGGTCATTCGAATTCAGATAATTTTTAAATAATATAGTATTTGAATAGTTATTAATATTTATCCATTATGTTTAGTTTGTTCTTTATTATTTAGAACACTTTTTTTGCTACTCATTTATTTTTTTTCTTCTTGTAACTTAGAAACATTTTCTTATACTGAACTGAAAATACAAAGTCTTTCCTTTGAATTATTACACATAAACTTATACCAATTCTTTTTTTTTTAAATAACGATGGTCTACATTTGAATATTAAAAATGTAGGACTAGAATGTATTTGATGGAAAAAAATTTAATTTCACATAGATAACATACAACTAAGAATAAATTTCATAAAATTTTGGAAATTGTCTATATCAAGTGGAAAGACCTCTATATTATTGTTGTTACAGTGAAAGAGAACTGAGTAATGATATATACCACCCAAAATCACACCACCTATGATGTACCGTGAATCTGTTGGCAATATTTTGTTAATCTAATTATTTTTTTAGTCTAATTAACGATATATTGTCTATCAATTCACTCCACGTCATAGGTGGTATGATTTTAGGTGGTATATATCATTACTCATTATAAGTACACAAAAACTGTTGTTGATCTTGACAAGTTTGTGGACTTAGCCATGGGCATCCTGTTTTGAATAAAGATGAAATATTAAAAAAGAATCACAATAAAACGAAAAATATTATTCAAAATATAACTTAAAATATATATTGGTTAAAGAAGATGATGTATGATAGTCTTGAAATTGTCTAAGGTATTATGAAGGGTGTTTGTGTCAATTGGAGAATACGTCCATTGATTAATGAAGCGCTCAGCTGGCTTAAGAGATTTCCGGATTGGAAGGTTTCTTACATCAAGAGGGATTTAAACCTGATTGCGGATATGGTTGCCAAAATTAGTCGACACAGGATCGACATCTCTATCTGCCCGACTAACTTTATTATTGATTTTTATGATAGTCTATCTAGATTAGATTGTAGTAGTTGATTTTCGTAATCTTTTCTGACAAAAAAAATGATGTATTAATGAGATAAGCATGACAAAAACATAATGTTGATATCGCATTAAGGCTACCAAAAATTTGATAATAAGTGATTTTGATGGACTCTATCTAAAATCCCTTTCACAAGTTCTATAAAAGATGTCTTTTATAGATTTTTTTTTTGATAGACTTTTATAGATTTTTTTTGTTATGTTTTCATATATAAATTCTGAATCTATTTTTTTTAAAATTCAAATACAAATACCTTAATAAATCAAGAGGAAATTACCATCTAAGTCACAAAACTAATAATAATAACCCTCTCCCAGCTTCTAATTTAAATTGTCTATAAAAGTCCCCAAAAGAATTTTACTTTCTTGTTTTGGCCTTATTTTATTTTCTTTTTAATTAATCTAATATATATTATATTTCATCAGAACACTTCGTCTCTCGATCTCTCTCTCACGATCGACGCTTCCAACATCGACGGCCGCCATAAACGCTACAATCAATGCTGCCATCAACGTCACACTCGTCCTCCGCTCCAGTTTGCCTATTCCTTTTAGTCCTTTTTGTTATTAATTGTAAATTAAAAGCAATAAACTCGATTCCTCCATCTAATCAAATTTAGCTGGTAGGATTGAGTCCAATGTGTTCGATGTAATGCTAGGCTTAGAAGATTTAGGGGTTTCTGGTGTTTCAGAGATTGTAGAGTATGTAGACTCAACTGAGGATATCCCATTTGCTCAGCCGCTTCCATATTTTCCGGTGGTTAAGGAGAAAGTTAGTTTAGGTATACCAAGTTTTCTACAGATGGGTGAAACACCTGAGTTTAAACATATACCCGATTGGTTACCTGCTTTTCCCAATCTCCACACATACAAAACCACAACTATGTGGAATGAAAGAGCTACAGATGCTCGTGCTGATAAGGTTGAGTTAGCAAGGCAAAGGAGAAAAGCTAAGAGATCTTTGTTAAGTTTGCAGCAGCGTTTAATCGTTAATGGAACCTCAGAAGCTTCAACTTCTGTACAACCAGATGAACATGAAGAGAAAGTTGAGGTCAATGGAAGTCAAACCCCACATATTCCATATAAGGCATCTCCAGAAGCGAGAGTTGAAGTAAATGGAAGTGAAAAGGTGGTATTAGAAGCTGTTTTACCAACTAAGATTTCGGAAGGGCGAAATGAGAATCTTGTGAGTTTATTAGACACATTTGCTCCAACTATTGAAGCAATGAAAGGAGAAGTTTATTAGGTACAAGATTAAACTTGATTAACATGGCTTGTAAATATTATTTCGATCCGACGAATAATATCTCTGATTCAGGTGTTAATAAGGTGGATAAAATTGGTAAGAAGACTGTAGATATAATGCTTGAAGTATTAAACTTAAATAAGAAGGAAAATAGAGCAATTGACACAATTACAAATCAATATTTCTCTTAGGTAATTAATTAACTTTTAATTTTCTTTCAGTTTTCAGTTTGTTAGATGAGTTTTGTAATGTTATGTTCTGTTCTGACGAGTCATTGTATTTATAGGAGGAATGCAAGAATTTACGTAGGAGTATGAAATGTGGGCTTGTTAAGCGATTAACTGTAGTAAGTGAAAGTTCAAATTCATTTTTTGTACTTGATTGTGAATTTTTAACTTCTTTTTACTCTTTACTTTAAAGGATTGGATACAAAATAAAGCAATTAAACTACAGATGTTGAGGCTAAATGATGTAAGTACATTTCTGACCTATTACTTAGTATGACCTATTACTTTACTCTTTTTATCAAAATTCATTGATTGAGTATTATTTGTAGGGCCAACCTGAGAAGGAACAAGTTGATGTTCAAGGTGACATAGCTTTGGACATTGTGGAAATTATTACAGAGACTTGAACTGATGTAATGACTTACTCTTTTACCTTCAGTTTTTTATGTACTTTTAAATACAACTTGTGTTTGAAACTGATAGATAGTACTTTGATATCTCTTGTAGGTCCCTAAGTCAGCAATTTTATTTATTGAATATGGGAAAAAGGTTCCACCAGTGTGAAAGCTCCAATTTTATCTATTTATTATAACACCAAATGTAGGTGATACAACTGTAATTCCACCTAAAGATATTCATTATGTTATTGATATAATGGCTTTATATGTTATTAATGGTGGTTGCGCTTTTGAACAAGCTATTATACAGTGTCAAGAGTTTTTCTTTTGTTTTTTGTTCCAATTTGATTATGAATAGATTTGTTTTATGTTTTATCATGTTTCATTGTCCAAATGGATCTTTATTGCAAAATAATTCAAAAAATACAGTTTAAAATTAAATTGTGCAGAAAAGTGGCTTGGTGGGAAGGTGAGTGAAGAGTTTCTCTTTTTGTTTATTTTTCAAGTGCGAGTGCGAAGAGACATGGTTTACTTTTTATAATATTTTATTTTTTATTTTGGAACATATCAAAATTGTTTTATGTTTTCCAACATTTACTTTTCCTTTTCTTTTTTTGTTCTGAAATTTTTCAAAGTTACCAGTTGTATATTTTATTTATCTTAAACTTTGGTGAGATTTTTTCCACCAAACAAACACATATACTCAATTTCATTCTTATAGGATTTGTCCTACAAAAACATAAACACATATATAATTTGTTGGGATTTGTCCCACCGAACAACATATACCGAAATTACATTTCTTTGGGATTTGTCCCATAAAACCATAACATAAACCCCTAAATATAATTTGGTGGGTTATTTTCTACCAAATAACAACATAAAATTTCGGTGGGAATTTTGTTTGGTGAAAAAAAATTGGCCGAAAAATTTTGGTCGGAAAAATTTTGTCTGATGGGAAAATAGTCAAGAGTATTATTGTCTTATTTTTTTTATATTAGACATGACTTTTAAAGTCAATATCAACACTTCCTAAGGTGGTATTGGTAATTGCCTCGTAAATCAATTTAGACTCTAACCATTTGAATACGTAATTGAGATTGAAGTAACATTATGGGGTTTGGTAGGAGTTGAAAAAATGGCTCATAATCATAAAATTATTAATTGGTCTCAAATAATGCCAAAAAAAAAGTTATGCAATACACACTATTTTCTTTGACTCGTTTCTAGGTCCCATTATCTTGTGATTGGTTCTGGTTAGTCAGTCAAGCTCTTAAATATAACTTTGGCTAACAATTTAGTCTATGAAAGGAAAGCACACCATTTCAATTTGCATACATATTTCATCCAAAATTGTTAGTTGTATCTCGAGCAATTAGACTGTGTTTGTCTTTTTAACACGTGTATTTTTTGATATATTATACATTTTTTTTTAATAAAATAGTATTTAATAGTTTTTAATTGATATTCATTTAACTTAGTTAGAGCATGACTAATAGGGTCTCTATTTTAGATCTTTATACCTAAAGTTAAAAACTCAATTTGAAAACCCGTTGTTAAACTTAGGTCTTTAAATTGATGTCAACATAAATGTTAATTTAAATCTCAAATTTGTGTGTTCCTGGAACACCCAAGTTTCTGATTTGTGCATTCCTGGAACACACAAATCTCAGATTTGTGTATTCATGGAACACATAAAGCTCAAATTTGTGTTTTCTTGGAATACAAAAAACTTGATTTTGGTTGTTCCAATTTTGTGTGTTCCTGCAACACACAAATCTCATAATTAAGTTAAAAAAAATTCGAAAAAAAAAATTTGTAAAAAAAAGTTTCAAAAAAAAAAATCGAAAAAATAAAAATAAATAAGTAAATATTATTATAATTAATTAATTGCCTATAAGTATTTTTGTAATCTTCCATTTTTTTGTGCTTAAGTAGGAATTAAGTTGAAGTTGTAATTAATTGGGAATTTTTACACTCTCCGTATAATTAATTTGGCATTGCCTTTTATTTCTATGTATATTAACAAATTAATTTAATATTAATAAATTTTTACTTGAATGATAATATATTCTTTTATTAATATTTTGATATAAAAATAAATTTAATTAATAAAAAAAGTCATAGTTGAAAATAAATTGAATAATTAATATTTATATATTTGATTTTTTAATTTTAAGTTTTTATATGATAATCTCATATATTATTTTAATTTATATTCATGAATTAATTTAATATTATTTCTTTATTAATATCTTAATATAAATGTTAAATTTGAATAATAAATTTTCATATTTTAAATGAATTGAATAATTAAAATTTATATATTTGATTTTTTAGTATATATAAATATATGTAGTAATATTGTAATTTTTTAAAATGATATTATGCAACTTTTATTTTTTATAACAAAAAGTTAAATATGTATATATGTAGTCAAATTTGACAAAAATCTTTACAAATACAATTGATCTTGTTTTTTAAACTAATTTTGCTTTTGGGTTTACAAATGTAACATTAAACCTCATTGGTCATGCCCTTAGTTTAAGGTGTGACTGGTACGCGGTAATAGATTTAGTAATGGAATGCCAATCATTACTGAATTTCGTTCATGTGCTTGGTATGACTTAAAATAATTGGAAATTTTATTACTATATGATTCCCACGAATATGGTAACACCCCTTCCATCCGTTCCCATGGTATTACTCATTCCCATTACTTCAGGAATGAGATTTTATTCATAATAAACCAATCTATTTTTACGAGTAAGCACCACCATCACCACCCCACCACACGACTTCACAACCACCACACCACCACCATAACCACATCTTACACACATGTATACATAAACACACAAACCACTACCAATAACACTACCATCAAACTGACACCATACACACCATTACCCAACCAACACGATACATACATCACTTAACCCTAGACATCCACCATCCCAACCACCACACACACAACCCCCATTGCACCACCACCTTACACACATACACCATCTAATGGACACACATTCACCACCACTACCAACCCACCACCACACACACCACAAACATAATTTCATATACCTACACACACAAACATATATACACGTATATTTTCATACACATATATATATACAATTTCACAATCACACCCACACACACACCACCACCACTACTCCCTACCATACAAACACCCTACCATCACCACCATACACACAAAAATAATCATAATCCCAACCACACATACACTATCCCACCATCACCATACACAATCTGAGATTTGTGTGTTCCAGTGATACACAATTAATGCAAAAAAGATAAAGATGTATGGTGTATATACACTAGGGTTTTTGTTTAGCTTAAATAGTTATATAGGTTATGTTAAAGGTTTACTTTGTAGACATTTTATCCGTAAACGTATTCTTTATGATCATAAGGCTGGAATTGAGTTAGTTTGACTTGAATTTAAGGTAAAGGGGAATGAATGATCTCGTGTGAAGGAGATTAAGGTAAAAAAATTGATTTGGTTTTATAATTCTTAGTTAAAAGATTCGTTGTGAGGTCTAATATATAAGAACTATTTCAAGTAATTCTCGGTGCAAAGATTCCTTATGGAGGTATCACTTCTAGAATCTTAGGTTGTCTAGGCACGCATTTAATTATAAAGAAATTTGTTTTACATGTCAACCCCTACTCAAATTTTATTAACGTGAAATAATTGATGAATTGCTTGAAAATTAATTCACACAAACATATGTGTAGAATCTTGGCAGAAAGTATCTCGAAGAAATGTCAACGTAACTTTTTTCTCGTAGTGAGAAGTTGATGAAGTAGTTCTCTTGAATCTCGAGGTTCTTCAAGCAACTATCCTGATTACTGTAAAAAGAATGGATAGATTTCAGAGAGTACTACAACACATAAAAGGGATGAAGAAAAAAATATTTCCAAGGGGGTGCTTTATCGAATGATGTTGTGTGGAAGGGGGAGTTATTTATTTTCTTTTCTTGTAACACAAGGTGAAGAAATATAATGATTAGTTGGAACCGTTAACTCTCCTTACAATTCTAATATTTATAGAACTCTATGATTTTTTTTAATACAATTCAAACTTTTGGTTCCATGCATATGTCATATGAGTAAGCTTAACAAAATAATCATCACCTTGGTGCTGAAAGGTGATACTCAAACAAAGGTTGGTGACTATAAACCCATATCATATGCAAATTTTAACTACAAAATCATCTCCTTAGTTCTCGTGGACAGATTAAAGCCTTTTATGAATGATTTGACATCCCCTACTCAAATATATTTTATTACAGGGAGAGTTATCTAAGATAAGATAATTATTATGCATGATTTATCTTTCTTCTTTAGGAAAATAGACATCGTAACAAACAATATGCGCAACGGATAATCTTGACATGGAAAAAGCGTACGAACACGAAGATGGGATTTCACTGAAAGAAAGCTTGAAAATATGGGTTTCCATAAAGATTGGATTAGCATGATCATGTGATCCATTTCCACTTCCAGCTACCAGATTGCTCTCAATGGGGAAGTCACAATTAAAAAAAATCCCCATTCAATGGCATTAGACAGGGGGACCCTTTATCCATTTATATGTTTCTGCTCTTAACTGGAGCCCTTGTTGGACTCATATATTTTGAATCAAGGGAAGTTAACATCAAAGGTATCAAGTTGACTATAGAAATTCCCCTATCTCTCTCGTTTATTGTGTGTCGATGATTCCCTTCTCCCGGTGACCTTAAATCTTGAGGAATTTGAAGCTTTTAGTAAGGTGTAAGGTACAATTTCATGTCAAAGAACTAACTTGGGGAAATCCAGTATTTGTTTCATCAAAGGCACATCAACGGTGTTATCAACTCAAACAACCACAGTTCTAAGTTTCCAGCAAGAGGATTCAATTAGGAAGTATCTTGTCATCTAATGAATTTGATGTCTTCCTATTTGTGATATATTAATCTAGGTCGGAGACATCATTTTAGGCGTATTTGATTAATTGTTAATGGATTTTTACCCGTTATTTGATATTTTCTTAATTCATGTCTTGATTTGATGATTTAATAATTTTAGAGCATATTTGGTTTAATTTGTGTGATAATGTGAAGCTCTTAAGGTTTATGGAATATATTTAAATGCCAAATCAATTCTAAAGAGTTAAGGAAAGTATATATGGAAGGAATCAAGAGATAAAAGGAAGTAGAGTTGAAATAGAAAAGGAAAAGGTGCCAAATAAATATAAATTATGCAGCTACATCCACTGAAGTGAAGATAACTTCAAATCGACGCCGAATTTGGATGAGCCTTTAAAGAGTTTGATATATCTTTCTTCTGTGCTCGTTAAAGTGGGAGAAAATCGTCCCAATAGCAAAGGAGATATGATCAAAACAGTGAGTAGTGTTTATCCTCTCTAATATTTTAGGAAACGAATTTTAGTTGGGCTTGGACTCAAATTACTTGTCTTACACTTAAAATTTCGACTTAGGGTCTTCTAAACACCTATAAATACACCCTCTTATCATTGTAAACATGTCCTTCCTCAGTCCTTGCTTAATTATTAGTCCTTAGTATCAAGTAGCAGCATCAAGAGAAGCAAGTTCACAGTATGTATCTTTAATTTAGTTTATTTCTTTCCAGCATGAACAAATGTCCCAATAGCTTGGGTTTTGCATATGTATAATCATTGAATTCTATTTTCTTCTATCTAAGTTTATTCGGGGAAAACCATTTTAAATTGGTTCTATCTTCTTAACCTTTATATTTGTTTTATGTGCTTTGATTTATTGACCGTAGTTCTTGCTAGTGCACGAGTATAGACTCCCATATTAATAGCAGTTGGATGTTTACCCGGAATAAGTGTCTAATTTTTGAAACACCACATAAACGTCTAGTGTGCGGTAGTGATCAGGAAGGGGTTTCCTAACAAGATAGTAATTAGGGTTTGAGATTTAACAACCGATCATTGCGTAGGGTCTCCTTACCCAAGTCCCCTTGTAATTGATAGATCGCCACCTAAGTCCACACGGAAGGGGGTTAGGAGGAATATAGAATCTTGGCTACTTACTTTAAGAGCTTTAATCACCTTTGTAACTAGTAGAAAAAATAGAAGGATAAGTGCATACAAGCAAATCTGAGTTATATCTCTCATCTTACTCTTGCATCTTTTATTTTATTGCATTAGTTTAGTTGATAACCATTTTCTCCAATTCTTCATATTGTCTTTTAATTCATTGAGCTAATTCTTACTACGCTTTCTTCCATTCGTATAACACACTAAGTCCCTAAGAACGAATCTAACTTATCATTAAAACGTGCATACGGCCTGTGATACTTGCAGTGAGTAACGTGTTTTGTTAGGGTGCTAGTGCTTATCTTTTATTAATTACTTAGATGCAATTAAGAACATACCTTTGTATTGTTCGTTACCGTTTATTTCTCAGCCTCGTAATGGGCTACATCTCTTTTTGACATTTCCTCGTATATAATCTTCTGATCCATTGGTAGAGTTCTACATTCATCGGCCAAATCTTTTTGAAGTTTAACTTTTCGGTCCTCCTTTTTATATTCCTCCTTCCGAGTGTTAGCCACGGCATACCTACATAGCAAAGTATAAAATTACAACTCAGAATCCTTTATAGTATTCTTATCACACGAAAACATTTCAACTCACAAAAAACAAGCTAATCCATATTTTGCTCTTTTGGGAAACGGAGGAAGTGGTTGATCATCATCGGTCTGGTTGTCTCTACAAAAAGAAAAACAAATTAATGCATATTTTAAGTAATATGAAAAATTGAACAACTTTGAGAATTTTAAATGCACCTTTAACTATATACAAATTCTAAAGGTAATTTCACTAATAAAGTTGTTAGTTTGTAACATGGTTAAACAAAAGTAGGGAAAATGTCTTGATATTTCTAAACATTTGGCAAGTTACTCAAGAAAATTAAAAACAAGCTAAAAACTTTAATAAGCTATCACAACCCAATCAATAGGAGTATCAGTTAAACGAACCATCTTATTATCCAAACCAACAATTAAACAGGTCTGAACTAAAGACAAATAAAACGCATATACAGTTTGCGAGTAAAGTTAACAACAATAAGAAACTAGTTACATCGTTGAATTTACACGTGAAGATATATTAACATATTTTTTTAAAGAATTAAATTCACTTGCATTTATTCGTAAACTCACACGCTTGTTCCTTAATAGACACAACAATCCTTGTTCATTATATACACCAAGAATAAAAGGAATTTAATGTGAAGTTACAGGGAAAAGGTTGCATTCCTAATTCCTTCTTTTGGTCGAGAAAACAGAACATTAGTTCCTTATAATATGCTAAAATTGCTCTACAGTTCCTTATTATGATTATTATTATTATTATTATTATTATTATTATTATTATTATCATCTAACGAAAATGAAAAGATTTGAATTACACTAATACCTCTATCAAATCCAAACCAATCTTTCAGAAGATAAATTTAATCGAAACACTAAAACTATTTTGATAGAGGCGAGCTAATTTAATTACAGAAAACGAAAAACAAAAATTTCTACCTTTAGAAGTAAAATCCCTAAATTTATATCGATAATCTTTAACAAGTCAACCAAAAAAATCATAACCTCAAGTCCATTAAGCGAGGAACAACAGAATTTGAAAAGCCTAAAAATATAATTAAGAAGAAAAATTACTCACCTTTTGTGTTGTTTATCCTTAGCCAGTGTTTGTGAAAGCCTAAAACAACAAGAAAACCCAATTACAGTTCACCTTCAAAGCCTAATGATCCCCGTTTTTTAACGCTTTACACCAAATGACAGTGGTGTTAAGCTTGCAAGAATGGTGTGATATTTAAGACAAATAACACCGTGATTGTGCTCCTACGCCGGTGACACGGTTTTCAAAAAACTGAGTGAGGTCTGCTTTCGACGAAGAAGAAAGAGAAGATGAAAGAGAAAAGAAAGAAAAATGGGTAGGGTAAGGGGTGGGTATTTATAATTAAAACATAATAATAAAATAAACAATCTGCACACTTGATGAAAATGCCCATACTGATAACATTTGACTCTTCAATTATGAAAATACACCATGGAATACTCTCTAGGATGGGTGAATTATAAAACAAGGCCCATACAACATATGGGTTAATAATAAAAGGCCTCCCTAGTAACTAGTAATTAGATACCAACTAAAAACCAAACAATACCCAGAAGCCCCCTACTCACTTCTTCTTATATAGTTAAAATCCAAAACCCAAAACCTAATTTCCCAACCCATATAGGTTACGGAAATAAGAAACCCACCCCATTCAGTTCTCCCACCCCATTCTCTCTCATCACCCCCTCTCTCTTCTCTCTCATCCGACCGCCCCCTCCCCTCCCCACCATCCGTCACACTCACCATAGCACCCTCGCCCTCCCACCGCTCCTCCCATCACCATCACCCTGTAGATCTCGCCTTCTCCCCTCTCCTGCTCTCTCTCTCCAGTTACTGTAAAACAGCCATTTTCACTGTAAACCCGCTCGCCTTCCACCTCCGTCATCAGTACCTCCTCGACTTCCCACCAATGCCGCAACCTGCGTCTTCCATCTCGACATAGCAACCGGGTCTGCTGCAGATCCAGATCTGACCTCCGAGATCTCGCCGCCCAACCACCGTGACTTACAGAGCAAGAAGCCCGCTGCTGCAACGAAGAAGGAAGCCCTGCAATGAACGAAGCACCACGCTCATTGCAATGGAGAAGCCAGCCTCCTGCATCTGCACCACCAACCCGATCTGATGCAGATTCGAGAAGCCGAATTTCTGCTGCCCTGTTGCGTCGCCGCCGTGCGTGGTAGTGTTGTTTGTGGTGGATATAATTTTCTTTATTAATTATGTTAATTGTTAGGCTTTTGGTTGCAGGTACATTAAAACCCAATGGGTACAGACCCGAACTGTTCTTGGTGGTAATCAGTTTTGATTGTAATATGACTTTATTGTAGGTAGCTGAGACTGTGCTCAGTGATGGTACAGCCCCATACGGGTACAGCCCAAAATGATGCAATCATGATCAACCAGTTAAAATAGATACTATAATTAGATAGATAGTTGTACTCGGAGATTAATCCATCCCTTTTTTGTTAATGAATCTTCTTAAATTGTTTAATTTACCAATCATGTAACTTTTCTAGCCGTTTCTGGAATACAATATCATTTGAGTATTGTATTGAACTGGTTATATTTCTCTTAAAAAGGCAAATTTCTCCACTTTGTTATGAGCGGCTGACATTTTTCATTCTCTTGATCTGGGTCTGTACCCATGTGAGGTTTACCCCATTTAATTACATGATAAACATGAAACACGAGTACGGAAAAAATGTTTAAAATGGGTCCGAAAACAAGTTGGTGCGTAAATGGGTCTATATCCATTTAGTGCGTACCCATATCTAATCTGAAACCTAATTAAAAATTAAATAATAAATAAAAACAATTTAAAAATAAAAAGAAATGGTATATAGGTAATTGGGCAAACCAGAAAATGAAACTAGGGACTTAATTAGAAGAAGTAAGTGAAGAGACTTTTAAATATAAAGTTAGTGAAGTTTAGGCTGGATTTTGTAATTTCCTCCTCTAGGATTTGGTAGGGTACTTAAGGAATTGGAGAGAGAAAAACAAGAGAAATTTGGGCATAAAATGAGGCGGATGGGTCCACTTCTTTGAAAGAAGGTAAATTAAGGCCCACCCCAAAACGCTCAACATTTCGTTTGTAACTTGTCTAGTTTATCAACAAAAAGTCGGAATATCATAAACTTATAACATAACCATCCTGAATTTTGCTTGGTATATAGTTAGAGGAAATTTCTAATTACATCCAAAAATTCAAATTGTTTATAATAAACATCCTAGTTAGGAAATGTTTTTTACAGCCATTTTCTAACTTTCTAGTTAGGTTTTTGTCCTTTTTACCCCTGTTCGTGATGAGTACGGACCCGCATAAGTTGCCTATTACTATCCTACACCCGTTCGTAATGGGTACGGACCCACAACGTTGTTTTGAAATTATTAAATCATCAGTTATTTTATAATTCTTAAGTTATAAAAGTCTATTTTTACACATTCTCTTCTCATGGGCCTGCACCATCAATACACAAAACTAAAAACTAGTCTATCAATATAATTAGGTCTGGCCCCAGATACACTAAATCCATTTTCGACCTGGCCCAGTAAGATTAAATTCAACATGGGCCTAGCCCCAGCAAGAATATATTCACACTGGTCTGGCCCCATCACAATGTTCAAACTGTTACTAGGATAAAAAAAAGCACATTATATTTAGTCATAATTTCACAGCCCAAAACCCCCCTTCCCTTGGGTTGTACCAACAATAAACAAAACAACCAAATCAATTTAACAAATGGGTTGCACCCTCCACACAAAAAAAACAAACACATATCCATTTTAGACACTTCATGGGGTTGCACCGCCTAGTACAAAACAACAAAAAAACCACAATCAAGTTTCACGTTATGCTTATTCATCTTCCTCTTTCTCTTCTTCTTCACATTATCAGCCCAGATCCTGTTCAAAACCTCTTCGAGTTCATTCTTCACACGACGTCACCAGCAGCAGAAACAATTGACCCAGTTAAAGAACTTGGATTTAGGAAATACCCAAATCAAAAGCTGGGTAAATCGTAGAAGACTGAGATGGGTTGAGGATACCCAAATCAAAAGCTTTGGTTACTCAGAAGTTTTTGGAGATTGAAGCAGCTGCCATTTGTTCTCTGTTATTCAAGCACAAATTGAATGGTGGTGAAGAGATGGGTTTCGGTATTGATGGTGGTGAAGCGATGGGTTTCGGTGTTGATTGTGGTGAGCAGTGGTAAACAATGGATTTCAGTGTTGAGGGGTACGGCTGTGAGAGAGAAGAGAGAAGAGAGAAGATAGCGGAGAGTGAAGAGAGATGTGTAACTGATGAAGGTGGAGAGCTGTTGATGGTGGCCGGTGAAGCAATTGCTGATTGTGGTGGAGAACTGTTGATGATGGCGGTGGAGAGCTGTTGATGTTGGTGGTGGGTCAGATATCACACAGAGAACAAAAGGGGAGGGACGGGGGTTGGGTATGGTGAGGGAGAAGAAAGGGGATGGGAGTGGAGGTTATATATTGGGTTTGATAATGGTGGTGGTGGTTCGGTGAGAGGGGGCAGTAGAGGGTTGTTCAGTATTACAGAGAACAAGAGGGGAGGGGACGGGAGGGGGGTTGGTTATGCTGAGAGAGAGGGATGGGTGGAGGTTATAGAATGGAGATTGGAGGGGTTTTATGGGGGATTTTATTTTTATTAGGGGGGTGGAGGTATATTGTTAATAGAAGGTGTGGGTTGGATGTAGAAAGTAAATGGCCCATATAGTTATAGTTTCATAAGCAAACAATAACTACTCCATAAAACAAGAGATTATATAATAAAGTCCCACAAAATTAAAAACTTTCAATACTGATATTCACTTTTACAAGAAAGAGACCATATTTTTCTGCCTTAATGCTTCTTCTTCATATCTTCATCTTCATTCTCACTCCAACAGCACTGTAAAGTTGACCTTGGTGACCCACAGCTACTACCAATGCTAGTAAAACCATGATAAACAATCGATCCACCATTTCCAAGCTCTTCAAAGCTTCTTTCACCACAGATATATCCTTCTAAATAAAGATTAAACTCAGAATCAAGCTCTTTTCCAGCTACATTAGCATGCAATGCTACAGAAAATGTACTCGGGTTGAAACAGATTAAAACCCTCTCAATAAGCTGGTTCAAGTCAACGCTTTTAAAATCATACCCAGCAGCTTCGAAACTCGCATAGCTAAAACCATCTTCAGGTGTCACGTGAATGGTTGAAATAGCATCTCCTTCAATAGAGTTCATTGAGTACCCACAAGGATCGAATTCAAAATCACATATCTTTGAATTCGGAAGAATTTTTCTAATTCCAGAAAGTTCAGTCATGAGAGTTGCATTGCTTGATTCAGTTTTGTAGAATACAGATGCAGAGTTTCTATCTAAACCAGTCATACACATTTCAAGAGTATATATTGGACTCGAATAATCCATAGATTCAGTTGAAGCAGAGTATACATGCCATTTCTGTTCTTTTTCAGAATCTCCCATTACATAAGCTTTACTTCCACAACCTAATTTTCCAAAGTAGCTATCGAGAATCGCTACTTCTTCAGAGAAGTTACGATGTGGAAATGGCTGAGCTTCTGGGGCTATAAAACTTCCACGTGTGTATTTCACAGACTTCACCTTAAGGTTAATTAATTCAGAAAGTTTAAGGATAGGTGGGATTGAGAGTAACAGTTTCGTAGTCCCACATGTTTTGATGATGATCTTGTAAGAATACACGAAAAGGCTTGATTCTGAGAGTACATAAGAATCGAGTTGAGCATTTGACAAGGATGAGACAATTGTGCATTCAGCAGGTTTAAGGATTTCATCAATTTGGTCTCTGGTTAAAGAACGGAGTCCATAGCCTTCAGGATCTGAGAAAATTCCAGGCATGGAAAATGAAATCTCGAGCCTTTTTTCATAACCTTCGAAACCAATAGCAGAGGTTTGAGAGGCCATTTTATATTCAGTAAGGTTTTAGGAAAAGTTGTGGTTTAGAATTGAAGAGTAAAGAGAATTGAAGAGTAAAGAGAGGAAAGAATAAAAGAATGAATGTATATCGAAAGAACTAATTCTAGAATAAAAGTTAATGCACGGGTTAAGAAATCTCAGGATGGCTTCCTAGCGCACTGTAAATGAAAAAATCATTGTTAAATTCAGGCCATTCAGGCTCATTATAAGGTAAAAAAATGGTCATAAAGAAGGAAAAACTCACGTTAGAGTAAGCAGCAGATTTGAATTTTTGAATTCCTCCTAGTGGTCGAACGTCTTCAATGCTGTAACCGAGGGGAGCTTCATATGACAAAGAATTACTGCTACACTTTTTCGTACTTTTAGACTCCATTAGTACATTCAATTTTTTACCTGTTAAAAAACATGAAACAAAATATTAGAACAGTTAATACAAAAATAGTGCAATTTTAACAGATTACTAGCAGATATTGCTATGCCTAATTGGACCTGTCTATTGATATCAAGGTTATTGCTCCATTTAGAGATTTAATTTGGTAGTTTAAAGATTTAAACAGAAAAACACAAAAATAAGCCCTAACCTAAAATTTTATAATCAAAATTATATAATTCGTTTCATACGATATAATTTTCTAATCAAATTGATGAAATAGTATCACTCTAGAATGAACAGGAGCATAAAAGACAATTTCTTAAGAAAAAGATGGATAAAACAAAAAAGATTCCCTTAGATTATTCTAAAAAAATTAGATTTAAATATATTTTCAGATGATTAATCGATCTCATAAATAATAGATCTGTACAGATTTGTTGTTATAAATACATATAACATATAGCACGGAACGCAGAATCAAACTGTGAGTATATAAATGAAGAACTTACCGTGTATGTGATGCTATTGAGATTGGAGATCTGACTGTGGGTAGGAAAAAACCCTAATTTAATGGGAGCTTCTAGGCTATGAAACGGCAATGAAACTAAGGCAGAAATAAGGGTTGAGAAAAATGTGAGAAATTAGCAGAAGCTGTGATGTAAATTATTCGTTGGGGCTACTTATATTTATAAGAGGCGTGCAAAAAAACTAGTGGCTTTAGAATACGCCACCTGTTTTTTGATTTACCGTCTTGCCCTTTTTTATACTTGGCTGAGAAGAACTCCTGCTATCTAACTAGTCCTGTATGTGGACTACCTTACTCGTGACTTCTGTATAGACTTATTTGCCCTTCGTTTGTAGTCCAAGTTCTTTCCTAAGAAAACAAGAAAGAGTGAAAGACTAGTATTTTTGTGGTTTTTGAAAGAAAATCCTTTATCGACCAAAAGAAAAAAGAAAAATCTTTTACTATTTTTCTAACTGAATTTTTAAATTATTTTATTTTTGAGTTACGTGACCATTTTTGACTCTTTATGTATGGTCTTTGCTTTTTAGTTAATTGAATTATTTATTTTTTTTCACAAAAAGCAATAAAGGATCATAATACTCTGGTTCCTCAGCCGATTCTCATCCTATTCAGATGTTCCGTCAATCGTGTCGTCTCTTCCTGATAATATATGGCTCCGTGTCTAGCGTGTCTAGCGTGTCTAGCGTGTTTCGCAAGATGGTCAGCCTGACCATTACTCCTCCTTGGAATGAACCTGAAGGATATTGGTCCTGCTTCTTCCGCTTTTCGCCGAATCAGACGGATAATCGGTTGAATAGTCCATCGTGCCACTGACACCTTCCTGATACCTTGTATGAAATCAAGGTTGTCTGAACACACAAGCTTTGTTTCCTCAATATTGTCTTTACACATCTTCACTGCTTCCAGAACAGCCAGTGCTTCGTCTTCCAAAACCGTGTTGCTTTTGACTGCCCAACTTTTATTTGAATTAATTCATGTCTTTCGGTTAGTTATTTGTATTCCTAATCCTGTTGGTTCGTATCTTGTTGTAAACGATGCATCACAGCAATAGATGATGCCTTGAGTTGGTGTATCCATTTCTCTATTTTGCTGGCTTGATTGTCTTGTGACCGACTCTTGTTTCGCCCATTCATTTCCGTGTAGTTCACCCATCAGCTTGTTAGTATTTCTAATGATTTGATCTACTTGGATGTTTGTATTTTCGTGAACTGCCTTCATTTTGGCTTTCCATATGTTCCAGAGATTGATGACAATATAGTCGGTCACAATTGTCCTATCCCATCCTCCTTTACTATATGTGTCAATGACTCCCAGCATCCAGTCTCAGATACTGTTGATTTCTTCTTGTTGGATGTTGATTTGTAAAGATGGGGCTGCCCATATTGATTTGTTACACTGCAGGAGTAAATGTTCTGTTGTTTCATTATGAGTCTGGCACCAAGGGCATTGTGGTGACTCTGAGCAGTTTCTATCATACAGGTTTTTTGCGGTTGGGATCGCATTTTTACATGCTTTCTAGCTGAAAAGACGTATTTTTTTGGTGTATTACCATTCCAAATTGTTTCCAAAGCATTGGTTTTATATTCTCCGTGTTTGTTGTTGATTGTGGTTCTTCAAAGGTTTCTTTATCTGTTAAAACTTTATAACCTGTCTTCGTTGTGTAGCTGCCATCTTTAGAGTGTGGCCAGATGATTTTATCGCGTTGGTCCGTATTTGTAAGTCTAATCCTTGTTATTTCCGGTATCACCGGCCTTGGGAATATTTCGTCTAGTATCTCTTCATTCCATTCCTCACTACCCTGTTTCCATAGATCGCAAACTCTTTGATATGGGTAGTTCCCTGGTTTTTCGAGTTTCATGTTTGATTCTATCCATTTATCTGACCAGATATTTTTCATTTGTCCATCTCCTATCTGGTGGAATTGATGTTGCTTTATGAAGTCTCTGCCTTCCATGATGCTCGCCCAACTCCAAGTTCTATTCTGTCTAAGTTTAATATGCATAAAATCAGAGTTGGGGTAGTAGATACCTTTTAGAAGCCGAGCCGCTAGAGAATTTGGGTTTTTAAGTATCCTCCACGCTTGCGCTTTTAGCAAGGTCGTATTCATTCTCTTGAGGTCTTTGAATCCTATCCCTCCTAACAGTTTCCCGATTGTGAGTTTCTCCCATGCCAACCAATGTATTCGGTTTCTCTCTCCTGAGCTCCACCAAAAGTTTGCGATTGCTGAAATAAGACGTTTACAGAAAGTAATTGGATATGAAAAGACTGACATAGTGTAAACCGGTAAGGCTTGAAGCACTGCTTTGATTAGGACTTCTTTTCCTCCTTCGGACAATACTTTTGCTTTCCATCCTTCCGTTTTTTAGAATAATTTCTTAGCTATCCATTCCAGCGCTTCGATTTTTGATCTTTTGTGGCATAACGGTATACCTAGATACTTACCTAGGTCCTCCGTTTCTACCATTTGGAGTTCCCCTGTGACAATAGCTCGAATATCTGCCGGTGTTTCATTGCTAAAGAGAATTGCTGACTTATTGTAATTAATTTGTTGTCCCGATCCTTCACAATATTCTGCAAGGCATTTCTTAAAGTCTCCTAAATTAGTCTGGTTAATTGTAAAGAAAAAGAGAGGATCGTCCGCAAACAAAAGATGAGAAATTTCAGGACAGTTTCTCGTAATTTGAATGCCTTGTATCTTACCGTCATTACACGCAGCGTCAATTAGACTACTAAGAGCTTCTGTCATTATTGAAAAAAGAAAAGGGGAAAGCGTATCACCTTGTCTAAGTCCTCTTCCTGATTTGAACTTAGGCGTTCTCTGTCCATTGAAGTTGATTTGAAAAGTGACATCTGTTATACATGTCTTGATCCATTGTGTCCATTTGTTATGAAACCCAAGTTTTTCCAAAAGTGTAATAATGAAGTCCCATCTTACTTGGTCATAAGCCTTTGCCATGTCTATTTTTATGCTCGCCATCGGTTTTGGATTTTCCTTTTTCGTGTCATGTAATACGAAAATTCTTGTGCGATAATGATATTGTCTTGAATGGCTCTTCCTTTAATGAAGTCCGCTTGTGTTGGTGAGACTATTTTATTCATTATTTTTTGGAGTCGATTCGCTAGCATCTTTGCTATTAGTTTATATCCAAAGTTAATGCACGATATCGGTCTATAATCGCCCACAATTTCCTGAATATCTCCTTTCGGAATTAGGGTTATAAGAGTATCATTCATGTCTTTCAAAGGAATGTTATTTTTGAAAAAATCTTCGACGACTCTGAAAACATCATATTTAATGATATCCCAGAATTCTATATAGAATTTACCGTTCAGGCCGTCTGGTCCTGGAGCCTTTGTTGGAGACAGATTGTTAAGGGCCGCTTCCAGTTCCTCCATTGTAGGGTTTTTTGTCAGATTTTGGTTCATTTCTTCCGTAATTTTTGGTTTGATGAAACGTAATGCGTTGTTAATTTGTCCTCTGTCTCCTTGTTTTCTTCAAAGAGCTGGTTGTAGAATATTTGGAAATTCATTTTGACTTCCGAGATTTCTTCTATCCATACTCCTTGTGGGTCTTTTATTCTCGTGATTTTGTTTATTGACCTCCTTTGCATTGTCGCCATATGAAAGAATTTTGTATTTCTATCGCCACAGGTGAGCCATTGTTGACGAGCTCTATCTGCCCAGTACTTTTCCTCACACTTATATTCAAAAGAGAGTTCTTTTCTTAGTTCCCCTTCTTCTATTTGGTTTTCTATCGTTGGCTTCATATTTGTTATTTGTATCAGTCTTTTTTGAATTCGTTTTATTTGTTCCAGATGATTCTTAAATGTGATTTTGCTCCATATTTTCAGCGCTTGAGTTGTTGAATATTTCTTTCCCTGGTAGTTCAGTAGAGGTTCTTGATTTGAGGGGCTTTCCTAACTTTGTTGAACCACATCTCTGCATTCATTATTATCAAGCCAATGAGATTCAAATTTAAAGTATTTTTTACCCCTTGGCGCTTTTAAGTTATATTGTAATATGAGCGGTGAATGGTCTGAACCAACAGCTGGAGGTATAAAGACCTGAGCATTACAATGTTTGGTCATCCATTCATACGAGCCAAAAGCTCTATCTATCTTGCTTTTAACTGTTTTGTTTCCTTGTTGTCTATTGTTCCACGTGAAATTACACCCAGTTGAGTTGATTTCCGCGAGTCCATTATGGTTGATAAAAATTTTGAAATCAATGATTTGTTGTGTATTTGGAGGAGAAGAGCTACATTTGTCTTCCATGTTTAGTATATTGTTGAAGTCCCCCATAAGTAGCCACGGTTTCTTATTTTTGTCATTCCAAGTGGTGATTTGATTCCAAACTGTTAATCTATCTTCATAATTATTAGGCGCATGCACACAAATAATATAATACGGAAATATAGTATCATTAATAAAGAGAACAACAAAATAGCGATTACAAAATATAACTTCAAGTTTCATGCAATCATTCCACACGACCAAAAAACCCCCCGAGTGGAAGGCGCTACCTAGGGGGTCAAAAATAAAATAGTTTTTAAAACCAAGCTTACGTAAGGTCTCCTTCACGTCCACTTCGCGAAGCATAGTTTCACAAAAACAAACTAAATCGGGCTTATAACTATTCAAAAGAGATCTAACATGTGTCTCTGTCAAGGGAGCCCTAATCCCTTGGCAGTTCCAAAATATTGTGTTCATTTACCTTTGGCTGCCAAAGGATGACCGCTTCCTTGTTGGATGATGACGGGATTACCACTTTTATTAACTTTAAAGCCCTTTTGAAAAGAAGGTGCTGCCTTCCTCTATACCTGTTCCTCGAGTCTTGTACAAACAAGATAAATGGATTTTGTCAATCCTGAAACCTGTCATATCTTTGATAGTCATGAGAAAATTTTCTATTTTTCGTGTTCTAATAATACTAATATCGATCTTCTTCTTTGTCTTATGAAACTTAATTGCTTGTTCATCATTAAGAAAAAAAGAAACTTCCTTAATGCTAACATTATTTTCTTTATTACATCCTCTTCCAATCTTAGTATAGTATCGTTCGTATCTATTTGGCTTGAGATCCAAATTGTCCACTGTTGTCCCATATATATTAATCCTAAGCTTAAGATAAACTTCTTTATAACTGTCTATACTAATTTGTTCAAATTCGAAGCCCTTTTTCACCGGAACTTTGTAAGTGAATTTTGACCATCGACCATTAGCGGCCAAAGATATATAGATTTTGTCAAGTCTGAAACCTGCTATATCATTGATAGTTATGAAAATATTTTCTACCTTTAGTGTTCTACTGTTGATATAATACATCTTGTTAACATTATTTTTGTAATTAGAAAAATGAAGTCCTTCATTGCTAGTGTGGACATCATCTCGTATACCAATTCGATCCTTATAACCAAGACAACCTTTGAGCAACATTCTAAAATCTTCATTCGTAGGAAAAATACACCAATTCTTCCTTACTAAGCTGCAATAGGAAACCTTAGAACAACAAATATTAGCAACCAAATTACCCCTTAATTTGATATTGAAAATCAGATTAAGGTTATATTTGAGAACCCTGTCATTGTGAAACATCAGAAAGATATGTTTTATAAAAGAAATTTGTTTCGGTGGTATAAAATATTGGAGATAAGCTTGTGTAAATTGTTTGAGATGAAATGCGTTACACAACCTAAGAATTTTTGGAAATACCAGAAAGCCAATATTATCAGAAACAGAATTTTGATTTTTAAGACCAGGTTTTTGAAAAGAAATGGGATAAGCAAAGTACCACAGCCTCTCATAATCTCCATCCTTGTTTTCTTTTTTTGTTTTTCTGTTGTCTTTCCTATTACTGTGTTTGAAAAAGAATTCAGAAAGTTCGCAAATAATCCTCCTATTTTGGATTCCAGAATGATTTTTCTCCATTCCTTCGTACAAGATATCTCTTCTTTTCTTCTTATTGTTTCGATTAAAACCTAAAAACTTTGAAAACACCACAAGGCCGCTGATTCTACTATTATTAGTTTTATCAAAAATTGTGATGTTCATACATGTTCGTTGGGATTTAATAAGCTTTCCCTTTTTGATAGTCTCTTGATATACATATATTGAATTAAAATCCCACTTCTCGCCAATTTCTGTTGTAAACTCCTTATGAATGATATGGGTGTTATTATTATGTTGATTCCAATTACTAATCTTTCTAATAGATATAGGAAAAAGATGATTACCATCTAAAAACAATTCCATCAAAAGAACCCTAAAAAACCCTAATAATCTAATTGAATCAAAAAACAAACCGTAAAAGGAGAAGAGAAAGAAATATCTGTGTTAATAGAAGCCGTTGCTATGTAATTGATGATGCTACGAGTTGATGACATAAAGAATACACCAAACTTAGTATATAACAATAAAAGAACACATGTTAAATTAGAAAAGAAAAAAATAACATACAATATGAATCAATACCTCTATTCATACAAAGTTTAGAAAGACATCTCTGTTATTGAAAATAACCACCAGTTGTACAAAAGAAAATGGTTTCCGAAAAACAAATGAAAAGGAAAAAGTTTTTGATGTAAACTAACTATTACAATAAAAACGGAAATACGATTACAAAAATCGAATAACAATTACACGGAAATACGATTACAAAAATCGAATAACGATTACACGGAAATATAAACGAAAATACACACTTACACGGAAAAGAAAACGAGTCCTCGGTCGTTAAAAAGATATTCCGGGCGGACCGGTATCTCTAACGGAAAACTACTACTAAGCGTAAGTAAGTTTATAGAGAGAGAGAGGGTGAGGCAGAGTAATATTTGTTGTATTTTTGTAGCTGTAGAGAGTGGAGTGGGAGCTCTATATATAGGGGTGAGGAGAGGAAGACCCAAGCCTTCAGAAACGTCCCCATTAAGTCCCACGATTCCCTCCCAGAATTGACTTGATTGGGTTGACGTTTTTTATTGCCTTGTAACTCCCACGTTTTAATATTCTGTAACAGCTTTGTTGACCTTTGATATTCCCACGTGTTTGACTTGACTAAGTAACAGCTGCTGGAATATCATTTCCCTTTAACGCGTGCGAGATTGGTGGAGATTTGTCTCTACGTTTTAGTTGAGTAGTCAACCCCCACTATTCTAGCTGGTACAAAATCCATTTCATTTTTCATTTTTTGACTCCCCAAACTCCCCAAACTCCCCAACGACCCACGAACCACGACCCACGCCTCACGCCCTACGTCGTCGCCGGTACCGGTGCCGGGCCGGGCGGGTGGGTGGTGGTGGTGGTGGTGCGCGCGTGTGGGCTAGATCAATGCCTTGCCATGTGCATGGGTATTGGTTCTTTGGACTAAGTTGATATCACAAAGTATAAAAGAAGGCAAATTTGCCTTTGGACCACCGATGTGGGAAATGGGAAAAGCCAAAATCCCATCTTAACATTCAAATGTTCCAACAATCCCCCACACATTTGAAATGTCAACAAAAGGTTTGGTGAGAAGGTTCCAAAAAGAAGAATGGGTGAATTGTACTTACGTGTTAATATCTTGCGATTTGAATTGACACGTAGTGAAGTGAGACAACCACCGAATTCCGTTTAAGTGAACTTACTCTTGAACTTTAACGGTTATCGATCAAGACCCTCACAGCACATACTCAACCCGATTCAAGGTTATGGTTCCCTCTAACATCACCTTTCGGTTCATCAAGTCCTTCTCTAAGGACCACCCTTTACGGGCTATGAACTTGGTGGATTTATTCATTTGAGAGTTGTGCAAGGACGTCTCCTCAACACTCTACCATGAATATTTGGGTTTCAATGTTACCCTTGAATTCATCAAGTCCTTCTCAAAAGAACCACCATAAAGGATATGAATTCAATGTGAGTTCAACACTCGGTACGCCTTTTTCATCAAGTCCTTCTCAAAAGGACCACCACAAGTGGCTATGAACAAGATGATTTAGGTTTGAGCCTTAGGGATGGGGAAATCACATTGACTCATTAGTCACATGTTACCACTTAATAAGTTTTAGTCCCATCCCCCTCGACGTCTCCAGGACTAGTCTCCTGGTCAAGCCTTTGGTGAAAGGATCAGCTAGATTCTCCTCTGATCGTACAAATTCCAAGGCTATCACACCATTCTTCAGTAATTGTCTTACTGACCCATGTCTGATGTGAATATGTCTCTTCTTTCCATTATAGGCGCTATTATGAACGACTCCAATGGCTGATTGTGAATCACAGTGGATACATACAGGTGTGGCACTTCCTTCCCAAAGTGGCACATCCGATGAGAGACTTCTCAACCACTCAGCTTCTTGCCCAGCTAACTCTGGTGCTATGAACTCAGACTCTATGGTGGAGCGTGCTATACAAGTCTGTTTGGAAGACTTCCGCGATACAACACCCCCCCTAAGGAGAACACATAACCACTGGTGGAGTTTACTTCGTCATTGTCAGAGATCCAGTTTGCATCACAATAAGCCTCGAGGATTGCAGAGAATTTGTTATAGTGAAAGCCTAGATCGATGGTACCCCTCAAGTATTTCAATAGACGGCGAAGTGCAACCCAGTGGTCATTACTCGGGTTATGAGTATAGCGACTAAGTCTACTCACGGCATAGGCAATATCGGGTCGAGTATAGTTCATCAAGAACATTACACTTCCTATGATTTTAGCATATTCATTTTGAGATACAGCATCCCCAACATGTTTGGATAAGTTAATGCTAGAATCATAAGGAGTATTTACAGGCGTTACCTCAAAGGAAGTGAACTTCTTCAGCATCCTTTCTACGTAATGAGACTGATTCAGGGTAATACCATTACTGCTCCTAATGATTTTTACCCCAAGTATTACATAAGCTTCTCCCATATCTTTCATGTCGAATCCGAAAGACAAGAAGCGTTTAGTCTCATTTATAATATGAATAGTGGTACCAAAGATGAGCATGTCATCTACATAGAGGCAGATGATAACACACTCTGAATTTGTTACCTTGGAGTAAACACAAGAATCAGAAGTGTTAGCTATAAACCCATATGAAATGAGAGTACTATCTAGTTTTTCATACCATTTTTTCGGTGCCTGTTTCAAACCATACAAGGATTTTTTCAACTTACACACTTTGTCCCCTTGACCAGGGACCACACACCCTTCAGGTTGAGCCATGTAGATCTCTTCATCTAGATCTCCGTTCAAGAACACGGTTTTGACATCCATTTGATGTATTACAAGTTCGTGAATGACAGCTAAAGCAATAAGGGTTCTTATCGTGGCAATTTTGGTAACTGGGGAATAAGTGTCAAAGTAGTCTAGACCTTTCTTTTGGGTGAAGCCCTTAATAACAAGTCTGGCTTTGAATTTTTCTATTGAGCCATCGGGTCTCAACTTTTTCTTAAAAATCCATTTGTTATTAATAGGTTTACTACCCCTAGGTAAGTCGGTTAATTCCCATGTATGGTTATTTTTAATTGACTCAAGTTCACTATTAATGGTCTCTTTCCAAAAACTAGCATCTATAGAATTTAAAGCATCATCATAAGTTTGTGGGTCTTCCTCCATGAGGAGGCAATTGACTACCTGTTCGTCTAATAGATCAATGTGAAAACCTTCTGTTATAAAGGTTGTTATAAAGTCAGGGCCGAAGCTAGACTCGATCCTGCGCCTCTTATTTTTCCTAGGTTCTTCCTCGGGAATACTACTAGGCTCCATGGAAGTGGAGGGGTTAGGAAAAACATCACAAAGAGGTACAACATCATTAGTAGATAAGTTATCAATAGGTAAAGTAGCATTGACAGTATTTAAATCTTTCAAAGGGAAAAGATGTTCAAAGAACTCAGCGTCTCTAGATTCACAAATAGAGTTATCTTCTAATGACAAGAATCTGTATGCCGCACTGTTCTGAGCGTACCTATGAAAATTGAGTCAACGGTTTTGGGTCCTATGGTGACAGTTTTAAAATCAGGTAGTTTGACTTTGGCTAGGCACCCCCACACTTTTAAAAATTTCAGGTTTGGTGGAAAACCCTTCCACATTTCATACAGGGTCTTTTCTAGGGATTTATGAGGTACCTTATTAAGTACATAATAGACTGATAGGACAGCTTCCCCCCACATGTTGTTTGGTAAACCTGAACTTATTAACATGGCATTCATAGTCTCTTTAAGGGACCTATTCTTTCTTTCTGCTATGCCGTTTTGTTGGGGTGTATAAGGGGCACTAAGTTCGTGGATAATCCCATTTGTTTCACAAAACTCTTTAAGGGAATTAGAACTATACTCGCCTCCTCTATCGGACCTAAGTCGTTTGATTTTATAGTCTAGTTGGTTTTCAACTTCGACTTCATATTTTAAAAACGCATTTTCCGCCTCATCTTTAGTTTTAAGAAGATACCCTTTAGTAAACCTAGAGTAGTCATCTACGAAGGTTATGTAATAAAGTTTTCCTCCTCTACTAGCGGAGTTGTTAAAATCAGCTAAGCCCGAATGAACTAATTCAAGCAATTTAGTTTATCTCGTGGTAATGGGTTTAAAAAGGTTTTTTCGCAAGTTTGGACTCTACACATATTTGACATTTTTCAAAGTCATCCACGTTGTTAACGGGTATTAGTCCAAGATTTTTAAGCCTTTTAATAGACGCAACATTTAAATGGCCTAGTCTACCATGCCACGTTTGAACGGACTCAACAATATAAGTGGAATTAGATGCATTCTCATTAAGGGTTACAGTGTTTAAAACAAACAAGCCATTATTAAGGTACCCTTTCCCCACGAACTCGTCATTTTTGGTGATAATGACTTTTCCCCCCTCGAAAACAAGTTTGAGACTAACTTTGTTAAGAAGAGCCCCGGAAACTAAGTTCCTACAGAGAGAGGGGACGAAGAGAACAGTCATGGGTTTCTGATCCGTAAGTCTAAAGTTATACCAATTCCCAGTCACGTACTTTTTCTTACCCGAATCATCAGCCCCGTATTTCTTCTCGAGAGTTTCCCATATGACCTTTGCCGATTTCTCTTTGGCAAGGAGGTCAAAAATGGGATTAGTAACGTTGTTCAACATCCAGCCCTGAGCCATGGTATTAGCTCTTTTGAACCTAGATTCGAGGGCAGCATGCCTAGCTAGCTCTTGTTCAGTATGTGGTCCAATTTCCAAAAGTGGAGGAGTCTCGACTATATCAAAGTCGAGTTCATACAGTTCAAGGCAAATCATAATTTTTTGCGCCCAACGCTTATAGTTAGAACCATTAAGGGGTTCCAACTTGTTTGCGTCGAGAAGTGGCTTTGTGTTCAAAGAAGAACCAACAGCCGAAATAGGAAGAGCCATTTTCAAAAATAACCGGTGGAAAAGAAAATGAATATCTTTTTAAATTGTTATTAGAACTAACCACCAGTTGTACAAAAGAAAATGGTTTCCGAAAAACAAATGAAAAGGAAAAAGTTTTTGATGTAAACTGACTATTACAATAAAAACGGAAATACGATTGCAAAAATCGAATAACAATTACACGGAAATACGATTACAAAAATCGAATAATGATTACACGGAAATATAAACGAAAATACACACTTACACGGAAAAGAAAACGAGTCCTCGGTCGTTAAAAAGATATTCTGGGCAGACCGGTATCTCTAACGGAAAACTACTACTAAGCGTAAGTAAGTTTATAGCGAGAGAGGGTGAGGCAGAGTTTTTTGTTGTTGTATTTTCGTAGCTGTAGAGAGTAGAGTGGGAGCTCCATATATAGGGGTGAGGAGAGGAAGACCCAAGCCTTCAGAAACGTCCCCATTAAGTCCCACGATTCCCTCTCGGAATTGACTTGATTGGGTTGACATTTTTGATTGCCTTGTAACTCCCACGTTTTAATATTCTGATATTCTGTAACAGCTTTGTTGACCTTTGATATTCCCACGTGTTTGACTTGACTAAGTAACAACTGCTGGAATATCCTTTCCCTTTAACGCGTGCGAGATTGGTGGAGATTTGTCTCTACGTTTTAGTTGAGTAGTCAACCCCCACTAAAAGAGCTGGTACAAAATCCATTTCATTTTTCATTTTTTGACTCCCCAAACTCCCCAAACTCCCAAACTCCCCAACGACCCACAACCCACGACCCATGCCTCACGCCCTACGCCGTCGCCGGTGCCGGGCCGGGTCGGGCGGGTGGTGGTGGTGGTGCGCGCGTGTGGGCTAGATCAATGCCTTGCCATGTGCATGGTATTGGTTCTTTGGACTAAGTTGATATCACAAAGTATAAAAGAAGGCAAATTTGCCTTTGGACCACCGATGTGGGAAATGGGAAAAGCCAAAATCTCATCTTAACATTCAAATGTTCCAACAATCTCATATTGAATCCGATGTTTTTAATTGGGGGAGTGTACTTTCACAAGAGCAAGGTGTTGAGTTGTGTAGAGATATTACCGATAGTGAGATAAAGGAGGCTATTTTTAGAATAGCAAATGATAAAGCTCCTGCGCCCGATGGATTTTCGTCTCTTTTCTTTAAGCGTTCGTGGGATATTATTGGAGAAGATGTTTTATTAGCGGTACGTGAATTCTTCACTTCCGGATTTTTACTTCGTCAATTAAATACTACGATAATTGCTTAATTCCCAAGATAGATGATCCAAGATATGTAGATGATTTTCGACCTATTTCTTGTTGTAAAGTGGTGTATAAGGCGATTACCATGATAATGGCGGATCGGATCAAACCGATTCTTAATAATTTAATTGATAAATCTCAAAATGCTTTTGTGGAGGGAAGATCTATGATCGAAAGTATACACCTCATGCAAGAGCTTTTAAGGGGGTACAACAATCAAAGTAACTCTTCGAGATGCACTATTAGAAAGGCGTATGATTCGATCTCTTGGAATTCCTTCATGAAGTATTAAAGGGATTAAATTTTCTGGAAAAATTTGTGAATTGGATAATGGCTTGTGTTTCATCTCCTTTCTATTTGGTAGCTATAAATGGAGAAATTCATGGATTTTTTATAGGTGAAAAAGTATTAAGACAAGGTGACCCTATTTCCCCTTATCTTTTTATCATTTGTCTTGAATACTTCTCTAGACTTTTAAAGAAAAATACGAGTATTAATTTTAAGTATCATCCTAAATGTGATAAACAAAAGATCACACATCTAGCCTTTGCGGATGATTTAATGCTACTTTCAAAAGGAGACAAGGAGTCGATAAAAATTCTTATGGATAGCTTAAATACTTTTGGGGATTGTTCGGGACATCGATTAAATGTTGAAAAGTCTAATATTTATTATATTGGGGTATTGAACGATGATATTGAAAATGGTGTGACACCTACACTCTTGGAAAGAGGTGTCGTGCCTTTTCGTTATCTTGGGGTCCCACTTGGCTCCTCCGTGTTACTTTCAAGAGATTATAAACCTCTTTTTGATAAGTTGGAAGGTTATGTGAGGTCTTGGAGAGCTTCGTCTCTTTCTTTCGCGGGGAGGTTAGAATTAATTAGATCGGTTCTCCAAGGAGTTATTTGTTTTTGGTTTTGTATTTTTCCGATTCCGAATGGTGTTCGAGATCATGTGATTAGCATATGCCGAAATTTTTATTGGGAAAATAAATCTCCTCAAGTTAGTTGGAGTGAGATGTGTATACCAAAAGAAGTAGGTGGACTTGGGTTAAAAAGTTTAGAAGCATGGAACAAGACATTACTATTAAAAATGCTTTAGAAAATTGTAGAAAAAAAGGATTTACTTTGGATTAAATGGATACATGGAGAATATTTTCAAGCTTGTAGGTTTTGGGATTGGAAACCGAGAAAGGGTGATTCTCCTTTATTGAAAAATGTTTGGGAGTTAAAGGATGTTATTTGTGGGTCCTTAGGAGTGGAAGAGCGAGAGAGTATTTTGGCTTTGTGGTTTTCCTCGAGAAATGCGAGTCACATTACACTTGGGATATCGAGTAAGGAATTTTATTCTTTACATAAAAAACCTTATGATTTATTCCATCGAAAATATTATATTAAACCTTGGGCGAATATTATTTGGGACTCGTGTGTATTTCTTAAACATGCAATTATTGTATGGATGGATTTGCGAGAGAGGCTTAAAACTAAGGACCGTATTACTTATTTGGAGTTGGATCCTCTTTGTAATTTATGTGGAGAAGATTTTGAGTTAAACAAGCATCTCTTTTTTTATTGTGCTTATTCGAGGGCTATTTGGTTGGAGATAAAGTCTTGGGTGGGATTGGAAAAGGAGATTAACACGCTACTAAGTGCTTTGAAATGGCTCAAAAAATTTAAAGCTAGAGAAAATTGGAGGAGAAAAGCATGGAGGATTGGTTTTGGAGCTACCGTGTATTGTATTTGGAAAGCGAGAAATTACCTAGCTATAAGAGGTAATTCTTCATCTATAGAAACGGTTATCAAGGAAATTAAGTGGTGCATCTTTTCCATTTTATTTTCCTTGTTCCCTCATCATTCATTTTTAGATGATGGTGGGCGATTAGCTTGTATTAATGTTAGTATGAGATAGTCGTTTTTAGCTTCTTAGTTGCTATCTTTAGCCTTTTGGTTTAGGTAGGTAACTCTCTTGTATAGTGTACATTTTTTTTATTAATACAACCGTTTACCTAACCCAAAAAAAAAAGTTTAGAAAGACAACAAAAGAAATCTAAAATGAACCCACTTGGACAGTTCGAGATATCAATATTAAGTTTAGTGCATTTAGCCAGTTTGTCAGCCATTCCGTTAAATCCTATCTTAACATGAATGACTTTCCACTCCAGGAATCTATCCATCCACCTCCAGACCTCACTGACCATTGGGCGAATTCTCCAGTTGATCCCTTTTCTAAAATTGGTAAATTAGATTTCACCTAAAAATCCATCACCTAAATAATATTTATGATATGTATTCTCGATCATATCGTTCTTTTCTATATTAGGATGTTCAAAAAATTGAAAATAGATCTTGTTGATTCATGGAAGAAGAAAAAAGTTAAAAAAATATATAAAGGATAAAATATCGCGCGAGAATCACAACAAATCACCAAACTTATAATAAAATTACATCAAAACCAGCTAACAAACAATGCTCAAATGAACTGTATAGATCAAAAACCCCATCAACTAAGGTGCTAACAAACAATCCACGAACGAACTATAGGTCAAAACCCCAATCAACTAAGGTAAGTATTTTATGCAAGCTATCGGGTTCAACCACCAAATACAATATCTTTTGTAGCAAATCACGATATACACTAAGATGAGAAAAAATAAGACTGTATTGTGTAAGATAACATAGCAATTGTATATCATTCAATCATGTTCAAAACTAGGATTTGGTAGGGTACTGACGGAATTGGAGAGAAAAAAGACATACGAGAGAATTTTGGGCATAAAAGAGGATGGGTCCCCTTTTATAATTTTTCTTTGAAAGAAGGTAAATTCAGGCCCACCCGAAAACGCTCAGCTCTGGTAGGGAGTATATTTGATCTACT
This sequence comes from Nemophila menziesii, assembly GCA_029959085.1. NCBI lineage: Eukaryota > Viridiplantae > Streptophyta > Magnoliopsida > Boraginales > Hydrophyllaceae > Nemophila > Nemophila menziesii. Next base: position 123,636,380 of record JARWIR010000001.1, on the reverse strand, counting down.
ACCTTAAAGTTGAACGGGGTGGCTCAACATTTCATTTGTAACTTGTCTTGTTTATCAACAAAAAGTCAGAATATCATAAACTTATAACATCGAAATAAGGGTGAGCAAGACTTTTGGTAGCATTACCCGGGTAATTTTTTTGGGTAAATTAGGTATTTTTACCCATGGCCCAAAAATACCTTGGGTCCCCCTTCCTTTTTATAAACCCTAACCCAATAACTTAGGTCTACCTTTCACACTCTACCACGCAGGTCTAACCCGTTGGACCCGTGTACTGTTAAAACAACATAAAAATTGAAGTTTCATCTTTACTTTCATAACAGCGTACTTCCCTCTCCTCTCTTTCTCTTACCATTTTCCCCTCTCTATCCATAACCCTACATCCTAATCAATTTACATCTTCCAATCAAATCCACCTATATCCGATGTTGTCTATTTCATTATCTGAGTTTCTCTATTTCATTTGATAATCAATGATTATCTTTGTTTATTGATGATTTCCAGCTAATATCTTTAAAAGTCTTATTGCAAATTAACGAGAAAGTGGGTGTGGTTTCCCTTTTTTCATCATTTGCAAGAAACTTCACTTCACTGCTAGGTTAAGAAGACCCTTCTTTACATTTTCATCTCTTCTCCAGGTATAAGAGAGTGAAACTTTATAATTATTTTATTTTGATTTATTAAGAATATTTGGTGGTGTGGGGATATGAAAAGATTGCAACTTAGTATGGTTTTAAGGTTTGCTTAAAATTATTTGTTTAATTTCAATTTAAGTTGTTCTACTCAAGTTTCAGATGAAATAAGATTTGCATTTGCATATTACTGATTTTGTTGTTCTGCTATATATATAGTTGGATAAATGATGAAAAATATTATCTTACTGCTGTAATAATGATGATGTTCATAAAAAAATGTTATCTTTGATTTTGTTATTGTCTTTGTCTGGAATGCACTGTAATTTGTCCCCTGATATATTTCTTTTCCAAAACTGTAATGTAATGTAATTCCAGTTCTTACTTTTTATATACATATGTCTGTTTTGTTGATGTCTATTAGATGATGATGATTATGATAGGCATATAACAATTGATAAGAAAAACCATTGTTGAACAGTTGTTGGAAGCGGTAAAAGCCATTGTTTTAGAAAATGGAAGATGGGTAATTTGTCATGTAAATTTGTGGCTTTAGATTGTGTTATTACAGTTGAACTAATTGTTTTACTACTGTAATATTTCAGATTCCGCTAACAGGTAAACGTTTGTTGTGTATAAGACCACTCCTTATGGGAGATGAGGTTGTTCTTGGGCTTACACTTGCTACTGAACACACTTTCTTAATCTTTGCTCTTATATTGGGCTTTATCCCATCCTGTTTAAAATACTCTAAAAGTGAGATAGTTTTTTGGATTAGATGCTCGAGGAAATTTGTTAAATACTTCTCAGATGCTCATGGTAGTTTAGATATGAAGAGCTTGCAATGGAAAGAGGGATAATTTAGTATTGTGAATAAGATAGGTCAAGGTGGCTTTTGCGCGGTTATTATGCTCAGCTTAGAGGTAAGGTTTGTGACCTTTTCAAACCATAATATTGTGGGTCAATTACCCATGAGGTCTTAGGGATTATTACAGTGCCACATAGTAGCTAGTCATTTCCTCCTTCCTTCATTGTCATCTTTACCCTTCTAGTGCATATAAGACAAAAAAATAGAATCTTCTCTTTCCTCCACTACAATTACTCTCTCCTCCATTACCATTAATCTCTCTCATCCTTTATCATTTTTTCTCTCCCCTCCTTCATTAACTATCAATAATTTCCAGCTCCGACCACAACCACCAACCACCGCCAGAAAAAGTTCTGAGTCTGGAAAATAGTTCTGAGCATAGAAAAAAGTTACTGAGCCTGGAAAAAAGTTCTGAGCCAGGGGTACTGAGCATGGGCTACTGAGCATGAAAAAAGTTGATGAGTATCGAAAAAAGTTCTGAGTGTCGAAAAAAGTTGTTGAGTATTCGAATTTTTTTGTTGAGTCGCTTTACTGAGCATGCTCGTTTGCTCAGCAACTTTACAGAGTATGGAGAAAAATTAATAGAGTTTTTGGAATTTTAAGTATTACATGAAATTGCAAGAAATAGATTATATAAATTTATAACATAGTTTAAATAACTAATTACTAAATTTCTAATTTACAACAATAGTCTTGAGTATTCGGGAAATAGAAATAAGCATCAACCTCACTAGATCTAAGCATCTACTGAGCTGCAGAAAATAAAAAATAAAGTTGAGTAAAAAAGAAAACCCAAAAACTATTGAGCAATCATAGTTTTCACACGTTTTTTTGAGAAACGGATAAGAATTGAAGCTGTTAGGACCAAAACAAAAATGTGCCTGATTTCATATTTTAGGGTTACGAATTTGAGTTGGGCTTGGAGTCCACTACTTACCTTCTCCTTCAATAAAACGAATTAGGTCTTCTAAACACCTATAAATACACTCTTATACCATTGTAAACATGTCCTTGCTCAGTTTCAAGCTTAGGCTTAGTCCTTACTTGTATTTTTCTCAGTTTTAAATAATAGCTTAGTCTTTTAAATTAATATTCATCCTTAGTATCAAGCTATTCATCCAAGAAGCAAGCTGACCTATAAAGGAAGACAAGAAGACGAATTTGGAGAGTGACAAACTCCTCTTCTACATCTACCTTCTCTATATTTAGGGTATTTAGCTATAGATTTATGCTCAACCATAATTCTAAGCTTTTATTATGTAAGTTTTACTTTTAATTATTGGGTTATTATTTTGTCTTTAAATTCATTAATACTATTTGTTATTTTAATTGATTGAGCTTGGCGTATATTGTTATTATGTGTTTTGACTTATTGTTTCAACCCTAGATTTGGCCAATCTTAGGATTATTCTTAGTTATTGACAACACCAGATAATCGTCTAGTTTTGATCCTTTGCCTAACTAGATAGCCATAAAGGTTTGATTTAATCACCATTCATTACTGAGGAATCCTTGGTAGTGGAGAGGTTGCTCCCAAGCCTAATAGAGGCTAGGTAGAATTTAGAATCCTGGTTAATATACAATGCTTAATCTGTGACAGGTTAGAATAACAACTTAGTAAAATAGACTCATATTAGTGACCCTAATCTATTAGACTTACATCCATATTTATTTAAAGGCATTCTTATTTATTTTTTCTCATAAGATAGTTATTCATATTATTTTATCTTTTTATATATTATTCTAAACATATAAATTCATCTTCGCTTGTTAAATATAAATAGATCTAACGGATTAAATCCCTACGAACGAACTTAACTTATCATTAAAACTTGCAAACGATCTGTGATACTTGCAGTGAGTTCCGTGGTTCTCAAGGGTGTGTGCTCTTTATTATTATCTTTATTTATCTATTATTTTATCACACCTTTGCCCCCACCAGTAACAATTAGCCCCGTTTTTGTTTTGGTCATAACAACTTCAATACTTATCCGTTTGATGCGTTCCAATAGTCGAAAACGATTGTCTTGGAAAGCTCTTTAACTTTTCTCTTGACCATTCTTCCAAATTCCTCACCGATTTTGAGATATAAGCCCATTTGTGGTCGTGGGTGCTGGAATTTAGATTTATTTGACAACTTTATCTTTCCATATCCCAGCTTTTCCTTTCTTTTCTCCAATTTTCATGTATATCGTCTTTCCTTTATCTCTTAGAATTGACTTGACATCTAATTTATCTCCATATATATCTTTAAAGCTTCACACTAAATAAATAATTAAACCCAATATGCTCTAAAAATAATAATTCATCAAATCAAGACTAGAAATAGAAAAGTGCAATATGTCATGTGAAAATCGACTGAATGACTTCCTAAAACACTAAAAATGATGTCTCCACTTAATATTAAATCATCGAAAATGGGGAGACATCACCCACCTTAGAATTTGCAAGATTCTCAACTAATCTTTGTGTCTCTTCAAACGAGGGTGTGAACACAATACCCTTTACAACCACTTCATGAGCTTGAAGCAAACACTTGAGCTATCGCAAACACAAGGAACCAAGTATACTTACTATACTCACAATACTCTATTAATCTATTACAGTGGATAGAATCAAGAGGAAGAAAGATGTTTTAAGTGGTGATACAACTCTGTGACTAACTCCCAAATAGTGGATAAAACTATTTAGCTTGTAGCGAATAAATGTGACTTTGAATAATCTTGAAACCCTCTTGAATGATCACAATAAATGACCTTAAGATTGGTAGATGGAAGTTGTAATTTCTACCTTGAATGAGCTCCATTTTATAGCTGAAAACAGTCTCCAACAGTCACAATCCATGTGTTTAATGAAAAACCCAACAGTATAATAAATCTGTCATTTTGCTGAGCTAAAAAACTCTCTATGTGGTGTACCACAATATACTGTGGTGTACCGCAAAATAGTGTTGTTGAATAAGAGAATTTGCAGGGTAGGGAAATGCTCCGTTGTGCGTGCAATGTACAGTGATTTGGTGCGGTGCACCGCACCCCTGCTTTTGTTACAACGAAAAATGCTTTCTTGTATGTATGAAATATAGTTTAAACTTAAAACGTGATATATATTAAATACTATGTTAAAAACACATTTTATATATGAAACTAATACTATTAGGAAACTCAACAATAATTTTAGTTTAAAAGGGATTTTTTGAATATTAAAACAAGATTAAAACAATGGTTAGGACAACAAAAAACAATTGGAAACTAATAAATAATAAAGTAAGGAAAAAATAGTGAGTTGATATTACAAAAAACCGAGGGTTGACAGTTAAAAATAGTGGGTTACACAAACATAATAACGGGTTGTACAATGGGTTTGTACGTGTAATTTCAGTGGGACGGTAACATAATTTCTTTGATTAAAAAAAGTAGCATAATTTCACTAGCCTTTCATTGTACTAGCAACGGGTTGTTACTAACGAGTTATTTACGTATTATGTGATTCCTAATAACTCAGTTGTGACACATAATCAGCACAAAACTCATATATCAAGCCATATAAAAGTAACTCTTCCTAAACTAACCTAAATATAGGAGCAAAAATTCAAAAAATAATCACAGAAATGATATCAAACATAATATTCGAAACATAAGTAATGGATAAAATGCATAATTATACAAAAAAACACTCATACCAGGGGCAGAGCTACATGGTACCCGGGGGGGTCCATGGCCCCCCTGATTTTTCCAAAAAAAATAAAAAATTGACTATTTATTAAGAAAGATATATATATATATATATATATATATATATATATATATATATATATATATATATATATATATATAAGTAATTAAACCTCAAACTTTATAAAAATATTCATTTGGCCCCTCTTAACTTTTAAAATTTATTTTATTAGACTATAAATTATTTTATTTATAAGATTTTTTTTGTTTTTTTACAACAAAATATCTTTTATTTAGTATAAAAAATGGATTTATTGGATAATTAATTAAAAATTAATATTGGGACTTATATTGCAATAGTTACACAATATAGGTACATATTTGCATAATATAAGGACCTATTTTGCAAAATATATAGACTCATCGACGTTATCGTGTAAATACGGCAAAAAAAAAAAAAATCGGGGGCGTCGCCCCCAAACCCCTTGGCCCCTCCTAACAAGTTTCCTGGCTCCGTCCCTGACTCATACCAATCAACATCCCAATGAAACTATGATAACCTGTTTAAGAATATACCCAAAATTGTGAAATCTCTTACCTACGAATGAGTTTTTGAATGACGAAGTCGTACTCTTGCTCTCAGAATAATTTTTTAATAGAATATTTTGGTTGATAAAAGAGAAAAATAATGCTTATCAAATCAAATCAAAGATAATTGATCGAATTCCCATATAAAACTAAAACTAAGCATTTTATCTCTTGACCATCTTATTAGAAATAATTTAGATTTTCTTTTCTCTCCAAGATTTTGAAGGATATGTTTGTTAAAAAATAGGATCAATTTTATTTAGTCTTTTATTTTCTATTTTTTTAACATAAATTACACATATAGTAAAATAATAAAAATATAGCTCTTGGTCTATGTTATATGTTTTCATTTTTTTACGCTTAAATTTGCTAGATAAAAAGCGGTTGGGATCGCTCTAATACCTAAAACCACTCAACGCCTGTTGGTATATAGCCTCCCTCCATAGGTTGTTTTAATATGACAAATCCTCTTGTGATTAGTGTGTTAATTAGACTTATTATATATCCTTTATCTTGCACTATATTTCATAAAAAATACTTGTATTATCATTTATATAAGCTAATTTTTGTACAAACACTTTTATCCATATCTTTGTGTACATTGAGAATTAGTCACCATGATCAACTACAAAGTTACTTAGAATCATGTTTCTCACAACTCTCGTGAAAAACGTTTTTCCATCCGAGCATCATACCAAAATGTTAAAAAGTGTAAGTCAGAAGATAACCGGGCACCCGTTTGGTGTAAACCGGGAACCCGTTCAGTATGTAACCGGGAACCCGGTTAGCTGGGTCAACTTGACAGTCAATGTCACGTCATTTCTTACCGTTTCCACTTGAAAAAGAGCCATCGGGGAAGATAACTGGGAACCCGTTTGGCTCTAAACGGGAACCTGGTTAGCACAAAATGTCCCACAAACTTTGTAACCGTTGGGAACTTTCTTGTGCTATAAAATGACCTCTTTCAAGGAGAAACTCACCTATTACAATTCAACTATTGTTATTATCTTTCTCATACAAAATTAGAGGTCTCAAGCTATCAAAGTTAATCATCTAAGCTTGATCAAGAGTTTAATCGAAGAAGCTTCAAAGTTATTATCTACTCAAGAGGAGATTTATGCTTAAAGTCATATCCACTCTTTAGGAGTTTGTTTAGCAAAGTTATTTCACAAATCAAACCCTTGTATTTGTACTCTTAGATCTAGTCTTTGTAATAGATAGATTAAGAGAAAGTGTGAGTATAGGGAGTATGCTCGGTTACCTTGTGTTGCGATCAATGTTCTAAAAGGCGCTAGGCGCTAGGCGGGTGGTCGACCACCTTCGAACGCCTAGGGGACTAGGCGGGCACCTAAGCGGAGCCTAGGCGTTTTCTTGCTAGGCGGTTTTAATTTTTATTTAAATATTTTTTTGGGGTTTATACAATTTTTAAAATAGATTTAAATAATTTTTTATGTTAAAAATATAATTTTAAATATTTTGTTTTAAAAATGTATTTTTTTAGCTTCCAGACCGCCTAGGCCTGCCTGGGCCATTTCTGGAAGTTACACTACCTTCTAGCGCACAAAAGTTTGCTTCGTGGTATAGAAGTGGTTGTACGGTATTATGTTCTCTTTGGTTAAGAGAAAAAAAAAAAGCTTAGTTAAGAAGCTTGAAAATCCTAAGGTGGCTACCTTAGGTAGTGGATGTAGGGATAACCGAACCAATATATATCATTGTGTATCTTTCTATCCATTAACCCTTTACTTATCATATTATAATTGGCTTACATTACTTTTATATCAAACCTCTAGTCGTCCCCTGCATGATCCCTTAAGAGTTAGATATATATTTTGACTTAGAAGTTTTTCTCTAAACTTATAATTGTACAAAAGATTTTTAATTAGGCATTAATCTTATTAGTGTCATATTCACTCACCCCCTCCCTTTAGGACTTTCAGCGCCTCTGAAAATTCGTACTCAATCCACGCTGATCAAATTCCTCATTTTTTTTGTCATTTTAATGATTAGGATATTTGACTTTTACATCTATTCCCCTCATAAAAACAATAAATTTCTTAAGTGTGTTCAGATATGGGTTTTACCGAGTATATATAAAATACATAACATCTTTGAAACAGATGTATATCATGACCCAGTGTTACAAGAATTTTATGGAGGATTGGCACTACAAGTGGTAAATAATCTCGACATTGAGGTAATCTCTCCATCCCACAACCATATCTCTATCTTCCTTTGTATAGATGGTATCAATACACGTGTCTTACATTTCATTTATTCTTACCCTAATAAGGGTAAGAAAGACAAATTGTGGGATTATATTAATGTTATCCTAAAAGGTTATTTCGATTGATGATAAAACATTATATTTTGAAAATGCATGATCTTACAATAAAGCCGGGATAGGCATGTGCTATTGGGAGGCTCAAGGATGCCTGGAAGTATGCAAATCATGGCATTTCAAGAGAGACTCGAGAAGATATAGAGACTCGAGAAGATAATGAATACATAGTCGATCAAGCTACAAAAAGCTTGATAAAGATTGTGGAGATGAATACTTAAGTTTAAAGAGATGCTTGGTGATGATTGAAGATGAAGATGAAGATGAAGATGGGTGCTTAGAATAATAAGCTTGGAGAGACATGAAGATGAGTGAGATTAGGCGAGCTATTGAAATGCTAAGACGGTGGAAAATATGAAGATAAATTTTAAATAAAGAAGAGGATGATTGAAACATATAAGTTGGGCCTCTAAAAGAGCAACTATGCAGAATGCCTAAATCTTCTTAAGAACAAGGTTGAGTTGTAATGCCTAAACCCATTAGAGATTGGAGTTGCAAAGAACTGGTGATTGGGCCTCCGAGAAGCATACTAGGCGGAATGCCAAAACACATTAGAGATTGGAGATGAGAAGAAGCATAGTATGAAACTCTAAAGCTATAACTAGGAGGAATGACTAAACCTGTTGGAGAATGAGCTAAGAAGAAGAATATCAAATATCCAAGCCAAAGAAGACCAGATGCATAAGAATTTTATGATCAAACTCGGGTACTTGACCTAAAGTGTTGAGCATGAAATATTAAAGATAGGATATCGAGTATATACACAATAATTATATATTATAATCAAAGAATCGTTAGTGTACTGATAGAAAACAAAAATTCATGTGAACCAACTACTCAAGTCGAGATTTAGTCAGAGACCACAAACACATCATCAGAAAAGCAGATGTGTTGGAAAAAGAGAAGTATGAAGTAATACCAAGAACTAATACATTAAATCGTGGTTATAATTATGTACCTTGATCTCGAACACCGTCAAATATCTTTATCTTCACCTTCCTGGGGCTTTGGCTACTTCGTTGAGGCTTCCTGAAATTAGACACTACATCAAAGCCAAATGGAGGTGCGCTTTGGATGACACTTTGATTCTCAACATTAACATTATTGATATCGGAGATTGCTTAACCCGAGGAACCCATGGAGATTTGTGCCAACTGTATAATAACCACGGCTATATTAGAGAGAGGGAGGGTGGGAGAGAGTATTAGAGTGTGTAGAGTTTATATATTTCTGTTATGCAAAAGGGTATATATAGATGTTCAAGATTTTGCAGCGATACAACTCTTCGATAACACTCAGAATTGGCATAGAATCCCACTTGTGTGAATAGTCACTCGAAGTAGAAGGATAATGACACGACGAGATTTTCCTGATAAAGATAAACAGTTCATGCCAACCCGAATGACTACCAGGAAGAATATTAAAAATATATGTGTGTGTGCATGGTACTTTTTGCGAGGGTAAAATATGTACCATCCTCCCTAAAGTTTTGTTTTACCTAAAGAACTCAGGGTCATCAGTGTTGATGGATGGGTTTTTACAATTTTATACAGAGCCAAAAAAGTATTAACATAAGGACTATATTTAAGGTTTCTCCAACAAAAAACATACAAAAATTGTGATCCTACCCCAAGCATTGGGAGATAGTTGACCATGGCTCAAGAAATGATTCTGCAATAGGTAAAACACGAAGGGACCGAATTGATACCTCAATCTCATGTCTAAGCAACACATGTTTAAGGCTAGTTCACCCTCAAATCCCCCAGGCGCTTGCTCTGACGATTCAGGTATCCTAACCTTCATTCCTTGAGAAACATCACCGGAAGACAAAAAGAGATTCACCATCTAGAGAGTCAAGGAGTACCTTATTTGGTTTGCCCTGAAAATAAGATGAGGATCAGGGTTTACCCTAGTTTTGCGCTTATAAAGGAGGGGGTTCCTCTCCCTAAAAAATAGACCTCTACCTCTTGTAGGGAGGGACCATGTTCAAATACAAGGAGTTACTAGAGACCATGACCATCATGGGGTATTCTACAACTAAAGGGGCGTGGGAAACTATAGGGGGATATTCTACGATAGTTTTGTCTACAGTCCACATGAACTCACACATTGACAATCCACAAGAAGAGGTAGCATAAGCTCATGAAGAAAAAGAAATAACAAAAATGGTAAGTGAATGGAGTATTACTTCTGAAAAAACAGAAGTAGGAAGGAGTCAACGAAGAAGTTCGCCTAAAAAAATCCAAGAAAGATAATGAAATAGAAGGGACAAACAGGTTTTTATATGTGATGAAACCTATTTTACACGTATACAAATGTAAATCACATGGAAAAGGAAGGCTTAATCGCTGCCTAAAATCTTGGAACTATGTATTCTTAAGGTAACGATCTCCCTACCCTCATTATGGGCGGATATGTAAGGTGTCACATGAAGCGACATAATACATACCACCTAGTCAAATGTAATCATAACCCGAGGAACCAGACATCGATTCAACCTACAAACCAAGAAGGACATCGTGGAATAAAGGCGAGACATGGTCAAAACATCTTAATAAACCCTAAAACCCCTATGACTATCGTTTTTATGGTTTGGAGTGGTACTTGATGGGGAGAATATTTCATCCACCTCGATAAGTTGAGGTAGGCAATAAAGATGCAACCGTTAGCGGTAATAGAGCACCACACCTCTTTTACAAAGATCTATTCGAACAATGCTTCTTTAACTCGAGGATTTCATAAGGGGCGGTCCAAACCACATAACCACATAGTTAGCAACCACTTACCGAAAGTCAAGATAAGATTGAGGGTAGACGGACATGATTCCCATGATAACTGCTCAACTAACCCCTACTAGAGATCGTGTGTTCCCGTCATAGTAATGAATGAAATCGACTCAACAAGGACCATATGAAGAGAAATAGATTTGTATAGAACAATTCAACCAATGTATCCAAGACCTTTATGTCTCAATTTATGCATTAATGATCAATATACTCTTTGACATTATCGTTCTCAATCAAGATTACTTGTCGTACATACTCATATTTCATCTCAACCACATATATACATCCTCTAAATGTTAATCTCTCGACACATACGCTTATCAACGCCTTCATAAAATACGTGTGATTTACAAACTTTAAATAGTAAAATTTGTCCTATTAATTGAGTTTTTTTTTCAAGCATGTGATATTATTTGACGTAAAATAAAAAAAATGATATATGAAAGGAAAAATAATTTTCTTTTTTTGTTCAAAATGAAAAGTACTAGAAACAAGAAGAAGAAATACGTGTTTCTTGAATTTCAATTTCTTTTTTTTTTTTGGTTACATAGGAGAGCCACTTTGGACTCGGAGTCATTGACTTGGTTCGAACCTGCACCACTAGATTGGTAGACCAAGACCCTGGCCAGTGAGCTAATCCCATCTGGTTTTGAATTTGTTAGTAAATATGGAAATTTGATTACCCAATAAATTGACAAAAGAAAAACAAAAAAAAGTGTCCGTAGTGCGACTAAAAAAAGTATCCGTTAGAGAAAATAGAAATTTTAACGTTAAGTACTTAAATCATAAAAGTTAAATCATCATCAAGCACACTATCTCTCACCATTGAAGCTCTCTCTTCTCTCTCAGTCTCTCTAAATCATCATACGCACTATCTCTCACCATTGAAGCGTCTCTCTCTTCTCTCTCAGTCTCCCTAAATCATCAGACACACTATCTCTCACAATTGAAGCTCTCTCTCTCTTTCTCTCCGTCTCTCCAAATCATCAACACACTATCTCTCACCATTGAAGCTTCTCTCTCTCTCTTCTCTCTTCTCTCTTCGTCTCTCTAAATCATCAGACAACACTATCTCTCACCATTGAAGCCTCTCTCTCTTCTTTCTCTGTCTCTCTAAATCATCAGTCACACTATCTCTCACCATTGAAGCCTCTCTCTCTTCCCCCTCCATCTCTTTAATCGAGCATTATCTCTCAAGCCGGTTATCAGGTACGCTTTTCTTTTTAATTTCTGACCGTTTTTCTTATCGCGTGTTCTATAATCTTTCTTTTTAATATCTGACAACCTTTTATTCTTTTAATGTTTCTTTTCTAAAATTTCCCCGGATTAGACGTTTGATCAGAGGATTCTAGGGTTTCATCTGCCAGAATTGAGACCCTAGAATCCAAGATTTGTATAAAATTGAAATTAATATCAAGAAGAGATCTCGTTTTGATTCACTATAATTCCTTGATTGAGTTTTCTTACCTGTTTATGTTCTGTTGTTTGCAAATTTCTTGTATGCCAGTATTGTATACAACCGTTTTAGCTGAATCTTTTATAGTTTTACTTTTCACCTTTTCTTTTTTTTCTGTTAATTTAATTAGTTAGTTCTTCAAGTATTTGTTTAAATAACAGAACAAAATTACTGAAATTGAGCTGGAATTATCTGACTAAATTTTACCATTCTAAAGCCTTTGCAATACATAAAATGGACTTAATTATTGTAGTGATTCTCTGCTATCCTAGAAAACAGAACCTGGGCAGTTCTTTCAGGTGCTTTTTTCTTAAAAAACATACCGTATAAAATCTATATTTCACCATTCCGAGACTTAAGTGTAGCATTTATTGAAGCTTATCAATATATTAACATCTCTTATGATTTTTCCAGAAATTGAGACAAGATCACGAGACAGAGCTTTGAAGTTTTGAGTGCGCTTCATAAACTTGCAGATTGTGTGCTCCAGTGTCACAGATATATCAACATGTTTTGCAAGGTGAACAACCATTTCATAGTTAGATTTATGGTCTATTGTGTATCTATTTCTGGAGCATATATATACACTGCACACTTTCTTGTATTCATATCTATGGTTTATAGCTTTAAAATTTTGTATAGTTTGTTTGTAATCTTGGTGATTTCTTGTTTTAGAATACATAATGTCACAACAGAACTACTTAGTGTAGTCTCTAGATTATTTTCAAACTACAGGGGTGAAGGTGCATTTAAGTATAAAGAATATAAGATGTCCTAAAATGAGACAATTTTGCAGATACAGAGTCATGAATCTAAATTTGAAAAGGAGAGATGAAGAAAAAAAACAAAGGGGTTGAAGCTCAAGATCATCTGCCTAAAGGTAAACTACCACTACCATTTTATTCTTTATCTGCTCTTTCTTTTATACACTGTTAAGTTTCTTCTAAACCCTGCAAAAAAATAAAAACAGAAAACTCTTTTAAGGTAAAGTGATGTAAAATAAGACAGAAAAGTTTAGGTCTAAGTTGTGTTGTGCAATATGATTATCGTAGTGCCAATATAATCGAACATTGTGTTAGTTTTAAGTACTATTTTTATCCTGTGTTAGAATACATCTTCAGGTGTGAAAAAACACATTGAATTCTGAAGAAAAGTAGTTCTCTCTAAAGCTCAGTTCAGTTGATTTAGAATGTAAAGTAGCTGCTTAATTGTTGATATACTTGTTATTTGAGGTGTGTGAGTTAATTTCACTATAGGCTCCTACATTATGCAGAATTAAGGATACAAGTCCCTATTATGTATTTTTGAGAGTGTAATTTGTATTGCTCTAATGGCAGATACAGATACAGAGTTGTTGAGGTTTGAAAAGTAGCAAGAGAAAAGGAAGGACTGATCTGAGTAATCTCTCTTTCTCTCACTCTCTCATAGTAATTAGTAAGTATTCTTTCTAATTTCTTTTATTACTCTCTATAATTGTTCCTTTGAGTCTCGAGGGGTTTGTAGATGCAAGTTTAATTTGAATGGAATAGTTGGTGAAAGAAGATAAGGTGTTTAGTTGTATTTTGTGTCCTTAAGAGAAAAGAAAAGAAGAGAAGTCTAAGATAATAGATAGATAGAGAGTATTATTAGAGAGTTACCTCTGTGAATGGTCAGAGGAACATGCATACTCAGTATACTGAGAGTAGTATGATATGAAATAGTTATTCCCATTGGTGGGTGGGACCCAGCTGCAGGTCTTAGAGCTGAGCTGAGCTTATGCTATGTTCTTTCACAGGGATGTATGTATACTACTTGTATCTACACAAGTATGTATATATTACACCTTGAAGATGAATCAATCAATACATCATTTAACTTGAAACTGGAAAATTCAGTTTCAAGTTTTCCTCTGATATTAAACATATCAAATCTACCCTTCCATTCTCTTATTAGAATTAACTAACTAACTAACTCTATTAATGGTTTGAGCAGAGGAACAATAGAGTCCTCTAATGAATTGAAGAGCTTCCTTCACATATGAAGCTCTTCTTCAAGCACTTCACTGAGTTATATTCTATTTTTGTTGTTTGATATGGAATGACACGAGATGAGGTGTGTCACAGGTAGGTTGTTTCTCATTTCATACATCTCATTCTGTGATTGATTTGTCTATTCATTCATCACTTGCATTGCATCTCATATCATGCATTGCATATCATATCATATCATATCATCTTTTATAGTATTATTATTATATTCATAATTATCTTTTGTCAATTTCAATCTTGGTGCTGCATCATTTGAATCATAATCCTGGTGAGTTATTTACTATCTCGATATATATTAATTATCACAATGTGCAATTTTGTTACCTTTGGGCTTGAATAGGATGATAAACAAGTGGTGGAGAAGTAGGTGCCTTTGGGAAATTTTGACAGGTAATTGATATTTTGGGTTATAAGAGTTATTTACTATCTCGAGTTATTTACTATCTCGATATATATTAATTATCACAATGTGCAATTTTGTTACCTTTGGGCTTGAATAGGATGATAAACAAGTGTTGGAGAAGTAGGTGCCTTTGGGAAATTTTGACAGGTAATTGATAATTTGGGTTATAAGAGTTTTTTTATTTAACTTGACTAACACTCACTCAATCTACTCTTTCTTCTTTCTTCTTTTACAGTATTGTTACTCAAAATAGAATATGAGGGAGCAGCTTTATACAGTAATGTGAGTTACCTATCAACTTCTTGTCTTGTTGTATCATTTAGTATGTATGTATGTATGTATGTATATTTCCAGGAATTACTGCAACTATTTATATCGAGAGGTGCAGATAGATATTGAAGCTGCAGGTGTAGGAGATATCGAAGCAAGTTAGATTTCTGTTTACAAGTATATATATATAGTTGTGATATTGAAGAATGAATGATGAAGCTATTATGCAGGTTGATCCAGTTCCAATTACAGGGGCTAGCTAAGTTGAGGTTGAGGTATTGTGTGGTTTGTTTGTTATTTGCACTTTATTGTTTGAATATTTATGTTAAATTCTTGAATATTTGTTGAAGGTGAGGGTCAAAATCGAAATGAAGGGCATTTAAGTAAGTATTCTTAAATTACTCATCTCAGTGTTTACATTTGACTTATATATCTATGGAGATGGCTGCTAAATTCACTCAAACTGTGTGGATGCTTTGAAGGTTATAGTAAGTATTCTTTCCATTATTCTCTATAATTCTTCCTTTTTCTACTGATTCTAGATATAAGGTTCATTAAGTTGAAATAGTTGTGAAAGAAGATGAGTGTTCAGTTGTATTTTGTGTCCTTAGAGAATAGAAGAGAAGGTCTCAGATAATAGATAGAGAGAGAGAGAGAGTTACCTCTATGAATGGACAGAGGAACTTGCAATTGCATACTGAGTTGTGATATGAAATAGTTATTCCCTTTGGTGGGTGGGACCCAGCTGTAGCTCTTAAAGCTGAGCTGAGCTTCTGCTGCTATGAGTAGTTCACAATCCAAAATCAGGCATACTTGTTTAAGCCTCCCCTTCCTTCACAGGTATGTATACTTGTATCTACACAAGTATATCACACCTTGAAGATGAATCAATACATCACACACACCCCTTAATATTAACTTGAAACTGGGAAAATTCAGTTTCAACTAACTAACTAATTAACTCTATGAATGGTTTGAGCTGAACCTCTGCTATGAGTGGTTCATACTCCAAAACCACCCATACTATATGTTAAATATATATCCCACCCCACTCCACTGGGTTATATTCTAACATTTCAAATCTACCCTTCCACGGGTATATATCCTATTATGCATAACATAATGGGGTGCAATTAACATATAATGGTTTGAAGTTGTTAAAACAACTTACAATTTAGTTGTTTGATATGGAATGACACGAGCAGGTGTGTCACAGGTATGTGGTATCTCAATTTATACATCTTATTTTG
Source organism: Nemophila menziesii (assembly GCA_029959085.1). NCBI lineage: Eukaryota > Viridiplantae > Streptophyta > Magnoliopsida > Boraginales > Hydrophyllaceae > Nemophila > Nemophila menziesii. The sequence continues at coordinate 123,620,091 of JARWIR010000001.1, read as the reverse complement.
TGATTGATTGTCTATTCATTCATTCATTTATTGCATATCATATCATCACTTGCATTGCATCTCATTTTGTGATTGTCTCTGCATTCATTCATTTACTGCATATCATATCTTCACTTGCATTGCATCTCATTTTGTGATTGTTTATTCATTCATTGCATCTCATCCTTTCATCACTTGCATTGCATATCATATCATCTCATGCATTGCATCTCATCACATTTTCTTCACTATTTTATTCATAATTAACTTTTCTCAGTTTAATTTTGGTGCTGCATCTGCATCATATCACCGGTGAGTTATTTACTATTTCGATATATATTAATTATTACAATGTGCAATTTTGTTAACTTTGAGCTTGAATAAGAATGATAAGCAAGCGTTGGAGAAGAAGTGCCTGCCCTACCTTTGGGAAAGTATGACAGGTACTATGAGAGTGAGTAATAATAGATAATACATATTTTGGGTTATAAAAGTTTTTCTTCAACTCTAATCTTTCTTCTTTTACAGTATTGTTATTCAGAATAGAATATGAGGGAGCAGCTCTCATTACTTGTGAGTTATCACCTTCTTGTCTTGTTGTGTATCATTTTTACTTTCCTGTGTATTCATTTTGTATGTATATTGAAGAACGAATGATGAAGCTATTATGCAGGCAGGTACAGGGGCTAGCTTTGTTGAGGTTGAGGTATTGTGTGCTTTGTTTATTTATTTGCACTTTCTTGTTTGAATATTTATGTAAAATTCTTGTTATAACGTTTAGGCGGTAGCTGATCCAACACCAATGTTTGGGGGTAAATTGAAATCGAAATGAAGGGAATCTAAGTAAGTATTTTTTAAATTTCTTATCTCAACATTTACATTTGACTTATATCTATGGAGATGGCTGCGAAATTTGCTCAGAATGTGGATGCATTGAAGGTTTTTGGTAAGTATTCTTTCTATTACTCTTTATACTGCTCTAGAAATAAGCTTCATTAAGTTGAAATAGTTGTGAAAGATGAGTGTTTAGTTGTATTCTGTGTCCTTAGAGAAGAGAAGAGAAGGTTTTAGATATTAGATAGAGAGAGAGTTACCTCTATGAATGGACAGAGAACTTATATACTAAGTAGAGTAGTCCCTCCAATCGTAGAGATTATTTCAAGTAGTATGAAAATGCATTTTGCATATATTAAATATTTCTTCCCTTAGCTGCAGCTCTTAGAGCTGAGCCATATTTGTGCTACGAATAGTCACAGTCCAAAATCAGCTCCCCTTCTTTCACAGGTATGTATGTATACTTGTATCTACACAAGTATATATCACACCTTGAAGCCTTTATATTAACTTGAAACTGCAAAATTCAGTTTCAAGTTTTCCTCTCATTTAATGTTAATAAATATATATCTCACTCTTATATATTAACATATCAAATCTACCCTTTCACTACTACTAGAGAATATGATTCTCTTATTAGATACATACAGTATTAGAATGAACTAACTAACTAACTCTATGAATGGTTTGAGCAGAGGAACAATAGTCCTCTAATGAAATGAAGAGCTTCTAGCAGAGAATATAGCTCTTAGAGCTGTACAGCTGCTATAAGTTGTTCATATACTAACATTTCAAATCGACCCTTCCAAGGGTATTTATAAATTATAATGGTTTGCAATTAACATAATGGATTGAACAACTTACAATTCTATTTTTGTTGTTTGATATGGAATGACACGAGCAGGTGTGATTTCTCATTTCATTCATTTCATTCATTTCATTCATCTCATTCTGTATTGTCTATTCATTCATTGCATCTCATAGTCTATTCATTCATTCATTCATTGCATATCATATCATCCCATCCATTGCATATCATATCATCTCATCCCATCCATTGCATATCATGTATTGCATATCATATCATATCATCTCACCCCATGCACATTGCATATCATATCATCACATGCACATTGCATATATATCATCTTCTTTAGTATTATTATTATTATTATTATTGTTATTATTATTATTATTATTATTATTATTCACAATTATCATTTCTCAATTTTAATCTTGGTGCTGCATCATATGAATCATAAACCCGGTGAGTTATTTACTATCTCGGTATATATTAATTATTACAATGTGCAATTTTGAGCTTCAATAAGATGATAAACAAGTGTTCGAGAAGTAAGTGCCTTTGGGAAATTTTGACAGGTAATTGATATTTTGGGTTATAAAAGTTTTTTTTTTTTAACTTGACTAACACTCACTCAATCTACTCTTTCTTCTTTTACAGTATTGTTACTCAGAATAGAATATGAGGGAGCTCAATAGCTTTTCTAAATGCATTACTTGTCAAGTATCAACTTCTTGTCTTTGTGATTAGGTATGTATTAAATTGAAAATTAGTATACTTTTGGAGTAATTCTGTATATAATGTATATAATCACAATCACGGGCAATTCTTATGCAGCCTCCATTTCTCCAGAGATGTTTTCAAGCGAAGCACAACAAGAGGTAAATAATGTCTTCTTCTCATTTTAATATACAACACAAACTCTATTCTGATATTTGTTTCTTTGATGATGGATTTATCTTAGTTCCTCAACTTTGCATATTCTGTTAATTGAATACTTGTTTAGGTTTTTTTTGGCTGTCACAGGAATAAAATACTATCATAGTCCAAGTGTTATCTTCTTTGTCTCTTTAAAACGGGACTTTCTTAAGGGAAAAATTCTTAAATAGTCCCTGAACTATACCCATTTTACGGGGTCGGCCCTCCAACTTCAGAAGTTATTCGAACGCTTCTTAATCTTAGTTTTTGCCACACCATTAGTCCCCACACCTATTTTTAGCCGTTAAGTGAGTTGGAGGACAAAGTTGATATAGTTTAGGGACTGTTTGGGAAATTTTAATGTATATAATAAGATGATTCTAATAATCCATCTTCTTTTTGTTTTCCAGGATACAAATGGAAATCTCTTTACCTGAAGCAACTTTAAAAAGGTTATTTCCTTTGTGTATTATACTAGCCAAACAAATCATCGATTTATGTACTTTCTCTTATCTACCCTTTCTAAACAGCAAGGACCCTCCAGTGTATTCATTCATTCTCCCTGAGATAAGTATCCGCCTAAATGGAGATATTGTTCATTAGTAGTGGTATAAACTCTTTCTGGTTACAATTTATTATATTTTATTTTATGTTTTTCTTTTTTTTCTCAGCTGAACTAGCTAATGCCCAGAAGGATATAAGTTGCCTTTATAATTTAATATTGATTTTCCTTTTTAATAGGGAAATTTTGACGGACAATGCTTTTTGGGGAAGATTCCGATAGATTTACTGCATCATTTTTTCGTGGGAAAACTCTCCGCGCTTGAGATGAAGGTAATAAATATTGCACAAACTAAAACCTAACCATGGTTGGGGTTATCTTGTGTACTTCAAACTATGGTTAACATCAATGATTTTCTTTTGCAGTCACTCAAATCAAGGCAGAGCTGCATTTCTTTTCAGAATTTACATGGTTCTGAAGCAGTGATATGTCTTCACTCATTATAGGGACCTATAGTGCAATTTGTTTTGAAGTTGACACTTTTTCTTCTTTTTTTTCTTTTACAGTAGTTTACTCAAAATAGATATGCCTTTGGCTCCGTATATTTCTGAAGGCATTACTTATGAGGTATCATGTGCTTGTTTGTATATCTTCTTTCTCCTTTTTCTAATTTATCTTCTGAGGTTAATATAAAATTTTGACAGAAACTTGGAGATTATTATGCCTGACAAGGAAGCTTTCGAGAGGATGGTGATTTTAAAGAATTTTGCGGCAGTAAATCATCAATCTTCCTTTTCCTGATTTTGTTTACTTCTTGTTTTTCTGTTTTACTTTCCGTGTTTTCTCTCCAACTTCATTGCTTTATCGTTTCCTTATTCTCCATCTTTTTTTTAGCGCTGGAAAATCACATTACATCCCAATAGCCGAGGAGAGTGAACAAGTCATCATATGCTTCTATTGTAAGTTTCTCTAACCAAGTATTTCTGTATTTTGCCACTTAGACCCTGTTTTTCCAAAAAACTAGTTTGAGTGAGTATCATTTAGTATGTATGTATGTATGTATATTTCCAGGTGGAGGTAAGGAATTACTGCAACTATTTATATCGAGAGGTGAAGATCTCAGATGGAGGAACTGCTTTATATCCGTGCTTCAGGTTTACAAGTACATAAATATATATATATATGTAAAATAGTCGTGATATTGAAGAATGAATGATGAAGCTATTATGCAGGTACAGGGGCAAGCTTTGTTGAGGTAGAGGTATTGTGTGGTTTGTTTGTTATTTGCACTTTCTTGTTTGAATATTTATCTAAAATTCTTGTTATAATGTTTAGGCGGGAGCTCTTGGACTATTAAGTATTTGTTGAAGGTGGGGGGCAGAATCGAAATGAAGGAGAGCATGTAAGTAAGTAAGTATTCTTTTAATTACTCATTTCAGTATTTATATTTGACTTATATCTATGGAGATGGCTGCTAAATTCACTCAAACTGTGTGGATGCTTTGAAGGTTTTAGTAAGTATTCTTTCCATTACTCTCTATAATTCTTCCTTTTGTACTAATTCTAGATATAAGGTTCATTAAGTTGAAATAGTTGTGAACGATGAGTATTTAGTTATATTTTGACTCCTTAAGAGAATAGAAAAGAAGAGAAGGTCTTAGATAATAGATAGTTAGAGAGTATTATTAGAGAGTTACCTCTATGAATGGTCAGAGGAACTTGCATACTGAGTTGAGTAGTATGATTTGAATTAGTTATTCCCTTTGGTGGGTGGGACCCAGCTGCAGCTCTTAGAGCTGAGCCTTACTTGTGCTATAAATAGTTCACATTCCAAAATCAGGCATACTTGTATATGACTCCACTACTTCTGCCACAGGTATGTATGCATACACAAGTATGTATATATCACACCTTGAAGATGAATTGATACATCATTTAACTTGAAACTGGAAAATTCAGTTTCAAGTTTTCCTCTGATATTAAACATATGAAATCTACCCTTCCATTCTCTTATTAGAATTAACTAACTAACTAATTCTATTAATGGTTTGAGCAGAGGAACAATAGTCCTCTAATGAATTGAAGAGCTTCCTTCATATATGAAGCTCTTCTTCAAGCACTTCACTGGGTTATATTCTATTTTTGTTGTTTGATATGGAATGACACGAGCTGAGGTGTGTCACAGGTAGGTTGTTTCTCATTTCATACATCTCATTCTGTGATTGATTTGTCTATTCATTCATCACTTGCATTGCATCTCATATCATCTCATATCATGCATTGCATATCATATCATATCATCTCATCCATGCATTGCATATCATATCATCTTCTATAGTATTATAATTATCTTTAGTCAATTTCAATCTTGGTGCTGCATCATTTGAATCATCATCTCGGTATTGTTATATTGGGAAATTTTGACAGGTAATGATATATTGGGTTATAAAATATTTTCTTCAACTTGACTGACACTCACTTTACTCTTTCTTTTTTTACATTATTGTTACTAAAAACAGAATATGTGGGAGCTCTATGGATTTTCTGAATGCATTACTTGTCAGGTATCAACTTCTTGTCATATATGTGGAATATTTAAATTTATTTATTTATATATTTCTTGCAAGATAATTGTAGATAATAGGTTATCCTCTTCTCATGATACATAGTCTTTGTGATTAGGTATTTATTAAATTGAAAATTAGTATAATTTTTGGAGTAATTCTGTATATAATGTATCTAATCGTGGGCAATATTTATGCAGCCTCCATTTCTCCAGAGATGATTTCAAGCTAAGCACAAAAGGAGGTAACTAATGTCTTCTTCTCATTTTAATATACAACACAAACTCTATTCTGAAATTTGCTTATTTTTGACGATGGATTTATCTTAGTTCCTCAACTTTGCATATTTCGTTAATTGGATACTAGTTTAGGTTTTTTTGGTCGTCACAGGAGTAAAATACTATCAAGGGTTATCTTTTTTGTCTCTTTAAAACGGGATTTTCTTAGGGGAAAATTTCCCAAATAGTCCCTGAACTATACCAATTTTACTAGGTTAGATAATTACAAAAATAATGTTTGCCACGTGGACTTAACAGTAAAAATTAGATGGAATTTGACACGGGGACTAACGATGGTATGAAAACAAAGTTGATATAGTTGAGGGACTATGTGGGGAATTTTCCCTTTTCTTAATTAATATTATTTTAAGCTGAGAGCATACCATGATATATATCACAGAACTTGTTATGTATATAATAAGATGATTCTAATAATCCATCTTCTTTTTGTTTTCCAGGATACAAATGGAACTCTCCTTACCTGAAAGCAACTCTAAAAAGGTTCTTTCCTTTGTGTATTATACTAGCCAAGCAAGTCAAAAATCTTCAAGTGCCCGAGGTAGGATATAAATCTATATATGTATATATATATATATATATATATATATATATTCAAACAAATCATCGATTTATGTACTTTCTCTTATCTACCCTTTCTAAACAGGACGGATGCTCCAGTGTATTCATTCATTCTCCCTGAGATAAGTATCTGCCTCAATGGTAATATTGTTCGTCAGTAAGTGGTATAAAATTTTCTGGTTACAATTTATTATATTTTAATTTATGTTTTTCTTTTTCTCAGCTGAACCAGCTAATGTTCAGAAGGATATGGCATCATTTCGTAGTAAGTTGTGAATAAATTTTTTTCCTTGCTTTTATAATATAATATTGTTTTTCTTTTTTAATAGGGAAATTTTGGCGGACAATGCTTTTTTGGGGAAGATTCTGATGGATTTACTGCATTTATCGTGGGAAAAATCTCCGCGCTTGAGATGAAGGTACTTCAAACTATGGTTAACATCAATGATTTTCTTTTGCAGTCACTCAAATCAAGGCAGCTGCGTTTCTTTTGCAGAATCCACATGGTTCTGAAGCAGTTGTATATCTTCACTCATTATAGGGACCTATAGCACAATTTTTGCATAATATAGGGACCAAATTTCCATTGGTGATAGTTTTTAATCTTGTTTCAGGGGGCCCCATCTGAATAGTTACTACAAGTTTGCAGAGCTCGGAGCAAAAGATAAATCTCATATGATTCATCATACTGTCGTGAAGGTAAGTATTCTTTTCTTATAATGATTTTCTCATGGAACCTATAGAATTTGAGACAGTAGCTACAAGCTAACCTTGTTTTCCTAATTAAGTATTTTCTGTATTTTCCACTTAAACCCTGTTTTTTTCCAAAAAACTAGTTTGAGTGGGAGTATTTATCGCTGATATGGAAAGGTATTTGGTGGCATATTCTTATATAAGAATGCAATCGATCAATGCTTCAAGAATTTCTGTTCTAAAAGGATTTTTCTTTGTTTTAGGGAATATTGTTGCATGGAACAATTAAAGGTATTGGAATATCAATTGGATAAGGGAAAGGTAAATATTTGCTTCAGATGATATTTTTTATAATATTTAGCTATTTATTTGTGTCTTATTGTTGTCGTGTTAGATTGCAGGGTGTTAACGAGAGCGTTGATAAGTTTACTTGGTTCTTGGCACCTGAGGTAAGTTTACTAATCTCATCTCATGCTCATCTCATCTCATATCATACATTTCACGTGTATTATTATATTGCATCCCATCTCATGCGCATTCCATACATCTCATCTCAAGCATCATCCCATCTCATGTGCATTCCATACATCTCATCTCATCTCAAGCATCATCCCATCTCAAGCATCATCCCATCTCATATTATCTGCATTGCATCTCATGATATCATCATGTCTTATATATTTCATCTCATCTCATCTCATCTTGATATATTAATTAATTATAATGTGCAATTTTGTTACCTTTGAGCTTGATAAGCAAGTGTTGGAGAAGTGCCTTCCCTCCCTTTGGGAAAGTTTGACAGGTACTCAGGGCCGGCCCTGACATTTCGGGGGCCCTAAGCGAATTCACAAAATGGGGCCCTCTTCATAAATAAAAATATTATTACTATTAACGTGGTTCAAACTCTGTACCTCGTAAACGAAAACATGACACATTACCACCAAATTAACAACACTACTTTTATATAATTATTTAAATTGGGGATATATATATATATACACACATAATATATTTAGATGATTGGGGGCCCCTAAAAATGTTAAAAAATCGGGGGCCCTAAGCGGCCGCGTCTTTTGCTTCACTACAGGACCGGCCCTGCAGGTACTATGAGTGAGTAATAATAGATATTTTGGAAAAGTATTTAACTTTAGTAACACTCACTCTACTCTTTCTTCTTTTACAGTTGTTAGTCAGAATAGAATATGAGGGAGCTCTATACAGTATGTATATAGCAGTGATATTAAAGAATGAATGATGAAGCTATTTGTTTGACCTTTCTTTATGCAGGTTAATACTCCCCCAATTATCCTTATCTTAATTATAGGGGCTAGCTTTGTTGAGGTTGAGGTATTGTGTGGTTTGTCTTTTTATTTGCACTTTCTTTTTGAATAGTTATGTAAAATTCTTGTTATAACGCTTAGGCGGGACCTCTTGGACTATTAAGTATTTGTTGAAGGTGGGGGGCAGAATTGAAATGAAGGGGGCATGTAAGTAAGTAAGTATTCTTTAAATTTCTCATTTCAGTATTTACATTTGACTAATATATCTATATGGAGGTGGTTGCTAAATACACTCAAACTGTGTGGATGCTTTGAAGGTTTTAGTAAGTATTCTTTCCATTACTCTCTATAATTCTTCCTTAGAGAATAGAAGAGAAGGTTTTAGATAATAAATAGAGTTGCCTCTATGAATAGAGCGAAACTTGCATACTGAGTAGAGTAGTCCTCCAAGTTCAAGTAGAGTATTATATGAAATAGTTATTTCCTTTGGCGGGAGTGGGACCCAGCTGCAGCTCTTAAATCTGAGCTGAGCTTCTGCTGCTATGAGTTGTTCACAATCCAAAATCAGTATGTATACTTGTATCTACACAAGTATATCACACCTTGAAGATGAATCAATACATCACACACCCCCCTTCATTCACAGGTATGTATACTTGTATCTACGCAAGTATATCACACCTTGAAGATGAACTTGAAACTGAAAAATTCAGTTTCAAGTTTTATAATTAAATTAGGAAAACCACCAACTAACTAACTAATTAACTCTATGAATGGTTTGAGCAGTCCTCTAATGAAATGAAGAGCTTCAGCTCTTCTTCAAGCAGTGCTACTATAAGTTGAGTTGTTCATACTTTATGTTAAATATATATCCCACCCCACTGGGTTATATACTAACATTTCAAATCTACCCTTCCCCGGATATATATAATGGGGTGCAATTAACATAATGGATTGAAATTGTTAATACAACTTACAATTCAGTTTTTTGTTGTTTGATATGGAGTGACATGAGCAGGTAGGTGTGTCACAGGTAGGTGGTATCCATTTCATACATCTCATCTTGTTGCATCAATTGCATTGCATATTATGCATCTCTTTTCATCTCATTGCATCATCACTTGCATTGCATCTCATATAATTGCATCATCACTTACATTGCATCGCATCTCATCATCACTTGCATTGCATCATCACTTGCATTGCATCATCACTCGCATTGCATTATCACTCGCATTGCATCTCATCTCATTACATATCATGTTGTCCATCTCATCTTATTTAATATTATTATTGTTGGGTATGTGTTATTATCTCATGGATTTGTAAAAAAATTCCTTTTTGGGATTCATTTGTTATTGTGGTTATATGCGGGAAAGAGATGAAGAAGAAGAAGAAGAAAGCAAGAGTTGATAGAGAAATTACACTCTAGGTACCTTAATTTTATAAAATTGCATTATTAGTCCATTAATTACTTTTATATTAGAATTTAGGTATCTTTAATTTAGAAAATTGCACTATTGGTCTCTTAAACAATTTTATTGCAACTTACGACCATAAATTGCACAATATATCCCTTAAATTTAAACAATTACACTAAATGCCCTTTTAGATTAAGATAATTGTTGAATAGGCCCTTTTAATGATTATGTTGCACAATAAGTCCCTTTCATGATTATAATGTTCTATAAATTCCTAAAATTATTCTATTGCACTTTATAACCTTAAAATTATTTTATTGTATGACTGGTTTCTTTAAATTATGTTACAGGATGAAACAATGGCCGGACTAAGCCAAATAGACTACGACCTTGCTTGCTTTCTCGTCTGACTGCCTTGGTCGTCAAAGATGGCACCGGAGCAAAAAAATTTGGAAAGACGATGTAAGTTATACGTCAATTTTTTTAATGTTTTATTTATTTGAAATTTACAATTAAACCTATATTTGGTTGTGCATAGGACAATTTTAAAGTTTGGACTGTCCTATGGACTTTATGGAAGCCCAATGCGCAAATCCTCTGCCATTTCTCGAAGAATTTGGGTTTTGGGTGTATTCCAAAAATATCCAAAGTTGTAACTGATCGAGCTTTATGCACCGCTTTGGTAGAAAGATGGAGGCGAGAGACCACACATTTCACTTGCCGGTCGGTGAGATGACGTTGACATTATTACAGGATGTCGTCATGATTCTAGGGTTACGCATTGATGGCGAACCTGTTATATGCAATGACGATTTTATGGACCTACATACGGAGTGTGTGCGACTACTTGGCAGAAGTCATGTACCTATAGTGGGTGGAAACCCAGTGCAGCGTGGGACCTACACCGTCATATATCAGATAGTCTAGCTTATCCATTAGTGGTCTAAACTTTCTGAAATACGATAACATGTAATTTGTGAGTTAAATACGGTAACACATAGGGTGCATACGACTTATCTTCATATTGTGTAACACAAATTACGTGTTCACAAGGACGATGAAACATTTGCCATTTCCCGCACGTACATGTTTGCTCAACCAAATTTACTATAAAAGTTACCCTATTATTTTGGGACATCCTTCCACGTATATATGGAACGTGCCACATACCATCTGCTCTATCATAAACACAACAAACATAGTTTTTAGCTTCTGTTTCAGTGATGTGTATAAGGATCGTCACTTCTGGGGGCCATAAACTGTTAGAAGCTAATTCCTTAGCTACTACTTTTGTTCACCTATCCTCGAAATACTGAGTTGTTCTACTAAATGTTAACTCCACAACGGCCGTTACATGCAACCCTCTCATCCCTTTTAACACGGAATTGTATATCTCCGATAAATTAGTGGTCATGTTACCAGACCGATACCCTCCATCATATGCAAGGGCCTATTTTTCCAAGGGTTTATTTCCGATCCACTCTTTATATTTACCCTTTTTCATAGCACAAAATTGTTCATAACGAAAATCAAACTCACCCTTATTAATCTTGTATGCGATTTTTTTGAGCATTTTTTTTTGCACGAACATCTTTGAACTTGTGATTTAGATTACTCGCCAAGTGACGAACGCACCATCGATGGACTTCCAACAGGCTTTGGATATTCAGCTGCAACTGCTGCCAAAATACCTGAATGTCGGAAAGAGAGTATACATACTTCACGTTGCATCGTAACATATTTCTTTAGACGTTCAAGAAAAAACGTCCAAGAACGTATGGATTCGCTGTCGGCCAAGGCATAACATAACAGAAACAACTGATTGTTCTCATCATACGCAACCGCAATAAGTAATCTTCCATCATACTTGCCGTATAAATGGGTCACGTCAATACTAACAACGGGCATCACTTATTGGAACCCTACTATGGAACCCTAAATGCCCAAAATATCACATTGAAAGTTGCTTTGTTGTCGATTATTAACTTGTATTCAAACTCGACAATGGAACACGGGTTATTGTTTACCCACGCACCGAAAAGTCTCGGTAATGAGGTAAAAGCTGCCTCATGGGTTCCAAATAATTATTCAAGAATTTTCTGCTTAGCACGCCACGCCTTCCCATACGAAATATGGTGTCCAGTTTCCGAATGTATCAACGATTGAATCAATGCAATTTTGGTGTCTATGTCACTAAACACCATAGTGTATGCACGTCTTGACACGAAAGTGGAAGTGAGTTAACGGTGATTTTTTATCAGAATTCCGACTAGACAAGTATGTATTCCTAGCTTTCTGATCTCCTACATTTTACTACTTGAAATGAATGCCCCACGAAGATGTCACTTACACCCATCTTCAGCATATGCACATTTACGTGTCACCAATGTACTTGTGGTTCGATCAGTCTTATATTCTTTACCCTTCTTAATATGCCACATATCCACATCCATCAAAAGCTCTTCTTTCGATGCATACAACGCATTTAACATAAACTCCTGTTCTACCCCATATGAATTTCGTTGACTTGTTGACCAATCAGTGGAATTTGCCATAAGATCCGTATTAATATCTCCAAAACGTCGCATACCAAAATCTACATTTAAATTATCATCATCCGAGCTAGTACCACTATGATATGAGTCTTCTTCTTCTTCATAGTGTAGAAAAGAATCACGATCACTATATATGTCATTGTCACTGTCATCATCACTGGAAGTCTGTAACTACCACTATCACGAACTGTATCACGCATAGTCAAATGAGCGGTAGATGCAAAAGTTGAATCAGTCGCATGTTGTTTATCCTTTTCGCGTCGATAAGCATCCGGAACTTTTTTTTTCTCTTTACCATCGACATAAACCTCAACAGAATAGTAGTGCCCGTTCTTTACACCATTAATCATGGAATTAAGCATATCATCTTTTATAACTAAAACATGATAACGTGGAGGATTCGAGGAAATAAGACAAGGCCAAAGTATATTAAAACTAACCTCTCTTTCGATCCAATTACAATTTGCGCATATCTTATGTTTAAGTTCCCGAAGAGTTGTATTTTCCTTCGTCGTTTACATACCACTTTCTCCACCGATATAATCTCCCGCACCATTACTACCATTCGAAAATCTTCCACCATAATGATATAACTAATTAAATTTCATATTATCAAACCTAAAATAAAAAAGTTAATTCTTTTTTTTGGTCGATCGTTCCTCCCGGTCTAAAAGATTACATATCAACCTATACCTAATCTGGTAAACGAGTATTGCAAATCATTGCGATCCTCGTGATTGACCGCCGATTGCCTAGCACTCCGAGCCGCTCGGTCCGCCAAACCGTTCAGTCTTCGCGGCAGATATCTGAAGATCAAATTAATTCAATAATTAACCATAATTTATAAAAAAAATTATTATTCCAAAAAATTTAAGCTTCAATAACAAAATGCTCACATTTATCAATTATATCAACATGCATTAGATATACCACAATTGATAAACAAGCAAGTAATTATATCACATTCAAACAAAAACAAAAATAAAAAAAATAAACGTATATTAGAATTGAAATAAGAGGCAATTACCAATATCATCCTATAGGGAGGTAATATTGCCCATAAAAGTCATGTCTAGTATTAGAAACATAATTAGACAATAATACCCTTGACTAAATATTCCCACCAAACTAAATTTTTCCACCAAAAAATTCCAGTCAACTTCCGGCCAAAATTTTCCCGTCAAAATTTTCCGGCCAATTTTTTTTCCCACCAAAATTTTCCGGCCAATTTTTTTTCCCACCAAAATTTTCCGGCCATTTTTTTTCCCACCAAAATTTTACGGCCATTTTTTTTCCCACCAAAGATTTCCGGCCAAATTGTTTTTTCCATAAAAAAATTCACGTCAATTTTTTTCCCACCAAATATTTATGTTGTTATTTGGTGAGAAAAATCCCACCAAATTATATTGGGAAGTTTATATTTTTTGGTAGACAAAAATTTCCAATAAATTTGTAAAAAATACTCTTGCTTCATTCATTTAGTTCAAACCAGTCTCATATTTTGATATAAATTAGAACAGAGGAAATAAGTGATAGTGTAGTGAATGTTTTATCATAAGTTGCACATAAGCAGAAGTTGTTTGAGTTTTGAGTCTTGTTTTATTATACATTATGTATGTAAACAAAAGATATCAAAAATATTTAAATCAAATTAAATTTCTGAAATTTCAACCCAGAATGGATCACAAATTGCAATTTAGTCTCAGATTTCAAGTAATTAGGAAGTAGTATTGTCATTGTTTTCAAGACTTTAGCATCCTTCAAAATATAAGAGATCATTCCTAATTCATTTGTCACATCTCTAATTCCTTTAAGTGAGACTGTTTTAAGGGATAAAAGCAACTTGGGACTTTCTCAGGTTTGCTCCAGCATGTCTCCTCTGTGATTTTATCACATTCACAATCATACGGCTGCACCAACAATATTAGAGTATTAGTAATGTAAGAATTTTCCCTTTTCTCTCTATATACCTCTCCATGAGCTTTTACTCACCTTTACAACTTCAAGAAATTCTAATTTCTTGGATCCTTCAACAAAATTTGGCAGTGAATGTGTCCAACATGTGGCTAGCATAGCCAATTGAGATAGTTTCAAAAAGCTTGCGGAAAATCTTGCAGGGTGAATAGCCTTCACCAAAAGGTAAACAATAAATCAATGAATAACTAAAGTGTGTCAATGTCCTATAAACAATTCTAGAAAACTTTCATATAGTAACAATGCTTTCATTTTTTTTTCAAAGGATGCTAAATCAGATAAATGATAAAAGAATAAATAATTAAGAACAATTGACAATTAAATTTCTGAAATTTCAACCCAGAATGGATCACAACTCCACCAACAAGATTCTCGTATTCCACCTTCCAAAATCCGCCTTCTCAAATCATCGAAGCAAACTTCTCCTATACAAAATATTAAAGTACTATAAGAAATGCAAAATACTGTAGTGTACAAATTTCACAAAAGTTTCCCAAATGGTCCCTGGGCACCCTTTTACCGGTTTAGTCCTTGAACGTCTTTTCATGTGACATTTAATGGTAAAAAACTGACGTGGGACTAATGGGGAACAAGAATGAAGTTTGAGGACCATTTGTGAAAATTGTACTTGTGGAGGGAATCGAGGAATACTCTCAACCAAGTACTGGTACGATGCACGATCACCTGCAACTAATTCCTCTATTGCTGGAATAACCAAAAATGAGTAATAATCATACCTAAAGAACATCAATAAACTTGTATTAATAAGCCCCTAGTCTCAAATTCATATCATATAAAAACTTACAAATCCTTGAAAACAGGGACATCTACATGACTCAGTTCAAGGCAAAGGAATCTTCCTCCTTGTTTAAGCACCCTTAAAAAAGTCAGAAAACTCAAAATCACCTAATATAGTGTCTAAAATATTAAAATAAACGAAGTAAAGTGAAATAATATTTACCTGAGAGCTTCGGCAAGAGCTTTTTCTATCAAAAGAAACATTGACTAGGTATTCAAAACATGCTGCAACATCATCAATATCCCAAGCTGCTTCACCTATTAGCTTTCCGTTATCAATGGCTTCAAGCTTTTCTAATTGAGACAAATAAACAATAGCATTACACTTAGCTAGATTTAAACCAGACAATTTCTAAAATCAACAATCGGAAACGAATAATTTAACATGACATCATTCTAACACATATTTAATTTCGTTTGTGTTTCTTTGCAGTCGGCAAAAGCTCTGTCTTTGATCTGTTGAAATAAGTGTTTAGGACTGCTATTGTGATTTTACTAATATTATGTATGTATTTTAAATATTCAAATGTTTAAATATTCAAATTATATAGTCGTTAGCAGTTATTAGATTGACAGTTACATCTAGGTTTTATAAATACTGATGTCTGTAGTAACATTCTATTCATCAGATCAATAAATATTGTTTTCTTATACTTCTATATTACAACAATTGGTATTAGAGCAATCTTCTTAAGGGACCTGTGTGAGAATATGGAAGGCCAAACAAGTTTTTCATCAATTGCTCCGCCGGTGTTCGATGGAGAAAACTATCAAATCTGGGCAGTTCGTATGGGGACTTATATGAGTGCTTTAGATCTTTGGGATGTTATAATCCAACCATTGCACAGATAAAATTTCATAATGAAAAGAAAGCAAAAAAGGCAAAAGCATGTCTAATTGCAGCAGTCTTGCAAAGTATCATGATACGTATCATGACGCTAAGACAACAAAAGAGATTTGGGATTATCTCAAGAAATAATATGAAAGAAATGAGAAAATTCGTGGAACGCAAGTGTTAAATTTGATACGTGATTTTGAATTACAAAAGATGAAGAAGGGTGAGTCCATCAAAGAATATTCTGATAGGTTGATGAACATTGCAAACCTCTTCCAGAATCAAGGATTGTTGAAAAAATTCTGGTAACATTGCCAGAACAATTTGAAGCCACAATTTCATCCTTATAAAACACTAAGGATATGTCAAAAATCACTCTTATCGAATTGTTAAATTCTCTACAAGCACAAGAGAAACATAGAGCAATGAGACATGAGGGAGAACTTGAGGGAGCATTGACTGCAAAGTTTCAAGGTTCTGAAAATAAAAAAGGTCAAGAGGGAAGGCGTAATTATAATCCTTGTTCTCATTGTAAGAAGAAAGGGCACCCACCATTCAAGTGTTGGACAAGGCCGGATGCCCAGTGTTCCAAATGCAATGAGATGGGACATGAAACAGTTATATGCAAAACCTCAAAATGTTCAAAATGAAACAAGATGGGATATGATGCAATCATATGCAAAACAAAAAATCAACAATATGATGCTAATGCCCAAATTGCTGATGAAGATGAAGAGGATCAATTATTTGTCACAAAATGTTTTTCAAGCATTGAATCAAAAGAAGCTTGGCTCATTGCTAGTGGTTGTACTAACCACATGATATATGACAAAGAGTTGTTTAAAGAATTAAGGAGCACCAACAAATCAAAAGTTCGAATTGGTAATGGAGATTACATAGATGTCAAAGGAAAAGGTACAATTGCAATTTCTAGTTTCTTTGGCCCAAAGTATATTTCTGATGTGTTGTATGTTCCTGAAATCAACCAAAACTTGTTGAGTGTTGGACAATTAATTGAAAAGGGTTATAAGGATGTGTTTGATGATAAATGTTGTTTGATTAAAGATGCTTTTGGAAAAGACATGTTTTCAGTAAAAATGAAAGGAAAAAGTTTTGTTCTCGATCCGCAAAAAAAGGAACATAGTGCTTTTGTTGTCAAGAAGAATGTTACAGAGTTATGACACAAAAGGCTTGGTCATTATCATAATCAAGGAATTCTCTAAATGAAATCCAAAATGATGACCAACAATCTCCCAGAACTTGATGACAACATCGATAGTTGTAAAGCATGTCAGTTTGGAAAACAAAGCAAGAAACCATTTCCAAAAATACAAAGGCGAGCATCAAAGAAATTGCAACTAAACCGATATAGCAGGACCTCAAAGAACGCCTTCTCTGAATGGTAGTCTTTATTATGCTATATTTATTAATGATTTTACTCGTATCTGTTGGATATATTTTTTGAAACACAAGTCAGAAGTGGGGGAAGTGTTTTTCAAATTTAAATCCAGAGTTGAAAATGAGAGTGGTTGCAAAATTCAAACAATCAGATCTGACAATGGAAAAGAGTACACATGCGAATCATTTGATTAGTTCTGTGAGGAAGCTGGTATTCAACACCAATTGACTACTCCATACAGTCCTCAACAAAATGGAGTAAGTGAGAGGCGAAACAGGTTTATATTGGAGATGACACGTTGTATGCTACATGAGAAAAATCTTCCAAAACATTTTTGGGCAGAAGCCGCGAATACTGCAGTAGTTTTGCAAAATCGGCTTCTCTCAAGGGCAGTGATTAATAAAACACCTTTTGAAGCATGGTATGGCTATAAACCATCTCTAAAATTTCTTAAGGTATTTGGATGATTGTGTTTTTCTCATGTTCCTCAAGTTAAAAGGGACAAGCTAGACAAAAGAGCACTTCCTGAGATCTTCATTGGTTATAGTTCAGTTGCAAAAGCTTATAAAAAATTTCAACCACAAACTGGAAAAATTGTTATAAGCAGAGATGTGAACTTTATAAAGGAAGAAGAATGGAATTGGAATAGTGAAGATAACATTATATTAAAAGTGTCAAATACCAAGTTTCAAGAACAAAGCACGAATGATAAGGAAAATGAAATAATGGATGATGGTCCTATAAGAGGCACAAGGTTACTTTCTGAAATTTATCAACGTTGCAACATTGTTGTATGTGAATCTCCATATTATGAAGAAGCAAAGACAAATGAAAATTGGCTAGCCGCAATGAAGGTGGAGTTGTTCATGATTGAAAAAAAATAAAACATGGGAGTTGGTAGATAAACCTCAAGATAGGAAGGTCATTGGGGTTAAATGGGTTTTCAGGACCAAACTCAATGCCGATGGATCAATCAACAAACATAAAGCTAGGCTTGTGGTTAAAGGGTATGCACATATATTTGGTGTGTACTATCCTGACACCTTTGCCCCAGTTGCTGGACTTGACACCATCAGGATGTTGCTTGCTTTTGCTGCACAAATGAATTGGAAACTATATCAGTTAGATGTCAAGTCGGCTTTTTTGAATGGTATTCTGCAGGAGGAGATTTATGTAGAACAAGCAAAAGTCTTTGTAAAAGATGGAGAAGAAGATAAGGTCTATCTTCTCAAAAAGGCACTTTATGGGTAGAAACAAGCCCCGAGAGCATGGTACAGTAGAATTGATGAACACTTGCTCAGTTTGGGTTTTTCTAAAAGTCCTTCGAAATCAACATTATATGTCAAGAAAGATGAAGGGGGAATTCTTATAATCTCGTTATATGTGGATGATCTTCTTGTCACTGGAAATAACACAAGTCTTGTGGAGAATTTCAAGAAAGAAATAAAGAAAGCATTTGAGATGACAGACATGGGTTGATAAGCTTCTTTCTCGGAATGGAAATAAAACAAGGTGAATATGAAATTTTTATTTGTCAAAAGAAATATGCAAAGGAGATTCTAAAGAAGTTTAGTCTTGAAGAATGCAAAGAAATGAACACTCCCATTAACCAAAAGGAGAAACTTTGCAAAGAAGATGGAGCGGAAAAGATAGATGAAATATACTATAGGAGTCTAATTGGTTGTTTAATGTATCTAACAGCCTCTCGACCTGACATGTTAATTGAAGTGAGTATTTTATCTCGATTCATGCATTGTCCCAGTGAAATGCATCTAAAAGCTGCAAAAAGAGTAATTCGCTATGTAAAAGGAACTTGTAATTTTGGAATCAAATTCACAAAAGGAAAAACATTCACACTGGTTGGTTACTCGGATAGTGATTGGGGAGGATGTTTTGATAATATGAAAAGCACATCAGGATATTGTTTCACTTTCGGTTTAGGTGTTTTCTGTTGGGGCTCGAAGAAACAAGATACAGTTGCTCAATCAACTGCAGAAGCAGAGTTTGTGGCTGCAACTTCCGCTGTAAATCAAGCTTTATGGTTAAGAAAAATATTGTTTAATCTTCATTTTGAGCAAAAAGAAGAGACAAAAATATTTGTTGATAATCAAGCAGCCATTGCTATCTCTCACAATCCAGTGTTCCATGGAAAAACTAAGCATTTTAACATAAAGTTGTTTTTCTTAAGAGATGTGCAAAAGGATGGAGATGTTGTTCTTCTCTACTGCAACACTGACAATCAAATTGCAGATATCTTTACCAAGCCATTGCCTGTCACAAAGTTTGAGTTTCTACGCAGTAAGCTTGGAGTTTGCAGTTCCTAAAGCAAGGAGGGGTGTTGAAATAAGTGTTTAGGACTGCTATTGTGATTTTACTAATATTATGTATGTAGTTTAAATATTCAAATGTTTAAATATTCAAATTATATAGCCGTTAGCAGTTATTAGATTGACAGTTACATCTAGGTTTTATAAATACTGATGTCTGCAGTAACATTCCATTCATCATATCAATAAATATTGTTTTCTTATGCTTCTATATTACAACATGATCTACTAGGCATTAGTTTAGATAGATTAACCATTCTAGGACATGAAGATCGATTTTCGAGACTTTTCAAAGACCCTTTACAAGGAAACTTCCTAATGCTCTTATGTTTTCTAGCCTTGTCACACCTTAGAATATATATTCCTTCGGAGAAGTCAATCACGAGGCTTATACCGCAAATTAGATCAAAACAGTTGATGAATACTATTGACCTTGCATACAATATAGACATTGAATGGGACAAGTCTCTTTCAGTAATCTTAACAACAATCGAGACTTTCTCATTCAGAAAAGAAGAAGAATCATCGATTTTTACGCTCAATTTATTAGAACTTACCTCAATGAATCTTGTTGCAGGTCCGATTTTTCCTATTGCAGGTCCGATTCTCTTACGCTGATGATGGGAGCGGTGTTGATTGCGGTGGTGTTGGTGGCGGATCTAGAGAGAAGATGAGAAGCGGATGTTTTTTTTTTTGCTTTGTTCTAAATTTCTAATGAGATATAGATATTTTAGGGGTAAAAGAGGAAGTATAAGTTTTTAGGGACTTTTATAGACAATATTATTAAGGAAATGGGTGAGGGATATTATTATTAATTTTGTGACTTAGATAGTAATTTTCTCTTAAAATGACAAATAGGTGAGTAATATTTTTATTGTGTTGCTGATGGGCAGACACCATTTGAATTTAGTCTTGTTGGGGCCATACCCCAATAATAGGGGTGGACTTGTTTTATAAATAATTTTGTTGGTATTATTTGTCCTTGGGTCCGTAGTAGTATTCAAAACATGTAAACGCTGTAAAGCCGGTGAGAGTCCGTTCCCATGACAAACATGGGTATGATAGTTAAAAACCTAACTAGAGAATTAGAAAGTGGAGGTAAAAAATAATTTTTGAAACTAGGATGTATATTATAAAGTTTGGAAAACGTTGGATGTGGATTGTATTTTCCTTGCAATAAAAATATTAAACTGGTAAGGGATTTTATGAGGTGAAAGAATGTAGGATACAAGAATTATCAAAGAAAATTTCTCTTGAAAATATCTGGGATAAACTATTGAAAACTTTCATTCCTCTTACCCCCTTAAAGACATTATTTATTGAAATATTAAATGGTGACTATAGTGTGAAATCCGCTTATCACATTCTAAAAGAAGAAAAGGATAATGAGGAAAAAATCAAAAACTCATCCAATCCTTCAACCTCTACTACTATTGACCAAGTATTTGGAACCTAAAAGTCCCAAATAAAATTAAAAAATTTATGTGAAAGGCAGTGAAAATTTCTATAAAAGAAGAGCATGTGAAACAAATATTTGTGCTATTTGTAATGAACAAGTTGAAACTATTGAGCACCTAATTTTTGAATGCCAGTGGACTAGAGCTGTATGGTTTAACTTCAAATCTAACATTGAGGACGAGCAACCAGTGCTCATTGAAAATTGACACTTGGATGGCTCATATAAAACCCGTTTGGGATTGATTATGTTGAAGCTAAAAGCACTTTTTGATTAAAATTTTAATATTTGTAAAAAATATTAAAATATATTTTGACATCTAAAATCACTTTAAGTGATTATTTTAATAATCACTAATCTAGTGTTTTTCTAAAAAGTGATTTTTAGAGTCTAAAATATTACTATGAACCTAAAATCACTTTAAGTGATTATTCTGAAAAGCAATCCCAAACGGGCACATAATCCTCAGTAATAATACAAAAAACTGTCTAGCTTAGTATATAATAACTCTCTAGTTTGTAAACAAAAAGTCAGAATATCATAAACTTATAACACCTGATAATCGTGCCTGAATTTTGCTTAGTATATAATAAAGTCCCACAAAATTAAAATGTTTCAACATTGATTTTCACTAAACAATAAAGAAAACCATAATTTTCTGCCTTAATGCTTCTTCATATCTTCATCTTCATTCTCGCTCCAACAGCACTGTAGAGTTGACCTTGGTGACCCACAGCTACTACCCAAGCTAGTAAAACCATGATAAATAATCGATCCTCCATTTCCAAGCTCCTCAAAGCTTTTTTCACCACAGATATATCCTTCCACATCCAAATTAAACTCAGAATCAAGCTCTTTTCCAGCTACATTAGCATGCAATGCTACAGAAAATGTACTCGGGTTGAAACAAACTAAAACCCTCTCAATCAGCTGGATCAAGTCAAAGCTTTTGAAATCATACCCAGCAGCTTCAAAACTCGCATAGCTAAAACCATCTTCAGGTGTCACGTGAATGGTTGAAATAGCATCTCCTTCAATAGAGTTCATTGAGTACCCACAAGGATCGAATTCAAAATCACATATCTTTGAATTCGGAAGAATCTTTCTAATTCCAGAAAGTTCAGTCATGAGAGCTGCATTGCTTGATTCAGTTTTGTAGAATACAGATGCAGAGTTTCTATCTAAACCAGTCATACACATTTCTAGAGTATATACTGGACTTGAATAATCCATGGATTCAGTAGAAGCAGAGTATACATGCCATTTCTGCTCTTTTTCAGCATCACCCATTACATAAGCTTTACTTCCAGAACCTAATTTTCCAAAGTAGCTATCAAGAATGGCTACTTCTTCAGAGAAGTTACGATGTGGAAAAGGCTGAGCTTCTGGGGCGATGAAACTTCCACGTGTGTATTTCACAGACTTCACCTTAAGGTTAATGGATTCAGAAAGTTTAAGGATAGGTGGGATTGAGAGTAGCAGTTTTGTAGTCCCACATGTTTTGATGATGATCTTGTAAGAGTACACGAAAAGGCTTGATTCTGAGAGCACATAAGAATCGAGTTGAGCATTTGACAAGGATGAAACGATTGTGCATTCAGCAGGTTTGAGTATTTCATCAATTTGGTCTCTAGATAGAGAACGAAGTCCATAGCCTTCAGGATCTGAGAAAATTCCAGGCATGGAAAATGAAATTTCGAGCCTTTTTTCATAACCTTCGAAACCAATAGAAGAGGTTTGAGAGGCCATTTTATATTCAGTAAAATTTCAGGAAAAGTTGTGGTTTAGAATTGAAGAGTAAAGAGAGGAGAGAATAAAAGAATGAACGTATATCGAAAGAACTAATTCTAGAATGAACTACTACTACTTAAGAAAGTAGGTATTGCACGGATTAAGAAATCTCAGGATGGCTTCCTAGCGCACTGTAAATCAGAAAAACATCAGAAAAACATTGTTAAATTCAGGCTAATTATAGGTAAAAAAAGTAAAAAAAGGTAAAAAAATGGAAATAAAGAAGCAAAAAACTCACGTTAGAGTAAGCAGCTGATTTGAATTTTTGAATTCCTCCTAGTGGTCGAACGTCTTCAATGCTGTAACCGAGGGGAGCTTCATATGACAAGGAATTACTGCTACACTTTTTCGTACTTTTAGACTCCATTAGTACAGTACATTCAATTTTTTGCCTGTTAAAAAACATAAAATAAAATATTAGAACCAGTTGCAATTTAACAGATTACTAGCAGATATTGCTATGCATAATGGACCTGCCTATTGATATCAAGGTTATTGCTCCATTTAGAGATCTAATTTGGTAGTTTAAAGATTTAAACGAGAAAAACACAAAAATAAGCCCTAACCTAAAATTTTATAATCAAATTTATATAATTCATTTCATACGATATGATTTTCTAAGCAAATTGATGAAATAGTATCACTCTAGAATGAACAGGAGCATAAAAGACAATTTCTTAAGAAAAAGATGGATAAAACAAAAAGATTTCCTTGGATTATTCTAAAAAAATCAGATTTAGATATATTTTCAGATGCTTAATCGATCTCATAAATAATAGTTCTGTACAGATTTGGTGTTATAAATACATATAACATATATATTATTACGGAACGCAGAATCAAACTGTGAGTATATGAATGAAGAACTTACAGCGTATGTGAAGTGTATGGGATGCTATTGAGATTAGAGATCTGATTGTGGGTAGGAAAAAACCCTAATTTAATGGGAGCTTCCTAGGCTATGAAACGGGAATGAAACTAAGGAAGAAAGAAGGGTTCAGAAAAATGTGAGAAATTAGCAGAAGCTGTGATGTAAATTATTTATTGTGGCTACGTATATTTATAGGAGGCGTGAAAAAAAACTAGTGGCTTTAGATTACGCCACCTGTTTTTTGATTTACCGTCTTGCCCTTACTTATACTTGGATGAGAAGAACTCCTGCTTCTAACTACTTCTGTATGTGGACTACTTTACTCGTGACTTCTGTGTGGACTTATTTGCCCTTCGTGTGTGGTCCAAGTTCTTTCCTAAGAAAACGAAAAAGAAAACAAGAAAGATTTTTTATTTTTTGTCAACTCGAAAACAAGAAAGATCGCTAGGTTGTTTTGTTTACTCCCTCCGTCCCAAAAATAATGTCCACTTAGCATTTTCACACAGATTAAGAAATGTCATTATTGAACCCTACATGTACAAAAATACCCCTAATAAATGTCATAATGCACACCTATTCCTATGCCTAGGAAAATGCAATCAAGTATAAAATAATAATTCAAATAATTATAAATTAAAAGAAAAGTAGGGGTAATAAGGGAAAAAAATAGAAAAAGTTGTCTTGAAATGGAAAGTGGACATTATTTTTGGGACACCACATTTAGTAATGTGGACATTATTTTTGGGACGGAGGGAGTACTATTTTTGTGGTGTTTGAAAGAAAATCCTTTATCGCCCAAAAGAAAAAGAAAAATCTTCTATACTATCTTTTTAACTGAATTTTTAAACTATTTTAGTTTTAAGGTATGTGACCATTGTTGACTCTTTATGTGTTGTCTTTGTCTTTAGTAAATAAATTTAAAATTAACATAAACATCTATCTATATTATATTACAAGCTTTTTTTTATAAGTGGTGGCCAGGATCGATTCTGGCCAAACATAAGTGGTGGCCAGGATCATTTCTGGCCCCACCTGACATTAATAAAAAAAAAAAAAACAAATGCCGAAGGCAAAAACAAAAAAAGAAAACAAAAAACCCCATTCCATGTCTGGAACCCTCTCTTTTCGAAACCCTACTGTTTCGCCTCTCTTCTTCGTCTCTCCACACTCGCCTCATCACCGCCACGACCTTTCTCGCCGGTCCAGGAAAACCGCCTTTATCCAGCGCAGCTCGAGGATCGCCGCTAGCCTCTTCATCGACATCACCATCCACATCATCACTCACCCACCCAACCCTCTCTCTAATAGCTTACGAACGAGACAACCCACCCACCACTGAAGGCCTCATCTCCACCGAGCCGCTCTCCTCTGCTCACCACCACCACCGTGGAACATCGCACCAAGTCGCTCTTCTTTAGCACAAGAAAACCCAGCGACCTTGGGTTCCAATCTCCACCATTAACGCCTTAGTGCCATTCACCACCATTTAAATTAAATCGATTTTGAACTTATTGATAGACTTTAAAATCCCGTTTCATTTTGTTTATCTAAGGTCAGCTCTTCTATCAATCTCTATATAAATGTTGTATCTTTGTAATTGATAATAAACAGGTTTTAATTCGATGATGTTTCATTGATAATAAACAGGTTTTAATTCGATGATGTTTCGGTATATCATAGATCCTGATTCAGAAATTGTGGTTTTATGCAGAGAAAAGAACCGTGAAGGACTTGAAACTTCCACCAGCTTTAGTTACAACGTCACGGGGAAAGGTCCAAGGACGTTCATGATTCATGGAGAGTTGCGACATCGAACGGGCTCATTGATACCACAAGATGGTCAAACCGCAGTGTATTCTCAGTTGTATATTTATGACCCTGCGCAGGCCTTAGACGCTCGCGTTAAAAGAAATAATACACTAAGCGAAGAAGTATTACGTATAATCCAAGACTGTTTGACACGGAACAACCCATTTCCTGCAAAATTCAAACACGCACAAAAAATCTTAAGTGATGAAAGTATCGCGTTTCGTAATATTCCAGCATCTCTTCGATACACTTCGACAACCGATAAGAAAAGATATAATCTTCCAACCGCAGAGGAAGTGGCTGTGATCATACCGGGAGATGGAACTGAGATATGTTCGAAGAGAGACATTATTCTCCATCTGAAAGCCGATAATAAGTTTATGCAGATCAGTGAAACACATCCATGCTATCTACCTTTGCATTATGTTGTTTTGTTTCCGTACGGGGAGCTTGGATGGGAACCTAATTTCAAGCAGTGGAATCTTAATAAAAATGAACATTCAGATCTAAGGATGACTCAGTTGGAGTACTTCAGCTATCGTCTCTTCCAACGTCCTACCGAATATTCCACTATTTTAAGAGGAGGGAAACTATTTCAGGAATTTTTGGTAGATGCATGGGCCTCAACAGAGCAGAATCGCTTGAATTACTATAAGTTGAATCAATCAGCATTCCGCGTTGAAGTTTATGGTGATCTTAAAAAAGCCAATGTGGATGGGTTGCTTCCAAGTGATGTTGGTAAGCGGGTAATACTTCCGTCTTCTTTCAGTGGAAGCACAAGAAACATGCATGAAATATTCCAAGACTCCATGGCTATAACCCGCTACAACCAACATCCAGATATCTTTCTTACTATGACGGCAAATCCGAATTGGCCAGAGATTACCTCAGCTCTACTTCCTCACCAAAGTGTATATGATAGACCTGATTTAGTGGCACGCGTATTTGAGCTGAAAAGAGCACGTCTGCTGAAAGTAATCTCTGAGGGGAAGGTGTTTGGAAGGCAGGTTGGAAAAGTTTTGACAATCGAATTTCAGAAGAGAGGTCTACCGCATATGCATATCTTAATATTCTTGGCAGGACCAGATAAAATCCGAACAAGTCTGCAAGTAGATGATCTGGTATGTGCTGAATTTCCGGATCCGGACAATGACCCCGAACTCTTTGACACCGTTAAAAGGTGCATGGTGCATGGACCATGTGGCGTACGAAATGTTAGTGTACCATGCATGGAGAACAAAAAGTGTTCAAAGAAGTATCCAAGAGAATTTGTCGATACCACGACGATGGACCAAGACGGGTATCCGATTTATCGTCGTCGTAATGATGGTCGTGTTTTCGACGTGAGAGGGTCTGAAGTGGATAATAGGGATGTAGTACCATACAACCCATACCTTTCCAAGTTGTTTGATTGTCACATAAATGTTGAAGTCTGTGCGGGAATAAGGTGTGTTAAGTACATCCACAAGTACATATACAAAGGTCATGATCGTGCAACGATGGTGTTGGGTGGAGATGAGATTCAACAATATCTTGACTCCAGATATATTGGACCGCATGAGCCAGCATGGCGTTTATTTCGATATCCTTTACATGAAGAAGTCCCAAATGTAGTACGATTACATCTTCATTTGCCAGGGGAACATCAAGTTGTGTTTGATCCGAAAGAATCTATGGAGTCGATTGTTTCCAATGCCAGTGCTAAAACATCAACCTTGACGGGATTTTTTGAGTGTTGCGCTAAATATGAATACGCGTGTGAATTCACATATCAGGAATTTCCGCAACATTTTGTTTGGAATAAAAAGGATAAGATCTGGACGATAAGAAAACAGGGTTTCGCTATTGGACGCATGTACTTTGCTAATCCTAATTGTGGTGAAAGATTTTATCTTCGTTTGTTGCTCACTGTTGTCAAAGGTCCTAAGTCTTATGAGTGCTTACGTACTTTCAACGGAGAATTGTTTGATACATTTAGGTTAGCGTGCGCAGCTAGAGGTCTATTAGAGGACGATGGTGAATGGGTGGAATGTTTGAAAGAGGCTTCACATATGAAAACTGGACATCAGTTAAGAAGGTTATTTTCGGTCATATTAACTCAGTGTCATCCACTTCATCCGCACGAACTGTGGAAAAGTTATTCCGTGCATATATGCGATGATCTTGCAAACAAGATTCGTACATTGTATGAAATTCCCAATCCCACAGAAAAAGACGTGGAAGACTACGGTCTATATCTAACAAATGAATTGTTGATGGAATCCGGAAAACAATTAACTGACTTTCCGCCTATGCCGCAATCAACACGAAATTGGGGCTCCTTTGTTGAAAATCGATTAATAAGGGAACATTTACAACTACAGAGGGAGGCGAAAGAAATGGATGCCAACATTAATGTTGCGCGACTGAACACTGCACAAAGACGTGCATACGATAACATCACTGACTCTGTGTTTAATAACAAAGGGGTCACTTTCTTCTTGAATGGAGGTGCTGGAACTGGAAAAACATTTTTATACAATACAGTTTCAACGAAATGTCGTAGTCTGGATAAAATTGTCATTAATGTAGCTTCATCGGGTATCGCATCTTTATTATTGATTGGAGGTCGAACGGCACATTCGACATTTTCAATACCACTGGATATAAATGAAGATTCGGTTTGTCATATTTCTACTCAATCCATCCAGGCCGATTTGATACGAAAAGCAAGTGTCGTAATTTGGGATGAAGTTCCGATGCAAAATCGAAATTGTGTTGAAGCCGTTGATCGGACCTTACAGGACATACGCAAAAAATGGGAAGCCATTCGGTGGCATCACTGTTGTTCTTGGAGGTGATTTTCGTCAGATCTTACCAGTTGTACCAAAAGGTTGTCGCGAGCAGATAGTTGGGGCCTCGTTAAGGCGTTCAATACTTTGGAAAAATATTCATGTGCTCACGTTGGATGTTAATATGCGTCTCAACGACTCAATTAGCGGGAACTCTGATTTTGCCGAATTCCTACTAAAGGTATATGAAAGACATCTATTTTTTTTACAACACTTTTTAAATGTGCTCATAATTTTATGTTTCTTTTTGTAACTATTCTAGATTGGCTCTAACCCAGAGGACTCTATGGAGATCCCAACAACAGTTCGCAAGTGCAAAGACTTGAGCAATCTCATATCTACTACTTATCCCCGACTCCATGACCGTGGAACTGTAACTCACACGTATCTTAATGAGCGCACTATACTCTCCCCACAAAATTATGATGTTAGTGAGATCAACAGCCTCGCACTTGCGATTTTCCCTGGAAATCAACAGACGTATCTTGCAGCTGATACTATGCATGAAAAGGATCAAGTAGATAAATCTATAACGAGTCGATATCCAAACGAATTTTTAAATTCATTGAATCCGAGTGGATTACCTCCCTTCAGATTGGATTTGAAAGTTGGCGCTCCTATCATGTTGTTAAGAAATATTGCGCCAAAGGACGGATTGTGTAACGGCACAAGGTTGATGGTCGTCAGGTGTTCGACGCGTGTCATTGAAGCTATGATTTTGAACGGTGATAAATCTGGTCATTTGGTATTCATTCCAAGAATATCTTTGACGCCTTCTTCTTCCGATATACCTTTAAAGATGACCAGGAGGCAGTTTCCCGTTCGTTTATGTTATGCCATGACAATCAATAAATCACAAGGTCAATCTGTGAAATTTGTTGGAATCGATTTGCGCATTCCTGTATTCAGTCATGGTCAACTCTATGTTGCTTTATCTAGATGCACGAGTTATGATCGCATAAGTTTGCTTCTGCCTGAAAATGATCAAACCACGACTAATATTGTGTACCCAGAAATTTTGATTTAGTGTATCCTAAAGGTATGCGATTAGTGATTAAGTGTATATTAATGTTCGTCTCATTATAATATAACTAATATTGTGTATTTTCAGGTTTCTCCAATGGGATGATATGTGTACGTTGCCACAAAAATCCTTTTCTAGAGTTATGACTTCTTTGTATTCCAGTTAACATTTGACGATGTATGATTGAAACATTTCAGTTTTGTTAAAATGTTGAATAGTTTTTTTTAAAGCATTGCCTGTATGTTTGATAAATTATACACTAATGTTATGATTATTTGTGTTGCTTTCATATTCAATATGTGTAATAACCTTAATTTTGTTTATTTATATTGCTTATAATAACTTTCAAATTATATTGTGAACGTGATACATTATTTGGTAATTACGGGATTAAGTGACACATTCTATTTAATACACGATTGATTTGTTTTTTCCCGAAGTGACTTCAGGCACGGGTTTTTCTAAGACTATATCGTGTTCTTAAATATAAATTTACATTCGAATTTTAAATTGTTCGAAGTGGCTTCAGACACGGGCAATACCTAGTAAACAATACATCAAACTTAGTATATAACAATAAAAAGCACACACCATTGGGACTAGCTCAATAGTCAGGATCTGTCTCTCAACTAGGAGGTACAAGGTTCGAACCCCCTCATCCTTGTTATTTATTGAGCCCTAACCTATTTCTGATTAAATGAGAGTATGCATGAGGAAACGTGTATATTTCCTATAGGCGTGAATGACTTTTTACTTTTGGAATCTATACATCCTCCTCCAAGCTTCAGTGACATTGGGCGAATTATCCAGTTGATTCTTTCTTAAAATTGTTAATTTAGACATCACCTAAAAATCAATCACCTAAATAATATTTATGATAAGTATTCTCGATCATATCGTTCTTTCCTATGTCCAAATGTTCAAAAAATTGTAAATAGATCTTGTTGATTCACGAATGAAGAAAAGAGTTATAAAAAATATAAAGGGTAAAATATAGCGCGAAAATCACAACAAATCACCAAACTTATAATAAAAATACATCAAAATCAGCTAACGAACCATGCTCGAATGAACTGTATCCCTTAAGCCCTTCAATCAGGGAGCTTTCACTCTGTCACCTTCAATGCCATCCCGCCAAAAAGCCAAATCAAGTAGAATGGTCAGGTCAGCTCTCTTCAAATGCCCCATTTGCTTGACTTGGCCTTAGAGGCTCGGCACTTCTCTTATGAAGGCCCCCTCTCGTAGTTGTAGTGCGGGGTTGGTTTTTTGCTTAGCTGCCTGTCCCACATCCCTTTCTTTGGCAATAAAGAATCAAAGGAAAATCTTTCAGAAAACGAGCATACGATCGTACTTGCATCAGACCCTCACTTCACGTCTTCTGACAGCGGTTAGAACGACAATGACAGTCGATTTATCCTCTGATTCCTATCGAGTTACCCAAAGGCATTCTCTTCTTTCTAATTGTGCTCGTTGGGGCATTAAGCCTAAGGTCAATCTGACCCTTGTCGTAGGCTCTCCATTCGTCTTTCTTTTGGCGTGACTGATTTTCTATCAATATCGGGTGATAAAGAAGAGAATACCGTAATGGAATGGACGAGGCCTATTCTTATCTCTTCCCCCTCATCTAGTTCCTAGTTTCTAAACTAATAATGAATCTAGCTATGAGGGATTCCTCATCTCATACATTAGGGTCGAAACGAAAGAAGAGTGGATAGACTTTGAGACCTCAACTTGGATTTTTGATTGCTTCTCTGGTTGATTGATTGATTGAAGACAAACATACAGACATTTACAAAGTGACACAAATCCATTTCTGCTTTCATTTCATTTTCTGCGTTGCACTTGGGTGGGACCCTTTCTTTCGTCCCTGCCACCTACCAGGTAAAAGAGTAATCATCCTCCACCGGTTTGGTAACAACTTTTACAATATCAGGCCTAGATTTTTAAAAACGATTTGCCCACCAATTCATGGTAGACCAATGAGGTATCTTATCCGCGTTAGTGCAAATTATTGTTGTTCTTTTTCGACATGAACAAGGAATCAATGGATAATAAGAACTATATATCAAAAGATTGTATTTACTATTAGAAGCAATTTTTTTCGTCCTGCTATGAGAATTCCTTTATATCTGGTAAAAGTGGATATCTTCTAGTGAGAGTCTTCCTATAATACCACCAACTAGGGTTGCACACGAAAACCACAAAACCGCTCAAAACCGACCCAACCCAACCCGAAAAAACCAACCCGCACAAACCATGGTTTCTTATGGGCCCAAATTATTTTTTTAGGTGGTATTGGTTTGGTTTTCGGTTTAGGAAAAGCCCAAACCGCCGGTAACCGACCCAACCCGCAGTTTGGACCTATATATATATATATATATATATATATATATATATATATATATATATATATATATATATATATATATATATATATATATATATACATATTATATGTATGTATAAAAGAGGTGAGATAAAATATCCCACTTCATTTCACTCGGCTCTTACACGTTTTACTCTCTCTCTCTCTCTCTCTCTCGTCTCATACACGAAAAGGGGGCTAAAAACCCTAGCATTTTCACCTTCTCTCTTCGCTACTCTCTGAAACCCATCCCTTCAACCATCAATCACCGTTTGTCCATGGCTCCTTTTGTACTTTGCATTAATTATTTGGAGGGTTTACAACAACCTTTGAGGTCCTCATTTAATGTTCGTGACTTCTCTCATGATGGTTGTCACCTCTGATTTACGAGCTTACCATTGTTAATTGATTACGTCATGGTTAATACTTTATGTTATGGTTAATGTCTTATTGATATATGGGGTTTTCTATATTTGTATAAAAGGCCGAGTTAGGGTTCGTGTTCTACAAAACCCCCTTTTCCAGGTTTGAGTATTCACTATCTTATCTCATTCGTCTCTTCTTCAATTCTTGTACTCTTGTACTCTATTTGAACATCTATGTTATTGTACTGGATTTTCGAAAACAAAATTAGTTTGTTTTTATATATTATGATTATTACTAATTTCTTTTTTTTATTTGTGTTTGTGTTTTGCAGATTAATGAGTATGGAGGATGAATCTGAATCCATCCTTGATCTTACTTTACAACCCACTCAAGGTGTTGATCAAACACCTGTTGGTAACTCTTTTGATACACTTAACACTCGCCCCTCTAGTAGTAAACCCCCTGTCCCTAAAAAATCTAAGAAATAAACCTCTGATTGTTGGAAAAACTTTGAAATTATTACTTATGAAGATGGTAGCATAAGATCAGTTTGTAAATATTGTGAACGTTCATATGCAGCTAATTCTAGAAAGCATGGTACAACTAACATGAATAATTACATTAAGCTTAGAAGATGCCAAAAATATCCCTTTTATCCTCCAATAGAAGATGGCCAAACTTTGTTGAATTTTAAGAAATCTGATGAAGGAAAGAATGTAGTTGGAACTTATGTGTTTTCTATTGAAACTTGTACTAAGGCCCTAGCTGAAATAGTCATTATAGATGAGCTAAGTTTAAGATTTGTGGAAGACATTGGTTTTAAAAAAAATTGTAATGTAATGCAACCCAAATATAAAACTATACCATCTAGAATGACCATTATGCGAAAGTGTATGACTATATATGAAGAAGAAAAGCTTAAGTTGAATTTTTTTTGTAAAATATGACAATTAGTTGGACCACTGATACATGGATCTCTAACCAGAACTTGAATTATATGTGTTTGACTGCCCATTATGTGGATTCTGATTAGAAATTAAATAAAATAATCATAGTGTTTTTAAAGTTGAGGATCATAAAGGTGAAACAATAGGTAGAAAAGTAGAAGGAAATCTTATGGATTGGAATATCAATTCATATCTTACTTTGATAGTTTATAATGCTTCTTCTAACACTGTGACAATTAAGTATTTGGTGAAAGTTGCAGGCGAAAAACCAGAATCTCTTCTTAAGCATGAATTTCTTCATGTAAGGTGTTGCGCTCACAATTTGAATCTTATTGTAAAAGAGGGTATAGTTGAGTTAGATGCTTGTATCAAAAATATACGAGAGGCAGTTAAATACGTTAGAGGCTCTCCTTCCATATTTAGAGCTTTTCAGAATTTTGTGACTTTGTGTGGGGTTGAATGTAAATCCAACTTGTGCCTTGATGTTCCTACAAGATGGAATTCTACTTATAAAATGCTTGAGTGTGCTGGAAAATTGGAAACTGTATTTGCACGAATGGAAGTGGATGATACTTCTTATACAACACACTTTAATGAGGCTTTAAGAAATCCTCCAAACATAATTGATTGGGAAAATTCGAGGTGTTTTGTTGAGTTATTGAGGTTGTTCTACATTTCCACTAAGAAACTAAAAAAGTGGTGCCTTATTTGTTACAACAAATATCTTCTTTGATGAAATAGTGAGAATCTGGGAAAAAATCGTGGAAATGTGTGAAAATGAAAATCCAATACTTAGTAAAATGGCAACTGAGATGAAAAAAAATTCAACATATATTGGGGAGTTAATAGTATCAACATCATACTCTATGACAGTTGCTTTAGATCCAAGGAAAAAAATGAAATACCTTCAATGCTACTTCAGTTTTATGTATACACCTGCTGAAAGTGAACTATTGCTCACTAAGGTGAAAGATGCTTTAACAAGGATGTTTAAAGCTTATGAAAAAGCTGCTACTCCTACTAGTTCAACTAGTGGTGAAGTGGGAAGCTCTACTACAAGCATAGTTGAAACTCCTTGTGTTCTAGGTGGTAGATTTCAGTCTTTCATGGCTAAGAAACACCCTTCTAAAGGATCTAAATTAGATAGGTATCTAAGAGAAGATATATAAGAGATGACTTCTAATTTTGACATTTTAAATTGGTGGAAAAGTAATTCTATGAGGTTTAAAATGTTATCCCAACTTGCCAAACATGTGTTGGCTGTTCTAGTTTCAACTATGGCATCTGAATCAGCCTTAAGCACTAATGGGAGAGTGCTTGATCAATTCAAAAGTTATTTGTCCCCTAAAACTGTTGAAGCCTTAATTTGTACTCAAAATTGGCTCAGATCTTCTCTTCCAATTAATCTTGGAACATCAAAACAACTTGTGGAAGACTTGGAAGCTGAATTGGGTAAATTTTCAATACTTAACTTTTTTTTTGCAATTTGCGAGTCTAACTTGGATTGTTTTATGCTATCTAACTTGAATCTTTTTTCTTATGTAGATTATTATAGTTTAGATGAATTAAGTTTGAGCGACACTTCCCAATCCAATCTAACTGATTCAATGAATTAGCCAATAACCTTATGTAAGTTATAAGTCAGTTTCATACTTAAATGACTTGCATTTCACTATACCAATGCATATAGACTAAAGATTGCAACTCATGAGCTTCCTATGATGCAATTTAGGTGAATTTTAATTTGTACATGTGGTTTTTTATGTACAATTAAGTTGAGGAAGTAATTCATTTGAGATGGCATTCTTTTGTCATGCATTTGTTAGTTGAAAATTGTAGGTTGTTTTATAAAACTGACCAAGTCCCTTGTCCCTAAATTTAAAGTGCATGTGATGATTAACAAACTAATCTGAGGCACTAATTAATGTCCAATGATGATATAATAATCAGAGAATTTGAATTTCTTAATTCATTTCAGCATTACATTATTTAAACTAGAATTTGGAACTAAATATTGGAGGCATTGTACAACTCTTATGAAACAGGAATGAAATGGAATTTTGGAAGTTGGAATGTAGTGAATAAAGAGCTTAATATTTGTATCTTCAAACTCGACTCTTGGAATTGGAAATCAATGTTGTAGTTTGTTTTTGGAAATGTTTGCTTGCATTTTGATTTTGGATGTATTATTCTGTAATTCAATTTCAAACAACTTTGGTGACTTGGCTATGTAATATCTTAATCTGTTTGATTTTGGTAGTTTGAAAAGTTCTAATTTGTGATTCAAGGTTGTTTATTCTTGTATTTGGTAATTCAAGTAATTGATGACTAGATATGAACTTGAAATGTAAGTCATGGTTTAGTGGGTTTAAAGTGTCTTTAATTGTTTGTGTATTATTTCAAATTTTCAAGGACCAAATACTAAATAATCAAATTTAACTCGAAACCAAACCAAACCAACCCACAAAAACCGAAAGCGCACCCGCACTTGAGAAACCATGACAAACCAACTCGCACCCATTTAACTTGGTGGATTGGTTCTCGGTTTTCAAAACCAAAAGACCGCATGTGCGGTATGGTTATTGACTAGGGGGCAATGGGTCGGGTACCCGACCCGTGTGCATACCTACCACCAACCTCCCTTCCTCTGGTAGGTTGTATACGGAGAGATCTCTTCTCAAGTCTTCTAAAAGCTCCTGGGGTAAGGCTCACCGAGGTCATTAGCACTATGCATAGATTCCTTATAAGTTCGAATCTGTTAGATGAAATCTGCTGAGTGGCAATAAAATACTCCTCATTACTCACTTAGATGGAGGATATCACTAACTGGGGCTTCTATTCCACCCAAGGGCTAGGACAAGATTGGCAAGCCGCGTTGGCTTAAGTCCTATTCCGCAAACAGAGAGGTTCTTTTGAGATGGATGGCGCTTCTATGATCCATTGACCCACCACTCCGAATCAGGAAGGAGGCTTGGAGTACTATCATATAGCCAGTGCTACGTCTTTACTTGAACCACTATTTCATTTGATTTAGTGACTAAACGCCTTAACTCGTGACGTAGTGTACTATGGATCCTATCCTGATTCGTGCCCTTCCTTTTATCGATGGAGATAAAAAAAACCATCAACTAAGTTGCTAACAAACAATGCTTAGTGTTACGTGTTCACTTGAACCACTATTTCATTCGATTTCGTGACTAAACGCCTTAACTCGTGACGTAGTGTACTATGAATCATATCCTGATTCGTGTCCTTCCTCTCATCGGTAGAGATAAAAAAAAACCATCAACTAAGTTTCTAACAAACAATGCTCGAATGAACTGTATAGATCAAAAACCCCATAAACTAAGGTAATTATTAAATGCAACCTATCGGGTTCAACCACCAAATACAATAGCATTTATAGCAAATCACGATTATACACTAAGATGAGAAAAAATAAGATAACATAGCAATTGTACCACGATTATACACTAAGGGGGTGTTTGTTTGCACTTAATGAGCTCTTAATCTGGTTCATTAAGTCACTAGTTCAATAAGATTGTTTGTTTTTACTGACCAATTCAGATCTGAATATTTCTTAATTTGTCTGTTTCATTAAGATTTCAAACCAAGTCTGGTTCATTCAGACACTGCCTCTTAACAAAATAAGTTCTAATCAGCTCCTAACAAAATAAGTTCTATTTAGCTGTCATTCAACATTAAGTATTTATCACTTAAAAATCAAACTAGATGAGAAAAAAATAAGATTTGTATTGTGTAAGATAACATAGCAATGGTATATGATTTAATCATGTCCAGAACTAGGATTCGGGGCATTTTAGTTTATAAGTCCCATAGGCCACTTCACTTTGTTTTTTAAATTCTCAAACCTAACTACTAGTTAGGAGGTCAAACTAGTAAGGGTGAAAGACCAAAATACCCCCAACCCTTTATCCCACAATGAAAAAGGAAAAACCCATCCCCCCATCCTATTATACAACTGAACGAATCTCACCATCACTCTCTCTCAAACCTCACCGCCATCCTCTCTCTCTCTTAACCCTACACCCCGAGCCCCTCACCACTACCAACCCACTAACCACCAACATCACCACCACCACCACCCTCCATCATCACCATCACCATCACCGACCCTCTACTATGTCGAGCCCCCACCATCACCACCACACCCTTCATCTCCGAATTCCCCTTCTCCCTCTCCTTCCAACCTTTTGACCTCCAGCACCACCGCGACCCCTCCACCACCACCACCACCATGAACCTTAGTCAGATCTGGGCTCTTGTTCGTGGATCGAACTCAATTAACCACCACCACCCTCCTATTCGTGGATCGTGTTTAATGGGGCCAGCCTAGCCCGCCACCGCAGAGGAGAACCCCACCCCCACCATCTTCGTCCTCGTCATCACTGTTGCCAGATTCGCGCCCAGATCTCACCTTACTCCAGTGATTCGCTCCAGTTTGCTAGTGATGGGTTTTGTTTTTTAGTTTTTATTGTTTTTTTCAATGTTAAACGTAAATGGGCCAGCCCCATGTTGTATGTTGGTGATGTTAGGGCCAGCCCGTTATTTAGTTGTTAATTAAAATGGGTTTAAATTGTTTTTTTAAATTGTTCTTGATGTGGCCAGCCCATATACTTTAAGTAAAAAAAGATGGGTACGGATCCGTACCCATAACAAGAGGGGTAAAAAAAAAAGTTCCAAACCAGCAAGTTAAATATAGGACTTAAATCAAAAAGTTTTTGGTTTTTGGACTAAATCAAACTTTTTGGTTTTTGGACTAAATCAAAAAGTTTTTAGTTTTTGGACCTCAATTTAGATTTGGTAGGGTATTGACGTAACTGGAGAGAAAAAAAAAAGACATAATAAGCGATAGGTCCCCTTATATAATCTTTCTTTGAAAGAAGGTAAATTCAGGCCCACCCCAAAACGCTCAGCTCTGGTAGGGAGTATATTTGATCTGCTACCCTTAAAGGTTGAATGGGGTGGCTCACCATTTCGTTTCTTGCATTAATTTTGCTTAGTATATAGTTATAGTTTTCATAAGCAAACAACTACTCCATAAAACAAGAGATTATATAATAAAGTTCCACAAAATTAAAAACTTTCAATACTGATATTCACTTTACAGGAAAGAGACCATATTTTTCTGCCTTAATGCTTCTTCTTCATATCTTCATCTTCATTCTCGCTCCAACAGCACTGTAAAGTTGACCTTGGTGACCCACAGCTATTACCAATGCTAGTAAAACCATGATAAACAATCGATCCTCCATTTCCAAGCTCTTCAAAGCTCCTTTCACCACAGATATATCCTTCCACATCAAGATTAAACTCAGAATCAAGCTCTTTTCCAGCTACATTAGCATGCAATGCTACAGAAAATGTACTCGGGTTGAAACAGATTAAAACCCTCTCAATAAGCTGGTTCAAGTCAACGCTTTTAAAATCATACCCAGCAGCTTCGAAACTCGCATAGCTAAAACCATCTTCAGGTGTCACGTGAATGGTTGAAATAGCATCTCCTTCAATAGAGTTCATTGAGTACCCACAAGGATCGAATTCAAAATCACATATCTTTGAATTCGGAAGAATCTTTCTAATTCCAGAAAGTTCAGTCATGAGAGCTGCATTGCTTGATTCAGTTTTGTAGAATACAGATGCAGAGTTTCTATCTAAACCAGTCATACACATTTCTAGAGTATATACTGGACTTGAATAATCCATGGATTCAGTAGAAGCAGAGTATACATGCCATTTCTGTTCTTTTTCAGAATCTCCCATTACATAAGCTTTACTTCCAGACCCTAATTTTCCAAAGTAGCTATCGAGAATCGCTACTTCTTCAGAGAAGTTACGATGTGGAAATGGCTGAGCTTCTGGGGCGATAAAACTTCCACGTGTGTATTTCACAGACTTCACCTTAAGGTTAATGGATTCAGAAAGTTTAAGGATAGGTGGGATTGAGAGTAACAGTTTTGTAGTCCCACATGTTTTGATTATGATCTTGTAAGAATACACGAAAAGGCTTGATTCTGAGAGTACATAAGAATCAAGTTGAGCATTTGACAAGGATGAGACAATTGTGCATTCAGCAGGTTTAAGGATTTCATCAATTTGGTCTCTAGATAGAGAACGGAGTCCATAGCCTTCAGGATCTGAGAAAATTCCAGGCATGGAAAATGTAATCTCGAGCCTTTTTTCATAACCTTCGAAACCAATAGCAGAGTTTTGAGAGGCCATTTTATATTCAGTAAATTTTCAGGAAAAGTTGTGCTTTAGAATAGAAAGAGTAAGAAGGGGAGAGAATAAAAGAATGAATGTATATATCGAAAGAACTGATTCTAGAATGAACTACTTGTGAAAGTAGTTATTGCACGGGTTAAGAAATCTCAGGATGGCTTCCTAGCGCACTGTAAATGTGAATAACATTGTTAAATTCAGGTCATTCAGGCTCATTATAAGGTAAAAAAATGGTAATAGAGAAGGAAAAACTCACGTTAGAGTAAGCAGCAGATTTGAATTTTTGAATTCCTCCTAGTGGTCGAACGTCTTCAATGCTGTAGCCGAGGGGAGCTTCATATGACAAGGATTTACTACTAGAATTTTCCGTACTTTTAGACTCCATTAGCACATTCAATTTTTTGCCTGTTAAAAAACATGAAACGAAATATTAAAACGAGTTACCACAAATATAGTGCAATTTAACAGATACTAGCAGATATTGCTATGCATAACGGACCTGTATATTGATATCAAAGTTATTGCAGCATTAAGAGATTTAATTTGGTAGTTTAAAGATCTAAACTAGAAAAACACAAAAATAAGCCCTAACCTAAAATTTTATAATCAAATTTATAAAATTCATTTCATACGATATAATTCTCTAAGCAAATTGATGAAATAGTATCACTCTAGAATGAACGGGAGCATAAGAGACAATTTCTTAAGAAAAAGATGGATAAAACAAAAAAGATTCCCTTAGATTAATCTAAGAAAATCAGATTTAGATATATTTTCAGATGATTAATCGATCTCATAAATAATAGATCTGTACAGATTTGGTGTTATAAATACATATGACATATATATTATTAAGAAACGCAGAATCAAACTGTGAGTATATGAATGAAGAACTTACAGTGTATGTGATGCTATTGAGATTAGAGATCTGATTGTGGATAGTAAAAAACCCTAATTTAATGGGAGCTTACTAGGCTATGAAACGGCAATGAAACTAAGGAAGAAAGAAGGGTTGAGAAAAATGTGAGAATTTAGCAGAAGCTGTGATGTAAATTATTTATTGTGGCTACGTATATTTATAGGAGGCGTGAAAAAAACTAGTGGCTTTAGATTACGCCACCTGTTTTTTGATTTACCGTCTTGCCCTTACTTATACTTGGCTGAGAAGAACTCCTGCTCCTAACTAGTTCTGTATGTGGACTATCTTACTCGTGACTTCTGTGTGGACTTATTTGCCCTTCGTGTGTAGTCCAAGTTCCTTCCTAATAAACGTATTAAACAAGAAAGATTTAGAACAAAAAAAAAACAAGAAAGATTCCACATGTCCAAAAAAAAAAAAAAAACAAGAAAGATCCTAGGTTGTTTTGTTTACTATTTTTGTGGTTTGTGAAATAAAATCCTTTATCGACCAAAAGAAAAAGAAGAAAATCTTCTATCTTTTCAACTGAAATTTTACATCATTTTATTTTTAAGGTACGTGACCATTGTTGACTCTTTATGTATTGTTTTTTTAGTAAAATAAATTTAAAATTAACATAAATAATACACCAAACTTATGAGGATGTATTTAACAAGGAGTTTGTAAAAAGAAGATAGGACAAAAAACTACTATGAAATTCTCTCTCTACCTCCCTCCCTCCTCTCACCTTTTTTCCTCATAAAATTCATAGCCACCACCTATCTCCACCACCACCACTATCACTAAAACCAACATCATAATCCCTTCCTTTTTCCATAGCAAGTCATTTCCATACTAAAATCATATCACGAACTCTTTCCTCAACATTTTTCTTCCTATTTTTGAATAGTCTTTCACTCACTTTTGCAAAATCAAAAATCATGAACTTCTACTCATTAAACCACCCTTATGCTAATGAGGGTAAAATGGTTGTTACTCCCGATTCAAACGCCAAATACAAGACTATTAAAGAGTACAAACTGATAGCCAAACTTCTCTGCAAAGATATAGTAAATTTCACTTTTATTAAAAACCACATCAACAAGTTTTGGGCTCTTAGAGAACCGGTGGAAACAGAGAAATTTGGAAAGAATGAAACGATTATCAAATTCAAAAATGAAGAAGATTACCAGAAAGTATGGAATCATAGACCATGGACAGTGATGGGTAAACACTTCGCTATTAACAAATACTGCTCTGGCTCAAGAAAGGGGGTCGATCATACTACTCTATGGCTTCAACTTACTGGAGTTCCAGCAAACTTGTTAACCCTCAACTGTATCGAGAAATTAATGTCTCATTTCGGTGATGTTCACACTATCGAGCTTCCTGAATCAGAGGAAATCGATGAAAACACAGTAACTAGAATCCAACTCGATTGGAGCCTTAAGAAGCCAATAATTGCTGGGATTAATTATTGGGAAGATATCAACACTCAAACCTTGATAAACTTCAAGTACGAAAACATTGGTCAGGTTTGTTATGCTTGTGGAATCTTTGACCATGAAGAGAAAGCATGCAACAACAAGAGAATTGAGCCAAGAATTGGAAGCTGGATCAAAATATCTACTCGAGGACCTTCACAATCGTCAATTCTTTACAAAGGAAAAGCATCATCTACCTTCAATCACCATAGCAAAATCAAGAAATTACCCAGAACGAGTTGGAACTCACAAAGGCATAGAATCAACTCATATGAGTCAAGCTCGATGATTCAAATCTCGCTCAAACAAAATAGTTCTATAGTACCGAGTCAGCATACGGGTACGTACAATACCACAAAGGAGGTGGTAATGGGTGTACGACCCATTTTTGAATTTAGTGCAAAAAATGATAAGAAAAAAGGAAAAGAGAAAGAAGACAAAAATGTTAAGGACAATGGTGTACCTTTGGTAATGGAGACGGATAAGAGTAAGAAGAAAGAGGTTTTAATCCAAAAAGAAAAAGAAATAATGATAAAAGCAGGTTTATTGGCTTACTCACTCTCAAGCCTAAAAAACCCAAATGAAATTATTTTATTTGGGAGTATCTCAAGCCCAATTTCTTTAACCCATTCTGGGCCCAACTCTAAAGTCATTATATCCCCCAACGTACCAAAACTCAGCCCAAACAATAACCCACTTTCTATCCAACCCAATAACATCTCAGAACAAAACAATAACCCAAAAAACCCCAACCCCACTTCTAACATAC
Source organism: Nemophila menziesii (assembly GCA_029959085.1). Lineage (NCBI taxonomy): Eukaryota > Viridiplantae > Streptophyta > Magnoliopsida > Boraginales > Hydrophyllaceae > Nemophila > Nemophila menziesii. Next base: position 123,577,499 of record JARWIR010000001.1, on the reverse strand, counting down.
CGTCCCCTTCAACCTTCTCCCCCAAATCGTTTCTAACCCAAACCCTAATCAATCCGTACTGGTTACCTCACCCTTTCAAACTATTGCTAACCTACCAATACCATTTACCCTATCCACACCTAAATATTAAAAGCCGAACATCGATTAGGAAAGTCTCAAACCTCAAGAGAACGGATAAAAGTATCTATTCAGATAACAACCGTTTAAGAAAGTTGTGGGAATCTAGAAAAAGTAATGCTAAAGATGGAAATGAAGTTAAGAATGCTGATGATTTCAATGAAGAAGATAATTCTGAGAAATGGGTCGACATTGAAGAAGATGCTGATAAGGTTTGCGGGATTGTCCTAGAACAAGCCCACCATGAGATATGATACAAATGGCTTGGAACTGTCAAGGGATTGGCACACCTTTGGCAGTCCAAACCCTCATCGATATTGTGAGGAGATATCGGCCTGAGGTAATTTTCCTCTTTGAAACTAAGAACCGTTCTACTATACTTAATAATCTAGCTACTACTCTTAATATGAATCTGATTGATACAGTAGGTCCTATTGGTTTAAGTGGTGGTCTTGTCCTTTTACGTAATGCGAAGAATAATATTAAAGTCCTTATGAAAAATAGTAACTTATTCCACTGTGAAATTAGTGGTAAAAATAATATAAAATCATATACTACTTTCGTTTATGGGTCCCCAATTGACACGGAAAAAATTGAAACTCTTAAAAAATTCGAAGCTTGTGCCCCACCTAGTAACTGTCCTTGGAATTTAGTTTGTGATTTTAATAACCACATGTATATAAGTGAGAAAATTGGTGGGGAGAATAAAATTACGAATAATATGAAAGCTTTTAGTGAATTTATGAATAATTTACAACTTCAACAAATTGATAGTAAAGGTTGCTCTTTTTCTTGGTCTAATAGAAGAGCAGGTAATAAACTTATTAAAATCCAGCTAGATAAATGTTTGAGCAATAAAGATTGGTGTAATATCTACCCTAATGTGTGGGTCTCTCTATTACCTGCCCTTGGTCCAGACCACAACCCTCTTATCTTACACCTAGATGATAACAATAACAAGAATTTTAAACGCTTTTACTTTGAAATTTTTTGGCTTGAGGAAAAAGATTGCTATGACATAATTAAAAATGTATGGAATTCTAGAAACACTTTTAAAAATATTGTGAAGAATAGATTAAACTCAAATCTAAATATGTGCAAAAGACTCCTAACTGTATGGAGTAAAAGAAAATTACATAACAGTAATAAGAAAATTGACCTCCTTTTAGGGGAATTGGAAAATTTGACCAACTCTAGTATCATAAATGATAATGATAAAGATACTTATAATAGTATTGTCAAAGAAATAGAAATAATTTGGAAGTGAGAAGAGGATTTTTGGGCCTCTCGCTCAAGAATTACTTGGCTTAAATGTGGTGATAAGAACACAGCTTATTTCCACAACTCTACAAAAGCTAGAAGAAAAATTAATAAAATTAGTAAAATCCAAGATGATAATGGGACCTGGCTCAATGAGGATAATGAAATTACTAATAATATACTGAGTTACTTTAATAATGTTTTTGAAACTATTGGGCCAAGAGACTATGATAGAATCATAGATGTGATTAAACCCTCTATTACTAGTAATATGAATAGTAGCCTCCTCAAGCCACTGATGATTTTGAAGTGGCTATTAAGAAACTGGGAGCAAATAAAGCTCCTGGTCCTGATGGTTACCCAGGATTCTTTTATAAAAAATATTGGCACATTATGAAACTGGACATTATAAGATTAGTAAATAAATTCTGGTATAACAACCATTCCTTAGCTAATATTAATCATACATATATTTCTTTAATTCCAGAAATTGAGAACCCAGCTAATATCAAACATTTTCGCCCTATTAGCGTTTCAAATTTTATATATAAAATCTTAGCGAGAATTATGGTTAATAGATTATAACCCCTTATGAAACATATTATAGACGAAAATCAAACAGCTTTTGTACCTTGTAGACATATACAGGAAAATACCATGATAGTACATGAAGTTTGTAAATATATTAAGGAACAAAAAAATACCAAAAATTACAGTATGATTATAAAAGCTGATATAAAAAAAGCATATGAATACGTGGAGTGGGATTTCCTTTATGACCTAATGATTAAAATGGGTTTTGAAGAAGGTGGTGTGATCTCATACTTAATTGTGTCTCATCTGTCTAATATTCAATACTTATAAATGGTCAACCCCACACTCTCAATAAACCTAAAAGAGGGATAAGGCAGGGGGACCCACTCTCTCCCCTTCTATTCTGTATTATTTCTCAAACTTTAACAGCTCTAGTAAATGATAACTTAGAGAAAGAACTACTAAAGGGCATAAAAATTGCTAGAAACTGTCCAACTCTCACCCATTTGCTTTTTGCAGATGACAATGTCTTTTTCCTTAAAGCAGATTTAAATGAAACTTATTGTTTTAATGACATTATGAACAGATACTCACTTCCTACAGGCCTTACACTCAACTTAAACAAATGTGGTGTAAAATTTAGTAAAAACACACCACACTTTATGAAAGATATTATTACTAGTAAACTAAATATGCATACCACAAACAATTTAGGGGCCTACCTTGGGCTACCCACTGAGTGGGGGAGGTCTAAGGTAAGGGACCTAAATTTATTAGTGGAAATAGTCATTAAAAAAACTGAAAATTGGAAAAACTTATTCCTTAGTAGCGTTGGTAAAGAAACATTTATGAAATCAGTTATTCAAAGCCTTCCTAACTACTATATGTCCTCGTATTTACTCCCTATAAATACTTGTGATATTATTTTGGCGCAAATAGCCAAATTCTTCCGGGGTAATAAAGGTGAAAAAAGAATTCATTGGGGGAATTGGAAATCCCTTACTTGTAGTAAGTTTACTGGAGGTCTTGGATATAGAGACCTCCACCTCATGAATTTAGAAATGCTTGGTAAACAAGCATGTAATCTTTGTAATAAAACTGACTCTTTACTTTACAAAATTTTAAAAGGTAAATACTTTGCTGATTCAAACTTCTTCCAATCTAAATTAGGCTGCTCTCCCTCTTGGGGATGGAGAAGCCTAATAGCTGGAAGAGAGATTATTACTAAATTTAGTAAATGGATAATTGGGGATGGACTTACTATAAATCCACAAACTGATATTTGGATTCATAACACTAATGGAATAGTTCCTCCTCGCAATAAAAATATTAAACTGGTAAGAAATTTTATGATTAGAGGTGAAAGAATGTGGGATACAAGAATTATCAAAGAAAATTTCTCTGAAAATATATGTGATAAAATATTGAAAACTTTCATTCCTCCTACCCTCCTTAAAGACATTATTTATTGGAATATTAATATAAATGGTGACTATAGTGTGAAATCCGCGTATCACATTCTAAAAGAAGAAAAGGATAATGAGGAAAAAAAATCAAAAACTCATCCAATCCTTCAACCTCTACTACTATTGACCAAGTATTTGGAAAACTATTTGGAACCTAAAAGTCTGAAATAAAATTAAAATTTTTATGTGGAAGGCAGTGAAAAACTTACTACCTACTTATGATAATCTCTATAAAAGAAGAGCATGTGAAACAAATATTTGTGCTATTTGTAATGAACAGGTTGAAACTATTGAGCACCTAATTTTTGGATGCCAGTGGGTTAGAGTTGTATGGTTAACTTCAAATCTAACATTGAGGACGAGCAACCAGTGCTCAATAAAAATTGACACTTGGATGGCTCATATAATCCTCAGTAATAATACAAAAAACTCTCTAGCTTGTGAACAATTGGCAATTACAGCTTGGAGTATTTGGAAAAATAGAAACTCGTTTGTTTTTAATAATGTGAAAGTTTGTCCCTTGAATACTGTTATGAAAGCGCAACAAATTTGGAATCAATATCAAAGTGCTGTGAAACCCAAGGATGAAACTGAGTTTCTGAGGTTAAACCATGATAACTTAACAGGTACAGTCCCTAAATCCAATGATGATCTAAAAAATCTGAGGAAAAAAGTTGGAAAATTCGGTAAAGAAGATAAGAAAGATGGAAATGACAGGAATGGTAATGTAAATAATACTGTGAATATGAATAAGGTTACTAAATGGAATCCTTCCCCTAGTAAATGGTATAAAATCAATTGTGACGCTTCTTTTAAATATACTAAATCAACAATTGCTTGTATTGTTAGCGATAGTACAGGGAAAGTGATCAAATATTGCGCGTGGGAGATAGGTGCCGAGAATGCTATGGAGGCTGAAGCTTTTGGAGTCCTTAAAGCATGCTTATGGGCGAAAGAATTCACTAATACTCCATGTATTATTAAAAACGATTGCAAGGCCATCATGGATGCTCTCCTATCTAGTTTTCCCATTTTTAGCAATAGACTTAAGAATATCATTTGTAGTATTTATTATATTTCCGAGTTTTGTAATCCTATTTTCTCATGTATATCGAGAAAATAAAACCTAGTTGCTGATTGGATAACCAAAAACTCGCCTATTGGCATTAGTTTAGGTTATAATGGGGAGGTAGTTCCCAACCAATTAGCGCAACTTATTGCAAACGATGCCGCTCCTTCGGGAGTTGGTTGACTTTTTGTAATCTTTATTATTAATGAAAGCTTTTAGAACAAAAAAAACAAGGAGTTTGTTGGATTTTTTTGGATTTTTAGAAGTCCATAGACTCTGCAAACTTTACAAACTCTACAGATTTTGATAGAGTTTGATGGATTCGTTTTAATTCTATATAGAGTTTGACAGATTTTTATGTTAAGATTTTAATGGATTTTAATAGAGTTTAATACATTTTAATGGACTTTAAAAAGAAAATATATATTTATTATTATAATTAAATTATACACAAGAAATAAATGTATCTCTCTTAATAAAACAAATACACTTTCGTAATAAATTTAAATGTATGACGCTAAAAATTATCCATAAAATCGTTTTGTAAATCCATTCTTAACTAAAAATCACTTTAATAAAAACGAAACTAAATTCATCAACTTTATCATGTTTGATCCTCTTAATTCTCATTGTCGTCTCTTTCTTCATCGTTATATTGACTCTCGTTTGTACCATTTTGTGGTCTATCATTCCACATAGATTCAGCAATGCTAAGTCTCCAAGTATTAGATTCGGCTCTTTGTTGTTGTTGAGTTTGAGAAATGAAATCATAATTTTTCTCGTCTATATCCATATGCGACGAAGAGGATGGATCATCTTCTGGTGTAGGAGGAAATTCATCAGAATGACACTCTTTGCGAAGAAAATTGTTTAGTCCAGCACAAGCTAGCACTACCTCTGTTTGTGTCTCAAAGGGGAACGGAGGTGCAATCATAAAAATTGTGAAACGAGACTTAAAAATACCAAATAGTCGTTCACTTACATTTCTTAATGATGCGTGGCGAAAATTGAACAACTCACTTGAATTTCGAGAATGGCGACCATTATCACCAAAATCTTGGAGTTGATAGCGAACACCGCGTAATGGAGCAAAAAATTGACGACGATTAGCAAAACCACAATCAACTAAAAAGTATTTTACTAAAAATATAATACATTCGAATTAGTATGTCATACACAAAAATTAGTACTTAATTTAAAAATATATATAATTAGAAAAATACCTTGCAACACTTCCATTCCATTTCTCCTTGATAATCCATAATTTAAGACTTTTAAGACATGTGCTGCACCTTCCCAACCACTAAGAACATAAATAAATTCGAAATCAAAGTTACAAGCTGCCAAAACATTTTGAGATTGAAATCCATCACGATTTCGATAACTGTTCAAATCTGGACCCGTTATCATGGCTAGAATGTGGGTTCCATCAATAGCCCCAATGCAATCCTATATTTATAAAAATTTACCAGTAATGTAAGTAGGAAAAACTAAATTGTAGGGATATAATTAAAAATAGTCCAATTAATTTTAGACATTCAACGTCGAATCGAATTACAAAACTTACCTTAAAATAGGGATAAAATCGTGTACTTGATCTTATTTTATGAGGTATTGTAGATCCAGGTTTAACCATCATTTGTGGTGCTATAGTGTTTAGCGTCTTTAAAATTTTGTTGAAATTCTGACTAGCCGTAAAATGTGAATGACCAAACTTTTCCTTAACACTGCAATATCGATCATCTTGTCCCACTACAAGCAAAAATGATGCTAACATTTCTTCCACACATATATACCCTGTATCTTCCAAAGGTGTTTGATCTCTGATAACAGTACACAACTTGATAAACACATTTGGAGGCATTCGATACAACTCTCGGTATCTTTGAGGCGCTTCTTGTAATACTTGATGTATATAAGTATACCTTTTTCTAGTGATAGGTCGTCGATTCATTGGATATTGAATATGGCGACGAGAAATAAACTCTTTCAACGTAATAATAATTGCCCCAAATACCATCAAAAAGTTCTTGATCATATCATAAAATTCCTCTTCTACATCTTCTATCACTTCTTCCTCTATGTCTTCTCTATCCATTTGTCTAAATTGAAATACTTTCCTGTAAAAATTATTCATCAACTATCTTAACCCACTTTACTATTTAATTACTTTAACATATGTTTTATTCAAGAAAAAATATAGATCCTTAACAAATATAGAAATATTCATATCAAATAAAACTGATTCAACAATAACAATGTCATGAAAATGCTCAAACAAAATAATTTGTGTTCACTAATATTATAAAAATGCTAAAATTAATCAAATTGAAATAAAGGGAATAGATCCTTATGCATGTCTCCCGTCATGTGAGATATCCAGTTTTCTCGATCTTCAATAGACATCTTAAAAAAACACATTTTTTCCCTTTCGTATCAAGCAACCCAAACGCCTTGAAACGAGTATCCTTATCCAAGTTCGACTCTTCATTGATATCATCCCAAATCGTAGATTCTTTCTCCTTTACTCTTTCATTTTCTCTATTCTCTAGTAAATTATGGAGTCCTTCAAAACTGGTGGATATTTTGTCAAATTTATCCATACGGTCGTTTTCAGAAGAGTGTTTTTTCAAATTGATCTCTATTTTTTTTGAGTTACTTTTTGCTTGGAACGCTCAAAAAATTTAGGAGATTGGAGCGGCGATGTAGAGTGAGATGGTGGATCAACTTGAGTTGGTATTACGTATGTGTTGTTATCTGTATCATACTCTAAGTCCTCAATACGCACATCACTAGTTTCCTCAACACCTAATGTCCTTGCATCAGTAACACTATTTAATCCAATTGTCTTCTTTTCAACTGCTACTACGTTTCCTACATCAGTTCCTAGTGACTCATAATCTTCATGTTTATTATGACGTAGGTCAGTGTCTTTTGGATGACCCAAGAAAATAAAATTTAGTACTTTTTTAAATATTTATAAATCTTAAAACTAGTATTTTGAAAACTCACATTCATATATTCATCCAAACTTCAGTAGTAGTAGTGAACATATGTGTAGTTGAATTATAACCAAAACCGGAGCTAAAGCGTTTTAGGGTTAAAAAAGAACTCCAACGATTTTTAAACCATTTCAAACGACTTTGATAATTACTGTATGTTTTTTGACATCTAAGTTTTGCATTAAGTTCAGGAAGTATTTTTTCTTCTATTGTTTGCTTGCTAAAACTTCCACTACTATCACGCCATCCAGAATTGACTTCATGAACCATGATTTCTAACAAAGCATCACTTTGTTTTTTGGTCCATGGCTCATAATTTCCTTTTTCTTTTGACATCTTGTTGTAAATCTTCCATTTTAATCCTATTAATATAATAAATATAATTTTATTATTTATTTATATTTTATTTTGGAAAAAGAAAAAGGGGTGACTTTTTTATAAAAAAAAGAGAGTGATGTTTTTTGCAAGAATATTAAAATATTATAATTTTTTTAAATAAATTCAAACAAAATAAAGGAATAAATTTTAAGATTTAAAAAAGTATTCAGCCGAAAACGTTAAAACATTTCAAAGCTAATAAAGACTAAAAAAAGTTCTCATCACAAATATACAGAGAATTCAAAAAGTAAATGTTGAACAGTGATATCTTTTGTATGGTTTGCAATATAGTCCATTAACTTGCAAAAGTAACATTTTAATCCCTTAATTTTTGTTTAGAAGTTTTTATGAACAGTGCTATTTTCATCAATATTTTTATGCAACTACCCATCAACCAAACGTCACCGTTTCCACCACCACTACCATTAAACACAGTGAACAACAAGAAGTAGAATCTCTTAATATACCCATAACAACTCCCACTAAGCCTATCTTAAGAAAACACTTTGTAGGCGCTTCTTATAAAACAAGACAATCAACCATTGTTGATATTCAAGACTCCTCTGACTTGGATTCTTCTCTAGCTAGGTGATAATATTTATCTTTATTTTATTTATAATATTGATGAATCCCAAAGAATAATTATGTTTGTGTTTTTTTACTTAAGTTAAATGCCATGTTATAATGTAATAATTTATCTATAGTTGCAAAGTAGCCCAATTTATCCCCATGTTTAGAAAAATAGCAAACATATCCACGTGTTTCAAATTAGCTAAGTGGAGAAATCCTGAAAGCATGAGATTTGAATGTGGTTTTGCGTAATTTTGGGAAGCAATTTTTTTTTTTTGTTCAAATAGGGGGAAGCAAAAAAGTTTAAAGAACTTTCTCAGCTTTTAAATTGGATGCAACAGCATGAGAAGACTAATGTAGCTTTCATACAGCGGATACATAAAATTCATAGGAAGGAACCTAAATCCCATTAAAGCACTCGAAATATACAACAATATCAAAGATGAATCAATTAAAAATAATGTTTCTATGTGTAATTAAAAAGTATATATTTACACCGCTCAATTAGCATCACAAATATTGATCTTTTGACTAATTAGTACGGACCCATTATACAAAGTCAAAAATATCACAAATATTGATCCATAAACAAATTATAAAGAATAAAAAGGTTACGAACCTTGATATTAATGCGGAACCGTGACCAAACTATGAAATACAGAAAATTGGGAATCTGAAGTATATATATAATCAGAAGGTATTATTATTAATGATGAAGAACAAGCAAAAGTATAAAAGATAAAATAATTATAAAAAAAGTTTAGGATTTTTTTACCTCAGTAGTCGTTGTTTTTTGTTGGAGTTATAAAATCCCAGCTTTTGTAAAAGGAAATCTAAAAGACTTGTTTATTTATAATGAAACCCTAAACTCCTACAAAGTCCAATGACTTTTGAATACCTTAAAATTTTAATGGAATTAAAAAAGTCATGATTGAATACATCTATATTTTAAAAGAGTTTTTAAAATCTCAATTGAATACCCCGAGATTTTAATGGATTTTTTAAAATCCTAATTGAACACCTCTTGATTTTAAAAGTCCAAAAAAATCCAACAGACTCTCTGTTGAATACACCCTCCTTAGATCTGTCTGGGATTGTTTTTTAAAATAATCACTTGAAGTGATTTTAGATCCATAAAAACACTTTGAACCTTTAAAATCATTTAAAAAAAAGCACTAGAGAAGTGATCGTTAAAATAATCACTTAAAAGTGATTTTAGATGCCTAAATATTTTTTAATATTTTTAATAAATAATTTTAATCGAAAATACTTTTAACTCTAAAATAATCAATCCCAAACGGGCTTTTAGTATATAACAATAAAAGAGCACATGTTAAATTAGAATTTTTTTTCTTTTTTGTCAGAAAAATAAAATGTACAATATTAACCAATACCTCTACTTCTACAAAGTTTAGAAAGACAACAAAAGAAATCTAAAATGGACCCATTGGGAAGTTCGAGATATCAATATTAAGGGGGTGTTTGTTTGCACTTAATGAGATCTTAATCTGGTTCATTAAGGCACTAGAGTAATAAGACTGTTTGTTTTTACTGACCAATTCATATCTGAATAGCTCTTAACTAGTCTGTTTCATTAAGATTTAAAACTAAGTCTGATTCATTCAGACTCTACCTCTTAACATAATAAGTCATATTCAGCTGTTATTTATCATTAAGTACTTTCACTTAAAAAAAATCAAACGACACCTAAGTCTATTGCATTTAGCCAGTTTGTCAGCCACTTCGCTTAATTTTCTCTTAACGTGAATGACCACTCTGCGAATCTATACATCCACCTCCCGACCTCAGTGACCATTAAACGAATTCTCTAGTTGATCCCTTTCCTAAAATTGTTAAATTAGATATCACCTAAAAATCCATCACCTAAATAATATTTATGATATGTATTCTCAATCATATCGTTCTTTTCTATATCAAGATGTTTAAAAAATTGAAAATAGATTTTGTTGATTCAAGGAAGAAGAAAACAGTTACAAAAAATATAAAGGGTAAAATATAGCGTCAGAATCACAACAAATCACCGAACTTATAATCAAATTACATCAAAACCAGCTAACAAACCATGCTCGAATGAATTGTATCCCTTAATCCCTTCATCAGGGCGCTTTCACTCCGTCACCTTCAATGCCATCCCACCGAAAAGCCAAATCAAGTAAAATGGTCGGGGCATCTCTCTTCGAATGCCCCTTCTCTTGACTTGACTTTAGAGGCTCGACACTTCTATTATGAAGGGGTCCTCCTCTTGTAGTTGTACTGCGGGGGTGGTTTTTTGCTTAGCTGCCTGTCCCACATTCCTTTTTTTGGCAACAAAGAAGCAAAGGAAAATCTTTCAGAAAACGAGCATACAATCGTACTTGCACCAGGCCCTCACTTCACGTCTTCTGACAACGGTTAGAATGACAATGACAGCCGATTTATCCTCTTATTCCTATCGAGTTGCCCAAAGGCCTTCTCGTCTTTCTGATGGTGCTCATTTGGGGCATTAAGCCTAAGGTCAATCTAACCTTGCCGCATGCTCTCCCTTCGTCTTTCTTTTGGCGTGACTGATTTTAAATCAATATCCGGTGATCAAGAAGAGAATGTCTTAATGGAATGGACGAGGCCTATTCTTATCTCTTCCCACTCATCTAGTTCTTAGTTTCTAAGCTAGTGATAAATCTAGCTATGAGGGATTCCTCATCTTATACATCAGGGTTGAAACGAAAGAAAACGGGATAGACTTTGAGACATCAACTTGATTTGTTGATTTCTTCTTTAGTTGATTGATTCTTGAAGACAAGCATACAGACAGCGACAAGGTGACAACAGGTCCATTTCTGCTTTCATTTCATTTCCTGGGTTGCACTTGGATGCGACCCTTTCTTTCGTCCCTGCCACCAACAAGCGTAAAAGAGCAACCATCCTTCACCGGTTTAGTAACAATGTTTACAATATCATATGCCGGGAGGATGGCATTAACCGGAGGCTTCTATTCCACCCATGGGCTAGGACAAGATTGGCAAGTTGTGTTGGCTTAAGTCCTATTCTGCAAGCAGCGAGATTCTTTTGAGATGGATGGCGCTCCTATAATCCATTGACCCATCTTCCCGAATTAGGAAGGAGGCTTGGAGTACTATCATATAGAGAGGTTCTTTTGAGATGGATGACGATTCTATAATCCATTGACCCATCTTTCTGAATCAGGAAGGAGGCTTGGAGTACACTATCATATAGCCAGTGCTACGTCTTTACTTGAACTTGAACCACTATTTCATTTATTTTAGTGACTAAACGCCTTAACTCGTGTTGTAGTGTACTATGGATCCTATCCTGATTCATGTCATTCCTAAAGATCAAAAACCCCATCAAATAAGGTGCTAACAAACAATGTTCGAATGAATGGTATAGATCAAAAACCCCATCAACTAGGGTAAGTATTTAATGCAACCTATCGGGTTCAACGACCAAATACAGTAGCATTTATAGCAAACCACGATTACACACTAAGATTAGAAACAAAAAATTAACATTGATGGAATTGGAGAGAAAAAAAGACATACAAGAGAATTTTGGGCATAAAATGAGGCGGATGGGTCCCCTTATATAATTTTTCTTTGAAAGAAGGTACATTCAGGCCCACCCCCAAAACGTTCAGCTCTGATCAGAGGGAGTTTCCGGCCCGAGAAGAGGATGATGTGGAGATGTCCACGTCACTGAACTAGTGCCGTTTCGGGTATCCCCCTCTCCGCTTTTTATTTATTTATTTAATGATTAGTGCGCTACATGATACAGAAAACAAATGGGAACAGTCTAAACAACCCATTAATATATTTGTGTGGAATTGTTATGGAGCGGCAAAACCGAGATTTCGCCGCGTAGTTAAAGATATGATGGCGAGTCACCGGATATGGTTAACAGTAATAGTGGAACCAAGAATAAGCGGTACGCAAGCGGATAAGGTTATCAATTCATTACAAAAAGATAACTCTATCCGAGTGGATTCCGAATGTTACAAGGGCGGTATATGGCTACTTTGGAATGATTCAGACATCTCGGTTCGTGTTTTATCGGCTGGAAAACAAGTAATCAATGTCGAAGTGAGTCAAAAGGATTGCAAGTCGTGGGTTTTTTCAGCAGTGTATGCGAGGACCCACCATAAAGAGAGAGAAGAGCTATGGAATGCACTATACGAAGCTTTTCATAATCTCAACATTCCATGGCTTGTCGCGGGAGATTTCAATCAGATTGGCAGAGCAGAAGATAAGTTGGGTGGTGTTGAAGGGGTAAATAGACGTATGGAAAAATTTGAGATGTGGAGGGAAAGTTGCGGATTGGTTGACTTGGGTTTCGAGGGTCCTCGCTTTACATGGTGCGACTCTTGGAGTACAGGCCAGCGGATTATGGAACGATTAGACCGTGCTTATGGTAATACAGAATGGATAGACTTATTTCCGAGAGCGCGTGTGATCCACCTACCTCGAGTACACTCCGATCACATGCCGATTTTAATCCAAATTTGTCCGATACAGAAACCGAAAACACATCCAAGGAAGTTCCTTTTCGAAACAGCTTGGTGCCTCCATAAGGGGTTTCAGGATTTCGTTAGTGAAAAATGGGAAGGCGATAAAGTGGGAGTTGGTTTAGGAGTCGAAAACATTCAGTCGAACATTAACAAGTGGAAGGTAGATACTTTTGGGGATATTCATAAAAGAAAACGTTCGTTGATGGCCAGACTAGGAGGAATCCAAAAATCGCTACAGAACAAATATAACTCATCACTAAAGCGATTGGGAAAGAGACTGACAAAGGAATACGAGAATACACTAGAACAAGAAGAAATAATGTACTTTCAGAAATCGGGTGATACTTGGATTAGAGATGGGGAAAGAAATACGAGATATTATCATTTGTCACGAATTATAAGGAAAAAAAAAGCGAAATGTGTTCGTCTATTGGGTACTAATAATGAGTGGGTTGAGGAGGAAGAAAGCTTAAAAGTATTGGTCCGGGATTATTTTTTGAAATTATATGAAGCTCCGATGGATAGTATTGGTATTTTTTCTCTTCCTAGGGTCGAGTATATTGGGGAGGCAGATGCGAAATTATTAGATACTCCATTCTCAAAAGAAGAAATACATGATGCTGTTTTTCAAGCGAATCCGATGAAAGCCCCTGGTCCGGATGGAATGTCTGCTGCTTTCTATCAAAAGTGCTGGAATACAGTAGGCCCTACATTAGAGGATATGTTCAGAACTGCGTTTAATTCAGGACGCCTTCCGCCTAATCTAAATGGTACAATAATCCACCTCATTCCTAAAGTTGCGGATCCTGATCGGGTTAGTTTATTTCGTCCTATCAGCTTGATAAATTCTCCTTGTAAATTTATTATGTCGGCTATGGTGAATAGACTTAGACCTTTACTTGCGGAAAGAATTGGTCCCTATCAAAGTAGTTTTTTGCCAGGAAGATCCACTACAGATAATATTGTGTTAATAAGGGAAGTGGACCATAGAATGCGTAATCTCAAAGGGAAAAAGGGTATCATGGCGGTTAAGATAGACCTAGCAAAAGCTTACGATAAAATCCGTTGGGAGTTCATTGAGGACACGATAAGAGGCTTTGGTTTCCCCGAAAGTTGGGTGTCGATTATAATGACTAGTATGGCTGAAAATGAGATGAAGGTATTATGGAATGGGGAATCACTTCCCGCTTTCAAACCGTTTCGAGGCATACGGCAAGGAGATCCCCTCTCGCCCTATATTTTTATACTTTGTATGGAAAGATTATCGATTCTTATACAGGAGTTGTGTGAAAATGGAAGTTGGAATCCAATTAATATGAGTAGGGGTGGCCCTAAACTATCTCACTTATTTTTCGCTGATGATTTGATCTTGTTTGGTGAAGCCTCTTTGTTACAGGTTAATCTAATCCAAGAAACGCTAGCTATATTCTGTACAGAGGCTGGTCAAACTATTAGCGCAGAGAAATCGCTTATCTATTTTTCGAAGAATGTTCCGCTAGAGATACAAGGGGAATTGGCGGCTATTAGTGGTTTTTGTCTTAGTCAAACCTTTGGAAAATATTTAGGCGCGCCTATACAAGCGGGTCGATTACCCAAAGGCTTTAACAAACAAATCACAGAAAGAATGCGGAGTAAACTAACGAGTTGGAAGGCAAATAGTCTCTCACTTGCGGGGCGAATTACACTAGCTCAGTCCGTTCTATCGGCTATACCGACGTATCAAATGCAAGTCATGAAGTTACCAATATACGTGTGTGAGGAAATTGATCGAATTGTACGAGATTTCATATGGGGGTCTTCGGAGGAGAAGAGGAAAATACATTGGGTAGGATGGAAACAAATTTGCAAACCGAAATCGCGTGGTGGACTAGGTTTCCGGGGAGCGAAAGATTTTAGTTTAGCTCTATTGGCGAAGTTGGGATGGAAGCTTCTCCAAAATCAACCTGTTGCGTGGGTAGAGGTGTTTAATGCCAAGTATTTTAAGGATGGATTGCTCCAGAGGGAGATTAAATCAAATGACTCGAGCGTATGTAAAGCGATACTAGCTGGGGTTGATGTTCTTCGAAATGGTGTGGTCGAAATGGTAAACTCAGGAGGTACGGAATATAAATGGCTACATGAATCCTCGGGTCGCTTCACTGTAAAATCAGCTTATTCACAATTGAACTTCGAGGCACCAGTAGATACTTTCTCCTGGGATAATATTTGGAAGGCGCGCTGTTCACAAAAGGCGAGAATTTTGATGTGGAGATTAGTACAAGATAGGTTACCAACAGCCGTGAATCTATCTCGAAGAGGAGTGTTGGAGAGTGGTGTGTGTACAGTGTGTGGTGTTGAGGAGGAATCTGTAATTCATCTCTTTGTTAATTGCAGATACGCATCAGTTTTGTGGAACGAGTTAGGGCTATCAACAGCGCCTCAACCTTCTTCTGTACAGGCCGCTTCTGGTGCAAATGACGTTACTGCAGCAGGTAGTCCAGGGAGGGCGAGCAGCTATCTACTCACTGACATGAGCTCCGGTAACCAAGTTGGTACAGGTCTGCTGTCGCGCGAACTGAGGGAGCTACACCAGGAGGTAGAGCGTGTACGAAACACAACTACTACTGGAATTTCAGCAGAATTGATAGAAGGACCTGATAGTGCAATTATACAGAAATGGATCCAAGCGAATCTCACTTCAACAGATAAGCTAGGTAGTTTGGAGTGGAAAAATGTTTTTATTGCCGCACTTAACGTAATTTGGAATAGAAGGAACGAAAATCTCTTTAAATATCCGGGAGCTCCACCAAGACTTATGGGAATTAAAAGAGATACGATAAATTTAGCAAGTAAATACGTATCCGCGTGGGGAAAAGAATGTGATGGAGGGATTATTAAAGCTGCGAGGAGTGAGTTAATAAAATGGATTAAACCGAATGGCATGATGAAACTTAACATTGATGGGTGTTATGATTTAACGAAACAAAAGGCCGGAATTGGAGGTCTATTACGAGATGAGGATGGAGCGTTCATTGGGGGGTTTTCGGGCTCTTGTGTAGTGGAGTCTCCTATCTTTTCTGAACTACTAGCACTACACTTTGGGTTGAGATGGGTGGAAAGTAGAGGGGTTAAAGAGCTATATATAGAAACAGACTCGAGAGAACTTCACGCGCTAGTGAAGGGCGGTGGTAGTTCTAAGAGTTGGAACGGTTCTATTGGGCGTGAGTGTTGTGAGTTAGTACGAAAGCATCCAGGTTTTGAGGTACATTTTGCCTATCGCGAGGCAAACAGATGCGCGGATTTGCTAGCAAAGAATGGAGCTGAATTGTGTGGAGGTACAGTAACACTTGAAGATCCTCCGGATTATTTATGGCAAGACTTAACTAGAGATAGGAGTGGACATGCGATTCCTAGACTAGTTTTAAACCCTCTATGAGGGTCTAATTGATTATGTAATCAATTTCGGCTTTTAAGCCTCCTATGTATGGAAAAAAAAAAAACTTATAACAAAAAGTCAGAATATCATAAACTTATAACACCGAATTATCGTGCCTGAATTTTGCTTAGTAAATAGTTATAGTTTCATAAGCAAACAGCAAATGTTCCATAAAACAAGAGATCAAATAATAAACTCCCACAAAATTAAAATGTTTTCAATTTACAAGAAAGAGACCATATTTTTCTGCCTTAATGCTTCTTCTTCATATCTTCATCTTCATTCTCGCTCCAACAGCACTGTAGAATTGACCTTGGTGACCCACAGCTACTACCAATGCTAGTAAAACCATGATAAACAATCGATCCTCCATTTCCAAGCTCTTCAAAGCTCCTTTCACCACAGATATATCCTTCCACATCAAGATTAAACTCAGAATCAAGCTCTTTTCCAGCTACATTAGCATGCAATGCTACAGAAAATGTACTCGGGTTGAAACAGATTAAAACCCTCTCAATAAGCTGGTTCAAGTCAACGCTTTTAAAATCATACCCAGCAGCTTCAAAACTC
The DNA here is from genome assembly GCA_029959085.1 of Nemophila menziesii. NCBI lineage: Eukaryota > Viridiplantae > Streptophyta > Magnoliopsida > Boraginales > Hydrophyllaceae > Nemophila > Nemophila menziesii. The sequence continues at coordinate 123,560,596 of JARWIR010000001.1, read as the reverse complement.
GCATAGCTAAAACCATCTTCAGGTGTCACATGAATTGTTGAAATAGCATCTCCTTCAATAGAGTTCATTGAGTACCCACAAGGATCGAATTCAAAATCACATATCTTTGAATTCGGAAGAATCTTTCTAATTCCGGAAAGTTCAGTCATGAGAGTTGCATTGCTTGATTCAGTTTTGTAGAATACAGATGCAGAGTTTCTATCCAAACCAGTCATACACATTTCTAGAGTATATATTGGACTTGAATAATCCATGGATTCAGTAGAGGCAGAGTATACATGCCATTTCTGTTCTTTTTCAGAATCTCCCATTACATAAGCTTTACTTCCACAACCTAATTTTCCAAAGTAGCTATCGAGAATTGCTACTTCTTCAGAGAAGTTACGATGTGGAAAAGGCTGAGCTTCTGGGGCGATGAAACTTCCACGTGTGTATTTCACAGACTTCACCTTAAGGTTAATGGATTCAGAAAGTTTAAGGATAGGTGGGATTGAGAGTAGCAGTTTTGTAGTCCCACATGTTTTGATGATGATCTTGTAAGAGTACACGAAAAGGCTTGATTCTGAGAGCACATAAGAATCGAGTTGAGCATTTGACAAGGATGAAACGATTGTGCATTCAGCAGGTTTGAGTATTTCATCAATTTGGTCTCTAGATAGAGAACGAAGTCCATAGCCTTCAGGATCTGAGAAAATTCCAGGCATGGAAAATGAAATTTCGAGCCTTTTTTCATAACCTTCGAAACCAATAGCAGAGGTTTGAGAGGCCATTTTATATTCAGTAAAATCTCAGGAAAAGTTGTGGTTTAGAATAGAAGAGTAAGGAGAGGAGAGAATAAAAGAATGAATGTATATGGAAAGAACTAATTGTAGAATGAACTACTTAAAGAAAAGTAGTTATTGCACGGGTTAAGAAATCTCAGGATGGCTTCCTAGCGCACTGTAAATGAGAAAAACATTGTTAAATTCAGGTCATTCAGGCTCATTATAGGTAAATAAAAAAAAAAGTAAAAAAATGGAAATAAAGAAGTAAAAACTCACGTTAGAGTAAGCAGCAGATTTGAATTTTTGAATTCCTCCTAATGGTCGAACGTCTTCAATGCTGTAACCGAGGGGAGCTTCATATGACAAGGAATTACTGCTACACTTTTTCGTACTTTTAGACTCCATTAGCACATTCAATTTTTTGCCTGTTAAAAAAACATGAAATAAAATATTAGAACCAGTTACCACATAAATAATGCAATTTAACAGATTACTAGCTGATATTGCTATGCATAATGGACGCATAACAGATCTGAAAACTTAGTGTATATTTGGAGATTTAATTTTGTAATTTAAAAATTTAAACGAGAAAAACACAAAATTAGCCCTAACCTAAAATTTTAAAATCAAATTTATAAAATTTCAGATTTATAACTTTGAATTAAGATTATCTTATATACCATATATATTCAGATGATTATCGATCTAATAAATAATAGATGTGTACAGATTTGATGTTATAAATACATATAACATATATATATTACGGAACGTAAAATTAAACTGTGTATATGGATGAAGAACTTACAGTGAATGTGATGCTATTGAGATTAGAGATTTGATTGTGGGTAGGAAAAAACCCTAATTTAATGGGAGCTTTCTAGGCTATGAAACGGCGATGAAACTAAGGAAGAAATAAGGGTTGAGAAAACTGTGAGAAATAATCAGAAGTTGTGATGTAAATTATTCGTTGGGCTACGTATATTTATAGGAGGCGTGAAAGAAACTAGTGGCTTCAGAATACGCCACCTGTTTTTTTGATTTACTGTCTTGCCCTTTTTATACTTGGCTGAGAAGAACTCTTGGAGTTTTTTGTAATAATATACTAAAATAAAAAAGTAATTGTAAAAATATACCAAAAGTAAAAGTAAATGCAGAACTATACCATTTCGGTAACCCAGTTACCGAAATGAAGCATTTCGGTAACTGGGTTACCGAAATGGTTTATTAGTTAACATAATCTATAAGTTAGAGTTTTTTGTAATAATATACTAAAATAAAAAAGTAATTGTAAAAATATACCAAAAGTAAAAGTAAATGCAGAACTATACCATTTCGGTAACCCAGTTACCGAAATACTTCATTTACTTCATTTCGGTAACTGGGTTACCGAAATGGTTTATTAGTTATCATAATCTATAGTTAGCATGGTGGAAAGGCAGCCTGTTTTCTTGTAAGAGATCTCAAGTTCGAAACCCCAGATTTACTTTTTTTGAGTCACAACATAAATTAACAATTAATATAAAATTGATTGTTTATATATACTTAATTATATTTATTTTTTTATACATGATTTATTGATTTTTTTATTAAACCGTAAAAGGTCCCATTTTTTTGTCTCGCTTTAGTTACCCAAGACTTTCAGGCCGGCCCTTATACATTGGTCAATTAAACTCTAATATATTAATGACTAATAATTTTGTGAAAAAAAAAGAATAATAATTATTATATTATATAGTAATATCCCTTATGTAGGTAGGGTTTCTAAAGACTTTTAATTACAGTCTCCTATTTATTAGTAATGTATAAGAGTAAATAAAGTCTGAAAAGGGACTTATTGTTGAGTTTTTCTTAATAATATACTAAAATACAAAAGTAATTGCAAAAACATACCACGAGGAGAAGTAATTGCAGAATTATACCATTTCGGATACCCAGTAATTGCAGAACTAAGGCGAGATATTATCAAGGCCGGCCCGAGAGTCTTGGGTACCTAAGACGTGATAAAATGGTTTAATAAAAAAAATCAACAAATCATATATAAAATAATAAATATAATTAAGTATATAAAAAAACAATCAATCTTAAGGGTGACTAATATGAAAGCCCTTTAATATGGGTTTTAGGTTATATTAATTGTTAATTTATGCTGTGAAACTCAAAAAAAGGGTTTTAGGTTATATTAATTGTTAATTTATGCTGTGAAACTCAAAAAAAGTAAATCTGGGGTTTCGAACTCAGGATCTGTTACAAGAAAACAAGCTACCTTTCCGCCATGCTAACTTATAGATTATGTTAACTAATAAACCATTTCGGTAACCCAGTTACCGAAATGCTTCATTTCGGTAACTGGGTTACCGAAATGGTATAGTTCTGCATTTACTTTTACTTTTGGTATATTTTTACAATTACTTTTTTATTTTTACTTTTGGTATATTTTTACAATTACTTTTTTATTTTAGTATATTATTACAAAAAACTCTATAAGTTAGCATGGCGGAAAGGTAGCTTGTTTTCTTGTAACAGATCCTGAGTTCGAAACCCCAGATTTACTTTTTTTGAGTTTCACAGCATAAATTAACAATTAATATAACCTAAAACCCTTTTTTTGAGTTTCACAGCATAAATTAACAATTAATATAACCTAAAACCCATATTAAAGGGCTTTCATATTAGTCACCCTTAAGATTGATTGTTTTTTTATATACTTAATTATATTTATTATTTTATATATGATTTGTTGATTTTTTTTATTAAACCGTTTTATCACGTCTTAGGTACCCAAGACTCTCGGGCCGGCCTTGATAATATCTCGCCTTAGTTCTGCAATTACTGGGTATCCGAAATGGTATAATTCTGCAATTACTTCTCCTCGTGGTATGTTTTTGCAATTACTTTTGTATTTTAGTATATTATTAAGAAAAACTCAACAATAAGTCCCTTTTCAGACTTTATTTACTCTTATACATTACTAATAAATAGGAGACTGTAATTAAAAGTCTTTAGAAACCCTACCTACATAAGGGATATTACTATATAATATAATAATTATTATTCTTTTTTTTTCACAAAATTATTAGTCATTAATATATTAGAGTTTAATTGACCAATGTATAAGGGCCGGCCTGAAAGTCTTGGGTAACTAAAGCGAGACAAAAAAATGGGACCTTTTACGGTTTAATAAAAAAATCAATAAATCATGTATAAAAAAATAAATATAATTAAGTATATATAAACAATCAATTTTATATTAATTGTTAATTTATGTTGTGACTCAAAAAAAGTAAATCTGGGGTTTCGAACTTGAGATCTCTTACAAGAAAACAGGCTGCCTTTCCACCATGCTAACTATAGATTATGATAACTAATAAACCATTTCGGTAACCCAGTTACCGAAATGAAGTAAATGAAGTATTTCGGTAACTGGGTTACCGAAATGGTATAGTTCTGCATTTACTTTTACTTTTGGTATATTTTTACAATTACTTTTTTATTTTAGTATATTATTACAAAAAACTCTAACTTATAGATTATGTTAACTAATAAACCATTTCGGTAACCCAGTTACCGAAATGCTTCATTTCGGTAACTGGGTTACCGAAATGGTATAGTTCTGCATTTACTTTTACTTTTGGTATATTTTTACAATTACTTTTTTATTTTAGTATATTATTACAAAAAACTCGAACTCTTGCTGTCTAACTAGTTCTGTATGTGGACTACCTTACTCCTGACTTCTGTGTGGACTTATTTGCCCTTCGTTTGTGGTCCAAGTTCTTTCCTAAGAAAACGAAAAAGAAAACAAGAAAGATCGCTAGGTTGTTTTGTTTGTTTACTCCTATTTTTGTGGTTTTTGAATGAAAATCCTTTATCAACCAAAAAGAAAATTTCTTCTATTATCTCTTTAACTGAATTTTTATATCATTTTATTTTTAAGGTATGTGACCGTTGTCGACTCTTTATGTGTTGTCTTTGTTTGTTTATTTAGTAAAATAAATGGAAAAAGAAGAAAATAAGGCTCTATGACTTGTAAATTAACAAAGAAAAGTCTACTTCTAAATATACAGGTCTTCGATGGCAAATCTACCCCTTCATTGCCGAAATGAGGAACTGGCTCCTGAATTTTCCTTCATGGAAAATTAAGCACGTCAACAGAAAACTTAATAATGTCACAGATCTTGCTGCTAAAAGTGCTAGACGTAATGTTGACCTATCTGCATGGAAGAATGGACCCCTTAACGACTTTTACATTTTCCTTAAATCTCTGTATAAACGTTCACGATAATTATCTATTGTATTGGAAAAAAAAAAAACTAACTACTAACTAGTTTATTAGAAACAATTAAAAAATTAAAAAAACCAAAAACTATCTTCCTCTCTCTTATACACTATAAATATTTGAAACCCAAAACAAAATACACATTAAGGTTTAGAAATCAATATACTCACATTCCTCTCTCACTTTCCTCCCGCTCTTTCATCTCTCTGATCAACAATACTGCCGCCGTCTGGACCCGTTTGCCACCCTCGTCCAGAAGAAACCTGCCGCTGCTGTGGACCTTCACCACTGTCTCTCATACCTCAGGTCTCACCTTCCCGCCATTCGTGGTCCGGGCTCCACCATCTGGGCGCCGCCGCCATTCGTGGTCTAGGCTCCATTATCTGAAACCATCTCTCGTACCTCAAGTCTCACATTCCCGTCGTTAGTGGTCCAGTCTCCACCATCATCGTGGTCCAAGCTCCACCATCTGAAACCGTCGTCGGCATGCTCCAACAGACGAAACATGCCGCCTCCGTGGACCAAAGCCCCTCATCTCTCCACTGTCGTTTGTGCGCCTTTCTCCAATGCTAAAGAAAGTCGACGTCGTTCGTGCACAAGTCTCCACCCAGATCTCTCAGATCTGTATCTTTCAGATCTGTTAACGTTTTTTATTACCACAGAGAGGGTTTAGATTTGTTAACGTTTTTTTACTACCACCGAGAGGGTGAAGATATTTATCATGTTTCATTTTTTTATTGGACATAAAATATAAGTTTCGTTGATTTGTAGGTAAAAAATGGGTGTATGGGTACATCCCTTTGTACACCCACTAGCCATTGTGTTATATCTACATTCAGATTTGTTTTCAGTAAAGATCTGATTTGGTCTTAGGTACAACCCTTTTGGTACATGGGGTCTGTTTTTCTGTTTTTTGTTCCTATGCGAGTGTGAGTTCGACTAGGTTTGTTGGAGATGGTTTTGTAGCTGGGTTTGGGTACAGCCCCTAGGGTACAACCACTGAACCTTGACACAACTGTTGGAAGATAGTTTGTTTTCCAAACTTTTACATGGACAAAACCCGGACCTTTCTAGACTTTGCCATGGACAACCCAAATAGAAATTCACTTTATAACATTTAAAAACGGCATAGGTACGCACCCTTTGGAAAAAAGTTACGTACGCTCGTGGAAAATAGGTACACGCCGAACAAAAAGTGTAGGTACGTACCCCCGAAATTGTAGGTACGTACCTATCGGGGAAATTAGAATAATAAAAAATAAATAATAAAAACAAAAAAATAAAATAATAAAGTAATAAAAAAGGCTATAAAGGGAAAAAAAATCCAACCATAAAATTAGAATAGGACTTTGATAGAATGTTTTTCTAGTTAGGCTTTAAGAAGTAGGTTTTTTGAATTTTAAGTCTTAATTTGTGGTTTCCTCAAAATAAATTTAAAACTAGCGTAAACAATACACCAAACTTATTATATAAACATATAAAAGCGAAAGTTTAATTAGATATCACCTAAAAACTCATTACCCAAATAATATTTATTATATGTATTCTAAATAGTTCGATCATATTGTTCTTTTCTATATCAGGATATTCAAAAAATTAAAGAAATACTATGCAGCGGTCAAACTTGATATGTTCAAAATTTAAAAACCTATTAGATAGGATTTCCTTGTAAAATTTCTTCAAAAATTAGGCTTTCACAAGAAGGTGATAAAACTCATTATGAATTGTGTCACAACCATATCAAATCAAGTTGTGGTCATGGAGAACTTGTGGTGAATCTCTCTACCCCCCCCACACACCTACCACCCACGCCACCCCACAAATGGAATTTTCTAGGGTGACCCTGTATCCCCCCTTTGTCGTCTCTTGTGGTGTGATATAAAAATCAATACCTAAAGGAGTATTGTTCTCCATAGGGACTATGAGGTTAATTGTTTGTGTTTTATAAAGTGACTAGGTAAAACCCATGTCTGAATACACTTAAGAAAAAATTTATTCCGTTACACTTTAATAAGACTTAAGGGTTTAGGCGGCATAGCAACACGATGAATTTTTTTGTCAGATCGTGGTTACGCACGTACACCTTCCTCATTCCCATTCTCTCGCCTCTGTACCTTGGATTTTTCCTCTCATATGGGAGTGAAGAGTTGTCTTTGACTGAGTTTGGAACTCGCGTTGAATCTTAGTCCAACTGTCGAGTTTTGGGACGATTTTCTTCGACCTAGTGTAATTTTTTTCATGATTAAAACTGCCACATCCATAGCAAATTTGACCAAGGTTTTTGAACTCAAATATTATTCACGTTGGAGAGTGGATATTTTTTCATAGATCGAAACTGAAAAGATTGGAAAATTCAAATTTCAATCTATTTAAATTCTTGTGAAACTTTGATCATCAATATAAAATTTGGATGGAGGGATGATCTCATGAATTTCTCATATTACTTTTTTTAAGGATTAAAAAGTAAAAAAATGATTTTTGTTTGAAGTTTGGCATAGTCAAATTTCAATCTATTTTAAGAATGATTTGTGCTTGTTTGAAGGTTAAGAAAAAATTAAAGAAATGGTTGTGTTTTGGAGAAGGAGAAGGGAAACAAGCGAGAAAACATTTCTAAGATTGTCCAATAAAAACATTTCTAAGATAACAAGGTAATTTTTTTTATGGTCGATGCAACGTCAAGGTTTTAGAATCACATAAGACTTTTATTGGGTTTTTTGCATAAATATTCCTTTTTCCCAAAAATATATTTATATTTTAGAATCGGAATTACAAAACGAGACACACAATCAAGCAACACAATCATTTTCTCGAAAACAATTTGGGTAGACTCAACAGTTGAAGGAGAAGCGATGGCGGTTTTTGAAGCTGCAAAAATAGGTCTATAGGAGACGTGAAAGAAAGCCATCATATGTTCGGATAACCTTGATATTATTCAAGGTATCAGGTCGCTGCCAATGGCGTGGTGAAAAATCAAGCTGTTCGTCAAGCGGATCATCCAAATAGCGGAAGAACATGGAAACATGCTATTCAAACATTTGCCACATCGATTTAACGGGACGACGGATCTTACCGCGTGTAAAGCTAGAGAGAGGATCGTTTTGGAAGAGGGGCATCATTTCTTGGTACTCCAGTTCTCAAGACTCGGGATCGGTTAACTTCTGAAAGTTTCTTAGTTACGGGTTATTAATGTCAAAATAAAAATAAAAATTGATGGTCCAGTAATTGCATTGGAATGTGGCGTGCGTTCAAGGAATTGTACATATCTATGTAATAAAATTATATGTCATAAATCATAGAGTACAAATGTTAAGAGATGGAGTTTGGTAGAGAATTGAAATACTGGTCCATAGTCTATAGTCTTTTTTTGTTCGAATGCATAGTCTATAGTCGTACAAATATGAATTGGTGATCACGTAAATAAAATGCCAAATGAGTTATGGGTAAATGAGGTTTAAGGGCCTACTTACACTAGTGTTTAATAAAAAAGGCCCAATTAGAATCCAACTAGCCTAATTAGAATCCAACTAAAAGAATACCCATAAAAACCCACCCTCCCCCTTTCTCTCTCGACACAATTGCAGAAAAACCCTCCCCCTTTCTCTCTCCACCCACCACCACAGCTTCTGTTACGCACCACCGACGAGGACCAGCACCACCAACCTTCCGAACACCATTTTTTGCTGGCGGCAGGAGAGCTTCTCATGGCGCAGCACCACCACTAACCTTCAGATCTGCTCGAACGGAAAGACCTCTGCTGCATCGCCGGAGATCTGACCTGCTGCTGCAACAATAGAGATCTCAAGCTGCTGCAACAACAGAGATCTACTGTTGCAGGAAACGAAACGCTGCAGCACCACCATTGTTCCCTTCTCCGTTTATGTTGCAGTCCAGATCTGCCACCGCCGTGGTGGTGCTGTGACGAAGCCACCCCTCCCCCTCCTCCTCCCTCTTCCCACCATTACCACCATCTTCACCCTCCTTCTTCCTAGATTTGTTGTTCTATTTTTGCAGGGGGATGCATTTTCAGATCTGTATATTTAGGGGCTAAATACCCCCCTTTTTTGCATTTTCAGTGGATAAATGCCCACTGTTTCGTGCTGTTTTAGGGGGTAATCGTGCTGTTTTAGGGGTAATATTGTTATTTTAGGGGGTAAGCATGCTGTTTTAGGGGGTAAGCATGTTGTTTTAGTGGGTAATAGACTCACGTTGGACTCACCACCACTTTGGATTGACCTGAACACGGAAAAAAGAACATTGAACTCTGGACAATATGGACTTATAATGTAATAAAAAACGGTGGGCGTGTACCCCTAAAAAATTAAAATAGGGGGTATATACCCCCCAAAAAATTAAAAGTAGTGGGTATGTACCCCCTAAAAACGTGACCAAAACCAGAAAAATCTCTAGTTAGGCCCTTAAAAAACATAACATCTAACTACGCCCTTAAAATTCTCATTTTTGAATTTGAGGTCTTAAAAGGTATATTTCTCACGAGTTATTCATAATAGCTGAATTTCTGCCCCTCTTGTTTGTTTGGGTTGAATTTTGACCTTGGCTGATACCTAAAGTCATCCTCTTCTTTTTTTTATGCTTGCATTCTTCAAATATTGCAACGTTTAGTCCATTAGATATTTTGTGTTGCTTTTGGTATTACTAAATGATTTTTTTTGGGGTTAATGTCCTCTTAAATCAAAATGACAAACCAACTTCCCATTTAGATTACACAATAATTTAGATGAAAAGATTACTATAATACCCTTATTATAGCCGTTGTCTTTGACCGTATATTTATTTCCATTTAAATCAGATATTATCATAGATTTGAAAACCAACTACTACTAATTTCATCACATGCGCACATCCGGGATTTTTTCAAATCATCATAACTAATTTTAAAAAAATCAAAAAATAAAAAAATTGCATTTTTAGATAATACAAATTAATATTTACGTCTATGATCTTTTTTGATTCTTTTCTGAATTTTTTTAAAAAAATTTATTTTGATTTTTTAATTTTTTGATTTCTTTTTAAATAAGATTTTGTCCCATCTGTAATTTTAAGATTGAGATGAGTTTGTCTTATCTCCATTCTAATACTGAAATGGGATTTGTCCCATCTCTATTGTATGACTAAGATGGGATTTGTCCCATCTCTAATGTAAAACTAATTAAAAAGGTATAATGTGTTGGAGATGATGATGTGTTGTTTCGCGAGATAAAAAGCCTTGACCTGGTGGGGTTATGTATGTATGTCGGGGGATTGGTAGGATTGTTCCGTCCAATTTTACTATTCCTACTCCGATTTTGTTTACAGATTCTTTGAAACTTAAGGCTATTAGCTGCTTATTATTCTAATCCATTCCCTACAATTTACGTTTATATAAGAAATAACTTATTTACTTTGAATATTGATGACTTGAGAAGCAATAATTAGTTGAAATGAAGAAAATTACTATTTCTAGTTCATTATATAACATTCAAAATCAAATCATACGAGTCATCAATATTATTAAACACTAAAACAAAAAAGAACTCATTTAATACTGAGATGGGATTTGTCCCATCTCTATTGTAAAACTAAGATGGATCTATCCCATTTGCGATTAAAACCTTCCACCACCACCACCATCACCCAAACACCACCATCACCCAAACACCACCATCACCCTACCACCACCACCACCTTTACCTACTACTAATTTCATTACACACGCGCGCGTCCGTGAATTATTTTTAAATTCGTCATAACTAATTCTAAAAAAATCAGAAAATTTAAAAATTTGCATTTTTGGATAAAGCAAATTAATATTTACGTCTATGATTTTTTTTAGTATTTTTGAATTAATTAGTGTGCGCATATATTTATAAAGAATTTATATATATATATATATATATATATATATATAAAATATGTAGGGCACCTGAAAAGCCCTTACTTGCGTCTAGGCATTATTAGAGTCAACTGTGGGGGTTTGGGGTATTTGGTCAACTATTAGAGTCAACTATCATACTCACTAAAACAACCTTGACAAGATCTAGTATAAGAAGAGGACTGAGACCAGGCAACCCATAGTCCTATCTATCTCTACTCTTCTTACTTAAGTACTTAAATATACAATCATATCTTAAACGAGGAAGCATTCCTATAAAAAGTTAATCTCTCTTGATCTAGTCCCTAGATGACCCATTTATTATTTACTGATAACCCAGTCTTCGAATTTTAGAAAATATCGATAAAATACTCTTATTTAGGGCATTATCTATATGTATTTCTTTTGCTCTGGTCTCATTATAAATATTTGAAATTTTAGTGTTTTCTTATGATCTAAGACCAAATAGAATTAACATGTAAATATGATCTCTCTTTAAGATAAGAACTTTGCATAACCCATGGAAATTCCTTAGGCTTACCATCCAACAAAGATAGGTCTAAGATTGAATGCTTATTTATTATCTAATATAACCTTATCAATAAGGTATAATTTGTGCAATTAAGCCTCCAAGTTGATGAAATAAAGGAAGTCCTAGCTAATCAATCCTCTTATGGTGAAATTATTTTTGATTGATTGGGGATAATAAAATAACATAATTCTTTAGATAGGGTTTCATCTTCGATGATAAAAAAATAGATGCTTGGATTGTAGGAATGTAAATGCTTTCCACTAGATAATATTGAGGAAATAGGCTTGACCCCTAAATAGGGACCTTGAATAGCATGTTGCCATGTTCTTATAGGATTGTACTAACTACACTAAGATTTAAGCTAGACTTATTATCAACCCCTATATAATCTTTAGGAAAATATATATGGATTGATTTTATTCTCTTTATATGCTTATGGAGGATACGATGTGGAAATTCTTTATGATTTTGGAATTATAATTGAGGTCAACTTATTATATACACTCTTATCCCTATAGAATTCTATTCAGAAGGTTTATGATATTTTTGTCAAAATGGTTCTTAATGCTTTTTATAACAAAATGAGATGGATTGGATTATATATTACCAAAAAGTTTAAGAAAATTCTAACAACCCATTTTTAAGTCTATTTCAATCCCAAATTACAAACAAATAAAAGGGAGATAATATGAACAAACCTACATATTTATTTATGTATAATATAAAGATAAATATAGTATTAAAAAATTACACATAGGGCTATTGTATTGTTAAATTACATTAGGCTTTGTTCCAATTTAAAAAAATGTATCCCCATATTTGAAAATAATTAATTATTGACCAAAATGGTAACAAAATATTTTTATTACTTATTAGTGTATAACCATTAAAAAGACCATCTATGTAAATATTGATAGATTTTTTATTTTTCATTTTTCTTTGGACATTAACATCCAGATCATAGAAAGATCTTTTGTGTTAAATCAAACAATTTTTTGGTTCAATCGCTTAAAAAAATATTTTTCTAGTGGTAACAATAATAAATTTAGAACATGTAACCAAAAGAGACAATTTAAAACAATCCAATAAATGATCATCCAATATCTGTAACGTATAGTATGAAAACATGTCTAATAGTTTAGTTACATTAATTGATGATTAAATATGTCATTTGACATAGACAAAACATTTTATTATCCAATAAAACGGTCAAGACTTTAGAAAGATGATATATAAAATAAAATTTTGGAGAATAAAACAAAAACTAAAAAAAATTATCCAATGGTATTGCTCTGAGCACCTACATCATCTTGTTTCTCCAAACTACACATAAACTGTTCACTCTCCACCTACAAATAAATATAAAGGAGACCAATAGATAAGTTGATACAGAAAGACCTATGAAATTTATTATTTTTGCTTTATGTATTATAAATCTTGTTTAATTAAAGGCTCATGGTTTAAATTTCCTATTTATTTATAAAAAATCAGAAACTGAATAAACAAAATAAATTAAAAATAGGCAGGACAATCATATCATATCATATCACACATTAATAAGATTTCAAAACAAATAATAAATTCTCGTTTTGGGTAAATTTGACTATTTTTGTGCCGTCATTCTTTAATTTAAAAATAAAAACATTAAAAAAGTAAATGTACCTCGATATTTTCATTCTCCTGAATTCTCAATAGTGGGTTCCACGTTCCTTGACGATTCCATGCACGATGGATCCTTAATTGACGAGTATAAAAATTGATTTGTTCTTTACTACTTGTAAAGAATACAGAAAACCTCTCGTTCTCCAACTCCGCAGTGATAATACCTTTCCACCACCCATCGTTATTGTAGGCATCAACTTCATCATTCAATTTGAACTTCACATCAAATTCCTCAACAAGAGGTAATGGTCTAACATGTAGTGCATCGACTTCTTCAATTAATTGATGTGTTCCAGTTTCTCCAGTTGTAAGGGTTTCAAAATTTACCAAGAGCTTCCACGGAATAAATCCCTTTGTCTGTGGCATACTGTTTTCTTTGGTTTTTTTAACTGGTCGAATTATTGTTCCGATATAAAATGAACCCCGGAATCCATCATCGTCGATATTTACCTCTACTTCCGCTCATTTTGTTAGATATGTGTTGACCAAGTCATTAAAATCGTAGGTTGACTGTAAGGCCATTTCCTTAGTCCTGCAATTTTATTAAGAGGTGTTACATAAAAATTACAATATATTTGACTGGTAAAAATTGTTATCTTGTTAACTCTACTAATTGAGAAAATAAAAAATGAGACAGTAAATTAACATGGATAAGACAAAAGTTTACTCGGTGGTCTACATATAATTTATATGATGTATATGTTTTATAACTATAAATTTACACATGCATTTTTAAAATTATACAATAATAAACAAACATATTAAACAAACATATGTTCTTTTATAATTCTAAGAATATAAAACACATATAATCATTTTGGTCAACTTTTATTTGTTTCTTCTATCAAACGTTTTAATCAAATTATAATTTAGTCTGCTGAAATATATTACAACAATCCAAATTACTAGGAAAAAACTTTAGTTATCACAAGTAAACCTATAACTGAAAGATAATTTATTAACCCATATTTTATTATAACGAAAGTCGTTCAAGTACAAATTCATTTGATCATTTTTTCATAATTTTTTCGTTTACTTACATGATTAAAATTCATCACAATTAAAAATGCATATTTAATAATTATTACCTATTAAACATTATATTTTGCATAGATAGAGAGAGATTGTACCCGATTAAATTAGGGAGAATTGTTTAAATATGGAGAGGATGAAGAAACAAAGGAAGAGAAAAAATACGACCGTAGACTTTATTTTAGGGTTTATGTTAAGAATATATACTAGTTTATGGAACTCGTGCAATGCAACAGAACATATTTCAAGTAGAAAAATAGAAAAAAAAATCAAATTATAATTCTTTAATAATGTATGGGAAAAGATTATAAAAGTATCTCTAATGGAATATTATTTGGAAGAGAAAACTACAATATAAAAGATGATTTTGCTGAGAAAAAAAATTAACATTGTTTTTCTAATAAGGGTGAATCTCGAAAAAGATTTGTACAAAAGAACACTGCAACATATTATAATTTGTTTAAAAGAAATATTAAAATATAATACCTAAATCATAATTATTTTACTAAAACCATCATATTTAGAGTTTTTGAGAAGCTTATTATAAAACTTCTACTTTCAATTTTTATAAGGCGTTTAAAAAAATGTAAGTTAATATTAGATATCATTTATATGGACATAAGTCAATATTAGAAATTTAAATAAATAGAACGATCGTATTAGGCCAAGAATTTTGATAAAAAATACAAAAATCTCATCTATATTTTCATAAAAAATATATGTTATTTTGCATAATATAGGGACGTAAAGTACAAAACATCAAAAAATATATGTTATTTTGCATAATATTGGGACATGTAGAACAATTACTTGAAAAACATATAAATTATTTTCCATAATATAGAAACATGTAGCACAAGTACTTAGCAAATTATATGGACACAACATTGCATAATATTGGGACTTTTAAAACAAACACAAAAAAAACGTGAAACTTAACATTTTGGGCCATAAATAAAAATTCATGTCTCTGCCCCTAATCTTAAACATAGAATAATGCAATAAGATATTTAAACAATAAGGATTCCGTGGATCTTGATGTAATTATTGTTAAAGAGTATATAAGATAAATTTTCAAATATGTGGACCAGTAGTGAACCTAAGTAAACAATGATTACTCTAATAAAGTATTAAAGTGTGGACTATTTAACTATTGTGACTTCCATCATTTTTTTTTGTTTTAACAACACTGCTAAATATCACTATACCACTTTTTTTTTGGTCGGCCACTATACCACTTATATTTATTGATTATTCAAACCTATAGTTTTGTATTCTTTCTAGTTAGGATGTAAATATATATATCAAACAAAAACTACGCATATATTAAAAAATTCTCAAGGTTAAAACACTTTTATCCCCTCAACCCACATCAGTTTTCCCCTAGTGTGCATACGTGTATCTAGTAATATTTTAATGCAAAATCAACTTAATTCCTATTTACATTTATAAATTTTATAATTGAAACAAGCAAACAATTTATTATATATGTTATTTATCGATTTTGGTTAATAAGCGTAATAAACAATCATGTTTTTAATTGCGTGTTTATATTTTTATCATTTGTAGAGGAAGTTATCGATATTCATATATACTATAGTGAAATTTAAAATATGTAAGACTTCAAATGTGTCTTACCATTCTTATTGTATGGAGGTATTGTATGGAGGTGATGTTGAAATGTCATGAACAACAATCTTGATCTTGATAGAATCATGATTTTTAATACAATACATAAATCTGTAATTAAATAAATTTAAAATATTAGTACTTATCTCTTTCTTATATATAACATATAATTCATCCCAACTAATCGAATAATACATGCGATTTCAAAAAGATGTTAAGATCTACAACTAATTTAGTAGATCACAAAATTATGGAAATAATACCCATATATGTTTACGTTTTTATTTATACTAAAATACTAATAAATATAATACCTTTTAGTTTTTCAAATTAATCCATTATGTCTCATAATGTCAAATTAGTCTTGCTACCTAAAACGCCACACATAATCATATGATAATTATACATCATATTTTCAAGTAGTATTAAAAGTCATATGGTATTTTTTACACATATTTTGTGAATTTTATGGTGTCTAAGAAAATTATATTAAAAGGCTAATTTAAAAATTTTAAAAAATAATGGGAGAAAGTAGTAAAGTTTGAATTTTAAATAAATTAAGATGAAAATTATATTGTACAATTATAATATCTTTTATGAATACCTATAAAATCAGGTATCAGTTATAGTGGTGATGGTTGAATATGATAGGTATCCATGAACTCCATATAATTAACAACTTCAATTTTAGTCATAAGAGTCTTAGAACATGATAACTGAAATCTAAAAAAAAATCTATTAAAGACTCAAAATCAGAATATGGTAAAAAAAATTAACAACATCAATACTTATATGAAGACTCAATAGTTTTGGAAATACAGATCCAGTCACTATTTTTCTTATCAAATCAGTAGATAAAAAAGCTTCAAATCTGACAAAGCCAACAAAAGATAACTTCTAACTTTTTTGAAAAAGAAACATCAAATAATATTCATCAAAAATTGACAAAAAATATATTATCACTTTGGAAAACAAATATAAATGACAACAAATTTAAGTACTTTTGAAGTTTTACATAATGAAATCAATGTAACATTTTTAGTGTTGAAAATTTACAATCAATCTTTCAATTATATACATGCACACAAGACGAATACATCAATTTCAAATTCATAATCAAAGTAACAATATATTCTAGAACCCATTCATCAAGTAAGAAGAAAGTGTCAAATAAAAACATACCTATAATTCTTTTAAAGAGATATAAATCAAATCTGATGATGAGTTGAGAGAATCTTCAAAATTTGATTTATATCGTCGATCTATGATTTGAGGATATGGGTTGCTGATCGATTAATGTATAGACGTTGTTACCAGAGTACCTGGTTGGTTACGTGTCTATAATGGAGATAGAGAGGCAATGTTGGTTAAGAATGAGATCGGAGACACTGTGTCGGCTGAGAGGAAGAGATATACGTGAATGGTGTAGATTGTGATTATTAAGTGGGATTAGGGTTTTATATAGTTTATGTAATTTTAATTTAATAACTAGTTCATCATATTTTTTATTTTATCAAATTTAGTCCCTTTTAATTTATATCTTATAAGTTTATCCCTTTAATAATTTTAATGAAATATGCTACCTTAATAATTTTAATAATTATTATGATTATATTGTGAAATTAATCTCTCTAGTTTTTTCATTATATGGATAACCCAATCGTGATGAAAAAAATATGGTGATATGTTGTGATGATAGCTATGGGATTAGAATCCACGTTCTTTGGGATAAGAGTGCAATCCATCTCCTTAGAGCACTAGACCAAAGTGTTATGTTGTACACTTTAACATATTCATTGTATACATATGTTAATTAATTTGTTGTTCGTAATAAAACTATGATTTTCAAGTATCAACCTATAAAAGTGGGGCTCGAAACTCACATTATGCGTGTGGTATTGTAAAAGTTTGTTCATGCAGAGATGAATGGTAAGAGTGACAATTGTGAAATTGAGCCAGGGATGACAACTATTAGATTTAAATTTTGAACTTGCACCATTTCAGATAAGAACCAAAATCTAACACCCTAGATCACTCTGACAAATTATTAGCATTGTATAATCAATCACATTCATGATATACATCGATCAATCATTATGTTCTTTGTAATAGTATGATTAACAACATACGAATACAAGAATCGGAACTCACACTATGAATGTGTCATAAAGGACTTTATTTATGGGGTGAAAGAATGAGAAAAAGTCACAACAAATGTAATATTGAGTCAATAGTGACAGGTTTGGGATTTATTGACATGACCAATCTACATTTTTCCCCTTAGACCACTACCACTAGTCCAAACTGTTAGCGTTATATAACTAAAATGATTCATGATATACATCGTCTTTGTAAGATTACTATGATTAACAACCAATGAAAGCACGACTCTAGTTTTACATTATACGCATGGTGTTGAAGGAATGTGTTCAAGCGAGAAACGAAGTAAAAAATTAGTCAGGCTCACACTATGCATGTTGGAGCTTCTTTATGCGTAAAAAAAGAGAAATTTTGATAAAATTTAATTTGAGTTGATTATGAAAATCTAAGTCAGGATTTGAACTCACACCCTTTCCGCCCAAAACCTAAATTTGACACCTTAGACCACACATCCAAATTGTCAAGTTTAAATAAATAAACATAATTATCTAGTTGTTATATGCATTGATTAGTCAATATGTTATTGGTAATACTACTATGATCTATGATTAGGGGTGTAAGTCCGTCCGGGTCGGATAAGAAGGTTGGTGATTAAGAAGTTTCCAATTTTTTTAAAACAAAAAATCCAATTCCTAGATCAATTCTGAATTTAAAACTTAAAAAACCGAGCGTAATTTTAAGAATTTTTATATTTTTCGAGTTTCAAGATTCTTTCAAATTTCTTTTCATAATTTTCAAAAAACATACAAGTTTAAAATAGAAGAGCTACCCATTTAAACCAAAAAATACTCTTGTAAACCCAAACATAGAAAATATACGCCGATAAACTTGATAAGTAGTATTAAAAGTCAATATTATTTTTATAGGTCCTTGTTTTTTAATAAATATTACCCTTTAAATCCAAAAAAATATCAAATATACATATTTAAATAAACTCATATGTTAGAAAATATACCCTCATGTTGTGCGACTAACAGATACACCCCTATATTATTTGACATTGCAAATAGTGATTAACATATATATATATATATATATATATATATATATATATATATATATATATATATGTGTGTGTGTGTGTGTGTACTTTAAATAATCTTATTTACTACTAAAATGAATTACCACTCCAAAATTGATAGTAATTTACCTAGGTAGTGGTGCATTAATGGGGGTGGTGGCTTAAGGGGCTAACGTATTTACGAGGTGATGTCGTTGGTTTTATTTTGGGTCGTGTCCTTTGTTGTTCAATAATTAGATAAAATTTGTATTCATGCTATAATGAAATGATATATTAGTAATATATAAGGGTTAGTATTTAGTGGAATAGAAAAATATAAATTGAACCCTTTATTTATTTTATATATAATTTTAGTATGTTTTTGTATTTAAAATATGAAGCATAATATATTATTACATAAATACAATAATGTTACCCAAATCCTGAAGGTGGGAAATCAAAATAAACTATTGAAGGAAGTTCAAAAGCAGGAAAAGACACATAATTAAAAGTTTAACTAGACGCATCAACACTCTTAACAACTCAATAAATGACACGATTTGATGGTCCCCTAACACACCTCATATAAGTCAGAGGCGTCTCATCAGCCAATTATATGATGTCTTCCACGATCAACAGAAAGCTCTATCATATTGCAACGGTGGGAGACTTGATGGCTTGGATCACAGCTAAAGCATAACTATAGATGGTGACACGAACAAAAGATAACTATCTGACATACAAAATAGTACTCTTTATGGCCAAACCCTCAGTAGAAAAAGTGGTGCAAGGGGTTGCTCGGCTACTTTTCTCATGAACAAAATCCCCCTCATGGTCTCTATCAATGAAACATGTAATAACTCCACGAGGTCCGACGACTGTGTTTGTCGAGTTTAATGGTGTCCGGCAAGGAAGCGTCCAAGACGAGATGTTAACTATAAACAAAACATCATGGGAATACCATGGGGAAGGTTGGGGGGATGCAAAACATGAGCATGGAATCCGCCTAGACTATTATTCAGTATAATGAGAATATTAGGCACACATATATTTTCTTATCCATAATAAATTCATTTCGTTCCAGCCATATAGACCAACATGTAAAGACTATTCTAGGTACCATTTCCTCCGTCTTACCACCATTATTTGCGTAGTTTGAGGAAAGGTCTACAATCGACCAGTCAAATCAAGACTCGCACACTGGTAGATAAAAAATACCTTACGCCAACTTTCTCTGGTTCAAGTGCATTAAATTGACATATATTTTTCTGTATCATCAATGAAATTAAAAAATCTGCAATTTGGGGATATCACACACTTCCTGTGAAATCTATTCTTTTGGGTTGGTAGAGCATTAAGGGATGCTTCCCAAAGGAAAGTTTTTAGCTTCAGAGGTAGTGTAGTGATGTCTCCCTAATTGTTCTTATTTTCGACCCTTGGGAGACATCATTTTTGGTGTTTATTTGATTAATATGATAGACTTTTGGACTAAATTTGCAATAATCCGGAATTACCTTTTTATTTCTAGCATTTTCAATTTATAAAACTTTTGCGTGTAATATTGGTATTTTTAGTGAAAGTTTTACAGGTTTTAGATGTTAGCTAGGAGAGGAATCCGAGGAGAAAGTCAAAGATCGTGAATTAGAGTCAAGACTTGAAGATAAATCCCGAAGATATTATTTTTAGAGCTGAAAATCCATTTCCAGGCCATAGATTGCTGATTTCGAGGTTCTTAAGCGATGATTTAGCCGCTGACCTTTGAAGAGAAAGCATTCCTTATCGAGTTACGGAACTTTAGCAACTGGAATGAGGTCAATCGGAGTCATAACGCATCGGGAAAAGCCGTTTTAGTGAAGGTGTATCAGCAGTTACGGGATTTTGGGCTTAGAAAATGGGTTTGGACATTTAATTAATATTCTATTTTCTGGTCTAAGCCCTAGAACGAATTTATGCTTATAAAAGGAGGTCTGGACTTCTATTTTTCACACAATTCACATTCCACAAGATTAAACACCAGAGAGAAGCAACTGAAGGAAGAAAGAAGAAGCTACAAGAGCTGGAGTGGGTCTATAGCTCCGTTCGTACTCATTCCAATTCCGGAAATTAGGTTCTTTTTATATTTTAATTTTTTAAACAATATGAATTCCCTTTCTTTTAATTTAGTTTTTAATTTTAATATGAGCTAAGCTTTTCATAGTGCTTGAGAACAAACAATGGGTGAATCTTAATTTTATGAAATAACGAATGTTGAATTTGGGTTTATGCTAAATTAAATTAGATTGGGTTCATTACTCTTTTCGATAATTTGTGATTATTTACTGATTTTAGAGTCACGAACTAAAATTAGGTATTAGTATCTAAGCTATTCCACATATGTGGCGTGTGGATCATCCTGACGGAGGGTTTAGGTATAGAATTAATTATTCAATCTAGGATAAAAGCTATTGATTCTGACGAACTTAGCTAATTCTAGGGCCAATGAGGTTAAACACTTAATCATCCAACGGTGGATCATATTTACCCTGACGGGACTAGTGACACTTTAGGATCGCCTTATAGTCCACCCTGACGGGGGTATAAGGAATTTAGAATCCCGACCATTGTAATTGACCAATTTAGCCCTTAAACAACATAAGTTAGGAAGTAAGATTAGGAGGATCCTTGCGTTCTCAAGTACTACATCTCATATTGCGTTTTCACTTATTTTATTTGCGTCTTAGCTTCTACTTGCATTTAATTATTTGTCTTTTATTCATTAGCTTTAATCAACAAAACCAAACAAATATTTTATAATCTTTTCTTTTCATAAGTGCATCAATCACTACTTGCTAAACATTGTGATCAACCATCCGTCCTTGGAACGAATCTGTATTATCATACATACTACTTGGGACAACCGTACACTTGCGGTTGTGGTTCGATTAGCATTTGCATTTATTTTTAGAACACACAAAGGACCACCATGTACCTTTCTATATCTTATCCCAAGTCTCTAAGATAGAGGTAAGTGGATCTCTTACTACATTTGGAAAAGCTAGGTATTTTAGCGCTTGGTTATAACCGGTCCTATATAGATAAATTCTGTTCCTAGAATGGGGCCAAATCAGCGATTAGGTCGTGGAAAGCAGGGGAGAGAGATAGATTGTACAAGATGAGCATTATCAGCATCCATGATCTGGTCCATCAACTGGGAATTCTATGTTTTATTTTTTGGTTAATAAATTCATATAAGTTCATAGGAAGGTTTTATAGTGAATAAGGGGTAAGGGAGTGTCCTTGTATCCAAGGGTCCTGTCAAATGTTTTTTTAGAGCCACCCCTTATAGAACAAAGGGAAAAATATCGAGTAAATTATCCCTCTTGATTATGTTATGCCACACCCTCAAGGATTGATTTCCCCATAGACACGATCAAGAAGGAGTTTCTCGAGAAATAAATCTCTTTATGTGTTTGAGATACCGCTGACTCCGGGTCCTTTAGGATTTTACATGCTTGCTTAGCCACTTGGGCCAAGTTATAAGCCTCGATATCCTTAAGGACGAGACCACCATCAGCACTAGGAGTATAAAGGATTATTTAGTTGCACTAGTGGATGCCAGACCTCCGACCTTTAGCTCCAGGCGTTATTCCTCAAGTTCAACCACAAAATCCTAATCCTCAAGTCCAGATAGTGATGAATCAAGATCCGTGGTTTACTAATGGTCCTCCAGAAGTTCCATTCCGCGCTCCAGCTATAGGAGTAGGTGCTCCAGATATTAATGTTCCGAGATTCCGTCCAGATTCGGGTATGCTAGCTCAGTTCCAAAACTTTGGAAATTTTCGCGGAAGACCATCGGAAGATCCTCTTAGAGCGGTACAGAAATTCAAACAGATATGTGATTCTTATATCACACAAGGGGTTTCAAGAGAATAGATGTATTTTGCTGCTTTTAAATTCTTTGTCATTGATGGAGCAAGTGAATGGCACGATACGCAAGATCCTACGAAGATTACTAATTGGGACCAATTAGAGATTGCGTTCTTTGACAGGTATTACCCAAGTAACATGAGGTTAGATGCTGAATTAGAATTGACGCATTTCCGTCAAGAGTATGAGGAAACTGTGGGTAGGAGTTGGACAAGATTTCAGATGTGTTTGCGGAAAGTTCCCAATCATGGCTTTTCAGAACAACAACAGTTAAAGATCTTTTATAGAGGCCTTGATGGAATTTCAAGAGAGAAATTGGATACGCTATGTGGTGCAGGTTTTCTTCAAGTTCAACCCGCTCATGCCAAGATCATTTTAGAGAGAACAGTCAAGAATGAAGTTGGGTGGAGCTCAGTAAGAACACCAGTTAAGGGAGTAAATAATGTTGACATGGAAGAGAAATTTGCTACGTTTGAGAATAAGATCCAGAATACCATAGAGCAACAATTGAAGCAGCTTACTCTAGCTGTGAAAGAAGGATTTTCGGGTAAGAAGGTAGCTGTGCATGCTGCACAAGAGGTGTATATGTGTTCGATTTGTAAGGTAGATGATCATGATGAGGAAAGTTGTCCGAATAACAAAGAATCAGTGAATTTTATGTCCAATAGAGGTAATTTCAATTCAAGTGGTAATGGATATCAGCCTAACAGAAACCACCCTGGGTTTCAATACTCAAATCCCAATGGGGCAGCTAATCCTACTTACGCGTATCAGCCGCGTCCTCAAGGCAACAACTATAATCCAAGACCACACAACAATCATCAAGGAGGACAGAATCAAAACAATTATGTGCAAAGACAAGCTCCTCAGAATACCTACGATGAGAATTTAAACCAGAAAGCTCTACCTGCCCATCCACAAGAAGGAGTAGTTACTCTTCAGAAAACCGTTGAAAATTTGATTGCTCTTCAAACACAAGCTCTGGAACGTCAAAACGCAGCTGAAGCGAATATGAAGATTTTCCAGAATCAGCTAAGTCAAATTAATAAACAGCTGAATCAGCGTCCACAAGGGCAACTCCCTAGCGATACGGAAAATCCAACACAATGTGAAGATTGCAAGGCTGTTACATTAAGAAGTGGTAAGAACCTCCCTCCACCTCCTTTTCCCGTTATGAAAGAGAAAGAAGTCCCAAGAAAAGAAAAGGAAGTGAATGAGAAAGAGAAAGAGAATGAGAAAGATAGTGAGGTGGAAGAAATAGAAAGACCAAGAGAAATTTCGAAAAAGAGAGATGAAATTGTAAGCAATCGTCCTCCACCACCGTTTCCATCGCGAGTTCAGAAAAAGGGTGATATGGTTGATTTTCAGAAGTTCTTTAATAGAGTGAAGTGTTTGAGTATTAATATTCCGTTACTTGAGGCGATTCGAGATATTCCTAAGTATACGAAGTTTTTGAAGAGGGCCCTCACTAATAAAAGGCCCTACTGTGATAATGAGATGATTGGCCTTCCTGAAGAGTGTAGTGCGATTTGCCAGAGCAAACTACCTCCGAAGTTAGTTGATCCGGGGAGTTTCACGATTCCCATATCGATTGGAGAAGAATGGAAGGGAAAGGCGCTATGCGATTTGGGGGCAAGCATCAACTTGATGCCCAAGTCAGTCTTTGATAAGCTTAAAATTGGAAAAGCAAGACCTACCTCTATGGTCTTGCAAATGGCGGACAGGTCTCTTGCTCATCCTGAAGGCCGCATTGAGGATGTTCTTGTTAAGGCAGGTACACTTATATTTCCTGTTGATTTCGTAATTCTTGAATACAATGCAGATAGAAATGTCCCAATTATTTTGGGTAGACCGTTCCTAGCTACAGGGAGAACATTGATCGATGTAGAAAATGGCGAATTGACAATGAGGATACAAGATGAGGAAGTGAAATTCAATGTATTTCGAGCTATGAAATTCCCAGATTCTCAGGAAGATTGCCTCAGAATGGATGTAATAGAGCAAGCATCGCAAGAGGTATTTAATTGCTTAAATTTTGATGATATCTTGCAGGCTGCTTTGACATTAGATTCACCTGATATGATGGAGGAGCTTACCGAAACAGTAGCAGCTCTCAATTCTGAAAATCCGAAATATAGGCGTCTTGCCTATGAACCTGTGAGAGGACCGGGGGAGATTATTCCTAAAAAGAAGCCTTCAATTGAATCTCCTCCAGAGTTGGAAGAAAAACCATTGCCAGCACACTTGAGGTATGCTTATTTGGGTACTAATGAAACTCTACCTGTTATTGTTTCAGCTAATTTAACAGGTCCTCAAGAAGATAAACTGTTGCGTGTGTTAAGAGCCAACAAAGAAGCAATAGGTTGGACAATTGCTGACATCAAAGGCATTAGTCCATCCTATTGTCAACACAAAATCATACTTGAAGATGTTAACGCACGCTCAGTTGAAGGCCAAAGGAGATTGATGCCCGTGATGAAAGATGTGGTAAATAAAGAGGTGATCAAGCTTTTAGATGCGGGGATTATTTATCCCATTTCGAGTAGTGAATGGGTGAGTCCTGTTCAGTGTGTACCAAAGAAAGGAGGAATGACAACAATTCTTAACGATAAAAATGTGGCGATTCCTTCAAGAACGGTAGTAGGTTGGAGAGTTTGCATGGATTACAGAAAGCTGAACAAGGCCACCAGAAAAGATCATTTCCCTTTGCCCTTCATTGATCAGATGTTAGACAAATTAGCCGGAAGGGAATATTACTGTTTCTTGGATGGCTACTCCGGGTACAATCAGATTTACGTGGCTCCAGAAGATCAACATAAGACTACTTTTACATGCCCTTTTGGTACGTTTGCATATCGCAGAATGCCATTTGGATTGTGTAACGCTCCCGCTACTTTTCAAAGATGCATGATGGCCATCTTCTGGGATATGATTGATAATTTCCTGGAAGTGTTTATGGACGATTTCTCCGTGTTTGGTGATGATTTTGATAAGTGTTTGGATAACTTGGAGAAAGTGTTGGTTAGATGCAAGGAATCAGACTTGGTGTTAAACTGGGAGAAGTGTCATTTCATGGTTCGTGAAGGTATTGTTCTGGGTCACAAAGTTTCGAGTGCTGGATTAGAGGTCGATAGAGCAAAGATAGAGGTAATTAAAACCCTTCCCCCTCCTGTTTCTGTTAAAGGGGTAAGGAGTTTTCTTGGCCATGCTGGCTTTTATAGGCACTTTATTAAAGATTTTTCTAAGATTGCTAAACCGTTATGCAACTTACTCGAAAAGGATTGCAAATTCCTTTTTGATGAAGCTTGTTAAGCGGCCTTCAAAGCAATCAAAGAAAAGCTTATTTCTGCTCCTATAGTGTTACCTCCAGATTGGAATTTACCGTTTGAAGTTATGTGTGATGCGAGTGATTTGTGTATGGGAGCTGTATTAGGACAGAGGAAAGAGAAAGTTTTTCATTCTATTTACTATGCTAGTAAAACTTTTAGTGGTGCTCAGATTAATTACACAGTTACAGAAAAAGAGTTACTAGCAGTTGTATATTCGTTTGATAAATTTCGCTCTTATCTTCTTGGAGCGAAAGTTATTGTTTATACAGATCATTCCGCGATCAGATTTCTTATGGAGAAGAAAGATGCGAAACCAAGGTTAATCAGATGGGTGTTATTGCTTCAAGAATTCGATTTAGATATCAAAGATAGAAAGGGTTGTGAGAATCAGGTTGCAGATTATTTATCGCGTTTAGAGGGTTCAAAGATGAATAGTGGTACTGAAGCAGTTAGAGAAGAGTTTCCTGATGAGAGTTTATTCGTTGTTCGAGATTATGAGGCTCCGTGGTATGCAGATATTGCAAATTTAGTGGTGAGTGGTGTTTTTCCTGAAGGTTCTACTTATCAAGAAAGAAAGAGGTTAGCTCATCGTGCTAGACAGTTCTTTTGGGAGGATCCCTTCCTCTATAAAGTTTGTGCTGACCAAATGATACGAAGATGTGTAGCAAGGGAAGAGACTCAAGCCAATATAGCTGGATGCCATGATTCACTATATGGAGGACATTTCAAAGGAGACAGAACTGCTGCAAAGGTATTTCAGTCAGGTTTTTACTGGCCTTCTCTTATAAAAGATTGTCATGAATATGTTAAGAAATGTACGAGATGCCAGTTTACCGGAAACATATCTAAGAGGGATGAGATGCCGCGTAATAATGTGTTAGAGGTTGAGATATTCGATGTGTGGGGCATAGACTTTATGGGTCCTTTCGTTCCTTCAAATGGTAACCTCTATATCTTATTAGCCGTTGATTATGTGTCTAAGTGGGTAGAAGCGGTGGCTTTACCTACTAATGATTCACGAGTGGTGATCAAGTTCTTGAAATCACATATTTTCACTAGACATGGCACACCTAGAGTGATTATTAGCGATGGAGGATCTCATTTCGTTAATAAATATCTGAAGACTGTTCTAGAGAAATATGGAGTTAGGCACCGTGTATCTACTGCGTATCATCCACAATCCAATGGTCAAGCTGAAGTATCGAACCGCGAAGTCAAGTCAATCCTAGAGAAAACCGTTGGTCCTACAAGAAAAGATTGGTCAATAAAGTTAGATGATGCGTTGTGGGCCTATCGTACTGCGTTTAAGACTCCAGTTGGTGCATCTCCCTATCGTATGGTGTATGGTAAGGCTTGTCACTTACCTTTAGAGCTTGAAATGGGTGCCTATTGGGCAATTGCGCAGTTGAACTTAGATCCTATCTTAGCCGGAAAGAATCGTATGATGAAGCTTAATGAACTTGACGAATTCCGGTTGCATGCTTATGAAAATGCCAAACTTTATAAAGAAAACACAAAGAAATGGCATGACAATCAGATTCGTACAAAGAACTTTGAAGTGGGGCAAAGAGTGTTGAAGTATAACTCAAAGTTCAGCAATTATCCGGGTAAGTTAAGATCTAAGTGGTCAGGTCCATACATTGTGACCAAAGTTACACCTCATGGGGCAATAGAAATAGAACATCCGCTAGAGAACCGTACCTTTATGGTTAACGGTACAGATTAAAGATATACCATGGAGGTGAAGATACCAATCGCTCGGAAGATCCACATCCCGGGGAGGTCATGTATCTCCTCGAGACTCCTTAGAAGCGTGAGGTAACCCGTCGAGCTTAACGACGTTAAACAAAAGCCAATTACTTGTATATTAGCTGAATTTTTACATTTTTGCAATTTAGATTAGTTTGATTTTTGTAATTTTATTGTTTTTATTAAGAAATGAGGAAGGGTAGTTGTTTTTAATGATTTCAGGGGTAAAAGGACTTGAGTTTGGGGTCGATTTGGCGAAAACAGAAGAAAAAGAGGTTGGATGTCCAGGAGAAACCGGGAACCCGGTTTCGCAAAAACCGGGAACCCGGTTTTGGAGCTGGTACCACCCTCCTCAACGCAACATGGGGCGTCTTGGGTCACGACACAGCGTCGGAACCGGGTACCCGGTTTGCCAAAACCGGGAACCCGGTTTTGGTGCTGTGATTTCTGAAAATCTCTGACCCAGCGTCTTGGTGGCTTGCGTTTTCGTGCGTTTTGATTCGCGCCATCGACACAAATCCGGGTACCCGCATTTGGCAGAACCGGGTACCCGGTTTCGGAGCTGTAATCTTCCAAAAGTTCTGACCCGGCGTTTTGAGGTGCTGCGTTTTGGCGCGTTTTGACTCGCGCCATCGAGAAAATCCGGGAACCCGCATTCCACAGAACCGGGTACCCGGTTTCGGCGAGTAAAATCTCTGACCCCGCGTCTTGAGATCTAGCGTATTGGTGCGTTTTGGAAAAAAAAATCCATAATTGTTTTTCCGCGCCGTCACAGCGACGCGGAACCGGGAGCCCGGTTTGAAAGCTGTGAGAGGCGGTTTTGGGTGTTTTAACCTAGTTTTCTTAGCCTCTTCTGCAAGTTTTTACCTAAAACGCACCAATAGCCTCCCCACCTCCGAAATTCATCTACCGAAATACTATGTATCATCAAATCCTACCCTCTTTCACCACAAAAACATAAGATCAACTCACCTCCTCTCCAAAATAACATCAAATCCTTAGTTTTTCCCAAGATTCTTCTTCATCAAATCCTTACATTAAACCCAATTCTTTCTTCTCCCATCCAAATTGAACAAGACCCATCTCATATTCACCCTAGTTCTTCAATTCCTAAGCCTCAAAACATCAAATTTCTAAACTTTTTCTCTAAGTTTTTCATTATTTGAAGTTTTGAGTTTGGGGTGAAAAGAGATGACTAACAGAACCGGTGATTTTCGAAGACCTGCTCCCAGAAGAAAGACCACCATTGGTGGTTCGCAAGATCAAGCTATTGAGATTCCTGATTCGCGTCCTAAACGAAAAATTGACGAAGTTAAGCTTGCTTCTAACAGATAGAAATCACAGGTCACAAGAGAAGATTGATTGATGAGATTGAAAGTGAAAAGGAACCCGAAGAGGAAATTGCGAAGAACATTGAGACAGAAACTGAACAAGAGATTCCAGAAGAACCCGTTCAAAAACCTCCGCGTATGAAGATGTGGGCCCACAAGCCTAAGAGGGTTTACATTTGTTGGAATACTAAGGTTCGTGAAAGAATTGAATTTTTGAAATTTGGTGAGGAGACGAATTTTCCTCAGGGTATTATGAGTAGTGATTACAAGGAATATGCTGTGACATGTGCTAAGTTTGGTTGGAAAGAGTTACAAGAAAGGAAGCTTGAGTTTATTCCTACTTTTATGCGAGAATTTTACGAAGGTTTAGCTACCTCCCGTGATGCCATTGATGTCCGCAAAAAGGTAGTTCCTTTCTCTATTGAACGTATTCGGAAATCATTGAAACTACCCAACTTTTCTGGAACATGCCCCTTCCAAGAAACTCTTAATGACCCTTCTTTTGATTTTGAATCCCTTTGGGGGACCGTGCTTGTTAATGGGACTAGCCCAATTCCTGAAGGTGAAAGATATCCTGGACAGTTTTACAGCAGTAGTTTGACACCTCGTGCTAAGGTTTGGTCTCGTCTCATAATACCCACTTTCTTTGGTATTAAACACACTTCCGAGTTGAAGAAAGAGCACATATTTGTTATTAAGTGTATTTTGGAGGAGAAACCATTTGATGTTGCTAAGATCATTTATGATACAATCATGGAGTTCGCGAAATCACCAATGAAACAACAAAATCTGAAGTTTCCTTGTACTATTACTCAGTTGTGTCTAGACGCAAAGATTCCGCGTAAGGACGCAGATATTGATACTGTTTCAGTTGGTGTGAGTATAGCTTTGAGCACAATCAAGAACATCCATGAAGAAGCAACACGAACTACAAGAAGTCCGAGAACTCCTCAATCAAAGAAAGTGAAAACTGTACCTGAGTTGGAAGCGAAGATTCAGGTGTTGGAAGAGAATCAGGAGAAGATGATTGCTACCTTGGGAAACGTTACAAAAGAATTGGACCTGCTTTGAAATTTAATCCTAGGCGTAAATACACTTCAAAACGCGATTTATGATGCTGTTACGCGAGATAAAGGTCCAGACCGCAACACCGATAACCAGCCTCGCGCTGGTTAAGATACGTTTTCTAAACTTTCCTCTTAGTGTAGATTAGTTTAAATGCTTTATTGAGTCTTTTCGAGTCGTGGGGACACGACTCATTTTTGAGTTTGGGGTGGGGTTCGTTGCCTCATCCCAGTTTTTATGTGTTATTTGCTTTATTTGCTTTCAATAAAAGAATTTTCGGAGTTGCGTTTGACTGTAGAAATTTTTAAATATCCCTTTAAGCATACTCTTGATAAATCTATGATAGTAAATAGTGGACTTTAGGGATTGATATAAAACGCACTTACAATTGCACGCGAACATATGTAATTGATAGGAAAAATTAATGAACAATGCAAATGAAGTAAGCTTGTACTCAAGGAATATGTTTGGTGTGTAGAACATGAAATCCTAATTAGTAGAGAACCCACCTAGATATGAACTAAAGACAAGCTATATACTTAGGAAAATGATAGGGGCAGTTCTTTGTTAGCCATTTGTGCCTTTTTAGCCTTCTATCCCTTGTATTAATGATCATCCGTCTTAGCCCACTTTGAGCCTTAGCCTTTTCTTTGTAGCCACGATATAAGCCATTATCCCTTAGATTATTAGGCATGACCATATGACCCGCACTTGAATCCCAATCCTGAGACATGTCTCGAGCTCGAGTTTGGGGTGGTGGGACCACATATGGGGAATTTAATGGGTTGGGATCGATGTGCTTTGTATTGTAGCACAATTGAAGATGATATATACTTGTAACCCTTTGCCGGGAATGAAGAAAAAAATGAAAAAGAAAGAAAAAATGAAAAATTTTGAAAAATCATACAGTAGGAACCGGGAACCCGGATTCCTCAAAACCGGGAACCCGGTTTGCTTCTGTACAAAAAAAAGAAAAAAAGAGAAAAGAAAAGAAAAAGAAAAATATGAATGAATAAAACATCCGGCAAAGTGGAATTTTCTGAAAATCATCTTATTTATAGTGGGTAGACATGGGACGCTAAACTAGTGCGTATATGGGTGAGTGAGAACATCTTTTTGAGCGTTAACTCAAGCTCGAGGACATTGTTGATGGTAAGTGAGGAGAGAGACAAAAGCTCACTTCAAATTTACCAAATATACATCCACACCCGTCCTTAAGCCAATATTATAACCGTAAAGACCTCGTGATTCCTAAGTGCATAGTGAATTTATTATTCTGTTGATAGGGAATACACTAGGTGGAGCGTTCAAAGCGATTTAGGATTAATGACCACCCTATAGCCATCATACAGAGATGAGTACAAGTGTAACCTTCAAGCATTGCGACTTTAATTTTATGATTGAGATTATATATGTTTGATGTTGCATGATTAGTGTATGTGTATATTAGTTTCTAGAGTTTGTTATATGAGATTTATTTTGAGAATTGCTTTAGGGTTTATTTGCTAGCTTCTATTTGTTTATACGCTTACCTCTACCCCTTTGTTTTGTTTTACTTTGTCGGGACGACAAAGGTTTGAGTTGGGGGTCTTGATGTCTCCCTAATTGTTCTTATTTTCGACCCTTGGGAGACATCATTTTTGGTGTTTATTTGATTAATATGATAGACTTTTGGACTAAATTTGCAATAATCCGGAATTACCTTTTTATTTCTAGCATTTTCAATTTATAAAACTTTTGCGTGTAATATTGGTATTTTTAGTGAAAAGTTTACAGGTTTTAGATGTTAGCTAGGAGAGGAATCCGAGGATAAAGTCAAAGATCGTGAATTAGAGTCAAGACTTGAAGATAAATCCCGAAGATATTATTTTTAGAGCTGAAAATCCATTTCCAGGCCATAGATTGCTTATTTCGAGGTGCTTAAGCGATGATTTAGCCGCTGACCTTTGAAGAGAAAGCATTCGTTATCGAGTTACGGAACTTTAGCAACTGGAATGAGGTCAATCGGAGTCATAACGCATCGGGAAAAGCCGTTTTAGTGAAGGTGTATCAGCATTTACGGGATTTTGGGCTTAGAAAATGGGCTTGGACATTTAATTAATATTCTATTTTCTGGTCTAAACCCTAGAACGAATTTATGCTTATAAAAGGAGGTCTGGACTTCTATTTTTCACACAATTCACATTCCACAAGATTAAACACCAGAGAGAAGCAACTGAAGGAAGAAAGAAGAAGCTACAAGAGCTGGAGTGGGTCTATAGCTCCGTTCGTAGTCATTCCAATTCCGGAAATTAGGTTCTTTTTATATTTTAATTTTGTAAACAATATGAATTCCCTTTCTTTTAATTTAGTTTTTAATTTTAATATGAGCTAAGCTTTTCATAGTGCTTGAGAACAAACAATGGGTGAATCTTAATTTTATGAAATAACGAATGTTGAATTTGGGTTTATGCTAAATTAAATTAGATTGGGTTCATTACTCTTTTCGATAATTTGTGATTATTTACTGATTTTAGAGTCACGAACTAAAATTAGGTATTAGTATCTAAGCTATTCCACATATGTGGCGTGTGGATCATCCTGACGGAGGGTTTAGGTATAGAATTAATTATTCAATCTAGGATAAAAGCTATTGATTCTGACGAACTTAGCTAATTCTAGGGCCAATGAGGTTAAACACTTAATCATCCAACGGTGGATCATATTTACCCTGACGGGACTAGTGACACTTTAGGATCGCCTTATAGTCCACCCTGACGGGGGTATAAGGAATTTAGAATCCCGACCATTGTAATTGACCAATTTAGCCCTTAAACAACATAAGTTAGGAAGTAAGATTAGGAGGATCCTTGCGTTCTCAAGTACTACATCTCATATTGCGTTTTCACTTATTTTATTTGCGTCTTAGCTTCTACTTGCATTTAATTATTTGTCTTTTATTCATTAGCTTTAATCAACAAAACCAAACAAATATTTTATAATCTTTTCTTTTCATAAGTGCATCAATCACTACTTGCTAAACATTGTGATCAACCATCCGTCCTTGGAACGAATCTGTATTATCATACATACTACTTGGGACAACCGTACACTTGCGGTTGTGGTTCGATTAGCATTTGCATTTATTTTTAGAACACACAAAGGACCACCATGTACCTTTCTATATCTTATCCCAAGTCTCTAAGATAGAGGTAAGTGGATCTCTTACTACATTTGGAAAAGCTAGGTATTTTAGCGCTTGGTTATAACCGGTCCTATATAGATAAATTCTGTTCCTAGAATGGGGCCAAATCAGCGATTAGGTCGTGGAAAGCAGGGGAGAGAGATAGATTGTACAAGATGAGCATTATCAGCATCCATGATCTGGTCCATCAACTGGGAATTCTATGTTTTATTTTTTGGTTAATAAATTCATATAAGTTCATAGGAAGGTTTTATAGTGAATAAGGGGTAAGGGAGTGTCCTTGTATCCAAGGGTCCTGTCAAATGTTTTTTTAGAGCCACCCCTTATAGAACAAAGGGAAAAATATCGAGTAAATTATCCCTCTTGATTATGTTATGCCACACCCTCAAGGATTGATTTCCCCATAGACACGATCAAGAAGGAGTTTCTCGAGAAATAAATCTCTTTATGTGTTTGAGATACCGCTGACTCCGGGTCCTTTAGGATTTTACATGCTTGCTTAGCCACTTGGGCCAAGTTATAAGCCTCGATATCCTTAAGGACGAGACCACCATCAGCACTAGGAGTATAAAGGATTATTTAGTTGCACTAGTGGATGCCAGACCTCCGACCTTGCTCCACCATAAATCTGCCACTAGGAAATTTAGCTTTTTAAGAATGGTTTTGAGGAATAATAGTAGCGATACTAAGTAAGTCGGTATATCATTTAATTTTGCTTCTATAAGAGTGAGATTTACCCTTTATACAAAAGGGAACCTTTACAACCTTTTCAACGGGAATGTAACTTTTCAGTAAGCCAAGCTAGACCTCTAACTTGAAGATATTTTAGTTAA
This sequence comes from Nemophila menziesii, assembly GCA_029959085.1. Taxonomy (NCBI): domain Eukaryota; kingdom Viridiplantae; phylum Streptophyta; class Magnoliopsida; order Boraginales; family Hydrophyllaceae; genus Nemophila; species Nemophila menziesii. The sequence goes on along the minus strand of JARWIR010000001.1, from coordinate 123,526,272 downwards.
AGCTAGTAGTTTTATATTTCCTTGTGATTTTATTATTCTTGACTATGACGCGGATAAGAATGTCCCCATCATATTGGGTAGACCATTCTTAGACATAAGGCGTACACTAATTGATGTTGAGAATGGTGAATTGATCATGAGAGTCCAAGACGAACATGTGAAATTTAAGGTATTTAAAGCGATGAAGTTCCTTAGTTCTCTGGGAGATTGTTTGCTCTTAGACGCTATTAAACAGGTTGTGAAGAAGAGAACCAGAAAATGTGCCACAAAAATTCCAAGAGAACCCAAGAAATAAAGAGAGAGGGAGAAGTTCAGAATAGGCGAAGAAGACGGATTGAAAAAGCTTCATCATTTACAAAACGCACGTACACCCAAGAGTTCTTGGATGAGACCATTCATGGCTACAAAGAAAAAACCAGAGAAGTTTGTGGGAATGAAAGGCAAGGGATTCAAATTTTGCGGGGTAAATATTGATAAAATTATTCATTGTTGGGGAGCTGATGTTAAGAAATAATCACCGAGGTAACATGTCTAACCTCTAAAGACGTTAAACAAAAGTGCTCTTGGGAGACATACCTTGTTTAAATTACTTTTAGTTAGTTTTATGTTTTGTAGTGTATATTTTTAAGCTAGTGTATATTTTTAATGTGTTTACAAGCTAATAGGAGAGAAAGGTAGTGTGTTACTGTGCAGGAAATGAGTTTGGGGTAATAAGGAAAAATTTGTGCCAAACAGCAACTTGGTGCGGTATACAGAACCCTAGCTGCGGTGCACAGTACCTCAGAAAACCGTTACAACGATGTGTAAATCAGGTGCATTGCTGAGAAGAGGTATAGGGAATCGTGTAATCAAAGTGCACGAGACCGTCGCCACGGTCCAGAAACAGAACTTTCATGCGGTACACCGCATGATTCGTCCGGTGAACCGCTCCATTAAGAAACCCTTACAACGGTAAGGATATTAAGGTCAATGCCGAGAGTCAACAATACCATACCGTCTCGTCAAATGCGACTGACCGTGCCACAGGTACATGACGTCACCTGCGGTACACCGCAGGATCCGTCTGGTACACGCAGTGAGGCGGTTTTGAAGAGGAATTTGATTCCTAATTAGATTCTTACCTTACAAAAGTTAACCCTAGCCTCTTCCAACCTTCTCAACACAAAATTTCCAGACCCAAACCCTATAAATACACCTTGAAACTTGATTAAACCTTCAAACAAACATACCAACATCATCAAATCTTTCCTCCATCTTCTATAAACACATTTTCTTCATCAAATCCATTACAAAACACCACAAAACACCAAAGATCATCAAGCTTTTAAGAATTCTTCCAACATGATGTCTTCTCATTTGTGATAATAAAATCTATTTCTGAGACATCACTTTAGGCATATTTATTAGAGTATAGGTCGATTTTATCATGATTTAGTACACTTTCCTATTTTGTATCTTGAATTAATTATTTATTATTTTTAGAACATATTAGGTTTAATTATTTATTTAGTGTGAAGCTTTAAAGATATATGGTACTTAATTAGAGTCCAAGTTGGTTCCAAGAGCTAAAGGAAAGAAGATAAACATGGAATTTGAAGATAAGGAAACAAAAGCTAAAAATATGGAAAAGGAAAAGCTGCCATAAATCTGAATTAAACACCTACGACCACAAATCAGCGTAGATCTCAAAATAGGTGAGGAATTTGGAGAAACGGTCAAGAGCAAAGTTAAAGATCTTTCCGATAAGATGAATTTCAACTACTCATTCGCGTTAAACGGATAAGAATTGAAGCTGTTAGGACCAAAACAAAAACGGGGCTGATTCCATATTTTTGGGCTACGAATTTGAGTTGGGATAGAGTCCAATACTTACCTTCTACTTCAAGAAAACGAATTAGGTCTTCCTATACCCTATAAATACAGCCTCTTATCATTATAAAATCAGCCTTGGCCAAACCTTAAGCCAAGAGGAAGCTTACAACACAGAAAAGAAGTCTGGAAAGAGCTGTTCATCAATAATGTCTTCTTCAACCTTTGAATTTGTAATTTCTTTCTTTTCTTCCATTAGTATGAACTAAATTTATATTTAGCTTGAGTTTTAGCATATATGTATGAACCCTAGTTTTGGTTGACATCTATCTAATTTGGGAATTCTCTGTTTTAAATTGAATTATTGTTTTTATTCTCTATTTATGTGTTGGAGTTTATATTCTGTGTTCTTGTGGATCGCGACCATATAGAATTACCATCATAGTAGTTAAGTAATCATTGACAACGGTATATTTAATTACAAGTTTAGCACATAACGTCTAGTGTACGGTTTAGATCTGACAAATCAACCTAACTAGATAATCACCATGGTTTAGTGTATTGCTATTTAACCAATTGCAGGAAAAGTTTGCTTATGACTCCTTATTGACACAAGTAAACCCTATTTAAAACTACCTAGCGCAATTGGAACCGATTATTGAAATACTACATAATTTACCCTTACATGTTTAGAACGGCAAAACTAGTGGGGATTACATGCTATTTACTGAAGCTAAACTCTCATACTATCTTCTTCTCTTGCATTTAATTTTCTGTCTTTACTTTATTAGTTTAATTTAGTTAATCAAAAACCCAATAAAAATCTATTTGTCTTTTATTTATCTGCGTTTTATTTGTTCTAGCTTTTAATATCTGCACTCGATTATTGCATAAGATCTTCCTAACCTTCGTAGTCTCTGAGGAACGAATCTTACTTATTTATTAAAACTTGCATACGATCTGTATACTTGCAGAACCGTGCTAGGCTAGTGTGATTATTTGCACTTATTTATGTCATATTTTTATCACACCCTATTCGACACCAAGTTTTTGGCGCCGCTGCCGGGGACTACATCGTTAGTCCTTGTGCATATATCTTGTGCTTTTATTTTCAGTTAGTTCTATTTTACGCTTTTGTCTTTTTAGTTTTTGTTTTATAGATAGTTATAGATGGAGAATCCAAGGAGACTTGAGTTACACATCTCGTTTAGAGTGCAACCACGCGGAATCAGCACTCCAAAAATCCAAGCTGCTAAATTTAGGCCAGATCCAGGGATGCTAGCGCAGTTTACAACTCATGGACAATTTAGCGGTGCTGCAAAACAAGATCCGATCCGATATATTCAGAAATTCATGCAGATCTGTGATGCTTATATCGTAAGAGGAGTTACTAAGGAGCATATATATTACGTTATGTTCCAGTTCTTCTTGACCGGAGGTGCAAGCGATTGGTACGATACCCAATATATTCCAGATTGGGATAAGCTTCAATCAAAATTCCTAGACCGATTCTATCCGGTTAGTTAAAGATTAAAAGATATGTTGGAGCTTGAACAGTCTATGCAGGAAGACGGAGAAAGTTTGGGTGAAGCATGGTTACGATATAATGAGAAAAAGGCGAGATGTCCATACCATAAATCATCGCCAAAATATTCTTTAACCATGTTCTATGGAGGACTTAATAACGAGTCCTAGCAAGAGAAGATTCGTTAGGAAACAAAGGTTTTGTGTTACTAGATCCTGTAGAAGCCGAGAATTGTATGGAAAGAATTCTTGAGAACGAGAGAAGTTGGCCAAGTGAATCAGAAGAAAAAAAAGAAACTTCAGAATCTCTGAAGCTCAAAGAATTGAGCCAACAACTTATTGAACTACAAGAACAAGCTCGAACAATTACTCAGGTAAATCTAGTACATACTATACCTTCATGTCCAGGTTGTGGATCAAGAAATCATGTGTGGTGTATGAATAATCCAGCCTCAGCTTCTTTTATATCTTCTCAAAGTAACCGTTATTCTAATGGTTATGATCATCCTCAAGAAAGCTACGCTAGATATCAGCCTCCACAACAACGAAGTTGGGTCAGAAATCAAGAGACTTATCATCAACCCAAACCTCAACCTTACTATCCACCACAACCTATACATCAGAAAGCGCCAATTGTTGAGAAAGCTTATCAAGTACCACCGAAACAGTCAATGCAACTAGCAAAGAAAGAACAACCCTTGAGTTTGAATTCGAATATGGCCAAGATGATGGAATTAGTTGGAGAGAATATGAAGATGAGTCAGCGAAGACTTCAAACCCAGCAAAGGTGATTAAAAATCTCGAGCTTACCTTATCACACATGTCGAGTACATTGAAAAATAGGCCAAAAGGGAAACTCCCAAGTGATACTATTGCTCCTCGAGATGATGCTTGTCATGCAGTTGAACTGCGAAGTGGAAAACAACTACCTCCACCTAGAAGAGAACTAGAACCAACCCTATTCCAGAAAAGGAGGTTGAAGAAACAATAGAAGATAAGGTCGAAGAGGTAGTTGAACCAAAGAGTGTCCAAGCCAAGACACCTGAAAAGAGGAAAAGCTCAATGGAAACTAATACACTCCCTCCACCATACCCTTCACGTGTCAAGAAAAAGGACAATGACCAAGAAATCAAGAAGTTCGTTGACATGGTGAGTGGTGGGGGCAAAGGTGTGATAAAATAATAGATAAATAAAGATAATAATAAAGAGCACACACCCTTGAGAACCACGAAACTCACTGCAAGTATCACAGATCGTTTGCAAGTTTTAATGATAAGTCAAGTTCGTTCGCATGGATTTAATCAGTTAGATCTACTTATGTTTAACAAGCGTAGATGAATTTAGATGTTTTAGAATATCATATAAAAAGATAAAATATTATGAATAACTATCTGATAAGAAATAATAAATAAGAATGCAGATAAATAAATATGGATGTAAGTCTAATAGATTAGGATTACTAATATGAGTCTATTTTACTAAGTTGTTATTCTAACCTGTCACAGATTAAACATTATATATTAACCAGGATTCTAAATTATACCTAGCCTTTTCTAGGCTTAGGAGCAACCTCTCCACTACCAAGGATTCCTGAGTAATGATTGGTGATTAAATCAAACCTTTATGACTATCTAGTTAGGGAGAGGATCAAAACTAGATGATTATGTGGTGTTGTCAGTAACTAAGAATAATCCTAAGATTGGCCAAATCTAGGGTTGCAACAATAAGTCAAAACACAAAATAACAATATACGCCATGCTCAAATCAATTAAAATAACAAATAGTATTTATGAATTTAAAGACAAAATAATAACCCAACAATTAAAAGTAAAACTTACAGAATAAAAGCTTAGAAGTATGGTGAAGACACAAATCTACAGCTAATTACCCTAAATATAGAGAAGGTGAGATGTAGAGGAGGAGTTTGTCACTCTCCAACTTCTTCTTCTTGTCTTCCTCTATAGGTCAGCTTGCTCCTTGGATGAATAGCTTGATTCTAAGGATGGATATTAAATTAAAGGACTAAGCTATTATTTAAAATTGAGAAAATACAAGCAAGGACTAAGCCTAAGCTTGAAACTTAGGCTTGAAACTGAGCAAGGACATGTTTACAATGGTATAAGGGTGTATATATAGGTGTTTAGAAACCCTAATTCGTTTTCTTGAAGGAGAAGGTAAGTAGTGGACTCCAAGCCCAACTCAAATTCGTAACCCTAAAACATGGAATCAAGCCCGTTTTTGTTTTGGTACTAACAGTTTCGATTCTTATCCGTTTGACGCATATGAGTAGTCGAAATTCATCGTCTCGGAAAGATCTTTAACTTTGCTCTTGACCGTTTCTCCAAATTCCTCACTGATTTTGAGATATAAGCTGATTTGTGTTCGTAGGTGGTCAAATTTAGGATTATGACAGCTTTTCCTTTTCCATGTTTTTAGCTTCTCTTTCCTTATCTCCAATTACCATACTTATCTCTTTCCTTATCTTTTAGTCTTTGACTTGGAATCTAATTAATCTCTATAATTATCTTTAAAGCTTCACACTAAATAAATAATTAAACCCAATATGCTCTAAAAACAATAATTTACTATTTCAAGACTCAAAATAGGAAAGTGTAATATTTTATGGAAAAATCGACTAGAAAGACTTCTAAATCACTAAAAATGATGTCTCCAACTAATATTAATTCATCACAAATAGGGAGACATCAAGACCCCCAACTCAAAGTTGTATCGTCCCGATACAATAAAGATAAAAACACAGGGAAGTCTCTAAATACACACCTAGGTCAATTAAGCGCAGAGGGAAGAAGATAGCAGAATATGGAGAATAGACTCAAAGCAACTACTCAGAAAATTTCATGTAATAATATTTTAAAACTACATACCTGTACACTTCTCATATCCACAATCAACACGGCTTGAATTCAAGATTAGATTAGCTTCGCAATGTAAGAAGGAGAGGGACTTTACTCAGTTCACCAAGGAAGCTATAGGTTGTTCATCAAACTTCACTAGTCTCCAAAGATCCACTTAACTACTCTCTGTTGGTTTAATCACTTCTAGATTACATAGCAAAGAATCAAAAGGTATTTAAGGTTGTAATTTAGGCTTAGGGATGGTATGATAAGTATATTTGGATAATTTAGAGTGAGCTTTTGGCTCTCTCCTCACTAGCCATCAACGAATCGCCCTAGAGCTTGAGTTACTCTCGTAAAACGTTTCTCACTCAACCCAATGATTTCTCTGATGCACAAAGTAGCATCCCCAATAACTCAATTTAAGCATAAGACGTTCACTTAAAAATTCCACTTTGCCGGTCCGAATATATATATTCTTTTCAAATCATTTTTTTTCTTTTGTATAGCTATGACTCTCTTTTTGATTTTGAGATATCACACTATTTTTTATATATTTTTTCTTTTCAATTCTAGCTCGTAGCATTCATTCACTATTACCCCGACAAAGGGTTACAATATAAACCTGTGAATCATCGTCAATATATAGAACGAGCACAATTAATAAGCTAAAAAATCCCAACCCAATAATATTTCCCGTAATGGTGGACCCACCACCCCAAACTCAAGCTCTAAAAAAATTGTCTATGCATCGCGATTCGAGTGCGGGTCATATGAAAAAGTCCTATAATCTAAAGGGATATGGCTTATAATATGGTTAAATAAAAAGGATTTAGAAAGGCTAGAAGGGGCTGAGAAGGATATAGCATATTAAATCAAATAACAGGGTGAGAAGGTATAAAAAGGCTTCAAGTGGCTTCAATATGAAAGAACTGCCTTAATCACTTTCTACACCATGTAATTTTCGTTATTCTCTTACCTTTAGGACGTTTATCAAATGGGTTTGTCAACTAGCTTGGTTCTCACGGCTTACACACCACTCAAGGCTCCCTGAGATCGAACATACTTTCTATCGCATTGCTTACTAATCTTTTCTTTACTATCAATGTGTGTTTTCCTGCAAATACTCAAATCATACAAAATAAAGCAGCTCATAAACATACTACTTCCTATCATTAACTTACTGCGCTTATTCTTTCAAGCTATTAAACACACTCTACATCTAATTCCCATGTATCAAAAAAAATTAATTTCTACCTAAAAAAGAAAAATGGAGATGAGAGACAACGAATCCCCAAACCCCCAACTCAAAAATGAGCCGTGTCCCCACGACTCGAAAAAGACTCAGGAGGTAACACAATAGGCGCAGTAATAAGCTTCTCTTTAATCTCTTGGAATGCCTTTATGCAAGCTTCATAAAAAAAGCATTTGGTGTCCTTTTCGAGTAAGTTACACAAAGGTTTAGCGATCTTGGAAAAATCCTTGATAAAATGGAGATAAAACCCAGCATGGCCTAAAAAGCTTCTCACCCCTTTTACAGAAATAGGAGGTGGAAGAGTCTTAATTACCTCAATCTTCACACGCTCAACTTCTAATCTTGCACTAAGAAATCTTGTGTCCCAACACTATACCTTCACAAACCATAAAATGACATTTTTCCCAGTTCAAAACCAAATCAGTTTCCTTGCATCAAATCAGTACTTTCTCCAAGTTCTGTAAACACTCATCAAAGTTATCACCAAACGCAGAAAAATTCATCCATAAATACCTCTAGGAAATTATCGATCATGTCCCAGAAAATCGCCATCATACATCTTTGAAAGGTAGCAGGTGCATTACATAATCCAAATGGCATCCTTCGGAAAGCAAAGGTACCAAAGGGACATGTAAAGGTGGTTTTGTGTTGGTCTTTCAGATCTACATAAATTTGATTATATCATGAGTACCCATCCAAAAAGCAATAATATTTCCTACCAACTAATTTATCTAACATCTGATCTATGAAAGGAAGAGGGAAGTGATCTTTTCTAGTAGCCTTGTTCAACTTACGATAATCCATACACACTCTCCAACCAACAACGGTCCTCGAGGGTATGGATTCATTTTGAGCATTTAGGACAGTCTTGATACCACCCTTCTTTGGTACGCATTGGACTTGACTTACCCACTCACTACTAACTATGGTATAAATGATTCCAGCATCTAGTACCTTAATAACTTCTTTCTTCACTACTTCTTTCATAGTTGGCATTAATCTCCTTTGACCTTCAACTGAGCATGCACTATCATCCTCCAGAATAATTTTGTGTTGGTAATAGGAAGGACTAATACCTTTGATGTCAGCAATAGTCCAACCAATCACCTCTTTATTAGCTCTTAATACACGCAACAGTTTATCTTCTTGAGGACCCGTTAAATTCGTTGAAACAATAATAGGTAAAGAGTCATTAGTACCTAAATATGCATACCTCAAGTGTGCTGGTAGTGGTTTTTCTTCCAGCTGCAGAGGAGATTCAATGGATGGTTTCTTTTTAGTAACTGTCTCCCCCTGTCCTCTCACAAGTTCAAAGGCAGGACGCCTATATTTTGGATTCTCAGAATTAAGAGCTGCCACTATTTCGGAAAGCTCTTCCATCATCTCAGGTGTGTCAAGTGTTAAGACAGCCTACAAGATATCATCGTAATTAAAACAATCAAATGCCTCTTGCGTGGCATATTCTGCTACAACCATTCAGAAGCAATCTCCTTGAACATCTGGAAACTTCATAGCCTTAAACACATTGAACTTTACCTCCTCGTCTTGTATTCGCATAGTCAACTCTCCATTTTCTACATCAATTAAAGTACGCCCCGTGGCTAGGGATAGTCACCCCAAAATGATGGGGACATTCCTATCCGCGTCGTATTCAAGAATAGAAAAATCAATGAGAAAAATTAAAGTACCTGCCTTGACTAGGACATCTTCGATTCGTCCCTCAGGATGCGCGAGGGATTTGTTAGCCATTTTCAAGACCATAGAGGTTGGTCTCACATCTCCTATCTTCAACTTCTCGAATATTTTGGGCATGAGATTAATACTCGCACCCAAATCGCATAAAGCTTTTCCTTTCCACTCATTACCAATTGAAATCGGAATAGTAAAACTCCCAGGATCAAGCAACTTAGGTGGAAACTTACTTTGACAGATTCCGCTACACTTTTCTGGCAATCCTATCATCTCATTATCACAATATGGCCTCTTGTTAGTGATGGCCCTTTTCAAGAACTTCACATACTTTGGTATATCTTTAATAGCTTCTAAAAACGGCATGTTAATGTTCAGACCTCTCATCCTATTTAAGAATCTACGATAATCAGCCATATATCCTTTTTTCTGAACTCTTGAGGGAAAAGGTGGAGGACGACGGGTTTCTACAACATCTTACTTTTTAGGAATTTCCGGAATCTTCTCCACTTCTACCACTTTAGGTTCATCCTCTTTTTCAACCACATCCTTTACCGGTTTTTTTGTTCTGGTAATTTCTTTTTCTTTCATAACAGGAAAAGGAGGTGGGGGAAGCTGCTTACCACTTCTTAGCGCTATAGAATTACAATCTTCTCTCTGATTTTCAGTGTCCCTAGGGAGTTTCCCTTGTGGACGCTGCTGTAATTGTTCGACATCTAAGCTATTTGATTTTCTAACAACTTAATTGCTGCTTCATAAGCTTGCTGATTTTGGATCGATTGTGTTTGAAGCGCGATTAATTTTTCTACAGTTTGACAAAGAGCATTCGTACCTTCTTGTGGTTGAGCAGGTAAAGCTCTTTGATTCATGGTGTCATTATAATTATCTTGAGGAGGTTGTCTGTGAGCTTGATTTCCGTAACCTTGTCCTACTTGTTAATTATTGTGTGGTCTTGGTTGAAAGTTGTTACCTTGGGGACGCGACTGATATGCGTAAGTAGGATTAGCTGCCCCATTAGGATTTGAATATTGGAAACCCGGATGGTTTCTATTTGGTTGATACCCTTGACCACCTGAATTGTAGTTACATCGGTTAGAAACAAACATAACGGATTCGGGATTAGCTTGACAATGCTACCAATCATGATCTTGAACACCACAATTCGAACATCCATAAACTTCTTGCGTCACACTAACTTCTGATCTTTTACCTGAAAAACCTTCATTAACGGCTTGTTCTTATGTATTCTTCAACTTATTCTCTAATGAAGAGAACATTTCTTCAATACCAACGCTAGAAACTCTACCTCGAGTGGGTGTTCTCACAATGTTCCAACCCATTTCATTCTTTATTGTTCTATTCAAAATAAATTTAGCATGAATCGATTATACCTGTGAAAATCCACCACCACAAAGTAGGTCTAAATCCTTCCTTGATTGCGCATCAAGGCCTTTATAGAATATCTTCACCTGTTGTGGTTCTGTAAGGCCGTGATCGGGAACTCGTCTTAAGCATATTCAAAATCTTGATCAACTCCTACCCAAAGTCTCATCTTGTTCTTGCTCAAATGAAGTTAGAGCAATTTGTGCATTCAATCTCATGTTTGTTGGGTAGTACCTATCGAAAAACGCAGTTAACGCATCCCAAGTAGTAATCGATCCAGGCTCTTGTGAATCATGCCATTCACTAGCTCCATCTATCACAAAGTATCTAAAATTCGCAAAGTACATTTGATCTCTAGTTACTCCATGTGTTATATAGGAGTCGCATATTTGCATAAACTTCTGTACTGCACGAATTGGATCTTCTCTAGGTGCTTCTCGGAAATTCCCATAATTATGAAATTGAAATAACATACCGGGATAGGTCTGTATCTCGCGACATTAATATCTGCTGGACCAATTCCAAGAGCAGGAGCGTGATATGGGGCTTCTTCAGGACTATTTATAAAGAAGAAATCATTATTTTGAGGAATAGGTGGTTGAACTTGTTGAACCGGAGGGTGAAGATTATTTTCTTCAGCAATTTCTGCTTCTCTTACTAATCTCTCTCTTTCTTCCTTTTTTTATTTCTTTCTTTTGTTTGAAAGTCTTACTACTAATATCTCGGGGTTATCGAGAATTTTGGGTTCCTCGAGCATACACCAAAACCTGTAAACCTAAGAAAAGAAGAACAAACAAAGCGTAAAACTGAAAATAAAAATGCAATTAAACACTAAAGGATAAAAACCGGGGTCACACGCTACCGTCCCCGGCAGCGGCACCAAAAACTTGGTGGGTCCTTGTGTGTTATAAAATAAAATGCGTAAGTTGAGGACTCACAAACCGCAAGTGTACGGTTGTCCAAGTAATAAACCGATAAATCGGATTCGTTCGTAGGGACGATACAACTTAGATGTGAATTAGATAGTGATTTAATTACAAATACGGAAAAGTAAATGATATAATTTTGGTTTGGGTTTTCTAAAACTAATGTGCAAGTAAATTAAATGCTAAATTAATTAAGCTGAAATGAAAATAATGCAAGTAAAGATGCTAGGCGCAAGGGAAGAACTAGTACTTGAGTCACGCTAGGGTTTCACCACAAGCCTTCTTAATTAATGCTTTTTTTAAGGGATGGATTGCTATATTTGTGCTAGTCGGAATTCTAAAGTCTCCTTACCCCCGTCAGGGTGGACTAAGGAGCTCTCCTACGGTATTCTAAACTACGTCAGGATGATTAAAACTACTTTCAGATGGTTCAATTTCTTACCGCATTGGCTATTGGTTTATCAAGCCTGTTAAGGTCATTAGCGAATACCAACGACAATTATCTAGTTCTGTATCTAAACCCCCCGTCAAGGTGATCAATACACCACTATATTGAATAGCCTAGATACTAAAAATTACCCTAAGTTCATGACTCTAAAGATAATAATTAAATCATAAAATAAAAGCCAACACAAGTAGCAAATTCAGTTTAAATACTTAAATCCCAATTCGAAAAAGCATAAATTAAGCAAGTTTGGGTTCAACCCAACATGCGATTCTCAAGTACAAAGGGAAATTAGCTCATAATTGAAATAAAAACTAAATTAAATAAATTAAAAGAACTCATAGTCAATTACATAAATAAAAGATAGAAACTAATTAAAGGGTTGAATTGACTGTTGATGGAAGAATTGCTTCTCCAGCTTCGGTTTCTTCTCTCCTCTTGCTTCTGACTTTTCTCTCTGACGTTCTGACTTGTGTGAATTGAGTTGTGTGGAAAATAAGAGTCAAAAGGTCTATTTATAATGCTAAAACCAGACTTGGTCTTAACTTAAGTGAATTAGTGAAATATTAAATGGCCCAAGTCTAATCTTCTAATCAAAATCCTGGATTGGTGTGCAGCCTCCACTAAAACGGTTGTAACTTTCTCAAATAAACTCCGAATTAACCCATTCAAGTTGCTAAATCTTCGTAACTCAATAAGGGAACAAAGCTTGTTTTGCGACTCAAGGCTGAATCCACTTCTAAGTAGCCAAAAATCAGCAATCAATATCAGCCTTCCAGATTTGCAGCTTCCTAGTCAACTCTTCGGGATATAATTTCCTGCCTTTGACTTTTTTACACGATCTATGACTTTAATTCTCGATTCTTATCCTTATATAGCATCTAAGAACCTACAAACTTCGCACTAAAACAACCCATTTAACGTGCAAAAGCTTAATAAATGAAAAATACTAAAATCCTAGGAGGGAAAATGAAATATAACGAATTAACACTAAAAGTCTATCAAATTAGTCAAATAATCACCCAAATGATGTCTCCTAAGGGCATATAATTAGAACAAAAAGGGAGACATCATATGAAAATGTTATAGTACTATCTTATGGTCCCTGAGCTTTTAGAATCTTCACTTGGAGCATCGCATTGTCGAAATTAACTTTGATAATGTGAAATTGTGTGTGAAATAAACATCTTTGACGTTATGGTAAGTATTCTATAATTTTGTACATTAAAAAGGATAAACTAAAAAATAAATTAATATAAAGACTTATAGTGCAATTAACTCAAACAAAAATGTATAGATTTTATAGTGTAATTGACTAAAAATATTAATATAGAAACTTATAGAGCAATTAGCTCACAAGAAGAAATTAGTACAACTCCTTATACATGCCAATTAATGGTAAAAAAAATTCAAGACCTATAATGAAATTTAACATAATAAAAAGAACTACCCCCAACAAAATTATCTCCACCCTTGTGTGGGATTCACGCAACTGTAAGAAACATGAACCACAAGTCTATAGAGCAATTAACTCAAATAATTAACAGTTAGGGTAAGTTGAGGTAGCTTAACTTATCAGAGCCTTAGTATTTTTTCAACTCTTAAAGAGGGTAAAGCAAGAGGTACGAGTTCGAATCCCCTTCCTAAACATGGATAACTTAGTTCTAGTTAAGTAGAAATTTGCATGGGAAAACGTGTATATTTTTCATAGGATTAGTCGTGGTGTGCGAAAATTGGCCCAGACACCCATGTATCAAAAAAAAAAACTTAAATAATAAGAGTACGGATAGATATTACCCTTTTTATACAAGAGTAATGATATATACCACCCAAAAATCATACCACCCAAATGTCACCCAATGCCGTGGCATGAATTGGTTGGCTAAAAATCATTAATTATATCAAGAAGAGTAAATACATCGTTTACCCCCTAAACTTTACACGTTGTGACAAATTTCCCCCCTAAGAAATTTTTGCGACTGGATGGTCCTTAAACTATGTTTTTGTGACTCGATGCCCCTTTTTAACGGAAACCGTTAGTTTTCGCCTTTAGTTGGTCATGTGCGCAAATTGTCGTGACATTTTACCCCATGTACTAAGTTTTTTGTGATATTTTACCCCCTGTACTAAGTTTTCTTGATATTTTACCCTAGGCACCGAGTCACGAAAAACTTAGTACAGGGGGTTAAAATGTCACGAAAAACTTAGTACATGGGGTAAAATGTCACGACAATTTGCGCACGTGACCAACTAAGGACGAAAACTAACGGTTTCCGTTAACAGGGGGCATCGAGTCACGAAAACATAGTTTAAGGACCATCTAGTCGTATTTTTTTCTTTGGGGGCCAATCTGTCAAGACGTGTATAGTTCAGGGGGTAAATCAGGCATTTACTCTATCAAGAAAATAGATAGATTGACGATTTTTAACCAACCAATTTATGCCACGTCATTAAATGGTATTTGGATGGTATGATTTTGGATGATATATATCATTACTCTTTATACAATCCTTTTATTATATCTTCTGTGGCAATCACCTTAACCAATAAAATGAATATACTTATATCTCATTTAACAATTCTGTGTTTCTCTTTTATTCATTGGCCTATTCGAATGTCACATAAGATGTGATGAATGAATGATATCTATCATTACTCAAAAGATAATATAAAGGTTATAGTGCAATTTTGAATAATATAAGGACCTATTGTGACATTAACTCAAAAACATGGGATGTTGCCCCGAACCCTCTTCTCGTCGCTCCACCCGTGTGTGTGGGATTCACGTAACTCAAACAAACTATTGTCCATGGACTAAAAAAACAAGAAATATAGTACAATTAACTCAAAAAATATATAGGGACCCATAGTACAATTCTGTATAATATAAGGATCCATCATGCAATTAACTCCCAAAAAAGAAACGCCCCGGTGTAACTATAACAAACGTGTCACAGATTGTGTGCACATATGATTGGAACATGGATGTTTTTGTATATATACATTTTCTCAATTGTTTAACGGTATTTTGAAAAAGAACAAAAGCTTCAGAAACATTGTTTCACCATAATTTTAATCTGGTAACACTAGAGCAGGGGCGGATGTAGGGGTGGGGTGAGGTGGGCTGCAGCCCACCCCAACTTACCCAGCCCACTATAATTTAACCTTTTTTTTTAAAAAATAGATAAAAATATAATTAAAAAAAATTATAGTATAAAATTAGCTTTCCTTAACTTTTTTAGAGATTAGTTCTATCAAATAATAAAATTTATTAACGAAATTGGAACGTAAATACCATTAAATATTCAATTTCTTGGTTCGTTTTAATTTTTTTCATAGATTTTTTTGTAATTAACTCTTAAATGTTTAAAATTTTTTTATTTGGGCCCCCCTAAATTTTAAAATTTATTTTATTAGACTTTAAATGATTTCATTTATAGGATTTTTTGTTTTTTTACAACAAAATGTATGTTATTTAGAATAAAAAAAGAAATTTTTCGAACGATTAATTTTAAAAAATAATATTCACACTTATATTGCAATCTTTACACAATATAGGGATTTATAGTGCATTTTAGTATTATATAAGGATCTATCTAGCAATTTTTGCATAATATGTAGACTTATCGTGCAAATACGGCAAAATAATTTTTTTCGGGGGCGAACCACCTTAGCCCCCCTAACAAAAAAAACCTGGCTCCGCCCCTGCACTATTGTACCTATATTACACTCTCACGATACACGCATTCTCTTAATCAGAAGGCGATAAATGGAAGCTTGTAGTTTATATCACGATCAAAATCTAATATACAAACAACAGAAAGTTGCTAAATACCTTTTTTTTTTGGCTTATATTGTCATCGGTTACTAGTTTTGACCGTAGAGGAGCTGCTAATACTTGCTCGTTTTGTACCTACTACAATAAGGTCAAGAAAAGTCAACAAAATTCAGTTTTCACGAAAATCAAAATATTGCAGCCTACTAGGATATATATCATAAGCTAAACTGGAAAACATAAAAATGAAAGGGTAAAATAGCTTCAAAGGGCTCTCGTCTTTTGCGCTTTTTTCTAGAATGTAGCCTGGTCTTTCAATATGTGCATCCCAGACCCTATCTTCAATTTTGTTTCCGAGTGATCTGTTAATTTATTGGAAGGTATGAAAGATATGGCATAAGATGCACAATTTGAAAGATGAGGCCATGTTCAGAAAAACACGTGATATATGAGGTCTTTCTGGGAAAAATTTCTCAAGAGAAAAATGAAAAGATTAAAGGGTATATTCATGATTGAAACTTTCATTGCGCTCTTAGTCAATAAGACCCGAGAAGTTTGATAAAATAGAGAGGAGAAAGAATATAGAAAAAAGAGTTTGTTATTGATTAATTGGTTATGCCACGTAGAGTATGAAGAATCAGATGATGAAGGTGGAGAAGTTGATTGAGCGACATGACTTAAGTAACCATGAGCTTCTAACACAGCTGCGAGTTGAGCTTTCCACAACACATAGTTTGTAGAATCAAGCTTAATTTGAACGAGAGATGACCAATTTTGGCGAAGTAAGAGTAATCCAGCTGGTATTTCTGCGCTGGATGAAATGTGTGGTGTTGATGTCGAAGAAGAGGTCATGTTTGGAATAAGTAAGAAAGCAGAGAAGATAAGAACAGAGGAGAGAAGATTTGAGAAGCGCGGAATAAAAGATCGATGTTAGTTCGAAGAATAGCAAAGCTTCATGAATTGCGCCATTAATGGCGATGAAGAAGCTTGTTTCTTCATGATAGCTCTGATACCATGATAAAATAGAGAGGAGAAAGAATATAGAGAGAAGAGTTTGTTATTGATTAATTGGTTATGTTTACATCATATCAATTACGTATATATACAAGAGTTTGATTCTATAGAAGATGCTAACAACTTCTTGTTACAGGTTGTTAGTTATATGAGCTGTCTTCTATCCTTCCAGCTGGTTTACATGGTTGGTAAGTCTTGTATCTTATCAAAGTTCCTGTTTGGGTCACGTGTTTCCGAGGAGGTCTTAAAAATTTAGCCAGAATATTTGGCCTGCAATTTACATATGAAAGGAATAAGATGCTATAGTTGGAAAGAAGTAACTCGAAGCAAATGAATGTGGGCCCGACCTGTTTGGATTATCTGAAAGGCTGGAATGCAAAGAAGAAGAACCCGGGAGTCCGGGATGGCGATTTGCGCCCACGGGTGGGTGAGTTTTTCGCTTCCAAACAGGCTAGTGAGCAGAAGTCACTGCAATTGTGACCCAAAATTACAGTCATATCTTAAGAATTAGACGGCTTTCAAGATACTCCAAAAAACAATTGGCAATGCTTGATGATTCCTGTATGTTTCAAAAAGAAGCTTTTAAAGTGTCATAAGATAAGGATTGTAGTCCTTATCATGTGGTAAGTGACCAAACTCGAAAGGCTTCTGTGACTCCTAACTTACCCTGAGACTGGTTTAGTAAGGAAAGACAATGCTTCTAAAAACACGAGAAAAGATCACAGTGGCAAGACCTAAGAGTAACGAGTTTTCCTTTGGATAGGAGACTTAAAATGCAACAATAATGGTCATCTAGTAAGTATTAGATGAAACTGGGTCAAAAGCCAACAATATTTTCTAGAGTTCTAGGTCTGATCTTACACTTTTAGCTCTTGAGGTTCTTACACAGAATTATCCATCAGCCTCATTCTGGTTATATAAAGATCTTAGGCAGCAGATTAACAAACTGATTCAGACAAGCCTTTTCAGCACCTGTGGAAAAGGTCAAGAGACAACACCAAATAGATTTAGAATTCAAATGCATAAACCATTTCTATTGAGGAAAGATGAAAAATAATGGATTTATTCACTCACTACCTCGTATTATTTATCCCCTACGCTTTCGGGCCTATGGGGACAGAGCTATGCCTCTGTTTCCTCACTACTCATAGGGAAGAAACTCAGTGTAACTACGTATACTTCCTACCCTAGGTAAACTTTAAGCTTCAGTAACAACTATGAGATTCATTCTTCTTTCCCTGGTTTGGTTTGGAAGCAAGGGTGGTAACTGCAACTACTTCTTATGCTAGGTATCGTGGGAACAAAAACAACATACAACACTAAAAAAAGAGGAGGAAACGACAAAAAGATAGTGAACACTTAGTGTTACACCTGACATTAGATAAATTGGGATTTGAAAACCGCAGGGAAGCATTCTCATACAAGAAGTAGTTAAACTGTCAAGGGCTACTTACCATTGTTATAACAAAAAAGGTAGAATGATCACAGAGAAGTGGGGAAGCTTCTTCTTTCCCAAGTTAATAAACATCTTAACTAGATGTGTCAACAACAACTTAGGAATTAATAATATGATGGTACGATTTGCTTCTTAAAACCATGTTTAAGGGATCAAGGGCCTTCATTTCACACATTAATAGTTCTTAAATCATTAGTTTAAATCGTAGCTTTAACAACAACTAAGACAGTAAGGACAAAGGGTTACACTCTATTCTGCATAACTTAGTCGCTCTTCATAACTTCCTACTTCAGCAGTTATAGTGAATATTGACCACTTAAAGAGTATTGATAAAAGGAAAAAAATACATGCTAGATTTAAATCTTTACAATAACTTAAATTATCAATCATGATTCTATTCTATATCCAAAAAAATCCTAATTTAAATAGAATATAAGAAACTGATAACTATTATTATAAAATGTATATTTAAATCCATGAAACGTTTTTCAGTTTTGACATCCCATACATGTCTCAATTTGTTTATTAAAAAAATTATAATGTTTAATAGATTTAAAATATCTATAATTTGTAGAGTAGCAGAAGACAGAGATATGTGGAAGGGTGATCACTTGGCGATCATAGGCTTCCCGTATGGAATCAATAAACCTCAATATTCTATATTCGTTCACAGTAGACGAGATTGGTAGCAATTTGGATTGCACTTGTGTTGTCAGCCTGTAATGGAGTTGGTTGAATTTGTGGGATTACAAACTCCGTAAGAAGATCGCATACCCAAATAATCTCTTAACATATGATAGACATTGCCCGATATTCTGATAACTTGGAGACGATTTATTGTTTCTTATATTTAAAAGAAATAAAAGCATTGCCTAGAAATATGCACCATCCAGTAGTTGATTTTCTTATATCCGGGCGGCCTACCAAATTTGCATGACTGTAAGATTATAGCTCGAGCGAAGACTCCTAGATAGGGATGTAAACGAGTCGAGTCGAGGAGGAAACAAAAAGGGGTAAATAGGTAAATGAGATTTTTACCTATAGTGTTAAAATCTAGTTGAAGTCTCTAGTGAGAAGAACAAAAAGATGGAGTTGGGTTAGGATTAGAGGGTGGATGTTCAAGACCCCTTGAGTCATAATCTCATAATATTATTTTGAAATATTATTATGTATACTCCAACTAAGAAAAAATCTTTTTTAACTATGTAACTTTTATTTACACTTTTATTATAATTAATTTTATGATTAAATTATTAGAAATAATAATTTTTCATTCAAAAAATTTCAAATTTATATAATCGAGGCAAGACTCCACCAAAAAAGCTAAGAAAATACATCTACAAACAAATATATGGGATCGCCTAATTAAAAGTTATAAAACGTGAAGGATGGTAACGATCGGGGTTCTAAGTTGGAAATGATAAAACCGATTATGTAAATGTAATATAAACCATTAGGTTATAAATTTTAAAAATATAATCGTGGTAAAAACTGTTAAATTATGATATTAGAGAAAATAAAACTGAAAATATTAAAAGTCATTTATATATATATGTATATATATGTGTGTTAAGTAAAACAATTAAATTAATTTTAATTATAAATTAATAAACAATGAAACTAATTTAAAAACATGTCAAATATCACCTTTTTTATTCACAACATAGTCAATAGTTGTTTATTCGACATAAAACAAGAGCAATACTTGTTTCATATTCAATACCTGAGATGAGAAAGGTATGTAAATTTGCAGAACATGTAAGTTATGAATTTCGTTATTTATCATATATCTTGATCGATTTATATTATAGTATTTAAGAAGCAAAGTTGTCAAGATGACAATAAATGCGGTAACATTAAATTTGTATCAGATTCTCGAACATCATAAACCTGCCATCAATTATCATTACTCTTATAATAAACAATTTATTTTTTATTATAGAAACTTATTATAAATAAAATATTTAAAAAATTAAGTTAAATGTTTTGGGTACCAATTCCCACCAAGCCGCGGTTCTGAAAAAGAAAACGGGCGCCACTTGGGGACCAATTTCCACCACCATCAACCGGGTTGGCTAAGAACCCAAATTAAGGTAATTAAAAAATTATTTTTAATTATCGAAAAATTGAATTATTTTTGACCTAATCTTATCACTTTTATATTTTTTCGAAATTATCTAATTTAAGTATAATTTATTAATTGCAGTTATGTTGTTTATTATATTTTTATACAAATCCTACAATGACCATTTTTATAACAGTTGGATGCCTTTCCCCGTATGATAAGTGATGCGATGAATGGGGAGTGAGAGGATGGATGCAAATAGCCATGACCATTTTATGACAGTTGGAAGCCTTTTGCCGGATAAGTCAAAAATAACTTATATGGGCAGGGGATGTTCGTCGCCACTCGGGTACCATTTTCCACCATCATCAAGAACCCAAAGTACGGTAAATCAACATTGAAACTCTAAAAAATCGATTTAATTATCTACCTAATCTTATCATTTTTACAATTTTTTAGAATTATCAATTTGAGAATCTCCAGATGAAGTGGGATTTTGAAACACTTCATTGTTATGGTGTTCAAGCAACATGAAGAAAGTAATTTTGATGAGACATAGTGCTGAAACAAGGGTGAGAAATACAATAGCACCTCATGTACATGAGACATCATTTGGTCACAATTCAGGCAAATGTATTTCATATATTGTTTACTTAGTTTGATCCTTCTGTTGATTTCTAGGTGCTAATGACATTCAGGTAAGATGAGTAATTCTTTTCTATTCAATTTGACAAGGATATTGTGTGTTGTTGGTTTATAGGGTATAACAGGTGTAACACTAGCTGGATTACTTCAAACAGTTAGAGCACAAAAGATTGTTGTAGTTAGATCTAGAAGGTGATATATAAACATGCTATAAATTTGTATTTATATACTTTTGATGTTTATTAACTTATTCTTTTCTATGACCTTATAGTGCAGCTCCGGATGTTCTTAACATGGCCTTACAAGATGTGTCAAGAATTGTGGTCTTCATTTTTTCCTTATCGATAAAGACGTATGTATGGTTCTCCTTTAAAGACTCTACTATTCATAGGATTTTTGCTTATTAGTCCCTGGTTGTTGTGTATATTGCAGGGTCTCAACACAAAAGATATGAAAAATATGGATCCTGCAACATTGCCATTTGCTAAAAATTCAGATTTCATGTTTCGAAAATAAAATATAAGACTAGATTAATTGAACACATGGGACAATAAGTTAATTAATTCTCTTTTCTAGTTTTTTGGGTTTGCATAAATCTAGGATAAGGAGAGGATTACATTGGACCATCAATTTTTTTTCATTGGAAAATCTTATAGATTTGTACGTTGGCAGATTACACTATTTAGGGTAATCCATTTATCATGTAAAAGTAAAGTTTTTCCTTGATTTGAGAAATGATGATTTTATCACCCATTTTCTCGAGAAACCCTGTAGGCATAAATTTGATCTTTTTATCTTTAAAATATTATCATTTACATTATCTATTATAGTTGATTAGAGTGATATCCATTAGAAATGATTAATGATTACAAATTCTTTATTTATTAGTTCAAACGTATTGTGTTTAGATCGGTTTCTATACATGTGAAAGTCTTTGTACATATACTTTATGTGTTTAAGGGTGAATGTATAATTATAATTATAAAGTAAAATATGAATGATTTTTTTTTAAAATAGTTCTAATTATATATTTTTTTTACATAAAGTAATATATATCTCACATTCTTCATCATATAATTGCTAATAATAGTTGTACAAAAATCAATTTTCTATTTTTTATTGTAATATCTTTTGAAACTTTTGAAATTTGCGCATTCGCTAATTAGATAGTGTCTTAAGTAATATATATTCAAACATTTGAAATTTTCTAAAATAGAACAAGTAGGATTAGCTCACTGGCCAGGGCCTTGGTAATCCAATCTAGTGGTGCAGGTTCGAATTGAGTCAATGACTCCGAGTCCAAATTGGCTCTCCTATGTAACAATTTTTTTTCTAAAACAGTCAATTTTGTTGATATTTATAATTATATTAAGGCATCTTTTTAGTCGGTTTAAAAAATAAGTTTCATTGTATATCAAATATGATTTATGAACAATTAGCAAATAAGTAGCAAGATTTTTATTTTGTATTACATAAGAGTATATTTTGGTTGATTGATTAATATTTTATGTAACCGTTTGTGCAAAATGTATCCTATTTTTTTCTTGGTTAAATATTTTTCAGTTTATTTTTATCTCAAGAATTGTTTGTTTATCTTGTGTTATATTTATTTTTCTAAACAAATATTGTTAGAGTGCCTTCAGGCACGGGTTCATACGTAGTATGTATGTATGTATATATATATGTATATATCTATATATGTATATATATGTACTAGGTATAGCCCGTGTCTGAAGACACTACGATTTTTTTTTTTGCTAAGAAGTATGAACATCAACAAAATTATCCGATCATGGTTTACATAAATCTAATGAAGTTCCAAGTTATCAAACACAAACTAATCATAAAGTCAATGTATTATTTATCAAACATCTAAACAATACTTTATAAAACAAAAAATATTCAATATGTAACAGATTGAAATGTGTGAATCGTACATCGTCGAAATTATAACATCAGAACATAGATGTCATAATTCTAGAAAAGGTAGTTGTGTCAACATACACGTTTCTTCCAATTGGAGAAACCTGAACGACGATATATCAAATTGAAAAACATAAATAATTAGTAAATAATTTAAAAAACGATAAACATTAGTTAATATATTGGACTCCGTACCATGTGATTCAAATCCCACCTAGCCAATCGTTTTTCATTTTTCCAATCCTCGTCCATGATCATCTTCCAGTTCTACAAATATGAACACAATTAGTTATTATTCTAAGACAATGAATTTGAAATATTAAAAACTAATTTGACATAAGAGTTTGTATAATCTTACCTGTGGATATCGTAAGTGGTACAATTCCTCCTCGTCTTTTACTGTTACGATCATATTTTTTGTGCGGATGTAATCTCCCTACAAATTTACAAAAATGATATATAGTTCAAATATAATATAAACCATGAACTACAAAATTTGTATAATATAGATATGTTCACTTACAACATCAATGAGATCTCGGTGTCTCTGCAAAAATTCAGCACGATATTGCCCGACTAACGTAGATAGTTATGTGATTTTTTTTTTCTGCACAATGCACGAAAATACATAATATTAGTTATATTGTAAACACACGAAAATATACACCTAGTCACTAATCACATACCTTTAGGATACACTATATTAAAATTTCTGGGTATACAATATTAGTCGTGGTTTGATCATTTCCGGGAAGAAGCAAACTTATGCGATCATAACTCGTGCATCTAGATAATGCAACATACAGTTGTCCATGACTAAACACATGAATGCGCAAATCGATTCCAACAAATTTCATAGATTGTCCTTGTGATTGATTGAATGTCATGGCATATGCTAAACGAACGGGAAATTGCCTCCTGGTCATCTTTAATGGTATATCGGAAGAAGCAGGTGTCAAAGATATTCTTGGAATGAATACCAAATTACCAGATTTATCTCCGTTCAAAATTAGGGCTTCAATGACACGCGTCGAACACCTGACAACCATCAACCTAGTGTCATTACACAATCCGTCCTTCGACGCAATATTTCTTAACAACATGATAAGAGCGCCAACTTTTAACTACAATCTAAATGGAGTTAACCAACTTGGATTCAATGAATTTAAAAATTCGTTTGGATATCGTAATGATATAGAATTATCTACTTGATCCTTTTCATGCATCGTATCAGCTGCAAGATACGTCTGTTGTATTCCAGGAAAAATCTCAAGTGCAAGCCTGTTGATTTCACTGAAATCGTCATTTCGTGGGGAGAGTATAGTGCGTTCATTAAGATACATGGGATTTACGGTTCCAAGGTCATAGATGAAGGGATATGTAGTAGATATCAAACTGCTCTAGTCTTTGCAATTGCACATTGTTGTTGGGATCTCCATAGAGTCCTCCGAGTTAGAGCCAATCTAGAATAATTGAAAAATAACATAAAATTATGAGTACATTTATAACGTCTTTGAAAAAAGAAATAGATGCCTTTCAGATACCTTTAGTAGGAATTCGGTAAAATCAAAGTTTCCGCTAATTGAGTCGTTGAGACGCATATTAACATCCAACGTGAGTACATGAATATTTTGCCAAAGTATAGAACGCCTTAATGAGACCCCCACTATTTGTTCGCGTCCATCTTTTGGTACAACTGGTAAAATTTATCCAAAATCTCCTCCGAGAACAACAGTGATGCCACCGAATGGCTACCCATTTTTGCGTATATCTTGTAAGGTTCGATCAAAGACTTCAACACAATTTTGATTTTGCATCGGAAATTCATCCCAAATTATGACACTTGCTTTTTGTATCAAATCGGCCTGGATGGATTGCGTAGAAACATGACAGACTGAATCTTCATTTATATCTAGTGGTATTGAATATTTCGAATGTGCAGTTCGACCTCCAATCAATAATAAAGATGCGATACCCGATGGAGATACATTAATGACAATTTTATCCAAACTCTGACATTTCGTTGAAACTATATTGTATAAAAATATTTTTCTAGTCCAACACCTCCATTCAAGAAGTAAGTGACCCCTTTGTTATTAAACACAGAGTCTGTGATCTTATCGTATGCGCTTCTTTGTGCAGTGTTCAGTCGCGCAACATTAATGTTGGCGTCCATTTCTTTTGCCTCCCTCTGAAGTTGTAAATGTTCTCTTATTAATCGAATTTCAACAACTGAGCCCCAATTTCGTGTTGATTGCGGCATAGGCGGAAAGTCAGTTAATTGTTTTCCGAATTCCATCAACAATTCATTTTTAGATATAAAACGTAGTCTTCCATGTCTTTTTCAGTGGGATTGTGAATTTCGTACAATGTACAAATCTTGTTTGCAAGATCATTGCAT
This sequence comes from Nemophila menziesii, assembly GCA_029959085.1. Lineage (NCBI taxonomy): Eukaryota > Viridiplantae > Streptophyta > Magnoliopsida > Boraginales > Hydrophyllaceae > Nemophila > Nemophila menziesii. The sequence continues at coordinate 123,501,107 of JARWIR010000001.1, read as the reverse complement.
ATATGCACGGAATAACTATTTCACTGTTCATGTGGATGAAGTGGATGACACTGAGTTGGTATGATAAAAAATAACCTTCTTAACTGATGTCCGGTTTTCATAGCTGAAGCCTCTTTCAAACATTCCACCTATTCACCATCGTCCTCTAACAGATCTCTAGCTGCGCACGCTAACCTAAATGTATCAATCAATTCTCCGTTGAATGTAAGTAAGCACTCATAAGACCGAGGAACTTTGACAATAGTGAGCAACAAAAGAAGATAAAATATTTCACCACAATTAGGGTTAGCAAAGTACATGCGTCCAATAGCGAAACCTTGTTTTCTCATCGTCCAGATCTTATCCTTTTTATTCCAAATAAAATGTTGTTGGAATTCCTGATATGTGAATTCACATGCGTATTCATATTTAGTGTAACACTCAAAGAATCCCGTTAAGGTTGATTTTTGAACACTGGCATCGTCCATAATTGACTCCATAGATTCGAGCGGATCAAACACAACCTGATGTACCCCTGGCAAATGAAGATGTAATCGTACTACATTTGTGACTTCTTCATGTAAATGATATCGGAATAAAAGCTATGCTGCCTCATGCGGTCCAATATATCTAGAGTCAAGATATTGTTGAATCTCAACTCCACCCAACACCATCGTTGCACGATCATGACCTTTGTATATGTACTTGCGGATGTACTTAAAACACCTTATTCCCGCACAAACTTCAACATTTATGTGACAATCAAACATCTGGAAATGTATGGGTTGTATGGTACTACATCCCTATTATCCACTTTAGACCCCTCACGTATAAAACACGACCATCATTACGACGACGATAAATCAGATACTTGTCTTGGTCCATCGTCGTGGTATCGACAAATTCTCTTGGATACTTCTTTGAACACTTTTTGTTCTCCATGCATGGTGCAATATCATTTCGTACGCCACATGGTCCATGCACCATGCACCTTTTAACGGTATAAAAGAGTTCTGGGTCATTGTCTGGATCCGGAAATTCAACACATACCAGATCATCTACTTGCAGAATTGTTCTGATTTTATCTGGTCCTGCCAAGAATATTAAGGTATGCATATGCGGTAGACCTCTCTTTTGAAATTTGATTGTCAAAACCTTTCCAACCTGCCTTCCAAACACCTTCTCCTCATAGATTACGTTTAGCAGACGTGCTCTTTTCAGCTAAAATACGCATGCCACTAAATCAGGCCTATCATATACACTCTGGTGAGGAAGTAGAACTGAGGTAATCTCTGGCCAATTCGGATTTGCCGTCATAGTGAGAAAGATATCTGGATGTTGATTGTAGCGGGTTATAGTCATGGAATCTTGGAATATTTTAATCCATGTTTCTTGTGCTTCCCGTGAAAGAAGACGGAAGTATTACCCGCTTACCAACATCACTCGGAAGCAACCCATCTACATTGGATTTTTCAAGATTACCATAAACTTCAACGCAGAATGATGATTGATTCAACTTATAGTAATTCAAACGATTCTGCTCTGTTGAGGCCCATGCATCTACCACAAATTCCTGAAATAGTTTACCTACTCTAAAAAAAGTGGAATATTCTGTAGGACGTTGGAAGAGACGGTAGCTGAAGTACTCCATCTGAGTCATCCTTACAGATGAATGTTTAGTTTTATTAGGATCCCACTTCTTGAAATCAGGATCCCATCCAAGCTCCCCGTACGGAAACAAAAGAACATAATGCAAAGGTAGATAGCATGGGTGTGTTTCACAAATCTGCATAAAATTATTATCGACTTTTAGATGCAGAATAATGTCTCTCTTCAAACATATCTCAGTTTCCTTCTCCCGGTATAATCACATCCACTTCCTCTGCAGTTGGAAGATTATATCTATTCTTAGCGGTTGTCTTAGTGTATCGAAGAGATGCTGGAATATTACGAAACGCGATACTTTCATCACTTAAGATTTTTTCTGCGTGTTTGAATTTTTCAGGAAATGGGTTGTTCTGGGTTAAACAATCTTGGATTATATGTAATGCTTCTTTGCTTAGTGTCTTATTTCTTTCAAAGCGTGCGACTAAGGCTTGTGCAGGATCATAAATATACAACTAGGAATACACAGCGGTTTCACCAGTTTGTGGTATTAATGAGCCTGTTCGGTGTCACAACTCTCCATGAATATGAACGTCCTTGGACCTTTCCATGTGACGTTGTCATTAATGTTGCCCCCTAAGCTCGTAAAAGCATTTTTCGAATTGTACTCTATTATGTGATTTTGGAATGATCGACTATGGTTAGTGGATTCATCGTACATTTCTTTGATCTCAGTCGGGGGTGTGAGTAGGTCGTCTAGTTTAACTTTTCCTTGATAGCAACATTTGCCGAATTTTGCCTTTGTTGACACTACCAATTTTTCACCCATCCAGTGTAAAGCATGACAATGTTCGCATTCGACATTCATTTCCCCTAGTGAGAACCTTTTTACATCATTGTGGCGATGTCGAGACCTTACACACGTTGAAGCATTACGACATTGTGGTCGATCAACTGTTGTATCACGTTCTACGAACGTGTTTGGAGAGAGTTATTGAGTTGAGACCGTCTGATCTCCAATGGTGTTTGAGAGGACCGAATTGGTCTGATTTGGTGTCGTTTGGATAGTAGAAGGTGATTCTAGGTCCAACCGCCGTCGGTTAGACCTATCGATAGTCTTTTGTTCACTTTCCCGCTTTCGGCGATTTTGTTGGCCTAACTTTCTTTTCGAAATGAAGTTATCTACATACACCTTTATTTTGTAGTGAATTATAAATGTTAGAATCGTATACAAATTAAACTTATGTATACATAACTGGTTTCGATATGTAGAAAATATACCATTGGTGGCGTGTTTGAGGGGAGACTGTGATGCTGATTAAGACTAATTGGAAGAGGTGAAACATTGAATTCCCTTTCTCGATATATCCGACTCTTCGGGAATATTAGGCCTCTCGATATGAATTCATCTACTTGCACCTTTAATTTATATTAAAAATTACTTTTTAGAAACGTGTGTATTTTATTACACATGTGTGAATAAAGAGGTAAATAAGGTACCGTTGGTGACATGCTTGTTGGATTACGTTCTACGAACGTGTTTGGAAGGAGTTCTTGAGTTGAGATTGTATGATATCCAATGGTGTTGGCGAGGATCGAATCTGGCTGAGTTGTTGTCTTTTGGGTCTTTTGGTTAGACCCATCAAAACTCTTTTGTTCACTTTCCCCGCTTTCGGCGATTTTGTTGGCCTAACTTTCTTTTCGAAATGAAGTTATCTACGAACACCTTTATTTTGTTGTGATTTGTAAATGTTAGAATCGTATACAAAGTAAAAATATGTACACACAAATGTATTAGATATGTAGAAAATATACCGCATGCGGCGTGTTTGAGGGGAGACTGTGATGTTGAGTAAGACTAATTGGAAGAGAGGGAACATGGAGTTTCCTCCCTCTTGTTTTCAGCATTTGTCGGGCTAACAGAGCACTTCCCGGTGACGAAATTGAAGGGACAATTGGAGATTGAGTACGTATACTTTGAGGAGGAGAAACGGGAAATTTCCGAAACGCGTTTGAGGGAATACCCCATAGTTGAATGTGTGTATTTGGGTACCGGGACATAGATGAATGTGTGTCATTTTGTCCAGTTAAATGTTGGGCTATCATTGGGGTAGTTAAAGATACCTTATAATAATATTATAAACATCTTGTTAAACATTCTACAACAACTAAAACAAATTATATGCATTTTATCCCTATTTTTTCATAATTTTATTAAATCTAACTTATATTTGTTCTGTGTGTAAAGATGTTCAAAATAGATGAATGTTTATACATAAAGAATGTATGATTAAAACTTAGTTCAGCTACTTGCGATATCTACGAAATAAATGAGTAAATATTGAAGAAGACATGCTTAAGGCTTACTTGAGAAACTTGAGATACGTTATTATTTGGCTTTGATTGGTTCAAAGATGCTCCTCCTATCGCGGCCTTCTTATCTCCCTTCATTGTGTTCTTCATTGTCCTTAAAAATATTTTGAACATGAAATATATTTAATATATATCAAACATTTACAAATAACTCTTTGCATATATAATGAAAGTATACAACAAATAAATGTTTTATCTTCTTGGACTCAGCTAATAAAAACATACATCAAGTTGCAATAAATATTACGAATAGTCTTGTAAATTTAAAGTTTTAAAGATATATATTTTTAGTTAGATTTCTTTATTTTATAATTAGTATAACTAGTTTTAAGGTATTTTAATTATGTATTCATTAATATAAATAATTTTAAAGTTATCTAATTATGTATTAATTAAGTTAAGTGTTTTTAACTTTGGATAATACATTAATATCAAATTTATACAATATGTATTTAAATGTAATGATAAAATGATTCACCAATGTAATACATGAAAAATTATTGTTCATTAAAAAACCAGCAAAGTAATACATTAAATTAATGGTCGAACAAAGACAAATTATTGAAAAAACACTCCCTAATACATATTACTTTAATAAATTCCCTAAATCGGTTTCTAAGGATTCCGGAAACATGTCCGCAAAAATCTTATCTTCAATCATGGCTAATTCAACATCATCTAGTAAGCTTTCCAATTCGTCCAGACTGTCCATATTATTAAGTTGTGGCAGAATAGTTGCTATAGGCTAATCGTTAGGAAGTGTGCTGACTATGACACATAGTAAAGCATGCCGATTTAAAGGAATGGTTTGTCTGTTAAAAGCGTAATAACTTTTTTTTTTAATGTGAGTATACACATCAAATTTTAAATTCATAGGTGCACTAACAAATTAACTCATACTATGAGAAAACTGTCAGTAACTTCACCTATTTCATCATATACATTAAAAGACTTTTCTAACTGTTGGATAATTTCCATATTTTTTAGCCTAGAAAAAATAACTATGATTAATATAATTTCAAAAAAATGTAATTATGGAACTTGATTAAGTTTATTAATACAAAGTACATTAATATTTCATTTTCAATATTAAATATTTAAAACCAAATTATTAATATATTTATTATTCAATTATGTGTCATTTTTTAGAAATATATAATTTTTTTAATATAGAAATCCCAAATTATTAATATAAGAACTAATATAATGTTCGTGAATTTTGATTGCGCTTTTAGTAAATTTTGATTGCTCTTTTAATTGATATTCTTTTTTTTCCAAATTGATATTCTTTTATATTATGAAAGTAGGAAGTTGTAATTTTTATTGTGAATTGTTAGTTATTATCTAATTAAATAATTGAGGAATTTTATTTAAATGGTTAATTTTAATAATTTTAGAGTATTTAATAAATGGTTAATTTATTTTAGAGCATTTATATTAGAGCTTTTATATTAGAGCATTTTCTAAATGGTTAATTTTGAAATAATTTTAAAAGTTAATAATTATTATTTTGATTATAGTTACGCTGCCAGTTTATTTTTGTCGAAAAATTTTAGATGAAAAAAAGTTAATTTTTATATCATTATCTAATTAAATAATGGTACTCATCCCTTTAAAAAAAGAAAATTGAAAAAAAAGAGACAGGTAGGATTATCTTTCTTTAAATTAATGTGTTTCTGTTTTTTTTGGAAGCTGTCAGTTGGATTAGGATCCTCTCTTATCAATAATTATATCCTAACAAAACTAACTTTTAATCACAGCCATATAATCTGTAATAATAAATCCTAACCGTTCATCTCACTTTCTCTCCCTTCTAATTCTCGGTTCATTTTTTTTCTTTTCTTGACATTCTTTCTAACTTCTCCTTCTTCAGTTCATCAATCTTTATTTAATCTTTTACATCTCAAAATAAAGTCTTTTCTTATTTTATTTTTTGGCTTGCTTTCGTCTTTTTTATCAAACGTAATAATATGGTTAAGTAAAAACAAACATTTTAAATTTCAGATTTTTATTTTCAGTCACTTTGTTCATTTTTTCCTTGCTAAATATATAGTATCACATGTTAATAATAAATCTAAAGTAAAATATATTCTTAACAAAATTGGTTTCTATCAAAATTAATATTAATTTTCACCATTAGAGAAATGGCTAGTTTGATTTTTTCAAAAAATAATAATAATGAATTGGAATGTTAACAAAGAATTATTTACGTATGAGGTTCAAATTAAGTGCACTTATAAATGGTTATGATTTGTATATGAGCATCCATCATCTTAACCTGAATTTGTTTTACTTTGTATTGATTTCCTTTTAAATATGATAGAGAAAAATTATTACAAACGTTAACAAATAAACAACCTAACAAATTACAAACATATAAAATTACAGCATATTTAAAGAACAAATAATACCGGAACATAAACCATTAAAATTTAAATATAAGAATAAATTTGTAAACTATCCTTGAGGTGAAAACGTGATATGCTTTGAAAAGAAAGTATGAGTAAGAAAGAAAATTTTTAGTGTTGAAAAAGAGAAGGTTTTGAAATGATTTTAGTATTCAGTTATATAATATAGATAGTATTAGTAAATAACTAAATTTAAGTAAATCGTTATAAATAAAAAAAGATACTAAGTAAAATTATTATGTAAAGTTTTATTTTAAAGGAATGATTTTTTTGACAGATAAGGATTTTTTTTTAAAGTCATCATTTACCAAATTTAGTAAATTTAGGAGGATAATCCTAAATTTACGAAATTCAGGAGGATAAATTTACCCAGTTTACTACAATTATCCTAAATTATTTTATTTCGTGACTGATTTAATTCACGAAATCAAATCTGGATAAAATATGCTTGAAAAAAAAGATATGTATGTTAAACTATCATGTGAGCCAATTGGATAAAAAATATATAAGACCAAACAACTCACTTACATTCCAGCGACAACACAAAAAAAACCAATTAGTCACTACTTCATTTGCGCCAAATGGATATTGTCTGTAATAAAATTAAAACCAAATTAGTCACAAAACCAAATTAGTCTAATTTATTACAATTTTTCATTATATAGAGTCATGTAATGTAATATTTTTGTAATATAGGGACCTATAGTGCAAGTACCTCAAAAAATTAGTAATTTTAGTACAATTTTTCATTTTTTAAGGACATGTAATCCAATTTTTTCACAATATAGTAACCTAAAGTGCTTTATCCTTGAAAAACCATTTTTTTTCTATAAATTTCTAAATTTAAGGGAATGTAATGCCATTTTTTTCTCAATATAGTGACTTAAAGTGCTTTATCCTTGAAAAATCATTTTTTAGGGGACTATAATGCAAATATTTTCACAATAAAGCAACCTACTGTACTTTTACCTTGAACAATCAGTTGCGCCAAATGGATATTTACTGTAAAAAAATTTAAAAAAGCATTAATGAACTTATAGTTGTTATCGCTATATTGTATGCCAGGGAAGAACCAATGCTTGAAAATATCCAGCTATATTGTATACTTTTCTGAAACCTGAGTGATCAAACATTTCCTTAGTTTTAAATCTACACAACAATTTACATATTGGTACATGAAAAGAAAATTAAAAAAAATGATAACGGTACTTAATTATACCTGTGTTTGCAACCACTTGGAAACTTGTAATGCACGCATACCATGATGATACTGTATCACATGATTAAGTATTTTCATTAGATATTTTACAAAATAACAAGGTTAAAGAAAGCAAAGAAATACAGTTACAACATATTTTTGAATATAGGGGTATTTAGCGAAATAGGAACTAACCAAGACATAAGTATCCTTAGTAGGATCAAACTTGGTTGAAATTTCTGGGCCCCACTTTCCGAATTCGCGAAGACGAAAAACATTAAAACCTGGTAAGGAAGCTTTTTCCCTGTTAGACAAAAGAGAAAACACATCTTCTTATGTATTGCCTTCTGGGTTAATAGTAATAAATCAGTAATTAAAGTTCATTATTATCTTACACTTCTTCTAGTTCACGAACATCAATTAATTGAGCCTCTTCCATGAAAGAGGGATCTTGCATTTTCTTATGAAGTACATTAGGCTGAATATTTTCAAGCATTGCTCAATTTTTACAAATGGATAAGTGCTTCAAAACAATTAAAAAATACAGTGTAAGAACAAATTGTTCACTAACAGTTAAAAAGAAACAAATATATATTTGAAAATCAAGCTATTTGTCCCATTTTAAGTGCAAAAAATGCCCATAAAGCCTATGACGAGTTTATAAATTTTTCTCTTATAACATCCGAGGCTAATACTATCATAACTCATACCAATGAGGAACAACAACAAAACACTTACAGGAAAGTTAACAATAATGCTATTACTTATCTTAATGTTGATGCTTCATACTTAACAGAAACTAACATTGCATCTTCTGCTTGTGTATTTAGTGAAAAAAGGGGCCACTTTTTGGGAGCGAAAACATGGAAGTTCATGGCATATTCTCCAGAGGAAGCAGAAGCTGTTGGTATTAGGAATGCGCTTTTTGAAGCTTCAAAATTTCCCACTAGAAGTTATATTTTGCGAAATGATTGTCTTAGCATTATGAGACCTCTCATGAAGGGTACAAAGTTTGAAAATCGTCATTTGTTACATATTTTTGAAGATATTCAAAGTTTGTCTCTCAACATGGATATAAATTTCCAATTCGTATCAAGGAAATTCAACAAGGCACTGGATCACATTGCTAAAGAGGGAAGACTTGCAACCCTTAAGGAAGATTGGGTTCTTAACCCAACTCCTCATTTTCTTAAACTTCTCGAAATGAATTTTGTAATAGAGGGAATAGGCTAAGAACAAACATCCTATCTTATTGTATTGTATTTGTAAACGTTTCTTAATTAATCTAAATTATGTTTTAACGTAAAAAAAAAGTTATCGAATTTCAGTTAAAACCAAATGGATATTTGCTCACTCCATCAGTGGAGCCAAATGAATATTTACTGCAAGACAATCCAAAATTACTCATTATAACACTAAATGGGGATATGAAGTAAACATATTACTTACCCACCAAAAAGAAGTAAAACACCAAATTGCTCACTCCATGCCAAATGGATATTTACTTCAAGACAATTCAAAAAATGCATTATAAAGCTGAATTGCATTAAGAACACATTAAACAAAATGATATAACAAAGTTTCCTTCAGAGCAACACTTAAGAAATAACCTTTCTTTGTTCAGCACTAAATTGCTCACTCCATGCCAAATGGACATTTACTGCAAGACAATTCAAAAAATGCATTATAAAACCAGTATTCACAATAACATGGGTCATAAAAGAATAATTGATAAATATCCAACCTCTGAAACAACTTACCTATGAACAACATAACAATAGATCTAAAGCAGAACAACATATATCTATAACACAGGTCAAAAAGCAGTAAAACAATAAATTCCTCGCAAATATCTAAGAATAAAAGATGAAAAATTAGAAATTATAAGTAAACTCACTATCGGTTTTGAAATAATAGCTTCCAAAATACTCAAATAGACATGGATAAGTGAGTATAGAACGGTGAATTTGATCCATTTGCACTCTGCGTGATTTAGCAGAAATTACTCCAAAATACTCAAAATACTCAAATACAACGGTGACTAAAATAATACATTCCTTAAGTAATTGAAGGAAAAGATGATAGATATATGTATATGAGGGACTCCGACCTAGCGTGAAGACAAAGGCTATGGACTCCGACCCAGCGTGAATAAAACAATTACCTTAAAGAAAATAAGTCCTGAGTTGTGGCAACTCCGACCCAGCGTGAAGACAAAGGTTATGGACCTTCGGCGTAGGTACGTGCGAGGAAGGAGTCGCGATTTGGTATTTGCTAGAGATACGTGTCGCTGGAGATGATTCAGCAGAGGAATGTCAAATAATAGCTGTGTACAATTGAAATAATAGCTTCCAATTGAAATACACATGGCGACTTGGTCTTTTTCTGAAGATATAGAAACCCGATCTCGTGTCGATGGAGGTGATGGTGCGAGTCTCGCCTTGGCGGTGATGGTGCGAGTAGATCTAAAACCGATCAACAGAGGAATAAGCGAATATCAAAGTCTTATTAAGAGGGGTTTCTATGAATGATGGTGATGGTGCGAGTGGCAGTGATGGTTCAAGTGGCAGTTTCGGTGATGGTGGAGAGTCGTTATCAAGCGGCTGGGGAAAGGCGAAGGAGAAGGGGAAATGCGAAGGAGAAGGGGAAAGGCGAAAAAGAAGGGAAGGAGAAAGACCGATAGTTAGGTTTTGTTTTTATTTTTTTTCTTGTAGGGTTAAACGATAGTTAGAGTATTTTTTAAGTACTAATGATAGGTGGGGCCAGAAATGATCCTGGCCACCACTTATGTTTGGCCAGAATCAAGCCTGGCCACCACTTATAAAAAAACTCTACTTTATAATATCTATATAATATTGGAGAAGGGCCAACGACCAAAAATATCTCCTATTTCCCAATACATTTTTTAGCCTTTGGATCAAAATTTTATTCTTTCTAACCATTAGATCTAATTTAATTAATGGTCAAGATTGTATAAATTAGATCAACACTCTGAAATGTCCTGATTTCTTTCTATATTTTTCAGCCGTTAGATTATATGTGGACCATTTTATTATAATTTATATATTTTTAATTATATGTTGGCCATTTTATTATAACTTATTTATTTTTAATACAATTAACTGATTTCCACAATTTTTTTGGATACAAAATACAATATATTATTATTCTTAATAATATGATTTTAGTTTTTTTAGTTTATTTTATCTCAAAAGATATTTATTTAGTGTTTGATTTATTTTTTTAAATTAAATGTTTTCCAAGTGCCTTTAGGTATGAGCTTATACCTAGTATATATATGTACTAGGGATAACCCGTGCCCGAGGGCACTATATAAAGACTGTTTGATTATTTAATTATCAATGAAACATTAGGAGTTTACGTAAATTTACAGTATTATGATTTAGCAAATTAACACCCAATATAAATTGATTTTAACTATACTCGTTAGCCACTGGGTTGTAATACTTATAATATAGTCCAAGAGTCTATATTATCTATACTCAATAAACCAAAAAAAAATTTAACAACCTAAGAAACCATCAATCATAAAGATAATAAAAAACATAATTTAGTGAAATAACCACCATGAAAATAAATACAATTTAAGGAAATATACACACAAATGTATAATAGAAAAACATAATCTAATAAAATCTCTACCATAAAGACAATAAAAAAGCATAATATAAGGAAGTATTTGAACATCATTCGATCCGTGCATATCTCTGATAACTCTACACCAAGTGTTTACATCGACAGGGATATATCTTCCAATAACCGGAGCCGCAACAACAAATTTGTTATTTGAATATATTTAAGTTAGTGATCATGTGATGGATAATATGAATCAATCGTATGAATTAAAAAGATATGATAAAGTTTCATACCATATGGTTATAATTCCATCTAACTGAGCGTTTTCCTTCTATCCAATCAAGACGTGCCTTCATCTTCCAATCCTATAAATATTAAAATTATTTAAATTAAGCAATATATTATTGATGGTTTTATCAAATCTAAAGTAAGAAAACAAATCTTTATTACATGTGGTGATTGATGCGATACAAATCCTTCTCATCACGTAATGTAATAGTAACATTTTTTGTATGAAGTTTCTTAACCTATATATGAAAGCAATGTTATAGTATAAAATTATTACTAAGCCATGTAATGTTGATTAGAAATACTTATATTGATTTACAAACACCGGTATTTAGCCACGGACAATTATATATTGCATTATCGAGATGTACAAATTATGATCACATCACTTTCCTTCTTCCTTCCGATGATAATCAAACAACAAAAAATATTGTATATCCAGAAGTTTTGATATCATTATCTTATTAATGGTATGCAAATTGCATTATTTTACCAACCGAAAAGAAACCCAGAAATTATTTTAATAGCAGACTCAATAGTTATTGTAATGTTCTGAATAAAAGAAATACTTACCGAATAAAGCTTCCTCAAAATAATTACTTGCTATCCAACAGTTGATAAAAATCACCGATGTATAAAGAATTTAGATGAGCAACAAAAGCAACAATTTGTGTTTAATTGTAAATGTAAAAAAACAGAGGTATTAAAAACGTGTATTACAAAGAATAAAAGGAAAGGGAAATGGTGGTTACAGTTACAAATTCAAATATATATTGAAATAGTGGAGAGAGTGGTGGGTTTAAAAGAAGGTAGTGTTAATATTAATTATTTTCACCCCTATTTTACATGTGGTAAATCTCGATTAAAGTAATAAATGTACAAAAATAGAATAACCGTTTGAGCAAATGAATGAATGATTAATCAATTGAGGTAGTATGTTAATAAAAATCAGCTGCATTCTATAGTTTACTTAAAAAATTAAATGAAAAATTATCAACCTGTGTATAAGCTGGCCCTTAAAATGGAAAATTATGACGGTTGTAAATAATTATAAAAGATCGTTAACAACCGATTAAGGTCGATTTCTTGCTTCAAAACTGTATAAAAGTTAACAAAAACATCCATAAGCTACTATAATGATCATTCGACATAATTGTTTCTTTTCGTCATTTTCTATAGCCACCTCGTAATATTCGGGAACTTCTCTTAGACTAATATGGAGAGTGGTGATGTATATCATCTTTCCAAACATGATTATATGGTTTTAAACCACAAACAAACAATATAAGCAAGGGAACCATGCAATAAACATAAATTTCCTATGATATAAACCCAATAAAAATAATATTCTTTTTTAAAAAAGAAATTGTTGCATAGAGAGAAACGATGCAATAAACAGGGGACTATGATTCAATAAATTTAATATTAATTATACCATTCAAGTATTAGTTAAAAAAAACAAACAATATGAGTAGTCCTCATTGTCTTGGTTGGATCATCTATTATATCATCTATTTAATATCATCCGGGTACCACCGTTGCAATTCACATAAATTAAAAACATTGATTTTATCACCTAAAATGAGAAAATCACATAAACAGGTTAGTCATATATATTAACTAAAGAACGTGTTACTCACATAATAACTATGAAAAAATTGCACTTTAGGTCCCTATAATATTTTGCAAGAAGGTCTTGATTTGTTCACTTGGTTGGATAATCTATTTAATATCATCTGGGTACCATCGTTGCAATTCACATAAATTAAAAACTTTGATTTTATCACCTAAAATGAAAAAATCACATAAACAGGTTAGTCATATATATAAACTAAAAGAACCTGTTACTCACATAATAATTATGAAAAAAATTACACTTTAGGTCCCTATAATATTTTGCACGAAGGTCTTGATTCGTTCACTTGGTTGGATCATCTATTTAATATCATCTAGGTACCATCGTTGTAATTCACATAAATTAAAAACTTTGGTTTTATCACCTAAAATGAGAAAAACACATAAACAGGTTAGTCATATATATAAATTGAAAGAACCTTACTCACATAATAATTATGAAAAAATTGCACTATAGGTCCCTATAATATTTTGCCAGATGGTGCTGATTTGTTCACTTGGTTGGATTATCTGAGTAAAATTTAGTATCATCTATTTAATATCATCCGAGTTTGCAATTCACATAAATTAAAAACTTTGATTTTATCACCTAAAATGAGAAAATCACATAAACAGATTAGTCAAATATATTAACTGAAAGAACCTATTACTCACATAATAATTATGCAAAAATTGCAGTATAGGTCCCTATAATATTTTGCAAGAAGGTCCTGATTTGTTTATTAGAAAGTCTTGAAAAGTGCTATAATTAATCCTTCATAGTAAAAGTTTTATCCTTTCCAGTGTATATCATACGGTGATATACATACATTATATCCATCAAATACTGAAGCAAGATGAAGTGTAAAAAAACCTTAGTAATTACAAAAGTAATGGATTTATTGAGGGTTACCTTGAACATGGTGTGTAAACACGGCCGAATTTAAAAGTTTATTTCATTGAGGCATTTGATAAAACACATAGAAATTAACATCATTGAAGATTTTGAAGAGATTTATCTTTTACTTTATTTACAGTAACTTGCAGAAAATCACATTTTGTCTCACCTTTTGCCTTCAACTATTGTTGATCGATTTTATCAATTCGATTTAAGTGGGTTGAAAGTTTGAACAAACCGCAACATGATTACCATCAAATTGGTTGTTGAACTGAAGAACCATTCAAGCTTTGAATACGCTAATGTCTATTTCTCTATTCAAATTGAAAGTTCAATTTAGGCTTGCCATTTGTGTATCACAATGTGCAACCGCAATTAAAAAATATTCAGACATAAAATTAAAAATTAGGCGTACGCCATTAGTGGATCACAATGTGCATAAAATTCGTGGATCATATTGGTTGAAGTGAATGGAGAAATAAAACTAAAAATAACACGTGGAGGAGTTTTGTTCGTAAGGAGTTGAGATTTGGTAGGAGTTGTAGTGGGAAGTTAAAAAAATGGATAGATCTTGACCATTGAAGGTGTCACATATTTTTGTTCTAGGTGTATCATGACCGTTAATTGACTTTCGAGTTGTCTCATATAATATAGATATATATACACATTATTATACATATATAAAATTAAATTAATTTCAATTATAAACTAAAAAAACATGTCAAATATCACCTTTACTATTCACAACATAGTCAATAGTTGTTTATTCAACATGAAATAAGAGCAATACTTGTTTCATATTCAATGCTTGAGATGAGAAAGGTATGTAAATTTGTAGAACATGTCAGTTATAAATTTTGTATATTATAGTATTTAGGAAGAAAAGTTGTCAAAATGACAACAAGTGCGGTAACATTTAAATTTGTATCAGATTCGTAAACATCATAAACCTGCCATCAACTATCATTAATCTTATAATAAACGATTTATTTTTTATTATAGAAATTTATCATATATAAAAAAATATTTTAAAAAAATAAAGTTAAATGGTTTGCTTCGATGTTTTTTCGATTATTTAAATTTTAATCGTATTCCGGTATAATTTGTAAGTGCCAAACAGTTTCGGTTATTGTAATTAAATTTTGGGCAGTTTCCTCCATTGATAAACATATTCCCACCACAGGTGACCATATAGCCTAAGACCCTTGTTGTGCGTTTGGATGCTTTAGGCAGGGTGTTGATGACCATGAGAATGTAGTAAATAATTTGAGTAGCGTCAAGGTTGATTCAAATACTTAATTAGAAGTTGATCCAGAGAAAAATCATGGAAGCATGAGGATTGACAAGACTAAGTTCGCAGAGATAATTAAGCTAAAGTCAGCAAAAGATCTAATTGAGGTATCAGAAAGAGTTTGGGAAATCATTAAGATTCATTTAGTTTGCCCACCTGTAACACATACATTGAAACCAAAGTATTAGATTACCTGTTTGGTCCTTTATCATTAACCCTTTTGACATTTAAATCCCTTATCTTTTTCTTTTGCGACAACTTTACTCATGTTGTCACAAAACCAATTAAAAGATACAGATTTAAAAGATGTGTTTGCTACATAAAGGACGAATGTTTGTCGCAAAATAAGGATTACAATGTAACTTTTGAAAAATAAGGGACTTAATGCCATGTGTTATGCCAAAAGACGACAACACTTGTAAAACACAATGGAAAATACCGAAAAAGACTAACGTTGTCATAAAAAATAAAGACAAGGGACTAAAATGTTACTTTTGCTAAGAAAAGGGACTACTAATTTTGTCATGAAATTAAAAAATAAAGAATTAAAATGTAACTTTTGTATAATAAGTGACTAAATTGTCAAAATACCACGTGTTATGCAACACATCAAAAATACTGCTAAAAGACTAACATTATCATAAAATCAAAAGATAAATGATTAAAACTTTAGCAAGATAAGGTACTAAATTGTAAAACATACTCAAACAAGTAATCTACATACATAAAACACTTTGAAGAAGTTGAGTTAATTTACTATTTGTCTATTTCTATATGGAACATGATCATTCACTCCTATGAGCTAAAGAAAAATAACATCTCTAAGAGCACATAAAGATTTTTTATCATTATATTGTGCTTCCCTAAGTCTATCTATCTCTTGTAGCCTCAGACCATCTAGATGATAATCAAGTACACTTAGTAGAAACACAACTTTTAGAAACTTTAGGGGGTAATATGCAAAAAAGATGAAATTAGCTTAGTGATGTAGCACCGATTGTCCTATTTGAAAGGTGGTTTGGCCTTACAGTACACCAAAAGATAAAGGACTAACATTGTCAAAAAAACAAAGATAAATATTATTATTTTACCTTTACAATATAAGGGTCTAATCTGTCAAGATGTCCAAAGATAATGGACGAAATGAGTTATAATCTTACCCAAGTGATTAATTTCTTCAATGTAACTTTTGTTTGTGCTCAAGAACTATTGATTTACGAACTTAGAAGATAATTTTGACTCCTAAAATATTACATTAGTGTTTATATAGCCGTAGCATACATATTAGATTAAAATAGATAGCTTATTACACACATGTAAAGATCCAAATTTAGAATCTATGAACCGCTTGTATTCTTGTACCGTTTTTTTTCCATTTCAGAAATTTTGATTCAGTAAGTTCCTAGAGTTTTTTCACCTTCTTCTTTGAATCATTCAAAAGGCCTTCCAAGTGATCTTCTGCTCCAACTCACCTTTAGATTCGATATATTGTGTTTCAAATCCAAAGAATTTCTTTGGAAATCTATTTTGATATTTTTACCCAGGTCGTGTCGTGAATACCCTGTTTAACAAATTCCTGGTTCTAAAGTTTGAATATTCCATTTGTTTCTGAATTTGCAAGGTACATAAGGGGCTTACAAGTTGCGGTCTTTATATTTATAAAGCCAATAACAATTTGTATTGAAAAAAAAGAGACCAGAAGCAATATATAAGAGCATGAATTTGCCAAAAGCCCAAGAAGAACACCATCATAAGTCCTCCAAAAACATACGAAGTATATAATATAACAACTTATCAAACTCTAAAATGCAAAAATTAACCTCTATAGTATTAAATAATATTAAAATACAACATAAATCATGAAAATCAACCCAACACTGCTTAACTTTCTTTAGTTTTTATTTTAAAAATCCATCTGAGCTGTATACCTCCTAGTCACAGTCTCGTTTTCAAAAATTTGTCTTAAATCAAGAATCCTTGAGCTGCTTAGTGTAAATTCTTCCTTTACTTCGTTGGGAATTTATTTTGGAATAATGTTCCACTAATATTTACGCTCCAGTAACCACAAAAACACAACTTAGAATACGATTTTGGCAGAAAAAATTATGTATTATGCAAATATTTATTTATAGGTCCCTATATTACGATAACATTACACTATAGGTGTTGATATTAATTTTTTTATGAATTATTACACTATAACTTCCTATATTATACAAAATAACTTATATTTTATACTAGGAATAACAAAATTCTCACCCATAAGAGATCATTAAAGAAGAAACTTCAATCACTTAATAATTCAATTCTACATAATTGTGTTTTAAAGAAAAACTACATGATTGATAAAATGACGCAAATGACTCGATTCAACGACACACATAACAATCTCTTAACAAACAACAAAGGAAAACTAACTTGATCATACACACTCTCTATCTTCTTTATATTCTCAATCTCGATCTATTCAAGATAAATAAAAAACTTAAACAAAGACACTTCTTAAAAACAAAAAATCCTCAGGCTGCAAAGTTGTTGACGCTTAATTTTTTTATTTAACTTGTTCCAGGCTTGATCACCACACCAGGTGCCCCCATCTCCATTTGAGCTGCTGGTTCATGCTGAAGCTCCACAGCAATTTGTACTTAGCTCCTCAAATATTTTTGTACGTTGCTTCTCAAATATCTCATTTAGACAAGCATCCTTCACATGTGCAGGAACATTCTTGCAATCTGTCATATCTCCTTCACGAATACCGGTCAGATGGTGGCGTAGACGATAGAAACTCCTGCTCATAATCTTGTCACAATAGAGACAGTTTACCTTATTTCTATATCCTTCAAGAAGAACGCCGTGCTCATGAATTTTGTCATTTGAAGCCACTAGGGAGAAGGAAACTATTAGCGCTTACCTAGAATATCAAGAATATCAAGCGTATCAGATTATGCTGCAGAAATACATTAAGCATAAGTAATTGTTGCAAACAAAATGTAATACACAATCAAAATCTAGGGTATATTACAAGCTCATTATATAAACTTGTTTTTCTAGGTTTTAATTTCATGGTTCTTACTGAAACTCCATTGTCGTTGGTTCAATTTCCATTTTTGTTTGGGTTAATTTTTGGTGGCACTCCAGTGATCCAGTTGGATCCATTAGCAATTCCATTTTGGTTATTTGTTCTTGCATGAAGTCCACTTCCATTATGAATTCCACTTTTGTTGTATAAAGTTGGAACTCCGCTCCAGTTGGTTCCATCATCAATTGCATTTGGGCTAGTTTGAGTTGATACTCCTAAAAGCCAGTTTCTTAAACATGTAGTGCACCTCAAAAGCCTGAACTAGCACCTAGGCTAGCGCTTTGCGCCTTAGACTATTTGGAGGTCCATCATTTTGTTTTTGTTTTTTTTGCTTTAACAACACTGCTAAATATCACTATACCACTTATATTCATTGAATATTCAAACCTATGGTTTTTTTTATTATTTCTAGGTAGGGGGTAAATGTATATTTCAAACAAAAACTACACATATATTAAATAATTCCCAAGATTAAAACAGTTTCATCTCCTCAACCCATATCAATTTTCCCCTAGTGTGCATACGTGTATCTAGTGATATTTTAATGCATAATCAACTTAATTCCTATATACATTTATAGATTTTATAATTTAAACAAGCAAACAATTTATTATATACGTTATTTACAGGATTTGGTTAAAAAGCGTAATAAACAATTATGTTTTATTTAAGTGTTTATTTTTTTATCATTTCTAGAGGAAGTTATTGATATTCATATATAATATAGTGAAATTTTAAATATATAAGATAATAAATGTGTCTTACCATTATTCTTGTATGGAGGATGATGTTGAAATGTCATGAACACCAATCTTGATAGAATCATGATTTTTTATACAATACATAAATCTGTAATGGAAAAAAAAAATTATGAGTACTTATCACTTTTTTAGATATAACATATAATTCTTCCCAACTAATTTAATAATAAGTGCGATTTCAGAAAAACAATTAAAGAGATTTACAACTAGTAGATAACAAAATTATGGAAATAATACCCAAATATGTTTACGTTTCTATTTCTACAAAAATATTGGTAAATATAAAATTCACACATGTGTGACTGCCTTTTACTTTTTCAAATTAATCCATTATGTACTCATAATGTCAAATTAGTCTTCCTACATAAAACGTCACGTAATATCATATGATAATTATACATCATATTTTCAAGTAGCATTAAAAGTCATATGGTATCCTTTGTACATATTTTGTGAATATCATGGTCTCTAAGGAAATTATATTACAAAACTAATCTAGAAATTTGGAAAAAAATGGGAGTGAGTAGTAAAGTTTGAATTTTAAGATAAATTAAGATAAAATCTATATTGTACAATTATAATATCTTTTATCAATACCTATTAAATTAGGTATCAGTTATAGTGGTGATGGTTAAATATGACAGGTATCCATGAATTTCATATAAGTAGCAACTTCAATTTTAGTCATAAGAGTCTTAGAGCATGATCATTAAAATCTTAAAAAAACTATTAAAGACTCAAAATCAAAACATGGTAAAAAAATTAACAACATCAATGCTATTATGAAGACTCAGTGGTTTTGGAAATACATATCCAGTCATTGTTTTTCTTATCAAACCAGTAGATAAAAAACGCTTCAAATTTGACAAAATCAACAAAAGAAAATATCTAACTTTAAAAGAAAAGGATTATCAAACCAGTTATAGTGGTGATGGTTGAATATAATAGGTATCCATGAACTCCATATAATTAACAACTTCAATTTTAGTCATAAGAGTCTTAGAACATGATAACTGAAATCTTAAAAAAAATCTATTAAAGACTCAAAATCAGAATATGGTAAAAAAAAATTAACAACATCAATACTTATATGAAGACTCAATAGTTTTGGAAATACAGATCCAGTCACTATTTTTCTTATCAAATCAGTAGATAAAAAAGTTTCAAATCTGACAAAGCCAACAAAAGATAATTTCTAACTTTTAAAAAAAATAAACATCAAATAATATTCATCAAAAAATGACAAAAAATATATTATCACTTTGGAAAACAAATATAAATGAACCTTTGAAGTTTTACATAATGAAATCAATGTAACATTTTTAGTGTTGAAAATTTAAAATCAATCTTTCAATTATATACATACACACAAGACGAATACATCAATTTCGAATTCATAATCAAAGTAACAATATATCTAGAACCCATTCATCAAGTAAGAAGAAAATGTCAAATAAAAACATACCTATAATTCTTTTAAAGAGATATAAATCAAATCTGAGGATGAGTTGAGAGAATCTTCAAAATTTGATTTATATCGTCGATCTATGATTTGAGGTTATGAGTTGCTAATCGATTAATGTATAGACGTTGTTACCGGAGTACCTGGTTGGTTACGTGTCTATAATGGAGAGAGAGAGGAAATGCGTTGGTTAAGAATGAGATGGAGACGCTGTGTCGGCTGAGAGGAAGAGATGTACGTGAATGGTGTAGATTGTGATTATTAAGTGGGATTAGGTTTTTATTTAGTTTATATAATTTTAATTTAATAATTAGTTCATTATATTATTTACTTTATCATGTTTAGTCCCTTTTAATTTATATCTCATAAGTTTATCCCTTTAATAATTTTAATGAAATATGCTACCTTAATAATTTTAAAATTATTATGATTATATTGTGAAATTAATCTCTCTAGTTTTTTTCATTATATGGATAACCCAATCGTGATGAAAAAATATGGTGATATGTTGTGATGATAGCTATGGGATTAGAATCCACGTTCTTTGGGATAAGAGTGCAAATCCATCTCCTTAGAGCACTAGACCAAAGTGTGATGTTGTACACTTTAACATATTCATTGTATACATATGTTAATTTGTTGTTCATAATAAAACTATGATTTTCAAGTATCAACCTATAAAAGTGGGGCTCGAAACTCACATTATGCGTGTGGTATTATCCTTCCTTGATTGCCCATCAAGGCCTTTATAGAATATCTTCATCTGTTGTGGTTCTATAAGGCCGTGATCGGGAACTCGTCTTAAGCATATTTGAAATCTTGACCAACTCCTACCCAAAGTCTCATCTTTTTCTTGCTCAAAGGAAGTTAGAGCAATTTGTGCATTCAATCTCATGTTTGTTGGGTGGTACCTATCGAAAAACGCAGTTTGCAACGCATCCCAAGTAGTAATCGATCCAGGCTCTTGTGAATCATGCCATTCACTAGCTCCATCTATCACAAAATATCTAAAATTCGCAAAGTACATTTGATCTCTAGTTACTCCATGTGTTATATATGAGTCGCATATTTGCATAAACTTCTATACTACACGAATTTGATCTTCTCTAGGTGCTTCTCGGAAATTCCCATAATTCTGAAATTGAGATAACATACCGGGATCAGGTCTGTATCTCGTGACATTAATATCTGCTGGACCAATTCCAAGAGCAGGAGTGTGATATGGGGCTTCTTCAGGACTATTTATAAACCATGGATCATTATTTTGAGGAATAGGTGGTTGAACTTGTTGAAGCGGAGGGTGAAGATTATTTTCTTCAGCCATTTCTGCTTCTCTTACTAATCTCTCTCTTTCTTCCTTTTCTTCTTTCTTTCTTTTGTTTGCAAGTCTTACTAATATCTCGGGGTTATCGAGAATTTCGGGTTCCTCGAGCATACACCAAAACCTGTAAACCTAAGAAAATAAGAACAAACAAAGCGTAAAACTGAAAATAAAAATGAAATTAAACACTAAAGGATAAACACCGGGGTCACACGCTAGCGTCCCCGGCAGCGGCGCCAAAAACTTGGTGGGTCCTTGTGTGTTATAAAATAAAATGCATAAGTTGAGGACTCACAAACCGCAAGTGTACGGTTGTCCAAGTAATAAACCGATAAATCAAATCGTTCGCAGGGACGGAATACGTACAACTCAGATGTGAATCAGATAGTGATTTAACTACAAATACAGAAAAGTAAATGATATAATTTTTGTTTGGGTTTTCTAAAACTAATGTGCAAGTAAATTAAATGCTAAATTAATTAAGCTGAAATGAAAATAATGCAAGTAAAGATGCTAGACGCAAGGGAAGAAGTAGTACTTGAGTCACGCTAGGGTTTCACCACAAGCCTTCTTAATTAATGCTTTTTTAAGGGATGGATTGCTATATTTGCGCTAGTCGGAATTCTAAAGTCTCCTTACCCATGTCAGGGTGGACTAAGGAGCTCTCCTACGGTATTCTAAACTACGCCAGGATGATTAAAACTACTTTCAGATGGTTCAATTTCTTACCGCATTGGCTATTGGTTAGTCAAGCCTGTTAAGGTCATTAGCGAATACCAACGACAATTATCTAGTTCTGTATCTAAACCCCCCTCAAGGTGATCAATACACCACTATATTGAATAACCTAAATACTAAAAATTACCCTTAGTTCATGACTCTAAAGATAATAATTAAATCATAAAATAAATCCAACACAAGTAGCAAATTCAGTTTAAATACTTAAATCTCAATTCGAAAAAACATAAATTAAGCTAGTTTGGGTTCAACCCAACATGCGATTCTCAAGTACAAAGGGAAATTAGCTCATAACTGAAATAAAAACTAAATTAATTAAATTAAAAGAACTCATTGTCAATTACATAAATAAAAGATAAAAACTAATTAAAGGGTTGAATTGACTGTTGATGGAAGAATTGCTTCTCCAGCTTCAATTTCTTCTCTCCTCTTGCTTCTGACTTTTCTCTCTAACGTTCTGACTTGTGTGAATTGAGTTGTGTGGAAAATCAAGAGTCAAAAGGTCTGTTTATAATGCTAAAATCAGACTTGGTCTTAACTTAAGTGAATTAGTGAAATATTAAATGGCCCAAGTCTAATCTTCTAATCAAAATCCTGGACTGGTGTGCAACCTCCACTAAAACGGTTGTAACTTTCTCAAATCAACTCCGAATTGATCCATTCAAGTTGCTAAATCTTCGTAACTCAATAAGGGAAAAAAGCTTGTTTTACGACTCAAGATTGAATCCACTTCTAAGTAGCCAAAAATAAGCAATCAACATCAGTCTTCCAGATTTGTAGCTTCCTAGTGAACTCTTCGGGATATAATTTCCCGCCTTTGACTTTTTTACACGATCTATGACTTTAATTCTCGATTCCTATCCTTATATAGCATCTAAGAACCTACAAACTTTGCACTAAAAACAACCCATTTAACGTGCAAAAGCTCAATAAATGAAAAATACTAAAATCCTAGGAGGGAAAATGAAATATAACGAATTAACATTAAAAGTCTATCAAATTAGTCAAATAATCACCCAAAATGATGTCTCCTAAGGGCATATAATTAGAACAAAAAGGGAGACATCATATGAAAATGTTATAGTACTATCTTATGGTCCCTGAGCTTTTAGAATCTTCACTTGGAGCATCGCATTGTCGAAGTTAACTTTGATAATGTGAAATTGTGTGTGAAATAAACATCTTTAACGTTATGGTAAGTATTCTATAATTTTGTACATTAAAAAGGATAAACTAAAAAATAAATTAATATAAAGACTTATAGTGCAATTAACTCAAAAAAAAATGTAAAGATTTTATAGTGTAATTGACTAAAAATATTAATATAGAAACTTATATGGCAATTATCTCACAAAAAGAAATTAGTACAACTCCTTATACATGCCAATTAATGGTAAAAAAAAATTAAAGACCTATAATGAAATTTAACTTAATAAAAGGAACTACCCCCAACAAAATTATCTCCACCCTTGTGTGGGATTCACGAAACTGTAACAAACATGAACCACAGGTCTATAGAGCAATTAACTCAAATAATTAACAGTTAGGGTACGTTGAGGTTGCTTAACTTATCGAAGCCTTAATATTTTTTAAACTCTTAAAGAGGGTAAAGCAAGAGGTACGAGTTCGAATCCCCTCCCTAAACATAGATAACTTAGTTCTGGTTAAGTAGAAATATGCATCGGATAACGTGTATATTTTTCATAGGATTAGTCATGGTGCGCAAATATTGGCCCAGACACCCATGTATCAAAAAAAAATTAACTTAAATAATAAGAGTACAGATAGATATTACCCTTTTTATACAAGAGTAATGATATATACCACCCAAAAATCATACCACCCAAATGTCACCCAATGACGTGACATGAATTGGTTGGCTAAAAATCATTAATTATATCAAGAAGAGTAAATACATCGTTTACCCCCTGAACTTTACACGTTGTGACAGATTGCCCCCCAAAGAAATTTTTGCGACTGGATGGTCCTTAAACTATGTTTTTGTGACTCGATGCCACGGGTGGTTGAGTTTTTCGCTTCCAAACAGGCTAGTGAGCAGAAGTCACTGCAATTGTGGCCTAAAATTACAGTCATATCTTAAGTATTAGACGGCTTTCAAGATACTCCAAAAAACAATTGGCAATGCTTGATGATTCCTGTATGTTTCAAAAAGAAGCTTTTAAAGTGTCATAAGATAGTTTGACAAAAAAAAAAGTGTCATAAGATAAGGATTGTAGTCCTTATCATGTGGTAAGCGACCAAACTCGAAAGGCTTCTTTGACTCCTAACTTACCTTGAGACTGGTTTAGTAAGGAAAGCCCATGCTTCTAAAACACGAGAAAAGATCACAGTGGCAAGACCTAAGAGTAACGAGTTTTCCTTTGGATAGGAGACTTAAAATGCAACAATAATGGTCATCTAGTAAGTATTCGATGAAATATTTTCTAGAGTTCTAGGTCTGATCTTACACTTTTAGCTATTGAGGTTTTTACACAAAATTATCCATCAGCCTCATTCTGGTTATATAAAGATCTTAGGCATCAGATTAACAAACAGATTCAGACAAGCCTTTTCAGCACCTGTGGAAAAGGTCAAGAGACAACACCAAATAGATTTAGAATTCAAATGCGGAAACCATTTCTATTGAGGAAAGAGGAAAAATAATGGATTTATTCACTCACTACCTCGTATTATTTATCCCCTACGCTTTCGGGCCTATGGGGACAGAGCTATGCCTCTGTTTCCTCACTACTCATAGGGAAGAAGCTCAGTGTAATTACGTATACTTCCTACCCTAGGTAAACTTTAAGCTTCAGTAACAACTATGAGATTCATTCTTCTTTCCCTGGTTTGGTTTGGAAGCAAAGCTGGTAACTGCAACTACTTTTTATGCTAGGTATCGTGGGAACAAAAACAACATACAACACTAAAAAAAGAGGAGGAAACGACAAAAAGATAGTGAACACTTAGTGTTACACCTGACATTAGATAAATTGGGATTTGAAAACCGCAGGGAAGCATTCTCATACAAGAAGTAGGTAAATTGTCAAGGGCTACTTACCATTTTTATAACAAAAAATGTAGAATGATCACAGAGAAGTGGGGAAGCTTCTTCTTTCCCAAGTTAATAAACATCTTAACTAGATGTGTCAACAACAACTTAGGAATTAATAATATGATGGTACGATTTGCTTCTTAAAACCATGTTTAAGGGATCAAGGGCCTTCATTTCACACATTAATAGTTCTTAAATCATTAGTTTAAATCGTAGCTTTAACAACAACTAAGACAGTAAGGACAAAGGGTTACACTCTATTCTGCATAACTTAGTCGCTCTTCATAACTTCCTAGTACTTCAGCAGTTATAGTGAATATTGACCACTTAAAGAGTATTGATAAAAGGAAAAAAATACATGCTAGATTTAAATCTTTACAATAACTTAAATTATCAATCATGATTCTATTCTATATCCAAAAAAATCCTAATTTAAATAGAATATAAGAAACTGATAACTATTATTATAAAATGTATATTTAAATCCATGAAACGTTTTTCAATTTTGACATCCCATACATGTCTCAATTTGTTTATTAAAAAAATTATAATGTTGAATAGATTTAAAATATCTATAATTTGTAGAGTAGCAGAAGACAGATATATGTGGAAGGGTGATGACTTGGCGATCATTGGCTTCCCGTATGGAATCAATAAACCTCAATATTCTATATTCGTTCACAGTCTACGAGATTGGTAGCAATTTGGATTGCATTGGTGTTGTCAGCGTGTAATGGAGTTGGTTGAATTTGTGGGATTACAAACTCCGTAAGAAGATCGCATACCCAAATAATCTCTTAACATATGATAGACATTGCCCGATATTCTGATAACTTGGAGACGATTTATTGTTTCTTATATTTAAAAGAAATAAAAGCATTGCCTAAAAATATGCACCATCCAGTAGTTGATTTTCTTATATCCGGGAGGCCTACCAAATTTGCATGACTGTAAGATTATAGCTCGAGCGAAGACTCCTAGATAGGGATGTAAACGAGTCGAGTCGATTCGAATACTAGATGTATATGCTTGTTTGTTTAATTTCTCGAGTCGAGCCGAACTTAAATTTAAACGAGTTAGGCCGAGCCGAGCTCAAATTTAAACAAGTCGAGCCCGAGCTTCCTATGGTCCAAATCAGAAATGTTAAAACTTGTTTGTTTGACTTGTCGAACATTCCTTTTTAGAGCCAAACACAAGTTGCTTATGAACAATTTTTGTCTTTTATGGTTGAAATGTGGATTCATGAACGGTTGGTATTTGTTGGATTGTGTGGTATGAAAATATAAAGAATAATATTAATGAAAAAAATAATTGTCTAAAGAAATTAAGAATATCTAGATTGATATTGAAGGTTTAATAATATATATATATACGTAGATAATATATTAATTTATAATTCAAAATTTTAAACGAGCCTTCGAGCCGAGCTCGAATGGGCTTGTTTACTTATCAAGCTTAAGATGGAGCTTGAGCTTGTTTATATTCGAGCCGATCTCGCACGAGCTTTTCCCTAACCGAACTCGAGCTGCTCGCGAGCGACTTGGTTCATACAACCCTACCCTTAGGTAAGAATAGCCCACGTCTAGGCGTGGCAAGAATGTATCTAATAATATGTCTTGCTACAAAAAAATGGAGATGACGTGGTGCTTGTACAAACTTGCTAAGTGTATGAACAACATTTACATATACTTACGTCATTTCATACACTTAGAGACACCATCACAACAATAGTAAAGCTAAACAACTTGAGGAAAGACACAAGTTCATTCACAATCTCCAAATCTCTCATTATCGGTGCTTAAGGGATTAACACTAAATAATCATTTTTAATACTTGTGATTATGTCCTTAAACTCGTAAGCTCGTTGTAGCTTTAAATACGAATAATTCTATCTAATATGGTAAAACAACCTTAAAATTTTTGCTTAAACCTAAGAGGAACACATATGTTTCTATACGCTCCGGGTCGAGGTATTTTTAATTTACATCGACGTTTTTTTACTTTCTTATCAACATTCATACCAAATAGTTATAGTACCACCATAATTCTTAATTTCCTCAATACCCACCACTGATATACTCTCATTTACAATCACCTTTATAATGTGACGTTACATCTAACATGAAATATTTTAGTAAAATATTTAGAATAACCAGTTATAATATGGTACAATGTTATAAAGTCTTAACCAGCTGATGTTAGCCCAACTGAACAGAGTTTAAGCGGTACAGATTCAAAATTTATTGTTTTGGTACTAGTTATATATATTTATTATCGTAAACATAAAATATTTTCACACACATATATTTTGTATGATATATAATTATAGTGATTTATAGATAATATATAAAATTAACTATAATATAATATTCTATAATATTGTATTTGTTTCATATAAAATTATAGTAAATTTGTAAATCTAGAACAAATTTAACTTTCATTGAGATAAGAATAATATGTCATGTTATGATATGTTTCAGTTGTCCTTTAAGTTAAAATATCTTAATGTTAAAAAAATCTTAGATTTGTTTTCAAAATATCAAACCTTTTTCGTAGATTCACAAATAATTTTAAGTTGACGGACAGATAGGGTTTTGGAGACTAGTTTTTTTGGCCTATAAGAACTAGTGAGAATCTTACTTCTTTAAAGAGACCTCAAAACTCACCAAATACTAAAATACCCTTATTAACACCAAAAGACAAAAAGAGTGATGTCACTGTTCATCTCCCTCCATTACCCACCTACATCCGACCTCCGACCTCCGACCTCCGACCTCCGACCACCAACCACCGACCACCGACCACCGACCTCCGACCTCCGACCTCCGACCACCGGGAAAAATGATGAGTTCCGAAAAAATTGATGAGTTTCAGAAAAAAAATGATAAGTACTCTATAAAAATGATGAGTATTATTGAAAAATGATGTGTATTATTAAAAAACAAAGAGTAAATAGTCAAAATAATAATTTATTCACTTTTCAACCTATTTTATACAATTTCAGATTAATTACAAAATAAATAATAAATAAAACTAATAACAAAAAAAAACTAATTACATTCACGTTTAACCAGACTTGAAAAGAAACTAAATACCTACTCTCTGCGTACAATGTACGCTAATCAGCAAAAAATATATATATTGATGCACTTCTTACACTCGAACGGAGGAGCGATTCACGAACGGAGATCCAGCTTGAGCTCCGGCAGCACCCGCGAGATCCACGCCGCTCCTTCGTAGCAGATCTCGAACGAGCCATGGAGGTGAGCTCGTCTTCACACTCGTCTTCAACACTCATCTAAGCCGACTTCGATCCAGAAATCTAGGCGAGTAGCGGTATCCGGTGACGAAGTAGCAACAGAGATACTCACCTCCTTCGTGGCGACCTCTCACACGAAGCCTCCGAGCTCTCACACAAAGCCTCCGACCTCCTTCTTTTCAGTCTTCTCCGGCAAGTGCTCACAATGGAAAACGAGCACACAGTGTGGTAGTGCTCTGGCGAGTGCTCACGGCGGAAGATGATCACACAGTGGTGGTGTTGCTGTTTTGCGGTGGTGGTGATCTTTTCTAGATATGGTTCAGAGCTCCATTGTCTTCCCGTCCGCCATTTGAGAGTTGTGAGGAGAGAGAGGTTTGAGTGCTGTGATAAAAAATGGATTTTATAAAATATTAATATATATAGGAGGAGGAAACAAAAAGGGGTAAATAGGTAAATGAGATTTTTGCCTATAGTGTTAAAATCTAGTTGAAGTCTCTAGTGAGAAGAACAAAAAGATGGGGTTGGGTTAGGATTAGAGGGTGGATGTTCAAGACCCCTTGAGTCATAATCTCATAATATTATTTTGAAATATTATTATGTATACTCCAACTAAGAAAAAATCTTTTTTAACTATGTAACATTTATTTACACTTTTATTATAATTAATTTTATGATTAAATTATAAAAATAATAATTTTTCATTCAAAAAATTTCAAATTTATATAATCGAGGCAAGACTCCACCAAAAAAGCTAAGAAAATACATCTACAAACAAATATATGGGATCGCCTAACTAAAAGTTATAAAACGTGAAGGATATATGGTAACGATCGGGGTTCTAAGTTGGAACTGATAAAAAAACCGATTATGTAAATGTAATATAAACCATTAGGTTATAAATTTTAAAAATATAATCGTGGTAAAAACTGTTAAATTATGATATTAGAGAAAATAAAACTGAAAATATTAAAAGTCATTTATATATATGTATATATATGTGTGTTAAGTAAAAAAAATTAAATTAATTTTAATTATAAATTAATAAACAATGAAACTAATTTAAAAACATGTCAAATATCACCTTTTTTATTCACAACATAGTCAATAGTTGTTTATTCGACATAAAACAAGAGCAATACTTGTTTCATATTCAATACCTGAGATGAGAAAGGTATGTAAATTTGCAGAACATGTAAGTTATGAAATTTGTTATTTATCATATATCTTGATCGATTTATATTATAGTATTTAGGAAGCAAAGTTGTCAAGATGACAATAAATGCGGTAACATTAAATTTGTATCAGATTCTCAAACATCATAAACCTGCCATCAATTATCATTACTCTTATAATAAACAATTTATTTTTTATTATAGAAACTTATTATAAAAAAAATATTTAAAAAATTAAGTTAAATGTTTTGGGTACCAATTCCCACCAAGCCGCGGTTCTGAAAAAGAAAACGGGCGCCACTTGGGGACCAATTTCCACCACCATCAACCGGGTTGGCTAAGAACCCAAATTAAGGTAATTAAAAAATTATTTTTAATTATCGAAAAATTGAATTATTTTTGACCTAATCTTATCACTTTTATATTTTTTCGAAATTATCTAATTTAAGTATAATTTATTAATTGCAGTTATGATGTTTATTATATTTTTATACAAATCCTACAATGACCATTTTTATAACAGTTGGATGCCTTTCCCCGTATGATAAGTGATGCGATGAATGGGGAGTGAGAGGATGGATGCAAATAGCCATGACCATTTTATGACAGTTGGAAGCCTTTTGCCGGATAAGTTAAAAATAACTTATATGGGCAGGGGATGTTCGTCGCCACTCGGGTACCATTTTCCACCATCATCAAGAACCCAAAGTACGGTAAATCAACATTGAAACTCTAAAAAATCGATTTAATTATCTACCTAATCTTATCATTTTTACAATTTTTTAGAATTATCAATTTGAGAATCTCCAGATGAAGTGGGATTTTGAAACACTTCATTGTTATGGTGTTCAAGCAACCTGAAGAAAGTAATTTTGATGAGACATAGTGCTGAAACAAGGGTGAGAAATACAATAGCACCTCATGTACATGAGACATCATTTGGTCACAATGCAGGCAAATGTATTTCATATATTGTTTACTTAGTTTGATCCTTCTGTTGATTTCTAGGTGCTAATGACATTCAGGTAAGATGAGTAATTCTTTTCTATTCAATTTGACAAGGATATTGTGTGTTGTTGGTTTATAGGGTATAACAGGTGTAACACTAGCTGGATTCTTCAAACAGTTAGAGCACAAAAGATTGTTGTAGTTAGATCTAGAAGGTGATATATAAACATGCTATAAATTTGTATTTATATACTTTCTATGTTTATTAACTTATTCTGTTCTATGACCTTATAGTTCAGCTCCAGATGTTCTTAACATGGCCTTACAAGATGTGTCAAGAATTGTGGTCTTCATTTTTTCCTTATCGATAAAGACGTATGTATGGTTCTCCTTTAAAGACTCTACTATTCATAGGATTTTTGCTTATTAGTCCCTGGTTGTTGTGTATATTGCAGGGTCTCAACACAAAAGATATGAACAATATGGATCCTGCAACATTGCCATTTGCTAAAAATTCAGATTTCATGTTTCGACAATAAAATATAAGACTAGATTAATTGAACACATGGGACAATAAGTTAATTAATTCTCTTTTCTAGTTTTTTGGGTTTGCATAAATCTAGGATAAGGAGAGGATTACATTGGACCATCAATTTTTTTTTCATTGGAAAATCTTATAGATTTGTACGTTGGCAGATTACACTATTTAGGGTAATCCATTTATCATGTAAAAGTAAAGTTTTTCCTTGATTTGAGAAATGATGATTTTATCACCCATTTTCTCGAGAAACCCTGTAGGCATAAATTTGATCTTTTATCTTTACAATATTATCATTTACATTATCTATTATAGTTGATTAGAGCGATATCCATTAGAAATGATTAATGATTACAAATTCTTTATTTATTAGTTCAAACGTATTGTGTTTAGATCAGTTTCTATACATGTGAAAGTCTTTGTACATATACTTTATGTGTTTAAGGGTGAATGTATAATTATAATTATAAAGTAAAATATGAATGATTTTTTTTTAAAATAGTTCTAATTTTTTTTTTTTACATAAAGTAATATATATCTCACATTCTTCATCATATAATTGCTAATAATAGTTGTACAAAAATCAATTTTCTATTTTTTATTGTAATATCTTTTGAAACTTTTGAAATTTGCGCATTCGCTAATTAGATAGTGTCTTAAGTAATATATTTTCAAACATTTGAAATTTTCTAAAATAGAACAAGTAGGATTAGCTCACTGGCCAGGGCCCTTGGTAATCCAATCTAGTGGTGCAGGTTCGAATTGAGTCAATGACTCCGAGTCCAAATTGGCTCTCCTATGTAACAATTTTTTTTCTAAAACAGTCAATTTTGTTGATATTTATAATTATATTAAGGCATCTTTTTAGTCGGTTTAAAAAATAAGTTTCATTGTATATCAAATATGATTTATGAACAATTAGCAAATAAGTAGCAAGATTTTTATTTTGTATTACATTAGTGTATATTTTGGTTGATTGATTAATATTTTATGTAACCGTTTGTGCAAAATGTATCCTATTTTTTTCTTGGTTAAATATTTTTCAGTTTATTTTTATCTCAAGAATTGTTTGTTTATCTTGTGTTATATTTATTTTTCTAAAAAAATATTGTTAGAGTGCCTTCAGGCACAGGTTCATACGTAGTATATATGTATGTATATATATGTATATATCTATATATGTATATATATGTACTAGGTATAGCACGTGTCTGAAGACACTACAAATTTTTTTTTTTGCTAAGAAGTATGAACATCAACAAAATTATCCGATCATGGTTTACATAAATCTAATGAAGTTCCAAGTTATCAAACACAAACTAATCATAAAGTCAATGTATTATTTATCAAACATCTAAACAATACTTTATAAAACAAAAAATATTCAATATGTAACAGATTGAAATGTGTGAATCGTACATCGTCGAAATTATAACATCAGAACATAGATGTCATAATTCTAGAAAAGGTAGCTGTGTCAACATACACGTTTCTTCCAATTGGAGAAACCTGAACGACGATATATCAAATTGAAAAACATAAATAATTAGTAAATAATTTAAAAAACGATAAACATTAGTTAATATATTGGACTCCGTACCATGTGATTCAAATCCCACCTAGCCAACCGTTTTTCATTTTTCCAATCCTCGTCCATGATCATCTTCCAGTTCTACAAATATGAACACAGTTAGTTATTATTCTAAGACAATGAATTTGAAATATTAAAAACTAATTTGACATAAGAGTTTGTATAATCTTACCTGTGGATATTGTAAGTGGTACAATTCCTCCTCGTCTTTTACTGTTACGATCATATTTTTTGTGCGGATGTAATCTCCCTACAAATTTACAAAAATGATATATAGTTCAAATATAATATAAACCATGAACTACAAAATTTGTATAATATAGATATGTTCACTTACAACATCAACGAGATCTCGGTGTCTCTGCAAAAATTCAGCACGATATTGCCCAACTAACGTAGATAGTTATGTGAGTTTTTTTTTCTGCACAATGCACGAAAATACATAATATTAGTTATATTGTAAACACACGAAAATATACACCTAGTCACTAATCACATACCTTTAGGATACACTATATTAAAATTTCTGGGTATACAATATTAGTCGTGGTTTGATCATTTCCGGGAAGAAGCAAACTTATGCGATCATAACTCGTGCATCTAGATAATGCAACATACAGTTGTCCATGACTAAACACATGAATGCGCAAATCGATTCCAACAAATTTCATAGATTGTCATTGTGATTGATTGATTGTCATGGCATATGCTAAACGAACGGGAAATTGCCTCCTGGTCATCTTTAATGGTATATCGGAAGAAGAAGGTGTCAAAGATATTCTTGGAATGAATACCAAATTACCAGATTTATCTCCGTTCAAAATTAGGGCTTCAATGACACGCGTCGAACACCTGACAACCATCAACCTAGTGTCATTACACAATCCGTCCTTCGACGCAATATTTCTTAACAACATGATAAGAGCGCCAACTTTTAACTACAATCTAAATGGAGTTAACCCACTCGGATTCAATGAATTTAAAAATTCGTTTGGACATCGTGATGATATAGAATTATCTACTTGATCCTTTTCATGCATCGTATCAGCTGCAAGATACGTCTGTTGTATTCCAGGAAAAATCTCAAGTGCAAGCCTGTTGATTTCACTGAAATCGTCATTTCGTGGGGAGAGTATAGTGCGTTCATTAAGATACATGGGATTTACGGTTCCAAGGTCATAGATGAAGGGATATGTAGTAGATATCAAACTGCTCAAGTCTTTGCAATTGCACATTGTTGTTGGGATCTCCATAGAGTCCTCCGAGTTAGAGCCAATCTAGAATAATTGAAAAATAACATAAAATTATGAGTACATTTATAACGTCTTTGAAAAAAGAAATAGATGCCTTTCAGATACCTTTAGTAGGAATTCAGTAAAATCAAAGTTTCCGCTAATTGAGTCGTTGAGACGCATATTAACATCCAACGTGAGTACATGAATTTTTTGCCAAAGTATAGAACGCCTTAATGAGAACCCCACTATTTGTGCGCGTCCATCTTTTGGTACAACTGGTAAAATTTATCCAAAATCTCCTCCGAGAACAACAGTGATGCCACCGAATGGCTACCCATTTTTGCGTATATCTTGTAATGTTCGATCAAAGACTTCAACACAATTTTGATTTTGCATCGGAAATTCATCCCAAATTATGACACTTGCTTTTCGTATCAAATCGGCCTGGATGGATTGCGTAGAAACATGACAGACTGAATCTTCATTTATATCTAGTGGTATTGAAAATGTCGAATGTGCAGTTCGACCTCCAATCAATAATAAAGATGCGATACCCGATGAAGCTACATTAATGACAATTTTATCCAAACTCTGACATTTCGTTGAAACTATATTGTATAAAAATGTTTTTCCAGTCCAACACCTCCATTCAAGAAGTAAGTGACCCCTTTGTTATTAAACACAGAGTCTGTGATCTTATCGTATGCGCTTCTTTGTGCAGTGTTCAGTCGCGCAACATTAATGTTGACGTCCATTTCTTTTGCCTCCCTCTGAAGTTGTAAATGTTCTCTTATTAATCGAATTTCAACAACTGAGCCCCAATTTCGTGTTGATTGCGGCATAGGCGGAAAGTCAGTCAATTGTTTTCCGAATTCCATCAACAATTCATTTTTAGATATAAAACGTAGTCTTCCATGTCTTTTTCAGTGGGATTGTGAATTTCGTACAATGTACAAATCTTGTTTGCAAGATCATTGCATATATGCACGGAATAACTATTTCACTGTTCATGTGGATGAAGTTGATGACACTGAGTTGATATGACCAAAAATAACCTTCTTAACTGATGTCCGGTTTTCATAGCTGAAGCCTCTTTCAAACATTCCACCTATTCACCATCTTCCTCTAACAGACCTCTAGCTGCGCACGCTAACCTAAATGTATCAAACAATTCTCCGTTGAATGTAAGTAAGCACTCATAAGACTGAGGAACTTTGACAATAGTGAGCAACAAAAGAAGATAAAATATTTCACCACAATTAGGGTTAGCAAAGTACATGCGTCCAATAGCGAAACCTTGTTTTCTCATCGTCCAGATCTTATCCTTTTTATTCCAAATAAAATGTTGTTGGAATTCCTGATATGTGAATTCACATGCGTATTCATATTTAGTGTAACACTCAAAGAATCCCGTTAAGGTTGATTTTTGAACACTGGCATCGTCAATAATTGACTCCATAGATTCGAGCGGATCAAACACAACCTGATGTTCCCCTGGAAAATGAAGATGTAATCGTACTACATTTGTGACTTCTTCATGTAAATGATATCGGAATAAAAGCTATGCTGCCTCATGCGGTCCAATATATCTAGAGTCAAGATATTGTTGAATCTCAACTCCACCCAACACCATCGTTGCACGATCATGACCTTTGTATATGTACTTGCGGATGTACTTAAAACACCTTATTCCCGCACAAACTTCAACATTTATGTGAAAATCAAACATCTTGGAAATGTATGGGTTGTATGGTACTACATCCCTATTATCCACTTTAGACCCCTCACGTAAAAAACACGACCATCATTACGACGACGATAAATCAGATACTTGTCTTGGTCCATCGTCGTGGTATCGACAAATTCTCTTGGATACTTCTTTGAACACTTTTTGTTCTCCATGCATGGTGCAATATCATTTCGTACGCCACATGGTCCATGCACCATGCACCTTTTAACGGTATAAAAGAGTTCTGGGTCATTGTCTGGATCCGGAAATTCAACACATACCAGATCATCTACTTGCAGAATTGTTCTGATTTTATCTGGTCCTGCCAAGAATATTAAGGTATGCATATGCGGTAGACCTCTCTTTTGAAATTTGATTGTCAAAACCTTTCCAACCTGCCTTCCAAACACCTTCTCCTCATAGATTACGTTTAGCAGACGTGCTCTTTTCAGCTCAAATACGTGTGCCACTAAATCAGGCCTATCATATACACTCTGGTGAGGAAGTAGAACTGAGGTTATCTCTGGCCAATTCGGATTTTCCGTCATAGTGAGAAAGATATCTGGATGTTGATTGTAGCGGGTTATAGTCATGGAATCTTGGAAAATTTTAATGCATGTTTCTTGTGCTTCCCGTGAAAGAAGACGGAAGTATTACCCGCTTACCAACATCACTCGGAAGCAACCCATCTACATTGGATTTTTCAAGATTACCATAAACTTCAACGCAGAATGATGATTGATTCAACTTATAGTAATTCAAACGATTCTGCTCTGTTGAGGCCCATGCATCTACCACAAATTCCTGAAATAGTTTCCCTACTCTAAAAAAAGTGGAATATTCTGTAGGACGTTGGAAGATACGGTAGCTGAAGTACTCCATCTGAGTCATCCTTACAGATGAATGTTTAGTTTTATTAGGATCCCATCCAAGCTCCCCGTACGGAAACAAAAGAACATAATGCAAAGGTAGATATCATGGGTGTGTTTCACAAATCTGCATAAAATTATTATCGACTTTTAGATGCAGAATAATGTCTCTCTTCGAACATATCTCAGTTTCCTTCTCCCGGTATAATCACATCCACTTCCTCTGCATTTGGAAGATTATATCTATTCTTAGCGGTTGTCTTAGTGTATCGAAGAGATGCTGGAATATTACGAAACGCGATACTTTCATCACTTAAGATTTTTTCTGCGTGTTTGAATTTTTCAGGAAATGGGTTGTTCTGGGTCAAACAATCTTGGATTATATGTAATGCTTCTTTGCTTAGTGTCTTATTTCTTTCAAAGCGTGCGACTAAGGCTTGTGCAGGATCATAAATATACAACTAGGAATACACAGCGGTTTCACCAGTTTGTGGTATTAATGAGCCTGTTCGGTGTCACAACTCTCCATGAATATGAACGTCCTTGGACCTTTCCATGTGACGTTGTCATTAATGTTGCCCCCCAAACTCGTAAAAGCATTTTTCGAATTGTACTCTATTATGTGATTTTGGAATGATCGACTATGGTTAGTGGATTCATCGTACATTTCTTTGATCTCAGTCGGGGGTGTGAGTAGGTCGTCTAGTTTAACTTTTCCTTGATAGCAACATTTGCCGAATTTTGCCTTTGTTGACACTACCAATTTTTCACCCATCCAGTGTAAAGCATGACAATGTTCGCATTCGACATTCATTTCCCCTAGTGAGAACCTTTTTACATCATTGTGGCGATGTCGAGACCTTACACACGTTGAAGCATTACGACATTGTGGTCGATCAATTGTTGTATCACGTTCTACGAACGTGTTTGGAGAGAGTTATTGAGTTGAGACCGTCTGATCTCCAATGGTGTTTGAGAGGACCGAATTGGTCTGATTTGGTGTCGTTTGGATAGTAGAAGGTGATTCTAGGTCCAACCGCCGTCGGTTAGACCTATCGATAGTCTTTTGTTCACTTTCCCGCTTTCGGCGATTTTGTTGGCCTAACTTTCTTTTCGAAATGAAGTTATCTACAGACACCTTTATTTTGTAGTGAATTATAAATGTTAGAATCGTATACAAATTAAACATATGTATACATAACTGGTTTCGATGTAGAAAATATACCATTGGTGGCGTGTTTGAGGGGAGACTGTGATGCTGATTAAGACTAATTGGAAGAGGTGAAACATTGAATTCCCTTTCTCGATATATCTGACGCTTCGGGAATATTAGGCCTCTCGATATGAATTCATCTACTTGCACCTTTAATTTATATTAAAAATTACTTTTTAGAAACGTGTGTATTTTATTACACATGTGTGAATAAAGAGGTAAATAAGGTACCGTTGGTGACATGCTTGTTGGATGACGTTCTACGAACGTGTTTGGAAGGAGTACTTGAGTTGAGATTGTATGATATCCAATGGTGTTGGAGAGGACCGAATCTGACTGAGTTGTTGTCTTTCGGGTCTTTTGGTTAGACCCATCAAAACTCTTTTGTTCACTTTCCCGCTTTCGTCAATTTTGTTGGCCTAACTTTCTTTTCGAAATGAAGTTATCTACGAACACCTTTATTTTGTTGTGATTTGTAAATGTTAGAATCGTATACAAAGTAAAAATATGTACACACAAATGTATTAGATATGTAGAAAATATACCGCATGCGGCGTGTTTGAGGGGAGACTGTGATGTTGAGTAAGACTAATTGGAAGAGAGGGAACATGGAGTTTCCTCCCTCTTGTTTCCACCATTTGTCGGGCTAACAGAGCACTTTCCGGTGACGAAATTGAAGGGACAATTGGATATTGAGTACGTATACTTTGAGGAGGAGAAACGGGAAATTTCCTAAACGCGTTTGAGGGAATACCCCATAGTTGAATGTGTGTATATGGGTACCGGGACATAGATGAATGTGTGTCATTTTGTCCAGTTAAATGTTGGGCTATCATTGGGGTAGTTAAAGATACCTTATAATAATATTATAAACATCTTGTTAAACATTCTACAACAACTAAAACAAATTATATGCATTTTATCCATATATTTTCATAATTTTATTAAATCTAACTTATATTTGTTCTGTGTGTAAAGATGTTCAAAATAGATGAATGTTTATACATAAAGAATGTATGATTAAAACTTAGTTCAACTACTTGCGATATCTACGAAATAAATGAGTAAATATTGAAGAAGACATGCTTAAGGCTTACTTGAGAAACTTGAGATACGTTATTATTTGGCTTTGATTGGTTCAAAGATGCTCCTCCTATCGCGGCCTTCTTATCTCCCTTCATTGTGTTCTTCATTGTCCTTAAAAATATTTTGAACATGAAATATATTTAACATATATCAAACATTTACAAATAACTCTTTGCATATATAATGAAAGTATACAACAAATAAATGTTTTATCTTCTTGGACTCAGCTAATAAAAACATACATCAAGTTGCAATAAATATTACGAATAGTCTTGTAAATTTAAAGTTTTAAAGATATATATTTTTAGTTAGATTTCTTTATTTTATAATTAGTATAACTAGTTTTAAGGTATTTTAATTATGTATTCATTAATATAAATAATTTTAAAGTTATCTAATTATGTATTAATTAAGTTAAGTATTTTTAACTTTGGATAATACATTAATATCAAATTTATACAATATGTATTTAAATATAATGATAAAATGATTCACCAATGTAATACATGAAAAATTATTGTTCATTAAAAAACCAGCAAAGTAATACATTAAATTAATGGTCGAACAAAGACAAATTATTGAAAAAACACTCCCTAATACATGTTACTTTAATAAATTCCCTAAATCGGTTTCTAAGGATTCCGGAAACATGTCCGCAAAAATCTTATCTTCAATCATGGCTAATTCAACATCATCTAGTAAGCTTTCCAATTCGTCCAGACTGTCCATATTATTAAGTTGTGGCAGAATAGTTGCTATAGGTTAATTGTTAGGAAGTGTGCTGACTATGACACATAGTAAAGCATGCAGATTTAAAGGAATGTTTTATCTGTTAAAAGCGTAATAACTTTTTTTTAATGTGAGTATACACATCAAATTTTAAATTCATAGGTGCACTAACAAATTAACTCATACTATGAGAAAACTGTCAGTAACTTCACCTATTTCATCATATACATTAAAAGACTTTTCTAACTGTTGGATAATTTCCATATTTTTTAGCCTAGAAAAAATAACAATGATTAATATAATTTCAAAAAAATGTAATTATGGAACTTGATTAAGTTTATTAATACAAAGTACATTAATATTTCATTTCCAATATTAAATATTTAAAACCAAATTATTAATATATTTATTATTCAATTATGTGTCATTTTTTAGAAATATATAATTTTTTTAATATAGAAATCCCAAATTATTAATATAAGAACTAATATAATGTTCGTAAA
Organism: Nemophila menziesii; assembly: GCA_029959085.1. Classification (NCBI taxonomy): domain Eukaryota; kingdom Viridiplantae; phylum Streptophyta; class Magnoliopsida; order Boraginales; family Hydrophyllaceae; genus Nemophila; species Nemophila menziesii. The sequence goes on along the minus strand of JARWIR010000001.1, from coordinate 123,460,568 downwards.
TTTTGATTGCGCTTTTAGTAAATTTTGATTGCTCTTTTAATTGATATTCTTTTTTTTCCAAATTGATATTCTCTTATATTATGAAAGTAGGAAGTTGTAATTTTTATTGTGAATTGTTAGTTATTATCTAATTAAATAATTGAGGAATTTTATTTAAATGGTTAATTTTAATAATTTTAGAGTATTTTATAAATGGTTAATTTATTTTAGAGCATTTATATTAGAGCTTTTATATTAGAGCATTTTCTAAATGGTTAATTTTGAAATAATTTTAAAAGTTAATAATTATTATTTTGATTATAGTTACGCTGCCAGTTTATTTTTGTCGGAAAATTTTAGATGAAAAAAAGTTAATTTTTATATCATTATCTAATTAAATAATGGTACTCATCCCTTTAAAAAAAGAAAATTGAAAAAAAAGAGACAGGTAGGATTATCTTTCTTTAAATTAATGTGTTTCTGTTTTTTTTAGACGATGTCAGTTGGATTAGGATCCTCTCTTATCAATAATTATATCCTAACAAAACTAACTTTTAATCACAGCCATATAATCTGTAATAATAAATCCTAACTGTTCATCTCACTTTCTCTCCCTTCTAATTCTCTGTTCATTTTTTTTTCTTTTCTCGACATTCTTTCTAACTTCTCCTTCTTCAGTTCATAAATCTTTATTTAATCTTTTACATCTCAAAATAAAGTCTTTTCTTATTTTATTTTTTGGCTTGCTTTCGTCTTTTTTATCAAACGTAATAATATGGTTAAGTAAAAACAAACATTTTAAATTTCAGATTTTTATTTTCTGTCACTTTGTTCATTTTTTCCTTGCTAAATATATAGTATCACATGTTAATAATAAATATAAAGTAAAATATATTCTTAACAAAATTGGTTTCTATCAAAATTAATATTAATTTTCACCATTAGAGAAATGGCTAGTTTGACTTTTTCAAAAAAAAAAAATAATCAATTGGAATGTTAAGCGAAAAACTCTGACAAAGAATTATTTACGTATGAGGTTCAAATTAAGTGCACTTATAAATGGTTATGATTTGTATATGAGCATCCATCATCTTAACCTGAATTTGTTTTACAAACATATAAAATTACAGCATATTTAAAGAACAAATAATACCGGAACATAAACCATTAAAATTTAAATATAAGAATAAATTTGTAAACTAACCTTGAGGTGAAAACGTGATATGCTTTGAAAAGAAAGTATATGTAAGAAAGAAAATTTTTACTGTTGAAAAAGAGAAGGTTTTGAAATGATTTTAGTATTCAGTTATATAATATAGATAGTATTAGTAAATAACTAAATTTAAGTAAATCGTTATAAATCAAAAAAGATACTAAGTAAAATTATTATGTAAAGTTTATTTTAAAGGAATGATTTTTTTGACAAATAAGGATTTTTTTTTTTAAAGTCATCATTTACCAAATTTAGAAAATTTAGTAAATTTAGGAGGATAATCCTAAATTTACGAAATTCAGGAGGATAAATTTGCCCAATTTACTACAATTATCCTAAATTATTTTATTTCGTGACTGATTTAATTCACGAAATCAAATCTGGATAAAATATGCCTGAAAAAAAAAAGATATGTATGTTAAACTATCATGTGAGCCAATTGGATAAAAAATATATAAGACCAAACTACTCACTTACATTCCAGCGACAAAACAAAAAAAAACCAATTAGTCACTACTTAATTTGCGCCAAATGGATATTGTCTGTAATAAAATTAAAATCAAATTAGTCACAAAACCAAATTAGTCTAATTTATTACAATTTTTCATTATATAGAGTCATGTAATGTAATATTTTTGTAATATAGGGACCTATAGTGCAAGTACCTCAAAAAATTAGTGATTTTAGTACAATTTTTCATTTTTTAAGGACATGTAATCCAATTTTTTCACAATATAGTAACCTAAAGTGCTTTATCCTTGAAAGATCATTTTTTTTTCTATAAATTTCTAAATTTAAGGGAATGTAATGCCATTTTTTTCTCAATATAGTGACTTAAAGTGCTTTATCCTTGAAAAATCATTTTTTAGGGGACTATAATGCAAATATTTTCACAATAAAGTGACCTACTATACTTTTACCTTGAACAATCAGTTGCGCCAAATGGATATTTACTGTAAAAAAATTTAAAAAAGCATTAATGAACTTATAGTTGTTATCGCTATATTGTATGCCAGGGAAGAACCAATGCTTGAAAATATCCAGCTATATTGTATACTTTTCTGAAACCCTGAGTGATCAAACATTTCCTTAGTTTTAAATCTACACAACAATTTACATATTGGTACATGAAAAGAAAATTAAAAAAAAATGAAAACGGTACTTAGTTATACCTGTGTTTGCAACCACTTGGAAACTTGTAATGCACGCATACCATGATGACACTGTATCACATGATTAAGTATTTTCATTAGATATTTTACAAAATAACAAGGTTAAAGAAAGCAGAGAAATACAGTTACAACATATTTTTGACTATAGGGGTATTTAGCGAAATAGGAACTAACCAAGACATAAGTATCCTTAGTAGGATCAAACTTGGTTGAAATTTCTGGGCCCCAGTTTCCGAATTCGCGAAGACGAAAAACATTAAAACCTGGTAAGGAAGCTTTTTCCCTGTTAGACAAAAGAGAAAACACATCTTCTTATGTATTGCCTTCTGGGTAAATAGTAATAAATCAGTAATTAAAGTTCATTATTATCTTACACTTCTTCTAGTTCACGAACATCAATTAATTGAGCCTCTTCCATGAAAGAGGGATCTTGCATTTTCTCATGAAGTACATTAGGCTGAATATTTTCAAGCATTGCTCAATTTTGACAAATGGATAAGTGCTTCAAAATAATTAAAAAATACAGTGTAAGAACAAATTGTTCACTAACAGTTAAAAAGAAACAAATATATATTTGAAAATCAAGCTATTTGTCCCATTTTAAGTGCAAAAAATGCCCATAAAGCCTATGACGAGTTTATAAATTTTTCTCTTATAACATCCGAGGCTAATAATATCATAACTCATACCAATGAGGAACAACAACAAAACACTTACAGGAAAGTTAACAATAATGCTATTACTTATCTTAATGTTGATGCTTCATACTTAACGGAAACTAACAGTGCATCTTCTGCTTGTGTATTTGGTGAAAAAAAGGGCCACTTTTTGGGAGCGAAAACATGGAAGTTCATGGCATATTCTCCAGAGGAAGCAGAAGCTGTTGGTATTAGGAATGCGCTTTTTGAAGCTTCAAAATTTCCCACTAGAAGTTATATTTTGCGAAATGATTGTCTTAGCATTATGAGACCTCTCATGAAGGGTACAAAGTTTGAAAATCGTCATTTATTACATATTTTTGAAGATATTCAAAGTTTGTCTCTCAACATGGATATAAATTTCCAATTCGTATCAAGGAAATTCAACAAGGCACTGGATCACATTGCTAAAGAGGGAAGACTTGCAACCCTTAAGGAAGATTGGGTTCTTAACCCAACTCCTCATTTTCTTAAACTTCTCGAAATGGATTTTGTAATAGAGGGAATAGGCTAAGAACAAACATCCTATCTTATTGTATTGTATTTGTAAACGTTTCTTAATTAATCTAAATTATGTTTTAACGTAAAAAAAAAGTTATCGAATTTCAGTTAAAACCAAATGGATATTTGCTCACTCCATCAGTGGAGCCAAATGAATATTTACTGCAAGACAATCCAAAATTACTCATTATAACACTAAATGGGGATATGAAGTAAACATATTACTTACCCACCAAAAAGAAGTAAAACACCAAATTGCTCACTCCATGCCAAATGGATATTTACTTCAAGACAATTCAAAAAATGCATTATAAAACTGAATTGCATTAAGAACACATTAAACAAAATGATATAACAAAGTTTCCTTCAGAGCAACACTTAAGAAATAACCTTTCTTTGTTCAGCACTAAATTGCTCACTCCATGCCAAATGGACATTTACTGCAAGACAATTCAAAAAATGCATTATAAAACCAGTATTCACAAAAACATGGGTCATAAAAGAATAATTGATAAATATCCAACCTCTGAAACAACTTACCTATGAACAACATAACAGTAGATCTAAAGCAGAACAACATATATCTATAACACAGGTCAAAAAGCAGTAAAACAATAAATTCCTCACAAATATCTAAGAATAAAATATGAAATCTAAGAATAAAAGATGAAAAATTAGAAATTATAAGTAAAGTCACCATCGGTTTTGAAATAATAGCTTCCAAAATACTCAAATAGACATGGATAAGTGAGTATAGAACGGTGAATTAATCCATTTGCACTCTGCGTGATTTAGCAGAAATTACTCCAAAATACTCAAAATACTCAAATACAACGGTGACTAAAATAATACATTCCTTAAGTAATTGAAGGAAAAGATGATAGATATATGTATATGAGGGACTCCGACCTAGCGTGAAGACAAAGGCTATGGACTCCGACCCAGCGTGAATAAAACAATTACCTTAGAGAAAATAAGTCCTGAGTTGTGGCAACTCCGACCCAGCGTGAAGACAAAGGTTATGGACTTTCGGCGTAGGTACGTGCGAGGAAGGAGTCGCGATTTGGTATTTGCTAGAGATACGTGTCGCTGGAGATGATTCAGCAGAGGAATGTCAAATAATAGCTGTGTACAATTGAAATAATAGCTTCCAATTGAAATACACATGGCGACTTGGTCTTTTTCTGAAGATATAGAAACCCGATCTCGTGTCGATGGAGGTGATGGTGCGAGTCTCGCCTTGGCGGTGATGGTGCGAGTAGATCTAAAACCGATCAACAGAGGAATAAGAGAATATCAAAGTCTTATTAAGAGGGGTTTCTATGAATGATGGTGATGGTGCGAGTGGCAGTGATGGTTCAAGTGGCGGTTTCGGTGATGGTGGAGAGTCGTTATCAAGCGGCTGGGGAAAGGCGAAGGAGAAGGGGAAATGCGAAGGAGAAGGGGAAAGGCGAAAAAGAAGGGAAGGAGAAAGACCGATAGTTAGGTTTTGTTTTTATTTTTTTTCTTGTAGGGTTAAACGATAGTTAGAGTATTTTTTAAGTACTAATGATAGGTGGGGCCAGAAATGATCCTGGCCACCACTTATGTTTGGCCAGAATCAAGCCTGGCCACCAGTTATAAAAAAACTCTACTTTATAATATCTATATAATATTGGAGAAGGGCCAACGACCCGAAATATCTCATATATCCCAATACATTTTTTAGCCTTTGGATCAAAATTTTATTCTTTCTAACCATTAGATCTAATTTAATTAATGGTCAAGATTGTATAAATTAGATCAACACTCTGAAATGTCCTGATTTCTTTCTATATTTTTCAGCCGTTAGATTATATGTGGGCCATTTTATTATAATTTATATATATTTTAATTATATGTTGGCCATTTTATTATAACTTATTTATTTTTAATACAATTAACTGATTTCCACAATTTTTTTGGATACAAAATACAATATATTATTATTCTTAATAATATGATTTTAGTTTTTTTAGTTTATTTTATCTCAAAAGATATTTATTTAGTGTTTGATTGATTTTTTTAAATTAAATTTTTTCCAAGTGCCTTTAGGTATGAGCTTATACCTAGTATATATATGTATATACATACACATTATTATACATATATAAAATTAAATTAATTTCAATTATAAACTAAAAAAACATGTCAAATATCACCTTTACTATTCACACCATAGTCAATAGTTGTTTGATCAACATGAAATAAGAGCAATACTTGTTTCATATTCAATGCTTGAGATGAGAAAGGTATGTAAATTTGTAGAGCATGTCAGTTATAAATTTTGTATATTATAGTATTTAGGAAGAAAAGTTGTCAAAATGACAACAAGTGCGGTAACATTTAAATTTGTATCAGATTCGTAAACATCATAAACCTGCCATCAACTATCATTAATCTTATAATAAACGATTTATTTTTTATTATAGAAATTTATCATATATAAAAAAATATTTAAAAAAAATATTTAAAAAAAATATTTAAAAAAAATAAAGTTAAATGGTTTGCTTCGATGTTTTTTCGATTATTTAAATTTTAATCGGTTTTCGGTATAATTTGTAAGTGCCAAACAGTTTCGGTTATTGTAATTAAATTTTGGGCAGTTTCCTCCATTGATAAACATATTCCCACCACAGGTGACCATATAGCCTAAGACCCTTGTTGTGCGTTTGGATGCTTTAGGCAGGGTGTTGATGACCATGAGAATGTAGTAAATAATTTGAGTAGCGTCAAGGTTGATTCAAATACTTAATTAGAAGTTGATCCAGAGAAAAATCATGGAAGCATGAGGATTGACAAGACTAAGTTCGCAGAGATAATTAAGCTAAAGTCAGCAAAAGATCTAATTGAGGTATCAGAAAGAGTTTGGGAAATAATTAAGATTCATTTAGTTTGCCCACCTGTAACACATACATTGAAACCAAAGTATCAGATTACCTGTTTGGTCCTTTATCATTAACCCTTTTGACATTTAAATCCCTTATCTTTTTCTTTTGCGACAACTTTACTCATGTTGTCACAAAACCAATTGAAAGATACAGATTTAAAAGATGTGTTTGCTACATAAAGGACGAATGTTTGTCGCAAAATAAGGATTACAATGTAACTTTTGAAAAATAAGGGACTTAATGCCATGTGTTATGCCAAAAGACGACAACACTTGTAAAACACAATGGAAAATACCGAAAAAGACTAACGTTGTCATAAAAAATAAAGACAAGGGACTAAAATGTTACTTTTGCTAAGAAAAGGGACTACTAATTTTGTCATGAAATTAAAAAATAAAGAATTAAAATGTAACTTTTGTATAATAAGTGACTAAATTGTCAAAATACCACGTGTTATGCAACACATCAAAAATACTGATAAAAGACTAACATTATCATAAAATCAAAAGATAAATGATTAAAACTTTAGCAAGATAAGGTACTAAATTGTAAAACATACCCAAACAAGTAATCTACATACCTAAAACACTTTGAAGAAGTTGAGTTAATTTACTATTTGTCTATCTCTATATGGAACATGATCATTCACTCCTATGAGCTAAAGAAAAATAACATCTCTAAGAGCACATAAAGATTTTTTATCATTATATTGTGCTTACCTAAGTCTATCTATCTCTTGTAGCCTCAGACCATCTAGATGATAATCAAGTACACTTAGTAGAAACACAACTTTTAGAAATTTTAGGGGGTAATATGCAAAAAAGATGAAAATAGCTTACTGATGTAGCACCGATTGTCCTATTTGAAAGGTGGTTTGGCCTTACAGTACACCAAAAGATAAAGGACTAACATTGTCAAAAAAACAAAGATAAATATTATTATTTTACCTTTACAATATAAGGGTCTAATCTGTCAAGATGTCCAAAGATAATGGACGAAATGAGTTATAATCTTACCCAAGTGATTAATTTCTTCAATGTAACTTTTGTTTGTGCTCAAGAACTATTGATTTACGAACTTAGAAGATAATTTTGACTCCTAAAAAATTACATTAGTGTTAATATAGCCATAGCATACATATTAGATTAAAATAGATAGCTTATTACACACATGTAACGATCCAAATTTAGAATCTATGAACCGCTTGTATTCTTGTACCGTTTTTTTCCATTTCAGAAATTTTGATTCAGTAAGTTCCTAGAGTTTTTTCACCCTCTTCTTTGAATCATTCAAAAGTCCTTCCAAGTGATCTTCTGCTCCAACTCACCTTTAGATTCGATATATTGTGTTTCAAATCCAAAGAATTTCTTTGAAAATCTATTTTGATATTTTTACCCAGGTCGTGTCGTGAATACCCTGTTTAACAAATTCCTGGTTCTAAAGTTTGAATATTCCATTTGTTTCTGAATTTGCAAGGTACATGAGGGGCTTACAAGTTGCGGTCTTTATATTTATAAAGCCAATAACAATTTGTATTGAAAAAAAAGAGACCAGAAGCAAAATATAAGAGCATGAATTTGCCAAAAGCCCAAGAAGAACACCATCATAAGTCCTCCAAAAACATACGAACTATATAATATAACAACTTATCAAACTCTAAAATGCAAAAATTAACCTCTATAGTATTAAATATATTAAAATACAACATAAATCATGAAAATCAACCCAACACTGATTAACTTTCTTTAGTTTTTATTTTAAAAATCCATCTGAGCTGTATACCTCCTAGTCACTGTCTCGTTTTCAAAAATTTGTCTTAAATCAGGAATCCTTGAGCTGCTCAGTGTAAATTCTTCCTTTACTTCGTTGGGAATTTATTTTGGAATAATGTTCCACTAATATTTACGCTTCAGTAACCACAAAAACACAACTTAGAATACGATTTTGGCAGAAAAAATTATGTATTATGCAAATATTTATTTATAGGTCCCTATATTACGATAACATTACACTATAGGTGTTGATATTAATTTTTTTCTGAATTATTACACTATAACTTCCTATATTATACAAAATAACTTATATTTTATGGTAGGAATAACAAAATTCTCACACATAAGAGATCATTAAAGAAGAAACTTCAATCACTTAATAATTCAATTCTACATAATTGTGTTTTAAAGAAAAACTACATGATTGATAAAATGACGCAAATGACTCGATTCAACGACACACATAACAATCTCTTAACAAACAACAAAGGAAAACTAACTTGATCATACACACTCTCTATCTTCTTTATATTCTCAATCTCGATCTATTCAAGATAAATAAAAAAACTTAAACAAAGACACTTCTTAAAAACAAAAAATCCTCAGGCTGCAAAGTTGTTGACGCTTAATTTTTTTATTTAACTTGTTCCAGGCTTGATCACCATACCAGGTGCCCCCATCTCCATTTGAGCTGCTGGTTCATGATGAAACTCCACATCAATTTGTACTTAGCTCCTCAAATATTTTTGTACGTTGCTTCTCAAATATCTCATTTAGACAAGCATCCTTCACATGTGCAGGAACATTCTTGCAATCTGTCATATCTCCTTCACGAATACCGGTCAGATGGTGGCGTAGACGATAGAAACTGCTGCTCATAATCTTGTCACAATAGGGTCAGTTTACCTTATTTCTATATCCTTCAAGAAGAACGCCGTGCTCATGAATTTTGTCATTTGAAGCCACTAGGGAGAAGGAAACTATTAGCGCTTACCTAGAATATCAAGAATATCAAGCGTATCAGATTATGCTGCAGAAATACATTAAGCATAAGTAATTGTTGCAAACAAAATGTAATACACAATCAAAATCTAGGGTATATTACAAGCTCATTATATAAACTTGTTTTTCTAGGTTTTAATTTCATGGTTCTTACTGAAACTCCATTGTCGTTGGTTCAATTTCCATTTTTGTTTGGGTTAATTTTTGGTGGCACTCCAGTGATCCAGTTGGATCCATTAGCAATTCCATTTTGGTTATTTGTTCTTGCATGAAGTCCACTTCCATTATAAGTTCCACTTTTGTTGTATAAAGTTGGAACTCCGCTCCAGTTGGTTCCATCATCAATTGCATTTGGGCTAGTTTGAGTTGATACTCCTAAAAGCCAGTTTCTTAAACATGTAGTGCACCTCAAAAGCCTGAACTAGCACCTAGGCTAGCGCTTTGCGCCTTAGACTATTTGGAGGTCCATCATTTTGTTTTTGTTTTTTTTTGCTTTAACAACATTGCTAAATATCACTATACCACTTATATTCATTGAATATTCAAACCTATGGTTTTTTTTATTATTTCTAGGTAGGGGGTAAATGTATATTTCAAACAAAAACTACACATATATTAAATAATTCCCAAGGTTAAAACAGTTTCATCTCCTCAACCCATATCAATTTTCCCCTAGTGTGCATACGTGTATCTAGTGATATTTTAATGCATAATCAACTTAATTCCTATATACATTTATAGATTTTATAATTTAAACAAGCAAACAATTTATTATATACGTTATTTACAGGATTTGGTTAAAAAGCGTAATAAACAATTATGTTTTATTTAAGTGTTTATGTTTTTATGTTTTTATCATTTCTAGAGGAAGTTATTGATATTCATATATAATATAGTGAAATTTTAAATATATAAGATAATAAATGTGTCTTACCATTATTCTTGTATGGAGGAAAATGTTGAAATGTCATGAACACCAATCTTGATAGAATCATGATTTTTTATACAATACATAAATCTGTAATGGAAAAAAAATTATGAGTACTTATCACTTTTTTAGATATAACATATAATTCTTCCCAACTAATTTAATAATAAGTGCGATTTCATAAAAACAATTAAAGAGATTTACAACTAGTAGATAACAAAATTATGGAAATAATACCCAAATATGTTTACGTTTCTATTTCTACAAAAATATTGGTAAATATAAAATTCACACATGTGTGACTGCCTTTTACTTTTTCAAATTAATCCATTATGTACTCATAATGTCAAATTAGTCTTCCTACATAAAACATCACGTAATATCATATGATAATGAAACATCATATTTTCAAGTAGCATTAAAAGTCATATGGTATCCTTTGTACATATTTTGTGAATATCATGGTCTCTAAGAAAATTATATTACAAAACTAATCTAGAAATTTGGAAAAAAATGGGAGTGAGTAGTAAAGTTTGAATTTTAAGATAAATTAAGATAAAATCTATATTGTACAATTATAATATCTTTTATCAATACCTATTAAATTAGGTATCAGTTATAGTGGTGATGGTTAAATATGACAGGTATCCATGAATTTCATATAAGTAGCAACTTCAATTTTAGTCATAAGAGTCTTAGAGCATGATCATTAAAATCTTAAAAAAACTATTAAAGACTCAAAATCAAAATATGGTAAAAAAATTAACAACATCAATGCTATTATGAAGACTCAGTGGTTTTGGAAATACATATCCAGTCATTGTTTTTCTTATCAAACCAGTAGATAAAAAACGCTTCAAATTTGACAAAATCAACAAAAGAAAATATCTAACTTTAAAAGAAAAGGATTATCAAACCAGTTATAGTGGTGATGGTTGAATATAATAGGTATCCATGAACTCCATATAATTAACAACTTCAATTTTAGTCATAAGAGTCTTAGAACATGATAACTGAAATCTTAAAAAAAATCTATTAAAGACTCAAAATCAGAATATGGTAAAAAAAATTAACAACATCAATACTTATATGAAGACTCAATAGTTTTGGAAATACAGATCCAGTCACTATTTTTCTTATCAAATCAGTAGATAAAAAAGTTTCAAATCTGACAAAGCCAACAAAAGATAATTTCTAACTTTTAAAAAAAATAAACATCAAACAATATTCATCAAAAAATGACAAAAAATATATTATCACTTTGGAAAACAAATATAAATGAATCTTTGAAGTTTTACATAATGAAATCAATGTAACATTTTTAGTGTTGAAAATTTAAAATCAATCTTTCAATTATATACATACACACAAGACGAATACATCAATTTCGAATTCATAATCAAAGTAACAATATATCTAGAACCCATTCATCAAGTAAGAAGAAAATGTCAAATAAAAACATACCTATAATTCTTTTAAAGATATATAAATCAAATCTGAGGATGAGTTGAGAGAATCTTCAAAATTTGATTTATATCGTCGATCTATGATTTGAGGATATGGGTTGCTAATCGATTAATGTATAGACGTTGTTACCGGAGTACCTGGTTGGTTACGTGTCTATAATGGAGAGAGAGAGAGGAAATGCGTTGGTTAAGAATGAGATGGAGACGCTGTGTCGGCTGAGAGGAAGAGATGTACGTGAATGGTGTAGATTGTTATTATTAAGTGGGATTAGGTTTTTATTTAGTTTATTTAATTTTAATTTAATAATTCGTTCATTATATTATTTATTTTATCATTTTTAGTCCCTTTTAATTTATATCTCATAAGTTTATCCCTTTAATAATTTTAATGAAATATGCTACCTTAATAATTTTAAAATTATTATGATTATATTGTGAAATTAATCTCTCTAGTTTTTTTCATTATATGGATAACCCAATCGTGATGAAAAAATATGGTGATATGTTGTGATGATAGCTATGGGATTAGAATCCACGTTCTTTGGGATAAGAGTGCAAATCCATCTCCTTAGAGCACTAGACCAAAGTGTGATGCTGTACACTTTAACATATTCATTGTATACATATGTTAATTTGTTGTTCATAATAAAACTATGATTTTCAAGTATCAACCTATAAAAGTGGGGCTCGAAACTCACATTATGCGTGTGGTATTATCCTTCTTTGATTGCCCATCAAGGCCTTTATAGAATATCTTCATCTGTTGTGGTTCTATAAGGCCGTGATCGGGAACTCGTCTTAAGCATATTTGAAATCTTGACCAACTCCTACCCAAAGTCTCATCTTTTTCTTGCTCAAAGGAAGTTAGAGCAATTTGTGCATTCAATCTCATGTTTGTTGGGTGGTAGCTATCGAAAAACGCAGTTTGCAACGCATCCCAAGTAGTAATCGATCCAGGCTCTTGTGAATCATGCCATTCACTAGCTCCATCTATCACAAAGTATCTAAAATTCGCAAAGTACATTTGATCTCTAGTTACTCCATGTGTTATATATGAGTCGCATATTTGCATAAACTTCTATACTACACGAATTGGATATTCTCTAGGTGCTTCTCGGAAATTCCCATAATTCTGAAATTGAGATAACATACCGGGATAAGGTCTGTATCTCGTGACATGAATATCTGCTGGACCAATTCCAAGAGCAGGAGCGTGATATGGGGCTTCTTCAGGACTATTTATAAACCATGGATCATTATTTTGAGGAATAGGTGGTTGAACTTGTTGAAGCGGAGGGTGAAGATTATTTTCTTCAGCCATTTCTGCTTCTCTTACTAATCTCTCTCTTTCTTCCTTTTCTTCTTTCTTTCTTTTGTTTGCAAGTCTTACTAATATCTCGGGGTTATCAAGAATTTCGGGTTCCTCGAGCATACACCAAAACCTGTAAACCTAAGAAAATAAGAACAAACAAAGCGTAAAACTGAAAATAAAAATGCAATTAAACACTAAAGGATAAACACCGGGGTCACACGCTAGCGTCCCCGGCAGCGGCGCCAAAAACTTGGTGGGTCCTTGTGTGTTATAAAATAAAATGCGTAAGTTGAGGACTCACAAACCGCAAGTGTACGGTTGTCCAAGTAATAAACCGATAAATCAGATTCGTTCGCAGGGACGGAATAGGTACAACTTAGATGTGAATCAGATAGTGATTTAACTACAAATACGGAAAAGTAAATGATATAATTTTTGTTTGGGTTTTCTAAAACTAATGTGCAAGTAAATTAAATGCTAAATTAATTAAGCTGAAATGAAAATAATGCAAGTAAAGATGCTAGACGCAAGGGAAGAAGTAGTACTTGAGTCACGCTAGGGTTTCACCACAAGCCTTCTTAATTAATGCTTTTTTTAAGGGATGGATTGCTATATTTGCGCTAGTCGGAATTCTAAAGTCTCCTTACCCCCGTCAGGGTGGACTAAGGAGCTCTCCTACGGTATTCTAAACTACGCCAGGATGATTAAAACTACTTTCAGATGGTTCAATTTCTTACCGCATTGGCTATTGGTTAGTCAAGCCTGTTAAGGTCATTAGCGAATACCAACGACAATTATCTAGTTCTGTATCTAAACCCCCCTCAAGGTGATCAATACACCACTATATTGAATAACCTAGATACTAAAAATTACCCTTAGTTCATGACTCTAAAGATAATAATTAAATCATAAAATAAAATCTAACACAAGTAGCAAATTCAGTTTAAATACTTAAATCCCAATTCGAAAAAACATAAATTAAGCTAGTTTGGGTTCAACCCAACATGCGATTCTCAAGTACAAAGGGAAATTAGCTCATAACTGAAATAAAAACTAAATTAAAAAAATTAAAAGAACTCATTTTCAATTACATAAATAAAAGATAAAAACTAATTAAAGGGTTGAATTGACTGTTGATGGAAGAATTGCTTCTCCATCTTCAGTTTCTTCTCTCCTCTTGCTTCTGACTTTTCTCTCTAACGTTCTGACTAGTGTGAATTGAGTTGTGTGGAAAATCAAGAGTCAAAAGGTCTGTTTATAATGCTAAAATCAGACTTGGTCTTAACTTAAGTGAATTAGTGAAATATTAAATGGCCCAAGTCTAATCTTCTAATCAAAATCCTGGACTGGTGTGCAACCTCCACTAAAACGGTTGTAACTTTCTCAAATCAACTCCGAATTGACCCATTCAAGTTGCTAAATCTTCGTAACTCAATAAGGGAAAAAAGCTTGTTTTACGACTCAAGACTGAATCCACTTCTAAGTAGCAAAAAATAAGCAATCAACATCAGTCTTCCAGATTTGTAGCTTCCTAGTGAACTCTTCGGGATATAATTTCCCGCCTTTGACTTTTTTACACGATCTATGACTTTAATTCTCGATTCTTATCCTTATATAGCATCTAAGAACCTACAAACTTTGCACTAAAAACAACCCATTTAACGTGCAAAAGCTCAATAAATGAAAAATACTAAAATCCTAGGAGGGAAAATGAAATATAACGAATTAACATTAAAAGTCTATCAAATTAGTCAAATAATCACCCAAATGATGTCTCCTAAGGGCATATAATTAGAACAAAAAGGGAGTCATCATATGAAAATGTTATAGTACTATCTTATGGTCCCTGAGCTTTTAGAATCTTCACTTGGAGCATCGCATTGTCGAAGTTAACTTTGATAATGTGAAATTGTGTGTGAAATTAACATCTTTAACGTTATGGTAAGTATTCTATAATTTTGTACATTAAAAAGGATAAACTAAAAAATAAATTAATATAAAGACTTATAGTGCAATTAACTCAAAAAAAAAATGTAAAGATTTTATAGTGTAATTGACTAAAAATATTAATATAGAAACTTATATAGCAATTATCTCACAAAAAGAAATTAGTACAACTCCTTATACATGCCAATTAATGGTAAAAAAAGATTAAAGACCTATAATGAAATTTAACATAATAAAAGGAACTACCCCCAACAAAATTATCTCCACCCTTGTGTAGGATTCACGAAACTGTAACAAACATGAACCACAGGTCTATAGAGCAATTAACTCAAATAATTAACAGTTAGGGTAAGTTGAGGTTGCTTAACTTATCGAAGCCTTAATATTTTTTCAACTCTTAAAGAGGGTAAAGCAAGAGGTACGAGTTCGAATCCCCTCCATAAACATGGATAACTTAGTTCTCGTTAAGTAGAAATATGCATCGGATAACGTGTATATTTTTCATAGGATTAGTCATGGTGCGCAAATATTGGCCCAGACACCCATGTATCAAAAAAAATTAACTTAAATAATAAGAGTACGTATAGATATTACCCTTTTTATACAAGAGTAATGATATATACCACCCAAAAATCATACCACCCAAATGTCACCCAATGACGTGACATGAATTGGTTGGCTAAAAATCATTAATTATATCAAGAAGAGTAAATACATCGTTTACCCCCTGAACTTTACACGTTGTGACAGATTGCCCCCCAAAGAAATTTTTGCGACTGGATGGTCCTTAAACTATGTTTTTGTGACTCGATGCCCATTGTTAACTGAAACCTTTAGTTTTCGCCTTTAGTTGGTCATGTGCGCAAATTGTCGTGACATTTTACTCCATGTACTAAGTTTTTTGTGATATTTTACCCCCTGTACTAAGTTTTCTTGATATTTTACCCTAGGCACCGAGTCACGAAAAACTTAGTACAAGGGGTAAAATGTCACGAAAAACTTAGTACATGGGGTAAAATGTCACGAAAAACTTAGTACATGGGGTAAAATGTCACGAAAAACTTAGTACATGGGGTAAAATGTCACGACAATTTGCGCACGTGACCAACTAAGGACGAAAACTAACGGTTTCCGTTAACAAGGGGCATCGAATCACGAAAACATAGTTTCACTACTGGATTCGCGTGATTTCGCGACGACACGCGTCGTCGCGAATCCGTGATAAATCGTCGCTAATTTCGTTTAGCGACGAAATGTCGTCGCTAAACTGTCGTCTCTATCCTGGCGTCGCTAATTTGGGATTAGCGACGAATAATAGTGATTTCGTGATTAGTTCCTTAGGAATTTACCCACGAGGATGGGCGTCGCGGATTTAAAGAATTAGCTACGACGTATTAGCGACGACATGTCGTCGCTAATTGATTAATTAGTTTTTAATTAATTTTTTATCGATTTCAATTTTTTTTTTTTAATTAAATAGCGACAAAGTTTAGCGACGGAGATGTCGTCGCTAATAATAATTATTATTTTTTATTTTTTTTTTGCATTTTATCGAAAATCATTATTTATTTATTTTATTTAATATTTTAGCGACGCCAAGGGTCGTCGCTATTCGTTTTTTTTTATTTTTTTTTTATTTTTTTTTTACTTTTTTTTTTTTTTTACTTTTTTTTTTCTTTATTATTTAAATTTTAGTTTTTATTATTATTTTGATTTTAAATATAATGCAAAATTATAAATAAATAAAAATCCAAAAATACATATAAAATACGATAATTCGATTCAAATACTTAAAATGAAATAAAGTCAACGTCAAACGAGTCTAGTCAAAGTCAAACATTCCGAAATAAATAAAGTCTTAAACACAACAAACCAACCAAATAAAAAAAAAAAAACTTAATCATCATTCAAATTGGGATCTTCTCCATCTCCTCTTCTCTCCTCATCTTCTCTCTCTTCATCTCGTCTAGTGGGCCCGGGTTTGCTGATCGGCTGCATTCCATTAGCGATTCTCATCCCGTTTAATGCCTCGAAAAGAGTCTCTGCCATGCTCGGGGGTTGACTCGGCCGACTAGAAGAACCTGTGGGCCCGGGTGATGCGGAGGATGGATCCGGTATCGGTGGAAGATTTTGAGCCGCGCGAAGCTCGTTCATCCCATCCAGAACCGCCTTAAGCAGCTCATCGTTCTCCCTGTCCGGCTGTGTAGGAGTCCTGGCTCGTTTCCGGACCGGACCAATGGTAGGCACCCAGTGTTTAGTCTTGGGTGGGTGTAGGACCTCCATGATCGTCTCGAGCATGGCATCCATCTGCTCCTGGATGCTAACTTCAGTACCCTCCGTTCCGGCCTGCACAACCTTCTTCTTCATCTTCTCCCGAAGAACACCCTGCAATTAGATTTCAATTTAAAAATAAATTAGATTAAGTAAAAAAAAAAATTTAAAATAAAAAAAAATTAAATCAATTTTTTTTTAAAAAGACTTACACTAGCTCTCTCCAAACGCTGGTCACGCCAGCTATCCGTAGCCGCATCATATGAAAGGTGGTCGAAATAGCCGCATAAAGGAGGAAGATCCATCTCCTCCTGGGTCTCGTCATCTGTAAATGTTAACGGCTCTTTCGTCACCGTCTTCAGCTTCCCCTGGACAGTATACAATAACAAATTTTAATAAGTTAACAATTAAATTAAATTAAATACTAAATTATATTTTAATTTTTAAAACTTATACCTCAATAATCACCTCCCGGGTCTGTGACCAGTTCCTTGACCCCGCCTTGCTCGGAACTGACTGGTGCTCTCGATTCTTCTTGTTTATATCAGCCTGACTCTGTTACAAATAAAAAAGAAGTAGTTATAAAATTAATTAAAAAAAATGTATAAAATAATTAATAAATTATTTTTTTCTACCTGTTTCGCCAAGTCATCAAACATCTTCTTCGTCTCCTCCCAAATCACCGGGTCAACATCTGGTGGATTTTCACCCGTGTAGTAGTAGTCGTTCTTCAAATCCGACTTGTATCGCCTGTAGGCTCCGGATGTCATCGCAGTCAATCTCCTAGTGATCTCTTCCCAATCGCTTCGCCTCCTCCACTCCTCTAAATCAAAAAATTGATGAAGTCGCTGCAATACTACCCCTTTGTTATGGTCGGGTACCTCTTTCCATTCTTTGTAGCAAGGGGGAATAGCTTCTCGAACAGCATTACCAGCCACCTGACCCACGTGTTTGCTATATGGGCCGACGAAGTTCCAGGTGCCGTCTATGACAGAAAAGTCAACTGGAATGGGCCAGCCGACTCTCTCCAGGGTCTCCTGAGCTGTCCGGATAGAGGTGGCAGCTTTCGGTCTCCTTTTTTTACGTTCACCTGTTTTAGTGAAAAATATTTAGACACTACATATTTTTTTAAGTGATAAATAAACATTAATTGAATTTTTTATTACCCGATGGTTGGTTACAATCAGCATTCGAACGTGGTGGACCCCTCGGGGGATCGTTACCCCTCCCATCTCCATCGTGACTCCTACCCATGACAGCAGCCATCTA
Organism: Nemophila menziesii; assembly: GCA_029959085.1. Classification (NCBI taxonomy): domain Eukaryota; kingdom Viridiplantae; phylum Streptophyta; class Magnoliopsida; order Boraginales; family Hydrophyllaceae; genus Nemophila; species Nemophila menziesii. The sequence goes on along the minus strand of JARWIR010000001.1, from coordinate 123,442,129 downwards.
TAAAATTTCATAAAATTACATTAAGTCCTAAATTTTTTTAAAATTTGCAAATAAGTCCATTTTTTTTTTTAAATCTGCATTTAAGTCCAAATTTTTTAAAATTTGCAAATAATTCCAAATTTTTTAAAATTTGCAAATAAGTCCTATTTTTTAAAAAATTGCATTTTAGTCCCATTTTCTTTTAAAATTTGCAATCAAGTCCTAAATTTTTTTAAAATTTGCAAATAAGTCCATTTTTTTTTAAAATTTGCATCTAAGTCCAAATTTTTTAAAATTTGCAAATAATTCCAAATTTTTTAAAATTTGCAAATAAGTCCTATTTTTTTAAAAATTGCATTTTAGTCCCATTTTCTTTTAAAATTTGCAATCAAGTCCTATTTTTTTAAAATTTCAAATAAGTCCTATTTTTTTAAAAAATTGCATTTTAGTCCCATTTTCTTTTAAAATTTGCAATCAAGTCCTATTTTTGTAAAATTTGCAAATAAGTCCCTTTTCTTTTAAAATTTGCAATCGAGTCCTAAAAAATGATTTTAGTCCAAATTTTTTATAAAATATGCTATTTAGTCCTAATTTTTTAAAAATTGTATTTTAGTCCTTAAAAGGTATAAAATTGCATTTTAGTCCAAAAAAAGTATAAAACTACATTTTAGTCCTTAAACATACAAATCAAACATATTGCAAATAGGTCCCTATATCTTAAAACACAATCAAAGATCAATAACACTCTAATTATTACATTAAAATTACAAAAATCATACCAAAACCCTAATTTTTACCAAATACCAATTAAATGTTGTTATTTAACACGAAAAAATTACCAAACAACCCATAAACATACACATAATTCTCGGAATTACTCAAATCACACAAACATTCATAGATTTTTACAAACAAAAAAAAATTAAAAATAAAAAAAATGCAAGTTTGATTAGGAAATTGGAACCTGATACGTAGAAATGGTGTAGATTTCGTCCATGAATCCATGCCAAGAAGAAGGAATCATACAAGATAAACACAAGAAAAAATATTAGAAATTGAAAATGAAAAAATTAAAAAAGTAGTGATTAAAATGTGTTATTGGATTGGAATCATTACCTTGATGTCGGATTTGGTGTTGTTATTGCTCGGAGCTGCTTGGCTATGGCGGAAATGGAGTTTTTGTGTGAGTTTTTGAGTGTGTGTTATGGCAGAAATGAGCTCGGTTAGGGCTTTATAGAATAAAAGATTAGCGACGACACGCAGGTCGTCGCGAATCCTGAAGTTTCGTCGCGAAACGGGACACGTGTCACCCCACGTACACACGCCCCTTGCGTGCCTTGGTTTAGCGACGACTACCCGTCGCGAATTTTTGGTTGGTCGTCGCTAATTTTCGTGGGCGGGAAAGTTGACCGCCCACGAAGACCAATCAAATTTTTTATTATTGTTTAGCGACGACTATCCCTTTGAATGTCGTCGCGAATAATTAGCAACGACATTCAAAGGTTGAATGTCGTCGCTAATCCACTTGAATGTCGTCGCTATTTTGTTTTTTTTTTTGTTTTTTTTATTTTTTTTTATTTTGGGGGTTTAAGATGCTTACCCTTTCTTGTATTTTTTTTTGTGTTTTTTTAGGTTCCTTTTCACATTTTTAATTGGGTGTTCGGGTGTTTAGTCAAGTGTTTGTGGTCAAACTTGAGTATTCGGGTGTTTAGTCAAGTGTTTATGGTCAAACTTGGGTATTCGGGGTGTTTAGTCAAGTGTTTGTGGTCAAACTTGGGTGTTCGGGTGTTTAGTCAAGTGTTTGTGGTCAAACTTAAGTGTTTATGGTCAAAGTTGAGTGTTCATGGTCAAAGTTGAGTGTTCATGGTCAAAGTTGAGTGTTTATGGTCAAAGTTGAGTTTTTATGGTCAAAGTTAAGTGTTTAGAGTCAAAGTTAAGTGTTTAGAGTCATAGTTGAGTGTTTAGAGTCAAAGTTAAGTGTTTAGAGTCAAAGTTAAGTGTTTATGGTCAAAGTTAAGTGTTTATGGTCAAAGTTGAGTGTTCATGGTCAAAGTTGAGTGTTTGTGGTCAAAGTTAAGTGTTTATGGTCAAAGATGAGTGTTCATGGTCAAAGTTAAGTGTTTAGAGTCAAAGTTAAGTGTTTATGGTCAAAGTTGAGTGTTTATGGTCAAAGTTAAGTGTTTATGGTCATAGTTGAGTGTTTAGAGTCAAAGTTAAGTGTTTATAGTCATAGTTGAGTGTTTAGAGTCAAAGTTGAGTGTTTATGGTCAAAGTTGAGTGTTTAGAGTCAAAGTTAAGTGTTTATGGTCAAAGTTGAGTGTTTATGGTCAAAGTTAAGTGTTTAGAGTCAAAGTTAAGTGTTTAGAGTCATAGTTGAGTGTTTAGAGTCAAAGTTAAGTGTTTATGGTCAAAGTTGAGTGTTTATGGTCAAAGTTAAGTGTTTAGAGTCAAAGTTAAGTGTTTAGAGTCATAGTTGAGTGTTTAGAGTCAAAGTTAAGTGTTTATGGTCAAAGTTGAGTGTTTATGGTCAAAGTTAAGTGTTTATAGTCAAAGTTAAGTGTTTAGAGTCATAGTTGAGTGTTTAGAGTCAAAGTTAAGTGTTTATGGTCAAAGTTGAGTGTTTATGGTCAAAGTTAAGTGTTTATGGTCATAGTTGAGTGTTTAGAGTCAAAGTTAAGTGTTTATAGTCAAAGTCAAGTGTTTATGGTTAAAGTTAAGTGTTTATGGTCAAAGTTGAGTGTTTATGGTCAAAGTTAAGTGTTTAGAGTCAAAGTTAAGTGTTTAGAGTCATAGTTGAGTGTTTAGAGTCAAAGTTAAGTGTTTATGGTCAAAGTTGAGTGTTTATGGTCAAAGTTAAGTGTTTATGGTCAAAGTTGAGTGTTTATGGTCAAAGTTAAGTGTTTAGAGTCAAAGTTAAGTGTTTAGAGTCATAGTTGAGTGTTTGTGGTCAAAGTTAAGTGTTAAAAACCATCAAAATGTGTTAATACAAATAAACCAAAATAAAACCTAATCACTATCAAATCCACTAATAACTATGGGTTCCTCATCGCTATCAACCTCTATAGGTTCTTCTTCATCACCGTATTCATCCAAGGTGTCATCATGAATTTCCTCATTCTCATCAATAACCGTATCAAAAGACAAATCAATAAAAAAATGAGCAGGATCAATCTCGATCTCCTCGGTGGATGCCAGTGGCATGCTGATGTTCTCGTTCCCCGTGCTATCCAATGGTATGCTGATGCTCTCATTTCCAGTAGGGAGTGATTCCGAACCCCATAACTCAGGACTCCATCCGTGACGATCGTTTATTTCCCAAACGGCTTTCCACCCTTTCATTGATTTCTTTGAACTAATCTCGTCGATGTAAAAGACTTTCTTGGCCTGCGATGCTAAAATGTATGGTTCGTCAGCCCACTCAAAGTTTGTTGTGTTGATAAATGTTACCCCATGTTCTTGCCTCGATCCAGACTTTTTATACCACTTACAGACAAATAACACAACCGAGCACCCTCCAGTGTACATAACCTCCAAGATTTTGATTAATTCCCCATAATAGGGTTCTTCATTGTAAATGGTACACACTCCGTAATCCTGCGTCACTCTTTTCTCTCCTTTGGACTTAGTTACCCACTTGACACAGTTCACAACACATGAATCATATTTATGCACCGAACCATAAGACATGTTTGCCAAGGACACCATCTCGGGGGTAGCTAATGGATCTCCACGTGAATGCATTCCATGAATCTAATATACAACAATAATAGTTAGTACTTTGATAATAAATATATAAGTTATAAACCAATGCCTAAAATTACATACCTTTTCCAAAAACCATTCCTTAAATGTTCGACGATGCGTAATATCTATTTCACCACTCGTTCCCGTAAGTGTTGATTTGTGTTCACTATAATTGTAAATGAGTATAAATAAACTAATATAAATATATAATATATATAAATGTATATAAATATATAAATATATAATATATATAAATAAATAATATATAATATATAATATACATTTATATATAAATATATAATGTATATAATATATAATATACATTTATATATAAATATATAATATATATAATATATATAATATATTTATATATATTTATATATATATAAAAATATATATATATATATATATATTTATATATAAATATATAATATATATATTTATATATTTATATAAATATATATATATATATATTTATATAAATATATAAATATATATATTATATATTTATATATATATTTATATATAAATATATAAATATAAATATATAAATATATATATATTATATATATAAAAATATATATTTATATAATATATATTTATATAAGATAATAATATTTACTTACGTCATGTATGTTTCGAGTTCGTCGCAGTTATGCAAAATATACCAACTTATGTGCTCCTTCTCCTTATACGGTAATGAAACATACTCTATCTTGCCAACTGGAGTGCATTGGGAATTGAAAACGGATAGCTCTTTTGGGACCAGCGGTGCTTCGTTGTATCTGCCTGGATCGTTGAACCTTGTTTTTTCTTCACTAAGATATCTTGATATGAAATTCAACGTCTCTTCCGCAATGTACCCCTCGGCTATTGAACCCTCTGGTCTAGCCGGATTTCGGATATACTCTTTCAACTTTTTCAAATACCTTTCAAATGGGTACATCCACCGCATTTGGACCGGGCCACCAAGCAATGCTTCATCGTATAAGTGTATCACCAAGTGGATCATTATATCAAAAAACGCGGGAGGTAAAATCATTTCTAGCCTACACATAAGTTCAACCACCTTCTTCTTTCCCGATACTAACTGTTTCCTGCTTAGATTTTTATTGCAAACGACTCTAAACACGTTCGCTAACCCAATAAACACATCACTAATCGCTTTGTCTTCAATAAGCCCGGGGAGACTAGCCACGAAAAGATATTGCATCATCACGTGACAGTCGTGAGATTTCATGCCGATAATCTTACCCGTATCACTTTGAACATTGTTTCTCATACTAGACGCAAAACCGTCGGGAAACTTCTGTGCCTTCAGCCAGTCAAGAAAAATAGTCCGCTTTTCCGGTGTTAGAGTGTACTTTCCCCGTTTCAATATTTTTTTACCATTTTTCTCAGTCAACCACAATTCTTTTCTAATCTCCAATTTCTCAAGATCCAGTCTCGCTTTCACGTTATCTTTGTTAACTTTCCCATCAAGACCTATAACTGTACCGAGGAGAGCATCACACACGTTTTTCTCGCAATGCATAACGTCAATGTTATGTTTCAACAGGTTTTCAGACCAATAAGGTAAACGATAAAAAATACTCTTTTTCTTCCAATTGAATCGCCGGTTAACATCTTGCTTCACGATCTTTCCCCTAAAATCCTTGTGTTTACCGGGAAACACAATTGGAAGCCCATCTAACTGTGTCTGAATACTTGCAGGACTATATTTCTTCGGTGGGCGCCTATCATCGGGTTCCTTGTACAAAACACGTTCGCTTCTAAATGGATGTCCGGCAGGTAACCAACGTCTATGGTCAAAGTAAACAATCCCTTTGTTCACACTCAATGACGGAGTATGATCCATGCATTCGGGACAAGCTTTGTAACCTTGACCCGACCATCCCGAAGTGTATGACCTAGCGGGGAAATCATTAGTGGTAGACAACAAACAAACCTTCATCGTAAACTCTTCTTTCTTGTGGGCATCATACGTAACGATCCCTTTATCCCACAACTCTTCCAACTCATCTATAACAGGACGAAGAAAGACATCCATGTCCTTACCGGGTGAACGGGGTCCCGGAATCAACAAACAAAGCTGGAAAGTGGTCTCCTTCATGCATACCCACGGGGGCAAGTTATATACGGTTAATATGACTGGCCACATGCTATACGAGTTGTTCTGCATAGAGAAAGGACAAAACCCATCGATTCCAAGACCCAGATATACGTTACGAGGTTCACTAGCAAACTCAGGGTGTAGCGCTGCAAATCTCTTCTAACTATCACCATCAACCGGATGACGCAACACATCCGGATCTGCACTGTTACCGGTATGGTGCCAAATCATGTCTTCAGCGGTGTGCGTTGAAGCGAATAGTCGCTGTAATCTAGGAGCAATCGGAAAATATCGAAGCTTCTTATGCGGTACTTTGATACCCTTCTTTGGGTCCCATCTAGACTCGTTACAAACTGGACACTTGTCAAGGTCTTTGTTTTCTTTGTAATAAATAACACAATCGTTCAAACAAACGTCGATGGTAACATACCCCATACCCAAACTTTTCAACTTCTTGTTGCATGCTTCATAAGATTCGGCCAAATTGTGAGGTTTAGGCAAAATACGACCCAACAACTCCAGTAGCTCGGTGAATGAGGTGTTAGTCCATTTGTTCTTTACTTTTACGTGCATTAGCTTGGCAATAAAATTCAACGAACCCATCGATTCACAACCAAGAAATAATTCTGTCTCCAGTTCTTCGAACAACGTGTCAAAACTGCTTCGACTTGGAATATGTGCATCTCTCATCTCGGTGTCTCGCGGATGTCCACCAACATCGTAACTCTGTCTCACATCGTCATAAACATGCTGGATTTCATTTACTATAACTAGATCTTTACTTGCAGGGGGTGTATGTGTTTGTATCTCTTCCTCACCGTGTTTTGTCCAAACCTTATAATCATGGTTAAACCCCTCTCTTAGAAGGTGGGCCATAACATCATTGGTTTTTAATCGGCAAAAATTATTACACTTCTTACACGGACAAGACAAGTAACCGGTATAACCTTTACTTTTCTTAGCAAAATCGATAAATTTATAAACCCCAAAAATATATTCACCATCTAACACATTCGTCGATTCGATCCAACTCTTATCGATACTCATGCCCGAACTCGATGCCATCACTTAACAACAATTTGAGTAAACTATGCGACTACATTAATAAAAAAAAATAAAAATACATAATTATTACAACCTAATGAATAAAATGAATAAAAATTACAACACAATAAACAAAATAAAAAAAATTACAAACTCATTGAATGAATAAATATTACAAACCATTGAATGAATAAAAATTACAAACCATTAAATTAATGAATGAATATATAAAAAAAAACAAATAATTAAATAAACAAGTAAAAATATATGAGCACAAAATATAAATTCACACAACACATGCATAATCAACCAACAAATATTTAATTCATTAACCTAATCATATAGTATATCAACTTGCTAATATAATCAATTAAATACAAAGCTTAAAAAACATGAAATTTAATGGAAATACCTTGAATTGGATGGATAAATTGAAGAATGATGTTAATTCCCTACCAAGAGAGTTGTATTAATTCACCTAATCAAAGCATATAGGAAGAATGAAACACAATTAGCATTTAAAAAAAAAAAAAAAAATTGAATTTCATGCAATTATACCTTAAAATCTTTGATGAAAGATGATATTAATGGAGCCCCACTTTGATTATTGAACCAAGAATGATGCAAGATGAAGTGGAGAAGGAATTGCAAAAAAAAAATGGAATTTTGTTGATTTTTTGGGAGAAAATCGGAGGATTATTATGGGTGTTGTGTGTGTTAAGTGGGTTAAAAAACCTGCAGCAGCATTAAATAGGATCGGGGTTTAGCGACGACAATACGGGTCGTGGGTAACGTACTTTACTCGTCGCTAATCTTCAAAATAACGACGACAGACAATGTCGCTAAAATAGCGACGACAGTTCGTGAAGAAAAAAAAATTCAATAAGAAATAAAAAACAATTAGCGACGAAAAACTAAAATTTAACGACAAATTCGTTGTCGTTAATTAGCGACACTGTAAAATTTTGTCGCTAACTTCCTGTCGTCGCTAACTGCGTCAGTTTAACGACGAATTTCGTGTCGTCGCTAATTTGTCGTGGGTAAACACCGCATTTCCAGTAGTGTTTAAGGACCATCTAGTCGCATTTTTTTTCTTTGGGGGCCAATTTTTTTAAGACGTGTATAGTTCAGGGGGTAAATGAGGTATTTACTCTATCAAGAAAATAGATAGATTAACGATTTTTAACCAACTAATTCATGCCACGTCATTAAATGGTATTTGGATGGTATGATATTGGGTGATATATATCATTACTCTTTATACAATCCTTTTATTATATCTTATGTGGCATTCACCTTAACCAATAAAATGAAAATACTAATATCTCAATTAACTATTCTGTGTTTCTCTTTTATTCATTGGCCTATTTGAATGTCACATAAGATGTGATGAAGGAATGATATCTATCATTACTCAAAAGATAATATAGAGGTTTTAGTGCAATTTTGAATAATATAAGGACCTATTGTGCCATTAACTCAAAAACATGGGATGTTGTCCCGAACCCTCTTCTCGTCGCTCCACCCGTGTGTAGGGGCGGAGCCAGGAATTTTCGTTAGGGGGCCCGAATTTTTTTTTTTGCCACTATTTGCACTAAAAGTTTAAGTATTATGCAAAAATTGCAAAATAGGTTTTATAATATGGAAAATTGTATTAAAAGTCCCTGTATTGTGTAAAGATTGCAATATGAGTCTTGATATTAATTTTTCTAATTAATTATGCTATAAGTTTCTTTTTTTTAATATAAAATGATATATATTTTGTTTTAAAAATAAAAAATCTTATTAATAAAATAATTTAAAGTTTAATAAAATAAATTTTATAAGTTAGGGGCCAAATGGAGATATTTAAAAAATTTAGGGGTTATTTATTTATAATTTTTTTTAATTTTTTTTTAAGATAGTTATAATTTTTTTTTTTTTGAAAAATCAGGGGGGGGCATGGACCCCCCCACACAACACATGGCTCCGCCCCTGCCCGTGTGTGTGGGATTCACGTAACTCAAACAAACTATTGTCCATGGACTAAAAAAACAAGAAATATAGTACAATTAACTTAAAAAAATATATAGGGACCCATAGTACAATTCTGTATAGTACAAGGATCCATGATGCAATTAACTCCCAAAAAAGAAACGCCCCGGTGTAACTATAACAAACGTGTCACAGATTGTGTGCACATATGATTGGAACATGGATGTTTTTGTATATATACATTTTCTCAATTGTTTAACGATATTTTGAAAAAGAGCAAAAGCTTCAGAAACATTGTTTCACCATAATTTTAATCTGGTAACACTAGAGTACCTAAATTACCCTCTCACGGTACACGCATTCTTTTAATCAGAAGGCGATAAATGGAAGTTTGTAGTTTATATCACGATCACAATCTACAAACAACATAAAGTTGCAAAATACATTTTTTTAAATTTTTATTTTTTTTGGCTTTTATTGTCATCGGTTACTAGTTTTGACCGTAGAGGAGCTGCTAATACTTGCTCGTTTTGTACCTACTACAATAAGGTGAAGAAAAGTCAACGAAATTCAGTTTTCACGAAAATCAAAATATTGCAGCCTACTTTTTAGAGGATATCATATAATCATAAGCTAAACTAGAAAACATAAAAATGAAAGGGTAAAATAGCTTCAAAGGGCTCTCGTCTTTTGCGCTTTTTTCTAGAATGTAGCCTGGTCTTTCAATATGTGCATCCCAGACCCTATCTTCAATTTTGTTTCCGAGTGATCTGTTAATCTATTGGAAGGTATGAAAGATATGGCATTAGATGCACATTTTGAAAGATGAGGCCATGTTCAGAAAAGCACGTGCTATATGAGGTCTTTCTGGGAAAAATTTCTCAAGAGAAAAATGAAAAGATTAAAGGATATATTCATGATTGAAACTTTCGTTGCGCTCTTAGTCAATAAGACCCGAGAAGTTCCTGTTTGGGTCACGTGTTTCCGAGGATTGTAGTCCAAAATTACAGTCATATCTTAAGAATTAGACGGCTTTCAAGATACTCCAAAAAACAATTACAGTCTATCCGAGCAATACATGTTGTTTTGGCAATGTTGTTTCAAAAAGAAGCTTTTGAAGTGTCATAAGATAGTTTGACAAAAAAAAAAAAAAAAGGATTGTAGTCCTTATCATGTGGTAAGCGACCAAACTCGAAAGGCTTCTTTGACTCCTAACTTACCTTGAGACTGGTTTAGTAAGGAAAGCCCATGCTTCTAAAACACGAGAAAAGATCACAGTGGCAAGACCTAAGAGTAACGAGTTTTCCTTTGGATAGGAGACTTAAAATGCAACAATAATGGTCATCTAGCAAGTATTCGATGAAATATTTTCTAGAGTTCTAGGTCTGATCTTACACTTTTAGCTATTGAGGTTTTTACACAGAATTATCCATCAGCCTCATTCTGGTTATATAAAGATCTTAGGCATCAGATTAACAAACTGATTCAGACAAGCCTTTTCAGCTCCTGTGGAAAAGGTCAAGAGACAACACCAAATAGATTTAGAATTCAAATGCGGAAACCATTTCTATTGAGGAAAGATGAAAAATAATGGATTTATTCCCTCACTACCTCGTATTATTTATCCCCTACGCTTTCGGGCCTATGGGGACAGAGCTATGCCTCTGTTTCCTCACTACTCATAGGGAAGAAGCTCAGTGTAACTACGTATACTTCCTACCCTAGGTAAACTTTAAGCTTCAGTAACAACTATGAGATTCATTCTTCTTTCCCTGGTTTGGTTTGGAAGCAAGGGTGGTAACTGCAACAACTTTTTATGCTAGGTATCGTGGGAACAAAAACAACATACAACACTAAAAAAAGAGGAGGAAATGACAAAGAGATAGTGAACACTTAGTGTTACACCTGACATTAGATAAATTGGGATTTGAAAACCGCAGGGAAGCATTCTCATACAAGAAGTAGTTAAATTGTCAAGGGCTACTTACCATTGTTATAACAAAAAATGTAGAATGATCACAGAGAAGTGGGGAAGCTTCTTCTTTCCCAAGTTAATAAACATCTTAACTACATGTAAACAACAACGTAACTTAGGGATTAATAATATGATGGTACCATTTGCTTCTTAAAACCATGTTTAAGGGATCAAGGGCCTTCATTTCACACATTAATAGTTCTTAAATCATTAGTTTAAATCGTAGCTTCAAAAACAACTAAGACAGTAAGGACAAAGGGTTACACTCTATTCTGCATAACTTAGTCGCTCTTCATAACTCCCTACTTCAGCAGTTATAGTGAATATTGACCACTTAAAGAGTATTGATAAAAGGAAAAAAATACATGCTAGATTTAAATCTTTACAATAACTTAAATTATCAATCATGATTCTATTCTATATCCAAAAAAATCGTAATTTAAATAGAATATAGGAAACTGATAACTATTATTATAAAATGTATATTTAAATGCATGAAACGTTTTTCAGTTTTGACATCCCATACATGCACTATAACAAATAGTATCTTTAGCGGCAAAAAATTTAACACTAAAAATCTTAATTTTGTCATTAATCAGGGGCGGAGCCATGTGTTGTGTGGGGAGGTCCATGCCCCCCCTGATTTTTCAAAAAAAAAAAATTATAACTATCTTAAAAAAAAAAAAAAATTATAAATAAATAACCCCTAAATTTTTTAAATATCTCCATTTGGCCCCCCCTAACTTATAAAATTTATTTTATTAAACTTTAAATTATTTTATTAATAAGATTTTTTATTTTTTATAACAAAATATATATCATTTTATATTAAAAAAAAGAAACTTATAGCATAATTAATTTGAAAAATTAATATCAAGACTTATATTGCAATATTTACACAATACAGGGACTTTTTATACAATTTTCCATATTATAAAACCTATTTTGCAATTTTTGCATAATACTTAAACTTTTAGTGCAAATAGTGGCAAATTTTTTTTTTCGGGGGCGCTGCCCCCGAACCTCCTTGGCCCCCCCTAACGAAAATTCCTGGCTCCGCCCCTGTCGTTAATAGTCGTTATTTGTCGCCTCTATAAGTTCCTCGCTAAAGATACCTTTAGTAGCCAATTATTTGTTTTTGCCGCTATTAACTTTATCTTTAGCGGCAAATATTGTCGCTAAAAATATAATTAGAGGCCATTTTGGTTTTTAAAAATATCATTAGAGGCCATTTTAGTTGTTGCCGCAATAGTTTCCCCCGCTAATGCTACTATTTCTTGTAGACATATGTCTCAATTTGTTTATTAAAAAAATTATAATGTTGAATAGATTTAAAATGTCTATAATTTGTAGAGTAGCAGAAGACAGAGATATGTGGAAGGGTGATGACTTGGCGATCATAGGCTTCCCGTATGGAATCAATAAACCTCAATATCCTATATTCGTTCACAGTAGACGAGATTGGTAGCAATTTGGATTGCACTAGTGTTGTCAGCGTGTAATGGAGTTGGTTGAATTTGTAGGATTACAAACTCCGTAAGAAGATCGCATACCAAATAATCTCTGAACATATGATAGACATTGCCCGATATTCTGATAACTTGGAGACGATATATTGTTTCTTATAATTAAAAGAAATAAAAGCATTGCCTGGAAATATGCACCATCCAGTAGTTGATTTTCTTATATCCGGGCGGCCTACCAAATTTGCATGACTGTAAGATTATAGCTCGAGCGAAGACTCCTAGGTAGGGCTGTAAACGAGTCGAGTCGAGCCGAATACTAGGTGTACATGCTTGTTTGTTTAATTTCTCGAGTCGAGCCGAACTCAAATTTAAACGAGCCAGGCCGAGCTGAGCTCAAATTTAAACAAGCCGAGCCCGAGCTTCCTATGGTCCAAATCAGAAATGTTAAAACTTGTTTGTTTAACTTGTAGAACATTCCTTTTTAGAGCCAAACACAAGTTGCTCATGAACAATTTTTGTCTTTTATGGTTGAAATGGGGATTTCATGAACGGTTGGTATTTGTTGGATTGTGTGGTATGAAAATATATAGAATAATATTAATGAAAAAATAAATGTCTAAAGAAATAAAAAATATCTAAATTGATATTGAAGGTTTAATAATATATTTATACGTAGATAATATATTAATCTATAATTCAAAATTTTAAACGAACCTTCGAGCCGAGTTCGAATGGGCTTGTTTACTTATCAAGCTTAAGATGGAGCTTGAGCTTGTTTATATTCGAGCCAACTTTGCTCCTTTTCTTCTTTCGAGATTTGCATAGAACCCGCTCTTCGAAAGATATCTTTGATCCAAGCATTATCAATATAACTCGTCTTAAACTCGAGTTTCTCTTCTTCACCCAATGTTACATTCGCTTTTCGCACAAGACACGTGATCATAGTAGGAAATTTAACATTATAAACTGATTTAGGAGAGACCGAAAATCGCATCACCTCCTCATAGATCAACTGTGGCACATCTACTTCTTCTCCTCTCAAAATACAATCCAACAGTAGAGCGTTCTTCTTAGTCACATCCAAAGTTCGTGTGTTTCCAAAGACATTAGGAATAAGGAAATCGTGCCAAATTCTCGCATCCGGTTGAAGATATTTGTAAGGCCAAGGTTCCTTCATTTCTCCCCTATGTGATTGCACTTTCTCCTTGTCTAAAACATGCTCAAAAAGTAATTCCTCATCAAAGATTTTTCTTTTAGCAACCGCTTCATCATACTTCCAATAACCTTTCAATTTCTTAAACTTGAAGTGGTTTCTAATATCCTCAACTGTGAAAGGAACTAGCTTTCCTCTATCGGAACACAACCTTTACTATCTCGGCAAAAGAGGCCTAAATAGAATTCCAAAACTAACTCATGACATAATTCAAAACGTCTTACCATGAACGTAGACCAACCCAATTTCGCACCAAGCTCTAAGAATCTCTTGTATTCTCCTGTACCAACTTCTTCCTTGAATACTTTCTCATAAGCAAAAGGTAGTTCTTTTAATTGTTTCTCTGCATAAGCTTTTAAGGCCTTTAAAGCCTTTAAAGCTTCCTCTTTCTCCTTGGGTGTAGGACCTTGTGGAAGTTGTGTTTTCTCCTTTGCATAAAAGTAGAGCTTTTTACCATTACGATTAAAGAAAGATATCATACCTTCATCTTCAACATAGTCTTTACCCTTTGATTTAGAACTAGAGACTTTGTTATTTGATTTCTTCTTAATTGGATCCAATACCTTGCTCTTCTTCATCTCCCTCTTGTTAGCTAATATTGTTGTTCTATTAGTCATCTTCAATTGACCCCCAACTCAAAGCTTTAACAACTCTTGAAATTTGAACTTTTGAATTTTTGGTTGAATAAGCTTGATTTGGCTTAGGAAAGATGAATGGATGATGAATCTCTATGTGGGTGAGGTGAATTTTTGATGGATTGGCTTGAATCTAAGAAATTGTAGGATGAATTTTTAAAATTTGAGCTCTTGATTCTTCAATTTAATGTGTTTGGTAAGAATTGGTTGCTTGAATCTCCTTTGTAATTAGGTGGAAAGAAGATTTGATGTGTTTTTCTTGATGATTGGGTAGTGTTTTGATGATTGGTGAAGGTTTATATGAGCTTTAATGGAGTTGGGAGAGGTTTGGAGAAGATAGAGAGGCTTGAGGTTTAATAAAATCGGAATAATAAGCATCATCCCTCTTTTATAAGCTCCAATCCACACTTTTCTCTCTCCAGTCGGCGCGACGCGGTATACCGGGCATATCCTCCGGTATACTGGAACTTCTGTTGCTCCAAAATTTTCCGTCTCGTCAATAAATACGCGGCACCTACCCGTGACACGGGTTTTTGATCCCGCGGTATACCGGGGCTGAGGTCCGGTATACCGGACCCATCGTCCAGATTTTTTTCTTCTCGGCACAAAACCCGAGGCACCTACCCGTGACACGGGTTTTTCCTCTCTGCGGTATACCGGCCCGATGGTCAGAATTTTCTGAAAAATTTGTTTTCTCCTCCCGAACTCGATTTCTCCAATACCTAAGCATCAAAAACACTAATACCTTTCTCAAATATGCAATATCAACTAAAAACAACTAAACTAAACATAAATTGAAAACGTAAAAGACATAAAAACTTAAAAAATTGCGGGTTGTCTCCCGTACAACACTTTTGTTTAACGTCTTTCAAAGTTAGACGTGTTACCTCTATCAAGATTTGCGAATATAGCCTCCCGAACAACGAGTTAGGCTATGAACGTCAACTAATTTGCGCTTGATCCCCTTCTTGGGTCAGATTTCTATCACCTTGGCTGAAACAACCTAGTGACAATGAATGGTCCCCTCCACGAGTCTTTGAAACTACGTGGCCTATTCTCGCGTTTGTGAGCTTTCCATAGAACTTCATGGCCAACCCCAAACTCAATGTTTGGCTCAGTATCCACATGTTTTAAGTGGATCTTCTCAGGAGGGACTTTGTGTTTGTGAAAGGCTGTGGATGACAGGAACGGTGGGATCTAACTTCCTTGGTTTCTTACCCAAGACATAGAAGGTCCCGGATACATTCTTTGCATGAAGGGTAATGGTCCCTTCTTGGAAGTTGATGACACTTTGACTTGTGGCCATGAAAGGCCGTCCAAGTATGATTGGAACCTGCTTATCTGCATCAAACTCAAGTATAACAAAGTCAGTAGGGATGGCGATACTACCTGCACGGACTAAGACGTCCTCCACTGTTCCCCATGTCTTGGTAACTGAGTTGTCAGTGAACTGCAACTTCACTGGAGTTTTCTCTGATTTCTGAAGTCCAAGTCTCTCGAACACGGACTTAGGCATAAGATTCACACCAGAACCCACATCGTACATAGCTTTCACCTTGAGCATACCATTAATTTGAATAGGAAGGTTGAAACTTCTTGGATCTTTAAGCTTTGTTGGTAGCTCTCGTTCACTTCTTCTTGAGACTCCCAGGTTCTCTCTTGGGATCTCTACACTCACTTCTTTCTCAGGAATAACTTGCGTAAAAACTTGTTGCGGTGTAAGTCCTTTCTTTGCTATCTCAAGCATTTGGGCGTTAATGTTTTCAGGTGTCTACGCCTCTACAAATGTCTTGAGTTCAGTGTCATCCTTTGGATTTGTATCAGGAATAGTTGGTGACACTGGTTGAACAATAGGTGGCGGTTCCACCTTCTCTTCTTCTTTCTCTTCTTGCACAGCAGGTGCAACTTCATCTTCAACCTTTGATTCCTCCTTGGAGGCTTCTTTCTCTTTCTCTTTATCCAGCTCAGCTTGATAATCCGATCGAATCTCCTCTTGAATATCCTCCAGAAGCTGTATAAATTCGGCTCTTTCTAAATCGTCCTCCACATAAACCTCAGAGCAGTCAGATTCCACGGGGCTAGACTTGGTTGGTTCTTCTTCGGTACTCGGAACTTCCACGACACTAACGGTAGCATACGGTACTTCCTTCTTTTCTTCTTCAATTTCAAGGCAAATAGCCTTTCAAGCTTCGAACCCAACATTGTCATCACCTCCTTCGATTGCCTTCAATTCTTTCTGTTCCATTAAATTCGTTAGAACTTTGTTTAATTGTTCTACTTGAGTACCTAAAATCTGAATTGCGGCATCTTGTCCTCGTAACTTTTCTTCCTGAGTGTTCATATTTGTGGTCAAACGGTCCAAGATTTTTATTACTTGTTGATTGTCCAAGGATCCTTCTTGAGGTAACTGAGACAAAGCTTTCTGATCTAACGCATCGGTATAGGCATCTTGAACAGGTTGTTGAGGGGGAGCATGTCTATTTTGATGTTGATTTTGATATTGACCTCTCGGCTGGAAAGAGTTGTTCTGGGGGTGCGGTTGATAATGACCAGGATTAGCGGCCCCTTGTGGATTTGAGTACTGAATACCCGGATGGTTTCGGTTACCCCATTGATAACCTCCTCGGTTGGATATGAAGTAAACAGATTGTGGATTTGTTTCGCACTCTTCCACTGTATGATTATTAACCCCACATTGTTGACAACCTTGTGCTTCTTGTACTACGTTTGCTGCGGCTAAATCTTTTGCATCTCTAACTTCAGCTCTTTGATTTGATTCTCTAATGCGGATATTTGAGCTGAGTTCTCAGTTTCTGCATCTAAACGAAGCGTTCCTCGGGTCTTTGCTATTTGAGCTCGCGTTGAAGGCCAACTCCTTTCTTGTTCAATAATATTTTCCAAAACCTCGGAAGCTTCATTATGATTCATGGACACAAAATTACCCTTTCCAATGTTATCCACCTTCTCTCTACCTTTATCATTAAGACCTTCATAGAATATATCAAGTTGTAGAGCGGGGGGTATAACCATGGAGCGGACATCTAGCTAATTTATGTTGAAACCTTGTCCATGATTCTCCTACTGTTTCTCCATCTTCTTGACAAAATCTTGCAAGCTCGCTCTGATCTTTGAGTCTCATGCTCTTCGGATAAAAATGGTTAAAGAAAGCGGCTTGAAGTTCTACCCATGTATTAATTGTTCCAGGTGGTTGTCTATCTAGCCATTCGCTAGCTCTACCGGTTAAGAAGAACAAAAACATATGACAATACAGTTTCTCGCGTGTAATGCCAGGGGTAACATAGGCATCACAAATCTGCATAAACTTCTGAATCGATCTTACCAGATCTTGAATTTCTGTACCACTGTAGAGTCCATGACTTTGAAATTGACTGAGCATACCCGGATCGGGTCTAAATTTAATATTCTGGATCTCTGGAGGACGGTAACCTATTGGTTGAACATGAAATGGCACATAGAGGCCAAGAAGGTCTTGTTCAACTCGGTTTTGATTCACGTTATTCTGCCCATTACCTCC
Source organism: Nemophila menziesii (assembly GCA_029959085.1). Lineage (NCBI taxonomy): Eukaryota > Viridiplantae > Streptophyta > Magnoliopsida > Boraginales > Hydrophyllaceae > Nemophila > Nemophila menziesii. Next base: position 123,424,451 of record JARWIR010000001.1, on the reverse strand, counting down.
TCCTAGTGGATGTTGTATACCAGGTGGAATAAATGCTGGAGGTCCTCCTGGTGCAAAGTATGGTAATCCTCCAGGTGGATCTAACTGATCTTGCATGCTTGCCATAGCTCTTCTTTCAGCTCTTTCCTCACGAAGATGTTTATTATAAGATCTGAAGCTCCTCTCAGGCTCCGGTAACGGAGGCCAAGAATTAAACACTGTGAAACCTGAAAAAGACTAAAGCAAACCACAAGCGTAAATCCGAAAAAACAAAAACTAAATACTGAAAAACAAAAACTAATTAAAAACTACTACTCGAAATAGATAACCTACACGCTAACGAGACACAAGTCCCCGGCAGCGGCGCCAAAAACTTGGTGTCGCCTAGGGTGTGATAAAAATAAGATAAAATAAAGTCTAGAAAACTACGCACTCTCACCCTAGACAAGCACAGTACTGCAAGTATTACAGGACGTATGCAAGTTTTAGTTAGTAAGTTGAGTTCGTTCTGAGGGACTTAAGTGTGTTATACGAGTAGGTAACAATAACGAGTAAGCAATAATTAATTAAAATACATAAAATAAAATAAAATACGGAGAATATGAGATGAGAGATATAGCTTAGGTTTTGCTAGTATGCACTAATCCTTCTAATTCTTTCTATTAGATATAGTTAATAAGGGAGAATATTAGCTCTTGTATACTTAGTCATGATTCTAAATTCCCATTCCTTAGACCTTGAGAGCGACTAAGGGGGCTACGTACACACCACGAGGCTGGTTCAAATAGGGTTATCCTACGCCACTAGGGCCCTAAGTAATCAATTTCTATACATGGTGATAGTGATTAATTCATACCCTAATGACTATCTAGTTAGAATTAGTTTTGTCAGGACTAATATCGACACTAGACGTTATGTGGTGTTTCAATAATTAGACACCCAGTTAAGGTGACCATCTAATTACTATTAAGAAAATCCTAAAGTGATCAGTTCTAGGACAGACAATAAATCAAAACACATAAACAAATATAAAGGTAAGAAGCTAATATCAGATTAAAACATGTAATTCCCAAAGAAACTTAGATAGAAGAATTAGAATTCATAGATTATACATGATGCAAAACCCAAGCTATTGGGAGTTTAGTTCATACCTGATGGAAATAAACTAAAAGAAATTACAAAAGACATCATCTTGCTCTCTACAATAAACTGGAAGAATAAAACCTTAAGAACTAATTACTATGAGGTAAGGATGATTTACAAGTGATATAAGGGTGTATTTATAGGTGTTTAGAAGACCTAATTCGTTTTCTTGAAGGAGAGGTTAAGTAATGGACTCCAAGCCCAACTCAAATTCGTAACCCTAAAAACATGCAATCAGGCCTGTTTTTCTTTTGGTCCTAGAAGCTTCGATTTTTGTCCGTTTGATGCGTATGAATATACCAAATTCATCGTCTCGGAAAGATCTTCAACTTTTCTCTTTACGGTTTCTCCAAAATCCTCACCGTTTTTGAGATATAAGCTGATTTGTGGTCGTAGGTGCAGAAATTCAGGATTAAGGCAGGTTTTCCTTTTCCATGTTTTTAGCTTTTCTTTCCTTTATCTCAAATTACCATGCTTATCTCTTTCCATATCTTGTAGTCTTTGACTTGGACTCTAATTAATCTCCAAAATTATCTTTAAACTTCACACTAAATAAATAATTAAACCCAATATGCTCTAAAAATATTATTTTACTAAATCAAGACTCAAAATAGGAAAGTGCATTATTTCTCAAGAAAATCGACTATTATGACTTCTAAATCACTAAAAATGATGTCTCATCCTTATATAAATCTATCCCAAATGAGGAGACATCAAGGTATCAGGTTGCTGCCAATGGCGTGGTGAAAAATTAAGCTGTTCGTCAAGCGGATCATCCAAATAGCGGAAGAACATAGAAACATGCTATTCAAACATTTGCCGCATCGATTTAACGGGGCGACGGATCTTACCGCACGTAAAGATAGAGAGAGGACCGTTTTGGAAGAGGGACATCATTTCTTGGTAATCCAGTTCTCAAGACTCGGGGTCGGTTAACTTCTGAAAGTTTCTCAGTTACGGTTTATTAATGTCAAAATAAAAATAAAAATTGATGGTCCAGTAATTGCATTGGAATGTGGTGCACGTTCAAGGAATTATACATATCTATGTAATAAAATTATATGTCATAAATCATCGAGTACAAATGTCAAGAGATGGAGTTTGGTAGAGAATTGAAATATTGGTCCATAGTCTATAGTCTTTTTTTTTGTTCAAATGCATAGTCTATAGTCGTACAAATATGAATTGGTGATCACGTAAATAAAATGCCAAATGAGTTATGGGTAAATGAGGTTTAAGGGCCTACTTACACTAGTGTTTAATAAAAAAGACCCAATTAGAATCCAACTAGCCTAATTAGAATCCAACTAAAAAAATACCCATAAAAACCCACCTCTCCCCCTTTCTCTCTCGACAATTGCAGAAAAACCCTCCCCCTTTCTCTCTCCACCCACCACCACAGCTTCCGTTACGCACCACCGACGAGGACCATCACCACCAACCTTCCAAACACCATTTTTTGCTGGCGGCAGGAGAGCTTCTCATGGCCCAGCACCACCACCAACCTTCAGATTTGCTCGAACGGAAATACCTCTGCTGCGTCGCCGGAGATCTGACCTGCTGCTGCAACAATGGAGATCTCAAGCTGCTGCAACAATGGAGATCTACTGTTGCAGGAAACGAAGCGCTGCAGCACCACCAGTGTTCCCTTCTCTGTTTATGTTGCAGTCCAGATCCGCCACCGTCGTGGTGGTGCTGTGACGAAGCCACCCCTCCCCTTCCCTTTTCCCACCATTACCGCCACCTTCACCCTCCTTCTTCCCAGATCTGTTGTTCTATTTTTGCAGGGGGATGCATTTCCAGATCTGTATATTCAGGGGCTAAATACCCCCTATTTTGCATTTTCAGTGGATATATGCCCACTGTTTCGTGATGTTTTAGGGGGTAATCGTGCTGTTTTAGGGGGTAATATTGTTATTTTAAGGGGGGTAAGCATGCTGTTTTAGGGGGTAAGCATGCTGTTTTAGAGGGTAATAGACTCACGTTGGACTCACCACCACTTTTACTGACCTGAACACGGAAAAAAAGAACATTGAACTCTGGACAATATGGACTTATAATGTAATAAAAAAACGGTGGGCGTGTACCCCCAAAAAATTAAAATAGGGGGTATATACCCCCCAAAAAATTTAAAATAGTGGGTATGTACCCCTAAAAAACGTGACCAAAAGCAGAAAAATCTCTAGTTAGGCCCTTAAAAAACATAACATCTAACTACGCCCTTAAAATTCTCATGTTTTGAATTTGAGGCCTTAAAAGGTATATTCCTCACGAGTTATTCATAATAGCTGAATTTCGGCGCCTCTTGTTTGATTGGGTTGAATTTTGACCTTGGCGGATACCTAAAGTCATCCTCTTCTTTTTTCATGCTTGCATTCTTCAAATATTGCAACGTTTAGTCCACAAGATATTTTGTGTTGCTTTTGGTGTTGCTAAAAGATTTTTTTTTGGGTTAATGTCCTCTTAAATCAAAATGACAAACCAACTTCCCATTTAGATTACACAATAATTTAGATGAAAAGATTACTATGATACCCTTATTATAGTCGTTGTCTTTGACCATATATTTGTTCCCATTTAAATCCGATATTATCATAGATGTGAAAATCCACCTACTACTAATTTCATCGCATGCGCACGTCCGGGATTTTTTAAAAATCACCATAACTAATTCTAAAAAAAAAAAAATTGCATTTTTAGATGATACAAATTAATATTTACGTTTAAGATTTTTTTGATTCTTTTTTGAATTTTCAAAAAAAAAAAATTATTTTGATTTTTTGATTTATTTTTAAATGGGATTTTGTCCCATCTGTAATTTTAAGATTGAGATGAATTTGTCTTATCTCCATTCTAATACTGAAATATGATTTGTCCCATCTCTATTGTATAACTAAGATGGGATTTGTCCCATCTCTAATGTAAAACTAATTAAAAAGGTATAATGTGTTGGAGATGATGATGTGTTGTTTCGCGAGATAAAAAGCCTTGACCTAGTGGGGTTATGTATGTATGTCGGGGGATTGGTAGGATTGTTCCGTCCAATTTTACGATTCCTACTCCGATTTTGTTTACAGAGCCTTCAAAACTTAAGGCTATTAGCTGCTTATTCTTCTGATCCATTCCCTACAATTTACGTTTATATAAGAAATAACTTATTTACTTTGAATATTGATGACTTGAGAAGCAATAATTAGTTGAAATGAAGAAAATTATTGTTTGTAGTTCATTATATAACATTCAAAATCAAATCGTAAGAGTCATCAACATTATTAAACACTAAAACAAAAAAGAACTCATTTAATACTGAGATGGGATTTGTCCCATCTCTATTGTAAAACTAAGATGGATCTATCCCATTTGCGATTAAAACCTTCCACCATCACCCAAACACCACCATCACCCTACCACCACCACCTTTACCTACTACTAATTTCATTACACACGCGCGCGTCCGTGATTTTTTTTTAAAATTCGTCATAGCTAATTCTAAAAAAATCAGAAAAATAAAAATTTCGCATTTTTGGATAAAGCAAATTAATATTTACGTCTATGATTTTTTTTTTAGTTTTTTTTTAATTAGTGTGCACATATATTTATAAAGAATATATATATATATATATATATATATAAATATGTAGGGCACCTCAAAAGCCCCTACTTGCGTCTAGGCATTATTAGAGTCAACTGTGGGGGTTTGGGGTATTTGGTCAACTATTAGAGTCAACTATCATACTCAATAAAACAACCTCGACAAGATCTAGTGTAAGAAGAGGACTGAGACCAGGCAACCCATAGTCTTATTTATCTCTACTCTTCTTACTTAAGTACTTAAATATACAATTATATCTTAAACGAGGAAGCATACCTATAATAAGTTAATCTCTCTTGATCTAGTCCCTAGATAACCCATTTATTATTTACTGATAACTCAGTCTTCGAATTTCAAGAAAATATCGATAAACTACTCTTATTTAGGGCATTATTTATATATATTTCTTTTGCTCTAGTCTCATTATAAATATTTAAAATTTTAGTGTTTTCTTTTGATCTAAGACCAAATAGAATTAACAGGTAAATATGATCTCTCTTTAAGATAAAAACTTTGCATAACCCATGGAAATTCCTTAGGCTTACCATCCAACAAAGATAGGTCTAAGATTGAATGCTTATTTATTATCTAATATAACCTTATAAATAAGGCATAATTTGTGCAATTAAGCCTCCCAGTTGACGAAATGAAGGAAGTCCTAGCTAATCAATCCTCTTATGGTGAAATTATTTTTGATTGATTGGGGATAATAAAATAACATAATTCTTTAGATAGGGTTTCATCTTAGATGATAAAAAAATAGATGCTTGGATTGAAGGAATATAAATGCTCCACTAGATAATATTGAGGAAATAGGCTTGACCCTAAATAGGGACCTTGAATAGCATGTTGCCATGTTCTTATAGGATTGTACTAACTACACTAAGATTTAAGCTAGACTTATTATCAACCCCTATTTAATCTTTAGGAAAATATATATGGATGGATTTTATTCTCTTTATATGCTTATGGAGGATACGATGTGGAAATTCTTTATGATTTTGGAATTATAATTGGATTTTTGGTCAACTTATTATATACACTCTTATCCCTCTAGAATTCTATTCAGAAGGTTTATAGTATCTTTGTAAATGGGTTTTAATGCTTTTCATAACAAAATAAGATGGATTGGATTATATTTTACCAAAAAGTTTAAGAAAATTTTAACAACCCATTTTTAAGTCTATTTCAATGCCGAATTACAAACAAATAAAAGGGAGATAATGTGGACAAACCTACATATTTATTTATGTATAATATAAAGATAAACCAAGTATTAAAAAATTACACATAGGGCCACTGTATTGTTAAAATACATTAGGCTTTGTTCCAATTTAAAAAAATGTATCCCCATATTTGAAAATAATTAATTATTGACCTAAATGGTAACAAAATATTTTTATTACTTATTAGTGTATGACCATTAAAAAGACCATCTATGTAAATATTGATAGATTTTTTATTTTTCATTTTCTTTGGACATTAACATCAAGATCATGCACTACAAGAAAACAGAGAAAAAACGACGCTATTTTTGACTTTCGGGGACGCAAACGGCGCGTCCCCAAAAATTTTGCCGACGCGCTACGCTGCGTCGGCAATGCGACCGTCGTTTTTTATTAACGACGTTATTAGCGAAGCGTCTCTATTAAGGTGTGCTATTAGGGACGCGTGTTGCCAAGCGTCCTTATTTAGTATAGCGTCCTTAATTAGTATAGCGTCGCTAAATGGGTTATACACATTACAGACGCTATTGCTCCACGCGTCGGCTATTTTGTATGTTATATGTCGACGCAAGTCTGATTGCGTCCCCAATGTCTTAATGTAAATGACGACGACACCTAGCTACGCGTCGGCTATTTAATGTGATATATATCGACGCATATCAGCATTGCGTCCTTAATGTCTTAAAGTATATGAAGACGCTTTCTAGCTATGCGTTGGTAATTTTTCAAACAAAATGCCAACGCTTAAGCCTGCGTCGATAATATTCAATTAAAATGCCCGCGCTCTTTAAATTTAAATATCATAAATAATCATTTATATTAATTTTTTAGACTAATTAAATTCAAATTCAACTTCAATTTCATAATTAAAACACGGAAAAGGTAGTTTAAAAATATTACATTCAAAATATTCTTATCAACTCCATCAAAAACAAATTAAGTCAAATACGTATCAAACATGATTTCAAAACACATACTTTGTCCAAAAATACAATAACTGTTTATTTTTTTTCAGCTTGGAAAGCACGTATCTGTTCGAACATTAAATTCATTTGAGCTTGCAACTGAGCTTGCTGTTTTAACGATTCCTGCAGTTGAGTTTGTAGTTGAACTTGACCTTGAGCATATATCTCAGCCTGTGACCGTGCTTCTTCCCGAACTTCTTGAGTTTGCGAATGAGCTTCTTGAACTTGCAGCCGTGCTTCAATCAGTTGTGCTTGCATCTGATTAATCTGTTTTTCCATTTTCTGTTGTGAATTTGTCGAAATACTCTTCGGACCATATACCATTGTTGGTGTAGGTCCTAATCCATAACCTCTCATTCGTCCATAACGATCTTCACCTCTAGTTTCTCTCATAGCTTGAAACTCCAATTCATATAGATCTTCTCCCTCTTCGCAGGCTTCTTTCCTTTGATCAAATAAGGATTGGGCATCATACTGCATAAATAAATAAATATAGAAAAGAAAGATAAGAATTTTGTCATATTATAAAAGAAAAAAACTCTTTCTTATTTTGCAAAACTCAAAGTAGTAATAGTTTCACTTAGATTTTAATCTTAAAATACTTACATAAATTTTTTCAGCTTCATCATGCATTTTACCATTTTTGCTCGTGTGTGTTTTCCTAAAAAATTCAATTTCGCTGACCGGAACACCATTATTCTCTTGAGCCTACAAAAATCAATTTTTAAAACTATTTCAGATCTTTTTAAATAGTTTCTATTAGTATAAAAAAATTATATACCATCTCATGACGTCTTGAAGCATACCCCTGTCTTCCACAATTATGAGGTACTTGAAGTGCCATTCGGCTAGCTTTTGCATTTGCAGATATTTCCTTCATTTCAACATTTATAAATAAAGATGAAAATTATAATCTTTGTTATTCTCCTGGAAAACTAATTAGTGTAATTATATACATACAAGATGATAAACTAATAGAAAAGGATACGGAACAGTGGCTCAAAGTTTCTGAAAATAAAGAACTCTAAAGTCTAATTGTATAAAGTTTAATTACATTGAATCCTATATATAAGATGTTATTACATAAATTTAGCTAACATAAATAGTTCGCTACTTTACTGATCCAAATTTTTTGGTTAGTTTATTTTTGTTTTTCAAAGATTTTTATTCTTCTTTCGTTTTTAAAGTCCACTGTCCTCATACACGGAAGTATATTTTAAAAAATCTCTTTAACAAAATAAGATATCATTACCTCAAATTCTTTAGTAGTCCAAAGATTGACCAAGAATTTCCACTGAACCGGGTCGACTCTTCCATCTTTTCCAGTTACAGTTTTGTTCATGTTATATTCTTTTGATTGTTTAGGCTCATAATGCTTTCTTCGTAATTCGTGCTTCCACGATTTCCATTTTTTTCCGATGTCTTTGAAGATATAATTCTTCATAGTCTCTTCGTCAAAGGTATAATATTGCTATATGTACAAGAAACCAACCGAAATAAGAGATATATTTTGGAAAATTATATAAAAAATGAATCTTTTAGAGTAAAACTTACTTTTAAGTAATTCAGTTGATCATCTTTGAAAGAAGTGGGCATCTTATCCCACCTTTCAAAAGTTAGAGGGGCTAAGGCCGAGTTTCTAGCTACGATTCCACACATGGTTTCGAATTGGACCGCATTTTTACCAATAGCTTGGCCATATTTGTTACAAGAAACTTCTACTTTTTTTGTGTTAGCCTTGTTCTGAACTCTCCTTAATAGTGTTGGCCCTCTTGGGACACGTCCATGGTTGTCTGCAAAATGAAAAAACAATACAGTAAGCTATCAAATGTTTACTAAAGCTTTCTCAGAGTAAAACATTCAACAGAACCCATGTTTAATTTAATATTTATATAGGTTTAAATCAAATAATTAGAAAATGATATTACCATTAGAAGATGGATTCACAACTTGATCTGGAATTTCAGTTTCAATGGTAGTATCATCCAAAGGCGTGGTTGGTGTACTTGTATTTGCCGTTCTAAGCCTACGAGATAATCTTGCCATCCTATGAAAAGTAAAACACAAATTAAATATAAGGATTAACCCATAATAATTAGACTCTTTTAGAAAATTGCAGTATATGTTTAGAATACCAACGATAAACTAAAAATATAAAAATATACATATGATTGAGATTGAATAGGAGTTTTATTTGCTAGGGTTAACAGACATGAGTTTTACCTAGAGTGAAACGTGAATGATATTGAAATACAAATGGGTTTTACCTGGATAAAGAGGGGGTAAAGAGTGCAACGTAAATGAAAATGAGAATGAAATAGAAATGGGTTTTTACCTGGGTAGTGACACGTTAATAAAAATGAAATAGAAATGGGTTTTACCTTGACGAAGAGTGAAACTTGAATAAGAATGAAATAGAAATAGATTTTACCTGGGTGAAGAAAGAAGCGTGAATGAGAGTGAATGAGGATGAAGAATGAAGCGTGAATGAAAATGAGAATGAGAATGCAAAGAGTCTACTTGAAATAAGTGTTATATTTTAACTATTAAAAAAATATAGATGAAACTAAGAGCGGGAACACCAATTTTTTTATTTTTTTATTTTTTAATTATATGATATGTAACTTAAATATAAAGATTAATTTATGTTTGACGATTAATTTTTATTTATTATGAATTATTTTCCTTTTTTACTTAATTATATCCAAACTTAAGTCTTAATATTCCATTAAATCAGCCGTTTTCCATTTTAACGTTTTTTTTTGTCAAAAATAACTTCACTATTAATTTTAATATATTAATATCTTAATTAAAAGAAAACCTTCCACCTTTCCTTTTCTTTGTTTATTTAAGTAACGAGTGATACTAAATTTTTTCTTCTATTCCAAAACAAATTACAAGGGTTGAAACTTATAATTATGTGTGAGTTTCTTTTTTATTTTATACATAATTTCTTAGCTTATTTTTTTAAAGCTTTGTTTATTTAACTTTTTATAATGATCTTTGTCAGTTAATCAATCCAAGCAATGATTGGATAGGAGATTCAACAGGAAGTATTACAGAAATTAACAAATTAACCACTCCAGTTCTTGTTCTTGTAAGTGCAAATGTCTCTATTTTTTAATTTACTTTAATATGTACGTGAAATATTCATAAGTATATGTAAGAAAAATTATAACCAATTATGAAAAATTTAAATTTTAAGTAAAACTAAATCAAAGTTAGCTTATATATTAGTATATATTTAGATGCTAAATAAAAAATAATTTAAGTTGGGTAAGAGTCGAACCTAGAATGTGTAGCATATTAGGCATTGTTTGTATCCACTAAACCAATTATTTATTTTGTTCATATATATTCGTCCGTGAATATATATATATATATATATTTACTCCCCTCTCCACCAGAAATATATATATTCGTTCGTTTTTCATCATTGGCTTCCTTGGACAATGAGGAGGAGCTTCTTTTTCCTTAGAAACAACACTTTGTTTTTCTATCTCGACTTGATAAAGGAAACATCCTCTTCTGTATTGGTTTGTGTTCATCCTTAAAATCTTTTATATCTTCTTTAACACACTTCAAAGAAACAACCAGGAAATAGATTATCTTTTATTATTTTTCATGTGCAAAATCTAAATCAGTGAATTACCTCGTTATATTCTTCCTCAGTCAAATCATCTAACATTTCTTCTGCTTTGACATACTGCATATATATAACAAAACATGATTTTTTTACGAACAATTGAACTCAGTAATAAAAAGATCGAGGTACTTCCTTTGCAATGATCATTAAATCTTCGACAGTCAAATCATCATCATCATCTCCATCAATTATCCTTGGAGAACCTTGAATTTCTTTTCCTTTAACTCCCTTTTTTTTCTTACCCCGACCAATGGTTTAATGATTAATTCTAGGCATACCTCCTGCAATTAATCTTTGATTAAAACTCACTCCTAATCTCTTTATATTGAGTTGTTCAGTAATAAACTAATATAAAGATGCATTACACCAAAAATCAAGTTGCAGATTACCCCCAATTACTACAACTAATATTTCTTTTAGACTACATGATTATTACATTATATAAATAGACCACCAAAGAATTCACGAATCACACAAACTTAATTCTAAAGAAGAAGTCATAACTTTGCTGATTTTAATCTTAATAATCATACAAGAAAGTAATACGATACAATAATTCGTTCTAACCTTAATAATAAAAGAAACAGTAATATCCCAAATGCTCAATCAATCTAATTTTAATAATCAAATACAGTAATAAAAACCAATCTTTTACTTTAACCTTAATAATTCAGGAATAACCTGATTGCTCACTCAAATCTTAATAATTAAACAAAACAGAAGAGTTTTAAAAGAGAAGGAATAATCTAACCTGCAGTAATAACCCAATTACTCACTCTATCCTTAATAATTAAATTAAAGAAGGCAGTAGGAAAAGTTGATTTGTTTGCAAATTTGGGTTCTTCGATGGTTCTTCGATGGTTCTTCGATGTTTGCAAAGTTGATTCCTCTACGGCGGTGTTATCTGTGCAAGAGAGCGGCTGATGGGTGGGGTGAGTGAATTACGTTTCTTTTTAGTACAGTAAATCTGAGAATAGAGTGGAACAAACAAGAATTGGGAATAGATTTTGGGAAAGTTAGAATATGATCACCGACAAGAAATAAAATAAAAAAGAAGATAAGGTGAACGTAAGGCTATCGATCTGTATAATTTTTTTTTTTTATCAGACAAGCCTATATATCGATCTGTATATTATTTTTTATTTTTTTTGTCAGTCAAGGCTATCGATCAGTAAAAAAAAAAAAAAAAGCTATTCGGTAATTTTTTTAATCTTAAAACTTGAATGATTTTAATTAAAAAATATTATAATAATATAATATTTCTTACAAAATAAAACATAAATAGATATTATAAAGGTAAAAAATTATATTTATATCATTAAAGATATCATGTAATACATTTATATACAATTTTATAAGAATATTTAGTAATAATATAAGAATAAATTAAAAATTATGGAAAAATATCTACTTTAAATTATTTTATTAGTCTAAATATATTTTTTTCAATTATTACAGCAAAATTATGCAGCCTGAAAAGGAAATTGATAAAAGTTGGATAGCCAAACCAAGACATAGTATTGAATATATTAATGGAGTGGATAAATTTATTGAGTTTGCATTGGAACATGGTGGTTCACGAGATGGAATGTTATTATGTCCTTGTAAGTATTGTCTTAATAATATTTTGCAGTTTCCAAACATAGTTAGAGATCATGTTGTGATTTCGGGTATGAAAAATGGGTATATTCATTGGAATTTTCATGGAGAAATTGATATGAGATTAGATGCACAAACTCATGTTGGCCGAGTGGATCAGTCGAACAAAAACTCAGATGATGAACAAGATCATATGAAGGACTTAGTATATGATGCATTTGGAATTCGTCAGAGAGTAGAGAGTGAAAAAACTAATGAAGGTGTAAGAGATGCTCATATCGATATTAATGTTGACGACAATATCGTAGTTCAAAGTCAAAATATTTCTCAAAGTGAACCAAATGCAGATCATTCAAGATTTTTAAAATTTGTTGAGGAAGGAAATCAAGAACTCTATCCGGGATCCAACTCAACAGTTTTATCATTCACGGTAAAATTGATGCATTTAAAATGCGATAACGAATGGAGTAAGAAATCTGTCGACCAACTCTTGGAATTTTGGAAAAATGTGTATCCAGACTCGAGAATACCTAAATCTTATGATGAAGCTAAGAAGATGACTAAATCACTCGGATTAAGTTATGAAAAGATACATGTATGCCCAAATAAGTGTATGTTGTTTAGAGGCGATAAATCATCTCTTGACTCGTGTAATGTGTGTGGAGAATCTCGTTGGAAAAAAGAGAACGAGGGTGGTGAAAATAGTAAAAAAAAAAAGATCCCCGTAAAAATTTTGAGGTACTTTCCACTAATTAAAAGGCTCCAGAGGTTGTACGTGTCAAAAAAAACATCTTCCTCATTGAGATGGCACGAGGAGGGGCGCACGAAGGACGGGCTTCTAAGGCATCCGGCAGATTCACAATCGTGGAAGGATTTTGATAATAAATATCCTGATTTTGCTTCGGATTCTCGAAATATTCGACTTGGATTAGCGAGTGATGGTTTTAATCCCTTTGCGGACTCCAATAATCCATATAGTATATGGCCTGTCATTTTGATTCCGTACAATTTACCGCCATGGCTGTGCATGAAGCAGACGTCATTTATTTTGTCAATGCTCATCCCAGGAAAAGACTCACCAGGTGATAAAATTGATATTTTTCTTCAGCCACTCATCGATGAATTGTTACAGTTGTGGGATGGGGTGGAAACATACGATGCGACTAGTAATGAAATGTTTTTGATGCGAGCTGCATTGATATGGACTTTAAATGATTTTCCAGCATATGCCTATCTATCAGGATGGAGCACTAAAGGTACATATGCATGTCCATGTTGCGCTGACCAGACGGAATCAAAGTGGTTAAAGCATGGAGGGAAATTTTGTTATCTAGGGCACCGTCGTTGGTTAGGTGACTCGCATAAGTTTCGGACACAACCACAATTTTTTGATGGCACAGAAGAATGGAGAAATGCACCAACTACACTATCTGGGTCAGATGCGCTTAGGCAATTAGAAAGAGTTAATTTCATGGATGAGCACACAAGTAGTACAAGTAATGAGGCGACCACCTCTAGGAGAAAAAGACCTAGAATTACAAGGACTGACTCACATGATTTGGACGAGGAATATGAGGATGATGTGGGTTCCAGTGATTCTATCTTATGGAAGAAAAAAAGTGTTTTCTTTAAGTTGCCTTATTGGGAGTTCAATACATTGCGTCATAATCTAGATGTCATGCATATTGAGAAAAATGTTTGTGATAATGTAATTGCAACATTTTTGAATATCAAGGGAAAAAGTAAAGATAATTCAAAATCTCGCCAAGACTTGGTGGAAATGGGTATAAGACGACAACTTCACCCAGTGGAGCAACCTAATGGTAAAGTTTTTTTTCCTCCGGCATGTTACTCAATGACTAGAACAGAGAAAGATATGTTTCTCAAGGTGTTACACCATGTACGAATGCCTGATAGTTATGCATCAAATATATCAAGGGGTATTAATGTTAAGGATAGGAAGTTACAGTCCCTTAAGACTCATGATTATCACATTTTGATGCAAGATTTACTTCCGGTTGCGTTGAGGACGTCTATGACCAAACAAGTAACAAAACTCATAATCGAATTAAGTAGCATTTTCAAGGCGATATGCTCAAAGACAATCAACGTTGAAGACATGGATACGGTGAAGTCTCGATCTATATTATTATTATGTCACATGGAAAGATGTTTTCCTCCTTCATTTTTTACAATTATGGTTCATTTGATCATCCATCTTGCGGACGAGGTAAAACTTGGAGGCCCTGTTCAATTTAGGTGGATGTACCCAATTGAAAGGTATATTGTATTTTACTAAATAATTATAATTTAATCAGATAAAAATATATACTAATTGTTAAAAACTTCTAGGTGTTGGAGAGTGTTCAAAAAATATATGGGAAATAAAGCTCATCCTGAAGGGTCAATCGCTGAGACATATATTACACAAGAGGCCCTCACGTTTTGTTCTAGATATTTGGATGGAATGGAAACCGTTTTTAATCGACCACGTCGTAATTACGATGTTAATCCAAAAGAAGGAGATATATATTTGTTTCCTAGTGGTGGCAGAGGCATGGGAGCGCCTATTTATAAAATACTGGACAGGATTTCGTTGGGTCAAGGACATCGATATGTTTTGTCGCATGTTGAAGAAGTACAACCGTTTGTTGAGTGAGTCTTTCGTTGAAACTTATTTAATTATACACTGTAAGACTATTGTGATATATTAACATATTAATATTTTACATTCTTCTGTAGGTTGTTTAAAAGTTACAAGATTGAAAAGTATCGGCCTAGAAGATACAATTCAAGTACATTGCAAAGGCTGGTTGCAGAGGAATTTCATTCATGGTTCAAAACACATGTAACTATTATCTATTAAGTATATATTCACATGTATTATTTTTATAGGATAAAAGATTTTTTTTTTCACAAAACAGGTAGAGGAAATAGGCTACGGGAACGTCTCCGATAAAATAAGATGGCTTTCTATAGGACCATTTGCTGCTGTAACAAGTTATAAAGGTTATGTTTGCAACGGATATAGGTTTCATACAAAAGAAACAAATCATGGGAAACGAACACAAAACTTTGGGGTTGCCTTGACTTCGACAACACCAAGTGTTGCTTCAGTTCGAGATCCAAATCTTATTGAAGGAGAAGTGGAATATTTTGGGGAACTGACTGATATAATTGAATTAGAATACACTGGACAATTAAAGGTTGTGCTTTTTCGATGTAATTGGGCGGACGTGACACATGGTCGTGGAGTGAAGAAAGATGAATTCGGTTTTACATTGGTTAATTTTTCACGGCTGTCACATACAGGTCAGCGCATGACCGATGAGCCATTTGTTATATCATCTCAAGTGCAACAAGTTTTTTATGTGCAAGATCCTTTGAACACAGAATGGCAAGTTGTGATAAAAACTGTTCCTAGAGACTTGTTTGATCTTGGTGAGGACATCAGATTAGATCTTGAAGACAATGATGACGAAGAAGAAGATGATGACTATGTGTCCGCAAGAAGTGAGCCTTATGTCCGTCAAGAGTTAGAAGAGGGTGATTGGTTGCGGCACGATGTGAATGACGATTTGTTTAATGATTTTGTGCACCAGACTTTTTAAATATAGTCTAAAAATAAATTTTACAAATAATTTAATACATGGTTATTTGTTTCTCGTAAGAATTTGTGATGTCCATTTTTATAGAAAAATCGCTAGTAGTTTTATTTTTCCAAGTTCGTTTTTATCAAACAATATTTTAAGTAATATTCAAAATTATAAATTTCGGATTGTGATTAAAGTCTTAAGTATATCACAAGATTGTCAAGTTTATTCTCAAATTTATTGATATTGTTGTAACTTTTTCAAATGTTATTTTTTGAGTTAATTATGTTACCATACGATACTAATATTTGTGGTTAATTGTACTAATCTAATGTAAATTTTTGGAAAGTTTTACTTTTTTGTTTATCAACATTCCCAACGCAAATCTATAAGCGTCCTTATGTGCTAAGTATAACTGACGCTCCTATAGTTGCGTCCTTGATTAGTGCGCAAATAAAGACGCAAAACGAAAAGCGTCCCATATGAGCTATCAGTATAACCGACGCTCATGTAACGGCGTCCCTAATTAGCATGTCAACATTGACGCTTGTGTAACTACGTCCCTAATTAGTGCGTCAATGACGACGCTCCTGTAGTCGTGTCCCTAATTATTGTGTTAATATCGACTCTCTTGCAGACGCGTCCCTAATTAGTGTGTCAATACCGTCGCTTATATATATAGCGTCGTGAAAAAGTAAAACAAGGACGCTTGAATTAACAGCGTCCCTATAGAAAAATAAATGCCGACGATATATAAGATGCGTCCCCTATTAATAGCATATAGGGACGCTTCAAACACAGTGTCGCCATATATAACAATTAAGGACGCGTTTAATTTTGCGTCGTTATTTATAATTT
This sequence comes from Nemophila menziesii, assembly GCA_029959085.1. NCBI lineage: Eukaryota > Viridiplantae > Streptophyta > Magnoliopsida > Boraginales > Hydrophyllaceae > Nemophila > Nemophila menziesii. The sequence goes on along the minus strand of JARWIR010000001.1, from coordinate 123,407,850 downwards.
TTTTAGGGACGCTAACGCGACGCGTCGTTAAAAAACCGTCGCTAAATAATCATTTTCTTGTAGTGATGGAAAGATCTTTTGTGTTAAATCAAACAATTTTTTGGTTCAATCGCTTAAAAAAAATATTTTTCTAGTGGTAACAATAATAAATTTCGAACATGTAACCAAAAGAGACAATTTTAAACAATCCAATAAATGATCATCCAATATCTACAACGTATAGTATGATAACATGTCTAATAGTTTAGTTACATTAATTGATGATATAAATATGTCATTTGATATAGACAAAACATTTTATTATCCAATAAAACGGTCAAGACTTTAGAAAGATGATATATAAATAAAATTTTGGAGAATAAAACAAATATTAAAAAAATTATCCAATGGTATTGCTCTGAGCACCTACATCATCTTGTTTCTCCAAACTACACATAAACTGTTCCCTCTCCACCTAAAAATAAATATAAAGGAGACCAATAGATAAGTTAATACAGAAAGACCTATGACATTTATTATTTTTGCTTTATGTATTATAAATCTTGTTTAATTAAAGGCTAATGGTTTAAATTTCCTATTTATTTAAAAAAAATCAGAAACTGATACATAATTATAGAATATAAACAAAATAAATTAAAAATAGGCAGGACAATCATATCATATCACATATTAATAAGATTTTAAAACAAATAATAAATTCTCGTTTTGGGTAAATTTGACTATTTTTGTGGCGTCATTCTTTAATTTAAAAATAAAAACATTAAAAAAGTAAATGTACCTCGATATTTTCATTCTCCTGAATTCTCAATAGTGGGATTCTATGTTCCTTGACGATTCCATTCACGATGGATCCTTAATTGACGAGTATCAAAATTCATTTGTTCCTTACTACTTGTAAAGAATACAGAATACCTCTCGTTCTCCAACTCCGCGGTGATAATACCTTCCCACCACCCATCCTTAGTCCTGCAATTTTATTAAGAGGTGTTACATAAGAATTACAATATATTTGACTGGTTAATTTTTTTATCTTGTTAACTCTACTAATTGAGAAAATAAAAAATGCGACAATAAATTAACATGGATAAGACAAAAGTTTACTCGGTGGCCTACATATAATTTATATGATGTATATGTTTTATAACTTATAAATTTACACATGCATTTTCAAAATTATACAATAATAAACAAACATATGTTCTTTTATAATTCTAAGAATATAAAACACATATAATCATTTTGGTCAACTTTTATTTGTTTCTTCTATCAAACGTTTCAATCAAATTATAATTTAGTCTACTGAAATATATTTCAACAATCCAACTTACTACGAATTTTTTTTAGTTATTACAAGTAAACCTATAACTGAAAGATAATTTACTAACCCATATTTTATTATAACAAAAGTCATTCAAGTACAAATTCATTTGATCAATTTTTTTCATAATTTTTTTGTTTACTTACATAATTAAAATTCATCACAATTAAAATTGCATATATAATAATTATTACCTTTTAAACATTATATTTTGCATAGATAGAGAGAGATTGTACCAGATTAAATGAGGGAGAATTGTTTAAAGATGGAGAGGATGAAGAAACAAAGGAGGAGAAAAATTACGGCCGTAGACTTTAGTTTAGGGTTTATGTTAAGAATATATACTAGTTTATGGATCTCGTGTAATGCAACAGAACATATTTCAAGTGAAAAAATAGAAAAAAAATCAAATTATAATTTTTTAATAATGTATGGAAAAGGATTATAAAAGTATCTCTAATGGAATATTATTTGAAAGAGAAAACTACAATATAAAAGATGATTTTGCTGAGAAAAAAAAATTAACATTGTTTTGCTAAATAAGGGTGAATCTCGAAAAATATTTGTACAAAAGAACACTGCAACATATTATAATTTTTTAAAATATTAAAATATAATACCTAAATCATAATTATTTTCCTAAAACCATCATATTTAGAGTTTTTGAGAAGCTTATTATAAAACTTCTACTTTCAATTATTATAAGGCATTTAAAAAGATGTAAGTCAATATTATATATCATTTACATGGATATAATTCAATATTAGAAATTTAAATAAATAGAACGATCAAATTAGGCCAAGAATTTTGATAAAAAATACAAAAATCTTATCTATATTTTCATAAAAAAATATATGTTATTTTGCATAATATAGAAACATATAGTACAAAACATCAAAAAATATATGTTATTTTGCATAATATTGGGACATGTAGAACAATTACTTGAAAAACATATAAGTTATTTTCCATTATATAGAAACATGTAGCACAATTACTTAGCAAATTATATAGACACAACATTGCATAATATAGGGACTTTTAAAACAAACACAGAAAAAACATGGAACTTAACATCTTGGGCCATAAATAAAAATTCATGTCTCTGCCCCTAATCTTAAACATAGAATAATTCAATAAGATATTTAAACAATAAGGATTTCGTGGATCTTGATGCAATTATTGTAAAAGAGTATATAAGATAATTTTCCAAATATGTGGACCAGTAGTGAAACTAAGTAAACAATGGATACTCTTATGAAGTATTAAAGTGTGGACTATTTAACTATTTTGACGTCCATCATTTTGTTTTTTTGCTTTAACAACACTGCCAAATATCACTATACCACTTAAATTTATTGATTACTCAAAGCTATAGTTTTGTATTCTTTCTAGTTAGGGGGTAAATATATATTTCAAACAAAAACTACGCATATATTAAAAAATTTCCAAGGTTAAAACAATTTTATCTCCTCAACCCACATAAGTTTTTCCCCTAATGTGCATACGTGTATCTAGTGATATTTTAATGCAAACTCAACTTAATTCCTATTTACATTTATAAATTTTATAATTGAAACAAGCAAACAATTTATTATATATGTTATTTATCGAGGGTTAATAAGTGTAATACACAATTATGTTTTTAATTGCGTGTTTATGTTTTTATCATTTGTAGAGGAAGTTATTGATATTCATATATACTATAGTGAAATTTAAAATATGTAAGACTTTAAATGTGTCTTACCATTCTTATTGTATGGAGGTGATGTTGAAATGTCATGAACAACAATCTTGATCTTGATAGAATCATGATTTTTAATACAATACATAAATCTGTAATTAAATATATTTAAAATATTAGTACTTATCTCTTTCTTATATATAACATATAATTCATCCAAACTAATCTAATAATACGTGCGGTTTTAAAAAGATGTTTTAAGAGATCTACAACTAATTTAGTAGATCACAAAATTATGAAAATAATACCCATATATGTTTATGTTTTTATTTATACTAAAATACTGATAAATAAAAAATTCACACATGTGTGATTGCCTTTTAGTTTTTCAAATTAATCCATTATGTCTCATAATGTCAAATTAGTCTTGCTACCTAAAACATCACACATCATCATATGATAATTATACATCACATTTTCAAGTAGTATTAAAAGTCATATGGTATTTTTTACACATATTTTGTGAATTTTATGGTCTCTAAGAAAATTATATTAAAAGAGTAATTTAAAAATTTGAAAAAATAATGGGAGAAAGTAGTAAAGTTTAAATTTTAAATAAATTAAGATAAATATTATATTGTACAATTATAATATCTTTTATCAATACCAAAAAATTAGGTATCAGTTATAGTGGTGATGGTTGAATATGATAGGTATCCATGAACTCCATATAATTAACAACTTCAATTTTAGTCATAAGAGTCTTAGAACATGATAACTGAAATCTTAAAAAAAAAATCTATTAAAGACTCAAAATCAGAATATGGTAAAAAAAAAATTAACAACATCAATGCTTATATGAAGACTCAATAGTTTTGAAAATACAGATCCAGTCACTATTTTTCTTATCAAATCAGTAGATAAAAAAAGTTTCAAATCTGACAAAGCCAACAAAAGATAATTTCTAACTTTAAAGAAAAAGAAACATCAAATAATATTCATCAAAAATTGACAAAAAATATATTATCACTTTGGAAAACAAATATAAATGACAACAAATTTAAGTACCTTTGATGTTTTACATAATGAAATCAATGTAACATTTTTAGTGTTGAAAATTTACAATCAATCTTTCAATTATATACATGCACACAAGACGAATACATCAATTTCAAATTCATAATCAAAGTAACAATATATCTAGAATCCATTTATCAAGTAAGAAGAAAATGTCAAATAAAAACATACATATAATTCTTTTAAAGAGATATAAATCAAATCTGATGATGAGTTGAGAGAATCTTCAAAATTTGATTTATATCGTCGATCTATGATTTGAGGATATGGGTTGCTGATCATCGATTAATGTTTAAACGTTGTTACCAGAGTACCTGGTTGGTTACGTGTCTATAATGGAGAGAGAGGCAATGCGTTGGTTAAGAATGAGATGGAGACACTATGTCGGCTGAGAGGAAGAGATGTACGTGAATGGTGTAGATTGTGATTATTAAGTGGGATTAGGGTTTTATTTAGTTTATATAATTTTAATTTAATAATTAGTTCATTATATTATTTATTTTATCATTTTTAGTCCCTTTTAATTTATATCTTATAAGTTTATCCCTTTAATAATTTTAATGAAATATGCTACCTTAATAATTTTAAAATTATTATGATTATATTGTGAAATTAATCTCTCTAGCTTTTTTCATTATATGGATAACCCAATCGTGATGAAAAAATATGGTGATATGTTGTGATGATAGCTATGGGATTAGAATCCACGTTGTTTGGGATAAGAGTGCAAATCCATCTCCTTAGAGCACTAGACCAAAGTGTGATGTTGTACACTTTAACATATTCATTGTATAAATATGTTAATTAATTTGTTGTTCATAATAAAACTATGATTTTCAACTAGGGCTGCAAATGAACCAAGCCGCTCGCGAGCAGCTCGTGCTCGGCTCGGAGAAAAGCTCGTTCGAGATCGGCTCGAATATAAACAAGCTCAAGCTCAAGCTTCATTTTAAGCTCGATAAATAAACGAGCCTGCTCGAGCTCGGCTCGTGAGCTCGTTTATAATTATAAAAATAATAAATTAATATATTATCTACGTATTAATATATTATTAAACCTTCAATATCAAATTGAATATTTTTAATATCGTTAGACATTTATTTTTTCATTAATGTTATGTTTCATATTTTCATACCACACACTCTATCATATACCAACCGTTCATGAAAGTCCTATTTCAACCATAAAAAACTAATTGTTCATGATAAACTCGTGCTCGACTCTAAAAAAAGTCTGTTCAATAAGTTAAACAAACAAGTTCTAACATTTCTGATTTAGATCACTGGAAGCTCGAGCTCGACTCGTTAAAAATTGAGCTCGGCTCGGCTCGAGAAATTAAACAAAAAAGCCTGTACATCTAGTATTCGGCTCGGCTTGGCTCTTTTACAGCCCTATTATCAACCTATAAAAGTGGGGCTCGAAAATCACATTATGCGTGTGGTATTATCCTTCCTTGATTGCCCATCAAGGCCTTTATAGAATATCTTCATCTGTTATGGTTCTGTAAGGCTGTGATTGGGAACTCGTCTTAAGCATATTTGAAATCTGGACCAACTCCTACCCAAAGTCTCATCTTGTTCTTGCTCAAAGGAAGTTAGAGCGATTTGTGCATTCAATCTCATGTTTGTTGGGTAGTACCTATCGAAAAACGCAGTTTGCAACGCATTCCAAGTAGTAATCGATCCAGGCTCTTGTGAATCGTGCCATTCACTAGCTTCATCTATCACAAAATATCTAAAATTCGCAAAGTACATTTGATCTCTAGTTACTCCATGTGTTATATAGGAGTCGCATATTTGCATAAACTTCTGTACTGAATGAATTGGATCTTCTCTAGGTGCTCCTCGGAAATTCCCATAATTCTGAAATTGAGATAACATACCGGGATCAGGTCTGTATCTCGCGATATTAATATTTGATGGACCAATTCCAAGAGCAGGAGCGTGATATGGGGCTTCTTCAGGACTATTTATAAAACATGGATCATTATTTTGAGGAATAGGTGGTTGAACTTTTTGAAGCGGAGGGTGAAGATTATTTTCTTCAGCCATTTCTGCTTCTCTTACTAATCTCTCTCTTTCTTCCTTTTCTTCTTTCTTTCTTTTGTTCGCAAGTCTTACTAATATCTCGGGGTTATCGAGAATTTTGGGTTCCTCGAGCATACACCAAAACCTGTAAACCTAAGAAAAGAAGAACAAACAAAACGTAAAACTTAAAATAAAAATGCAATTAAACACTAAAGGATAAACATGGGGTCACACGCTACCGTCCCTGGCAGCGGCGCCAAAAACTTGGTGGGTCCTTGTGTGTTATAAAATAAAATGCGTAAGTTGAGGACTCACAAACCGCAAGTGTACGGTTGTCCAAGTAATAAACTGATAAATCAGATTCGTTCGCAGGGACAAAATAGGTACAACTCAGATGTGAATCAGATAGTGATTTAATTACAAATACGGAAAAGTAAATGATATAATTTTTGTTTTGGTTTTCTAAAACTAATGTGCAAGTAAATTAAATGCTAAATTAATTAAGCTGAAATGAAAATAATGCAAATAAAGATGCTAGACGCAAGGGAATAAATAGTACTTGAGTCACGCTAGGGTTTCACCACAAGCCTTCTTAATTAATGCTTTTTTTAAGGGATGGATTGCTACATTGTGCTAGTCGGAATTCTAAAGTCTCCTTACCCCCGTCAGGGTGGACTAAGGAGCTCTCCTACGGTATTCTAAACTACGTCAGGATGATTAATACTACTTTCAGATGGTTCAATTTCATACCGCATTGGCTATTGTTTAGTCAAGCCTATTAAGATCATTAGCGAATACCAACGACAATTATCTAGTTCTGTATCTAAACCCCTCGTCAAGGTGATCAATACACCACTATATTGAATAGCCTAGATACTAAAAATTACCCTTAGTTCATGAATCTAAAGATAATAATTAAATCACAAAAATAAAATCCAACACAAGTAGCAAATTCAGTTTAAATACTTAAATCCCAATTCGAAAAAACATAAATTAAGCTAGTTCTGGTTCAACCCAACATGCGATTCTCAAGTACAAAGGGAAATTAGCTCATAATTGAAATAAAAACTAAATTAAATAAATTAAAAAAACTCATTGTCAATTACATAAATAAAAGATAGAAACTAATTAAAGGGTTGGATTGACTGTTGATGGAAGAATTGCTTCTCCAGCTTCAGTTTCTTCTCTCCTCTTGCTTCTAACTTTTCTCTCTGACGTTCTGACTTGTGTGAATTGAGTTGTGTGGAAAATAAGAGTCAAAAGGTCTGTTTATAATGCTAAAATCAGACTTGGTCTTAACTTAAGTGAATTAGTGAAATATTAAATGGCCCAAGTCTAATCTTCTAATCAAAATCCTAGACGGGTGTGCAGCCTCCACTAAAACGGTTGTAACTTTCTCAAATCAACTCCGAATTGACCTATTAAAGTAGCTAAATCTTCGTAACTCAATAAGGGAACAAATATTGTTTTACGACTCAAGGCTGAATCCACTTCTAAGTAGCCAAAAATCAGCAATCAACATCCGCCTTCCAGATTTGCAGCTTCCTAGTGAACTCTTCGGAATATAATTTCCCGCCTTTGACTTTTTTACACGATCTATGACTTTAATTATCGATTCCTATCCTTATATAGCATCTAAGAAACTACAAAATTTTCACTAAAAACAACCCATTTAACGTGCAAAAGCTTAATAAATGAAAAATACTAAAATCCTAGGAGGGAAAATGAAATATAACGAATTAACACTAAAAGTCTATCAAATTAGTCAAATAATCACCCAATGATGTCTCCTAAGGGCATATAATTAGAACAAAAAGGGAGACATCATATGAAAATGTTATAGTACTATCTTATGGTCCCTGAGCTTTTAGAATCTTCACTTGGAGCATCGCATTGTCGAAATTAACTTTGATAATGTGAAATTGTGTGTGAAATAAACATCTTTGACGTTATGGTAAGTATTCTATAATTTTGTATATTAAAAAGGATAAACTAAAAAATAAATTAATATAAAGACTTATAGTGCAATTAAGTCAAAAAAAAATGTAAAGATTTTATAGTGTAATTGACTAAAAATATTAATATAGAAACTTATAGAGCAATTAGCTCACAAAAAGAAATTAGTACAACTCCTTATACATTCCAATTAATGGTAAAAAAAAAATTAAAGACCTATAATGAAATTTAACATAATAAAAGGAACTACCCCCAACAAAATTATCTCCACCCTTGTGTGGGATTCATGAAACTGTAACAAACATGAACCACAGGTCTATAGAGCAATTAACTCAAATAATTAACAGTTAGGGTGAGTTGAGGTAGCTCAACTTATCAGAGCCTTAATATCTTTTCAACTCTTAAAGAGGGTAAAGCAAGAGGTACGAGTTCGAATCCCCTCCCTAAACATGGATAACTTAGTTCTGGTTAAGTAGAAATATGCATGGGAAAACGTGTATATTTTTCATAGGATTAGTCGTGGTGCGCAAAAATTGGCCCTGACACCCATGTATCAAAAAAAAATTAACTTAAATAATAAGAGTACGGATGGATATTACCCTTTTTATACAAGAGTAATGATATATACCACCCAAAAATCATACCACCCAAATGTCACCCAATGACGTGGCATGAATTGGTTGGCTAAAAATCATTAATTATATCAAGAAGTGTATATACATCGTTTACCCCCTGAACTTTACACGTTGTGACAGATTGCCCCCCAAAGAAATTTTTGCGATTGGATGGTCCTTAATCTATGTTTTTGTGACTCGATGCCCATTGTTAACGGAAACCGTTAGTTTTCGCCTTTAGTTGGTCATGTGCGCAAATTGTCGTGACATTTTACTCCATGTACTAAGTTTTTTGTGATATTTTACCCCTGTACTAAGTTTTCTTGATATTTTACCCTAGGCACCGAGTCACGAAAAACTTAGTACAAGGGGTAAAATGTCACGAAAACTTAGTACATGGGGTAAAATGTCACGACAATTTGCGCATGTGACCAACTAAGGACGAAAACTAACGGTTTCCGTTAACAGGGGGCATCGAGTCACGAAAACATAGTTTAAGGACCATCTAGTCGCATTTTTTTTCTTTGGGGGACAATTTTTTTAAGATGTGTATAGTTCAGGGGGTAAATGAGGTATTTACTCTATCAAGAAAATAGATTGATTAACGATTTTTAACCAACCAATTCATGCCACGTCATTAAATGGTATTTGGATGGTATGATTTTGGGTGATATATATCATTACTCTTTATACAATCCTTTTATTATATCTTATGTGGCATTCACCTTAACCAATAAAATGTAAATACTAATATCTCAATTAACAATTCTGTGTTTTTCTTTTATTCATTGGCCTATTTGAATGTCACATAAGATATGATGAATGAATGATATCTATCATTACTCAAAAGATAATATAGAGGTTTTAGTGCAATTTTGAATAATATAAGGACCTATTGTGCCATTAACTAAAAAACATAGGATGTTGCCCCGAACTCTCTTCTCGTCGCTCCACCCGTGTGTGTGGGATTCATGTAACTCAAACAAACTATTGTCCATGGACTAAAAAAACAAGAAATATAGTACAATTAACTTAAAAATATATTTAGGGACCCATAATACAATTCTGTATAATACAAGGATCCATGATGCAATTAACTCCCAAAAAAGAAACGCCCCGGTGTAACTATAACAAACGTGTCACAGATTGTGTGCACATATGATTGGAACATGGATGTTTTTGTATATATACATTTTCTCAATTGCAGCCTACTTTTTAGAGGATATATATCATAAGCTAAACTAGAAAACATAAAAATGAAAGGGTAAAATAGCTTCAAAGGGCTCTCGTCTTTTGCGCTTTTTCCTAGAATGTAGCCCGGTCTTTCAATATGTGCATCCCAGACCCTATCTTCAATTTTGTTTCCGAGTGATCTGTTAATTTATTGGAAGGTATGAAAGATATGGCATGAGATGTACATTTCTAAAGATGAGGCCATGTTCAGAAAAACACGTGCTATATGAGGTCTTTCTGGGAAAAATTTCTCAAGAGAAAAATGAAAAGATTAAAGGATATATTCATGATTGAAACTTTCGTTGCGCTCTTAGTCAATAAGACCCGAGAAGTTCCTATTTGGGTCACGTTTTTCCGAGGAGGTCTTAAAATTTTAGCCAGAATATTTGGCCTGCAATTTACAGATGAAAGGAATAAGATGCTATAGATGGAAAGAAGTAACTCGAAGCAAATGAATGTGGGCCCGAAATGTTTGGATTATCTGAAAGGCTGGAATGCAAAGAAGAAGAACCCGGGAGACCGGGATGGCGATTTGCGCCCACGGGTGAGTTTTTCGCTTCCAAACAGGCTAGTGAGCAGAAGTCACTGCAATTGTGACCCAAAATTACAGTCATATCTTAAGAATTAGACCGCTTTCAAGATACTCCAAAAAACAATTGGTAATGCTTGATGATTCCTGTATGTTTCAAAAAGAAGCTTTTAAAGTGTCATAAGATAAGGATTGTAGTCCTTATCATGCGGTAATCGACCAAACTCGAAAGGCTTCTTTGACTCCTAACTTACCTTGAGACTGGTTTAGTAAGGAAAGCCCATGCTTCTAAAACACGAGAAAAGATCACAGTGGCAAGACCTAAGAGTAACGAGTTTTCCTTTGGATAGGAGACTTAATATGCAACAATAATGGTCATCTAGTAAGTATTCGATGAAATATTTTCTAGAGTTCTAGGTCTGATCTTACACTTTTAGCTATTGAGGTTTTTACACAGAATTATCCATCAGCCTCATTCTGGTTATATAAAGATCTTAGGCATCAGATTAACAAACAGATTCAGACAAGCCTTTTCAGCACCTGTGGAAAAGGTCAAGAGACAACACCAAATAGATTTAGAATTCAAATGCGGAAACCATTTCTATTGAGGAAAGAGGAAAAATAATGGATTTATTCACTCACTACCTCGTATTATTTATCCCCTACGCTTTCGGGCCTATGGGGACAGAGCTATGCCTCTGTTTCCTCACTACTCATAGGGAAGAAGCTCAGTGTAACTACGTATACTTCCTACCCTAGGTAAACTTTAAGCTTCAGTAACAACTATGAGATTCATTCTTCTTTCCCTGGTTTGGTTTGGAAGCAAGGGTGGTAACTGCAACTACTTTTTATGCTAGGTATCGTGGGAACAAAAACAACATACAACACTAAAAAAAGAGGACGAAATGACAAAGAGATAGTGAACACTTAGTGTTACACCTGACATTAGATAAATTGGGATTTGAAAACCGCAGGGAAGCATTCTCATACAAGAAGTAGTTAAACTGTCAAGGGCTACTTACCATTGTTATAACAAAAAAGGTAGAATGATCACAGAGAAGTGGGGAAGCTTCTTCTTTCCCAAGTTAATAAACATCTTAACTAGATGTGTCAACAACAACTTAGGAATTAATAATATGATGGTACGATTTGCTTCTTAAAACCATGTTTAAGGGATCAAGGGCCTTCATTTCACACATTAATAGTTCTTAAATCATTAGTTTAAATCGTAGCTTTAACAACAACTAAGACAGTAAGGACAAAGGGTTACACTCTATTCTGCATAACTTAGTCGCTCTTCATAACTTCCTACTTCAGCAGTTATAGTGAATATTGACCACTTAAAGAGTATTGATAAAAGGAAAAAAATACATGCTAGATTTAAATCTTTACAATAACTTAAATTATCAATCATGATTCTATTCTATATCCAAAAAAATCCTAATTTAAATAGAATATAAGAAACTGATAACTATTATTATAAAATGTATATTTAAATCCATGAAACATTTTTCAGTTTTGACATCCCATACATGTCTCAATTTGTTTATTAAAAAAATTATAATGTTGAATAGATTTAAAATATCTATAATTTGTAGAGTAGCAGAAGACAGAGATATGTGGAAGGGTGATGACTTGGCGATCATAGGCTTCCCGTATGGAATCAATAAACCTCAATATTCTATATTCGTTCACAGTAGACGAGATTGGTAGCAATTTGGATTGCACTGGTGTTGTCAGCGTGTAATGGAGTTGGTTGAATTTATGGGATTACAAACTCCGTAAGAAGATCGCATACCCAAATAATCTCTTAACATATGATAGACATTGCCCGATATTCTGATAACTTGGAAACGATATATTGTTTTGATGTCTCCTCATTTGTGATAATTAAATCTATTTATGAGACATCATTTTAGGCGTATTTATTAGTTTATAGGTCGATTTTAGCTTGAATTAGTACACGTTCCTATTTTGGGTCTTGAATTAATTAATTATTATTTTTAGAGCATATTGGGTTTAATTATTTATTTAGTGTGAAACTTTAGAGATATATGGTAATTAGTTAGAGTCCAAGTTGGTTCAAAGAGCTAAAGGAAAGAAGATAAACATGGAAATTGAAGATAAGGAAGTAAAAGCTAAAAACATGGAAAATGAAAAGCTGCCTTAATTCTGAATTTCTGCACCTACGACCACAAATCAGATTATATCTTAAAAACGGTGAGGAATTTGGCAAGACGGTCAAGAGCAAAGTTGAAGATCTTTCCGAGACGATGAATTTGGTATACTCATACGCGTCAAACGAGTAAATATTGAAGCTATTAGGACCAAAAGAAAAACGGGGCTGATTGCATGTCTTTGGGTTACGAATTTGAGTTGGGCTTGGAGCCCATATTTACCTTTTCCTTCAAGAAAACGAATTAGGTCTTCCTATACACTATAAATACAGCCTCTTAACATTAGAAAATCATCCTTGACTAAACTTTAAGGTCAGGAAGAAGCTATAACACAAGAAGAGAAGTTTGGAAGGAGCTGTGCATCAATTATGTCTCGTTCATCCTTTAATTATGTAATTCTTTTCTTTTCTCTTCTTAGTATGAACTAAATTCTATTAGCTTGAGTTTTAGCATATATTTATGAACCCTAATTTTGATTGAAATCTATCTAATTTGGGAATTTTATGTTTTAAATTGAATTATTGTTTTTATTCTCTGTTTATGTGTTTGGATTTATATTCTGTGTTCTTATGGACTGCAGTCATATAGAATTACCATCTAGTAGTTAAGTCACCATTGATAACGGTGTTTAATTACAAGTTTAGCACATAACGTCTAGAATAAGGTTTAGATCTGACAAATCAACCTAACTAGATAATCACCATGGTTTACTGTATTGCTATTTTACCAATTGCAGGAACAGTTTGCTTAGGACTCCTTATTGACACAGGTAAACCCTATTTAAAACTACCTAGTGCAATTGGAACCGATTATTGAAATACTACATAATTCACCCTTACATGTTTAGAACGACAAAACTAGTGGGGATTACATGCTATTTACTCAAGCTAAACTTTCATACTATCTTCTTTTCTTTTCTTTTATTTACTTATCTATCTTTAAATTTATTAGTTTAGTTTTATTATATAAAAACCAAATAAATATCTATCTATCTCTTCTTTACTCTTGCGTATTATTATCCTAACTCTCATATTTGCACTTGAATATTTGCATAAGTTCTTCTTAACCTTCGTAGTCCCTGAGGAACGAATTCTACTTATTCATTAAAACTTGCATACGATCTGTATACTTGCAGAACCGTGCTCAGCTTAGGGTGTTTATTTGCACTTATTTATATCATCTTTTTATCACACCTTAGGCGACACCAAGTTTTTGGCGCCGCTGCCGGGGACTACATCGTTAGTCCTTGTGCAATTATCTAGTGCTTTTATTTTAGTTAGTTCTATTTTACGCTTTTCTTTTTAGTTTTCGTTTTACAGGTTTTTTTCAGGCAAGAGCAGATTTTTTTTAGGAAAGGGAAGTTTCGTATTATTAGATCCTACAGAATCTAATTATGGAGTACGTTCTTGAAACAAAGAGAAGTTGGCCGATTAAATCAGAACAACAAAAAGAGACTTTAGAATCTCTAAAGCTCAAAGAGTTAAACCAACAACTTGAGGAATTACGAGAACAAGCGCGAAAACTAGCTCAGAGAAATCTAGTACATACTTCACCTTCATGTCCTAGTTGTGGAGCAAGAGATCACTCGTGGGAATATTGCATGAATAATACAGCTTCAATTTCCTTCATACCTTATCAAAGAAACCACTATTATGATGGTTATTATAAATCTTAAGGAAATTACGCTGATTATCAGCCCCCACAAAATTACAATTGGGTCGCAAATCAACATACATATTATCAACCGCGACCACAATCTTATTATCCTCCTGGTGGTCCTTTGTGTGTTCTAAAATAATGCAATAAGTAAGTGAACCACAACCGCAAGTGTACGGTTGTCCCAAGTAATAATAGTGATAAAAGATTCGTTCGCAGGGACGGTTTGGTTAACTACAATGCTTATCGATTAATGAATGATTGCACTTATGAAAGCAAATAAAAGATATAATGATTGATTGGTTGGTTTGTATTAATCCTAAATATGAAATACTAAAGTAAAAATGCAAATAAATAATAAAACGCAAGTAAATGAAGGTAAGACGCAAATATGAGAAGGCAGTACTTGAGAAACGTAATGGATCCTCCTAATTCTATTTCATAACATATGTTGTTTAAGGGTAAAATTGGTCAATTGACATTGGTCGGGATTCAATAATCCTTGTACCCCCGTCAGGGTGGACTACAAGGCTATTCTAGAGTGTCACTAGTCCCGTCAGGGTAAATATGATTCACTTTCGAATGATTAAGCTAAATTACCTCATTGGCCATAAAATTAACTACGCTTGTCAAAGTCAAATAGTTTCTATTTTATATTCAGTAATTAATTCTGCACCTAAACCCCCCGTCAAGATGATCCACACGCCACTATGTGGAATATCTTAGATACTAAAACCTGTTATTAGTTCATGACTCTAAGAACAGTAAATAATCACAAATTACAGAAAAATGTAAAATATCCAATTCAATTTAATTACTTAATACCCAAATTCAAACATATGAAATTCAACAGAATAGGGATTCACCCGTTATGCATTTTCTCAAGTACTAAAAGGAATTAGCTCATGCTAATTGAAAATAAAACTAAATTAAAAGAAATAAGACTCATAGTGTTTTACAGAAATAAAAATAAGAAAAACCTAATTTCCAGAATTAGATTCGGATGTGAATGGAGATATAGACACTTTCCAGCTCTTCAGCTTTCTTCTGCTTCCTTCGTTGACTTCTCGCTGATGCTTTTTCTTCTGAATAATTAGTTGTATTGACACTCTCTTCTAAGGATGAATTAAATTGAAGAATAAAATTAGAGGTAATAAATAACGGAGATATCTAAATTGAATTAATTAGATATCACCTAAAAACTCATCACCCAAATAATATTTATTATATGTATTCTAAATAGTTCGATCATATTGTTCTTTTCTATATCAGGATATTCAAAAAATTAAAAAAATACTATGCAGCGGTCAAACTTGATATGTTCAAAATTTAAAAACCTATTAGATAGGATTTACTTGTAAAATTTCTTCAAAAATTAGGCTTTCACAAGAAGGTGATAAAACTCATCATGAATTGTGTCACAACCATATAAAATCAAGTTGTGGTCAATGGAGAACTTGTGGTGAATCTCTTTACCCCCCCACACACACCTACCACCCACGCCACCCTACAAATAGAATTTTCTAGGGTGACCTTGTATCCCCCCTTTGTCGTCTCTTGTGGTGTGATATAAAAATCAATACCTGAAGGAGTATTGTTCTCCATAGGGACTATGAGGTTAATTGTTTGTGTTTTATAAAGTGACTAGGTAAAACCCATGTCTGAATACACTTAAGAATAAAATTATTTCGTTACACTTTAATAAGACTTAAGGGTTTAGGTGGCATAGCAACACGATGATTTTTTTTGTCAGATCGTGGTTACGCACGTACACCTCCCTCATTCCCATTCTCGCGCCTCTGTACCTTGGACTTTTCCTCTCATATGGGAGTGAAGAGTTGTCTTTGACTGAGTTTGGAACTCTTGTTGAATCTTAGTACAACTATCGAGTTTTGGGACGATTTTCTTCGACCCAGTGCAATTTTTTTTCATGATTAAAACTGCCACATCAATAGCAAATTTGACCAAGGTTTTTGAACTCAAATATTATTCACGTTGGAGAGTGGATAGTTTTTCATAGATCGAAACCTCAAAAGATTGGAAAATTCAAATTTCAATCTATTTAAATTCTTGTGAAACTTTGATTATCAATATAAAATTTGGATGGAGGGATGATCTCATGAATTTCTCATATTACTTTGTTTAAGGATTAAAAAGTAATAAAATGATTTTTGTTTGAAGTTTGGCATAGACAAATTTCAATCTATTTTAAGAATGAATTGTGCTTGTTTGAAGGTTAAGAAAAAATTAAAGAAAATGGTTGTGTTTTGGAGAAGGAGAAGGGAAACAAGTGAGAAAACATTTCTAAAATAATCCAAAAAAAAAACATTTCTAAGATAACAAGGTAATTTTTTTATGGTCGATGCAACGTCAAGGTTTAAGAATCACATAAGACTTTTATTGGGTTTCTTGAATAAATATACCTTTTTCCCAAAAATATATTATATATTTTAGAATAGGAATTATAAAACGAGACACACGATCAGGCAACACAATAATTTTCTCGAAAACAATTTGGGTAGACTCAACAGTTGAAGGAGAAGCGATGTCGGTTTTTTAAGCTGCAAAAATAGGTCTATAGGAGACGGGAAAGAAATCCATCATATGTTCGGTTAACCTTGATATTATTCAAGGTATCAGGTCGCTGCCAATGGCGTGGTGAAAAATCAAGCTGTTCGTCAAGCGGATCATCCAAATAGCGGAAGAACATGGAAACATGCTATTCAAACATTTGCCACATCGAATTAACGGGACGACGGATCTTACTGCGCGTAAATCTAGAGAGAGGACCGTTTTGGAAGAGGGACATCATTTCTTGGTACTCTAGTTCTCAAGACTCGGGGTCGGTTAACTTCTGAAAGTTTATCAGTTACGGGTTATTAATGTCAAAATAAAAATAAAAATTGATGGTCCAGTAATTGCATTGGAATGTGGTGCACGTTCAAGGAATTATACATATCTATGTAATAAAATTATATGTCATAAATCATAGAGTACAAATGTCAAGAGATGGAGTTTGGTAGAGAATTGAAATACTGGTCCATAGTCTATAGTTTTTTTTTTGTTCAAATGCATAGTCTATAGTCGTACAAATATGAATTGGTGATCACGTAAATAAAATGCCAAATGAGTTATGGGTAAATGAGGTTTAAGGGCCTACTTACACTAGTGTTTAATAAAAAGGCCCAATTAGAATCCAACTAAAAAAATACCCATAAAAACCCACCCCTCCCCCTTTCTCTCTCGACACAATTGCAGAAAAACCCTCCACCTTTCTCTCTCCACCCACCACCACAGCTTCCGTTACGCACCACCGACGAGGATCAGCACCACCAACCTTCCAAACACCATTTTTTGCTGGCGGCAGGAGAGCTTCTCATGGCGCAGCACCACCACCAACCTTCAGATCTGCTCGAACGAAAATACATCTGCTGCGTCGCTAGAGATCTGACCTGCTGCTGCAACAATGGAGATCTCAAGCTGCTGCAACAATGGAGATCTACTGTTGCAGGAAACGAAACGCTGCAGCACCACCATTGTTCCCTTCTCTGTTTATGTTGCAGTCCAGATCCGCCACCTTCGTGGTGGTGCTGTGACGAAGCCACCCCTCCCCCTCTCTTTTCCCACCATTACCGCCACCTTCACCCTCCTTCTTCCCAGATCCGTTGTTCTATTTTTGCAGGGGGATGCATTTTCAGATCTGTATATTCAGGGGCTAAATACCCCCTATTTTTCATTTTCAGTGGATATATGCCCACTGTTACGTGCTGTTTTAGGGGGTAATCGTGCTGTTTTAGGGGGTAATATTGTTATTTTAGGGGGGGTAAGCATGCTGTTTTAGTGGGTAATAGACTCACGTTGGACTCACCACCACTTTGACTGACCTGTACACAGAAAAAAGAACATTGAACTCTGGACAATATGGACTTATAATGTAATAAAAAACAGTGGGCGTGTACCCCCAAAAAATTAAAATAGGGGGTATATACCTCCCAAAAAATTAAAAATAGTGGGTATGTACCCCCAAAAAATGTGACCAAAACCAGAAAAATCTCTAGTTAGGCCCTTAAAAAACATAACATCTAACTACTCCCTTAAAATTCTCATTTTTTGAATTTGAGACCTTAAAAGGTATATTCCTCACGAGTTATTCATAATAGCTGAATTTCTGCGCCTCTTGTTTGATTGGGTTGAATTTTGACCTTGGCTGATACTGGTGGGGGCAAAGGTGTGATAAAATAATGATATAAATAAAGCAAATAATAAAGGTCACACACCCTTGAGAACTACGGAAGTCACTGCAAGTATCACATATCGTTTGCAAGTTTTAATGATAAGTCAAGGTCGTTCGCAGGGATTGTATCCGTTAGATCTATTTATATTTAACAAGCGTAGATGAATTTATATGTTTAGAATAAAATATAACAATAGGAATAATTATCTAACGCGAATAAATAAATAATGAAAACACGTAAATAAATATGAATGTAAATCTAATAGATTAGGGTTACTAATATGGGTCTATTTTACTAACTTGTTATTCTAACCTGTCACAGATTAAGCATTATATATTAACCAGGATTCAAAATTCTACCTAGCCTTTTCTAGGCTTAGGAGCAACCTCTCCACTACTAGGGATTCCTAAGTAATGATTGGTGATTAAATCAAACCTTAATGGCTATCTAGTTAGGCAAGGGATCAAAACTAGACGATTATGTGGTGTTGTCAATAACTAAGAATAATCCTAAGATTGGCCAAATCTAGGGTTGAAACAATAAGTCAAAACACATAATAACAATATACGCCAAGCTTAATCAATTAAAATAACAATAGTATTTATGAATGTAGACAAAATAATAACCCAACAATTAAAAGTAAAACTTACAGAATAAAAGCTTAGAAATATGGTTGAGAATAGATCTATAGCTAATTACTCTAAATATAGAGAAGGTGAGATGTAGAAGAGGAGTTTGTCAGTCTCCAATCTTCTTCTTCTTGTCTTCCTTTACATGTCAGCTTGCTTCTTGAATGAATAGCTTGATTCTAAGGGTGAATATTAATGTAAAGGACTAAGCTATTGTTTATAATTTAAGCTAATGTTTAGAACTTAGCAAGGACATGTTTACAATGGTATAAGGGTGTATTTATAGGTGTTTAGGAAGACCTAATTCGTTTTCTTGAAGGAGAAGTAAGTAGTGGACTCTAAGCCCAACTCAAATTCGTAACCCTAAAAACATGCAATCAGTCCCGTTTTTATTTTGGTCCTAGAAGCTTCAATACTCTTCCGTTCGACGCGTATGAGTACACCAAATTCATCGTCTCGGAAAGATCTTCGACTTTGCTCTTGACCGTTTCTCCAAATTCCTCACCGTTCTTGAGATATAAGCTGATTTGTGGTCGTAGGTGCAGAAATTCAGGATTAAGGCAGGTTTTCCTTTTCCATGTTTTTAGCTTTTATTTCCTTATCTCCAATTATCATGTCTATCTCTTTCCATATCTTGTAGTCTTTGACTTGGAATCTAATTAATCTCCATAATTATCTTTAAAGCTACACACTAAATAAATAATTAAACCCAATATGCTCTAAAAATATTATTTTACTAAATCAAGACTCAAAATAGGAAAGTGCAATATTTCTCAAGAAATCGACTCAAAGACTTCCTAAATCACTAAAAATGATGTCTCATCCTAATATAAATCTATCAGAAATGAGGAGACATCAAGACCCCCAACTCAAAGTTGTATCGTCCCGATACAATAAAGATAAAAACAAAGGGAAGTCTCTAAATAGACACCTAGGTCAATTAAGCACAGAAGACAGAAGATAGAAGAATATGGAGAATAGACTCAAAGCAACTACTCAGAAAATTTCATGTAATAATATTTAAAAACTACATACCTGTACACTTCTCATATCCACAGTCAACACGGTTTGAATTCAAGATCAGATTAGTTTCGCAATGTAAGAAGGAGAGGGACTTTACTCAGTTCACCAAGGAAGCTATAGATTGTTCATCGAACCTCACTAGTATCGAAAGATCCACTTAACTACTCTCTAATGGCTCAATCACTTCTCGATTACATAGCAAAGAATCAAAAGGTCTTTAAGGTTGTAATGTAGGCTTAGGGACGGTATGATAAGTATATTTGGATAATTTAGAGTGAGCTTTTGGCTCTCTCCTCACTAGCCATCAACGAATTGCCCTAGAGCTTGAGTTACTCTCATGAAACGTTTCTCACTCAACCCAATGAATTCCTTGATGCACAATTTAGCATCCCCAATAACCCAATTAAAGCATAAGATGTTCACATAAAAATTCCACTTTGCCGGTCCGAATATATATATTCTTTTCTTTTCAAATCAATTTCTTCTATAGCTATGACTCTCTTTTTAATGTTGAGATATCACGATATTTTCGCATATATATATATATATTTCTCTTCTTTTAATGCCCTTATTGGCAATTTTAGCTCGTAGCATCTTTTTCATTCACTATTACCCCGGCAAAGGATTACAAGACAAATCTGTGAATCATCATCAATATAAATAACAGAGCACAATTAATAAGCTCAAAATCCCATCCCAATAACAATTCCCATAATGGTGGACCCACCACCCTAAACTCAAGCTCTAAAACAACTGTCTATGCATCGCGATTCGAGTGCGGGTCATATGGAAAAGTCCTATAATCTAAAGGGATATGGCTTATAACGTGGTTCAATAAAAAGCTTTAGAAAGGCTAGAAGGGGCTGAGAAGGATATAACATATTAAATAAAAAATAACATGGTGAGAAGGTATAAAAAGGCTTCAAAGGCTTCAAATATGAAAGAACCGCCTTAATCACTTTCTACACTATGTAATTTCGTTATTTTCTTACCTTTAGCACTTTCATCAAATGGTTTTGTCACTAGCTTGGATATCACGGCCTACACACTTCTCAAGGTTCCCTGAGATCGAACATACTTTCTATCGCATTGCTCACTAATCTTTTCTTTACTATCAATGTGTGTTTTCCTGCAAATACTTCAAAGCATACACAATAAAATAGCTCATAAACATACTACTTTCTATCATTAACTCACTGATCTTATGCTTTTAAGCTATTAAACACACTCTACATACATCTAAACCTTCAAAAATTTTAATTTTTACCTAAAAACAGAAAAATGGAGATGAGAGACAACGAATCCCCACACCCCCAACTCAAAAATGAGCAGTGTCCCCACGACTCGAAAAGACTCAATAATAAAATAAAAGAAAATTAAAATTTTACAGATATTGCACATAAAGAAAAGGTAAGGAAGAAAGAAAACATACTCTTCGAGGCTATTTACCTCGCCTGATCAATACCCGGAATAGGGTGCAGTGCTTTCCATGTGTGAAAACTTCTATGTATCACCAATTTCGCATTCCCTTACATCTTCTTACACTCTATCCCAATCAATCACACTCTAGAAATCTCTTGTTTATCTTCTTCCAACTTTGCTCTTTGAATAACCTCTCATGTGATAGTTGTTCATCCAGGAACATGTTTTGAACACAGCTACTAGCGTCCCAGAAGCTCTTGTTCATCTTGGATTAAAGGACTATCGATTGTAGAGGTTGTGGTGTCTTCCTTTTGAAAGTTTAAACCTTTTTGTTCTTTGAATTCACCACAGCTAGCTTTCCTCTATTCTCTTGATCCGATTTACCTTGTAATTTATTCCCAAACTAGTACCCATCTCAATTGAAATCTTCTAGAGCTTACCCAATACCTTGCTTTGATTCTTCATATCCCATACACTTGATAATATCTCTATTCTCTTTATCATCTCTTTTGACCCCCAACTCAAAGCTTTGAACACTCTTGAAATTTGTACTTTATGATCATAGGTGGAACAAGCTTTATTTTGGTTAGGAAAGGTGTTAGGATGAAAATTCTCCATGTGGGTATGATTGAATCAAGCTTTGATGATATGGGTTTAATGAATTTTGGGAAAAGATTTTGAAATTCATGGTTTTGATTCTTGGTTTCTAGGTGCTTTGATATGATTTGGGTGCTTGAATCTTCTTTGTAATGATGTAGGGAAGGATTTGGATGTGAATTAATGGTGTTTTGGTAGTGTTTTGATGTTAGGTGAAGGGTTGTTGAAGCTTCAATGGAGTTGGGAGAGTTCTGGAGAAGAGAAAGAGGTTTAAGGTTTAATAAATTCGGAGTAATGAGCATTATATCTTCTTATAACCTTGAAACCCTTTCTTTTCTCTCTCTGGCGGCTCGTGCGGACCATGGCGCGGACCATGGGGTGTACCGCGGGGTACACCGCAGCTTCTGATGGTCGAATTTTTTACCCACTGGATAATACCCGTGGCACAACCCCGTGGCACGTGTTTTTGCTCTG
This sequence comes from Nemophila menziesii, assembly GCA_029959085.1. Taxonomy (NCBI): domain Eukaryota; kingdom Viridiplantae; phylum Streptophyta; class Magnoliopsida; order Boraginales; family Hydrophyllaceae; genus Nemophila; species Nemophila menziesii. Next base: position 123,385,199 of record JARWIR010000001.1, on the reverse strand, counting down.
CGGACCATGGCGCGGTGTACCGCGGGGGTAGTCCGTGGCTTCTACGTCAAAATACCCGTGGCACCTACCCCGTGGCACGTGTTTTTACCCTGCGGACCACGGCACGGTGCAGAGGGTAGTCCACGGGTCACTTTTTTCTCGGTTCTGGTCACGACCCGTGGCTCCACCCGTGGTACGGGTTTTTACCCTACGGTGCACCGTGGCTTAGGTCCGGTGTACCGCACTCGGCAAAAACCTCCCCAACAGCTAGATCTCGAAAAGTTATGCAGTTTAGGCTCAAAGATCACCTGATTTCGACATCCGAGCGCAAAGATATGACCCGCCGAAGTTTCTCCGTTCCGCAAAATTTTGCTCGCTTCCCTAACTCGATTTCTCCAATACCTAATCATCAGAAACACTAATACCTTCCTCAAATATGAAATATCAACTAAAATTAACTAAACTAAACTAAAACTAAAACATAAAAACATAAAAATTACTATGGGATGTCTCCCAAAGGGCACTTTTGTTTAACGTCTTTCAAAGTTAGACGAGTTACCTCGGTTATTTCTTTTTATAGCCTCCCCAACAGTGAGTGATATGATTAACACTTACCAAATCGAGCTTGCAACCTTTGATATCCTTGATTTCGACCACTCCTTCTGAGATAATTTGCGTGACAACATAAGGTCCCTTCCAAGAACTGCTCTGTTTGGGGTTGGGAGGTTTCCATGCCACCTCGCCGCCTACCCCAAACTCAATCTTTTTCTCTATGGTTTCTTGGTTACTTTCAGGTTCTGGCTTCTTGGTTACTGCTCTGATTAGATATAGTTCTTTTGACTTCTTTTTCCTCTTCTTTCCCGAAACATAGAATGTTTCAGAGTTATCTTTAATACTGAGAGTCACGGTTCCTTCATTCACATTCACTATAGTATCGCTGGTGGCTAGGAATGGACGCCCAAGAATGAATGGGACGTTCTTATCTGCTTTGTAGTCAAGAATAATAAAGTCCGTGGGAATAACAAGGTTACCTACTTGGACGAGTACATCCTCTATTACTCCCCACGGCTTAACTGTAGATTGATCCGCAAGTTGTAAGACTACGGATGTCGGTTTCGCTTCACTAATACCCATCTTCTTGAATACACTTTTGGGCATGATATTCACACTTGCCCCTAAATCATACATGGCTTTTCCATGAAATATACCACCTATTTTTATTGGGAGATTGAAACTTCCCGGATCTTTACGCTTCGGTGGTAATCTTCGTCGAACTCGTGCTGATACCCCTTCGTTGATTGCTACAGACTTGGCTCTTGTGAATCTTTTCTTATTGGAGAGTGCCTCCAGAAAGAATCGATCATAGTTTCTCCTTCCTTCCATAGCTTCGAGTAGAGGGACGTTAATTTTCACTTGTTTTAACGCCTCTATACACTTCTGATGTTGCTCCGCGGGATAGTGGCAATGTATGGGTGTTTTTCTTGCTCTACTTCTCTCTTCAATTCTTGGTTCATCAACCACTCTAGGCTTCTTAATCTCATCATGTTCAACTTCTTCAACCCAATCTTCAACAATTATCTCATCTAAGTTCATCTGTTTTACGTTTGACTTGTTTGGTAGAACATCCCCTTTTGAGGGAGTTGGTAGCGCTTCGGTGATTATCTCACCGTGTTCTTTTATCTTTTGAGCTTGAAGACTAATAGTCTTAACATTGTCGTCAACGTATTGGATCTTCTTCATGTTAGTAGTTGTATCGTGGGTCAATTGTAGGAGTTGACTTTGCATCTGTTCTATGATTGTAGTGAGCTGCATCACATTCTTCTCTAAAAGTTGATTATGTTGTTTAAGATCTTGGTTCTGTTGTTGCAGGCTTTGCACTACTGATGCATCGATCTTTGATTCAAGTCTGCTCATATTTTCCTTCGAGAAGTTGATGAATTGACTAATAGTCTCTTTTAACTCAGTAATCTCTTCTTGAGGACGTGATTGAGCTTGACTTACATTATGCACACTATAGCTCGGTGGTTGATCAGCTTGATTTTCATAGGCTTGCTCTTGTAGGTATAACTGTTGAGGTGGCTTTGGGATGCTTTCCTTAACAGTTATAGCGAGTTGTTGTATTTGATCTTGCAAGCTTTAAATCCTCGCGTCTTCTTCTTCGTTAGTGGTAGGAGTTTTTCCTTGTGGCCAACTCATGTTGTTCTCAATGATTGTTTCCATACCACTTTTTGCTTCTTTTGGATCCATAGAGACAAAATTACCACGACCCATATTATCTGCTCTCAGCCTTGACTCGCTATCGAGTCCATTATAGAACATGGATAATTGTAATTGTGGCGTGTATCCATGTAGTGGACATCTTGCCAACATCCTTTGAAATCTCGTCCATGCTTCACCAACACTCTCTCCGGCTTCTTGTAAGAAATTTGTAGGCTCCAATAGTTCCTTCACTCGCATATTTGTAGGATAAAATTTATCAAGGAATCTTTCTTGAAGCTTGTCCCAATCGGTTATTAGCTCGAGAGGTTGATCATCGAACCAAACGCTTGCTTTCCCGGTCAAGAAAAATTGAAACATTAAATAATACATCTGTTCTTGCGTAACACCTTCATTAATGTAGGCATCACAAAATTGCATGAATTTTTTAACAGATCTGACCGGATCTTGATTTATATCACCATTAAATTTCCCATAGCTCACGAATTGATTAATTAAGTCAGGATCAGGCTTAATCTAACGGCTTGGATAGTTGGGACGCGAATCCCAATGCGTTGAACTCGAAATTTACTAGGCAAACCTAGCTCTAACCGTTGATTATCCATCTAAAATCCTGAGAAAGACTAAAACAAAAAGAAAGCGTAAAACTGAAAACAAATAAAAACTTCTACACTAAATAAACACAAAATAGATTTAACTTAAAGATAAATCCCCGGCAGCGGCGCCAAAAACTTGGTGGGGGCAAAGGTGTGATAAAATAATGATATAAATAAAGCAAATAATAAAGGTCACACACCCTTGAGAACCACGGAACTCACTGCAAGTATCACAGATCGTTTGCAAGTTTTAATGATAAGTCAAGTTCGTTCGCAGGGATTGTATCTGTTAGATCTATTTATATTTAACAAGCATAGATGAATTTATATGTTTAGAATAAAATATAACAATAGGAATAATTATCTAACGCGAATAAATAAATAATGAAAACACATAAATAAATATGAATGTAAGTCTAATAGATTAGGGTTACTAATATGGGTCTATTTTACTAACTTGTTATTCTAACCTGTCACAGATTAAGCATTATATATTAACCAGGATTCAAAATTCTACCTAGCCTTTTCTAGGCTTAGAAGCAACCTCTCCACTACTAGGGATTCCTAAGTAATGATTGGTGATTAAATCAAACCTTAATGGCTATCTAGTTAGGCAAGGGATCAAAACTAGACGATTATGTGGTGTTGTCAATAACTAAGAATAATCCTAAGATTGGCCAAATCTAGGGTTGAACCAATAAGTCAAAACAAATAATAACAATATATGCCAAGCTCAATCAATTTAAATAACAATAGTATTTATGAATATAGACAAAATAATAACCCAACAATTAAAAGTAAAACTTACAGAATAAAAGCTTAGAAATATGGTTGAGAATAGATCTATAGCTAATTACTCTAAATATAGAGAAGGTGAGATGTAGAAGAGGAGTTTGTCAGTCTCCAATCTTCTTCTTCTTGTCTTCCTTTACATGTCAGCTTGCTTCTTGAATGAATAGCTTGATTCTAAGGGTGAATATTAATGTAAAGGACTAAGCTATTGTTTATAATTTAAGCTAATGTTTAGAACTGAGCAAGGACATGTTTACAATGGTATAAGGATGTATTTATAGGTGTTTAGGAAGACCTAATTCGTTTTCTTGAAGGAGAAGTAAGTAGTGGACTCCAAGCCCAACTCAAATTCGTAACCCTAAAAACATGCAATCAATCCCGTTTTCCTTTTGGTCCTAGAAGCTTCAATACTCATCCGTTTGACGCGTATGAGTACACCAAATTCATCGTCTCAGAAAGATCTTCGACTTTTCTCTTGACCGTTTCTCCAAATTCCTCACCGTTCTTGAGATATAAGCTCATTTGTGGTCGTAGGTACAGAAATTCAGGATTAAGGCAGGTTTTCCTTTTCCATGTTTTTAGCTTTTATTTCCTTATCTCCAATTACCATGTCTATCTCTTTCCATATCTTGTAGTCTTTGACTTGGAATCTAATTAATCTCCATAATTATCTTTAAAGCTACACACTAAATAAATAATTAAACCCAATATGCTCTAAAAATATTATTTTACAAAATCAAGACTCAAAATAGGAAAGTGCAATATTTCTCAAGAAATCGACTCAAAGACTTCCTAAATCACTAAAAATGATGTCTCATCCTAATATAAATCTATCACAAATGAGGAGACATCAGATACCTAAAGTCATCCTCTTCTTTTTTTATGCTTCCATTCTTCAAATATTGCAACGTTTAGTCCACCAGATATTTTGTGTTGCTTTTGGTGTTGCTAAAAGATTTTTTTTTGGGTTAATGTCCTCTTAAATTAAAATGACAAACCAACTTCCCATTTAGATTACACAATAATTTAGATGAAAAGATTACTATGATACCCTTATTATAGTCGTTGTCTTTGACCATATATTTATTCCCATTTAAATCAGATATTATCATAGATGTAAAAATCCACCTACTACTAATTTCATCGCATGCGCACTTCCAGGATTTTTTTTAAATCATCATAAATAATTCTAAAAAAATAAAAAAATAAAAAAATTGCATTTTTAGATGATACAAATTATTTACATTTAAGATTTTTCTGTTTCTTTTTTGAATTTTCAAAAAAAAAATTATTTTGATTTTTTTGATTTCTTTTTAAATGAGATTTTGGCCCATCTGTAATTTTAAGATTGAGATGAATTTGTCTTATCTCCATTCTAATACTGAAATGGGATTTGTCCCATCTCTATTGTATAACTAAGATGGGATTTGTCCCATCTCTAATGTAAAACTAATTAAAAAGGTATAATGTATTGGAGATGATGATGTGTTGTTTCGCGAGATAAAAAGCCTTGACCTAGTGGGGTTATGTATGTATGTTGGGGGATTGGTAGGATTGCTCCGTCCAATTTTACTATTCCTACTCCGATTTTGTTTACATAGCCTTCAAAACTTAAGGCTATTTGCTGCTTATTCTTCTGATCCATTCCCTACAATTTACGTTTATATAAGAAATAACTTATTTACTTTGAATATTGATGACTTGAGAAGCAATAATTAGTTGAAATGAAGAAAATTACTATTTCTAGTTCATTATATAACATTCAAAATCAAATCGTATGAGTCATCAACATTATTAAACACTAAAACAAAAAAGAACTCATTTAATACTAAGATGGGATTTGTCCCATCTCTATTGTAAAACTAAGATGGATATATCACATTTGCGATTAAAACCTTCCACCATCACCCCAACTCCACCATCACCCCAACTCCACCATCACCCTACCACCACCACCTTTACCTACTACTAATTTCATTACACACGCGCGCGTCCGTGAATTTTTTTTAAATTCGTCATAACTAATTCTAAAAAAATCAGAGAAATAAAAATTTTGCGTTTTTGGATAAAGCAAATTAATATTTACGTCTATGATTTTTTTTTTAGTTTTTTTGAATTAATTAGTGTGCGCATATATTTATAAAGAATATATATATATATATATATATATAATATGTAGGGCACCTCAAAAGCCCCTACTTGCGTCTAGGCATTATTAGAGTCAACTGTGGGGGTTTGGGGTATTTGGTCAACTATTAGAGTCAACTATCATACTCAATAAAACAACCTCGACAAGATCTAGTGTAAGAAGAGGACTGAGACCAGGCAACCTATAGTCCTATTTATCTCTACTCTTCTTACTTAAGTACTTAAATATACAAGTATATCTTAAACGAGGAAGCATACCTATAAAAAGTTAATCTCTCTTGATCTAGTCCCTAGATGACCCATTTATTATTTACTGATAACTCAGTCTTCGAATTTTAAGAAAATATCGATAAACTACTCTTAATTAGGGCATTATTTATATGTATTTCTTTTGCTCTGGTCTCATTATAAATATTTAAAATTTTAATGTTTTCTTCTGATCTAAGACCAAATAGAATTAACAGGTAAATATGATCTCTCTTTAAGATAAAAACTTTGCATAACCCATGGAAATTCCTTAGGCTTACTATCCAACAAAGATAGGTCTAAGATTGAATACTTATTTATTATCCAATATAACCTTATCAATAAGGTATAATTTATGCAATTAAGCCTCCCAGTTGACGAAATAAAGGAAGTCCTAGCTAATCAATCCTCTTATGGTGAAATTATTTTTGATTGATTGGGGATAATAAAATAACATAATTCTTTAGATAGGGTTTCATCTTAGATGATAAAAAAACAGATGGTTGGATTGCAGGAATATAAATGCTCCACTAGATAATATTGAGGAAATAGGCTTGACCCTAAATAGGGACCTTGAATAGCATGTTGCCATGTTCTTATAGGATTGTACTAACTACACTAAGATTTAAGCTAGACTTATTATCAACCGCTATTTAATCTTTAGGAAAATATATATGGATGGATTTTATTCTCTTTATATGCTTATGGAGGATACGATGTGGAAATTCTTTATGATTTTAGAATTATAATTGGATTAATGTTCAACTTATTATATACACTCTTATCCCTCTAGATTTCTATTCAGAAGGTTTATGATATCTTTGTAAATGGTTCTTAATGCTTTTCATAACAAAATAAGATGGATTGGATTATATATTACCAAAAAGTTTAAGAAAATTCTAACAACCCATTTTTAAGTTTATTTCAATCCCAAATTACAAACAAATAAAAGGGAGATAATTTGGACAAACCTACATATTTATTTATGTATAATATAAAGATAAATCTAGTATTAGAAATTTCACATAGGGCCACTGTATTGTTAAAATATATTAGACTTTGTTCCAATTTAAAAAAATGTATCACCACATTTGAAAATAATTAATTATTGACCAAAATGGTAACAAAATATTTTTATTACTTATTAGTGTATGACCATTAAAAAGACCATGTATGTAAATATTGATAAATTTTTTATTTTTCATTTTCTTTGGACATTAACATCAAGATCATGGAAAGATCTTTTGTGTTAAATCAAACATTTTTTTGGTTCAATCGCTTAAAAAAAATATTTTTATAGTGGTAACAATAATAAATTTCGAACATGTAACCAAAAGAGACAATTTAAAACAATCCAATAAATGATCATCCAATATCTGCAACGTATAGTATGAAAACATGTCTAATAGTTTAGTTACATTAATTGATGATATAAATATGTCATTTGACATAGACAAAACATTTTATTATCCAATAAAACGGTCAAGACTTTAGAAAGATGATATATAAATAAAATTTTGGAGAATAAAACAAAAATTAAAAAAATTATCCAATGGTATTGCTCTAAGCACCTACATCATCTTGTTTCTCCAAACTACACAGAAACTGTTCCCTCTCCACCTACAAATAAATATAAAGGAGACCAATAGATAAGTTAATACATAAAGACCTATGAAATTTATTATTTTTGCTTTATGTATTATATAAATCTTGTTTAATTAAAGGCTCATGGTTTAAATTTCCTATTTATTTAAAAAAAATCAGAAACTGATACATAATTATAGCATATAAACAAAATAAATTAAAAATAGGCAGGACAATCATATCATATCACATATTAATAAGATTTCAAAAGAAATAATAAATTCTCGTTTTGTGTTAATTTGACTATTTTTGTGGCGTCATTCTTTAATTTAAACATAAAAACATTAAAAAAGTAAATGTACCTCGATATTTTCATTCTCATGAATTCTCAATAGTGGGGTTCCATGTTCCTTGACGATTCCATTCACGATGGATCCTTAATTGACGAGTATCAAAATTGATTTGTTCTTTACTACTTGTAAAGAATACAGAATACCTCTCGTTCTCCAACTCCGCGGTGATGATACCTTCCCACCACCCATCCTTAGTCCTGCAATTTTATTAAAAGGTGTTACATAAGAATTACAATATATTTGACTGGTAAATTTTTTTATCTTGTTAACTCTACTAATTGAGAAAATAAAAAATGCGACAATAAATTAACATGGATAAGACAAAAGTTTACTCGGTGGTCTACATATAATTTATATGATGTATATGTTTTATAACTATAAATTTACACATGCATTTTCAAAATTATACAATAACAAACAAACATATGTTCTTTTATAATTCTAAGAATATAAAACACATATAATCATTTTGGTCAACTTTTATTTGTTTCTTCTATCAAACGTTTCAATCAAATTATAATTTAGTCTACTGAAATATATTTCAACAATCCAACTTACTACGAAAAAACTTTAGTTATCACAAGTAAACCTATAACTGAAAGATAATTTACTAACCCATATTTTATTATAACGAAAGTCATTCAAGTACAAATTCATTTGATCAATTTTTTCATAATATTTTTGTTTACTTACATGATTAAAATTCATCACAATTAAAAATGCATATTTATTAATTATTACCTATTAAACATTATATTTTGCATAAATAGAGAGAGATTGTACCAGATTAAATTAGGAAGAATTGTTTAAAGATGGAGAGGATGAAGAAACAAAGGAAGAGAAAAATTACAGCGGTAGACTTTAGTTTAGGGTTTATGTTAAGAATATATACTAGTTTATGGAACTCGTGCAATGCAACAGAACATATTTCAAGTGGAAAAATAGAAAAAAAAATCAAATTATAATTTTTTAATAATGTATGGGAAAAGATTACAAAAGTATCTCTAATGGAATATTATTTGGAAGAGAAAACTACAATATAAAAGATGATTTTGCTGAGAAAAAAAAATTAACATTGTTTTGCTAAATAAGGGTGAATCTCGAAAAATATTTGTACAAAACAACACTGCAACATATTATAATTTTTTTAAAAAAAATATTAAAATATATTACCTAAATCATAATTATTTGACTAAAACCATCATATTTAGAGTTTTTGAGAAGCTTATTATAAAACTTCTACTTTCAATTTTTATAAGGCGTTTAAAAAGATGTAAATCAATATTAGATATCATTTACATGGATATAAGTCAATATTAGAAATTTGAATAAATAGAACGATCGAATTAGGCCAAGAATTTTGATAAAAAATACAAAAACCTCATCTATATTTTCATAAAAAAATATATGTTATTTTGCATAATATAGGAACATATAGTACAAAACATCAAAAAATATATGTTATTTTGCATAATATTGGGACATGTAGAACAATTACTTGAAAAACATATAAGTTATTTTCCATAATGAAACATGTAGCACAATTACTTAGCAAATTATATGGACACAACATTGCATAATATAGGGACTTTTAAAACAAACACAGAAAAAACATGGAACTTAACATCTTGGGCCATAAATAAAAATTCATGTCTCTGCCCCTAATCTTAAACATAGAATAATTCAATAAGATATTTAACCAATAAGGATTCCGTGGATCTTGATGCAATTTTGTAAAAGAGTATATAAGATAATTTTCCAAATATGTGGACCAGTAGTGAAACTAAGTAAATAATGGATACTCTTATGAAGTATTAAAGTGTGGACTATTTGACTATTTTGACGTCCATCATTTTGTTTTTTTTCTTTAACAACACTGCTAAATATCACTATACCACTTATATTTATTGATTATTCAAAGCTATAGTTTTGTATTCTTTCTAGTTAGGGGGTAAATATATATTTCAAACAAAACTACGCATATATTAAAAAATTCCCAAGGTTACAACAATTTTATCTCCTCAACCCACATCAGTTTTCCCCTAGTGTGCATACGTGTATCTAGTGATATTTTAATGCAAAATCAACTTAATTTCTATTTACATTTATAAATTTTATAATTGAAACAAGCAAACAATTTATTATATATGTTATTTATCCATTTTGGTTAATAAGTGTAATAAACAATTATGTTTTTAATTGCGTGTTTATGTTTTTATCATTTGTAGAGGAAGTTATTGATATTCATATATACTATAGTGAAATTTAAAATATGTAAGACTTTAAATGTGTCTTACCATTCTTATTGTATGGAGGTGATGTTGAAATGTCATGAACAACAATCTTGATCTTGATGGAATCATGATTTTTAATACAATTCATAAATCTGTAATTAAATAAATTTAAAATATTAGTACTTATCTCTTTCTTATATATAATATATAATCCATACCAACTAATCTAATAATACGTGCGGTTTTAAAAAGATGTTTTAAGAGATCTACAACTAATTTAGTAGATCACAAAATTATGGAAATAATACCCATATATGTTTACGTTTTTATTTATACTAAAATACTGAAAAATATAAAATTCACACATGTGTGACTGCCTTTTAGTTTTTCAAATTAATCCATTATGTCTCATAATGTCAAATTAGTCTTGCTACCTTAAACATCACACATCATCATATGATAATTATACATCATATTTTCAAGTAGTATTAAAAGTCATATGGTTTTTTACACATATTTTGTGAATTTTATGGTCTCTAAGAAAATTATATTAAAAGACTAATTTAAAATTTTTAAAAAATAATTGAAGGAAGTAGTAAAGTTTAAATTTTAAATAAATTAAGATAAAAATTATATTGTACAATTATCATATCTTTTATCAATACCTTAAAATTAGGTATCAGTTATAGCGGCGATGGTTGAATATGATAGGTATCCATGAACTCCATATAATTAACAACTTCAATTTTAGTCATAAGAGTCTTAGAACATGATAACTGAAATTTAAAAAAAAAAATCTTTTAAAGACTCAAAATCAGAATATGGTAAAAAAAAAAATTAACAACATCAATGCTTATATGAAGACTCAATAGTTTTGAAAATACACATCTAGTCACTATTTTTCTTATCAAATCAGTAAATAAAAAAAGTTTCAAATCTAACAAACCAACAAAAGATAATTTTTAACTTAAAAAAAAGAAACATCACATAATATTCATCAAAAATTTACAAAAAATATATTATCACTTTGGAAAACAAATATAAATGACAATAAATTTAAGTACCTTTGAAGTTTTACATAATGAAATCAATGTAACATTTTTAGTGTTGAAAATTTACAATCAATCTTTCAATTATATACATGCACACAAGACGAATACATCAATTTCAAATTCATAATCAAAGTAACAATATATCTAGAACCCATTAATCAAGTAAGAAGAAAATGTCAAATAAAAACATACCTATAATTCTTGTAAAGAGATATAATCAAATCTGATGATGAGTTGAGAGAATCTTCAAAATTTGATTTATATCGTCGATCTATGATTTGAGGATATGAGTTGCTGATCGATTAATGTATAAACGTTGTTACCGGAGTACCTGGTTGGTTATGTGTCTATAATGGAGAGAGAGGCAATGCGTTGGTTAAGAATGAGATGGAGACACTGTTTCGGCTGAGAGGAAGAGATGTACGTGAATGGTGTAGATTGTGATTATTAAGTGGGATTAGGGTTTTATTTAGTTTATATAATTTTAATTTAATAATTAGTTCATTATATTATTTATTTTATCATTTTTAGTCCCTTTTAATTTATATCTTATAATTCTATCCCTTTAATAATTTTAATGAAATATGCTACCTTAATAATTTTAAAATTATTATGATTATATTGTGAAATTAATCTCTCTAGTTTTTTTCATTATATGGATAACCCAATCGTGATGAAAAAATATGGTGATATGTTGTGATGATAGCTATGGGATTAGAATCCACGTTCTTTGGGATAAGAATGCAAATCCATCTCCTTAGAGCACTAGACCAAAGTGTGATGTTGTACACTTTAACATATTCATTGTATACATATGTTAATTAATTTGTCACTACTCCGCGTCAAGCTACTAGCGACTACATGAGTAGTCGCTAGAAGTTAAAAAAGTAGTCGCTAGAAGTTAGTTCAAGGTTCTAGCGACTACAAGTAGTCGCTAGAAATTAGTCGCGATAAACTTGTCGTTAGAAGCTAAACCTTACGACTACTGGGCAATAAGTAGTCGTTAGAGCTTGGGTTGGTATTAACGACTACAATGTAGTCGCTAGATAACGCAACTTCTAGCGACTACTTTGTAGTCGAGAAACGTGAACAACATCAACGACTACAATGTAGTCGTTAATTTCTAAAGATATGGCGACTACTTTTTGTAGTCAATGTCGACTACAATGTAGTCGGTAATAATAATTTTTTATTTTTAAAAAAAAAATAAAAAAACACAATTTTCGAATTTTTTTTAATTGCATTTCTGTAATTAAAAATAATTCGAAAATCATATTTTTTTATTTTTTTTAAAAATAAAAAATATAAAAATAATAATAAAATTAACAATTCTAAATAATTAATTAAAATATTAAATTAAACCAAATTCAAACCCGGTCAAGCCAGGTCAAAGTCAAACCCGGTCAAGCCAGGTCAAAGTCAAACCTGGTCAAGCCAGGTAAAAGTCACCAAACATAAAACCATTACATAAGTCTTAGTACAAACCAAAAAAAATAAAGTCTTAATACAAACCAACCCAAATAATCCGAATAGTCTTAAAATAAAATAAATAAAACATCACTAAAATCCTTGCCGTCTATAAATGTCTTCCTCATTCCCGAGCACGTCATCATCTTCATCCAAATCAACATCCCTCTCAACATCTTCACCACTACTACTACTATCATCATCTGAGTCATCTGAGTCATCGCTAGGAGGAGTGGGGCCCGCATTCATAGGCTGGAAGGGGGTCTCGCCTTTATCCGCCCTCAACTGATTAACGTATGCGATGGCATCATTCACAGTAGCCATCGAAAAAGGTGCAGGCGCGGTGCTAGTAGAATCTTCAGGGCGAGGGAATGGGGGAAGACCGCTGGACACTCGGAGCTCGTTAATAGCCGCCATCATCTCCTCGTGTTGCTCATTCCGGGCTGGAGTAGTCTTAGCCTTGTTCTTCGATTTTCCCGGACGGCCAATGCCCGGAATAAAGCTCCTCTTCGGTGACCCAACCTCCTTCGCGGTCCTCCTCACGTAATCGTATTGCTCCTTTTGACTCAATCCTCCCCAATCGCTTGACTCTGATTGACTTTGAGTCACCTTTTCCTTCATCGCGTCCTTGAGCAATTTCTGTTACATAAAAAACAATATATCAATTAAATTTGATAATAAATGAAAAAAATAATTAAAACAATCTAATAAAGAAAAACTTACATCGGCTCTTTCGTACCCCACCGACCTCCACTCTTTCGTCTTCTTTGTCTTCCCCACCACCTCGTAATAAGCACCCATACGCGGAATCGGGATGTCTTGTTGGGTAGACTCATCCCTTATCACCAGATTCCCTCCCGGGATTAATTCTTCACCCTGTTTCAAGAAAATAAAGAATATTCAAAATAAATTATAAATTAATTAAAAAAAATTACTTAAATAAAAAATTACCTCGTATAGCATATCCCGAGTTCGGGAATACCTCCTCGACCCCGCTCCACTCTTGTTTTTCTGCTTTTCTCGATTCTTTTGATTTTCTTTTGCTTGATTCTGAAAAAATATAAAATTCATTTATTAATAAAAACAATTATAATTTTAAATATATACGAAAATTAAAATTAATCAAAAATTCACCTTAGCTTTTCTCGAGCCCCAATACTCGCAGCACTTAGCCCACGCCTCATCTGACATCCAATCCGGCTTCAAACCCTTTCTCCAAAAATTCTTCTTCACGTAGTATTTGTAGTCTTTAAACCTCATCCTCATTGTGTCGTCCAAATTCCCAAAAATCTTGTTCCAATCTTTCCTCTTTCTCCAATCATTTATGTTAAAATATTTCTGTAAAAAAAATACATTATTTAAATTTAAATAAGAATAATAAATTAAGTTAAAAAAATTTTAACAATTAAATTAAATACCGATAATCTCTTAATAACAGCGTTTTTGTCCGCCTCCGGCACTTTTCTCCAAGACGGGTGATAGAGCGGAATCCTCTCTCGTACTGCGATTCCAATAACTTGAGCAACGTGGTGCCCGTACTTGCCTGATGGACTCCACGTGTCGTCTAACGCACAAAAGTTGACCGGCAAAGGCCACCCAACTTCCTTAAGTGCCTTCATCGCAGTCTTTAAGGCACCTCCACCCCTTGTTCTCCGTCTAGGGGGATCTGTTTTAACATTAGATTAATTATTAGTGACTTTATTTTTTAACAAAGTATTTAATTGAATTTGTTTATTTACCAGGCTGGTTTGCACAGTCGGCCAAGTTTCGGTTCGGATTTCGGCTTGGGTCCCTATCCCCACCGTCCCCTCCGTGGTGTCGTGACATTGACCCGACCATCCCGAGGTGTATGTCCTAGCGGGAAAATCGTTAGTCGTAGACAACAAACAAACCTTCATAGTAAACTCTTCCTTCTTGTGGGCATCATAATTAATAATCCCTTTACCCCACAACTCGTCCAACTCATCTATAACAGGACGAAGAAAGACGTCCATGTCCTTGCCGGGTGAACGGGGACCCGGAATCAACAAACAAAGCTGGAATGTCGTCTCCTTCATACACTCCCACGGTGGTAAGTTGTAGACGGTCAATATAACCGGCCACATGCTGTACGAGTTGTTTTGCATAGAGAATGGGCAAAAGCCATCGATACCCAAACCCAAGAAGACGTTCCGAGGTTCACTATCAAACTCGGGATGTAACTGAACAAATCTCTTCCAACTGTCTCCGTCAACTGGATGACGCAACAAATCTGGATCTGTATTCTTCCCTGTTTGGTGCCAGATCATATTTTCGGCAGTGTGCCTCGAAGCATAAAGTCGCTGCAGCCTAGGGGCAATCGGGAAATATCTGAGTTTCTTATGCGCTACTTTCAGACCCTTCTTCGGGTCCCATCTGGATTCATTACATACTGGACACTTTTCAAGGGAGGCATTCTCCTTGTAAAACAAAGCACAATCGTTCACGCAAACATCGATGGTCTCGTAACCCATACCTAAAATTTTTAACTTCTTGTTGCACGCCTCGTATGAATCGGGCAACGTATGAGGTTTGGGCAACACACGGCATAAAAGCTGAAGCAACTCGGTGAAAGACGTGTTAGACCACTTGTTCTTCACCTTCACGTGCAGTAGCTTCGCAATGAAATTTAATGAACTCATGACATCACAACCAGGGTATAACTCGGTCTCTAAATCGGAAAACATCTTTTCGAATTTGTCACGAGCTGTACTGTTCGAGTCTGTGATCTCGGTGTCACCAGAATGACCACCAACCTCGTAATTAGGTCTCAAATCATCGTATACATTCAACATTTCATTTTCTTCATATCGAGTCTCTGGAATATCCTCGGGCTCACCATGCTTTGTCCAAATATCATACGTCTCCAAAAACCCATGCAGTAACAGATGTGACCTAACTTTGTCAACCGGATACCTACGATAATTCGAACACTGATTACACGGACAATAAATTGTTTCTTCACCAGGATGTTTATTTTTTTCAGCAAAAGCAAGGAATGGTTCTATCCCCTTAATGAATTCACGCGAAACTTTATGAGCCGTACCAATCCAACTCTTATCAATACCTAAAGCCATAGTCAACTATTACAATATGAAAGAATACAACATAAATAAAATGAAAAAAAAATTATTACATCACCAAATAAATACATAAAAATAAAACGAGAAAAAATTATTACATCACCGATTACATAAATGAATAAAAAAAAATTATTACATCACCGATTAAATAAATAAATATAAAATTAAAAGCACACAAAATATCACATCACCAAATAAATGCATAAATATAACATTAAAAGCATACAAAATATAGCAACATACAATAATATATCATACAAATATATATATATATATATATATATATATATATATATATATATATATTTATATATATATATATATATATATATATATATATATATACTTAATATAATTATTTATAATTCACATGAAATTAATAAATGATTATAGATATATACATAATGATATTATATATTTAGCGTTAACTATAGAATTGTAATCAAATAAGGAAAGGATGAAAAAGACACATACTTTTGGGCAAATTCGGAAGGGAAAATTGATAATTGAGGCGGTCCCACGTTGATGTTTGACCCGGGAAAGCTTGTCCACGTGTTGAAATACCTAATAAGTGATAATATTTACCATTTATTATACAATTGCATGAAAGTATAAGAAATTTGAAATAGTTTTATGGAACAAAAAATACCTACTTTTGGGCAAATTTGGAATGAAAAATTGATGATTGAGGCGGCCCCACGTTGATGTTTGACCCGGGAAAGCTTGCCCACGTGTTGAAATACCTAATAAGTGATACTATTTAACATTTACTACACAATTGAATGAAAGTAAAAGATATATTGAAAGAGTTTTATGGAACAAAAAATACCTACTTTTGGGCAAGTTTGGAAATAAAAATTGATAATTGAGGCGGTCCCACTTGATGATTGAACCGGGAAAGTTTTTCCAAGTGTTGAAATAATTTTTAATGATGAATTGTGGAAAAAACTTGGGAGAGATTTGAGAGAAAGAAAGAGAAATTATATAATAATGGTGTATTGGGTAAAGCAATTCGCAAGTTATTGGAAAACACGCTACACTACTCGCGACTACACGAGTAGTCGCCAAATAGTCAACTGTAGTCGTTAGAAATAACTACTAACGACTACATGAAGTAGTCGTTAAATGATCATGACTCTAGCGACTACACGTTGGCAGTGGGAAAATAATAAAAAAATACTAAAACCCATTAACGACTACTTACTAAGTATTAACGACTACATCATGTAGTAGAAAAAAGCAAAAATTATTAACGACTACTTGGTAGTCGCGAAACATACCATGTAGTCGTTAGAGATTTGTAGTCGCGAATGCTTCTATCTTTAGCGACTACATCAAGTAGTCGCGAGAAATTTAGTCGCTAGAGGCTTGTGCGGGAGTAGTGTGTTGTTTATAATAAAACTATGATTTTCAACTATGGCTGCAAATGAACCAAGCCGCTCGCGAGCTGCTCGAGCTCGGCTCGGAGAAAAGTTCGTTCCAGATCAGCTCGAATATAAACAAGCTCAAGCTCAAGCTTCATTTTAAACTCGATAAATAAACGAGCCTGCTCGAGCTCGGCTCGTGAGCTCGTTTATAATTATAAAAATAATAAATTAATATATTATCTACGTATTAATATATTATTAAACCTTCAATATCAAATTGAATATTTTAAATATCGTTAGACATTTATTTTTTCATTAATGTTTATGCTTCATATTTATATACCACACACTCCATCATATACCAACCGTTCATGAAAGTCATATTTCAACCATAAAAAACTAATTGTTCATGATAAACTCGTGCTCGACTCTAAAAAAAGTCTGTTCAATAAGTTAAACAAACAAGTTCTAACATTTCTGATTTGGATCACTGGAAGCTCGAGCTCGGCTCGGCCCGGCTCGTTTAAATTTGAGCTCGGCTCAATTCGAGAAATTAAACAAACAAGCCTGTACATCTAGTATTCGGCTCGGCTCGGCTCTTTTACAGCCCTATTATCAACCTATAAAAGTGGGGCTCGAAACTCACATTATGCGTGTGGTATTATCCTTCCTTGATTGCCCATCAAGGCCTTTATAGAATATCTTCATCTGTTATGGTTCTGTAAGGCCGTAATCGGGAACTCGTCTTAAGCATATTTGAAATATTGACCAACTCCTACCCAAAGTCTCATCTTGTTCTTGCTCAAAGGAAGTTAGAGCGATTTGTGCATTCAATCTCATGTTTGTTGGGTAGTACCTATCGAAAAACGCAGTTTGCAACGCATCCCAAGTAGTAATCGGTCCAGGCTCTTGTGAATCATGCCATTCACTAGCTCCATCTATCACAAAGTATCTAAAATTCGCAAAGTACATTTGATCTCTTATTACTCCATGTGTTATATAGGAGTCGCATATTTGCATAAACTTCTGTACTAAACGAATTGGATCTTCTCTAGGTGCTCCTCGGAAATTCCCATAATTCTGAAATTGAGATAACATACCGGGATCAGGTCTGTTTCTCGCGACATTAATATCCGCTGGACCAATTCCAAGAGCAGGAGCGTGATATGGGGCTTCTTTAGGACTATTTATAAAACATGGATCATTATTTTGAGGAATAGGTAGTTGAACTTGTTGAAGCGGAGGGTGAAGATTATTTTATTCATCCATTTCTGCTTCTCTTACTAATCTCTCTCTTTCTTCCTTTTCTTCTTTCTTTCTTTTGTTTGCAAGTCTTACTAATATCTCGGGGTTATCGAGAATTTCGGGTTCCTCGAGCATACACCAAAACCTGTAAACCTAAGAAACGAAGAACAAACAAAGCGTAAAACTGAAAATAAAAATGAAATTAAACACTAAGGGTATGTTTGGATTAAGGAGGGATTCTTTATTAAAGGATAGGAAGGGAAAGTATAACAAGGGAATGGAAAGGAGAGTATTTAATCTTGTTTGGATTGAATAAAAAGAGAAGGGGGGATTTTATTAAAGGATAACATTTATCCGGTGTTTGGATTAGAAGAATAATGGGAGGAAGGGATTCTTTTTATAACTAAATGACTCATATACCCCTATTAAAATATTTTATAAAGAAAGAATAAGGGTAATTTAGACATTACAATGTAATAAAAGAATTCTTCCTTCCTAATCCCACCGAATTGGAGGGATTGAATATATGGGTTTGTAAGGGATTGCAAGTATCCTTTAATAAACTATCCCCTCTACTTATTTCCAAAACAAACAACAGATGGGATTGTCATTATCCTTTAATACAATCCCCTCCCTCCCAATCCCTCCATCCAAACATACCCTAAAGGATAAACACCGGGGTCACACGCTACCGTCCCTGGCAGGGGCGCCAAAAACTTGGTGGGTCCTTGTGTGTTATAAAATAAAATGCGTAAGTTGAGGACTCACAAACCGCAAGTGTACGGTTGTCCAAGTAATAAACCGATAAATCAGATTCGTTCGCAGGGACGGAATAGGTACAACTCAGATGTGAATAAGATAGTGATTTAATTACAAATACGGAAAAGTAAATGATATAATTTTTTTTGGCTTTTCTAAAACTAATGTGCAAGTAAATTAAATGCTAAATTAATTAAGCTGAAATGAAAATAATGCAAGTAAAGATATTAGACGCAAGGGAAGATGTAGTACTTGA
This sequence comes from Nemophila menziesii, assembly GCA_029959085.1. Classification (NCBI taxonomy): domain Eukaryota; kingdom Viridiplantae; phylum Streptophyta; class Magnoliopsida; order Boraginales; family Hydrophyllaceae; genus Nemophila; species Nemophila menziesii. Next base: position 123,365,803 of record JARWIR010000001.1, on the reverse strand, counting down.
GTCACGCTAGGGTTTCACCACAAGCCTTCATAATTAATGCTTTTTTTAGGGATGGATTGCTACATTGTGCTAGTCGGAATTCTAAAGTCTCCTTACCCCCATCAGGGTGGACTAAGGAGCTCTCCTACGGTATTCTAAACTACGTCAGGATGATTAAAACTACTTTAAGATGGTTAAATTTCTTACCGCATTGGCTATTGGTTAGTCAAGCCTATTAAGGTCATTAGCAAATACCAACGGCAATTATCTAGTTCTGTATCTAAACCCCCCGTCAAGGTGATCAATACACCACTATATTGAATAGCCTAGATACTAAAAATTACCCTTAGTTCATGACTCTAAAGATAATAATTAAATCATACAAATAAAATCCAACACAAGTAGCAAATTCAGTTTAAATACTTAAATCCCAATTCGAAAAAGCATAAATTAAGCTAGTTCTGGTTCAACCCAACATGCGATTCTCAAGTACAAAGGGAAATTAGCTCATAATTGAAATAAAAACTAAATTAAATAAATTAAAAGAACTCATTGTCAATTACATAAATAAAAGATAGAAACTAATTAAAGGGTTGGAGTGACTGTTGATGGAAGAATTGCTTCTCCAGCTTCAGTTTCTTCTCTCCTCTTGCTTCTGACTTTTCTCTCTGACGTTCTGACTTGTGTGAATTGAGTTGTGTGGAAAATAAGAGTCAAAAGGTCTGTTTATAATGCTAAAATCAGACTTGGTCTTAACTTAAGTTAATTAGTGAAATATTAAATGGCCCAAGTCTAATCTTCTAATCAAAATCCTGGACGGGTGTGCAGCCTCCACTAAAACGGTTGTAACTTTCTCAAATCAACTCCGAATTGACCCATTCAAGTAGCTAAATCTTCGTAACTCAATAAGGGAACAAAGATTATTTTACGACTCAAGGCTGAATCCACTTCTAAGTAGCCAAAAATCAGCAATCAACATCAGCCTTCCAGATTTGCAGCTTCCTAGTGAACTCTTCGGGATATAATTTCCCGCCTTTGACTTTTTTACACGATCTATGACTTTAATTATCGATTCCTATCCTTATATAGAATCTAAGAACCTACAAATTTTGCACTAAAAACAACCCATTTAACGTGCAAAAGCTTAATAAATGAAAAATACTAAAATCCTAGGAGGGAAAATGAAATATAACGAATTAACACTAAAAGACTATCAAATTAGTCAAATAATCACCCAATGATGTCTCCTAAGGGCATATAATTAGAAAAAAAGGGAGACATCATATAAAAATGTTGTAGTACTATCTTATGGTCCCTGAGCTTTTAGAATCTTCACTTGGAGCATCGCATTGTCGATATTAACTTTGATAATGTGAAATTGTGTGTGAAATTAACATCTTTAACATTATGGTAAGTATTCTATAATTTTGTACATTAAAAAGGATAAACTAAAAAATAAATTAATATAAAGACTTATAGTGCAATTAACTCAAAAAAAATGTAAAGATTTTATAGTGTAATTGACTAAAAATATTAATATAGAAACTTATAGAGCAATTAGCTCACCAAAAGAAATTAGTACAACTCCTTATACATTCAAATTAATGGTAAAAAAAAAATCAAAGACCTATAATGAAATTTAACATAATAAAAGGAACTACCCCCAGCAAAATTATCTCCACCCTTGTGTGGGATTCACGAAACTGTAACAAACATGAACCACAGGTCTATAGAGCAATTAACTCAAATAATTAACAGTTAGGGTGAGTTGAGGTAGCTTAACTTATCAGAGCCTTAATATTTTTTCAACTCTTAAAGATGGTAAAGCAAGAGGTACGAGTTCGAATCCCCTCCCTAAACATGGATAACTTAGTATTGGTTAAGTAGAAATATGCATGGAAAAACGTGTATATTTTTCATAGGATTAGTCGTGGTGCGCAAAAATTGTCCCAGACACCCATGTATCAAAAAACAATTAACTTAAATAATAAGAGTACCGATAGATATTACCCTATTTATACAAGAGTAATGATATATACCACCCAAAAATCATACCACTTAAATGTCACCCAATGACGTGGCATGAATTGGTTGGCTAAAAATCATTAATTATATCAAAAAGAGTATATACATCGTTTACCCCCTGAACTTTACACGTTGTGACAGATTGCCCCCCAAAGAAATTGTTGCGACTGGATGGTCCTTAAACTATGTTTTTGTGAGTCGATGCCCATTGTTAACTGAAACCGTTAGTTTTCGCCTTTAGTTGGTCATGTGAGCAAATTGTCGTGACATTTTACTCCATGTACTAAGTTTTTTGTGATATTTTAGCCCCTGTACTAAGTTTTCTTGATATTTTACCCCAGGCACCGAGTCACGAAAAACTTAGTACAAGGGGTAAAATGTCACGAAAAACTTAGTACATGGGGTAAAATGTCACGACAATTTGCGCACGTGACCAACTAAGGACGAAAACTAACGGTTTCCGTTAACAGGGGGCATCGAGTCACGAAAACATAGTTTAAGGACCATCTAGTCGCATTTTTTTCTTTGGGGGCCAATTTTTTTAAGACGTGTATAGTTCAGGGGGTAAATGAGGTATTTACTCTATCAAGAAAATAGATAGATTAACGATTTTTAACCAACCAATTCATGCCACGTCATTAAATGGTATTTGGATGGTATGATTTTGGGTGATATATATCATTACTCTTTATACAATCCTTTTATTATATCTTATGTGGCATTCACCTTAACCAATAAAATGAAAATACTAATATCTCAATTAACAATTCTGTGTTTCTCTTTTATTCATTGGCCTATTTGAATGTCACATAAGATGTGATGAAGGAATGATATCTATCATTACTCAAAAGATAATATAGAGGTTTTAGTGCAATTTTGAATAATATAAGGACCTATTGTGCCATTAACTCAAAAACATGGGATGTTGGCCCGAACCCTCTTCTCGTCGCTCCACCCGTGTGTGTGGGATTCACGTAACTCAAACAAACTATTGTCCATGGACTAAAAAAACAAGAAATATAGTACAATTAACTTAAAAAAATATTTAGGGACCCATAGTACAATTCTGTATAATACAAGGATTCATGATGCAATTAACTCCCACAAAAGAAACGCCCCGGTGTAACTATAACAAACGTGTCACAGATTGTGTGCACATATGATTGGAACATGGATGTTTTTGTATATATACATTTTCTCAATTGTTTAACGATATTTTGAAAAAGAACAAAAGCTTCAGAAACATTGTTTCACCATAATTTTAATCTGGTAACACTAGAGTACCTAAATTACCCTCTCACGGTACACGCATTCTCTTAATCAGAAGGCGATAAATGGAAGCTTGTAGTTTATATCACGATCACAATCTACAAACAACATAAAGTTGCAAAATACATTTTTTTTAAATTTTTCTTTTTTCTTTTAGCTTTTATTGTCATCGGTTACTAGTTTTGACCGTAGAGGAGCTGCTAATACTTGCTCGTTTTGTACCTACTACAATAAGGTCAAGAAAAGTCAACGAAATTCAGTTTTCACGAAAATCAAAATATTGCAGCCTACTTTTTAGAGGATATATATCATATAATCATAAGCTAAACTAGAAAACATAAAAATGAAAGGGTAAAATAGCTTCAAAGGGCTCTCGTCTTTTGCGCTTTTTTCTAGAATGTAGCCTGGTCTTTCAATATGTGCATCCCAGACCCTAACTTCAATTTTGTTTCCGAGTGATCTGTTAATCTATTGGAAGGTATGAAAGATATGGCATTAGATGCACATTTTGAAAGATGAGGCCATGTTCAGAAAAACACGTGATATATGAGGTCTTTCTGGGAAAAATTTCTCAAGAGAAAAATGAAAAGATTAAAGGATATATTCATGATTGAAACTTTCGTTGCGCTCTTAGTCAATAAGACCCGAGAAGTTCCTGTTTGGGTCACGTGTTTCCGAGGAGGTCTTAAAATTTTAGCCAGAATATTTGGCCTGCAATTTACAGATGAAAGGAATAAGATGCTATAGATGGAAAGAAGTAACTCGAAGCAAATGAATGTGGGCCCGACCTGTTTGGATGATCTGAAAGGCTGGAATGCAAAGAAGAAGAACCTGGGAGTCCGAGATGGCGATTTGCGCCCACGGGTGGGTGAGTTTTTCGCTTTCAAACAGGCTAGTGAGCAGAAGTCACTGCAATTGTGGCCTAAAATTACAGTCATATCTTAAGTATTAGACGGCTTTCAAGATACTCCAAAAAACAATTGGCAATGCTTGATGATTCCTGTATGTTTCAAAAAGAAGCTTTTAAAGTGTCATAAGATAGTTTGACAAAAAAAAAAAAAAAGTGTCATAAGATAAGGATTGTAGTCCTTACCATGTGGTAAGCGACCAAACTCGAAAGGCTTCTTTGACTCCTAACTTACCTTGAGACTGGTTTAGTAAGGAAAGCCCATGCTTCTAAAACACGAGAAAAGATCACAGTGGCAAGACCTAAGAGTAACGAGTTTTCCTTTGGATAGGAGACTTAATATGCAACAATAATGGTCATCTAGTAAGTATTCGATGAAATATTTTCTAGAGTTCTAGGTCTGATCTTACACTTTTAGCTATTGAGGTTTTTACACAGAATTATCCATCAGCCTCATTCTGGTTATATAAAGATCTTAGGCATCAGATTAACAAACAGATTCAGACAAGCCTTTTCAGCACCTGTGGAAAAGGTCAAGAGACAACACCAAATAGATTTAGAATTCAAATGCGGAAACCATTTCTATTGAGGAAAGAGGAAAAATAATGGATTTATTCACTCACTACCTCGTATTATTTATCCCCTACGCTTTCGGGCCTATGGGGACAGAGCTATGCCTCTGTTTCCTCACTACTCATAGGGAAGAAGCTCAGTGTAACTACGTATACTTCCTACCCTAGGTAAACTTTAAGCTTCAGTAACAACTATGAGATTCATTCTTCTTTCCCTGGTTTGGTTTGGAAGCAAGGGTGGTAACTGCAACTACTTTTTATGCTAGGTATCGTGGGAACAAAAACAACATACAACACTAAAAAAAGAGGACGAAATGACAAAGAGATAGTGAACACTTAGTGTTACACCTGACATTAGATAAATTGGGATTTGAAAACCACAGGGAAGCATTCTCATACAAGAAGTAGTTAAATTGTCAAGGGCTACTTACCATTGTTATAACAAAAAATGTAGAATGATCACAGAGAAGTGGGGAAGCTTCTTCTTTCCCAAGTTAATAAACATCTTAACTAGATGTGTCAACAACAACTTAGGAATTAATAATATGATAGTACGATTTGCTTCTTAAAACCATGTTTAAGGGATCAAAGGCCTTCATTTCACACATTAATAGTTCTTAAATCATTAGTTTAAATCGTAGCTTTAACAACAACTAAGACAGTAAGGACAAAGGGTTACACTCTATTCTGCATAACTTAGTCGCTCTTCATAACTCCCTACTTCAGCAGTTATAGTGAATATTGACCACTTAAAGAGTATTGATAAAAGGAAAAAAATACATGCTAGATTTAAATCTTTACAATAACTTAAATTATCAATCATGATTCTATTCTATATCCAAAACAATCCTAATTTAAATAGAATATAAGAAACTGATAACTATTATTATAAAATGTATATTTAAATCCATGAAACGTTTAGTTTTGACATCCCATACATGTCTCAATTTGTTTATTAAAAAAAATTATAATGTTGAATAGATTTAAAATATCTATAATTTGTAGAGTAGCAGAAGACAGAGATATGTGGAAGGGTGATGACTTGGCGATCATAGGCTTCCCGTATGGAATCAATAAACCTCAATATTCTATATTCGTTCACAGTAGACGAGATTGGTAGCAATTTGGATTGCACTGGTGTTGTCAGCCTGTAATGGAGTTGGTTGAATTTGTGGGATTACAAACTCCGTAAGAAGATCGCATACCCAAATAATCTCTTAACATATGATAGACATTGCCCGATATTCTGATAACTTGGAGACGATTTATTGTTTCTTATATTTAAAAGAAATAAAAGCATTGCCTAGAAATATGCACCATCCAGTAGTTGATTTTCTTATATCCGGGCGGCCTACCAAATTTGCATGACTGTAAGATTATAGCTCGAGCGAAGACTCCTAGATAGGGATGTAAACGAGTCGAGTCGATTCGAATACTAGATGTACATGCTTGTTTGTTTAATTTCTCGAGTCGAGCCGAACTTAAATTTAAACGAGTCAGGCCGAGCCGAGCTCAAATTTAAACAAGTCGAGCCCGAGCTTCCTATGGTCCAAATCAGAAATGTTAAAACTTGTTTGTTTAACTTGTCGAACATTCCTTTTTAGAGCCAAACACAAGTTGCTTATGAACAATTTTTGTCTTTTATGGTTGAAATGTGGATTCATGAACGGTTGGTATTTGTTGGATTGTGTGGTATGAAAATATAAAGAATAATATTAATGAAAAAAATAATTGTCTAAAGAAATTAAGAATATCTAGATTGATATTGAAGGTTTAATAATATATTTATACGTAGATAATATATTAATTTATAATTCAAAATTTTAAACGAGCCTTCGAGCCGAGCTCGAATGGGCTTGTTTACTTATCAAACTTAAGATGGAGCTTGAGCTTGTTTATATTCGAGCCGATCTCGCACGAGCTTTTCTCTAAGCCGAATTCGAGCTGCTCGCGAGCGACTTGGTTCATACAACCCTACCCCTAGGTAAGAATAGCCCACGTCTAGGCGTGGCAAGAATGTATCTAATAATATGTCTTGCTACAAAAAAATGGAGATAACGTGGTGCTTGTACAAACTTGCTAAGTGTATGAACAACATTTACATATACTTACGTCATTTCATACACTTAGAGACACCATCACAACAATAGTAAAGCTAAACAACTTGAGGAAAGACACAAGTTCATTCACAATCTCCAAATCTCTCATTATCGGTGCTTAAGGGATTAACCCTAAATAATCATTTTTAATACTTGTGATTATGTCCTTAAACTCGTAAGCTCGTTGTAGCTTTAAATACGAATAATTCTATCTAATATGGTAAACCAACCTTAAAATTTTTGCTTAAACCTAAGAGGAACACATATGTTTCTATACGCTCCGGGTCGAGGTATTTTTAATTTACATCGACGTTTTTTTACTTTCTTATCAACATTCATACCAAATAGTTATAGTACCACCATAATTCTTAATTTCCTCAATACCCACCACTGATATACTCTCATTTACAATCCCCTTTATAATGTGACATTACATCTAACATGAAATATTTTAGTAAAATATTTAGAATAACCAGTTATAATATGGTACAATGTTATAAAGTCTTAACCAGCTGATGTTAGCCCAACTGAACAGAGTTTAAGCGTTACATATTCAAAATTTATTGTTTTGGTACTAGTTATATATATTTATTATCGTAAACATAAAATATTTTCACACACATATATTTTGTATGATATATAATTATAGTGATTTATAGATAATATATAAAATTAACTATAATATAATATTCTATAATATTGTATTTGTTTCATATAAAATTATAGTAAATTTGTAAATCTAGAACAAATTTAACTTTCATTGAGATAAGAATAATATGTCATGTTATGATATGTTTCAGTTGTCCTTTAAGTTAAAATATCTTAATGTTAAAAAAATCTTAGATTTGTTTTCAAAATATCAAACCTTTTTCGTAGATTCACAAATAATTTTAAGGTGACTGACACATAGGGTTTTGGAGACTAGTTTTTTTGGCCTATAAGAACTAGTGAGAATCTTACTTCTTTAAAGAGACCTCAAAACTGACCAAATACTAAAATACCCTTATTAACACCAAAAGACAAAAAGAGTGATGTCACTGTTCATCTCCCTCCACTACCCACCTACATCCGACCTCCGACCTCCGACCTCCGACCACCAACCACCGACCACCGACCACCGACCACCGACCTCCGACCTCCGACCTCCGACCACCGGGAAAAATGATGAGTTCCGAAAAAATTGATGAGTTTCAGAAAAAAAATGATAAGTACTCTATAAAAATGATGAGTATTATTGAAAAATGATGTGTATTATTAAAAAACAAAGAGTAAATAGTCAAAATAATAATTTATTCACTTTTCAACCTATTTTATACAATTTCAGATTAATTACAAAATAAATAAAAAATAAAACTATTAACAAAAAAAAAAACTAAATACATTCACGTTTAACCAGACTTGAAAAGAAACTAAATACCTACTCTCTGCGTACAATGTACGCTAATCAGCAAAAAATATATATATTGATGCACTTCTTACACTCGAACGGAGGAGCGATTCACGAACGGAGATCCAGCTTGAGCTCCGGCAGCACCCGCGAGATCTACGCCGCTCCTTCGTAGCAGATCTCGAACGAGCCATGGAGGTGAGCTCGTCTTCACACTCGTCTTCAACACTCATCTAAGCCGACTTCGATCCAGAAATCTAGGCGAGTAGCGGTATCCGGTGACGAAGTAGCAACAGAGATACTCACCTCCTTCGTGGCGACCTCTCACACGAAGCCTCCGACCTCTCACACAAAGCCTCCGACCTCCTTCTTTTCAGTCTTCTCCGGCGAGTGCTCACAATGGAAAACGAGCACACAGTGTGGTAGTGCTCTGGCGAGTGCTCACGGCGGAAGATGAGCACACAGTGGTGGTGTTGCTGTTTTGCGGTGGTGGTGATCTTTTCTAGATATGGTTCAGAGCTCCATTGTCTTCCCGTCCGCCATTTGAGAGTTGTGAGGAGAGAGAGGTTTGAGTGCTGTGATAAAAAATGGATTTTATAAATTAATATATATAGGAGGAGGAAACAAAAAGGGGTAAATAGGTAAATGAGATTTTTGTCTATAGTGTTAAAATCTAGTTGAAGTCTCTAGTGAGAAGAACAAAAAGATGGGGTTGGGTTAGGATTAGAGGGTGGATGTTCGAGACCCCTTGAGTCATAATCTCATAATATTATTTTGAAATATTATTATGTATACTCCAACTAAGAAAAAATCTTTTTTAACTATGTAACATTTATTTACACTTTTATTATAATTAATTTTATGATTAAATTATTAAAAATAATAATTTTTCATTCAAAAAATTTCAAATTTATATAATCGAGGCAAGACTCCACCAAAAAAGCTAAGAAAATACATCTACAAACAAATATATGGGATCGCCTAATTAAAAGTTATAAAACGTGAAGGATGGTAACGATCGGGGTTCTAAGTTGGAACTGATAAAAACCGATTATGTAAATGTAATATAAACCATTAGGTTATAAATTTTAAAAATATAATCGTGGTAAAAACTGTTAAATTATGATATTAGAGAAAATAAAACTGAAAATATTAAAAGTCATTTATATATATATGTATATATATGTGTGTTAAGTAAAAAAATTAAATTAATTTTAATTATAAATTAATAAACAATGAAACTAATTTAAAAACATGTCAAATATCACCTTTTTTATTCACAACATAGTCAATAGTTGTTTATTCGACATAAAACAAGAGCAATACTTGTTTCATATTCAATACCTGAGATGAGAAAGGTATTTAAATTTGCAGAACATGTAAGTTATGAATTTCGTTATTTATCATATATCTTGATCGATTTATATTATAGTATTTAGGAAGCAAAGTTGTCAAGATGACAATAAATGCGGTAACATTAAATTTGTATCAGATTCTCAAACATCATAAACCTGCCATCAATTATCATTACTCTTATAATAAACAATTTATTTTTTATTATAGAAACTTATTATAAAAAAAATATTTAAAAAATTAAGTTAAATGTTTTGGGTACCAATTCCCACCAAGCCGCGGTTCTGAAAAAGAAAATGGGCGCCACTTGGGGACCAATTTCCACCACCATCAACCGGGTTGGCTAAGAACCCAAATTAAGGTAATTAAAAAATTATTTTTAATTATCGAAAAATTGAATTATTTTTGACCTAATCTTATCACTTTTATATTTTTTCGAAATTATCTAATTTAAGTATAATTTATTAATTGCAGTTATGATGTTTATTATATTTTTATACAAATCCTACAATGACCATTTTTATAACAGTTGGATGCCTTTCCCTGTATGATAAGTGATGCGATGAATGGGGAGTGAGAGGATGGATGCAAATAGCCATGACCATTTTATGACAGTTGGAAGCCTTTTGCCGGATAAGTTAAAAATAACTTATATGGGCAGGGGATGTTCGTCGCCACTCGGGTACCATTTTCCACCATCATCAAGAACCCAAAGTACCATAAATCAACATTGAAACTCTAAAAAATCGATTTAATTATCTACCTAATCTTATCATTTTTACAATTTATTAGAATTATCAATTTGAGAATCTCCAGATGAAGTGGGATTTTGAAACACTTCATTGTTATGGTGTTCAAGCAACCTGAAGAAAGTAATTTTGATGAGACATAGTGCTGAAACAAGGGTGAGAAATACAATAGCACCTCATGTACATGAGACATCATTTGGTCACAATTCAGGCAAATGTATTTCATATATTGTTTACTTAGTTTGATCCTTCTGTTGATTTCTAGGTGCTAATGACATTCAGGTAAGATGAGTAATTCTTTTCTATTCAATTTGACAAGGATATTGTGTGTTGTTGGTTTATAGGGTATAACAGGTGTAACACTAGCTGGATTACTTCAAACAGTTAGAGCACAAAAGATTGTTGTAGTTAAATCTAGAAGGTGATATATAAACATGCTATAAATTTGTATTTATATACTTTCTATGTTTATTAACTTATTCTTTTCTATGACCTTATAGTGCAGCTCCGGATCTTCTTAACATGGCCTTACAAGATATGTCAAGAATTGTGGTCTTCATTTTTTCCTTATCGATAAAGACGTATGTATGGTTCTCCTTTAAAGACTCTACTATTCATAGGATTTTTTCTTATTAGTCCCTGGTTGTTGTGTATATTGCAGGGTCTCAACACAAAAGATATGAAAAATATGGATCCTGCAACATTGCCATTTGCTAAAAATTCAGATTTCATGTTTCGAAAATAAAATATAAGACTAGATTAATTGAACACATGGGACAATAAGTTAATTAATTCTCTTTTCTAGTTTTTTGGGTTTGCATAAATCTAGGATAAGGAGAGGATTACATTGGACCATCAATTTTTTTTTCATTGGAAAATCTTATAGATTTGTACGTTGGCAGATTACACTATTTAGGGTAATCCATTTATCATGTAAAAGTAAAGTTTTTCCTTGATTTGAGAAATGATGATTTTATCACCCATTTTCTCGAGAAACCCTGTAGGCATAAATTTGATCTTTTTATCTTTAAAATATTATCATTTACATTATCTATTATAGTTGATTAGAGTGATATCCATTAGAAATGATTAATGATTACAAATTCTTTATTTATTAGTTCAAACGTATTGTGTTTAGACCGGTTTCTATACATGTGAAAGTCTTTGTACATATACTTTATGTGTTTAAGGGTGAATGTATAATTATAATTATAAAGTAAAATATGAATGATTTTTTTTTAAAATAGTTCTAATTATATATTTTTTTTACATAAAGTAATATATATCTCACATTCTTCATCATATAATTGCTAATAATAGTTGTACAAAAATCAATTTTCTATTTTTTATTGTAATATCTTTTGAAACTTTTAAAATTTGCGCATTCGCTAATTAGATAGTGTCTTAAGTAATATATTTTCAAACATTTGAAATTTTCTAAAATAGAACAAGTAGGATTAGCTCACTGGCCAGGGCCTTGGTAATCCAATCTAGTGGTGCAGGTTCGAATTGAGTCAATGACTCCGAGTCCAAATTGGCTCTCCTATGTAACAATTTTTTTTCTAAAACAGTCAATTTTGTTGCTATTTATAATTATATTAAGGCATCTTTTTAGTCGGTTTAAAAAATAAGTTTCATTGTATATCAAATATGATTTATGAACAATTAGCAAATAAGTAGCATGATTTTTATTTTGTATTACATAAGAGTATATTTCGGTTGATTGATTAATATTTTATGTAACCGTTTGTGGAAAATGTATCCTATTTTTTTCTTGGTTAAATATTTTTCAGTTTATTTTTATCTCAAGAATTGTTTGTTTATCTTGTGTTATATTTATTTTTCTAAACAAATATTGTTAGAGTGCCTTCAGGCACGGGTTCATACGTAGTATGTATGTATATATATATATATATATATATATGTATATATCTATATATGTATATATATATATATGTATATATCTATATATGTATATATATGTACTAGGTATAGCCCGTGTCTGAAGACACTACGAAATTTTTTTTTGCTAAGAAGTATGAACATCAACAAAATTATCCGATCATGGTTTACATAAATCTAATGAAGTTCCAAGTTATCAAACACAAACTAATCATAAAGTCAATGTATTATTTATCAAACATCTAAACAATACTTTATAAAACAAAAAATATTCAATATGTAACAGATTGAAATGTGTGAATCGTACATCGTCGAAATTATAACATCAGAACATAGATGTCATAATTCTAGAAAAGGTAGCTGTGTCAACATACACGTTTCTTCCAATTGGAGAAACCTGAACGACAATATATCAAATTGAAAAACATAAATAATTAGTAAATAATTTAAAAAACGATAAACATTAGTTAATATATTGGACTCCGTACCATGTGATTCAAATCCCACCTAGCCAACCGTTTTTCATTTTTCCAATCCTCGTCCATGATCATCTTCCAGTTCTACAAATATGAACACAATTAGTTATTATTCTAAGACAATGAATTTGAAATATTAAAAACTAATTTGACATAAGAGTTTGTATAATCTTACCTGTGGATATCGTAAGTGGTACAATTCCTCCTCGTCTTTTACTGTTACAATCATATTTTTTGTGCGGATGTAATCTCCCTACAAATTTACAAAAATGATATATAGTTAAAATATAATATAAACCATGAACTACAAAATTTGTATAATATAGATATGTTCACTTACAACATCAATGAGATCTCGGTGTCTCTGCAAAAATTCAGCACGATATTGCCCGACTAACGTAGATAGTTATGTGAGTTTTTTTTTTCTGCACAATGCACGAAAATACATAATATTAGTTATATTGTAAACACACGAAAATATACACCTAGTCACTAATCACAAACCTTTAGGATACACTATATTAAAATTTCTGGGTATACAATATTAGTCGTGGTTTGATCATTTCCGGGAAGAAGCAAACTTATGCGATCATAACTCGTGCATCTAGATAATGCAACATACAGTTGTCCATGACTAAACACATGAATGCGCAAATCGATTCCAACAAATTTCATAGATTGTCCTTGTGATTGATTGATTGTCATGGCATATGCTAAACGAACGGGAAATTGCCTCCTAGTCATCTTTAATGGTATATCGGAAGAAGAAGGTGTCAAAGATATTCTTGGAATGAATACCAAATTACCAGATTTATCTCCGTTCAAAATTAGGGCTTCAATGACACGCGTCGAACACCTGACAACCATCAACCTAGTGTCATTACACAATCCGTCCTTCGACGCAATATTTCTTAACAACATGATAAGAGCGCCAACTTTTAACTACAATCTAAATGGAGTTAACCCACTTGGATTCAATGAATTTAAAAATTCGTTTGGATATCGTGATGATATAGAATTATCTACTTGATCCTTTTCATGCATCGTATCAGCTGCAAGATACGTCTGTTGTATTCCAGGAAAAATCTCAAGTGCAAGCCTGTTGATTTCACTGAAATCGTCATTTCGTGGGGAGAGTATAGTGCGTTCATTAAGATACATGGGATTTACGGTTCCAAGGTCATAGATGAAGGGATATGTAGTAGATATCAAAATGCTCAAGTCTTTGCAATTGCACATTGTTGTTGGGATCTCCATAGAGTCCTCCGAGTTAGAGCCAATCTAGAATAATTGAAAAATAACATAAAATTATGAGTACATTTATAACGTCTTTGAAAAAAGAAATAGATGGCCTTTCAGATACCTTTAGTAGGAATTCGGTAAAATCAAAGTTTCCGCTAATTAAGTCGTTGAGACACATATTAACATCCAACGTGAGTACATGACTTTTTTGCCAAAGTATAGAACGTCTTAATGAGACCCCCACTATTTGTTCGCATCCATCTTTTGGTACAACTGGTAAAATTTATCCAAAATCTCCTCCGAGAACAACAGTGATGCCACCGAATGGCTACCCATTTTTGCGTATATCTTGTAAGGTTCGATCAAAGACTTCAACACAATTTTGATTTTGGATCAGAAATTCATCCCAAATTATGACACTTGCTTTTCGTATCAAATCGGCCTGGATGGATTGCGTAGAAACATGACAGACTGAATCTTCATTCATATCTAGTGGTATTGAAAATGTCGAATGTGCAGTTCGACCTCCAATCAATAATAAAGATGCGATACCCGATGAAGCTACATTAATGACAATTTTATCCAAACTCTGACATTTCGTTGAAACTATATTGTATAAAAATGTTTTTCCAGTCCAACACCTCCATTCAAGAAGTAAGTGACCCCTTTGTTATTAAACACAGAGTCTGTGATCTTATCGTATGCGCTTCTTTGTGTAGTGTTCAGTCGCGCAACATTAATGTTGGCGTCCATTTCTTTTGCCTCCCTCTGAAGTTGTAAATGTTCTCTTATTAATCGAATTTCAACAACTGAGCCCCAATTTCGTGTTGATTGCGGCATAGGCGGAAAGTCAGTCAATTGTTTTCCGAATTCCATCAACAATTCATTTTTAGATATAAAACGTAGTCTTCCATGTCTTTTCAGTGGGATTGTGAATTTCGTACAATGTACAAATCTTGTTTGCAAGATCATTGCATATATGCACGGAATAACTATTTCACTGTTCATGTGGATGAATTGGATGACACTGAGTTGATATGACCAAAAATAACCTTCTTAAATGATGTCCGGTTTTCATAGCTGAAGCCTCTTTCAAACATTCCACCTATTCACCATCGTCCTCTAACAGACATCTAGCTGCGCACGCTAACCTAAATGTATCAAACAATTCTCCGTTGAATGTAAGTAAGCACTCATAAGACCGAGGAACTTTGACAATAGTGAGCAACAAAAGAAGATAAAATATTTCACCACAATTAGGGTTAGCAAAGTACATGCGTCCAATAGCGAAACCTTGTTTTCTCATCGTCCAGATCTTATCCTTTTTATTCCAAATAAAATGTTGTTGGAATTCCTGATATGTGAATTAACATGCGTATTCATATTTAGTGTAACACTCAAATAATCCCCTTAAGGTTGATTTTTGAACACTGGCATCGTCAATAATTGACTCCATAGATTCGAGCGGATCAAACACAACCTGATGTTCCCCTGGAAAATGAAGATGTAATCGTACTACATTTGTGACTTCTTCATGTAAATGATATCGGAATAAAAGCTATGCTGCCTCATGCGGTCCAATATATCTAGAGTCAAGATATTGTTGAATCTCAACTCCACCCAACACCATCGTTGCACGATCATGACCTTTGTATATGTACTTGCGGATGTACTTAAAACACCTTATTCCCGCACAAACTTCAACATTTATGTGACAATCAAACATCTTGGAAATGTATGGGTTGTATGGTACTACATCCCTATTATCCACTTTAGACCCTCACGTAAAAAACACGACCATCATTACGACGACGATAAATCAGATACTTGTCTTGGTCCATCGTCGTGGTATCGACAAATTCTCTTGGATACTTCTTTGAACACTTTTTGTTCTCCATGCATGGTGCAATATCATTTCGTACGCCACATGGTCCATGCACCATGCACCTTTTAATGGTATAAAAGAGTTCTGGGTCATTGTCTGGATCCGGAAATTCAACACATACCAGATCATCTACTTGCAGAATTGTTCTGATTTTATCTGGTCCTGCCAAGAATATTAAGGTATGCATATGCGGTAGACCTCTCTTTTGAAATTTGATTGTCAAAACCTTTCCAACCTGCCTTCCAAACACCTTCTCCTCATAGATTACGTTTAGCAGACGTGCTCTTTTCAGCTCAAATACGCGTGCCACTAAATCAGGCCTATCATATACACTGTGGTGAGGAAGTAGAACTGAGGTAATCTCTGGCCAATTCGGATTTGCCGTCATAGTGAGAAAGATATCTGGATGTTGATTGTAGCGGGTTATAGTCATGGAATCTTGGAAAATTTTAATGCATGTTTCTTGTGCTTCCCGTGAAAGAAGACGGAAGTATTACCCGCTTACCAACATCACTCGGAAGCAACCCATCTACATTGGATTTTTCAAGATTACCATAAACTTCAACGCAGAATGATGATTGATTCAACTTATAGTAATTCAAACGATTCTGCTCTGTTGAGGCCCATGCATCTACCACAAATTCCTGAAATAGTTTCCCTACTCTAAAAAAAGTGGAATATTCTGTAGGACGTTGGAAGAGACGGTAGCTGAAGTACTCCATCTGAGTCATCCTTACAGATGAATGTTTAGTTTTATTAGGATCCCACTTCTTGAAATCAGGATCCCATCCAAGCTCCCCGTACGGAAACAAAAGAACATAATGCAAAGGTAGATAGCATGGGTGTGTTTCACAAATCTGCATAAAATTATTATCGACTTTTAGATGCAGAATAATGTCTCTCTTCGAACATATCTCAGTTTCGTCTCCCGGTATAATCACATCCACTTCCTCTGCAGTTGGAAGATTATATCTATTCTTAGCGGTTGTCTTAGTGTATCGAAGAGATGCTGGAATATTACGAAACGCGATACTTTCATCACTTAAGATTTTTTCTGCGTGTTTGAATTTTTCAGGAAATGGGTTGTTCTGGGTCAAACAATCTTGGATTATATGTAATGCTTCTTTGCTTAGTGTCTTATTTCTTTCAAAGCGTGCGACTAAGGCTTGTGAAGGATCATAAATATACAACTAGGAATACACAGCGGTTTCACCAGTTTGTGGTATTAATGAGCCTGTTCGGTGTCACAACTCTCCATGAATATGAACGTCCTTGGACCTTTCCATGTGACGTTGTCATTAATGTTGCCCCCCAAACTCGTAAAAGCATTTTTCGAATTGTACTCTATTATGTGATTTTGGAATGATCGACTATGGTTAGTGGATTCATCGTACATTTCTTTGATCTCAGTCGGGGGTGTGAGTAGGTCGTCTAGTTTAACTTTTCCTTGATAGCAACATTTGCCGAATTTTGCCTTTGTTGACACTACCAATTTTTCACCCATCCAGTGTAAAGCATGACAATGTCCGCATTCGACATTCATTTCCCCTAGTGAGAACCTTTTTACATCATTGTGGCGATGTCGAGACCTTACACACGTTGAAGCATTACGACATTGTGGTCGATCAATTGTTGTATCACGTTCTACGAACGTGTTTGGAGAGAGTTATTGAGTTGAGACCGTCTGATCTCTAATGGTGTTTGAGAGGACCGAATTGGTCTGATTTGGTGTCGTTTGGATAGTAGAAGGTGATTCTAGGTCCAACCGCCGTCGGTTAGACCTATCGATAGTCTTTTGTTCACTTTCCCGCTTTCGGCGATTTTGTTGGCCTAACTTTCTTTTCGAAATGAAGTTATCTACATACACCTTTATTTTGTAGTGAATTATAAATGTTAGAATCGTATATAAATTAAACATATGTATACATAACTGGTTTCGATATGTAGAAAATATACCATTGGTGGCGTGTTTGAGGGGAGACCGTGATGCTGATTAAGACTAATTGGAAGAGGTGAAACATTGAATTCCCTTTCTCGATATATCTGACTCTTCGGGAATATTAGGCCTCTCGATATGAATTCATCTACTTGCACCTTTAATTTATATTAAAAATTACTTTTTAGAAACGTGTGTATTTTATTACACATGTGTGAATAAAGAGGTAAATAAGGTACCGTTGGTGACATGCTTGTTGGATTACATTCTACGAACGTGTTTGGAAGGAGTTCTTGAGTTGAGATTGTATGATATCCAATGGTGTTGGAGAGGACCGAATCTGGCTGAGTTGTTGTCTTTTGGTTAGACCCATCAAAACTCTTTTGTTCACTTTCCCGCTTTCGGCGATTTTGTTGGCCTAACTTTCTTTTCGAAATGAAGTTATCTACGAACACCTTTATTTTGTTGTGATTTGTAAATGTTAGAATCGTATACAAAGTAAAAATATGTACACACAAATGTATTAGATATGTAGAAAATATACCGCATGCGGCGTGTTTGAGGGGAGACTGTGATGTTGAGTAAGACTAATTGGAAGAGAGGGAACATGGAGTTTCCTCCCTCTTGTTTCCAGCATTTGTCGGGCTAACAGAGCACTTTTCGGTGACGAAATTGAAGGGACAATTGGAGATTGAGTACGTATACTTTGAGGAGGAGAAACGGGAAATTTCCTAAACGCGTTTGAGGGAATACCCCATAGTTGAATGTGTGTATTTGGGTACCGGGACATAGATGAATGTGTGTCATTTTGTCCAGTTAAATGTTGGGCTATCATTGGGGTAGTTAAAGATACCTTATAATAATATTATAAACATCTTGTTAAACATTCTACAGCAACTAAAACAAATTATATGCATTTTATCCATATTTTTTCATAATTTTATTAAATCTAACTTATATTTGTTCTGTGTGTAAAGATGTTCAAAATAGATGAATGTTTATACATAAAGAATGTATGATTAAAACTTAGTTCAGCTACTTGCGATATCTACGAAATAAATGAGTAAATATTGAAGAAGACATGCTTAAGGCTTACTTGAGAAACTTGAGATACGTTATTATTTGGCTTTGATTGGTTCAAAGATGCTCCTCCTATCGCGGCCTTCTTATCTCCCTTCATTGTGTTCTTCATTGTCCTTAAAAATATTTTGAACATGAAATATATTTAATATATATCAAACATTTACAAATAACTCTTTGCATATATAATGAAAGTATACAACAAATAAATGTTTTATCTTCTTGGACTCAGCTAATAAAAACATACATCAAGTTGCAATAAATATTACGAATAGTCTTGTAAATTTAAAGTTTTAAAGATATATATTTTTAGTTAGATTTCTTTATTTTATAATTAGTATAACTAGTTTTAAGGTATTTTAATTATGTATTCATTAATATAAATAATTTTAAAGTTATCTAATTATGTATTAATTAAGTTAAGTGTTTTTAACTTTGGATAATACATTAATATCAAATTTATACAATATGTATTTAAATGTAATGATAAAATGATTCACCAATGTAATACATGAAAAATTATTGTTCATTAAAAAACCACTAAGGTAATACATTAAATTAATGGTCGAACAAAGACAAATTATTGAAAAAACACTCCCTAATACATGTTACTTTAATAAATTCCCTAAATCGGTTTATAAGGATTCCGGAAACATGTCCGCAAAAATCTTATCTTCAATCATAGCTAATTCAACATCATCTAGTAAGCTTTCCAATTCGTCCAGACTGTCCATATTATTAAGGTGTGGCAGAATAGTTGCTATAGGCTAATCGTTAGGAAGTGTGCTGACTATGACACATAGTAAAGCATGCAGATTTAAAGGAATGTTTTGTCTGTTAAAAGCGTAATAACTTTTTTTTAATGTGAGTATACACATCAAATTTTAAATTCATAGGTGCACTAACAAATTAACTCATACTATGAGAAAACTGTCAGTAACTTCACCTATTTCATCATATACATTAAAAGACTTTTCTAACTGTTGGATAATTTCCATATTTTTTAGCCTAGAAAAAATAACTATGATTAATATAATTTCAAAAAAATGTAATTATGGAACTTGATTAAGTTTATTAATACAAAGTACATTAATATTTCATTTTCAATATTAAATATTTAAAACCAAATTATTAATATATTTATTATTCAATTATGTGTCATTTTTTAGAAATATATAACTTTTTTAATATAGAAATCCCAAATTATTAATATAAGAACTAATATAATGTTCGTAAATTTTGATTGCGCTTTTAGTAAATTTTGATTGCTCTTTTAATTGATATTCTTTTTTTTCCAAATTGATATTCTCTTATATTATGAAAGTAGGAAGTTGTAATTTTTATTGTGAATTGTTAGTTATTATCTAATTAAATAATTGAGGAATTTTATTTAAATGGTTAATTTTAATAATTTTAGAGTATTTTATAAATGGTTAATTTATTTTAGAGCATTTATATTAGAGCTTTTATATTAGAGCATTTTCTAAATGGTTAATTTTGAAATAATTTTAAAAGTTAATAATTATTATTTTGATTATAGTTACGCTGCCAGTTTATTTTTGTCGAAAAATTTTAGATGAAAAAAAGTTAATTTTTATATCATTATCTAATTAAATAATGGTACTCATCCCTTTAAAAAAAGAAAATTGAAAAAAAAGAGACAGGTAGGATTATCTTTCTTTAAATTAATGTGTTTCTGTTTTTTTTTTGGACGCTGTCAGTTGGATAAAGATCCTCTCTTATCAATAATTATATCCTAACAAAACTAACTTTTAATCACAGCCATATAATTTGTAATAATAAATCCTAACCGTTCATCTCACTTTCTCTCCCTTCTAATTCTCTGTTCATTTTTTTTCTTTTCTCGACATTCTTTCTAACTTCTCCTTCTTCAGTTCATCAATCTTTATTTAATCTTTTACATCTCAAAAGAAAGTCTTTTCTTATTTTATTTTTTGGCTTGCTTTCGTCTTTTTTATCAAACGTAATAATATGGTTAAGTAAAAACAAACATTTTAAATTTCAGATTTTTATTTTATGTCACTTTGTTCATTTTTTCCTTGCTAAATATATAGTATCACATGTTAATAATAAATATAAAGTAAAATATATTCTTAACAAAATTGGTTTCTATCAAAATTAATATTAATTTTCACCATTAGAGAAATGGCTAGTTTGATTTTTTCAAAAAAAATAATAATAATCAATTGGAATGTTAAGCGAAAAACTCTGACAAAGGATTATTTACGTATGAGGTTCAAATTAAGTGCACTTATAAATGGTTATGATTTGTATATGAGCATCCATCATCTTAACCTGAATTTGTTTTACTTTGTATTGATTTCCTTTTAAATATGATAGAGAAAAATTATTACAAACGTTAACAAATAAACAACCTAACAAATTACAAACATATAAAATTACAGCATATTTAAAGAACAAATAATACCGGAACATAAACCATTAAAATTTAAATATAAGAATAAATTTGTAAACTAACCTTGAGGTGAAAACGTGATATGCTTTGAAAAGAAAGTATGAGTAAGAAAGAAAATTTTAAGTGTTGAAAAAGAGAAGGTTTTGAAATGATTTTAGTATTCAGTTATATAATATAGATAGTATTAGTAAATAACTAAATTTAAGTAAATCGTTATAAATCAAAAAAGATACTAAGTAAAATTATTATGTAAAGTTTTATTTTAAAGGAATGATTTTTTTGACAGATAAGGATTTCTTTTTAAAGTCATCATTTACCAAATTTAGAAAATTTAGTAAATTTAGGAGGATAATCCTAAATTTACGAAATTCAGGAGGATAAATTTGCCCAATTTACTACAATTATCCTAAATTATTTTATTTCGTGACTGATTTAATTCACGAAATCAAATCTGGATAAAATATGCCTGAAAAAAAAAAGATATGTATGTTAAACTATCATGTAAGCCAATTGGATAAAAAATATATAAGACCAAACTACTCACTTACATTCCAGCGACAAAACAAAAAAAACCCAATTAGTCACTACTTCATTTGCGCCAAATGGATATTGTCTGTAATAAAATTAAAACCAAATTAGTCACAAAACCAAATTAGTCTAATTTATTACAATTTTTCATTATATAGAGTCATGTAATGTAATATTTTTGTAATATAGGGACCTATAGTGCAAGTACCTCAAAAAATTAGTGATATTAGTACAATTTTTCATTTTTTAAGGATATGTAATCCAATTTTTTCACAATATAGTAACCTAAAGTGCTTTATCCTTGAAATTTTTTTTTTCTATAAATTTCTAAATTTAAGGGAATGTAATGCCATTTTTTTCTCAATATAGTGACTTGAAGTGCTTTATCCTTGAAAAATCATTTTTTAGGGGACTATAATGCAAATATTTTCACAATAAAGCGACCTACTGTACTTTTACCTTGAACAATCAGTTGCGCCAAATGGATATTTACTGTAAAAAAAATTAAAAAAGCATTAATGAACTTATAGTTGTTATCGCTATATTGTATGCCGGGGAAGAACCAATGCTTGAAAATATCCCGCTATATTGTATACTTTTCTGAAACCCTGAGTGATCAAACATTTCCTTAGTTTTAAATCTACACAACAATTTACATATTGGTACATGAAAAGAAAATTAAAAAAAAATGAAAACGGTACTTAATTATACCTGTGTTTGCAACAACTTGGAAACTTGTAATGCACGCATACCATGATGACACTGTATCACATGATTAAGTATTTTCATTAGATATTTTACAAAATAACAAGGTTAAAGAAAGCAAAGAAATACAGCTACATCATATTTTTGAATATAGGGGTATTTAGCGAAATAGGAACTAACCAAGACATAAGTATCCTTAGTAGGATCAAACTTGGTTGAAATTTCTGGGCCCCAGTTTCCGAATTCGCGAAGACGAAAAACATTAAAACCTGGTAAGGAAGCTTTTTCCCTGTTAGACAAAAGAGAAAACACATCTTCTTATGTATTGCCTTCTGGGTAAATACTAATAAATCAGTAATTAAAGTTCATTATTATCTTACACTTCTTCTAGTTCACGAACATCAATTAATTGAGCCTCTTCCATGAAAGAGGGATCTTGCATTTTCTCATGAAGTACATTAGGCTGAATATTTTCAAGCATTGCTCAATTTTGACAAATGGATAAGTGCTTCAAAACAATTAAAAAATACAGTGTAAGAACAAATTGTTCACTAACAGTTAAAAAGAAACAAATATATATTTGAAAATCAAGCTATTTGTCCCATTTTAAGTGCAAAAAATGCCCATAAAGCCTATGACGAGTTTATAAATTTTTCTCTTATAACATCCGAGGCTAATACTATCATAACTCATACCAATGAGGAACACCAACAAAACACTTACAGGAAAGTTAACAATAATGCTATTACTTATCTTAATGTTGATGCTTCATACTTAACAGAAACTAACCGTGCATCTTCTGCTTGTGTATTTAGTGAAAAAAAGGGCCACTTTTTGGGAGCAAAAACATGGAAGTTCATGGCATATTCTCCAGAGGAAGCAGAAGCTGTTGGTATTAGGAATGCGCTTTTTGAAGCTTCAAAATTTCCCACTAGAAGTTATATTTTGCGAAATGATTGTCTTAGCATTATGAGACCTCTCATGAAGGGTAAAAAGTTTGAAAATCGTCATTTATTACATATTTTTGAAGATATTCAAAGTTTGTCTCTCAACATGGATATAAATTTCCAATTCGTATCAAGGAAATTCAACAAGGCACTGGATCACATTGCTAAAGAGGGAAGACTTGCAACCCTTAAGGAAGATTGGGTTCTTAACCCAACTCCTCATTTTCTTAAACTTCTCGAAATGGATTTTGTAATAGAGGTAATAGGCTAAGAACAAACATCCTATCTTATTGTATTGTATTTGTAAACGTTTCTTAATTAATCTAAATTATGTTTTAACGTAAAAAAAAAGTTATCGAAATTCAGTTAAAACCAAATGGATATTTGCTCACTCCATCAGTGGAGCCAAATGAATATTTACTGCAAGACAATCCAAAATTACTCATTATAACACTAAATGGGGATATGAAGTAAACATATTACTTACCCACCAAAAAGAAGTAAAACACCAAATTGCTCACTCCATGCCAAATGGATATTTACTTCAAGACAATTCAAAAAATGCATTATAAAACTGAATTGCGTTAAGAACACATTAAACTAAATGATATAACAAAGTTTCCTTCAGAGCAACACTTAAGAAATAACCTTTCTTTGTTCAGCACTAAATTGCTCACTCCATGCCAAATGGACATTTACTGCAAGACAATTCAAAAAATGCATTATAAAACCAGTATTCAGAATAACATGGGTCATAAAAGAATAATTGATAAATATCCAACCTCTGAAACAACTTACCTATGAACAACATAACAGTAGATCTAAAGCAGAACAACATATATCTATAACACAGGTCAAAAAGCAGTAAAAGAATAAATTCCTCACAAATATCTAAGAATAAAAGATGAAATCTAAGAATAAAAGATGAAAAATTATAAATTATAAGTAAACTCACCATCGGTTTTGAAATAATAGCTTCCAAAATACTCAAATAGACATGGATAAGTGAGTATAGAACGGTGAATTAATCCATTTGCACTCTGCGTGATTTAGCAGAAATTACTCCAAAATACTCAAAATACTCAAATACAACGGTGACTAAAATAATACATTCCTTAAGTAATTGAAGGAAAAGATGATAGATATATGTATATGAGGGACTCCGACCTAGCGTGAAGACAAAGGATATGGACTCCGACCCAGCGTGAATAAAACAATTACCTTAGAGAAAATAAGTCCTGAGTTGTGGCAACTCCGACCCAGCGTGAAGACAAAGGTTATGGACTTTCGGCGTAGGTACGTGCGAGGAAGGAGTCGCGATTTGGTATTTGCTAGAGATACGTGTCGCTGGAGATGATTCAGCAGAGGAATGTCAAATAATAGCTGTGTACAATTGAAATAATAGCTTCCAATTGAAATACAAATAGCGACTTGGTCTTTTTCTGAAGATATAGAAACCCGATCTCGTGTCGATGGAGGTGATGGTGCGAGTCTCGCCTTGGCGGTGATGGTGCGAGTCTCGCCTTGGCGGTGATGGTGCGAGTAGATCTAAAACCGATCAACAGAGGAATAAGCGAATATCAAAGTCTTATTAAGAGGGGTTTCTATGAATTATGGTGATGGTGCGAGTGGCAGTGATGGTTCAAGTGGCGGTTTCGGTGATGGTGGAGAGTAGTTATCAAGCGGCTGGGGAAAGGCGAAGGAGAAGGGGAAATGCGAAGGAGAAGGGGAAAGGCGAAAAAGAAGGGAAGGAGAAAGACCGATAGTTAGGTTTTGTTTTTATTTTTTTTCTTGTAGGGTTAAACGATAGTTAGAGTATTTTTTAAGTACTAATGATAGGTGGGGCCAGAAATGATCCTGGCCACCACTTATGTTTGGCCAGAATCAAGCCTGGCCACCACTTATAAAAAAACTCTACTTTATAATATCTATATAATATTGGAGAAGGGCCAACGACCCGAAATATCTCCTATTTCCCAATACATTTTTTAGCCTTTGGATCAAAATTTTATTCTTTCTAACCATTAGATCTAATTTAATTAATGGTCAAGATTGTATAAATTAGATCAACACTCTGAAATGTCCTGATTTCTTTCTATATTTTTCAGCCGTTAGATTATATGTGGGCCATTTTATTATAATTTATATATTTTTAATTTTATGTTGGCCATTTTATTATAACTTATTTATTTTTAATACAATTAACTGATTTCCACAATTTTTTTGGATACAAAATACAATATATTATTATTCTTAATAATATGATTTTAGTTTTTTTAGTTTATTTTATCTCAAATGATATTTATTTAGTGTTTGATTTATTTTTTTAAATTAAATTTTTTCCAAGTGCCTTTAGGTATGAGCTTATACCTAGTATATATATGTATATATATACACATTATTATACATATATAAAATTAAATTAATTTCAATTATAAACTAAAAAAACATGTAAAATATCACCTTTACTATTCACAACATAGTCAATAGTTGTTTATTCAACATGAAATAAGAGCAATACTTGTTTCATATTCAATGCTTGAGATGAGAAAGGTATGTAAATTTGTAGAACATGTCAGTTATAAATTTTGTATATTATAGTATTTAGGAAGAAAAGTTGTCAAAATGACAACAAGTGCGGTAACATTTAAATTTGTATCAGATTCGTAAACATCATAAACCTGCCATCAACTATCATTAATCTTATAATAAACGATTTATTAAGAGGGGTTTCTATGAATGATGGTGATGGTGCGAGTGGCAGTGATGGTTCAAGTGGCGGTTTCGGTGATGGTGGAGAGTCGTTATCAAGCGGCTGGGGAAAGGCGAAGGAGAAGGGGAAATGCGAAGGAGAAGGGGAAAGGCGAAAAAGAAGGGAAGGAGAAAGACCGATAGTTAGGTTTTGTTTTTATTTTTTTTCTTGTAGGGTTAAACGATAGTTAGAGTTTTTTTTAAGTACTAATGATAGGTGGGGCCAGAAATGATCCTGGCCACCACTTATGTTTGGCCAGAATCAAGCCTGGCCACCACTTATAAAAAAACTCTACTTTATAATATCTATATAATATTGGAGAAGGGCCAACGACCCGAAATATCTCCTATTTCCCAATACATTTTTTAGCCTTTGGATCAAAATTTTATTTTTTCTAACCATTAGATCTAATTTAATTAATGGTCAAGATTGTATAAATTAGATCAACACTCTGAAATGTCCTGATTTCTTTCTATATTTTTCAGCCGTTAGATTATATGTGGGCCATTTTATTATAATTTATATATTTTTAATTTTATGTTGGCCATTTTATTATAACTTATTTATTTTTAATACAATTAACTGATTTCCACAATTTTTTTGGATACAAAATACAATATATTATTATTCTTAATAATATGATTTTAGTTTTTTTAGTTTATTTTATCTCAAAAGATATTTATTTAGTGTTTGATTTATTTTTTTAAATTAAATTTTTTCCAAGTGCCTTTAGGTATGAGCTTATACCTAGTATATATATGTATATATATACACATTATTATACATATATAAAATTAAATTAATTTCAATTATAAACTAAAAAAACATGTCAAATATCACCTTTACTATTCACAACATAGTCAATAGTTGTTTATTCAACATGAAATAAGAGCAATACTTGTTTCATATTCAATGCTTGAGATGAGAAAGGTATGTAAATTTGTAGAACATGTCAGTTATAAATTTTGTATATTATAGTATTTAGGAAGAAAAGTTGTCAAAATGACAACAAGTGCGGTAACATTTAAATTTGTATCAGATTCGTAAACATCATAAACCTGCCATCAACTATCATTAATCTTATAATAAACGATTTATTTTTTATTATAGAAATTTATCATATATAAAAAAATATTTAGAAAAAATAAAGTTAAATGGTTTGCTTCGATGTTTTTTCGATTATTTAAAATTTAATCGGTTTCCGGTATAATTTGTAAGTGCCAAACAGTTTCGGTTATTGTAATTAAATTTTGGGCAGTTTCCTCCATTGATAAACATATTCCCACCACAGGTGACCATATAGCCTAAGACCCTTGTTGTGCGTTTGGATGCTTTAGGCAGGGTGTTGATGACCATGAGAATGTAGTAAATAATTTGAGTAGCGTCAAGGTTGATTCAAATACTTAATTAGAAGTTGATCCAGAGAAAAATCATGGAAGCATGAGGATTGACAAGACTAAGTTCGCAGAGATAATTAAGCTAAAGTCAGCAAAAGATCTAATTGAGGTATCAGAAAGAGTTTGGGAAATCATTAAGATTCATTTAGTTTGCCCACCTGTAACACATACATTGAAACCAAAGTATCAGATTACCTGTTTGGTCCTTTATCATTAACCCTTTTGACATTTAAATCCCTTATCTTTTTCTTTTGCGACAACTTTACTCATGTTGTCACAAAACCAATTGAAAGATACAGATTTAAAAGATGTGTTTGCTACATAAAGGACGAATGTTTGTCGCAAAATAAGGATTACAATGTAACTTTTGAAAAATAAGGGACTTAATGCCATGTGTTATGCCAAAAGACGACAACACTTGTAAAACACAATGGAAAATACCGAAAAAGACTAACGTTGTCATAAAAAATAAAGACAAGGGACTAAAATGTTACTTTTGCTAAGAAAAGGGACTACTAATTTTGTCATGAAATTAAAATATAAAGAATTAAAATGTAACTTTTGTATAATAAGTGACTAAATTGTCAAAATACCACGTGTTATGCAACACATCAAAAATACTGATAAAAGACTAACATTATCATAAAATCAAAAGATAAATGATTAAAACTTTAGCAAGATAAGGTACTAAATTGTAAAACATACCCAAACAAGTAATCTACATACCTAAAACACTTTGAAGAAGTTGAGTTAATTTACTATTTGTCTATCTCTATATGGAACATGATCATTCACTCCTATGAGCTAAAGAAAAATAACATCTCTAAGAGCACATAAAGATTTTTTATCATTATATTGTGCTTCCCTAAGTCTATCTATCTCTTGTAGCCTCAGACCATCTAGATGATAATCAAGTACACTTAGTAGAAACACAACTTTTAGAAACTTTAGGGGGTAATATGCAAAAAAGATGAAAATAGCTTAGTGATGTAGCACCGATTGTCCTATTTGAAAGGTGGTTTGGCCTTACAGTACACCAAAAGATAAAGGACTGACATTGTCAAAAAAACAAAGATAAATATTATTATTTTACCTTTACAATATAAGGGTCTAATCTGTCAAGATGTCCAAAGATAATGGACGAAACGAGTTATAATCTTACCCAAGTGATTAATTTCTTCAATGTAACTTTTGTTTGTGCTCAAGAACTATTGATTTACGAACTTAGAAGATAATTTTGACTCCTAAAAAATTACATTAGTGTTAATATAGCCATAGCATACATATTAGATTAAAATAGATAGCTTATTACACACATGTAAAGATCCAAATTTAGAATCTATGAACCGCTTGTATTCTTGTACCGTTTTTTTCCATTTCAGAAATTTTGATTCAGTAAGTTCCTAGAGTTTTTTCACCTTCTTCTTTGAATCATTCAAAAGGCCTTCCAAGTGATCTTCTGCTCCAACTCACCTTTAGATTCGATATATTGTGTTTCAAATCCAAAGAATTTCTTTGGAAATCTATTTTGATATTTTTACCCAGGTCGTGTCGTGAATACCTTGTTTAACAAATTCCTGGTTCTAAAGTTTGAATATTCCATTTGTTTCTGAATTTGCAAGGTACATGAGGGGCTTACAAGTTGCGGTCTTTATATTTATAAAGCCAATAACAATTTGTATTGAAAAAAAAGAGACCAGAAGCAATATATAAGAGCATGAATTTGCCAAAAGCCCAAGAAGAACACCATCATAAGTCCTCCAAAAACATACGAACTATATAATATAACAACTTATCAAACTCTAAAATGCAAAAATTAACCTCTATAGTATTAAATATATTAAAATACAACATAAATCATGAAAATCAACCCAACACTGATTAACTTTCTTTAGTTTTTATTTTAAAAATCCATCTGAGCTGTATACCTCCTAGTCACAGTCTCGTTTTCAAAAATTTGTCTTAAATCAGGAATCCTTGAGCTGCTCAGTGTAAATTCTTCCTTTACTTCGTTGGGAATTTATTTTGGAATAATGTTCCACTAATATTTACGCTTCAGTAACCACAAAAACACAACTTAGAATACGATTTTGGCAGAAAAAATTATGTATTATGCAAATATTTATTTATAGGTCCCTATATTACGATAACATTACACTATAGGTGTTGATATTAATTTTTTTCTGAATTATTACACTATAACTTCCTATATTATACAAAATAACTTATATTTTATAGTAGGAATAACAAAATTCTCACCCATAAGAGATCATTAAAGAAGAAACTTCAATCACTTAATAATTCAATTCTACATAATTGTGTTTTAAAGAAAAACTACATGATTGATAAAATGACGCAAATGACTCGATTCAACGACACACATAACAATCTCTTAACAAACAACAAAGGAAAACTAACTTGATCATACACACTCTCTATCTTCTTTATATTCTCAATCCCGATCTATTCAAGATAAATAAAAAACTTAAACAAAGACACTTCTTAAAAACAAAAAATCCTCAGGCTGCGCTTAATTTTTTTATTTAACTTGTTCCAGGCTTGATCACCACACCAGGTGCCCCCATCTCCATTTGAGCTGCTGGTTCATGATGAAGCTCCACATCAATTTGTACTTAGCTCCTCAAATATTTTTGTACGTTGCTTCTCAAATATCTCATTTAGACAAGCATCCTTCACATGTGCAGGAACATTCTTGCAATCTGTCATATCTCCTTCACGAATACCGGTCAGATGGTGGCGTAGACGATAGAAACTGCTGCTCATAATCTTGTCACAATAGAGACAGTTTACCTTATTTCTATATCCTTCAAGAAGAACGCCGTGCTCATGAATTTTGTCATTTGAAGCCACTAGGGAGAAGGAAACTATTAGCGCTTACCTAGAATAGTAAGAATATCAAGCGTATCAGATTATGCTGCAGAAATACATTAAGCATAAGTAATTGTTGCAAACAAAATGTAATACACAATCAAAATCTAGGGTATATTACAAGCTCATTATATAAACTTGTTTTTCTAGGTTTTAATTTCATGGTTCTTACTGAAACTCCATTGTCGTTGGTTCAATTTCCATTTTTGTTTGGGTTAATTTTTGGTGGCACTCCAGTGATCCAGTTGGATCCATTAACAATTCCATTTTGGTTATTTGTTCTTGCATGAAGTCCACTTCCATTATGAATTCCACTTTTGTTGTATAAAGTTGGAACTCCGCTCCAGTTGGTTCCATCATCAATTGCATTTGGGCTAGTTTGAGTTGATACTCCTAAAAGCCAGTTTCTTAAACATGTAGTGCACCTCAAAAGCCTGAACTAGCACCTAGGCTAGCGCTTTGCGCCTTAGACTATTTGGAGGTCCATCATTTTGTTTTTGTTTTTTTTGCTTTAACAACATTGCTAAATATCACTATACCACTTATATTCATTGAATATTCAAACATATGGTTTTTTTATTATTTCTAGGTAGGGGGTAAATGTATATTTCAAACAAAAACTACACATATATTAAATAATTCCCAAGGTTAAAACAGTTTCATCTCCTCAACCCATATCAATTTTCCCCTAGTGTGCATACGTGTATCTAGTGATATTTTAATGCATAATCAACTTAATTCCTATATACATTTATAGATTTTATAATTTAAACAAGCAAACAATTTATTATATACGTTATTTACAGGATTTGGTTAAAAAGCGTAATAAACAATTATGTTTTATTTAAGTGTTTATGTTTTTATGTTTTTATCATTTCTAGAGGAAGTTATTGATATTCATATATAATATAGTGAAATTTTAAATATATAAGATAATAAATGTGTCTTACCATTATTCTTGTATGGAGGATGATGTTGAAATGTCATGAACACCAATCTTGATAGAATCATGATTTTTTATACAATACATAAATCTGTAATGGAAAAAAAAAATTATGAGTACTTATCACTTTTTTAGATATAACATATAATTCTTCCCAACTAATTTAATAATAAGTGCGATTTCAGAAAAACACTTAAAGAGATTTACAACTAGTAGATAACAAAATTATGGAAATAATACCCAAATATGTTTACGTTTCTATTTCTACAAAAATATTGGTAAATATAAAATTCACACATGTGTGACTGCCTTTTACTTTTTCAAATTAATCCATTATGTACTCATAATGTCAAATTAGTCTTCCTACATAAAACGTCACGTAATATCATATAAAATTATACATCATATTTTCAAGTAGCATTAAAAGTCATATGGTATCCTTTGTACATATTTTGTGAATATCATGGTCTCTAAGAAAATTATATTACAAAACTAATCTAGAAATTTGGAAAAAAATGGGAGTGAGTAGTAAAGTTTGAATTTTAAGATAAATTAAGATAAAATCTATATTATACAATTATAATATCTTTTATCAATACCTATTAAATTAGGTATCAGTTATAGTGATGATGGTTAAATATGACAGGTATCCATGAATTTCATATAAGTAGCAACTTCAATTTTAGTCATAAGAGTCTTAGAGCATGATCATTAAAATCTTAAAAAAACTATTAAAGACTCAAAATCAAAATATGGTAAAAAAATTAACAACATCAATGCTATTATGAAGACTTAGTGGTTTTGGAAATACATATCCAGTCATTGTTTTTCTTATCAAACCAGCAGATAAAAAACGCTTCAAATTTGACAAAATCACCAAAAGAAAATATCTAACTTTAAAAGAAAAGGATTATCAAACCAGTTATAGTGGTGATGGTTGAATATAATAGGTATCCATGAACTCCATATACTTAACAACTTCAATTTTAGTCATAAGAGTCTTAGAACATGATAACTGAAATCTTAAAAAAAATCTATTAAAGACTCAAAATCAGAATATGGTAAAAAAAATTAACAACATCAATACTTATATGAAGACTCAATAGTTTTGGAAATACAGATCCAGTCACTATTTTTCTTATCAAATCAGTAGATAAAAAAGTTTCAAATCTGACAAAGCCAACAAAAGATAATTTCTAACTTTTAAAAAAAATAAACATCAAATAATATTCATCAAAAAATGACAAAAAATATATTATCACTTTGGAAAACAAATATAAATGAACCTTTGAAGTTTTACATAATGAAATCAATATAACATTTTTAGTGTTGAAAATTTAAAATCAATCTTTCAATTATATACATACACACAAGACGAATACATCAATTTCGAATTAATAATCAAAGTAACAATATATCTAGAACCCATTCATCAAGTAAGAAGAAAATGTCAAATAAAAACATACCTATAATTCTTTTAAAGAGATATAAATCAAATCTGAGGATGAGTTGAGAGAATCTTCAAAATTTGATTTATATCGTCGATCTATGATTTGAGGATATGGGTTGCTAATCGATTAATGTATAGACGTTGTTACCGGAGTACCTGGTTGGTTACGTGTCTATAATGGAGAGAGAGAGGAAATGCTTTGGTTAAGAATGAGATGGAGACGCTGTGTCGGCTGAGAGGAAGAGATGTACGTGAATGGTGTAGATTGTGATTATTAAGTGGGATTAGGTTTTTATTTAGTTTATATAATTTTAATTTAATAATTAGTTCATTATATTATTTATTTTATCATTTTTAGTCCCTTTTAATTTATATCTC
Source organism: Nemophila menziesii (assembly GCA_029959085.1). Lineage (NCBI taxonomy): Eukaryota > Viridiplantae > Streptophyta > Magnoliopsida > Boraginales > Hydrophyllaceae > Nemophila > Nemophila menziesii. The sequence goes on along the minus strand of JARWIR010000001.1, from coordinate 123,332,516 downwards.
ATAAGTTTATCCCTTTAATAATTTTAATGAAATATGCTACCTTAATAATTTTAAAATTATTATGATTATATTGTGAAATTAATCTCTCTAGTTTTTTTCATTATATGGATAACCCAATCATGATGAAAAAATATGGTGATATGTTGTGATGATAGCTATGGGATTAGAATCCACGTTCTTTGGGATAAGAGTGCAAATCCATCTCCTTAGAGCACTAGACCAAAGTGTGATGTTGTACACTTTAACATATTCATTGTATACATATGTTAATTTGTTGTTCATAATAAAACTATGATTTTCAAGTATCAACCTATAAAAGTGGGGCTCGAAACTCACATTATGCGTGTGGTATTATCCTTCCTTGATTGCCCATCAAGGCCTTTATAGAATATCTTCATCTGTTGTGGTTCTATAAGGCCGTGATCGGGAACTCGTCTTAAGCATATTTGAAATCTTGACCAACTCCTACCCAAAGTCTCATCTTTTTCTTGCTCAAAGGAAGTTAGAGCAATTTGTGCATTCAATCTCATGTTTGTTGGGTGGTACCTATCGGAAAACGCAGTTTGCAACGCATCCCAAGTAGTAATCGATCCAGGCTCTTGTGAATCATGCCATTCACTAGCTCCATCTATCACAAAGTATCTAAAATTCGCAAAGTACATTTGATCTCTAGTTACTCCATGTGTTATATATGAGTCGCATATTTGCATAAACTTCTATACTACACGAATTGGATCTTCTCTAGGTGCTTCTCGGAAATTCCCATAATTCTGAAATTGAGATAACATACCGGGATCAGGTCTGTATCTCGCGACATTAATATCTGTTGGACCAATTGCAAGAGCAGGAGCGTGATATAGGGCTTCTTCAGGACTATTTATAAACCATGGATCATTATTTTGAGGAATAGGTGGTTGAACTTGTTGAAGCGGAGGGTGAAGATTATTTTCTTCAGCCATTTCTGCTTCTCTTACTAATCTCTCTCTTTCTTCCTTTTCTTCTTTCTTTTGTATGCAAGTCTTACTAATATCTCGGGGTTATCGAGAATTTCGGGTTCCTCGAGCATACACCAAAACCTGTAAACCTAAGAAAATAAGAACAAACAAAGCGTAAAACTGAAAATAAAAATGCAATTAAACACTAAAGGATAAACACCGGGGTCACACGCTAGCGTCCCCGGCAGCGGCGCCAAAAACTTGGTGGGTCCTTGTATGTTATAAAATAAAATGTGTAAGTTGAGGACTCACAAACCGCAAGTGTACGGTTGTCCAAGTAATAAACCGATAAATCAGATTTGTTCGCAGGGACGGAATAGGTACAACTCAGATGTGAATCAGATAGTGATTTAACTACAAATACGGAAAAGTAAATGATATAATTTTTGTTTGGGTTTTCCAAAACTAATGTGCAAGTAAATTAAATGCTAAATTAATTAAGCTGAAATGAAAATAATGCAAGTAAAGATGCTAGACGCAAGGGAAGAAGTAGTACTTGAGTCACGCTAGGGTTGCACCACAAGCCTTCTTAATTAATGCTTTTTTTAAGGGATGGATTGCTATATTTGCGCTAGTCGGAATTCTAAAGTCTCCTTACCCCCGTCAGGGTGGACTAAGGAGCTCTCCTACGGTATTCTAAACTACGCCAGGATGACTTAAACTACTTTCAGATGGTTCAATTTCTTACCGCATTGGCTATTGGTTGGTCAAGCCTGTTAAGGTCATTAGCGAATACCAACAACAATTATCTAGTTCTGTATCTAAACCCCCCCCTCAAGGTGATCAATACACCACTATATTGAATAACCTAGATACTAAAAATTACCCTTAGTTCATGACTCTAAAGATAATAATTAAATCATAAAATAAAATCCAACACAAGTAGCAAATTCATTTTAAATACTTAAATCCCAATTCGAAAAAACATAAATAGTTTGGGTTCAACCCAACATGCGATTCTCAAGTACAAAGGGAAATTAGCTCATAACTGAAATAAAAACTAAATTAAATAAATTGAAAGAACTCATTGTCAATTACATAAATAAAAGATAAAAACTAATTAAAGGGTTGAATTGACTGTTGATGGAAGAATTGCTTCTCCATCTTCAGTTTCTTCTCTCCTCTTGCTTCTGACTTTTCTCTCTAACGTTCTGACTAGTGTGAATTGAGTTGTGTGGAAAATCAAGAGTCAAAAGGTCTGTTTATAATGCTAAAATCAGACTTGGTCTTAACTTAAGTGAATTAGTGAAATATTAAATGGCCCAAGTGTAATCTTCTAATCAAAATCCTGGACTGGTGTGCAACCTCCAATAAAACGGTTGTAACTTTATCAAATCAACTCCGAATTGACCCATTCAAGTTGCTAAATCTTCGTAACTCAATCAGGGAAAAAAGCTTGTTTTATGACTCAAGACTGAATCCGCTTCTAAGTAGCCAAAAATAAGCAATCAACATCAGTCTTCCAGATTTGTAGCTTCCTAGTGAACTCTTCGGGATATAATTTCCCGCCTTTGACTTTTTTACACGATCTATGACTTTAATTCTCGATTCTTATCCTTATATAGCATCTAAGAACCTACAAACTTTGCACTAAAAACAACCCATTTAACGTGCAAAAGCTCAATAAATGAAAAATACTAAAATCCTAGGACGGAAAATGAAATATAACGAATTAACATTAAAAGTCTATCAAATTAGTCAAATAATCACCCAAATGATGTCTCCTAAGGGCATATAATTAGAACAAAAAGGGAGAAATCATATGAAAATGTTATATTACTATCTTATGGTCCCTGAGCTTTTAGAATCTTCACTTGGAGCATCGCATTGTCGAAGTTAACTTTGATAATGTGAAATTGTGTATGAAATAAACATCTTTAACGTTATGGTAAGTATTCTATAATTTTGTACATTAAAAAAGATAAACTAAAAAATAAATTAATATAAAGACTTATAGTGCAATTAACTCAAAAAAAAATGTAAAGATTTTATAGTGTAATTGACTAAAAATATTAATATAGAAACTTATATAGCAATTATCTCACAAAAAGAAATTAGTACAACTCCTTATACATTCCAATTAATGGTAAAAAAAGATTAAAGACCTATAATGAAATTTAACATAATAAAAGGAACTACCCCCAACAAAATTATCTCCACCCTTGTGTGGGATTCACGAAACTGTAACAAACATGAACCACAGGTCTATAGAGCAATTAACTCAAATAATTAACAGTTAGGGTAAGTTGAGGTTGCTTAACTTATCGAAGCCTTAATATTTTTTCAACTCTTAAAGAGGGTAAAGCAAGAGGTACGAGTTCGAATCCCCTCCCTAAACATGGATAACTTTGTTCTGGTTAAGTAGAAATATGCATCGGATAACGTGCATATTTTTCATAGGATTAGTCATGGTGCGCAAATATTGGCCCAGACACCCATGTATCAAAAACAAATTAACTTAAATAATAAGAGTACGGATAGATATTACCCTTTTTATACAAGAGTAATGATATATACCACCCAAAATCATACCACCCAAATGTCACCCAATGACGTGACATGAATTGTTTGGCTAAAAATCATTAATTATATCAAGAAGAGTAAATACATCGTTTACCCCCTGAACTTTACACGTTGTGACAGATTGCCCCCCAAAGAAATTTTTGCGACTGGATGGTCCTTAAACTATGTTTTTGTGACTCGATGCCCATTGTTAACTGAAACCGTTAGTTTTCGCCTTTAGTTGGTCATGTGCGCAAATTGTCGTGACATTTTACTCCATGTACTAAGTTTTTTGTGATATTTTACCCCCTGTACTAAGTTTTCTTGATATTTTACCATAGGCACCGAGTCACGAAAAACTTAGTACAAGGGGTAAAATGTCACGAAAAACTGAGTACATGGGGTAAAATGTCACGAAAAACTTAGTACATGGGGTAAAATGTCACGAAAAACTTAGTACATGGGGTAAAATGTCACGAAAATTTGCGCACGTGACCAACTAAGGACGAAAACTAACGGTTTCCGTTAACAGGGGGCATCGAGTCACGAAAACATAGTTTAAGGACCATCTAGTCGCATTTTTTTTCTTTGGGGGCCAATTTTTTTAAGACGTGTATAGTTCAGGGGGTAAATGAGGTATTTACTCTATCAAGAAAATAGATAGATTAACGATTTTTAACCAACCAATTCATGCCACGTCATTAAATGGTATTCGGATGGTATGATTTTGGGTGATATATATCATTACTCTTTATACAATCCTTTTATTATATCTTATGTGGCATTCACCTTAACCAATAAATTGAAAATACTAATATCTCAATTAACAATTCTGTGTTTCTCATTTATTCATTGGCCTATTTGAATGTCACATAAGATGTGATGAAGGAATGATATCTATCATTACTCAAAAGATAATATAGAGGTTTTAGTGCAATTTTGAATAATATAAGGACCTATTGTGCCATTAACTCAAAAACATGGGATGTTGTCCCGAACCCTCTTCTCGTCGCTCCACCCGTGTGTAGGGGCGGAGCCAGGAATTTTCGTTAGGGGGGGCCAACGAAATATGAAATATTTCCTTTGTATAAAATGTATATATACAAAAACATCCATGTTCCAATCATATGTGCACACAATCTGTGACACGTTTGTTATAGTTACACCGGGGCGTTTCTTTTTTGGGAGTTAATTGCATCATGGATCCTTGTACTATACAGAATTGTACTATGGGTCCCTAAATATTTTTTTAAGTTAATTGTACTATATTTCTTGTTTTTTTAGTCCATGGAAAATAGTTTGTTTGAGTTACGTGAATCCCACACACACGGGCAGGGGCGGAGCCATGTGTTGTGTGGGGAGGACCATGGCCCCCCCTGATTTTTCAACAAAAAAAAATATAACTATCTTAAAAAAAATGAAAAAAAATATAAATAAATAACCCCTAAATTTTTTAAATATCTCCATTTGGCCCCCCCTAACTTATAAAATTTATTTTATTAAACTTTAAATTATTTTATTAATAAGATTTTTTATTTTTTATAACAAAATATATATCATTTTATATTAAAAAAAAGAAACTTATAGCATAATTAATTAGAAAAATTAATATCAAGACTTATATTGCAATCTTTACACAATACAGGGACTTTTAATACAATTTTCCATATTATAAAACCTATTTTGCAATTTTTGCATAATACTTAAACTTTTGGATTGTGTGGTATGAAAATATATAGAATAATATTAATGAAAAAATAAATGTCTAAAGAAATAAAAAATATCTAAATTGATATTGAAGGTTTAATAATATATTTATACGTAGATAATATATTAATCTATAATTCAAAATTTTAAACGAGCCTTCGAGCCGAGTTCGAATGGGCTTGTTTACTTATCAAGCTTAAGATGGAGCTTGAGCTTGTTTATATTCGAGCCAACTTTGCTCCTTTTCTTCTTTCAAGATTTGCATAGAACCCGCTCTTCGAAAGATATCTTTGATCCAAGCATTATCAATATAACTCGTCTTAAACTCGAGTTTCTCTTCTTCACCCAATGTTACATTCGCTTTTCGCACAAGACACGTGACCATAGTAGGAAATTTAACATTATACACTGATTTAGGAGAGACCGGAAATCGCATCACCTCCTCATAGATCAACTGTGGCACATCTACTTCTTCTCCTCTCAAAATACAATCCAACAGTAGAGCGTTCTTCATAGTCACATCCAAAGTTCGTGTGTTTCCAAAGACATTAGGAATAAGGAAATTGTGCCAAATTCTCGCATCCGGTTGAAGATATTTGTAAGGCCAAGGTGCCTTCATTTCTCCCCTATGTGATTGCACTTTCTCCTTGTCTAAAACATGCTCAAAAAGTAATTCCTCATCAAAGATTTTTCTTTTAGCAACCGCTTCATCATACTTCCAATAACCTTTCAATTTCTTAAACTTGAAGTGGTTTCTAATCTCCTCAACTGTGAAAGGAACTAGCTTTCCTCTAATCGGAACACAACCTTTACTATCTCGGCAAAAGAGGCCTAAATAGAATTCCAAAACTAACTCATGACATAATTCAAAACGTCTTACCATGAACGTAGACCAACCAAATTTTGCACCAAGCTCTAAGAATCTCTTGTATTCTCCTGTACCAACTTCTTCCTTGAATACTTTCTCATAAGCAAAAGGAAGTTCTTTTAGTTGTTTCTCTGCAAAAGCTTTTAAGGCCTTTAAAGCCTTTAAAGCTTCCTCTTTCTCCTTGGGTGTAGGACCCTGTGGAAGTTGTGTTTTCTCCTTTGCATAAAAGTAGAGCTTTTTACCATTACGATTAAAGAAAGATATCATACCTTCATCTTCAAGATCGTCTTTACCCTTTGATTTAGAACTAGAGACTTTGTTATTTGATTTCTTCTTAATTGGATCCAATACCTTGCTCTTCTTCACCTCCGTCTTGTTAGCTAATATTGTTGTTCTATTGGTCATCTTCAATTGACCCCCAACTCAAAGCTTTAACAACTCTTGAAATTTGAACTTTTGAATTTTTGGTTGAACAAGCTTGATTTGGCTTAGGAAAGATGAATGGATGATGAATCTCTATGTGGGTGAGGTGAATTTTTGATGGATTGGCTTGGATCTAAGAAATTGTAGGATGAATTTTTAAAATTTGAGCTCTTGATTCTTCAATTTAATGTGTTTGGTAAGAATTGGTTGCTTGAATCTCCTTTGTAATGAGGTGGAAAGAAGATTTGATGTGTTTTTCTTGATGATTGGGTAGTGTTTTGATGATTGGTGAAGGTTTATATGAGCTTTAATGGAGTTGGGAGAGGTTTGGAGAAGAAAGAGAGGCTTGAGGTTTAATAAATTCGGAATAATAAGCATTATCCCTCTTTTATAAGCTCCAATCCACACTCTTCTCTCTCCAGTCGACGCGACGCGGTATACCGGGCATATCCTCCGGTATACCGGAACTTCTGTTGCTCCAAAATTTTCCGTCTCGTCAATAAACACGCGGCACCTACCCGTGACACGGGTTTTTGATCCCGCGGTATACCGGGGCTGAGGTCCGGTATACCGGACCCATCGTCCAGATTTTTTTTCTTCTCGGCACAAAACCCGAGGCACCTACCCGTGACACGGGTTTTTCCTCTCTGCGGTATACCGGCCCGATGGTCAGAATTTTCCGAAAAATTTGTTTTCTCCTCCCGAACTCGATTTCTCCAATACCTAAGCATCAAAAACACTAATACCTTTCTCAAATATGCAATATCAACTAAAAACAACTAAACCAAACATAAATTAAAAACGTAAAAGACATAAAACTTAAAAAATTGCGGGTTGTCTCCCGTACAACACTTTTGTTTAACGTCTTTCAAAGTTAGACGTGTTACCTCTATCAAGATTTGCGAATGTAGCCTCCCGAACAACGAGTTAGGCTATGAACGTCAACTAATTTGCGCTTGATCCCCTTCTTGGGTCAGATTTCTATCACCTTGGCTGAAACAACCTAGTGACAATGAATGGTCCCATCCACGAGTCTTTGAAACTACGTGGCCTATTCTCGCGTTTGTGAGCTTTCCATAGAAATTCATGGCCAACCCCAAACTCAATCTTTGGCTCAGTATCCACATGTTTTAAGTGGATCTTCTCAGGAGGGACTTTGTGTTTGTGAAAGGCTGTGGATGACAGGAACGGTGGGATCTAACTTCCTTGGTTTCTTACCCAAGACATAGAAGGTCCCGGATACATTCTTTGCATGAAGGGTAATGGTCCCTTCTTGGAAGTTGATGACACTTTGACTTGTGGCCATGAAAGGCCGTCCAAGTATGATTGGAACCTGCTTATCTGCATCAAACTCAAGTATAACAAAGTCAGTAGGGATGGCGATACTACCTGCACGGACTAAGACGTCCTCCACTGTCTCCCATGTCTTGGTAACTGAGTTGTCAGCGAACTGCAACTTCACTGGAGTTTTCTCTGATTTCTGAAGTCCAAGTCTCTCGAACACGGACTTAGGCATAAGATTCACACCAGAACCCACATCGTACATAGCTTTCACCTTGAGCATACCATTAATTTGAATAGGAAGGTTGAAACTTCCTGGATCTTTAAGCTTTGTTGGTAGCTCTCGTTCACTTCTTCTTGAGACTCTTAGGTTCTCTCTTGGGATCTCTATACTCACTTCTTTCTCAGGAATAACTTGCGTAAAAACTTGTTGCGGTGTAAGTCCTTTCTTTGCTATCTCAAGCATTTGGGCGTTAATGTTTTCAGGTGTATACGCCTCTACAAATGTCTTGAGTTCAGTGTCATCCTTTGGATTTGTATCAGGAATAGTTGGTGACACTGGTTGAACAATAGGTGGCGGTTCCACCTTCTCTTCTTCTTTCTCTTCTTGCACAGCAGGTGCAACTTCATCTTCAACCTTTGATTCCTCCTTGGAGGCTTCTTTCTCTTTCTCTTTATCCAGCTCAGCTTGATAATCCATAACCGATCGAATCTCCTCTGGAATATCCTCCAGAAGCTGTATAAATTCGGCTCTTTCTGAATTGTCCTCCACATAAACCTCAGAGCAGTCAGATTCCACGGGGCTAGACTTGGTTGGTTCTTCTTCGGTACTCGGAACTTCCACGACACTAACGGCAGCATACGGTACTTCCTTCTTTTCTTCTTCAATTTCAAGGCAAATAGCCTTGCAAGCTTCGAACCCAACATTGTCATCACCTCCTTCGATTGCCTTCAATTCTTTCTGTTCCATTAAATTCGTTAGAACTTTGTTTAATTGTTCTACTTGAGTACCTAAAATCTGAATTGCGGCATCTTGTCCTCGTAACTTTTCTTCCTGAGTGTTCATATTCGTGGTCAAACGGTCCAAGATTTTTATTACTTGTTGATTGTCCAAGGATCCTTCTTGAGGTAACTGAGGTAAAGCTTTCTGATCTAACGCATCGGTATAGGCATCTTGAACAGGTTGTTGAGGGGGAGCAGGTCTATTTTGATGTTGATTTTGATATTGACCCCTCGGCTGGAAAGAGTTGTTCTGGGGGTGCGGTTGATAATGACCAGGATTAGCGGCCCCTTTTGGATTTGAGTACTGAATACCCGGATGGTTTCGGTTACCCCATTGATAACCTCCTCGGTTGGATATGAAGTAAACAGATTGTGGATTTGTTTCGCACTCTTCCACTGTATGATTATTAACCCCACATTGTTGACAACCTTGTGCTTCTTGTACTACGTTTGCTGCGGCTAAATCTTTTGCATCTCTAACTTCAGCTCTTTGATTTGATTCTCTAATGCGGATATTTGAGCTGAGTTCTCAGTTTCTGCATCTAAACGAAGCGTTCCCCGGGTCTTTGCTATTTGAGCTCGCGTTGAAGGCCAACTCCTTTCTTGTTCAATAATATTTTCCAAAACCTCGGAAGCTTCATTATGATTCATGGACACAAAATTACCCTTTCCAATGTTATCCACCTTCTCTCTACCTTTATCATTAAGACCTTCATAGAATATAGCAAGTTGTAGAGCGGGGGGTATAACCATGGAGCGGACATCTAGCTAATTTATGTTGAAACCTTGTCCATGATTCTCCTACTGTTTCTCCATCTTCTTGACAAAATCTTGCAAGCTCGCTCTGATCTTTGAGTCTCATGCTCTTCGGATAAAAATGGTTAAAGAAAGCGGCTTGAAGTTCTACCCATGTATTAATTGTTCCAGGTGGTTGTCTATCTAGCCATTCGCTAGCTCTACCAGTTAAGAAGAACGAAAACATATGACAATACAGTTTCTCGCGTGTAATGCCAGGGGTAACATAGGCATCACAAATCTGCATAAACTTCTGAATCGATCTTACCAGATCTTGAATTGCTGTACCACTGTAGAGTCCATGACTTTGAAATTAACTGAGCATACCCGGATCGGGTCTAAATTTAATATTCTGGATCTCTGGAGGACGGTAACCTATTGGTTGAACATGAAACAGCACATGGAGGCCAAGAAGGTCTTGTTCAACTCGGTTTTGATTCACGTTATTCTGCCCATTACCTCCTCCTAGTGGATGTTGTATACCAGGTGGAATAAATGCTGGAGGTCCTCCTGGTGCAAAGTATGGTAATCCTCCAGGTGGATCTAACTGATCTTGCATGCTTGCCATAGCTCTTCTTTCAGCTCTTTCCTCACGAAGACGTTTATTATAAGATCTGAAGCTCCTCTCAGGCTCCGGTAACGGAGGCCAAGAATTAAACACTGTGAAACCTGAAAAAGACTAAAGCAAACCACAAGCGTAAATCCGAAAAAACAAAAACTAAATACTGAAAAACAAAAACTAATTAAAAACTACTACTCGAAATAGATAACCTACACGCTAACGAGACACAAGTCCCCGGCAGCGGCGCCAAAAACTTGGTGTCGCCTAGGGTGTGATAAAAATAAGATAAAATAAAGTCTAGAAAACTACGCACTCTCACCCTAGACAAGCACAGTACTGCAAGTATTACAGGACGTATGCAAGTTTTAGTTAGTAAGTTGAGTTCGTTCTGAGGGACTTAAGTGTGTTATACGAGTAGGTAACAATAACGAGTAAGCAATAGTTAATTAAAATACATAAAATTAAAGGAATAGATTTTCGAAATTACTAATTAGAACTAAGAAAATAAAGACAATAAAATAAAATACGGAGAATATGAGATGAGAGATATAGCTTATGTTTTGCTAGTATGCACTAATCCTTCTAATTCTTTCTATTAGATATAGTTAATAAGGGAGAATATTAGCTCTTGTATACTTAGTCATGATTCTAAATTCCCATTCCTTAGACCTTGAGAGCGACTAAGGGGGCTACGTACACACCACGAGGCTGGTTCAAATAGGGTTATCCTACGCCACTAGGGCCCTAAGTAATCAATTTCCATACATGGTGATAGTGATTAATTCATACCCTAATGACTATCTAGTTAGAATAAGTTTTGTCAGGACTAATATCGACACTAGACGTTATGTGGTGTTTCAATAATTAGACACCCAGTTAAGGTGACCATCTAATTACTATTAAGAAAATCCTAAAGTGATCAGTTCTAGGACAAACAATAAATCAAAACACATAAACAAATATAAAGGTAAGAAGCTAATATCAGATTAAAACATGTAATTCCCAAAGAAACTTAGATAGAAGAATTAGAATTCATAGATTATACATGATGCAAAACCCAAGCTATTGGGAGTTTAGTTCATACCTGATGGAAATAAACTAAAAGAAATTACAAAATACATCATCGTGCTCTGTACAATAAACTGGAAGAATAAAACCTTAAGAACTAATTACTATGAGGTAAGGATGATTTACAAGTGATATAAGGGTGTATTTATAGGTGTTTAGAAGACCTAATTCGTTTTCTTGAAGGAGAGGTTAAGTAATGGACTCCAAGCCCAACTCAAATTCGTAACCCTAAAAACATGCAATCAGGCCTGTTTTTCTTTTGGTCCTAGAAGCTTCGATTTTTGTCCGTTTGATGCGTATGAATAAACCAAATTCATCGTCTCGTAAAGATCTTCAACTTTGCTCTTTACCGTTTCTCCAAAATCCTCACCGTTTTTGAGATATAAGCTGATTTGTGGTCGTAGGTGCAGAAATTCAGGATTAAGGCAAGATTTCCTTTTCCATGTTTTTAGCTTTTCTTTCCTTTATCTCAAATTACCATGCTTATCTCTTTCCATATCTTGTAGTCTTTGACTTGGACTCTAATTAATCTCCATAATTATCTTTAAAGCTTCAAACTAAATAAATAATTAAACCCAATATTTTCTAAAAATATTATTTTACTAAATCAAGACTCAAAATAGGAAAGTGCATTATTTCTCAAGAAAATCGACTATTATGACTTCTAAATCACTAAAATTGATGTCTCATCCTTATATAAATCTATCCCAAATGAGGAGACATCAAGGTATCAGGTCGCTGCCAATGGCGTGGTGAAAAATTAAGCTGTTCGTCAAGCGGATCATCCAAATAGCGGAAGAACATAGAAACATGCTATTCAAACATTTGCCGCATCGATTTAACGGGACGACGGATCTTACCGCGCGTAAAGATAGAGAGAGGACCGTTTTGGAAGAGGGACATCATTTCTTGGTAATCCAGTTCTCAAGACTCGGGGTCGGTTAACTTCTGAAAGTTTCTCAGTTTCGGTTTATTAATGTCAAAATAAAAATAAAAATTGATGGTCCAGTAATTGCATTGGAATGTGGTGCACGTTCAAGGAATTATACATATCTATGTAATAAAATTATATGTCATAAATCATCGAGTACAAATGTCAAGAGATGGAGTTTGGTAGAGAATTGAAATATTGGTCCATAGTCTATAGTCCTTTTTTTTGTTCAAATGCATAGTCTATAGTCGTACAAATATGAATTGGTGATCACGTAAATAAAATGCCAAATGAGTTATGGGTAAATGAGGTTTAAGGGCCTACTTACACTAGTGTTTAATAAAAAAGACCCAATTAGAATCCAACTAGCCTAATTAGAATCCAACTAAAAAAATACCCATAAAAACCCACCCCTCCCCCTTTCTCTCTCGACAATTGCAGAAAAACCCTCCCCCTTTCTCTCTCCACCCACCACCACAGCTTCCGTTACGCACCACCGACGAGGACCATCACCACCAACCTTCCAAACACCATTTTTTGCTGGCGGCAGGAGAGCTTCTCATGGCGCAGCACTACCACCAACCTTCAGATTTGCTCGAACGGAAATACCTCTGCTGCGTCGCCGGAGATCTGACCTGCTGCTGCAACAATGGAGATCTCAAGCTGCTGCAATAATGGAGATCTACTGTTGCAGGAAACGAAGCGCTGCAGCACCACCATTGTTCCCTTCTCTGTTTATGTTGCAGTCCAGATCCGCCACCGTCGTGGTGGTGCTGTGACGAAGCCACCCCTCCCCCTCCCTTTTCCCACCATTACCGCCACCTTCACCCTCCTTCTTCCCAGATCTGTTGTTCTATTTTTGCAGGGGGATGCATTTTCAGATCTGTATATTCAGGGGCTAAATACCCCCTATTTTGCATTTTCAGTGGATATATGCCCACTGTTTCGTGCTGTTTTAGGGGGTAATCGTGCTGTTTTAGGGGGTAATATTGTTATTTTAAGGGGGGTAAGCATGCTGTTTTAGAGGGTAATAGACTCACGTTGGACTCACCACCACTTTCACTGACCTGAACACGGAAAAAAGAACATTGAACTCTGGACAATATGGACTTATAATGTAATAAAAAAATGGTGGGCGTGTACCCCCAAAATATTAAAATAGGGGGTATATACCCCCCAAAAAATTTAAAATAGTGGGTATGTACCCCTAAAAAACGTGACCAAAACCAGAAAAATCTCTAGTTAGGCCCTTAAAAAACATAACATCTAACTACGCCCTTAAAATTCTCATTTTTTGAATTTGAGGCCTTAAAAGGTATATTCCTCACGAGTTATTCATAATAGCTGAATTTCGGAGCCTCTTGTTTGATTGGGTTGAATTTTGACCTTGGCGGATACCTAAAGTCATCCTCTTCTTTTTTCATGCTTGCATTCTTCAAATATTGCAACGTTTAGTCCACAAGATATTTTGTGTTGCTTTTGGTGTTGCTAAAAGATTTTTTTTTTGGGTTAATGTCCTCTTAAATCAAAATGACAAACCAACTTCCCATTTAGATTACACAATAATTTAGATGAAAAGATTACTATGATACCCTTATTATAGTCGTTGTCTTTGACCATATATTTGTTCCCATTTAAATCAGATATTATCATAGATGTGAAAATCCACCTACTACAAATTTAATCGCATGCGCACGTCCGGGATTTTTTTAAAATCACCATAACTAATTCTAAAAAAATAAAAAAATAAAAAAATTGCATTTTTAGAAGATACAAATTAATATTTACGTTTAAGATTTTTTTGATTCTTTTTTGAATTTTCAAAAAAAAAAATTTATTTTGATTTTTTGATTTATTTTTAAATGGGATTTTGTCACATCTGTAATTTTAAGATTGAGATGAATTTGCCTTATCTCCATTCTAATACTGAAATATGATTTGTCCCATCTCTATTGTATAACTAAGATGGGATTTGTCCCATCTCTAATGTAAAACTAATTAAAAAGGTATAATGTGTTGGAGATGATGATGTGTTGTTTCGCGAGATAAAAAGCCTTGACCTAGTGGGGTTATGTATGTATGTCGGGGGATTGGTAGGATTGTTCCGTCCAATTTTACGATTCCTACTCCGATTTTGTTTACAGAGCCTTCAAAACTTAAGGCTATTAGCTGCTTATTCTTCTGATCCATTCCCTACAATTTACGTTTATATAAGAAATAACTTATTTACTTTAAATATTGATGACTTGAGAAGCAATAATTAGTTGAAATGAAGAAAATTATTGTTTGTAGTTCATTATATAACATTCAAAATCAAATCGTATGAGTCATCAACATTATTAAACACTAAAACAAAAAAGAACTCATTTAATACTGAGATGAGATTTGTCTCATCTCTATTGTAAAACTAAGATGGATCTATCCCATTTGCGATTAAAACCTTCCACCATCACCCAAACACCACCAGCACCCTACCACCACCACCTTTACCTACTACTAATTTCATTACACACGCGCGCGTCCGTGATTTTTTTTTTAAATTCGTCATAACTAATTCTAAAAAAATCAGAAAAATAAAAATTTCGCATTTTTGGATAAAGCAAATTAATATTTACGTCTATGATTTTTTTTTAGTTTTTTTTGAATTAATTAGTGTGCGCATATATTTATAAAGAATATATATATATATATATAATATGTAGGGCACCTCAAAAGCCCCTACTTGCGTCTAGGCATTATTAGAGTCAACTGTGGGGGTTTGGGGTATTTGGTCAACTATTAGAGTCAACTATCATACTCAATAAAACAACCTCGACAAGATCTAGTGTAAGAAGAGGACTGAGACCAGGCAACCCATAGTCCTATTTATCTCTACTCTTCTTACTTAAGTACTTAAATATACAATTATATCTTAAACGAGGAAGCATACCTATAAAAAGTTAATCTCTCTTGATCTAGTCCCTAGATAACCCATTTATTATTTACTGATAACTCAGTCTTCGAATTTTAAGAAAATATCGATAAACTACTCTTATTTAGGGCATTATTTATATATATTTCTTTTGCTCTAGTCTCATTATAAATATTTAAAATTTTAGTGTTTTCTTTTGATCTAAGACCAAATAGAATTAACAGGTAAATATGATCTCTCTTTAAGATAAAAACTTTGCATAACCCATGGAAATTCCTTAGGCTTACCATCCAACAAAGATAGGTCTAAGATTGAATGCTTATTTATTATCTAATATAACCTTATAAATAAGGTATAATTTGTGCAATTAAGCCTCCCAGTTGACGAAATGAAGGAAGTCCTAGCTAATCAATCCTCTTATGGTGAAATTATTTTTGATTGATTGGGGATAATAAAATAACATAATTCTTTAGATAGGGTTTCATCTTAGATGATAAAAAAATAGATGCTTGGATTGAAGGAATATAAATGCTCCACTAGATAATATTGAGGAAATAGGCTTGACCCTAAATAGGGACCTTGAATAGCATGTTGCCATGTTCTTATAGGATTGTACTAACTACACTAAGATTTAAGCTAGACTTATTATCAACCCCTATTTAATCTTTAGGAAAATATATATGGATGGATTTTATTCTCTTTATATGCTTATGGAGGATACGATGTGGAAATTCTTTATGATTTTGGAATTATAATTGGATTAATGGTCAACTTATTATATACACTCTTATCCCTCTAGAATTCTATTCAGAAGGTTTATGATATCTTTGTAAATGGTTTTTAATGCTTTTCATAACAAAATAAGATGGATTGGATTATATTTTACCAAAAAGTTTAAGAAAATTCTAACAACCCATTTTTAAGTCTATTTCAATCCCAAATTACAAACAAATAAAAGGGAGATAATGTGGACAAACCTACATATTTATTTATGTATAATATAAAGATAAATCTAGTATTAAAAAATTACACATAGGGCCACTGTATTGTTAAAATACATTAGACTTTGTTCCAATTTAAAAAAAAGTATCCCCATATTTGAAAATAATTAATTATTGACCAAAATGGTAACAAAATATTTTTATTACTTATTAGTGTATGACCATTAAAAAGACCATCTATGTAAATATTGATAGATTTTTTATTTTTCATTTTCTTTGGACATTAACATCAAGATCATGGAAAGATCTTTTGTGTTAAATCAAACAATTTTTTGGTTCAATCGCTTAAAAAAAATATTTTTCTAGTGGTAACAATAATAAATTTCGAACATGTAACCAAAAGAGACAATTTAAAACAATCCAATAAATGATCATCCAATATCTACAACGTATAGTATGAAAACATGTCTAATAGTTTAGTTACATTAATTGATGATATAAATATGTCATTTGACATAGACAAAACGTTTTATTATCCAATAAAACGGTCAAGACTTTAGAAATATGATATATAAATAAAATTTTGGAGAATAAAACAAATATTAAAAAAATTATCCAATGGTATTGCTCTGAGCACCTACATTATCTTGTTTCTCCAAACTACACATAAACTGTTCCCTCTCCACCTAAAAATAAATATAAAGGAGACCAATAGATAAGTTAATACAGAAAGGCCTATGACATTTATTATTTTTGCTTTATGTATTATAAATCTTGTTTAATTAAAGGCTAATGTTTTAAATTTCCTATTTATTTAAAAAAAATCAGAAATTGATACATAATTATAGAATATAAACAAAATAAATTAAAAATAGGCAGGACAATCATATCATATCACATATTAATAAGATTTTAAAACAAATAATAAATTCTCGTTTTGGGTAAAGTTGACTATTTTTGTGGCGTCATTCTTTAATTTAAAAATAAAAACATTAAAAAAGTAAATGTACCTCGATATTTTCATTCTCCTGAATTCTCAATAGTGGGGTTCTATGTTCCTTGACGATTCCATTCACGATGGATCCTTAATTGACGAGTATCAAAATTTATTTGTTCTTTACTACTTGTAAAGAATACAGAATACCTCTCGTTCTCCAACTCCGCGGTGATAATACCTTCCCACCACCCATCCTTAGTCCTGCAATTTTATTAAGAGGTGTTACATAAGAATTACAATATATTTGACTAGTTAATTTTTTTATCTTGTTAACTCTACTAATTGAGAAAATAAAAAATGCGACAGTATATTAACATGGATAAGACAAAAGTTTACTCGGTGGCCTACATATAATTTATATGATGTATATGTTTTATAACTTATAAATTTACACATGCATTTTCAAAATTATATAATAATAAACAAACATATGTTCTTTTATAATTCTAAGAATATAAAACACATATAATCATTTTGGTCAACTTTTATTTGTTTCTTCTATCAAACGTTTCAATCAAATTATAATTTAGTCTACTGAAATATATTTCAACAATCCAACTTACTACGAATTTTTTTTAGTTATTACAAGTAAACCTATAACTGAAAGATAATTTACTAACCCATATTTTATTATAACGAAAGTCATTCAAGTACAAATTCATCTGATCAATTTTTTCATAATTTTTTTGTTTACTTACATAATTAAAATTCATCACAATTAAAAATGCATATATAATAATTATTACCTATTAAACATTATATTTTGCATAGATAGAGAGAGATTGTACCAGATTAAATTAGGGAGAATTGTTTAAAGATGGAGAGGATGAAGAAACAAAGGAGGAGAAAAATTACGGCCGTATACTTTAGTTTAGGGTTTATGTTAAGAATATATACTAGTTTATGGATCTCGTGCAATGCAACAGAACATATTTCAAGTGGAAAAATAGAAAAAAAATCAAATTATAATTTTTTAATAATGTATGGAAAAAGATTATAAAAGTATCTCTAATGGAATATTATTTGAAAGAGAAAACTACAATATAAAAGATGATTTTGCTGAGAAAAAAAATTAACATTGTTTTGCTAAATAAGGGTGAATCTCGAAAAATATTTGTACAAAAGAACACTGCAACATATTATAATTTTTAAAAAAAAATATTAAAATATAATACCTAAATCATAATTATTTTCCTAAAACCATCATATTTAGAGTTTTTGAGAAGCTTATTATAAAACTTCTACTTTCAATTTTTATAAGGCGTTTAAAAAGATGTAAGTCAATATTATATATCATTTACATGGATATAAGTCAATATTAGAAATTTAAATAAATAGAACGATCAAGTTAGGCCAAGAATTTTGATAAAAAATACAAAAATCTCATCTATATTTTCATAAAAAAATATATGTTATTTTGCATAATATAGGAACATATAGTACAAAACATCAAAAAATATATGTTATTTTGCATAATATTGGGACATGTAGAACAATTACTTGAAAAACATATAAGTTATTTTCCATTATATAGAAACATGTAGTACAATTACTTAGCAAATTATATAGACACAACATTGCATAATATAGGGACTTTTAAAACAAACACAGAAAAAACATGGAACTTAACATCTTGGGCCATAAATAAAAATTCATGTCTCTGCCCCTAATCTTAAACATAGAATAATTCAATAAGATATTTAAACAATAAGGATTTCGTGGATCTTGATGCAATTATTGTAAAAGAGTATATAAGATAATTTTCCAAATATGTGGACCAGTAGTGAAACTAAGTAAACAATGGATACTCTTATGAAGTATTAAAGTGTGGACTATTTGACTATTTTGACGTCCATCATTTTGTTTTTTTGCTTTAACAACACTGCCAAATATCACTATACCACTTATATTTATTGATTATTCAAAGCTATAGTTTTGTATTCTTTCTAGTTAGGGGGTAAATATATATTTCAAACAAAAACTACGCATATATTAAAAAATTTCCAAGGTTAAAACAATTTTATCTCCTCAACCCACATCAGTTTTTCCCCTAATGTGCATACGTGTATCTAGTGATATTTTAATGCAAACTCAACTTAATTCCTATTTACATATATAAATTTTATAATTGAAACAAGCAAACAATTTATTATATATGTTATTTATCGAGGGTTAATAAGTGTAATACACAATTATGTTTTTAATTGCGTGTTTATGTTTTTATCATTTGTAGAGGAAGTTATTGATATTCATATATACTATAGTGAAATTTAAAATATGTAAGACTTTAAATGTGTCTTACCATTCTTATTGTATGGAGGTGATGTTGAAATGTCATGAACAACAATCTTGATCTTGATAGAATCATGATTTTTAATACAATACATAAATCTGTAATTAAATAAATTTAAAATATTAGTACTTATCTCTTTCTTATATATAACATATAATTCATCCAAACTAATCTAATAATACGTGCGGTTTTAAAAAGATGTTTTAAGAGATCTACAACTAATTTAGTAGATCACAAAATTATGAAAATAATACCCATATATGTTTATGTTTTTATTTATACTAAAATACCGATAAATAAAAAATTCACACATGTGTGATTGCCTTTTAGTTTTTCAAATTAATCCATTATGTCTCATAATGTCAAATTAGTCTTGCTACCTAAAACATCACACATCATCATATGATAATTATACACCATATTTTCAAGTAGTATTAAAAGTCATATGGTATTTTTTACACATATTTTGTGAATTTTATGGTCTCTAAGAAAATTATATTAAAAGAGTAATATAAAAATTTGAAAAAATAATGGGAGAAAGTAGTAAAGTTTAAATTTTAAATAAATTAAGATAAATATTATATTGTACAATTATAATATCTTTTATCAATACCAAAAAATTAGGTATCAGTTATAGTGGTGATGGTTGAATATGATAGGTATCCATGAACTCCATATAATTAACAACTTCAATTTTAGTCATAAGAGTCTTAGAACATGATAACTGAAATCTTAAAAAAAAATCTATTAAAGACTCAAAATCAGAATATGGTAAAAAAAATTAACAACATCAATGCTTATATGAAGACTCAATAGTTTTGAAAATACAGATCCAGTCACTATTTTTCTTATCAAATCAGTAGATAAAAAAAGTTTCAAATCTGACAAAGCCAACAAAAGATAATTTCTAACTTTAAAGAAAAAGAAACATCAAATAATATTCATAAAAAATTGACAAAAAATATATTATCACTTTGGAAAACAAATATAAATGACAACAAATTTAAGTACCTTTGATGTTTTACATAATGAAATCAATGTAACATTTTTAGTGTTGAAAATTTACAATCAATCTTTCAATTTATACATGCACACAAGACGAATACATCAATTTCAAATTCATAATCAAAGTAACAATATATCTAGAATCCATTCATCAAGTAAGAAGAAAATGTCAAATAAAAACATACCTATAATTCTTTTAAAGAGATATAAATCAAATCTGATGATGAGTTGAGAGAATCTTCAAAATTTGATTTATATCGTCGATCTATGATTTGAGGATATGGGTTGCTGATCATCGATTAATGTATAAATGTTGTTACCAGAGTACCTGGTTGGTTACGTGTCTATAATGGAGAGAGAGAGGCAATGCGTTGGTTAAGAATGAGATGGAGACACTGTGTCGGCTGAGAGGAAGAGATGTACGTGAATGGTGTAGATTGTGATTATTAAGTGGGATTAGGGTTTTATTTAGTTTATATAATTTTAATTTAATAATTAGTTCATTATATTATTTATTTTATCATTTTTAGTCCCTTTTAATTTATATCTTATAAGTTTATCCCTTTAATAATTTTAATGAAATATGCTACCTTAATAATTTTAAAATTATTATGATTATATTGTGAAATTAATCTCTCTAGCTTTTTTCATTATATGGATAACCCAATCGTGATGAAAAAATATGGTGATATGTTGTGATGATAGCTATAGGATTAGAATCCACGTTGTTTGGGATAAGAGTGCAAATCCATCTCCTTAGAGCACTAGACCAAAGTGTGATGTTGTACACTTTAACATATTCATTGTATAAATATGTTAATTAATTTGTTGTTCATAATAAAACTATGATTTTCAACTAGGGCTGTAAATGAACCAAGCCGCTCGCGAGCAGCTCGAGCTCGGCTCGGAGAAAAGCTCGTTCGAGATCGGCTCGAATATAAACAAGCTCAAGCTCAATCTTCATTTTAAGCTCGATAAATAAACGAGCCTGCTCGAGCTCGGCTCGTGAGCTCGTTTATAATTATAAAAATAATAAATTAATATATTATCTACGTATTAATATATTATTAAACCTTCAATATCAAATTGAATATTTTTAATATCGTTAGACATTTATTTTTTCATTAATGTTATGTTTCATATTTTCATACCACACACTCTATCATATACCAACCGTTCATGAAAGTCCTATTTCAACCATAAAAAACTAATTGTTCATGATAAACTCGTGCTCGACTCTAAAAAAAGTCTGTTCAATAAGTTAAACAAACAAGTTCTAACATTTTTGATTTGGATCACTGGAAGCTCGAGCTCGGCTCGTTAAAAATTGAGCTCGGCTCGGCTCGAGAAATTAAACAAAAAAGCCTGTACATCTATTATTCGGCTCGGCTCGGCTCTTTTACAGCCCTATTATCAACCTATAAAAGTGGGGCTCGAAACTCACATTATGCGTGTGGTATTATCCTTCCTTGATTGCCCATCAAGGCCTTTATAGAATATCTTCATCTGTTATGGTTCTGTAAGGCCGTGATCGGGAACTCGTCTTAAGCATATTTGAAATCTTGACCAACTCCTACCCAAAGTCTCATCTTGTTCTTGCTCAAAGGAAGTTAGAGCGATTTGTGCATTCAATCTCATGTTTGTTGGGTAGTACCTATCGAAAAACGCAGTTTGCAACGCATTCCAAGTAGTAATCGATCCAGGCTCTTGTGAATCATGCCATTCACTAGCTTCATCTATCACAAAATATCTAAAATTCGCAAAGTACATTTGATCTCTAGTTACTCCATGTGTTATATAGGAGTCGCATATTTGCATAAACTTCTGTACTGAATGAATTGGATCTTCTCTAGGTGCTCCTCGGAAATTCCCATAATTCTGAAATTGAGATAACATACCGGGATCAGGTCTGTATCTCGCGATATTAATATTTGCTGGACCAATTCCAAGAGCAGGAGCGTGATATGGGGCTTCTTCAGGACTATTTATAAAACATGGATCATTATTTTGAGGAATAGGTGGTTGAAGCGGAGGGTGAAGATTATTTTCTTCAGCCATTTCTGCTTCTCTTACTAATATCTCTCTTTCTTCCTTTTCTTCTTTCTTTCTTTTGTTTGCAAGTCTTACTAATATCTCGGGGTTATCGAGAATTTCGGGTTCCTCGAGCATACACCAAAACCTGTAAACCTAAGAAAAGAAGAACAAACAAAGCGTAAAACTTAAAATAAAAATGCAATTAAACACTAAAGGATAAACATGGGGTCACACGCTACCGTCCCTGGCAGCGGCGTCAAAAACTTGGTGGGTCCTTGTGTGTTATAAAATAAAATGCGTAAGTTGAGGACTCACAAACCGCAAGTGTACGGTTGTCCAAGTAATAAACTGATAAATCAGATTCGTTCGCAGGGACAAAATAGGTACAACTCAGATGTGAATCAGATAGTGATTTAATTACAAATACGGAAAAGTAAATGATATAATTTTTGTTTGGGTTTTCTAAAACTAATGTGCAAGTAAATTAAATGCTAAATTAATTAAGCTGAAATGAAAATAATGCAAATAAAGATGCTAGACGCAAGGGAATAAATAGTACTTGAGTCACGCTAGGGTTTCACCACAAGCCTTCTTAATTAATGCTTTTTTTAAGGGATGGATTGCTACATTGTGCTAGTCGGAATTCTAAAGTCTCCTTACCCCCGTCAGGGTGGACTAAGGAGCTCTCCTACGGTATTCTAAACTACGTCAGGATGATTAAAACTACTTTCAGATGGTTCAATTTCTTACCGCATTGGCTATTGTTTAGTCAAGCCTATTAAGATCATTAGCGAATACCAACGACAATTATCTAGTTCTGTATCTAAACCCCTCGTCAAGGTGATCAATACACCACTATATTGAATAGCCTAGATACTAAAAATTACCCTTAGTTCATGACTCTAAAGATAATAATTAAATCATAAAAATAAAATACAACACAAGTAGCAAATTCAGTTTAAATACTTAAATCCCAATTCGAAAAAACATAAATTAAGCTAGTTCGGGTTCAACCCAACATGCGATTCTCAAGTACAAAGGGAAATTAGCTCATAATTGAAATAAAAACTAAATTAAATAAATTAAAAAAACTCATTGTCAATTACATAAATAAAAGATAGAAACTAATTAAAGGGTTGGATTGACTGTTGATGGAAGAATTGCTTCTCCAGCTTCAGTTTCTTCTCTCCTCTTGCTTCTGACTTTTTTCTCTGACGTTCTGACTTGTGTGAATTGAGTTGTGTGGAAAATAAGAGTCAAAAGGTCTGTTTATAATGCTAAAATCAGACTTGGTCTTAACTTAAGTGAATTAGTGAAATATTAAATGGCCCAAGTCTAATCTTCTAATCAAAATCCTGGACGGGTGTGCAGCCTCCACTAAAACGGTTGTAACTTTCTCAAATCAACTCCGAATTGACCTATTAAAGTAGCTAAATCTTCGTAACTCAATAAGGGAACAAATATTGTTTTACGACTCAAGGCTGAATCCACTTCTAAGTAGCCAAAAATCAGCAATCAACATCCGCCTTCCAGATTTGCAGCTTCCTAGTGAACTCTTTGGAATATAATTTCCCGCCTTTGACTTTTTTACACGATTTATGACTTTAATTATCGATTCCTATCCTTATATAGCATCTAAGAACCTACAAAATTTTCACTAAAAACAACCCATTTAACGTGCAAAAGCTTAATAAATGAAAAATACTAAAATCCTAGGAGGGAAAATGAAATATAACGAATTAACACTAAAAGTCTATCAAATTAGTCAAATAATCACCCAATGATGTCTCCTAAGGGCATATAATTAGAACAAAAAGGGAGACATCATATGAAAATGTTATAGTACTATCTTATGGTCCCTGAGCTTTTAGAATCTTCACTTGGAGCATCGCATTGTCGAAATTAACTTTGATAATGTGAAATTGTGTGTGAAATAAACATCTTTGACGTTATGGTAAGTATTCTATAATTTTGTACATTAAAAAGGATAAACTAAAAAATAAATTAATATAAAGACTTATAGTGCAATTAACTCAAAAAAAAAATGTAAAGATTTAATAGTGTAATTGACTAAAAATATTAATATAGAAACTTATAGAGCAATTAGCTCACAAAAAGAAATTAGTACAACTCCTTATACATTCCAATTAATGGTAAAAAAAAAATTAAAGACCTATAATGAAATTTAACATAATAAAAGGAACTACCCCCAACAAAATTATCTCCACCCTTGTGTGGGATTCATGAAACTGTAACAAACATGAACCACAGGTCTATAGAGCAATTAACTCAAATAATTAACAGTTAGGGTGAGTTGAGGTAGCTTAACTTATCAGAGCCTTAATATCTTTTCAACTCTTAAAGAGGGTAAAGCAAGAGGTACGAGTTCGAATCCCCTCCCTAAACATGGATAACTTAGTTCTGGTTAAGTAGAAATATGCATGGGAAAACGTGTATATTTTTCATAGGATTAGTCGTGGTGCGCAAAAATTGGCCCTGACACCCATGTATCAAAAAAAAAAAATTAACTTAAATAATAAGAGTACGGATAGATATTACCCTTTTTATACAAGAGTAATGATATATACCACCCAAAAATTATACCACCCAAATGTCACCCAATGACGTGGCATGAATTGGTTGGCTAAAAATCATTAATTATATCAAGAAGTGTATATACATCGTTTACCCCCTGAACTTTACACGTTGTGACAGATTGCCCCCCAAAGAAATTTTTGCGATTGGATGGTCCTTAATCTATGTTTTTGTGACTCGATGCCCATTGTTAACGGAAACCGTTAGTTTTCGCCTTTAGTTGGTCATGTGCGCAAATTGTCGTGACATTTTACTCCATGTACTAAGTTTTTTGTGATATTTTACCCCTGTACTAAGTTTTCTTGATATTTTACCCTAAGCACCGAGTCACGAAAAACTTAGTACAAGGGGTAAAATGTCACGAAAAACTTAGTACATGGGGTAAAATGTCACGACAATTTGCGCATGTGACCAACTAAGGACGAAAACTAACGGTTTCCGTTAACAGGGGGCATCGAGTCACGAAAACATAGTTTAAGGACCATCTAGTCGCATTTTTTTTCTTTGGGGAACAATTTTTTTAAGACGTGTATAGTTCAGGGGGTAAATGAGGTATTTACTCTATCAAGAAAATAGATAGATTAACGATTTTTAACCAACCAATTCATGCCACGTCATTAAATGGTATTTGGATGGTATGATTTTGGGTGATATATATCATTACTCTTTATACAATCCTTTTATTATATCTTATGTGGCATTCACCTTAACGAATAAAATGAAAATACTAATATCTCAATTAACAATTCTGTGTTTTTCTTTTATTCATTGGCCTATTTGAATGTCACATAAGATATGATGAATGAATGATATCTATCATTACTCAAAAGATAATATAGAGGTTTTAGTGCAATTTTGAATAATATAAGGACCTATTGTGCCATTAACTAAAAAACATAGGATGTTGCCCCGAACTCTCTTCTCGTCGCTCCACCCGTGTGTGTGGGATTCACGTAACTCAAACAAACTATTGTCCATGGACTAAAAAAAAAAGAAATATAGTACAATTAACTTAAAAATATATTTAGGGACCCATAATACAATTCTGTATAATACAAGGATCCATGATGCAATTAACTCCCAAAAAAGAAACGCCCCGGTGTAACTATAACAAACGTGTCACAGATTGTGTGCACATATGATTGGAACATGGATGTTTTTGTATATATACATTTTCTCAATTGCAGCCTACTTTTTAGAGGATATATATCATAAGCTAAACTAGAAAACATAAAAATGAAAGGGTAAAATAGCTTCAAAGGGCTCTCGTCTTTTGAATGTAGCCCGGTCTTTCAATATGTGCATCCCAGACCCTATCTTCAATTTTGTTTCCGAGTGATCTGTTAATTTATTGGAAGGTATGAAAGATATGGCATGAGATGTACATTTCTAAAGATGAGGCCATGTTCAGAAAAAACACGTGCTATATGAGGTCTTTCTGGGAAAAATTTCTCAAGAGAAAAATGAAAAGATTAAAGGATATATTCATGATTGAAACTTTCGTTGCGCTCTTAGTCAATAAGACCCGAGAAGTTCCTATTTGGGTCACGTTTTTCCGAGGAGGTCTTAAAATTTTAGCCAGAATATTTGGCCTGCAATTTACAGATGAAAGGAATAAGATGCTATAGATGGAAAGAAGTAACTCGAAGCAAATGAATGTGGGCCCGACCTGTTTGGATTATCTGAAAGGCTGGAATGCAAGGAAGAAGAACCCGGGAGACCGGGATGGCGATTTGCGCCCACGGGTGAGTTTTTCGCTTCCAAACAGGCTAGTGAGCAGAAGTCACTGCAATTGTGACCCAAAATTACAGTCATATCTTAAGAATTAGACGGCTTTCAAGATACTCCAAAAAACAATTGGCAATGCTTGATGATTCCTGTATGTTTCAAAAAGAAGCTTTTAAAGTGTCATAAGATAAGGATTGTAGTCCTTATCATGCGGTAATCGACCAAACTCGAAAGGCTTCTTTGACTCCTAACTTACCTTGAGACTGGTTTAGTAAGGAAAGCCCATGCTTCAAAAACACGAGAAAAGATCACAGTTGCAAGACCTAAGAGTAACGAGTTTTCCTTTGGATAGGAGACTTAAAATGCAACAATAATGGTCATCTAGTAAGTATTCGATGAAATATTTTCTAGAGTTCTAGGTCTGATCTTACACTTTTAGCTATTGAGGTTT
Source organism: Nemophila menziesii (assembly GCA_029959085.1). NCBI lineage: Eukaryota > Viridiplantae > Streptophyta > Magnoliopsida > Boraginales > Hydrophyllaceae > Nemophila > Nemophila menziesii. Next base: position 123,305,427 of record JARWIR010000001.1, on the reverse strand, counting down.
TTACACAGAATTATCCATCAGCCTCATTCTGGTTATATAAAGATCTTAGGCATCAGATTATCAAACAGATTCAGACAAGCCTTTTCAGCACCTGTGGAAAAGGTCAAGAGACAACACCAAATAGATTTAGAATTCAAATGCGGAAACCATTTCTATTGAGGAAAGAGGAAAAATAATGGATTTATTCACTCACTACCTCGTATTATTTATCCCCTACGCTTTCGGGCCTATGGGGACAGAGCTATGCCTCTGTTTCCTCACTACTCATAGGGAAGAAGCTCAGTGTAACTACGTATACTTCCTACCCTAGGTAAACTTTAAGCTTCGGTAACAACTATGAGATTCATTCTTCTTTCCCTGGTTTGGTTTGGAAGCAAGGGTGGTGACTGCAACTACTTTTTATGCTAGGTATCGTGGGAACAAAAACAACATACAACACTAAAAAAAGAGGAGGAAATGACAAAGAGATAGTGAACACTTAGTGTTACACCTGACATTAGATAAATTGGGATTTGAAAACCGCAGGGAAGCATTCTCATACAAGAAGTAGGTAAATTGTCAAGGGCTACTTACCATTGTTATAACAAAAAATGTAGAATGATCACAGAGAAGTGGGGAAGCTTCTTCTTTCCCAAGTTAATAAACATCTTAACTAGATGTGTCAACAACAACTTAGGAATTAATAATATGATGGTACGATTTGCTTCTTAAAACCATGTTTAAGGGATCAAGGGCCTTCATTTCACACATTAATAGTTCTTAAATCATTAGTTTAAATCGTAGCTTTAACAACAACTAAGACAGTAAGGACAAAGGGTTACACTCTATTCTGCATAACTTAGTCGCTCTTCATAACTTCCTAGTACTTCAGCAGTTATAGTGAATATTGACCACTTAAAGAGTATTGATAAAAGGAAAAAAATACATGCTAGATTTAAATCTTTACAGTAACTTAAATTATCAATCATGATTCTATTCTATATCCAAAAAAATCCTAATTTAAATAGAATATAAGAAACTGATAACTATTATTATAAAATGTATATTTAAATCCATGAAACGTTTTTCAGTTTTGACATCCCATACATGTCTCAATTTGTTTATTAAAAAAATTATAATGTTGAATAGATTTAAAATATCTATAATTTGTAGAGTAGCAGAAGACAGAGATATTTGGAAGGGTGATGACTTGGCGATCATAGGCTTCCCGTATGGAATCAATAAACCTCAATATTCTATATTCGTTCACAGTAGACGAGATTGGTAGCAATTTGGATTGCACTGGTGTTGTCAGCGTGTAATGGAGTTGGTTGAATTTGTGGGATTACAAACTCCGTAAGAAGATCGCATACCCAAATAATCTCTTAACATATGATAGACATTGCCCGATATTCTGATAACTTGGAAACGATATATTGTTTTGATGTCTCCTCATTTGTGATAATTAAATCTATTTCTGAGACATCATTTTAGGCGTATTTATTAGTTTATAGGTCGATTTTAGCTTGAATTAGTACACGTTCCTATTTTGGGTCTTGAATTAATTAATTATTATTATTAGAGCATATTGGGTTTAATTATTTATTTAGTGTGAAGCTTTAGAGATATATGGTAATTAATTAGAGTCCAAGTTGGTTCAAAGAGCTAAAGGAAAGAAGATAAACATGGAAATTGAAGATAAGGAAGTAAAAGCTAAAAACATGGAAAATGAAAAGCTGCCTTAATTCTGAATTTCTGCACCTACGACCACAAATCAGCTTATATCTTAAAAACGGTGAGGAATTTGGCAAACCGGTCAAGAGCAAAGTTGAAGATCTTTCCGAGACGATGAATTTGGTATACTCATACGCGTCAAACGAGTAAATATTGAAGCTATTAGGACCAAAATAAAAACGGGGCTGATTGCTTGTTTTTGGGCTACGAATTTGAGTTGGGCTTGGAGCCCATATTTACCTTTTCCTTCAAGAAAACGAATTAGGTCTTCCTATACACTATAAATACAGCCTCTTAACATTATAAAATCATCCTTGACTAAACTTTAAGGTCAGGAAGAAGTTATAACACAAGAATAGAAGTTTGGAAGGAACTGTGCATCAATTATGTCTCCTTCATCCTTTAATTATGTAATTCTTTTATTTTCTCTTCTTAGTATGAACTAAATTCTATTAGTTTGAGTTTTAGCATATATTTATGAACTCTAGTTTTGATTGACATCTATCTAATTTGGGAATTTTATGTTTTAAATTGAATTATTGTTTTTATTCTCTGTTTATGTGTTTGGATTTATATTCTGTGTTCTTATGGACTGCAGTCATATAGAATTACCATCTAGTAGTTAAGTCACCATTGATAACGGTGTTTAATTACAAGTTTAGCACATAACGTCTAGAATAAGGTTTAGATCTGACAAATCAACCTAACTAGATAATCACCATGGTTTACTGTATTGCTATTTTACCAATTGCAGGAACAGTTTGCTTAGGACTCCTTATTGACACAGGTAAACCCTATTTAAAACTACATAGCGCAATTGGAACAGATTATTGAAATACTACATAATTCACCCTTACATGTTTAGAACGACAAAACTAGTGGGGATTACATGCTATTTACTCAAGCTAAACTTTCATACCATCTTCTTTTATTTTCTTTTATTTACTTTTCTATCTTTAAATTTATTAGTTTAGTTTTATTATATAAAAACCAAATAAATATCTATCTATCTCTTCTTTACTCTTGCGTATTATTATCCTAACTCTCATATTTGCACTTGAATATTTGCATAAGTTCTTCTTAACTTTCGTAGTCCCTGAGGAACGAATTCTACTTATTCATTAAAACTTGCATACGATCTGTATACTTGCAGAACCGTGCTCAGCTTAGGGTGTTTATTTGCACTTATTTATATCATCTTTTTATCACACCTTAGGCGACACCAAGTTTTTGGCGCCGCTGCCGGGGACTACATCGTTAGTCCTTGTGCAATTATCTAGTGCTTTTATTTTAGTTAGTTCTATTTTACGCTTTTCTTTTTAGTTTTTGTTTTACAGGTTTTTTTTCAGGCAAGAACAGATTTTTTTTAGGAAAGGGAAGTTTCGTATTATTAGATCCTACAGAATCTAATTATGGAGTACGTTCTTGAAACAAAGAGAAGTTGGCCGATTAAATCAGAAAAACAAAAAGAGACTTTAGAATCTCTAAAGCTCAAAGAGTTAAACCAACAACTTGAGGAATTACGAGAACAAGCGCGAAAACTAGCTCAGAGAAATCTAGTACATACCTCACCTTCATGTCCTAGTTGTGGAGCAAGAGATCACTCATGGGAATATTGCATGAATAATACAACTTCAATTTCCTTCATACCTTATCAAAGAAACCACTATTATGATGGTTATTATCAATCTTAAGGAAATTACGCTGATTATCAGCCCCCACAAAATTACAATTGGGTCGCAAATCAACATACATATTATCAACCGCGACCACAATCTTATTATCCTCCTGGTGGTCCTTTGTGTGTTCTAAAATAATGCAATAAGTAAGTGAACCACAACCGCAAGTGTACGGTTGTCCCAAGTAATAACAGTGATAAAAGATTCGTTCGCAGGGGACGGTTTGGTTAACTACAATGCTTATCGATTAATGAATGATTGCAATTATGAAAGCAAATAAAAGATATAATGATTGATTGGTTGGTTTGTATTAAACCTAAATATGAAAGACTAAAGTAAAAATGCAAATAAATAATAAAACGCAAGTAAATGAAGGTAAGACGCAAATATGAGAAGGCAGTACTTGAGAAACGTAAGGGATCCTCCTAATTCTATTTCATAACATATGTTGTTTAAGGGTCAAATTGGTCAATTGACATTGGTCGGGATTCAATAATCCTTGTACCCCCGTCAGGGTGGACTACAAGGCTATTCTAGAGTGTCACTAGTCCCGTCAGGGTAAATATGATCCACTTTCGAATGATTAAGCTAAATTACCTCATTGGCCATAAAATTAACTACGCTTGTCAAAGTCAAATAGTTTCTATTTTATATTCAGTAATTAATTCTGCACCTAAACCCCCCGTCAAGATGATCCACACGCCACTATGTGGAATATCTTAGATGCTAAAACCTGTTATTAGTTCATGACTCTAAGAACAGTAAATAATCACAAATTACAGAAAAATGTAAAAGATCCAATTCAATTTAATTACTTAATACCCAAATTCAAACATATGAAATTCAACAGAATAGGGATTCACCCGTTATGCATTTTCTCAAGTACTAAAAGGAATTAGCTCATGCTAATTGAAAATAAAACTAAATTAAAAGAAATAAGACTCATAGTGTTTTACAGAAATAAAAATAAGAAAAACCTAATTTCCAGAATTAGATTCGACTGTGAATGGAGATATAGACACTTTCCATCTCTTCAGCTTTCTTCTGCTTCCTTCGTTGACTTCTCTCTGATGCTTTTTCTTCTGAATAATTAGTTGTATTGACACTCTCTTCTAAGGATGAATTAAATTGAAGAATAAAATTAGAGGTAAGAAATAACGGAGATATCTAAATTGAATTAATTAGATATCACCTAAAAACTCATCACCCAAATAATATTTATTATATGTATTCTAAATAGTTCGATCATATTGTTCTTTTCTATATCAGGATATTCAAAAAAATAAAAAAATACTATGCTGCGGTCAAACTTGATATGTTCAAAATTTAAAAACCTATTAGATAGGATTTACTTGTAAAATTTCTTCAAAAATTAGGCTTTCACAAGAAGGTGATAAAACTCATCATGAATTGTGTCACAACCATATCAAATCAAGTTGTGGTCAATGGAGAACTTGTGGTGAATCTCTTTACCCCCCCCCCACACACACACACCTACCACCCACGCCACCCTACAAATAGAATTTTCTAGGGTGACCTTGTATCCCCCCTTTGTCGTCTCTTGTGGTGTGATATAAAAATCAATACCTGAAGGAGTATTGTTCTCCATAGGGACTATGAGGTTAATTTTTTTTGTTTTATAAAGTGACTAGGTAAAACCCATGTCTGAATACACTTAAGAATAAAATTATTTCGTTACACTTTAATAAGACTTAAGGGTTTAGGTGGCATAGCAACACGATGATTTTTTTTTGTCAGATCGTGGTTACGCACGTACACCTCCCTCATTCCCATTCTCGCGCCTCTGTACCTTGGACTTTTCCTCTCATATGGGAGTGAAGAGTTGTCTTTGACTGAGTTTGGAACTCGTGTTGAATCTTAGTACAACTGTCGAGTTTTGGGACGATTTTCTTCGACCCAGTGCAATTTTTTTTCATGATTAAAACTGCCACATCAATAGAAAATTTGACCAAGGTTTTTGAACTCAAATATTATTCACGTTGGAGAGTGGATAGTTTTTCATAGATCGAAACCTGAAAAGATTGGAAAATTCAAATTTCAATCTATTTAAATTCTTGTGAAACTTTGATTATCAATATAAAATTTGGATGGAGGGATGATCTCATGAATTTCTCATACTACTTTGTTTAAGGATTAAAAAGTAATAAAATGAATTTTGTTTGAAGTTTGGCATAGTTAAATTTCAATCTATTTTAAGAATGAATTGTGCTTGTTTGAAGGTTAAGAAAAAATTAAAGAAAATGGTTGTGTTTTGGAGAAGGAGAAGGGAAACAAGTGAGAAAAAATTTCTAAAATCATCAAAAAAAAAACATTTCTAAGATAACAAGGTAATTTTTTTATGGTCGATGCAACATCAAGGTTTAAGAATCACATAAGACTTTTATTGGGTTTTTTGAATAAATATACCTTTTTCCCAAAAATATATTATATATTTTAGAATAGGAATTATAAAACGAGACACACAATCAGGCAACACAATAATTTTCTCGAAAACAATTTGGGTAGACTCAACAGTTGAAGGAGAAGCGATGGCGGTTTTTTAAGCTGCAAAAATAGGTCTATAGGAGACGGGAAAGAAATCCATCATATGTTCGCTTAACCTTGATATTATTCAAGGTATCAGGTCGCTGCCAATGGCGTGGTGAAAAATCAAGCTGTTCATCAAGCGGATCATCCAAATAGCGGAAGAACATGGAAACATGCTATTCAAACATTTGCCACATCGATTTAACGGGACGACGGATCTTACCGCGCGTAAAGCTAGAGAGAGGACCGTTTTGGAAGAGGGACATCATTTCTTGGTACTCCAGTTCTCAAGACTCGGGGTCGGTTAACTTCTGAAAGTTTATCAGTTACGGGTTATTAATGTCAAAATAAAAAAAAATTGATGGTCCAGTAATTGCATTGGAATGTGGTGCACGTTCAAGGAATTATACATATCTATGTAATAAAATTATATGTCATAAATCATAGAGTACAAATGTCAAGAGATGGAGTTTGGTAGAGAATTGAAATACTGGTCCATAGTCTATAGTCTTTTTTTTGTTCAAATGCATAGTCTATAGTCGTACAAATATGAATTGGTGATCACGTAAATAAAATGCCAAATGAGTTATGGGTAAATGAGGTTTAAGGACCTACTTACACTAGTGTTTAATAAAAAAGGCCCAATTAGAATCCAATTAGCGTAATTAGAATCCAACTAAAAAAATACCCATAAAAACCCACCCTCCCCCTTTCTCTCTCGACACAATTACAGAAAAACCCTCCCCCTTTCTCTCTCCACCCACCACCACAGCTTCTGTTACGCACCACCGACGAGGATCAGCACCACCAACCTTCCAAACACCATTTTTTGCTGGCGGCAGGAGAGCTTCTCATGGCGCAGCACCACCACCAACCTTCAGATCTACTCGAACGAAAATACATCTGCTGCGTCGCCGGAGATCCGACCTGCTGCTGCAACAATGGAGATCTCAAGCTGCTACAACAATGGAGATCTACTGTTGCAGGAAACGAAACGCTGCAGCACCACCATTGTTCCCTTCTCTGTTTATGTTGCAGTCCAGATCCGCCACCTTCGTGGTGGTGCTGTGACGAAGCCACCCCTCCCCCTCTCCTTTCCCACCATTACCGCCACCTTCACCCTCCTTCTTCCCAGATTCGTTGTTCTATTTTTGCAGGGGGATGCATTTTCAGATCTGTATATTCAGGGACTAAATACCCCCTATTTTGCATTTTCAGTGGATATATGCCCACTGTTACGTGCTGTTTTAGGGGGTAATCGTGCTGTTTTAGGGGGTAATATTGTTATTTTAGGGGGGTAAGCATGCTGTTTTAGTGGGTAATAGGCTCACGTTGGACTCACCACCACTTTAACTGACCTGTACCCGGAAAAAAGAACATTGAACTCTGGACAATATGGACTTATAATGTAATAAAAAAAAAGTGGGCGTGTACCCCCAAAAAATTAAAATAGGGGGTATATACCCCCCAAAAAATTAAAAATAGTGGGTATGTACCCCCAAAAAACGTGACCAAAACCAGAAAAATCTCTAGTTAGGCCCTTAAAAAACATAACATCTAACTACGCCCTTAAAATTCTCATTTTTTGAATTTGAGACCTTAAAAGGTATATTCCTCACGAGTTATTCATAATAGCTGAATTTCTGCGCCTCTTGTTTGATTGGGTTGAATTTTGACCTTGGCTGATACCTAAAGTCATCCTCTTCTTTTTTTATGCTTGCATTCTTCAAATATTGCAACGTTTAGTCCACCAGATATTTTGTGTTGCTTTTGGTGTTGCTAAAAGATTTTTTTTTGGGTTAATGTCCTCTTAAATCAAAATGACAAACCAACTTCCCATTTAGATTACACAATAATTTAGATGAAAAGATTACTATGATACCCTTATTATAGTCGTTGTCTTTGTCCATATATTTATTCCCATTTAAATCAGATATTATCATAGATTTGAAAATCCACCTACTACTAATTTCAACGCATGCGCACGTCCCTGATTTTTTTTAAATCATCATAAATAATTCTAAAAAAATAAAAAAATTGCATTTTTAGACGATACAATTTATTTACGTTTAAGATTTTTTTGTTTCTTTTTTGAATTTTCAAAAAAAAAAATTATTTTGATTTTTTGATTTCTTTTTAAATGGGATTTTGTCTCATCTGTAATTTTAAGATTGAGATGAATTTGTCTTATCTCCATTCTAATACTGAAATGGGATTTGTCCCATCTCTATTGTATAACTAAGATGGGATTTGTCCCATCTCTAATGTAAAACTAATTAAAAAGGTATAATGTGTTGGAGATGATGATGTGTTGTTTCGCGAGATAAAAAGCCTTGACCCAGTGGGGTTATGTATGTATGTTGGGGGATTGGTAGGATTGCTCCGTCCAATTTTACTATTCCTACTCTGATTTTGTTTACATAGCCTTCAAAACTTAAGGCTATTAGCTGCTTATTCTTCTGATCCATTCCCTACAATTTACGTTTATATAAGAAATAACTTATTTACTTTGAATATTGATGACTTGAGAAGCAATAATTAGTTGAAAATGAAGAAAATTACTATTTCTAGTTCATTATATAACATTCAAAATCAAATCGTATGAGTCATCAACATTATTAAACACTAAAATAAAAAAGAACTCATTTAATACTAAGATGGGATTTGTCCTATCTCTATTGTAAAACTAAAATGGATCTATCACATTTGCGATTAAAACATTCCACCATCACCCCAACACCACCATCACCCTACCACCACCACCTTTACCTACTACTAATTTCATTACACACGCGCGCGTCTGTGAATTTTTTTTTAAATTCGTCATAACTAATTCTAAAAAAATCAGAGAAATAAAAATTTTGCGTTTTTGGATAAAGCAAATTAATATTTACGTCTATGATTTTTTTTTAGTTTTTTTGAATTAATTAGTGTGCGCATATATTTATAAAGAATATATATATATATATATATATATATATATATATATATATATATATATATATATATATATATATATATATATATATATATATATATATATATATATAATATGTAGGGCACCTCAAAAGCCCGTACTTGCGTCTAGGCATTATTAGAGTCAACTGTGGGGGTTTGGGGTATTTGGTCAACTATTAGAGTCAACTATCATACTCAATAAAACAACCTCGACAAGATCTAGTGTAAGAAGAGGACTAAGACCAGGCAACCCATAGTCCTATTTATCTCTACTCTTCTTACTTAAGTACGTAAATATACAATTATATCTTAAACGAGGAAGCATACCTATAATAAGTTAATCTCTCTTGATCTAGTCCCTAGATGACCCATTTATTATTTACTGATAACCCAGTCTTCGAATTTTAAGAAAATATCGATAAACTACTCTTATTTAGGGCATTATTTATATGTATTTCTTTTGCTCTGGTCTCATTATAAATATTTAAAATTTTAGTGTTTTCTTTTGATCTAAGACCAAATAGAATTAACAGGTAAATATGATCTCTCTTTAAGATAAAAACTTTGCATAACCCATGGAAATTCCTTAGGCTTACCATCCAACAAAGATAGGTCTAAGATTGAATGCTTATTTATTATCTAATATAACCTTATAAATAAGGTATAATTTGTGCAATTAAGCCTCCCAGTTGACGAAATGAAGGAAGTCCTAGCTAATCAATCCTCTTATGGTGAAATTATTTTTGATTGATTGGGGATAATAAAATAACATAATTCTTTAGATAGGGTTTCATCTTAGATGATAAAAAAAATAGATGCTTGGATTGAAGGAATATAAATGCTCCACTAGATAATATTGAGGAAATAGGCTTGACCCTAAATAGGGACCTTGAATAGCATGTTGCCATGTTCTTATAGGATTGTACTAACTACACTAAGATTTAAGCTAGACTTATTATCAACCCCTATTTAATCTTTAGGAAAATATATATGGATGGATTTTATTCTCTTTATATGCTTATGGAGGATACGATGTGGAAATTCTTTATGATTTTGGAATTATAATTGGATTAATGGTCAACTTATTATATACACTCTTATCCCTCTAGAATTCTATTCAGAAGGTTTATGATATCTTTGTAAATGGTTTTTAATGCTTTTCATAACAAAATAAGATGGATTGGATTATATTTTACCAAAAAGTTTAAGAAAATTCTAACAACCCATTTTTAAGTCTATTTCAATCCCAAATTACAAACGAATAAAAGGGAGATAATGTGGACAAACCTACATATTTATTTATGTATAATATAAAGATAAATCTAGTATTAAAAAATTACACATAGGGCCACTGTATTGTTAAAATACATTAGGCTTTGTTCCAAGTTAAAAAAATGTATCCCCATATTTGAAAATAATTAATTATTGACCAAAATGGTAACAAAATATTTTTATTACTTATTAGTGTATGACCATTAAAAAGACCATCTATGTAAATATTGATAGATTTTTTATTTTTCATTTTCTTTGGACATTAACATCAAGATCATGGAAAGATCTTTTGTGTTAAATCAAACAATTTTTTGGTTCAATCGCTTAAAAAAAATATTTTTCTAGTGGTAACAATAATAAATTTCGAACATGTAACCAAAAGAGACAATTTAAAACAATCCAATAAATGATCATCCAATATCTACAACGTATAGTATGAAAACATGTCTAATAGTTTAGTTACATTAATTGATGATATAAATATGTCATTTGACATAGACAAAACATTTTATTATCCAATAAAACGGTCAAGACTTTAGAAAGATGATATATAAATAAAATTTTGGAGAATAAAACAAATATTAAAAAAATTATCCAATGGTATTGCTCTGAGCACCTACATCATCTTGTTTCTCCAAACTACACATAAACTGTTCCCTCTCCACCTAAAAATAAATATAAAGGAGACCAATAGATAAGTTAATACAGAAAGACCTATGACATTTATTATTTTTTCTTTATGTATTATAAATCTTGTTTAATTAAAGGCTAATGGTTTAAATTTCCTATTTATTTAAAAAAAATCAGAAACTGATACATAATTATAGAATATAAACAAAATAAATTAAAAATAGGCAGGACAATCATATCATATCACATATTAATAAGATTTTAAAACAAATAATAAATTCTCGTTTTGGGTAAATTTGACTATTTTTGTGGCATCATTCTTTAATTTAAAAATAAAAACATTAAAAAAGTAAATGTACCTCGATATTTTCATTCTCCTGAATTCTCAATAGTGGGGTTCTATGTTCCTTGACGATTCCATTCACGATGGATCCTTAATTGACGAGTATCAAAATTCATTTGTTCTTTACTACTTGTAAAGAATACAGAATACCTCTCGTTCTCCAACTCCGCGGTGATAATACCTTCCCACCACCCATCCTTAGTCCTGCAATTTTATTAAGAGGTGTTACATAAGAATTACAATATATTTGACTGGTTAATTTTTTTATCTTGTTAACTCTACTAATTGAGAAAATAAAAAATGCGACAATAAATTAACATGGATAAGACAAAAGTTTACTCGGTGGCCTACATATAATTTATATGATGTATATGTTTTATAACTTATAAATTTACACATGCATTTTCAAAATTATACAATAATAAACAAACATATGTTCTTTTATAATTCTAAGAATATAAAACACATATAATCATTTTGGTCAACTTTTATTTGTTTCTTCTATCAAACGTTTCAATCAAATTATAATTTAGTCTACTGAAATATATTTCAACAATCCAACTTACTACGAATTTTTTTTAGTTATTACAAGTAAACCTATAACTGAAAGATAATTTACTAACCCATATTTTATTATAACGAAAGTCATTCAAGTACAAATTCATTTGATCAATTTTTTCATAATTTTTTTGTTTACTTACATAATTAAAATTCATCACAATTAAAAATGCATATATAATAATTATTACCTATTAAACATTATATTTTGCATAGATAGAGAGAGATTGTACCAGATTAAATTAGGGAGAATTGTTTAAAGATGGAGAGGATGAAGAAACAAAGGAGGAGAAAAATTAACGGCCGTAGACTTTAGTTTAGGGTTTATGTTAAGAATATATACTAGTTTATGGATCTCGTGCAATGCAACAGAACATATTTCAAGCGAAAAAATAAAAAAAAATCAAATTATAATTTTTTAATAATGTATGGAAAAGGATTATAAAAGTATCTCTAATGGAATATTATTTGAAAGAGAAAACTACAATATAAAAGATGATTTTGCTGAGAAAAAAAAATTAACATTGTTTTGCTAAATAAGGGTGAATCTCGAAAAATATTTGTACAAAAGAACACTGCAACATATTATAATTTTTTAAAAGAAATATTAAAATATAATACCTAAATCATAATTATTTTCCTAAAACCATCATATTTAGAGTTTTTGAGAAGCTTATTATAAAACTTCTACTTTCAATTTTTATAAGGCGTTTAAAAAGATGTAATTCAATATTATATATCATTTACATGGATATAAGTCAATATTAGAAATTTAAATAAATAGAACGATCAAATTAGGCCAAGAATTTTGATAAAAAATACAAAAATCTTATCTATATTTTCATAAAAAATATATGTTATTTTGCATAATATAGGAACATATAGTACAAAACATCAAAAAATATATGTTATTTTGCATAATATTGGGACATGTAGAACAATTACTTGAAAAACATATAAGTTATTTTCCATTATATAGAAACATGTAGCACAATTACTTAGCAAATTATATAGACACAACATTGCATAATATAGGGACTTTTAAAACAAACACAGAAAAAACATGGAACTTAACATCTTGGGCCATAAATAAAAATTCATGTCTCTGCCCCTAATCTTAAACATAGAATAATTCAATAAGATATTTAAACAATAAGGATTTCGTAGATCTTGATGCAATTATTGTAAAAGAGTATATAAGATAATTTTCCAAATATGTGGACCAGTAGTGAAATTAAGTAAACAATGGATACTCTTATGAAGTATTAAAGTGTGGACTATTTGACTATTTTGACGTCCATCATTTTGTTTTTTGCTTTAACAACACTTATCACTATACCACTTATATTTATTGATTATTCAAAGCTATAGTTTTGTATTCTTTCTAGTTAGAGGGTAAATATATATTTCAAACAAAAACTATGCATATATTAAAAAATTTCCAAGGTTAAAACAATTTTATCTCCTCAACCCACATAAGTTTTTCCCCTAATGTGCATACGTGTATCTAGTGATATTTTAATGCAAACTCAACTTAATTCCTATTTACATTTATAAATTTTATAATTGAAACAAGCAAACAATTTATTATATATGTTATTTATCGAGGGTTAATAAGTGTAATACACAATTATGTTTTTAATTGCGTGTTTATGTTTTTATCATTTGTAGAGGAAGTTATTGATATTCATATATACTATAGTGAAATTTAAAATATGTAAGACTTTAAATGTGTCTTACCATTCTTATTGTATGGAGGTGATGTTGAAATGTCATGAACAACAATCTTGATCTTGATAGAATCATGATTTTTAATACAATACATAAATCTGTAATTAAATAAATTTAAAATATTAGTACTTATCTCTATCTTATATATAACATATAATTCATCCAAACTAATCTAATAATACGTGCGGTTTTAAAAAGATGCTTTAAGAGATCTACAACTAATTTAGTAGATCACAAAATTATGAAAATAATACCCATATATGTTTATCTTTTTATTTATACTAAAATACTGATAAATAAAAAATTCACACATGTGTGATTGCCTTTTAGTTTTTTAAATTAATCCATTATGTCTCATAATGTCAAATTAGTCTTGCTACCTAAAACATCACACATCATCATATGATAATTATACATCATATTTTCAAGTATTATTAAAAGTCATATGGTATTTTTTACACATATTTTGTGAATTTTATGGTCTCTAAGAAAATTATATTAAAAGAGTAATTTAAAATTTGAAAAAATAATGGGAGAAAGTAGTAAAGTTTAAATTTTAAATAAATTAAGATAAATATTATATTGTACAATTATAATATCTTTTATCAATACCAAAAAATTAGGTATCAGTTATAGTGGCGATGGTTGAATATGATAGGTATCCATGAACTCCATATAATTAACAACTTCAATTTTAGTCATAAGAGTCTTAGAACATGATAACTGAAATCTTAAAAAAAAATCTATTAAAGACTCAAAATCAGAATATGGTAAAAAAAATTAACAACATCAATGCTTATATGAAGACTCAATAGTTTTGAAAATACAGATCCAGTCACTATTTTTCTTATCAAATCAGTAGATAAAAAAAGTTTCAAATCTGACAAAGCCAACAAAAGATAATTTCTAACTTTAAAGAAAAAGAAACATCAAATAATATTCATCAAAAATTGACAAAAAATATATTATCACTTTGGAAAACAAATTGAAGTACCTTTGATGTTTTACATAATGAAATCAATGTAACATTTTTAGTGTTGAAAATTTACAATCAATCTTTCAATTATATACATGCACACAAGATGAATACATCAATTTCAAATTCATAATCAAAGTAACAATATATCTAGAATCCATTCATCAAGTAAGAAGAAAATGTCAAATAAAAACACTTTTAAAGAGATATAAATCAAATCTGATGATGAGTTGAGAGAATCTTCAAAATTTGATTTATATCGTCGATCTATGATTTGAGGATATGGGTTGCTGATCATCGATTAATGTATAAACGTTGTTACCAGAGTACCTGGTTGGTTACGTGTCTATAATGGAGAGAGAGAGAGGCAATGCGTTGGTTAAGAATGAGATGGAGACACTGTGTCGGCTGAGAGGAAGAGATGTACGTGAATGGTGTAGATTGTGATTATTAAGTGGGATTAGGGTTTTATTTAGTTTATATAATTTTAATTTAATAATTAGTTCATTATATTATTTATTTTATCATTTTTAGTCCCTTTTAATTTATATATTATAAGTTTATCCCTTTAATAATTTTAATGAAATATGCTACCTTAATAATTTTAAAATTATTATGATTATATTGTGAAATTAATCTCTCTAGCTTTTTTCATTATATGGATAACCCAATCGTGATGAAAAAATATGGTGATATGTTGTGATGATAGCTATGGGATTAGAATCCACGTTGTTTGGGATAAGAGTGCAAATCCATCTCCTTAGAGCACTAGACCAAAGTGTGATGTTGTACACTTTAACATATTCATTGTATAAATATGTTAATTAATTTGTTGTTCACAATAAAACTATGATTTTCAACTAGGGCTGCAAATGAACCAAGCCGCTCGCGAGCAGCTCGAGCTCGGCTCGGAGAAAAGCTCGTTCGAGATCGGCTCGAATATAAACAAGCTCAAGCTCAAGCTTCATTTTAAGCTCGATAAATAAACGAGCCTGCTCGAGCTCGGCTCGTGAGCTCGTTTATAATTATAAAAATAATAAATTAATATATTATCTACGTATTAATATATTATTAAACCTTCAATATCAAATTGAATATTTTTAATATCGTTAGACATTTATTTTTTCATTAATGTTATGTTTCATATTTTCATACCACACACTCTATCATATACCAACCGTTCATGAAAGTCCTATTTCAACCATAAAAAACTAATTGTTCATGATAAACTCGTGCTCGACTCTAAAAAAAGCCTGTTCAATAAGTTAAACAAACAAGTTCTAACATTTCTGATTTGGATCACTGGAAGCTCGAGCTCGACTCGTTAAAAATTGAGCTCGGCTCGGCTCGAGAAATTAAACAAAAAAGCCTGTACATCTAGTATTCGGCTCGGCTCGGCTCTTTTACAGCCCTATTATCAACCTATAAAAGTGGGGCTCGAAACTCACATTATGCGTGTGGTATTATCCTTCCTTGATTGCCCATCAAGGCCTTTATAGAATATCTTCATCTGTTATGGTTCTGTAAGGCCGTGATCGGGAACTCGTCTTAAGCATATTTGAAATCTTGACCAACTCCTACCCAAAGTCTCATCATGTACTTGCTCAAAGGAAGTTAGAGCGATTTGTGCATTCAATCTCATGTTTGTTGGGTAGTACCTATCGAAACACGCAGTTTGCAACGCATTCCAAGTAGTAATCGATCCAGGCTCTTGTGAATCGTGCCATTCACTAGCTTCATCTATCACAAAATATCTAAAATTCGCAAAGTACATTTGATCTCTAGTTACTCCATGTGTTATATAGGAGTCGCATATTTGCATAAACTTCTGTACTGAATGAATTGGATCTTCTCTAGGTGCTCCTCGGAAATTCCCATAATTCTGAAATTGAGATAAAATACCGGGATCAGGTATGTATCTCGCGATATTAATATTTGATGGACCAATTCCAAGAGCAGGAGCGTGATATGGGGCTTCTTCAGGACTATTTATAAAACATGGATCATTATTTTGAGGAATAGGTGGTTGAACTTTTTGAAGCGGAGGGTGAAGATTATTTTCTTCAGCCATTTCTGCTTCTCTTACTAATCTCTCTCTTTCTTCCTTTTCTTCTTTCTTTCTTTTGTTTGCAAGTCTTACTAATATCTCGGGGTTATCGAGAATTTCGGGTTCCTCGAGCATACACCAAAACCTGTAAACCTAAGAAAAGAAGAACAAACAAAACGTAAAACTTAAAATAAAAATGCAATTAAACACTAAAGGATAAACATGGGGTCACACGCTACCGTCCCTGGCAGCGGCGCCAAAAACTTGGTGGGTCCTTGTGTGTTATAAAATAAAATGCGTAAGTTGAGGACTCACAAACCGCAAGTGTACGGTTGTCCAAGTAATAAACTGATAAATCAGATTCGTTCGCAGGGACAAAATAGGTACAACTCAGATGTGAATCAGATAGTGATTTAATTACAAATACGGGAAAGTAAATGATATAATTTTTGTTTGGGTTTTCTAAAACTAATGTGCAAGTAAATTAAATGCTAAATTAATTAAGCTGAAATGAAAATAATGCAAATAAAGATGCTAGACGCAAGGGAATAAATAGTACTTGAGTCACGCTAGGCTTTCACCACAAGCCTTCTTAATTAATGCTTTTTTTAAGGGATGGATTGCTACATTGTGCTAGTCGGAATTCTAAAGTCTCCTTACCCCCGTCAGGGTGGACTAAGGAGCTCTCCTACGGTATTCTAAACTACGTCAGGATGATTAATACTACTTTCAGATGGTTCAATTTCTTACCGCATTGGCTATTGTTTAGTCAAGCCTATTAAGATCATTAGCGAATACCAACGACAATTATCTAGTTCTGTATCTTAACCCCTCGTCAAGGTGATCAATACACCACTATATTGAATAGCCTAGATACTAAAAATTACCCTTAGTTCATGACTCTAAAGATAATAATTAAATCATAAAAATAAAATCCAACACAAGTAGCAAATTCAGTTTAAATACTTAAATCCCAATTCGAAAAAACATAAATTAAGCTAGTTCGGGTTCAACCCAACATGCGATTCTCAAGTACAAAGGGAAATTAGCTCATAATTGAAATAAAAACTAAATTAAATAAATTAAAAATACTCATTGTCAATTACATAAATAAAAGATAGAAACTAATTAAAGGGTTGGATTGACTGTTGATGGAAGAATTGCTTCTCCAGCTTCAGTTTCTTCTCTCCTCTTGCTTCTGACTTTTCTCTCTGACGTTGTGGAAAATAAGAGTCAAAAGGTCTGTTTATAATGCTAAAATCAGACTTGGTCTTAACTTAAGTGAATTAGTGAAATATTAAATGGCCCAAGTCTAATCTTCTAATCAAAATCCTGGACGGGTGTGCAGCCTCCACTAAAACGGTTGTAACTTTCTCAAATCAACTCCGAATTGACCTATTAAAGTAGCTAAATCTTCGTAACTCAATAAGGGAACAAATATTGTTTTACGACTCAAGGCTGAATCCACTTCTAAGTAGCCAAAAATCAGCAATCAACATCCGCCTTCCAGATTTGCAGCTTCCTAGTGAACTCTTTGGAATATAATTTCCCGCCTTTGACTTTTTTACACGATTTATGACTTTAATTATCGATTCCTATCCTTATATAGCATCTAAGAACCTACAAAATTTTCACTAAAAACAACCCATTTAACGTGCAAAAGCTTAATAAATGAAAAATACTAAAATCCTAGGAGGGAAAATGAAATATAACGAATTAACACTAAAAGTCTATCAAATTAGTCAAATAATCACCCAATGAGGTCTCCTAAGGGCATATAATTAGAACAAAAAGGGAGACATCATATGAAAATGTTATAGTACTATCTTATGGTCCCTGAGCTTTTAGAATCTTCACTTGGAGCATCGCATTGTCGAAATTAACTTTGATAATGTGAAATTGTGTGTGAAATAAACATCTTTGACGTTATGGTAAGTATTCTATAATTTTGTACATTAAAAAGGATAAACTAAAAAATAAATTAATATAAAGACTTATAGTGCAATTAACTCAAAAAAAAATGTAAAGATTTTATAGTGTAATTGACTAAAAATATTAATATAGAAACTTATAGAGCAATTAGCTCACAAAAAGAAATTAGTACAACTCCTTATACATTCCAATTAATGGTAAAAAAAAATTAAAGACCTATAATGAAATTTAACATAATAAAAGGAACTACCCCCAACAAAATTATCTCCACCCTTGTGTGGGATTCATGAAACTGTAACAAACATGAACCACAGGTCTATAGAGCAATTAACTCAAATAATTAACAGTTAGGGTGAGTTGAGGTAGCTTAACTTATCAGAGCCTTAATATCTTTTCAACTCTTAAAGAGGGTAAAGCAAGAGGTACGAGTTCGAATCCCCTCCCTAAACATGGATAACTTAGTTCTGGTTAAGTAGAAATATGCATGGGAAAACGTGTATATTTTTCATAGGATTAGTCGTGGTGCGCAAAAATTGGCCCTGACACCCATGTATCAAAAAAAAATTAACTTAAATAATAAGAGTACGGATAGATATTACCCTTTTTATACAAGAGTAATGATATATACCACCCAAAAATCATACCACCCAAATGTAACCCAATGACGTGGCATGAATTGGTTGGCTAAAAATCATTAATTATATCAAGAAGTGTATATACATCGTTTACCCCCTGAACTTTACACGTTGTGACAGATTGCCCCCCAAAGAAATTTTTGCGATTGGATGGTCCTTAATCTATGTTTTTGTGACTCGATGCCCATTGTTAACGGAAACCGTTAGTTTTTGCCTTTAGTTGGTCATGTGCGCAAATTGTCGTGACATTTTACTCCATGTACTAAGTTTTTTGTGATATTTTACCCCTGTACTAAGTTTTCTTGATATTTTACCCTAAGCACCGAGTCACGAAAAACTTAGTACAAGGGGTAAAATGTCACGAAAAACTTAGTACATGGGGTAAAATGTCACGACAATTTGCGCATGTGACCAACTAAGGACGAAAACTAACGGTTTCCGTTAACAGGGGGCATCGAGTCACGAAAACATAGTTTAAGGACCATCTAGTCGCATTTTTTTTCTTTGGGGGACAATTTTTTTAAGACGTGTATAGTTCAGGGGGTAAATGAGGTATTTACTCTATCAAGAAAATAGATAGATTAACGATTTTTAACCAACCAATTCATGCCACGTCATTAAATGGTATTTGGATGGTATGATTTTGGGTGATATATATCATTACTCTTTATACAATCCTTTTATTATATCTTATGTGGCATTCACCTTAACCAATAAAATGAAAATACTAATATCTCAATTAACAATTCTGTGTTTTTCTTTTATTCATTGGCCTATTTGAATGTCACATAAGATATGATGAATGAATGATATCTATCATTACTCAAAAGATAATATAGAGGTTTTAGTGCAATTTTGAATAATATAAGGACCTATTGTGCCATTAACTAAAAAATATAGGATGTTGCCCCGAACTCTCTTCTCGTCGCTCCACCCGTGTGTGTGGGATTCATGTAACTCAAACAAACTATTGTCCATGGACTAAAAAAACAAGAAATATAGTACAATTAACTTAAAAATATATTTAGGGACCCATAATACAATTCTGTATAATACAAGGATCCATGATGCAATTAACTCCCAAAAAAGAAACGCCCCGGTGTAACTATAACAAACGTGTCACAGATTGTGTGCACATATGATTGGAACATGGATGTTTTTGTATATATACATTTTCTCAATTGCAGCCTACTTTTTAGAGGATATATATCATAAGCTAAACTAGAAAACATAAAAATGAAAGGGTAAAATAGCTTCAAAGGGCTCTCGTCTTTTGCGCTTTTTCCTAGAATGTACCCCGGTCTTTCAATATGTGCATCCCAGACCCTATCTTCAATTTTGTTTCCGAGTGATCTGTTAATTTATTGGAAGGTATGAAAGATATGGCATGAGATGTACATTTCTAAAGATGAGGCCATGTTCAGAAAAAACACGTGCTATATGAGGTCTTTCTGGGAAAAATTTCTCAAGAGAAAAATGAAAAGATTAAAGGATATATTCATGATTGAAACTTTCGTTGCGCTCTTAGTCAATAAGACCCGAGAAGTTCCTATTTGGGTCACGTTTTTCCGAGGAGGTCTTAAAATTTTAGCCAGAATATTTGGCCTGCAATTTACAGATGAAAGGAATAAGATGCTATAGATGGAAAGAAGTAACTCGAAGCAAATGAATGTGGGCCCGACCTGTTTGGATTATCTGAAAGGCTGGAATGCAAGGAAGAAGAACCCGGGAGACCGGGATGGCGATTTGCGCCCACGGGTGAGTTTTTGGCTTCCAAACAGGCTAGTGAGCAGAAGTCACTGCAATTGTGACCCAAAATTACAGTCATATCTTAAGAATTAGACCGCTTTCAAGATACTCCAAAAAACAATTGGCAATGCTTGATGATTCCTGTATGTTTCAAAAAGAAGCTTTTAAAGTGTCATAAGATAAGGATTGTAGTCCTTATCATGCGGTAATCGACCAAACTCGAAAGGCTTCTTTGACTCCTAACTTACCTTGAGACTGGTTTAGTAAGGAAAGCCCATGCTTCTAAAACACGAGAAAAGATCACAGTGGCAAGACCTAAGAGTAACGAGTTTTCCTTTGGATAGGAGACCTAAAATGCAACAATAATGGTCATCTAGTAAGTATTCGATGAAACTGGGTCAAAAGCCAACAATATTTTCTAGAGTTCTAGGTCTGATCTTACACTTTTAGCTCTTGAGGTTTTTACACAGAATTATCCATCAACCTCATTCTGGTTATATAAAGATCTTAGGCAGCAGATTAACAAACTGATTCAGACAAGCCTTTTAAGCACCTGTGGAAAAGGTCAAGAGACAACACCAGATAGATTTAGAATTCAAATGCGGAAACCATTTCTATTGAGGAAAGAGGAAAAATAATGGATTTATTCACTCACTACCTCGTATTAATTATCCCCTACGCTTTTGGGCCTATGGGGACAGAGCTATGCCTCTGTTTCCTCACTACTCATAGGGAAGAAGCTCAGTGTAACTATGTATACTTCCTACCCTAGGTAAACTTTAAGCTTCAGTAACAACTAACAACTATGAGAATCATTCTTCTTTCCCTGGTTTGGTTTGGAAGCAAGGGTGGTAACTGCAACTACTTTTTATGCTAGGTATCGTGGGAACAAAAACAACATACAACACTAAGATAAGAGGAGGAAAGGACAAAGAGATAGTGAACACTTAGTGTTACACCTGACATTAGATAAATTGGGATTTGAAAACCGCAGGGAAGCATTCTCATACAAGAAGTAGGTAAATTGTCAAGGGCTACTTACCATTGTTATAACAAAAAATGTAGAATGATCACAGAGAAGTGGGGAAGCTTCTTCTTTCCCAAGTTAATAAACATCTTAACTAGATGTAAACAACAACTTAGGGATTAATAATATGATGGTACCATTTGCTTCTTAAAACCATGTTTAAGGGATCAAGGGCCTTCATTTCACACATTAATAGTTCTTAAATCATTAGTTTAAATCGTAGCTTCAACAACAACTAAGACAGTAAGGACAAAGGGTTACACTCTATTCTGCATAACTTAGTCGCTCTTCATAACTCCCTACTTCAGCAGTTATAGTGAATATTGACCACTTAAAGAGTATTGATAAAAGGAAAAAAATAGATGCTAGATTTAAATCTTTACAATAACTTAAATTATCAATCATGATTCTATTCTATATCCAAAAAAATCCTAATTTAAATAGAATATAGGAAACTGATAACTATTATTATAAAATGTATATTTAAATGCATGAAACGTTTTTCAGTTTTGACATCCCATGCACTACAAGAAATAGTATCTTTAGCGGCAAAAAATTTAACACTAAAAATCTTAATTTTGCCGCTAATAATCGTTATTTGTCGCCTCTATAAGTTCCTCGCTAAAGATACCTTTAGTAGCAAATTATTTGTTTTTGCCGCTATTAACTTTATCTTTAGCGGCAAATATTGTCGCTAAAAATATAATTAGAGGCCATTTTGGTTTTTAAAAATATCATTAGAGGCCATTTTAGTTGTTGCCGCAATAGCTTCCCCGCTAATGCTACTATTTCTTGTAGACATATGTCTCAATTTGTTTATTAAAAAAATTATAATGTTGAATAGATTTAAAATGTCTATAATTTGTAGAGTAGCAGAAGACAGAGATATGTGGAAGGGTGATGACTTGGCGATCATAGGCTTCCCGTATGGAATCAATAAACCTCAATATCCTATATTCGTTCACAGTAGACGGGATTGGTAGCAATTTGGATTGCACTGGTGTTGTCAGCGTGTAATGGAGTTGGTTGAATTTGTGGGATTACAAACTCCGTAAGAAAATCTCATACCAAATAATCTCTGAACATATGATAGACACTGCCCGATATTCTGATAACTTGGAGACGATATATTGTTTCTTATAATTAAAAGAAATAAAAGCATTGCCTGGAAATATGCACCATCCAGTAGTTGATTTTCTTATATCCGGGCGGCCTACCAAATTTGCATGACTGTAAGATTATAGCTCGAGCGAAGACTCCTAGGTAGGGCTGTAAACGAGTCGAGTCGAGCCGAATACTAGGTGTACATGCTTGTTTGTTTAATTTCTCGAGTCGAGCCGAACTCAAATTTAAACGAGCCAGGCCGAGCCGAGCCGAGCTCAAATTTAAACAAGCCGAGCCTGAGCTTCCTATGGTTCAAATCAGAAATGTTAAAACTTGTTTGTTTAACTTGTAGAACATTCCTTTTTAGAGCCAAACACAAGTTGCTCATGAACAATTTTTGTCTTTTATGGTTGAAATGGGGATTTCATGAACGGTTGGTATTTGTTGGATTGTGTGGTATGAAAATATGAAGAATAATATTAATGAAAAAAATAAATGTCTAAAGAAATAAAAAATATCTAAATTGATATTGAAGGTTTAATAATATATTTATACGTAGATAATATATTACTCTATAATTCAAAATTTTAAACGAGCCTTCGAGCCGAGCTCGAATGGGCTTGTTTACTTATCAAGCTTAAGATGGAGCTTGAGCTTGTTTATATTCGAGCCGATCTCGCACGAGCTTTTCTCTAAGCTGAACTCGAGCTGCTCGCGAGCGACTTGGTTTATACAACCCTACCCCTAGGCGTGGAAATAATGTATCTAATAATATGTCTTGCTACAAAAAAATGGAGATGACGTGGCGCTTGTACAAACTTGCTAAGTGTATGACCAACATATACATATACTTACGTCATTTCATACACTTAGAGATACCTTCACAACAATAGTAAAGCTAAACAACTTGAGGAAAGACACAAGTTCATTCACAATCTCCAAATCTCTCATTATCGGTGCTTAAGGGATTAACCCTAAAATAATCATTTTTAATACTTGTGATTATGTCCTAAAACTCGTAAGCTCGTTGTAGCTTTAAATACGAATAATTTTATCTAATATGGTAAACCAACCTTAAAATTTTTGCTTAAACCTAAGAGGAACACATATGTTTCTAAGTATACGCTCCGGGTCGAGGTATTTTTAATTTACATCGACGTTTTTTTACTTTCTTATCAACATTCATACCAAATAGTTATAGTACCACCACAATTCTTAATTTCCTCAATACCCACAACTGATATACTTTCATTTACAATTACCTTTATAATGTGACATTACATCTAACATGAAAGATTTTAGTAAAATATTTAGAATAACCAGTTCTAATATGGTACAATGTTATAAAGTCTTAAACAGCTGATGTCAGCCCAACTGAACAGAGTTTAAGCGGTACAGATTCAAAATTTATTGTTTTGGTACTAGTTTATATATATTTATTATCGTAAACATAAAATATTTTCACACACATATATTTTGTATAATATATAATTATAGTGATTTATAGATAATATATATAATTAACTATAATATAATATTCTATAATATTGTATTTGTTTCATATAAAATTATAGTAAATTTGTAAATCTAGAACAAATTTAACTTTCATTGAGATAAGAATAATATGTCATGTTATGACATGTTTCAGTTGTCCTTTAAGTTAAAATATCTTAATGTTAAAAAAATCTTAGATTTGTTTTCAAAATATCAAACCTTTTTCAAATTCTGTAGATTCACAAATAATTTTAAGGTGATTGGCACATAGGGTCTTGGAGACTAGTTTTTTGGCCTATAAGAACTAGTGAGAATCTTACTTCTTTAAAGAGACCTCAAAATTGACCAAATACTAAAATACCCTTATTAACACCAAAAGACAAAAAGAGTGATGTCACTGTTAATCTCTCTCCACTACCCACCTACGTCCGACCTCCGACCTCCGACCACCGACCACCAACCACCAACCTCCGTCTTCCGACCACCGACCTCCGACCACCGGGAAAAATGATGAGTTCCGAAAAAATTGATGAGTTTCAGAAAAAAATGATAAGTACTCTATAAAAATGATGAGTATTATTAAAAAATGATGTGTATTATTAAAAAACAAAGAGTAAATAGTCAAAATAATAATTTATTCACTTTTCAACCTATTTTATACTATTTCAGATTAATTTCAAAATAAATAACAAAAAAAACTAATTACATTCACGTTTGACCAGATTTGAAAAAAAACTAAATCCCTACTCTCTGCGTACAATGTACGCTAATCAGCAAAAAAAAATATTGATGCACTTCTTACACTCGAACGGAGGAGCGATTCACGAACGGAGATCCAGCTTGAGCTCCGGCAGCACCCGCGAGATCCACGCCGCTTCTTCGTAGCAGATCTCGAACGAGCCATGGTGGTGAGCTCATCTTCAACACTCATCTAAGCCGACCTCGATCCAGAAATCCAGGCGAGTAGCGGTCTCTGGTGACGAAGTAGCAACAAAGATACTCACCTCCTTCGTGGCGACCTCTCACACGAAGCCTCCGACCTCTCACACAAAGCCTCCGACCTCCTTCTTTTCAGTCTTCTCCGGCGAGTGCTCACAATGGAAAACGAGCACACAGTGGTGGTAGTGCTCTGGCGAGTGCTCACGGCGGAAGATGAGTACACAGTGGTGGTGTTGCTGTTTTGCGGTGGTGGTGATCTTTTCTGGATATGGTTCAGAGTTCCATTGTCTTCCCGTCCGCCATTTGAGAGTTGTGAGGAGAGAGAGATTTGAGTGCTGTGATAAAAAATGGATTTTATAAAATATTAATATATATATAAGAGGAGGAAACAAAAAGGGGTAAATAGGTAAATGAGATTTTTGCCTATAGTGTTAAAATCTAGTTGAAGTCTCTAGTGAGAAGAACAAAAAGATGGGGTTGGGTTAGGATTAGAGGGTGGGTGTTCAAGACCCCTTGAGTCATAATCTCATAATATTATTATGTATACTCCAACTAAGAAAAAATCTTTTTCAACTATGTAACTTTTATTTACACTTTTATTATAATTAATTTTATGATTAAATTATTAAAAATAATAATTTTTCATTCAAAAAATTTCAAATTTATATAATCGAGGCAAGACTCCACCAAAAAAGCTAAGAAAATACATCTACTAACAAATATATGGGATCTCCTAATTAAAAGTTATAAAACGTGAAGGATGGTAACGATCGGGGTTCTAAGTTGGAATTGATAAAAACCGATTATGTAACTGTAATATAAACCATTAGGTTATAAATTTTAAAAATATAATCTTGGCAAAAACTGTTAAATTATGATATTAGAGAAAATAAAACTAAAAAAATTAAATGTCATTTATATATATATGTATAAATATGTATATATATGTGTGTTAAGTAAAAAAATTAAATTAATTTTAATTATAAATTAATAAACAATGAAACTAATTTAAAAACATGTCAAATATCACCTTTTTTATTCACAACATAGTCAATAGTTGTTTATTCGACATAAAACAAGAGCAATACTTGTTTCATATTCAATACCTGAGATGAGAAAGGTATGTAAATTTGCAGAACATGTAAGTTATGAATTTCTTTATTTATCATCTATCTTGATCGATTTATATTATAGTATTTAGGAAGCAAAGTTGTCAAGATGACAATAAATGCGGTAACATTAAATTTGTATCAGATTCTCAAACATCATAAACCTGCCATCAATTATTATTACTCTTATAATAAACAATTTATTTTTTATTATAGAAACTTATTATTAAAAAATATTTAAAAAAATATTTAAAAAAATTAAGTTAAATGTTTTGGGTACCAATTCCCACCAAGCCGCGGTTCTGAAAAAGAAAACGGGCGCCACTTGGGGACCAATTTCCACCACCATCAACCGGGTTGGCTAAGAACCCAAATTAAGGTAATTAAAAAATGATTTTTTATTATCGAAAAATTGAATTTTTTTTGACCTAATCTTATCACTTTTATATTTTTTCAAAATTATCTAATTTAAGTATAATTAATTAATTGCAGTTATGTTGTTTATTATATTTTTATACAAATCCTACAATGACCATTTTTATAACAGTTGGATGCCTTTCCCTATATGATAAGTGATGCGATGAATGGGGAGTGAGAGGATGGCTGCAAATAGCCATGACCATTTTATGACAGTTGGAAGCCTTTTACCGGATAAGTTAAAAATAACTTATATGCGCAGGGGATGCTCGTCGCCACTCGGGTACCATTTTCCACCATCATCAAGAACCCAAATTACGGTAAATCAACATTGAAACTCTAAAAAATTAATTTAATTATCAACCTAATCTTATCATTTTTACAATTTTTTAGAATTATCAATTTGAGAATCTCCAGATGAAGTGGGATTTTGAAACACTTCATTGTTATGGTGTTCAAGCAACCTGAAGAAAGTAATTTTGATGAGACATAGTGCGGAAACAAGGGTGAGAAATACAATAGCACCTCATGTACATGAGACATCGTTTGGTCACAATTCAGGCAAACGTATTTCATATATTGTTTACTTAGTTTGATCCTTCTGTTGATTTCTAGGTGCTAATGACATTCAGGTAAGGTGAGTAATTCTTTTCTATTCAATTTGACAAGGATATTGTGTGTTGTTGGTTTATATGGTATAACAGGTGTAACACTAGCTGGATTACTTCAAACAGTTAGAGCACAAAAGATTATTGTGGTTAGATCTAGAAGGTGATATATAAACATGCTATAAATTTGTATTTATATATTTTCTATGTTTATTAACTTATTCTTTTCTATGACCTTATAGTGCAGCTCCGGATGTTCTTAACATGGCCTTACAAGATGTGTCAAGAATTGTGGTCTTCATTTTTTCCTTATCGATAAAGACGTATGTATGGTTCTCCTTTAAAGACTCTACTATTCATAGGATTTTTGCTTCTTAGTCCCTGGTTGTTGTGTATATTGCAGGGTCTCAACACAATAGATATGACAAATATGGATCCTGCAACATTGCCATTTGCTAAAAATTCAGATTTTATGTTTCGAAAATAAAATATAAGACTAGATTAATTGAACACATGGGTAAATAAGTTAATTAATTCTCTTTATTTAGTTTTTTGGGTTTGCATAAATCAAGGATATGGAGAGGATTACATTGGACCATCAATTTTTTTTTCATTGGAAAAATCTTATAGATTTGTACGTTGGCAGATTACACTATTTAGGGTAATCCATTTATCATGTAAAAGTAAAGATTTTCCTTGATTTGAGAAATGATGTTTTTATCACCCATTTTCTCGAGAAACCCTGTAGGCATAAATTTGATCTTTTTATCTTTAAAATATTATCATTTACATTATCTATTATAGTTGATTAGTGTGATATCCATTAGAAATGATTAATGATTACAAATTCTTTATTTATTAGTTCAAACGTATTGTGTTTAGATCGGTTTCTATACATGTGAAAGTCTTTGTACATATACTTTATGTGTTTAAGGGTGAATGTATAATTATACTTATAAAGTAAAATATGAATGATTTTTTTTTAAATAGTTCTAATTATATATTTTTTTTACATAAAGTAATATATATATATCTCACATTCTTCATCATATAATTGCTAATAATAGTTGTACAAAAATCTATTTTCTATTTTTTATTGTAATATCTTTTGAAACTTTTGAAATTTGCGCATTCGCTAATTAGATAGTGTCTTAAGTAATATATTTTCAAACATTTGAAATTTTTTAAAATAGAACAAGTAGGATTAGCTCACTAGCCAGGGCCTTGGTAATCCAATCTAGTGGTACAGGTTCGAACCGAGTCAATGACTCCGAGTCCAAATTGGCTCTCCTACGTAACATTTTTTTTCTAAAACAGTCAATTTTGTTAATATTTATAATTATAGTAAGGCATATTTTTAGTCGGTTTTAAAAAATAAGTTTCACTGTATATCAAATATGATTTATGAACAATTAGCAAATAAGTAGAAATATTCTTATTTTGTATTACATAAGAGTATATTTTGGTTGATTGATTAATATTTTATGTAACCGTTTATGCAAAATGTATCCTATTTTTTTCTTGGTTGAATATTTTTCAGTTTATTTTTATCTAAAGAATTGTTTGTTTATCTTGTGTTATATTTATTTTTCTAAACAAATATTGTTATAGTACCTTCAGGCACGGGTTCATACGTAGTATGTATGTATGTATGTATACATATGTACTAGGTATAGCCCGTGTCTGAAGACACTACGAATTTTTTTTTTTTGCTAAGAAGTATGAACATCAACAAAATTATTCGATCATGATTTACATAAATCTAATGAAATTAACCAGATGGGATTAGCTTACTGGCCAGGGCCTTGGTCTACTAATCTAGTGGTACAGGTTCGAACTGAGTCAATGACTCCGAGTCCTAAGTGGCTGTCCTATGTAACAAACAAAAAAAAATCTAATGAAGTTCCAAGTTATCAAACACAAACTAATCATATACTCAATGTATTATTTATCAAACATCCATACAATACTTTATAAAACAAAAAATATTCAATATGTAACGGATTGAAATGTGTGAATCGTACATCGTCGAAATTATAACATCAGAACATAGATGTCATAATTCTAGAAAAGGTAGCTGTGTCAACATACACGTTTTTTCTAATTGGAGAAACCTGAACGACGATCTATCAAATTGAAAAACATAAATAATTAGTAAATAATTTAAAAAACGATAAACATTAGTTAATATATTGGACTCCGTACCATGTGATTCAAATCCCACCTAGCCAACTGTTTTTCAGTTTTCCAATCCTCGTCCATGATCATCTTCCAGTTCTACAAATATGAACACAATTAGTTATTATTCTAAGACAATGAATTTTCAATATTAAAAACTAATTTGACATAAGAGTTTGTATAATCTTACTTGTGGATATAGTAAGTGGTACAATTCCTCCTCGTCTTTTACTGTTACGATCATATTTTTTGTGCGGATGTAATCTACCTACAAATTTACAAAAATGAAATACAGTTCAAATATAATATAAACCATGAACTACAAAATTTGTATAATATATATATGTTCACTTACAACATCAATGAGATCTCGGTGTCCCTGCAAAAATTCAGCACGATATATTGCCCGACTAACGTAGATAGTTATGTGAGTTTTTTGTTTTTCTGCACAATGCACGAAAATACATAATATTAGTTATATTGTAAACAAACGAAAATATACACCTAGTCACTAATCACATACCTTTAGGATACACTATATTAAAATTTCTGGGTATACAATATTAGTCGTGGTTTGATCATTTCCGGGAAGAAGCAAACTTATGCGATCATAACTCGTGCATCTAGATAATGCAACATACAGTTGTCCATGACTAAACACAGGAATGCGCAAATCGATTCCAACAAATTTCACACATTGTCCTTTTTATTTATTGATTGTCATGGAATATGCTAAACGAACGGGAAATTGCCTCCTGGACATCTTTAATGGTATATCGGAAGAAGAAGGTGTCAAAAATATTCTTGGAATGAATACCAAATTACCAGATTTATCTCCGTTCAAAATTAGGGCTTCAATGACATGCGTCGAACACCTGACAACCATCAACCTAGTGTCGTTACACAATCCGTCCTTCGGCGCAATATTTCTTAACAACATGATAAGAGCGCCAACTTTTAACTACAATCTAAATGGAGTTAACCCACTTGGATTCAATGAATTTAAAATTTCGTTTGGATATCGTGATGATATAGATTTATCTACTTGATCCTTTTCATGCATCGTATCAGCTGCAAGATACGTCTGTTGTATTCTAGGAAAAATCTCAAGTGCAAGCCTGTTGATTTCACTAAAATCGTTATTTCGTGGGGAGAGTATAGTGAATTCATTAAGATACATGGGAGTTACGGTTCCAAGGTCATGGATGAAGGGATATGTAGTAGATTTCAAACTGCTCAATTCTTTGCACTTGAACATTTTTGTTGGGATTCTCCATAGAGTCCTCCGGGTTAGAGCCAATCTAGAAAATTATGAGTACATTTATAACGTCTTTGAAAAAAGAAATAGATTCCTTTAAGATACCTTTAGTAGGAATTCGGTAAAATCAAAGTTTCCGCTAACTGAGTCGTTGAGACGCATATTAACATCCAACGTGAGTACATGAATTTTTTGCCAAAGTATAGAACGCCTTAATGAGAACCCCACTATTTGTTCGCGTCCATCTTTTGGTACAACTGGTAAAATTTATCCAAAATCTCCTCCGAGAACAACAGTGATGCCACCGAATGACTTCCCATTTTTGCGTATATCTTGTAAGGTTCGATCAACGACTTCAACACAATTTCGATTTTGCATCGGAACTTCATCCCAAATTATGACACTTGCTTTTCGTATCAAATCGGCCTGGATGGATTGCGTAGAAACACGACAGACCGAATCTTCATTTATATCTAGTGGTATTGAAAATGTCAAATGTGCAGTTCGACCTCCAATCAATAATAAAGATGCGATACCCGATGAAGCTACATTAATGACAATTTTATCCAAACTTTGACATTTCGTTGAAACTATATTGTATAAAAATGTTTTTCCAGTCCATCACCTCCATTCAAGAAGTAAGTGACCACTTTGTTATTAAACACAGAGTCTGTGATCTTATCATATGCGCTTCTTTGTGCAGTGTTCAGTCGCGCAACATTAATATTGGCATCCATTTATTTTGCCTCCCTCTGAAGTTGTAAATGTTCTCCTATTAATTGAATTTCAACAACTGAGCCCCAATTCGTGTTGATTGCGGCATAGGTGGAAAGTCAGTCAATTGTTTTCCGGATTCCATCAACAATTCATTTTTAGATATAAAACGTAGTCTTCTATGTCTTTTTTAGAGGGATTGTGAATTTCGTACGATGTACGAATCTTGTTTGCAAGATCATCGCATATATGCACAGAATAACTATTCCAATGTTCATGTGGATGAAGTAGATGACACTGAGTTGATATGACCAAAAATAACCTTCTTAACTGATGTCCGATTTTCAAATCTGAAGCCCCTTTAAAACATTCCACCTATTTACCATCGTCCTCTAACAGACCTCTAGCTGCGCACGCTAACCTAAATGTATCAAACAATTCTCCGTTGAATGTACGTAAGCACTCATAAGACCGAGGAACTTTGACAATAGTGAGCAACAAACGAAGATAAAATATTTCACCACAATTAGGGTTAGCAAAGTACATGCGTCCAATAGCGAAACCTTGTTTTCTCATCGTCCAGATCTTATCCTTTTTATTCCAAACAAAATGTTGTGGGAATTCCTGATATGTGAATTCAAATACGTATTCATATTTAGTGTAACACTCAAAAAATCCCATCAAGGTTGATTTTTGAACACTTGCATCGTCAATAATTGACTCCATAGATTCGAGCGGATCAAACACAACCTGATGTTCCCCTGGAAAATGAAGATGTAATCGTACTACATTTGGGTCTTCTTCATGTAAATTATATCAGAATAAAAGCTATGCTGCCTCATGGGGTCCAATATATCTAGAGTCAAGATATTGTTGAATCTCAACTCCACCCAACACCATCGTTGCACGATCATGACCTTTGTATATGTACTTGTGGATGTACTTAAAACACCTCATTCCCTCACAAACTTCAACATTTATGTGACAATCAAACATCCTGGAAAGGTATGGGTTGTATGATACTACATCCCTATTATCCACTTTAGACCCCCTCACGTAAAAAACACGACCATCATTACGATGACGATAAATCGGATACTTGTCTTGGTCCATCGTCGTGGTATCGACAAATTCTCTTGGATACTTCTTTGAACACTTTTTGTTCTCCATGCATGGTGCACTATCATTTCTTACGCCACATGGTCCATGCACCATGCACCTTTTAATGGTATAAAAGAGTTCTCGGTCATTGTCTGGATCCGGAAATTCAACACATACCAGATCATCTACTTGCAGACTTGTTCTGATTTTATCTGGTCATGCCAAGAATATTAAGGTATGCATATGCGGTAGACCTCTCTTTTGAAATTAGATTGTCAAAAACTTTCCAACCTGCCTTCCAAACACCTTCTCCTCATAGATTACTTTTAGCAGACCTGCTCTTTTCAGCTCAAATACGTGTGCCACTAAATTAGGCCTATCATATACACTCTGGTGAGGAAGTAGAGCCGAGGTAATCTCTGGCCAATTCAGATTTGCCGTCATAGTGAGGAAGATATCTAGATGTTGATTGTAGCGGGTTATAGTCATGGAATCTTGGAATATTTCATGCATGTTTCTTGTGCTTCCCGTGAAAGAAGACGGAAGTATTACCCGCTTACCAACATCACTCGGAAGCAACCCATCTACATTGGATATTTCAAGATCACCATAAACTTCAACGCAGAATGATGATTGATTCAACTTATAGTAATTCAAACGATTCTGCTCTGTTGAGGCCCATGCATCTACCAAAAATTCCTAAAATAGTTTCCCTCCTCTTAAAAAAGTGTAATATTCTGTAGGACGCTGGAAGAGACAGTAGCTGAAGTACTCCATCTGAGTCATCCTTACAGATGAATGTTTATTTTTATTAGGATCCCACTTCTTGAAATCAGGATCCCATCCAAGCTCCCCGTACGGAAACAAAAGAACATAATGCAAAGGTAGATAGCATGGGTGTGTTTCACTAATCTTCATAAAATTATTATCGACTTTTAGATGCAGAATAATGTCTCTCTTCGAACATATCTCAGTTTCCTTCTCCCGGTATAATCACATCCACTTCCTCTACGGTTGGAAGATTATATCTATTCTTAGCGGTTGTCTTGGTGTATCGAAGAGATGCTGGAATATTACGACACACGATACTTTCATCACTTAAGATTTTTTCTGTGTGTTTAAATTTTTCAGGAAATGGGTTGTTCCGGGTCAAACAATATTGGATTATATGTATTGCTTCTTTGCTTAGTGTCTTATTTCTTTCAAAGCGGGAGACTAAGGCTTGTGCAGAGTCATAAACATACAACTAGGAATACACAGCGGTTTCACCAGTTTTTGGTACTAATGAGCCTGTTCGGTGTCACAACTCTCCATGAATATGAACGTCCTTGGACCTTTCCCTGTGACGTTGTCATTAATGTTGTCCCCTAAACTCGTAAAGGCATTTTTTGAATTGTACTCTATTATGTGATTTTGGAATGATCGACTATGGTTAGTGGATCCATCATACATTTCTTTGATCTCAGTCGGGGGTGTGAGTAGGTCGTCTAGTTTAACTTTTCCTGTATAGCAACATTTACCGAATTTTGCCTTTGTTGACACTACCAATTTTTCACCCATCCAGTGTAAAGCATGACAATGTTCGCATTTGACATTCATTTCACCTAGTGAGAACCTTTTCATCATTGTGGCGATGTCGAGACTTTACACACGTTGAAGCATTACGACATTGTGGTCGATCAATTGTTGTATCACGTTCTACGAACGTTGATGTCTCCTCATTTGTGATAGATTTATATTAGGATGAGACATCATTTTTAGTGATTTAGGAAGTCTTTGAGTCGATTTTCTTGAGAAATAGTGCACTTTCCTATTTTGAGTCTTGATTTACTCCCTCCGTTTCATAATGTTTGTCCACTTACTAAAAATGTAGTTTCAAAATGTTTGTCCATTTAGAATATCAAGACACTTTTTACCTTTTTTTTCCACTATTACCCCCATTAAAAAATTAAAATTTATGTTTCCAATACACATTTAAAATATCAAGGCACTTTATGAAGGGTATTTTTGTAATAGGGAGTACATTAATTACATTTCTTAATTTGTGTGAAATGCAAAGTGGACAAACATTTTGAAACGGAGGGAGTAGTAAAATAATATTTTTAGAGCATATTGGGTTTAATTATTTATTTAGTGTGAAGCTTGATTAATTAGATTCCAAGTCAAAGACTAAAAGATATGGAAAGAGATAGACATGGTAATTGGAGATAAGGAAATAAAAGCTAAAAACATGGAAAAGAAAAAACTGCCTTAATCCTGAATTTCTGCACCTACGACCACAAATCAGCTTATATCTCAAAAACGGTGTGGAATTTGGAGAAACGGTCAAGAGAAAAGTTGAAGATCTTTCCGAGACGATGAATTTGGTGTACTCATACGCGTCAAACGGATGAGTATTGAAGTTGCTAGGACCAAAAGAAAAACGGGTCTGATTGCATGATTTTAGGGTTACGAATTTGAGGTGGGCTTGGAGTCCACTACTTACTTCTGCTTCAAGAAAACGAATTAGGTCTTCCTAAACACCTATAAATACACCCTTATACCATTATAAACATGTCCTTGCTCAGTTTCAAGCTTAGGCTTAGTCCTTACTTATATTTTCTCAGTTTTAAATAATAGCTTAGTCCTTTATAGTTAATATTCATCCTTAGAATCAAGCTATTCATCCAAGAAGCAAGTTGACCTGTAGAGGAAGACAAGAAGAAGAAGATTGGAGAGTGACAAACTCCTCTTCTAAATCTCACCTTCTCTATATTTAGAGTAATTAGCTATAGATCTATTCTCAACCATATTTCTAAGCTTTTATTCTGTAAGTTTTACTCTTAATTATTGGATTATTATTTTGTCTTTAATTTCATAAATACTATTTGTTATTTTAATTGATTGAGCTTGGCGTATATAATATATTGTTATTATGTGTTTTGACTTATTTCCCTAGATCTGATCAATCTTAGGATTAATCTTAGTTATTGACAACACCACATAATCGTCTAGTTTTGATTCTTTGACTAACTAGATAGCCATTAAGGTTGGATTTAATCACCAATCATTACTTAGGAATCCCTAGTAGTAGAGAGGTTGCTCCTAAGACTAGAAAAGGCTAGGTAGAATATAGAATCCTGGTTAATATATAATGCTTAATGTGACAGGTTAGAATAACAGTTTAGTAATAGACACATAATATTAATCCTAATTTATTTGACTTACTTCCATATTTAGTTATTTGTTTTATTTATTTATTCGCATTAGATAGTTATTCATCTTTTTATATTTTTATCTAAAACAACTAAATTCATCTACGCTTGTTAAATATAAGTAGATCTAACGGATACAATCCCTGCGAACGAACTTGACTTATCATTAAAACTTGCAAACGATCTGTGATACTTGCAGTGAGTTCCGTGGTTCTCAAGGGTGTGTGCTTTTTATTATTATTTTTATTTATCACACCTTTGCCCCCACCAAGTTTTTGGCGCCGCTGCCGGGGATTTATCTTTAAGTTAAATATATTTTGTGTTTATATAGTGTAGAAGTTTTTATTTGTTTTCAGTTTTACGCGTTTTCTTTTTAGTCTTTTCTCAGGTTTATTAGGTATGGCGAATTATTACGCACCAAATATGCATGGGGCCCGAAGTCAAAAATTTTCTCAAGAAGGTTCGAGCTATCAATTACAAGCTCCACCACAACCCATGCATAATCCACAAAAAGAAGCTATAACCAAGCTCGAAGGAATGATGTATAAATTATTGATTCTGGTTCAAAATTGTCTGCAGCTCAACAATGAAACATCCATGGAGCAAGCTGCAAAAGTGAAAGCCTTGGAGACACAAGTCACTCAAGTGACCAATTCTTCTCTAAAATTCCAACAAGAGCTTCCACCGTTAATCCGAAGTGTAATCGAAGAATAGGTTCAACAAGCACTTCCGTCTCACCCTTTTGAAAGTATAAATTATTTGGAAAACATGGTAGATCAAAATGGGCCAAAGATTGATGCTAATACAACCTTAATACGTTCTATGCACCAAAAATATCAAGCAATGGAGCAAAGATTAACGGACCTCACTACGATCAATCAACAGTTACAACAAGAATTACATAAGAAACTGGGTGATAGCAATGTTGGGTTCGAAATTTCAACCGTAGAAGAACCAACCAAGCTTAACTTAGAAGAAGTAATTGTTAAAGATAAAATTGCGAAGGAGGTTGATCCAGAATTCAAGCATGTGGAAGAAGAAAAAGAAACCGATAAAGAAGAGACAACCGCACAAAAGGTGCAAAAAGAAGAAGACAAGGCGGAGACACCGCCTACACATCCGTTACTATCACCACCTCATCTACAAAGAATTACATATCCCAGTAGTGATACTAAATCTGAAACATCAAGCCCAGAAAAAATCATTGTTCCTATACTCGAAGTCCCATACATGCAAACTGGCCTAGGTAAAAAATTTGATGAGGCCATTGAAAT
Organism: Nemophila menziesii; assembly: GCA_029959085.1. Lineage (NCBI taxonomy): Eukaryota > Viridiplantae > Streptophyta > Magnoliopsida > Boraginales > Hydrophyllaceae > Nemophila > Nemophila menziesii. The sequence continues at coordinate 123,268,240 of JARWIR010000001.1, read as the reverse complement.
TGATAGCGATGTTTGGTTCGATGTTGTTGAAGAGTTCAGTCTTCAAGAAGAGGAAGTGGACTCACCACAAGTTTCACTTAATGAACTAGATATTCCGAAAGGGGAAGAACAAAGCACACTATGCATAGAGGACGTAATCGCATATAAAGAGTCTACATCACCGATAGTCTGCAAGGAAGATCTGTCCAAGAAGAGTGAAAGTGTAGAAGTTGAGATCGAGAATAGGGACCGTACTAACGAAAGCTTGACAACCATTCCAAAGAAGCTACCACAAAAGATGCAAGATCTTGAAGCTTTATATCTCCAAATTAATATAGGTGGTAATTTCAAAGCTAAAGCGATGTGTGACTTGGGTTCAGGAAGGAATATCATGCCCAAGAGTCTGTTTGAGAAGTTAGGCATATGAGATGCCAAAATAAAAGATATTGAGTTGCTGCTCCTAGATAAGTCAACGATAAAACCATGGGGAGTCATTGAAGACGTGCTTGTCCAAGTAGGTACTTTAACTATACCTACAGATTTTGTTATCCTTGATAGCATTGCAGGTCAACATGTTCCATTGATACTTGGACGCCCATTCTTGGCGACAAGTCACATCATAATTGATAGTCATAGGGGAACCGTGACTTTCCAAATGGGAAAAGAATCTAAAACATTCCACTTTGTGGATGAAAAGCATGAGGAATCACGTATAGAAAAAGCCCCAACACTCCGAGTTGTGACAAAAGAAATTAAAAAGAAAGTCCACAATAAACCCGTGAAGAAGAGAATCAGAAGTGAGTTTGGGGTTGGTGACATGGTTGCATGGAAAGCCCCCAAACAAGAGAATAGACCACGGGGATTCAAGGATTCATGGATGGGTCCGTTTGTAGTTACAAGAGTTATTTATTCAAAACGGATTGAAATACAAGCTAAGAATGGTCACAAACTTCGGATAGTAGATGAGCATAACCTAACCCGTTGTTGGGGAAGTTATGTACGCAAGCCTTGATCGAGGTAACTCGTCTAACTTTGAAAGACGTTAAACAAAAGTGCCCTTTGGGAGACATCCCATATTAATGTTTATGTTTTAGTTTTAGTTTAGTTTAATTAAATTTTAGTTGATATTGCATATTTGAGAAAGGTATTAGTGTTTTTGATGCTTAGGTATTGGAGAAATCGAGTAACTGAAGCAGGGGTGCGGTATACCGGACCTCAGCCGCGGTATACCGCAGGAAGAAACCCGTGCCACGGGTCGATGCCACGCGTTTTATACAGAGACGAAAATTTTTGGACCTGTTGGCTGCAGTACACCGGACCCTAGTCCGTGCCATGCACCGTAGGACAAAAACCCATGCCACGGTATGCTACCACGTGTTTATTGACGAAGCTAAGTTTTGGAGCATCAGTAGGTGCGGTACACCGGACCCTAGTCCGTGCCCTACACCGCACGCCTAAAACCCGTGCCACGGGGTCGTACCACGTGTATTGTGCAGAGGCTAGAAATTTCACGCAACAGAAGCTGCGGTACACCCTGCGGTGTACCCCCTAGTCCGCACCATGGTCCGCACGAGCCGCCAGAGAGAGAAAGTTACAGATTTGAGAGTATAAAGGAGGTATGAAGCCATTATTCCGAATTTTATAAACCTCAAACCTAGTTCTCCTCTCCAAAACTCTCCCAACTCCACTGAAGCTCATAAAAACCTTCACCTAACATCAAAACACCACCAAATCACCATTAATTCACATCCAAATCCTTCCCTACATCATTACAAAGAAGATTCAAGCACCCAAATCATATCAAAACACCTAGAAACCGAAAATCAAAACCATGAATTTCAAGATCTTCTTCTCAAATTCCTTAAACCCACATCATTAAAGCTTGATTTCATCATACCCACATAGAGATTTATCATCAATACACCTTTCCTAACCACAATAAAGCTTGTTCCACCTATGATTAAGAGTTACAAATTTCAAGAGTGCTCAAAGCTTTGAGTTGGGGGTCAAAAGAGATGATGAAGAGAATAGAGATATTATCAAGTGTTAAGGGATATGAAGAATCAAAGAAAGGTATTCGGTAAGCTCTAGAAGATTTCAATTGAGATGGGTACTAGTTTGGGAATAAATTACAAGGTAAATCGGATCAAGAGAATAGAGGAAAGCTAGCTGTGGTGAATTCAAAAGAGCAAAAAGGTTTCAACTTTCATAGAGAAGACACCATAACCTCTTCCTATCAAGATCCATCTACCCTAAGTGAATAAAAGCTTCTGGGACGCTACTAGCTGTGTTCAAAACATATTCCTGGATGAACAACTGTCACATGAGAGATTATTCAAAGAGCAAAGTTGGAAGAAGATAAACAAGAGATTTCTAGAGTGTTATTGATTGGGATGGAGCATAAGAAGATGTAAGGGAAAGAAAAATTGGTGATACATGAAAGCACTGCACCCTATTCCGGGTATTGATCAGGCGAGGTAATAGCCTCGAAGAGTATGTTTTCTTTCTTCCTGACCTTTTATTTATGTGCAATATCTGTAGAATTTTTATTTTCTTTTATTTTATTTTTGAGTCTTTTCGAGTCGTGGGGACACGGCTCATTTTTGAGTTGGGGGTGTGGGGATTCGTTGTCTCTCATCTCCATTTTTCTATTTTTAGGTAAAATTAAAATTTTTGAAGGTTTAGATGTATGTAGAGTGTGTTTAATAGCTTAAAAGCATAAGCTCAGTGAGTTAATGATAGTAAGTAGTATGTTTATGAGCTATTTTATTTTGTATGCTTGAAGTATTTGCAGGAAAACACACATTGATAGTAAAGAAAAGATTAGTAAGCAATGCGATAGAAAGTATGTTCGATCTCAGGGAACCTTGAGAAGTGTGTAGGCCGTGAGATCCAAGCTAGTGACAAGACCATTTGATGAAAGTGCTAAAGGTAAGAAAATAACGAAATTGCATAGTGTAGAAAGTGATTAAGGCGGTTCTTTCATATTGAAGCCACTTGAAGCCTTTTTATACCTTCTCACCATGTTATTTTTGATTTTATGCTATATCCTTCTCAGCCCCTTCTAGCCTTTCTAAAGCTTTTTATTGAAACACATTATAAGCCATATCCCTTTAGATTATAGGACTTTTCCATATGACCCGCACTCGAATTGCGATGCATAGACAATTGTTTTAGAGCTTGAGTTTGGGGTGGTGGGTCCACCATTATGGGTATTGTTATGGGGATGGGATTTTTGAGTTTATTAATTGTGCTTTGTTATTATATTGATGATGATTCACAGATTTTTATTGTAACCCTTTGCCGGGGTAATAGTGAATGAAAAAGAAGCTACGAGCTAATTTTGCCAATAAGGGCATACAAAAATAATATATATGAAAAAATAGCGTGATATCTCGAACATCAAAAAGAGAGTCATAGCTATACAAAAGAAAAAGAATTGAAAAGAAAACATATATTTGGACCGGCAAAGTGGAATTTTTATGTGAACATCTTATGCTTTAAGTGGGTTATTGGGGATGCTAAATTGTGCATCAAGGAATTCATTGGGTTGAGTGAGAAACATTTTATGAGAGTAACTCAAGCTCTAGGGCGATTCGTTGATGGCTAGTGAGGAGAGAGCCAAAAGCTCACTCTAAATTATTTAAATATACTTATCATACCGTCCCTAAGCCTACATTACAACCTTAAAGACCTTTTGATTCTTTGCTATGTAATCGAGAAGTGATTGAGCCAATAGAGAGTAGTTAAATGGATCTTTGGACACTTGTGAAGTTCGATGAACAATCTATAGCTTCCTTGGGGAACTGAGTAAAGTCTCAATCCTTCTTACATTGCGAAACTAATCTAATCTTGAGTTCTAGCTGTGTTGATGTGGATATGAGAAGTGTAAAGGTATGTAGTTTTTAAATATTATTACATGAAATTTTCTGAGTAGTTGCGTTAAGTTTATTCTCCATATTCTGCTATCTTCTTCCCTCTGTGCTTAATTGACCTAGGTGTGTATTAGAGACTTCCCTTTGTTTTTATCTTTATTGTATCGGGACGATACAACTTTGAGTTGGGGGTCTTGATGTCTCCTCATTTGTGATAGATTTATTTGGACGAGACATCATTTTTAGTGATTTAGGAAGTCTTTGAGTCGATTTTCTTGAGATATAGTGCACTTTCCTATTTTGAGTCTTGACTTAGTAAAATAATATTTTTAGAGCATATTGGGTTTAATTATTTATTTAGTGTGAAGCTTTAAAGATAATTATGGGGATTAATTAGATTCCAAGTCAAACACTAAAAGATATGGAAAGAGATAGACATGGTAATTGGAGATAAGGAAATAAAAGCTAAAAACATGGAAAAGGAAAAGCTGCCTTAATCCTGAATTTCTGCACCTACGACCACAAATCAGCTTATATCTCAAAAACGGTGTGGAATTTGGAGAACCGGTCAAGAGCAAAGTCGAAGATCTTTCCGAGACGATGAATTTGGTGTACTCATACGCGTCAAACGGATGAGTATTGAAGCTGCTAGGACCAAAAGTAAAACGGGCCTGATTGCATGTTTTTAGGGTTACGAATTTGAGTTGGGCTTGGAGTCCACTACTTACTTCTTCTTCAAGAAAACGAATTAGGTCTTCCTAAACACCTATAAATACACCCTTATACCATTGTAAACATGTCCTTGCTCAGTTTCAAGCTTAGTCTTAGTCCTTACTTATATTTTCTCAGTTTTAAATAATAGCTTAGTCCTTTATAGTAAATATTCATCCTTAGAATCAAGCTATTCATCCAAGAAGCAAGTTGACATGTAGAGGAAGACAAGAAGAAAAAGATTGGTGAGTGACAAACTCCTCTTCTACATCTCACCTTCTCTATATTTAGAGTAATTAGCTATAGATCTATTCTCAACCATATTTCTAAGCTTTTAATCTGTAAGTTTTACTCTTAATTATTGGATTATTATTTTGTCTTTAATTTCATTAATACTATTTGTTATTTTAATTGATTAAGCTTGGCGTATATAATATATTGTTATTATGTGTTTTGACTTATTTCCCTAGATCTGATCAATCTTAGGATTAATCTTAGTTATTGACAACACCACATAATCGTCTAGTTTTGATTCTTTGCCTAACTAGATAGCCATTAAGGTTGGATTTAATCACCAATCATTACTTAGGAATCCCTAATAGTGGAGAGGTTGCTCCTAAGCCTAGAAAAGGCTAGATAGAATTTAGAATCCTGGTTAATATATAATGCTTAATGTGACAGGTTAGAATAACAGTTTAGTAATAGACACATAATATTAATCCTAATTTATTTGACTTACTTCCATATTTAGTTATTTGTTTTATTTATTTGTTTTATTTATTTATTCGCATTAGATTGTTATTCATCTTTTTATATTTTTATCTAAAACAACTAAATTCATCTACGCTTGTTAAATATAAGTAGATCTAACGGATACAATCCCTGCGAACGAACTTGACTTATCATCAAAACTTGCAAACGATCTGTGATACTTGCAGTGAGTTCCGTGGTTCTCAAGGGTGTGTGCTTTTTATTATTCTTTTTATTTATCTAATTATTTATCGCACCTTTGCCCCCACCAAACGTGTTTGGAGAGAGTTATTGAGTTGAGACCGTCTGATCTCCAATGGTGTTTGAGAGGACCGAAGTGGTCTGATTTGGTGTCGTTTGGATAGTAGAAGGTGATTCTAGGTCCAACCGCCGTCTGTTAGACCTATCGAAAGTCTTTTGTTCAGTTTCCCGCTTTTGGCGATTTTGTTGGCCTAACTTTCTTTTCGAAATGAAGTTATCTACGGACACCTTTATTTTGTAGTGAATTATAAATGTTAGCATCTGGTGGTCCTTTGTGTGTTCTAAAAATAAATGCAAAAGATAATCGAACCACAACCGCAAGTGTACGGTTGTCCCAAGTAGTATAACTGATAAATCAGATTCGTTCCAAGGACGGAATGGTTGATCACAATGTCTAGCAAATAGTGATTGATGCACTTATGAAAACAAATAGAAATAATATGTTTGTTTGATTTTTGTTATTAAAGCTAATGAATGAAAGACAATTACTAAAATGTAAATAAAAGCTAAGACGCAAGTAAAATGAGTGAAAACGCAATATGAGAAGTAGCACTTGAGAACGCAAGGATCCTCCCTATCCTATTTCTTAACTTATGTTGTTTAAGGGCTAAATTAGTCAATTACAATGGTCGGGATTCTAAATTCCTTATACCCCCGTCAGGGTGGACTATAAGGCGATCCTAAAGTGTCACTAGTCCCGTCAGGGTAAATATGATCCACCGTTGGATGATTAAGTGTTATTACCTCATTGGCCCTAGGATTAGCTAAGCTCGTCAGAATCATTAACTTCTATCCTAGATTGAATAAATATTTCCGTACCTAAACCCTCCGTCAGGATGATCCAATCGCCACTAATTGGAATAGCCTAGATACTAACACCTGTTCTTAGTTAGCTACTCCAAAAACAGTAAAATAAACTCAATTTATTGAAAAGAGTAAAAGCCCTAATTTAGTTTAATTCAATAAAAACCCAAATTCAACATTCGTTAATTAATAAGATTGGGATTCACCCATTGTTTGTTTTCAAGCACTATGAAAAGTTTAGCTCATATTAAATTGAAATACGAAATTAAAAATAAAGGAATTCATATTGTTTACAGAATTAAAAAGATAAAATAACCTAATTTCCGGAATCGGAATGACTACGAACGGAGATATAGACCCTCTCCAGCTCTTGTAGCTTCTTCTCCTTCCTTCAGTTGCTTCTCTCTGGTGTTTTTAATCTTGCAGAATGTGAATTGTGTTGACACTCTCTTCTAAGGATGAGTTGATTTGAAGAACAAATTGAGAGGTGAGAAATAATGAGGTCAAAATCTCCTTTTATAAGCTCAAAAACGGATTAGGGCTTGGACCTAATAATAAAACACTAATTAAATGTCCAAGCCCAAATTCTAAGCCCAAAATCCCGTAACTGCTGATACACCTTCACTAAAACGGCTTTTCACGATGCGTTATGACTCCGATTGACCTCATTCCAGTTGCTAAAGTTCCGTAACTTGATAAGGAATGATTTCTCTTCAAAGGTCAACAGCTAAATCATCGCTTAAGAACCTCGAAATCAGCAATCTATGGCCTGGAAAATGGATTTTCAGCTCTAAAAATAATATCTTCGGGATTTATCTTCAAGTCTTGACTCTATCTCTTGATCTTTTGACTTTCTCCTTGGATTCCTCTTCTAGCTAACATCTAAAACCTGTAAAATATTCACTAAAAATACCAATATTACGCGCAAAAGCTTAATAAGTAAAAAATGCTAGAAATAAAAGAGGAAAATCATATTATTGCATATTTAGTCCAAAAGTCTATCAAATTGATTAAATAAACACCAAAAATGATGTCTCCTAAGGGTCGAAAATAAGAACAATTAAGGAGACATCAAGACCCCCAACTCAAACCTTTGTCGTCCCGACAAAGCAAAACAAAACAAAACAAGGGGTAGAAGTAAACGCAAGAACAAATAGAAGTTAGCAAATACACCTAAAGCAATTCTTAAGATAAATCTCATATAGCAAAACTTTAAGAACTAACATATACATACACTAATCATGCAACATCAAATATAAATAATCTCAATCATAAAATTAAAGTCGCAATGCTTGAAGGTTACACTTGTATTCATATCTGTATGATGGCTATAGGGTGGTCATTAATCCTACCTCGCTTTGAACGCTCCACCTAGTATATTCCCTATCAACAGAATTATAAATTCACTATGCACTTAGGAATCACGAGGTCTTTACGGTTATAATATTGGCTTAAGGACGGTATGGATGTATATTTGGTAAATTTGAAGTGAGCTTTTGGCTCTCTCCTCACTTACCATCAACATGTCCTCGAGCTTGAGTTTACGCTAAAAAATGTTCTCACTCACCCATTTGACGCGCTAATGTTGCGTCCTCAATGTCAACCCAAATAAAACTAAGATGCTTTCCAAAAATATTCCTCTTTGCCGATTTTATTCTTTCTTTCTTTTTATTTTCTTTTTCATTTCTTTTCTTCTTTTTTTTGTACAAGATACACATGACTATCGTTTTGATGTGAAAAGTCATGTCTCTTATAATTTTTTTTTTCTTTTTCAAATTTCGGCAAAGGGTTACAAATAATCATATCATCTTTTGTTTTTGTGCCTCAATACAAACACATATAATCCCTTCCCAATGTAAATTCCCAAATGTGGACCCTCCACCCCAAACTCAAGCTCGAGACAAGTCTCAGGGTTGTGATTCAAGTGCGGGTCATTTGGTCATGCCTAATAATCTAAAGGATAATGGGCTTATATCGTGGCTACAAAAGAAAAGGCTTAAGGCTCAAAATTGGGTTAAGACGGATAAAATTATAATAAGGGATAGCAAGCTAAAAGGCTTCAAATGGCTAACAAAGAACTGCCCCTATCATTTTCCTAAGTACATAGCTTGTCTTTAGTTCATATCTAGGTGGGTTCTCTACTAGTTAAGATTTCACGTTCTATACACCAAACATATTCCTTAAGTACAAGCTTACTTCATTTGCATTGTTCATTAATTTTTCCTATTAATTACCTATGTTCGCATGCAATTGTAAGTGCGTTTTATGTTATTCCCTAAAGTCCACTATTTACTATCATTGATTCATCAAAAGTATGCTTAAAGGGACATTTAAAATCTTCTATAGTCAAACGCAACTCCGAAAATTATTTTATTGAAAGCAAATAAAACACACACATAAAAACTGGGATGAGGCAACGAACCCCACCCCAAACTCAAAAATGAGTCGTGTCCCCACGACTCGAAAAGACTCAAAGCAATAAAATAATTTACACTAAATGAGAAAGGAAAGAAAACGTATCTGAACCAGCGCGAGGCTGGTGTCGGTGTTGCGTCCGAGTTGAGGTTTTGAATTCTTCTTCATCAATGGTTGCGTTAAAATTGTTCTTCATCACCTCGAACTTCTTCAAATTTTCCACTTTTTCATTTATTACTTGCTCTCTAAGCATCATCTCCTCTAATAAAATCTTTCCTCAATACCCAGATCGCTTTCTCCACCATGTTCTTTGTACCTTTTCCTACCTTCATGGTCATCTCCGATGACCCCAAACTCAAAGCTTCAAGACCCTCAAAAGGTTTGGATAAAATTGTGATTTTAGTGTTCTTGAAGGTTTGGGTTTGAATTATGGATTGTTTAGCGCTGGGTCATGGATATTTCAACGTTTGGGAAAGGTTAAATTGATAATTTTTCAGCTCTGGTGAAAGAAAAATTGGTTTAAAGTGTAAAGATTTGGTATTTTATGGTATGATTGTGATCTTGGATGTTGTTTAGAGGGAAGGATTGGTGGTATAATGTTGTTTTGATGATGATGTTCGGAGTGGTAGGAGGCTAGGATTCGTCACTGGAGGCTTAGCATGAGAAAGAGGCTAAAAATATAGGGTTTTAAACCCTGAAAATCGCCAATCACAGCAGTTGACCGGCTAGCCGGCGGTTGACCGGTATGCCGGCCAGTGCGTCGGCGAAAAATAAATTTTCGAAAAAAATTGTACTCTTTTTTTTTTTTTCTTTTACCTCTGACGCAAGCCTCTTGCGTCGTCGCTGACGCAGTGATCAGAACCTTCACCTTCATCGGCCGGCTAGCCGGCGGCATGTCGATGGCGCATTTCGAGACGCAGCATCCTTGTGTCGTCGCTGACGCAAGGACCAGAAACTTTTCCTCCAGTTGGCCGGCTAGCCGGTCAGTGACCGGTATGCCGGTGGATTCTCGCTGGCGCGAATGGTGACGCAGCAATGCTGCGTCATCGCTGACGCAGTGGTCAGAAGCTTTGGGGTCTTCAGCTCGTTTTGGCCGGTATGCCGGCCAGCTCGCCGGCTAGCCGGTCAAACCTGTTGTTGACTCCATAATTTTTCGTTTTCTCATCGTTTTGACCCCAAACTCATGACCCTTTTACCCTTGCAATCATCAAAAACAACTACCGTTCCTCATTTCTTAAAAATAAACACTAAATAAAGAACCATTACTCTAATTTACACTAAGAATTTAAAAGACATGAAAGCAATTTAAAACATGGGTTGTCTCCCAAGAAGCACTTTTGTTTATTACGTCTTTAAGTTCGACGCGTTACCTTCCATGAAGATGGTATTGAGGCCCCTGCGGTGTTCCTCCGCTTAAACTCACCTCTTCCTTGATGTAAAAGCTTAAGAACCTTCCCCCTTTGAATATTATTCAATCGATCTCTAAAAGGAGGTGGGTAAGTACTTCGTTTCGCCTTTTTATTTTCATGACGAAACTCATTTTCCACCACATTAGAGTAGATAACCGTTTTCAACGGTGTAAGATCATTTTTATTCCTTGCTTCAATCTCGGATTTATCTTTAAAATGTGGTGGGTAGGTGCTCCTCCTTGCCTTTTTGCTCTCGCGGTGTGGCACCTTGCTTGTAAAACACATATTGATCATTTGTGGTAGTCGAGGTGATTCTGATTTTTCATCTTTAATAATGATTCGTGGTAGAGATGGTGATTGGTGAACTTTTTGTGGCGGATATTCAATTTCTATTTTATCTTTAACCTTTAATTCTTCAATTGATTCTCCAACCATTTCATATTCATCTTCGCTTTCAACCCAATCTTCCACTATTACCTCATAATATTCTTTATTTGGATTTTCTATAACCTCGATCACCACCTCTTCTTGTTTGCGCTCTATATCTTGATCATGTGTATACACCTTAGGAATAGCAATCTTTGTGTTCACTTCTAGGGTTTGCGTTGCTACTCCTTCTTCCACTATGCTAACAAGATTCTCACCTTCTTTCAATACTTCCTCCTCAACAACTTTTTCCAATTGATCTGTTCCATCCCTCGAGGGAGTGGGACCTTCATAAGACTTACTACCACTTTCAGCTAAGTTAGTAGAGTTGTTTCGGGCATCCCTTTCATCTAGCATCTGTTGTATGTGTGCATGGGTGGCTTTGAATTCCTCGTCTCTTGCCTTACGCTCTAGTTCTCTTGCCTGAAATTCCTCGAGTAGGCGATTGGCTTTCTCTAGTAGTGTATTTTGTTGATCTTGATGAGGTGGATACTGTTGAATGTTTTCAACCCAATGGTGGTTCCATTCATGCTCGTGTTGTTCTTGTTGATAGTTATGAGGTGGATAATGTTGATTATTCTCAACCCAATGGTGGTTCCATACTTGTTCTTGTTGATAGTGATATGGTGTTTGTTGTTGATTATTCCCGATCCATTGATTGTTCCATCCTTGCTCTTGCGGGTATTGATATGGTTGTTGGTAAGAATTTATAACCCATTGTTGTTGTCCCGAAGAGTCTTCCCAATAGTCAAATGGACCAGGATTTGGGTAATGTTCTCTATACATCTTTAATTAAATTTCTTGATCATTACCTGAATAAAGCACCTGTAAAAACAAAACAAAACAAACACAAGCGTAAAACTGAAAAATAAAAATAAATGCAACTATCACTAAAGGATAAACACCGTGGTCACACGCTACCGTCCCCGGCAGCGGCGCCAAAAACTTGGTGGTCCTTTGTGTGTACTAAAAATAAATGCAAAAGATAATCGAACCACAACCGCAAGTGTACGGTTGTCCCAAGTAGTATAACTGATAAATCAGATTCGTTCCAAGGACGGAATGGTTGATCACAATGTCTAGCAAATAGTGATTGCTGCACTTATGAAAACAAATAGAAATAATATGTTTGTTTGGTTTTTGTTATTAAAGCTAATGAATGAAAGACAATTACTAAAATGTAAATAAAAGCTAAGACGCAAGTAAAATGAGTGAAAACGCAATATGAGAAGTAGCACTTGAGAACGCAAGGATCCTCCCTATCCTATTTCTTAACTTATGTTGTTTAAGGGCTAAATTAGTCAATTACAATGGTCGGGATTCTAAATTCCTTATAACCCCGTCAGGGTGGACTATAAGGCGATCCTAAAGTGTCACTAGTCCCGTCAGGGTAAATATGATCCACCGTTGGATGATTAAGTGTTATTACCTCATTGGCCCTAGGATTAGCTAAGCTCGTCAGAATCATTAACTTCTATCCTAGATTGAATAAATATTTCCGTACCTAAACCCTCCGTCAGGATGATCCAATCGCCACTAATTGGAATAGCCTAGATACTAACACCTGTTCTTAGTTAGCTACTCCAAAAACAGTAAAATAAACTCAATTTATTGAAAAGAGTAAAAGCCCTAATTTATTTTAATTCAATAAAAACCCAAATTCAACATTCGTTAATTAATAAGATTGGGATTCACCCATTGTTTGTTCTCAAGCACTATGAAAAGTTTAGCTCATATTAAATTGAAATACGTAGTTAAAAATAAAGGAATTCATATTGTTTACAGAATTAAAAAGATAAAGGAACCTAATTTCCGGAATCGGAATGACTACGAACGGAGATATAGACCCTCTCCAGCTCTTGTAGCTTCTTCTCCTTCCTTCAGTTGCTTCTCTCTGGTGTTTTTAATCTTACAGAATGTGAATTGTGTTGACACTCTCTTCTAAGGATGAGTTGATTTGAAGAACAAATTGAGAGGTGAGAAATAATGAGGTCAAAATCTCCTTTTATAAGCTAAAAACGGATTAGGGCTTGGACCTAATAATAAAACACTAATTAAATGTCCAAGCCCAAATTCTAAGCCCAAAATCCCGTAACTGCTGATACACCTTCACTAAAACGGCTTTTCCCGATGCGTTATGACTCCGATTGACCTCATTCCAGTTGCTAAAGTTCCGTAACTTGATAAGGAATGATTTCTCTTCAAAGGTCAACAGCTAAATCATCGCTTAAGCACCTCGAAATCAGCAATCTATGGCCTGGAAAATGGATTTTCAGCTCTAAAAATAATATCTTCGGGATTTATCTTCAAGTCTTGACTCTATCTCTTGATCTTTTGACTTTCTCCTTGGATTCCTCTTCTAGCTAACATCTAAAACCTGTAAAATATTCACTAAAAATACCAATATTACGCGCAAAAGCTTAATAAATAAAAAATGCTAGAAATAAAAGAGGAAAATCATATTATTGCATATTTAGTCCAAAAGTCTATCAAATTGATTAAATAAACACAAAAAATGATGTCTCCTAAGGGTCGAAAATAAGAACAATTAAGGAGACATCAGCATCGTATACAAATTAAACATATGTATACATAACTGGTTTAGATATGTAGAAAATATACCATTGGTGGCTTGTTTGAGGGGAGACTGTGATGCTGATTAAGACTAATTGGAAGAGGTGAAACATTGAATTCCCTTTCTCGATATTCTTGACTCTTCGGGAATATTAGGCCTCTCGATATGAACTCATCTACTTGCACCTTTAATTTATATTAAAAATTACTTTTAGAAACGTGTGTATTTTATTACACATGTGTGAATAAAGAGGTAAATAAGGTACCATTGGTGACATGCTTGTTGGATTACGTTCTACGAACGTGTTTGGAAGGAGTTCTTGAGTTGAGACTGTATGATATCCAATGGTGTTGGAGGGGACCGAATCTGTCTGAGTTGTTGTCTTTTGGGTCTTTTGGTTAGACCCATCAAAACTCTTTTGTTCACTTTTCCGCTTTCGACAATTTTGTTGGCCTAACTTTCTTTTCGAAATGAAGTTATCTACGAATACCTTTATTTTGTTGTGATTTGTAAATGTTAGAATCGTATACAAAGTAAAAATATGTACACACAAATGTATTAGATATGTAGAAAATATACCGCATGCAGCGTGTTTGAGGGGAGACTGTGATGTTGAGTATGACTAATTGGAAGAGAGGGAACATGGAGTTTCCTACCTCTTGTTTCCAGCATTTTTCGGGCTAACAGAGCACTTTCCGGTGACGAAATTGAAGGGACAATTGGAGATTGAGTACGTATACTTTGAGGAGGAGAAACGGGAAATTTCCTAAACGCGTTTGAGGGAATACCCCGTAGTTGAATGTGTGTATTTGGGTAACGGGACATAGATGAACGTGTGTCATTTTGTCAAGTTAAATGTTGGGCGATCATTGGGGTAGTTAAAGATACCTTATAATAATATTATAAACATCTTGTTAAACATTCTACAACAACTAAAACAAATTATAGACATTTTATTCATATTTTTTCATAATTTTATTAAATCTAACTTATATTTGTTCTGTGTGTAAAGATGTTCAAAATAGATGAATGTTTATACATAAATAATGTATGATTAAAACTTAGTTCAGCTACTTGCGATATCTACGAAATAAATGAGTAAATATTGAAGAAGACATGATTAAGGCTTACTTGAGAAACTTGAGATACGTTATTATTTGGCGTTGATTGGTTCAAAGATGCTCCTCCTATCGCGACCTTCTTATCTCCCTTCATTGTGTTCTTCATTGTCTTTAAAAATATTTTGAACATGAAATATATTTAATATATATCAAACATTTACAAATAACTCTTTGCATATATAATGAAAGTATACAACAAATAAATGTTTTATCTTCTTGGAGTCAGCTAATAAAAACATACATCAAGTTGCAATTAATATTACGAATAGTCTTGTAAATTTAAAGTTTTAAAGATATATACTTTTAGTTAGATTTCTTTATTTTATAATTAGTATAACTAGTTTTAAGGTATTTTAATTATGTATTCATTAATATAAATAATTTTAAAGTTATCTAATTATGTATTAATTAAGTTAAGTGTTTATAACTTTGGACAATACATTAATATCAAATCAATACAATATGTATTTAAATGTAATGATAAAATAATTCACCAATTTAATACATGAAAAATTATTGTTCATTAAAAAACCAGCAAAGTAATACATTAAATTTATGGTCGAACAAAGACCAATTATTAAAAAACACTCCCTAACACATATTACTTTGATAAATTCCCTAAATCGGTTTCTAAGGATTCCGGAAACATGTCCGCAAAAATCTTATCTTCAATCATGGCTAATTCAACATCATCTAGTATGCTTTCCAATTCGTCCAGACTGTCCATATTATTAAGTTGTGGCAGAATAGTTGCTATAGGCTAATCGTTAGGAAGTGTGCTAACTATGACACATAGTAAAGCATGCGGATTTAAAGGAATGTTTTGTCTTTTAAAAGCGTAATAACTTTTTTTTTAATGTGAGTATACACATCAAATTTTAAATTCATAGGTGCACTAACCAATTGACTCATACTATGAGAAAACTGTCAGTAAATTCACCTATTTCATCATATACATTAAAAGACTTTTCTAACTGTTGGATAATTTCCATTTTTTTTAGCCTACAAAAAATAACCATGATTAATATAATTTCAAAAAAATATAATCATGGAACTTGATTAAGTTTATTAATACAAAGAACATTAATATTTCATTTTCAATATTAAATATTTAAAACCAAATTATTAATATATTTATTATTCAATTATGTGTCATTTTTTAGAAATATATAATGTTTTTAAATATAGAAATCCCAAATTAGTAATATAAGAACTAATATAATCTTCGTAAATTTTGATTGCGCTTTTAGTAAATTTTGATTGCTCTTTTAATTGATATTCTTTTTTTTTGTTCCAAATTGATATTCTGTTATATTATGAAAGTAGGAAGTTGTAATTTTTATTGTGAATTGTTAGTTATTATCTAGTTGAATAATTGAGGAATTTTATTTAAATGGTTAATTTTTAATAATTTTAGATTATTTTATAAATGGTTAATTTTAGAGCTTTTATATTAGAGAATTTTCTAAATGGTTAATTTTCAAATAATTTTAAAAGTTAATAATTATTATTTTGATTATAGTTACGCTGCCAGATTATTTTTGCCGAAAAATTTTAGATGAAAAAAAGTTAATTTTTATATCATTACCTAATTAAATAATGGTACTCATCCCTTTAAAAAAAGAAAATTGAAAAAAAAGAGACAGGCAGGATTATCTTTCTTTAAATTAATGTGTTTCTGTATTTTTTTTGGACGCTGTCAGTTGGATTAGGATCATCTCCTATCAATAATTATATCCTAACAAAACTAACTTTTAATCACAGCCATATAATCTATAATAATAAATCCTAACCGTTCATCTCACTTTCTCTCCCTTCTTCCGTGTTCATTTTTTTTCTTTTCTCGACATTCTTTCTAACTTCTCCTTCTTTAGTTCATCATTCTTTATTTAATCTTTTACATCTCAAAATAAAGTCTTTTCTTATTTTATTTTTTGGCTTGCTTTCGTCTTTTTTATCAAACCTAATAATATGGTTAAGTAAAAACAAACATTTTAAATTTCAGATTATTATTTTCTGTCACTTTGTTCATTTTTTCCTTCTAAATATATAGTATCACATGTTAATAATAAATCTATTGTAAAATATATTCTTAAAAAAATTGGTTTCTATCAAAATTAATATTAATTTTCACCATTAGAGAAATGGCTAGTTTGATTTTTTCAAAAAAATAAAATAATCAATTGGAATGTTACGAAAAACTCTGACAAAGAATTATTTGCATGAGGTTCAAATTAAGTGCACTTATAAATGGTTATGATTTGTATACGAGCATCCAACATCTTAACCTGAATTTGTTTTACTTTGTATTGATTTCTTTTTAAATATGATAGAGAAGAGAAGAAAACTACAAAAATTAAAATTATTAAAAACGTTAACAAATAAACAACCTAACAAATTACAAATATATAAAATTACAGTAGATTTAAAGAACAAATAATCTGGAACATAAACCATTAAAATTTGAATATAAGAATAAATTTGTAAACTAACCTTGAGGTGAAAACGTGATATGCTTTGAAAAGAAAGTATGAGTAAGAAAGAAAATTTTTAGTGTTGAAAAAGAGAAGGTTTTGAAATTATTTTAGTATTCAGTTATATAATATAGATAGTATTAGTAAATAACTAAAGTTAAGGGAAAAAAGGGGTAAGTAAATCGTTATAAATCAAAAAAGATACTAAGTAAAATTATTATGTAAAGTTTTATTTTAAAGGAATGTTTTTTGTGACAGATAAGGAATTTTTTTAAAAGTCACCATTTACCAAATTTAGAAAATTTAGTAAATTTAGGAGGATAATCCATATTTACGAAATTCAAGAGGATAAATTTGCCCAATTTACTACAATTATCCTAAATTATTTTATTTCGTGACTGATTTAATTCACGAAATCAAATCTGGATAAAATATGCCTAAAAAAAAGATATGTATGTTAAACTATCATGTAAGCCAATTGGATAAAAAATATATAAGGCCAAACTACTCACTTACATTCCAGCGACAAAAAAAAAACCCAATTAGTCACTACTTCATTTGCGCCAAATGGATATTGTTTGTAATATAATTAAATCCAAATTAGTCACAAAACCAAATTAGTCTAATTTAGTACGATTTTTCATTATATAGAGTCATGTAATGTAACATTTTTGTAATATAGGGACCTATAGTGCAAGTACCTCAAAAAATTAGTGATTTTAGTACAATTTTTCATTTTTAAGGACATTTAATCCAATATTTTCACAATATAGTAACCTAAAGTGCTTTACCCTTGAAAAATCATTTTGTTCTATAAATTTCTAAATTTAGGGGCATGTAATGCAATTTTTTCTCAATATAGTGACTTAAAGTGCTGTATCCTTGAAAAATCATTTTTTTAGGGACATATAATGCAAATATTTTCACAATAAAGCGACCTACTGTACTTTTACCTTGAACAATCAGTTGCGCCAAATGGATATTTACTGTAAAACACTTTAAAAAAGCATTAATGAACTTATAGTTGTTATCGCTATATTGTATGCCAGGGAAGAACCAATGCTTGAAAATATCCAGCTATATTGTATAATTTTCTGAAACCCTGAGTGATCAAACATTTCCTTAGTTTTAAATCTACACAACAATTTACATATTGGTACATGAAAAGAAAATAAAAAAATGAAAACGGTACTTAATTATACATGTGTTTGCAACCACTTGGAAACTTGTAATGCACTCATACCACGATGACACTGTATCACATGATTAAGTATTTTCATTAGATATTTTACAAAATAACAAGGTTAAAAAAAGCAAAGAAATGCAGTTACAACATATTTTTGAATATAGGGGTATTTAGGGAAATAGGAACTAACCAAGACATAAGTATCCTTAGTAGGATCAAACTTGGTTGAAATTTCCGGGCCCTAGTTTCCGAATTCGCGAAGACGAAGAACATTAAAACCTGGTAAGGAAGCTTTTTCCCTGTCAGACAAAAGAGCAAACACATCTTCTTATGTATTGCCTTCTGGGTAAATAGTAATAAATCAGTAATTAAAGTTCATTATTATCTTACACTTCTTCTGGTTCACGAACATCAATTAATTGAGCCTCTTCCATGAAAGAGGGATCTTGCATTTTCTCATGAAGTACATTAGGCTGAATATTTTCAAGCATTGCTCACACCAGCAATTTTGACAAATGAATGAGTGCTTCAAAACAATTAAAAAATACAGTGTAAGAACAAATTGTTCACTTACAGTTAAAAAAGTTATCGAATTTCAGTTAAAACCAAATGGATATTTGCTCACTCCATCACTGGAACCAAATGAATATTTACTGCAAGACAATCCAAAATTACTCGTTATAACACTAAATGGGGATATAAAGTAAACAGATTACTTACCCACCAAAAAGCAGTAAAACACCAAATTGCTCACTCCATGCCAAATGGATATTTACTTCAAGACAATTCAAAAAATGCATTATAAAACTGAATTACATTAAGAATACATTAAACTAAATGATATAACAAAGTTGCCTTCGGAGCAACACTAAAGAAATAACCTTTCTTTGTTCAGCACTAAATTGCTCCCTCCATGCCAAATGGACATTTACTGCAAGACAATTCAAAAAATGCATTATAAAACCCCCATTTTGTTTTACCCCTTCCTACAAGAGTGAACCTTTCCGATGTTTCCAACGGGAATGTACCTTTTCAGTAAGCCAAGATAGACCTCTAACTCGGAAAAACCCCCATTTTGTTCGGAATCCAGGGTATTTTCCCATATCAGTCACTTCAGGTATTGTTAAGATGTTCTTTAGAATGGCTCAAAATCGACAAGAAGTATTGTGGTTCTGTAGATTTAGAGATTGTCAAGACACACAAAATATTTATATAATATTTTCTTTAAGGTTCGAGGTTCTCGTCCATAACACTAAAAAACTATCTATGAATAACAAGAGCGATTAGGGAGGACATAAATGGGAAATCCTATACCCTTTAAAGTTACCCGAAGAGAGTTTCTCGTATATGAGATATGTTAGATCCTTAGTGTCCAAAAGGAATATGTAAAGAGATAGTGGGCCACCTTGACAAATTCCTAACAAAGGGTTGAACGATCCCAAAACCTTCCCATTTATTCCTCACAAAGGGTTGAACGAGCCCAAAATCTATTTTCTCTTTTTTATTGTAATATCTTTTTAAACTTTTAAAATTTGCGCATTCCTTCTAAATAGATAGTGTCTTTAAGTAATATCTTTTCAAACATTTGAAATTTTCTAAAACAGAACCAGTGGTATTAGCTCACTGGCCAGGGCCTTGGTTATCCAATCTATTGGCGCAGGTTCGAATCGTGTCAATGACTCCGAGTCAAAAGTAGCTCTCCTATGTAACAAAAAAAGAATTTCTAAAATAGTCAATTTTATTTATATTCATTATTATATTAAAGCATCTTTTTAGTCGGTTTATGATATAAGTTTCGTTGTATATCAAACATGATTTATGAACGATTAGCAAATAAGTAGCGAGATTCTTATTTTATATAACATAAGATTATATTTTGGTTAATTTATTAATAATTTATGTAACTGTTTTATGTAAAATGTATCCTATTTTTTTACTTGGTTGAATATTTTTCAGTTTTTTTTATCTCAAGAATTGTATCTGTATCCTGTGTTATATTTATTTTTCTAAACAAATATTGTTAGAGTGCCTTCAGGCACAGGTTCATTCCTAGTATGTGTATATATATATATATATATATATATATATATATATATATATATATATATATATATATATATATATATATATATCTATATAATATGGAAGAAGGGCCAACGATCCGAAATGTCTCCTATTTCCCTCCATATTTTCTAGCCTATGGATCAAAATTTTATTATTCCTAGCCATTAGATGTAATTAATTAATGGTCAAGATTGTATAAATTAGACCAACAATTAGAATTGTCTTGATTTCCGTCTATAGATTTTTTAGCCGTTAGATTATATATGGGTCATATTATTTATTAATTTATTATACTATTTAGTTGTACGTTAGCTAATCTCCATACTTTTCTATTTTTTTAAATTCAAAATTTAGAACAAAAAAAAAAAACCACTTCACGTTTCACCTTCCCACCTGCTCTCTCTCTCTCTCTCTCTCTCTCTCTCTCTCTACCAAGCCGGTCAATCGAAGAATCCATTTTAAGAAAACCCCTTCCACTCGCTACCATTCTCCACCACTGTCAACCAACTTGGCTAAGCCATCAACAATCGAAGAACCTATTTAATTTTTTTACCATTGAAACTCAACCTTCCCACAAAACAACCCGCTCTTCTACAACAGACCTTCCCACAAATCCGCTCATCTTCACACCTAGCCGCTCTCTTGCACAATCAACAATCGAAGCTTAAGCCGCTCGCCTGCACAAGAAAACCGCCGCCACTTGGAAACCATTCTCCCCATCATCAACCGGCTTGGCAATCAACAATCTAAGAACCCAAATTAAGGAAAACAATTAATTTTCACCATTGACACTCTAAAAAATTGAATTATTCTTAACCTATTCTCATCACTTTTACAATTTTCAGAATTTTCTGATTTAAGTATAATTAGAGGCGTTGTTTATTAATTTTTTATACAAATCCTACCATGGCCATTTTAGGACCATTTGAAGACTTTTACAGTATAAGAAGTTATGCACTGACCATCATCAACCGGCTTGATACCCAAATTAAGGTTATCTTTTTTAATTAATTTATCTATTTATTTACTTATTTGATTGATTTTTCATACAAACTCTACAATGGCCGGAACAAATATTAATCAGGAGGACGAAAGTGGATGTAGTATAGCAAGGTATAAAGTGAATTGTCTTATGTCACATTGACCACCCTTAAAAAGCAGACTTTCTTATCTTCCAAATTCAATATAATCATAACTTAAATTTGATGGTGCTAACTCCTAGTAAATTTAATAAATTTAGAGTTTTCCACTTGAGTAAAGTGTTATTTTGATATAATCAGTAATGTAGAGTACAGTGGTTATCCAGGTTGATTTATCTTGATAAGGCAAATATCGAGGGTTGACAAATGATTAAATTAACTTCGCATAGGTTCTAGCAAAAAATGTTACTTTTTTCCTAAATTTGGAATCATATATATCATTTTAGGTGCCCTTTTTATGTTTTTATCTGGTTTGATCTTTAATATAAATTTCACTCAGTTGTGTGAGTGGTTTGGACTAATTAGTATTTACTTATCCTTTGGGAAACAGGATTATTTACTTGAGATGATGAGACTGTAACTGTTGCTGAAGAAGCTGTTTCCGCTAAGACTGATGAGACACCTATTGTTGAGAGTAGTGAAACTGCTAACAAAGAAAGCACATATGAAGCTCCTCTAGCCAGTGAAACTGAAACTGCCACCTGAACCAGAAGCTGCAAATGATGAAACACCTGACAGTAAGGTAAGATGGACTCACTTTATTATGTTAATTCTTGGTTACTGACTTTTTTTTTCTTCTTTCTCAATATTTTGGTGTATCAATTAGTGAATCTTTGAGTATAATGAAATATAGGTTATTTTGTATATTATAGGACTTATACCGTAACTAATCCATGTAGTGAACTATAGGGAAAGTTTTGCATGATATAGGCACTTTTAGTGAAATTTTTTCATGATATAGGGACCTATAGTGCAATCAAGTTAGGTGGTTGTTCGAAAAACACTAATAAACCCCTCCCCCGATTTTCAGAATTTTTAATTTGCCCCCACCCCCTCCCAAATTTTTGAAATTTTAATTTTTTTTGTGTAAAATTATAGGTTATTTTGTATAATATAGGGAACCATAAAGTAATTTATCCAAATAGATAATATCAAAACCTATAGTGCAATATTTGCATAGTATAGGGACATACGTTGCAATTTATTTATAATATAGTGATATTTTGGTAACTTTTGTATAATACAAAGACCTATAGTGCAATTTTTGCATAATATAGGTATCTAAAGTGCATAATATAGGGACCTATAGTGCAATTAACAAAAAAAATCAGGGCATTGAGTAATCATTTTTTTAAAATAGATGTTAATGTGAATTTTTCAGTATTAACAATATAATATAGATGGTATAGAAGATGATTCAGAAAGTGCTTCAAGACGGCGAAACCAATGGCAATGTATGTAATTTTATGACCATAAACATTTTTTTTACTGACTTTTAAAATTATCATGATTATTGTTTTATGTATCTTTATTTATTTTTTAACTTATTTTAAACACTTAATTTTAATTTTCACAGGAGGTCTTTATTACTAGGAGTTTATTGTCAATAAATTATGTGTTTCCATATATAGGTTTAGGTAATAATTTAATCAATGCTATAAGTTGTGCACTATATATTCCTTTATTATGGGACAATATCACTAATTTTGAATGATTTTTGCTTTGCTTAATTTTGCAGGTAGAGTAGAAGTTTATTCTACTATTTGTAGTATGAATAAGTTTATTATTGTTATTATTATTATTATTAGTAATAGTATAAGAAGTAATTGTAATTATAAGTACTTTTTCTTTTCCTGTTATGGATTTTAAAG
The DNA here is from genome assembly GCA_029959085.1 of Nemophila menziesii. Taxonomy (NCBI): domain Eukaryota; kingdom Viridiplantae; phylum Streptophyta; class Magnoliopsida; order Boraginales; family Hydrophyllaceae; genus Nemophila; species Nemophila menziesii. Next base: position 123,245,339 of record JARWIR010000001.1, on the reverse strand, counting down.
GATGATTAAAATGTAATTTGATTTATGGATATGATAAGCTCTTAGATCTCTTCTCTTTTTTGTTAAATGTATAGATAAGTAGAGTTGAGTGTAACTGAAGACACAATTGACTCCCATATCCATTTTTGATTATTTTTTCTTCTCTTTTGTCTCTCTTTTTGTTAAATTTGTCGCCTGTTATTGTGACTCAGATTGGCTTCAATAAACTGCTTACAACTAGGTGGAGTGTACCAATGAGATGTGAGGCTTGATATGTTAATATTGTAAGGGTTTGATCTTTATTACATGTGAAGTTGCAAAACAATGGGAGATCGGTGTCTTAAAAAAACAAGGTTTGAAGGCATTTGTGTTATTCTTTTTCTGAATTCCATACACTTGTTAATCCTCACTTCGGTTTTCAAGAATGCTAATAAAATTCATATTCTTTTTCATAAAGAAGCGTTTGTGGCCTAAAACATTGATTAAGAAATGGCTTAATATTAAAAGTAAGGATGAAGATTTTCATGTTGATGATTTTATAAAATGGTAATAAAATGCATATTCTCGACGGAACTTATTTTTTGTGTTCGGTTAAATACTTTTCTGTTTATTTTTATCTCAAGATTTGTTTGTTTTTTCGTGTTAAATTTATTTTTTTAAAACTATATCGTTAGAGTGCCTTCAGGCACGAGTTCATACCTAGTATATATATATATATATATATATTTGTGTGTGTTAAGTAAAAAAATTAAATTAATTTCAATTATAAATTAATAAACAATAAAACTAACTACAAAAACATGTCAAATATCACCTTTACTATTCACAACATAGTTTTATTCATGACTTCAAAATTAGTGATTAAAACAAAATAATAGTCAACACAAAATACCTAGTCTAATTTAAATAATCAAATTCTAAATTTAGAAAACATAAATTTAATAGAATTGGGTTCAACCCATATAGAGATTCTCAAGTACTAAAGAAATTAGTTCATAACGAAATTAAATACTGAAATAAAATAAAAAGAATACATAATTTTCAATACAGAAAAGAAATAGGATTACCTAAAGGTTGGGTTGGCTGTTGTTGGAAGAACAAAATTCCTCCAGCTCTAGCTTCTCCACTTCATTTTTTCTCTGATTTGAAAATATGAAGCCGCTAATGTAATTCTCTGAAGTGTGTATAAAGGAGGCTAAAGGGTCTATTTATACTAATAAAAACGGATTAGGGCTTAGGCTAAGAGGATTAGGTCAAATTATATAAAACCCAAGCCCATCTTCTTCTTTAATTCCCGTAACTGGTGTGCAACCCTTACTGAACGGTTGTAACTTTTTCATATCAACTACAAATGGGCTGATTCAACTTGGAGAATCTTCCTAAATCAATACGGCATCAAACCATGTTTCACGTCCCAAGGCTAAATCCGCTCCTAAGTAGCCCAAAAATAGCAACTTTCAACAGCCTTTCAGATCTGCAACTTCTTTAGTCAAGTTCTTGGAAATTCTTTTCTTGCCTTTAGCTCCTCCATTCTCACTTTTCCTCCTTGTATTGGTTCTCCATAGAATTCATAAACCTACTAACTTTGCACTAAAAACAAACAAATTAACACACAAAAGCTCTAAAAATGCAAATAGTCTAATTCCAAGGTGAGAAAGTGCAATATGACGAAATAAACATAAACGTCTATCAATAAGTCAAATATTCACCTAAAATGATGTCTACTAAGGGCAAATATTTAGAACAAATAGGGAGACATCACTTATCAAACTCTAAAATGCAAAAATTAACCTCTATAGTATTAGATATAAAAAAGACAACATAAATCACGAAAATCAACCCAACACTGGTTAACTTGCTTTAGTTTTTATTTTAAAAATACATTTGAGTTGTATACCTCCTAGTCACAGTCTCTATTTCAAAAATTTGTCTTAAATCGGGAATCCTTGAGCTGCTTAGTGTAAATTCTTCCTTTACTTCGTTGGGAATTTATTTTGGAATAATGTTCCACTAATATTTACGCTTCACTAACCACAAAAACAGAACTTAGAATAAGATTTTGGCAGAAAAAATTATGTATTATGCAAATATTTATTTATAGGTCCCTATATTACGATAACATTACACTATAGGTGTTGATATTAATTTTTTTCTGAATTATTAACACTATAACTTCCTATATTATACAAAATAACATATATTTTATAGTAGGAATAACAAAATTCTCACCCATAAGAGATCATTAAAGAAGAAACTTCAATCACTTAATAATTCAATTCTACATAATTGTGTTTTAAAGAAAAACTACATGATTGATAAAATGACGCAAACGACTCGATTCAACGACACACATAACAATCTCTTAACAAACAACAAAGGAAAACTAACTTGAACATACACACACTCTCTCTCTTCTTTATATTCTCAATCTCGATCTATTCAAGATAAATAAATACTTAAACAAAGACACTTCTTAAAAACAAAAAATCTTCAGGCTGCAAAGTTGTTGACGCTTACTTTTTCTATTTAACTTGTTCCAGGCTTGATCACCACACCAAGTGCCCCCATCTCCATTTGAGCTGCTGGTTCTTGCTGAAGCTCCACTGCAATTTGTACTTAGCTCCTCAAATATTTTTGTACTTTGCTTCTCAAATATCTCATTTAGACAAGCATCCTTCACATGTGCAGGAACATACTTGCAATCTGTCATATCTCCTTCACGAATACCGGTCAGATGGTGGCGTAGACGATAGAAACCGCTGCTCATAATCTTGTCACAATAGAGACATTTTACCTTATTTCTATATCCTTCAAGAAGAACGTCGTGCTCATGAATTTGGTCATTTGAAGCCACTAGGGAGAAGGAAACTATTAGCGCTTACCTAGAATATCAAGAATATCAAGCGTATAAGATTATGCTGCAGAAATACATTAAGCATAAGTAATTGTTGCAAACAAAATGTAATACACAATCAAAATCTAGGGTATATTACAAGCTCATTATATAAACTAGTTTTTCTAGGTTTTAATTTCATGGTTCTTGCTGAAACTCCATTGTCGTTGCTTCCATTTCCATTTTTGTTTAGGTTAATTTTTGGTGGCACTCCAGCGATACAGTTGGATCCATTAGCAATTCTATTTTAGTTATTCGTTCCTGCATGAAGTCCACTTCCATTATGAATTCCACTTTGGTTGTATAAAGCTGGAACTCCGTTCCAATTGGTTCCATCATCAATTGCATTTGGGCTAGTTTGAGTTGATACTCCTAAAAGCCAGTTTATTAAACATGTAGTGCACTTCAAAAGCCTGAACTAGAACCTAGGCTAGCGCTTTGCGCCTTAGACTATTTGGAGGTCCATCATTTTGTTTTTGTTTTTTTGCTTTAACAACACCGCTAAATATCACTATACCACTTATATTCATTGAATATTCAAACCTATGGTTTTGTATTATTTCTAGGTAGGGGGTAAATGTATATTTCAAACAAAAACTACACATATATTAAATAATTCCCAAGGTTAAAACAGTTTCATCTCCTCAACCCATATCAATTTTCCCCTAGTGTGCATACATGTATCTAGAGATATTTTAATGCAAAATCAACTTAATTCCTATATACATTTATAGATTTTATAATTTAAACAAGCAAACAATTTATTATATATGTTATTTACCGATTTTTAGTTAAAAAGCGTAATAAACAATTATGTTTTATTTAAGTGTTTATGTTTTTATCATTTCTAAAGGAAGTTATTGATATTCATATATAATATAGTGAAATTTAAAATATATAAGATAATAAATGTGTCTTACCATTATTCTTGTATGGAGGATGATGTTGAAATGTCATGAACACCAATCTTGATAGAATCATGATTTTTTATACAATACATAAATCTGTAATGGAAAAAAAATATAATTATTAGTACTTATCACTTTTTTATATATAACATATAATTCATCCCAACTAATTTAATAATAAGTGCGATTTCATAAAAACAATTAAAGAGATTTAGAACTAGTAGATAACAAAATTATGGAAATAATACCCACATATGTTTACGTTTATATTTCGACTAAAATATTGGTAAATATAATTCACACATGTGTGACTACCTTTTACTTTTTCAGATTAATCCATTATGTACTCATAATGTCAAATTAGTCTTCCTACATAAAACATCACGTAATATCATATGATAATTATACATCATATTTTCAAGTAGCAATAAAAGTCATATGGTATCCTTTGTACATATTTTGTGAATATCATGGTCTCTAAGAAAATTATAGTAAAAAACTAATCTAGAAATTTAAAAAAATAATGGGAGTGAGTAGTAAAGTTTGAATTTTAAGATAAATTAAGATAAAATCTATATTGTACAATTATAATATCTTTTATCAATACCTATTAAATTAGGTATCAGTTATAGTGGTGATGGTTAAATATGACAGGCATCCATAAACTTCATCTACCAACTTCAATTTTAGTCATAAGAGTCTTAGAGTATGATCATTAAAATCTTAAAAAAACTATTAAAGACTCAAAATCAAAATATGGTAAAAAAATTAACAACATCAATGCTATTATGAAGACTCAGTGGTTTTGGAAATACATATCAAGTCATTGTTTTTCTTATCAAACCAGTTGATAAAAAATGCTTCAAATTTGACAAAGTCAACAAAAGAAAATATCTAACTTTAAAAGAAAAGGAACATCAAATAATATTCACCAAAAATTGACAAAAAATATATTATCACTTTGAAAAATAAACATAAATGATAACAAATTTAAGTACCTTTGAAGTTTTACATAATGAAATTAATGTAACTTTTAGTGTTGAAATTTACAATCAATCTTTTAGTTATATATACGCATACAAGACGAATACATCAATTTCAAATTCATAATTAAAGTAAAGATATATCTAGAACCTATTCATCTAGTAAGAAGAAAATTTCAAATAAAAACATACCTATAATTATTTTTAAATAGATTATAAAAGGGGCATTGTAGATGATCATATATCCGATGGTGAGGTGAGCGAATATTTAAAATTTGATTTATATCGTCGATCTATGATTTGAGGGTATGGGTTGTTGACCGATTAACGTATAGACGTTGTTACCGGGGTACCTGGTTGCGTTTCTATAACGGGGGGAGAGAGAGAATGAGTTGGTTAGGAATGAGATGGAGATATTGTGTCGGCTGAGAGGAAGAGAGTTGTGAATGATGTAGATTATGATTATTAAGTGGGATTAGGGTTTTATTTTAGTTTATATATAATTTTAATTTAATATTTAGTCCATTATATTATTTATTTTATCATTTTAGTCCCTTTCATTTTTATCTGATAAGTTTGTCCCTTTAATAATATTAATAAAATATGCAACCTTATTAATTATAAAAGAATTATGATTATATTTTAAAATTTATCTCTCTAGTTTTTTTATTATATGCATAACCCAATCGTGATGAAAAAATTATGGTGATATATTGTGATGATAAGTATGGGGTTAAAACCCACATCCTTTGGGGGAAGAGTGCAAATTTATCTCCTTTGAGCACTAGACCTAATTGTGACGTTGTATACTTAAACACATTCATTATATACATATGTCAATCAATTTATTGTTCGTAATAAAACTATGGTTTTCAACCTATAAAAGTGGGGCTTGAAACTCACATTATACGTGTGGTATTGTAAAAGTTTATTTATGCGGATATGAATGGTAAGAGTGAAAATTGTGAAACTGAGCCAGTGATGAGAACTATGGGATTTGATTCTTGAACTTAGGACATTTCAAATAATAACCAACAGCTAACACCCTATACCACTCTGACAAATTATTAGCATTGTATAATCAATCACATTCATGATGTACATCTATCAATCATTATGTTCTTTGTAATACTATGATTAACAATATAGGGATGCAAGAACCAAAACTCACACTATGTACGTGTCATAATGAACTTTATACATGGAGTGAAAGAATGAGAAAAAGTCACAACAACTGTGATATCGAGTCAATAGTGAAAGGTTTTGGATTTATTGACATGACCAACCTACATCTTTCTCCTTATACTACTACCACTAGTCCAAATTGTTAAATTTAAATAATTAAAATGATTCTTGGTATACATCGTCTTTGTAAGATTACTATGATTAAAATCCTATGAAAGCACAACTCTAATTTTACATTATACGCATGGTGTTGAAGGAATTTGTTCAAGCAAGAAACGTAGGAGCTTCCATATGGGAGAAATCATGAGAAATTTTAACGAAATTCAGTTTTAGTTGATTATGAAATCTATGTCAGGGTTTGAACTCACGCCTTTTCCGCCCAAAACCTAAATTTGACACCTTAGACCACTCGGCCAAACTGTCAAATTTAAATAAATAAACATAATTATCTAGTTATCATATGCATCGGGTGTAAGTCCGTCCGGATCAGATAAGAAGGGTGGTGATTAACAAATTTCCATTATTTTACACAAAACAGAAAATTCAATTCCTAGATCAATTCTGAATTCAATTCTTCGGCAATCGAGCGTAATTTTTAGAATTTCTAGATTTTTCGAGTTTCAAAATTTTTTCAAATTTCTTTTCAGAAAATTTCAAAAGACATGCAAGTTTATGATAGAATATCTACTCATTTAATCCAAAAATACTTTTGTAAGCCCAAACATATAAAATATACCCCAATAAACCTAATAAGTAGTATTCCAAGTAAATATATTTCTATAGGTCCTTGTTTTCTGAAAAATGTTACCCTTTAATTTCAAAAAAAATATCAAATATACCTATTTAAATAAACCAATATGTTAGAAAATATACCCTTATGTAGTGCGACTAATAAATAAACCCCTATATTATTTGACATTGCAAATAGTGATAAATAAATTAACAAATAAAATTATATACGTGTATGCACTTTAAATAATCTTTATTACTAATAAAATGAATTACCAATTCCAAAATTTGATAGTGATTTACCTAGGTAGTGGTGAATTAATGGGGGTGGTGGCTTAAGGGGCTAACATATTTATGGGGTGATGGCGTTGGTTTTATTTTAGACCACGTTGTTTGTTGTTTAATAATTAGATAGAAGTTGGATTCATGATGTAATGAAATGATATATTAGTAATTTTATATATAGGGTTTAGGATTTAGTGGAATAGAAAAATATAAATTGAACCCTTTATTAATTAAATACAATAATGTTACCCGGATCCTAAAGGGGGGAAATCAAAATACAAATGGAAGGAAGTTCAAAAACAATAAAAGACACATAATTAAAAGTTAAATTAGACGCATCAACACTCTTCACAACTCAATAAATGGCACGATTTAATGGTCTCCTGACACACCTAATATAAATCGGAGGGGTCTCATAAGCCAATAATATGATATCTTCCATGATCAAAAGTAAACTCTATCGTATTGCAATGGTGCAAGACTTGATGGCTTGGATCACAGCTAAAGCATAACTATATATGGCGACACGAACAAAAGATAAAAATTTGACATACAAAATAGTACTATTTATGGCCAAACACTCAGTAGTAAAAATGGTGCAAAGGGTTGCTCGGCTACTTTTCCCGTGAACAAAAACCCCCTTACGGTCTCTATCAATAAAACATGTAATAACTCTATGAGGTCCCACAACTCTGTTTGTTGAGTTTAATGGTGTCCGGTCAGGGAAGCGTCCAAAAAGAGATGTCAACTATAAACAAAACATCGTGGGGAATACCATGGGGAAGGTTGGGGGTATGCAAAACATGAGCAAAAAACCGCCGAGACTATTATTCAGTTTAATTAGAATAGTAGGCACACGTATTTCTTTTAATCCATAATAAATTCATTTTATGCCAGTCATATAGACAAACATGTAAATACTATTCTAAGTACCATTTCCTCCATCTTACCACCATTATTAGCGTAGTTGGAGGAAAGGTCTACAAGCGATCAGTCAAACCAAGACTCACACACTGGTATATAAAAAATATCTTACGCTGACTTTTTCTGGTTCAAGTGCATTAAATTAACATTATTCTTCTGTATTATAATTGAAATTTACAAAATGCTGCAAGTTGGGGATATCACACACTTCCTGGTGAAATCTATTCTTTTGAGTGGGTAGAGAATTAAGGGATGCTTTCCAGAGGAATATATATAGCTTCAGAGGTAGTGTACCTTTCTATATCTTATCCCAAGACTCTAAGATGGAGGTAAGTGGATCTCTTACTACATTTGGAAAAGCTAGGTATTTTAGCACTTGGTTATAACCAGTCTTAGATAGATATATATCGTTCCTAGAACGGGGCCAAATCATCGATGAGGTCGTGGAAAGCAGGGGAGAGGAATAGATTGTACTAGATGAGCATTATCTGCATCAATGACCTAGTCCATCAACTGGGAATTCTATGCTCTATTTTTGGTTAATAAATTCATAAACTTGCATAGGAAAGTTTTCTAATGAATAAGGGGCAAGGGAGTGTCCTTGGATCCAAGGGTCCTTCCAAATGAATAATTTAGAGGCATCCCTTATATAACAAAAGGAAAAATCTAAAAGAAATCATTTATCCTTGATTATGTTATCCCATACCCTCAAGGAGTGATTTCCCATAGACGCGTTCAAGAAGGAGTTTCTCAATAAATAAATCCCTTTAGGTGTTTGAGTTACCGGTGACTCCGGGGTCTCTAGGATTTTACATGCTTGCATAGACATTAGGGAAAAGTTGTAAGCCTCGATATCATTAAGGCCGAGACCACAACCAAGATTAGGAATATAGAGGATTATTTAGTTGCACTAATGGATGCAAGAGCTCCAATCTTGCTCCACCATAAATCTGCCACTAGGAAATGTAGCTTTCTAAGAATGGTTTTGGGGAATAATAGTAGCGATATTAAGTAAGTCTATATAGCAACCAGTGTTGCTTCTCTAAGAGTGAGATTTACCCCTTCCTACAAGAGTGAACCTTTACGATCTTTCCAACGGGAATGTACCTTTTCAGTAAGCCAAGCTAGACCTCTTACTCGGGAAAACCCCCATTTTGTTCGGAATCCAGGGTATTTTCCCATATCAGTCACTTCAGGTATTGTTAAGATGTTCTTTAGAATGGCTCAAAATCGATAAGAAGTATTGTGGTTCTATAGATTTAGAGATTGTCAAGACACAAAAAAATATTTATATAATATTTTCTTTAAGGTTCGAGGTTCTCGTCCATATTACTAAAAAACTGTCTATGAATAACAAGAGCGATTAGGGAGGACATGAATGGGAAATCCTATACCCTTTAAAGTTACCCGAAGAGAGTTTCTCGTATATGAGATATGTTAGATCCTTAGTGTCCAAAAGGAATATGTAAAGAGATAGTGGGCCACCTTGACAAATTCCTAACAAAGGGTTGAACGAGCCCAAAACCTTCCCATTTATTCCTCACAAAGGGTTGAACGAGCCCAAAATCTATTTTCTCTTTTTTATTGTAATATATTTTTAAACTTTTGAAATTTGCGCATTCCTTCTAAATAGATAGTGTCTTAAGTAATATCTTTTCAAACATTTGAAATTTTCTAAAACAGAACCAGTAGGATTAGCTCACTGGCCAGGGCCTTGGTTATCCAATCTATTGGTGCAGGTTCGAATCGTGTCAATGACTCCGAGTCAAAAGTAGCTCTCCTATGTAACAAAAAAAGAATTTCTAAAATAGTCAATTTTATTTATATTCATTATTATATTAAAACATCTTTTTAGTCGGTTTATGATATAAGTTTCGTTGTATATCAAACATGATTTATGAACGATTAGCAAATAAGTAGCGAGATTCTTATTTTATATAACATAAGAGTATATTTTGGTTGATTGATTAATAATTTATGTAACTGTTTTTGCAAAATGTATCCTATTTTTTTACTTGGTTGAAGATTTTTCAGTTTTTTTTATCTCAAGAATTGTTTCTGTATCCTGTGTTATATTTATTTTTCTAAACAAATATTGTTAGAGTGCCTTCAGGCACGGGTTCATACCTAGTATATATATATATATATATATATATATATATATATATATATATATATATATATATATATATATACATATATATTTATATATATATACACATATATCTATATAATATGGAAGAAGGGCCAACGATCCGAAATATCTCCTATTTCCCTCCATATTTTCTAGCCTATGGATCAAAATTTTATTATTCCTAGCCATTAGATGTAATTTAATTAATGGTCAAGATTGTATAAATTAGACCAACAGTTAGAATTGTCTTGATTTCCGTCTATAGATTTTTTAGCCGTTAGGTTATATATGGGTCATTTTATTTATTAATTTATTATACTATTTAGTTGTATGTTAGCTAATCTCCACACTTTTCTATTTTTTTAAATTCAAAATTTAGAACACAAAAAAACCACTTCACGTTTCACCTGCTCTCTCTCTCTCTCTCTCTCTCTCTCTCTCTCTCTCTCTCTCTCTCTCTCTCTCTCTCTCTCTCTCTCTCTCTCTCTCTCTCTCTCTCTTTCCACCAAGCCGGTCAATCGAAGAATCCATTTTAAGAAAACCCCTTTCCACTCGCTACCATTCTCCACCACTGTCAACCAACTTGGCTAAGCCATCAACAATCGAAGAACCTATTTAATTTTTTTACCATTGAAACTCAACCTTCCCACAAAACAACCCGCTCTTCTACAACAGACCTTCCCACAAATCCGCTCATCTTCACACCTAGCCGCTCTCTTGCACAATCAACAATCGAAGCTTAAGCCGCTCGCCTGCACAAGAAAACCGCCGCCACTTGGAAACCATTCTCCCCATCATCAACCGGCTTGGCAATCAACAATCTAAGAACCCAAATTAAGGAAAACAATTAATTTTCACCATTGACACTCTAAAAAATTGTATTATTCTTAACCTATTCTCATCACTTTTACAATTTTCAGAATTTTCTAATTTAAGTATAATTAGAGGCGTTGTTTATTAATTTTTTATACAAATCCTACCATGGCCATTTTAGGACAATTTGAAGACTTTTACAGTATAAGAAGTTATGCACTGACCATCATGAACCGGCTTGATACCTAAATTAAGGTTATTTTTTTAATTAATTTATCTATTTATTTACTTATTTGATTGATTTTTTATACAAACTCTACAATGGCCGGAACAGATATTAATCAGGAGGACGAAAGAGGATGTAGTATAGCAAGATATAAAGTGAATTGTCTTATGTCACATTGACCACCCTTAAAAAGCATACTTTCTTATCTTCCAAATTCAATATAATCATAACTTAAATTTGATGGTGCTAACTCCTAGTGAATTTAATAAATTTAGAGTTTTCCACTTGAGTAAAGTGTTATCTTGATATAATCAGTAAAGTAGAGTACAGTGGTTATCCAGGTTGATTTATCTTGATAAGGAAAATATCGAGGGTTGACAAATGATTAAATTAACTTCGCATAGGTTCTAGCAAAAAATGTTACTCTTTTCCTAAATTTGGAATCATATATATCATTTCAGGTGCCCTTTTTATGTTTTTATCTGGTTTGATCTTTAATATAAATTTCACTCAGTTGTGTGAGTGGTTTGGACTAATTAGTATTTACTTATCCTTTGGGAAACAGGATTATTTACTTGAGAAGATGAGACTGTAACTGTTGCTGAATAAGCTGTTTTTGCTAAGACTGATGAGACACCTATTGTTGAGAGTAGTGAAACTTCTAACAAAGAAAGCACATATGAAGCTCCTCTAGCCAGTGAAACTGAAACTGCCACCTGAACCAGAAGCTGCAAATGATGAAACACCTGACATTAAGGTAAGATGGACTCACTTTATTATGTTAATTCTTGGCTACTGACTTTTTTTTTGCTTCTTTCTCAAAATTTTGGTGCATTACTCCCGCATTAGCCTCTCGCGACTAATGTTCTAGCGACTACGCGCTGTAGTCGCTAAAGAGCATAGCCTCTAGCGACTACTTCAATTTAACGACTACAGGTAATTTTTATCGACTACAACGTAGTCGTTAGTAAGTTTCGCGTTTAACGACTACATGAAGTAGTCGTTAATACTTACCACGTAGTCGCGAGTGATTTTTGTAATTTTTAATTTATTTTCCACCGCCATTAAGTAGTCGATAGATATTATAGTTTCTAACGACTACTTTGTGTAGTCGTTAGTAGTTATTTCTAACGACTACCATTTAGTCTTTAGCGACTACACGTGTAGTCGCGAATAGTGGTAGCGTGTTTTCCAACAGTAACTTGCGAATTGCTTTACTCAATACACCATTATTATATAATTTCTCTTTCTTTCTCTCAAAATTCTCCCAATTTTTTTCACAATTCATCATCAAAAATTATTTCAACACTTGGAAAAGCTTTCCCGGGTCAAACATCAACGTGGGACCGCCTCAATCTTCAATTTTTCCTTCCAAATTTGCCCAAAAGTAGGTATTTTTAATTCCATAAAACTCTTTCAAATTTCTTTTACTTTCATGCAATTATGTTGTAAATGGTAAATAGTATCAATTATTAGGTATTTCAACACGTGGACAAGCTTTCCCGGGTCAAACATCAACGTGGGACCGCCTCAATCATCAATTTTTTCTTCCAAATTTGCCCAAAAGTATGTGTCTTTTTCATTATTTCCTTATTTCATTACAATTGTATAGTTAATGCTAAATATATAATATCACTATGTATATATCTCTAATCATTTAATAATTTTATTTGAATTATAAATATTATATTAAGTATATATATATATAGACATGCATATATATAAATACTTATATTTATATGATATATTAGTGTATGATGCTATATTTTATGTGCTTTTAAATTTTTATATAGGTATTTATTTTGTGATGTTATATATTGTATGCTTTTAATTTTATATTTATGCATTTATTTGGTGATGTAATATTTTGTGTGCTTTTAATTTTATATATTTTTATTTAATCGGTGATGTAATAATTTTTTTTTAATTTTTAATTCATTTATGTAATCGATGATGTAATAATTATATTTTTATTTTTATTCATTTATGTAATTGGTGATGTAATAATCTTTTTTTTCATTTTATTTATGTTGTATTCTTTCATATTGTAATAGTTGACTATGGCTTCGGGTATTGATAAGAGTTGGATTGGTACCGCTCATAAAGTTTCGCGTGAATTTATTAAGGGGATAGAACCATTCCTTGCTTTTGCTGAAAAGAATAAACCTCCTGGTGAAGAAACAATTTTTTGTCCGTGTAATCAGTGTTCGAATAATCGTCGGTATACGGTGGTCAAAGTTAGGTCACATCTGTTACTGCATGGGTTTTTGGAGACGTATGATATTTGGACAAAGCATGGTGAGCCCGAGGATATTCCCGAGACTCGATATGAAGAAAACGAAATGTTGGATGTATACGATGATTTGAGACCTAATTACGAGGTTGGTGGTCATTCCCGTGACACCGAGATGACAGACTCGAAAAGTACAGCCCGTGGCAAATTCGAAACGATGTTTTCCGATTTAGAGACCGAGTTATACCCTGGTTGTGATGTCATGAGTTCATTAAATTTCATTGCGAAGCTAATGCACGTGAAGGTGAGGAACAAGTGGTCTAACACGTCTTTCACCGAGTTGCTTGATCTTTTGTGCCGTGTGTTGCTCAAACCTCATACGTTGCCCGATTCATACGAGGCATGCAACAAAAAGTTAAAAAATTTAGGTATGGGTTACGATACCATTGATGTTTGCGTGAACGATTGTGCTTTGTTTTACAAGGAGAATGCCTCCCTCGAAAAGTGTCCAGTATGTAATGAATCCAGATGGGACCCGAAGAAGGGTATGAAAGTAGCGCATAAGAAACTCAGATATTTCCCGATTGCCCCTAGGCTGCAGCGACTCTATGCTTCGAGACACACTGCTGAAAATATGATCTGGCACCAAAAAGGAAAGAATACAGATCCAGATTTGTTGCGTCATCCGGTTGACGGAGATAGTTGGAAGAGATTTGTTCAGTTACATCCCGAGTTTGCCAGTGAACCTCGGAACGTCTTCTTGGGTTTGGGTATCGATGGCTTTTGCCCATTCTCTATGCAGAACAACTCATACAGTATGTGGCCGGTTATATTAACCGTCTACAACTTACCACCGTGGGAGTGTATGAAGGAGACGACATTCCAGCTTTGTTTGTTGATTCCGGGACCCCGTTCACCCGGCAAGGATATGGACGTCTTTCTTCGTCCTGTTATAGATGAGTTAGACGAGTTGTGGGGTAAGGGGATTCTTACTTATGATGCCCACAAGAAGGAAGAGTTTACTATGAAGGTTTGTTTGTTGTCTACGACTAACGATTTTCCCGCCCAGTCATACACCTCGGGATGGTCGGGTCAAGGTTACAAAGCTTGTCCAGAATGCATGGATTCTACTCCATCATTGAGCGTGAAGAAAGGGGTTGCTAACTTCGACCATAGACGTTGGTTACCTTTTGGCCATCGTTTTAGAGACGAAAATGTTTTGTACAAGAAACCCGAAGAAAGGCGTCCACCGAAGAAATATAAACCTGCCGATATTCAAAGACAGTTAGATGGCCTTCCCATTGTTCTTCCCGGGAAACACAAGGATTTTGGGGGAAAGATTGTGAGACAGACTGCTCCTCGTGTATTCAATTGGAAGAAAAAGAGCATCTTTTATCGTTTACCTTATTGGTCCGAAAACTTGTTGAAACATAACATTGATGTAATGCATTGCGAGAAAAACGTGTGTGATGCTCTTCTCGGCACAGTAATAGGTCTTGATGGGAAACTTAACAAAGACAACGTGATAGCGAGAATTGATCTCCAGGAAATGAAAATCAGGCCAGATTTGTGGTTGAAAGATAGAAATGGTAAACAAGTAATGCCTCGAGCTAATTATACGTTATCCATGGAAAAAAGGAAAGTATTTCTTGACTGGCTGAAGGCACAGAAGTTTCCCGATGGATTCGCATCGAGTTTGAGAAATAACGTTCAAAGTGACTTGGGCAAGATTATAGGAATGAAATCTCACGACTGTCACGTGATGATGCAGTACCTTTTTGTGGCTAGTCTCCCAGGGCTTTTCGAAGACAAAGCGATTAGTGACGCGATAATCGGTCTAGCCAACGTTTTTAGAGTTGTGTGTAATAAAAATCTGAGCAGGAAAGAGTTACAAAAGGGGAAGAAGAAAGTGGTTGAAGTTATGTGTAGATTGGAGATGATTTTACCTCCCGCGTTTTTCGATATAATGATCCACTTGATCATTCATTTATACGACGAGACTTTGTTAGGGGGACCGGTTCAGATGCGTTGGATGTACCTGTTTGAGCGGTATCTAAAGAAATTAAAGGAGTACATACGAAACCCGGCTAAGCCGGAGGGTTCAATCGCCGAGGGATACGTTGTAGAGGAGACTTTGACATTCATATCGATATCGAAGCTCAACCTAAAGATTTGTCCATATTTAAGAGCTAATGTAGTCCGATAGGTAAAAAAGAGTATGGTAATTTGGAATATAACGAGAAGGAGCAAATCGATTGGTATATCCTACTTAATTGCGATGAAATCCAACATTTGATGACGTAAGTTTTCAATTTATTTATTAAATGTTTATTCAATTTATTTATTCAATTTATTTATTCAATTTATTTATTCAATTTATTTATTCAATGTTTATTCAAATGTGCAGAGAACACAAAGCCACGTTATCGGGTTCCCCAGCCGAAAAAGATAGGAAACACCGGCAAAATTTCCGAGACTGGTTTCTGCATAAGGTATATATCCATTCAAATACAAAAATAACTTTCCATTTTATGAAACATTGTTATAATTGTTTATGCTTGTAGGTTTATGCAATGGAAAAAGAAGGTGACGCATTCGCTACAAGTGAGATGATTGCATTGGCCAGTAAGTCTCATGGTGCAGTTTATAAGTACGATTCATGTGTTGTGAATGGTGTTAAATGGGTCACTAAAGAAAAGGGTGAAACAAGGGTGACACAAGATTACGGGGTATTTGCCATATACGATGGAAAACCCTATTATGGTGAATTGGTCAAGGTTATAGAGGTCACATATGACGATGACTGTTCTGTTGTGCTGTTCGAATGTAATTGGTATAACACGAGTAAACCGAGAGAAGAGAATGGGGTAACTCTTATCAACACGTCTACTTTTTTTGGGAATCAGAGCCGTACATCTTAGCTACTCAAGCAAAAAAAGTTTTTTACATAGACGAGATTAATTTAAGGAAATCACAAAAAGGTTGGAAAGTAGTATGGGAACTCAACGATAGACATGGATGGAGTCCTGAGTTATGGGGTGCAGAGTCAATGCCCACTGGAGAAGCGAGTGTCAGTATCCCTTTAGTGAACACCGAGACGAATTCCGATCCGGTAAACTTGGCATCCACCGAGGAGATCGAGATTGACCCTGCTCATTTTTTTGTTGCTTTGAACTTTGGTATGGTTGTTGATGAAAATGAGGAAATCGAAGATGACACCTTGGATGAATACGGTGATGAGGAAGAACCAATTGAGGTTGATAGTGATGACGAACCTATAGTGGTTAGTGGATATGATTCTGAGTAGGAGTTTTTTTTTGGGTTTATTTGTATTAAAACATTTTATTGTCTTAAATTTTTTATATTTGAGGTGAATTCATTGACTTACTCTGTTTATATAAGCACAAATACTCAACTTTGACCACAAACACTCAACTTTGACTCCAAACAATCAACTTTGACTCCAAACACTCAACTTTGACTCCAAACACTCAACTTTGACCACAAACAATCAACTTTGACCACAAACACTCAACTTTGACCACAAACACCCAACTTTGACTCCAAACAATCAACTTTGACTCCAAACACTCAACTTTGACTCCAAACACTCAACTTTGACCACAAACAATCAACTTTGACCATAAACACTCAACTTTGACCATAAACACCCAACTTTGACCACAAACACTCAACTTTGACCACAAACACTCAACTTTGACCACAAACACCCAACTTTGACTCCAAACAATCAACTTTGACTCCAAACAAACAACTTTGACTCCAAATAATCAACTTTGACCACAAACACTCAGCTTTGACTCCAAACACTCAACTTTGACTCCAAATACTCAACTTTGACTCCAAACAATCAAATTTGACTCCAAACAATCAACTTTGACTCCAAACAATCAACTTTGACCACAAACACCCAACTTTGACTCCAAACACTCAACTTTGACCACAAACACCCAACTTTGACTCCAAACACTCAACTTTGACCACAGACACTCAACTTTGACCACAGACACTCAACTTTGACTCCAAACACTCAACTTTGACTCCAAACAATCAACTTTGACTCCAAACACTCAACTTTGACTCCAAACACTCAACTTTGACTCCAAACAATCAACTTTGACCACAAACACCCAACTTTGACTCCAAACACTCAACTTTGACTCCAAACACTCAACTTTGACCACAAACACTCAACTTTGACTCCAAACACTCAACTTTGACTCCAAACAATCAACTTTGACTCCAAACAATCAACTTTGACCACAAACACTTAGCTTTGACTCCAAACACTCAACTTTGAATTTAATTTAAATGATTATTTGGAAGTGAATTAAACTATTGGGTAATTGAAAGTGTATTTGTTTCTATTTTCTAAAAAAAAAAAAAAGATTTCGCGACTACTTTGTAGCTCTAGCGACTAGTTCATGTTCATGAACTAGTCGCTAATAACCACAAGCTACTAGCGACTACTTTGTAGTCGTTAGTTGTCGAATTAATTTCCATTACTCGATGGCGGTCCATTTTCCCGCCCACGAAAGGACACGCGTTTTAGTTTTACATCTAGCGACTACATTGTAGTCGCTAAAGACTAGTTGACGTGGTCAAAGTCAAGACACGTGTAAGTAACCTCTTATCTAGCGACTACTTTCTTGTCTCTAGCGACTACATAAAGTAGTCGCTAGAAAAAAAAACCCTTTATCTAAACCGAGATCTCATTTCTTCACTCTCATTCCTTCTACAAAATTTCTAAAAAACGAGAGCTACTTCCATTCCATTTTCAGCCACTCCAAGGGGCGATTCTAGCATCAAATCTTCGACAAAGGTAAACAAATCCAACCCTTAATCTCATTCTATTCTCTTTTCATTCTTCGATTAAGCTTTTTTCCTCCATTTTTACATTTCTAATTAACTTTTTTTTTGTTTGTGTTTCATTCCGAATCAATATGGCATGGATTCAACACCAAATCAGCTCCAATTTCATCCAAAAAGGTTAGTATTTCAACCAATTTTTGATTTTTAATTTTCATGTCAAGTTTTTTTGATTTTTTTTCTTTGATGATTACATGTTATTTTTAATTCCGAATATAGTAGGGTGTAATTAGATTGTTGTATGAATTTTTTAAACGAAAAATTGATGTTAAATGCCTTAAAAAAATAGTTTGTGAAATCTAATTAAATTTTTTTCCATTTTTCGGTGTTTGATTGTTAATTCCGAGAATGATTAGTGTTAATAGGGTTTGGTTTTTGTTAATTTAAACATGTATTTCATGGTTTTTGATTGAAAATTAATTGGGTTGATTTTTTGGGAATTTTGTTAATTTTTGTTATGATTTTTAGTAAATTTTAGATTATAAAAGTGCAAAAATTGTGTTAAAAAATGTGTTAGAATGAAATTGGGTTAAAAATTGTGTTAAAAATAACTTAGGGACCTTCATGCAATTTTTAAAATATTATTTTAGGGATTTTTATGAAATTTAAAACTAAATAAGGACTTTTATGAAATTTTATAAAAATAAATATGGACTTTTATGCAATTTTTAAAAATATATAGGAATTTTTATGCAATTTTACAAAAATATGTGTAGTTTACTATATAATAATAGAATTTTAAATTAAAAAAAAAATTAGTTTATTTTATGACTAATATAAATATTTTAGTATAATACAGATTGTACGTGTGCTATATATATTGGATGCTTAAGGATGATTTATTTACGTTTTTAATTTATTAGATTTATTTTATTTATGATTGTAATAATTAGTTTAATTTTATTTTCATGTTTTTATTTAAGTTAATGTAATAATTTAGTATGTTGTATGTTATTTTTTATTCTGTATTTTAATTTACCTATAAAATGCTAGATGGCCGATGTTATGTCTCGACAGCACGGAGGGGCTGGTGGGGAGGGAACCAAACGAGAATCCGAACAGAAACCTAGCCGACTGTGCAAACAATCCCGGTAAATAAACAAATTTAACTCAATACTTGCTTAACAAATAAAGTCACTACTAATTAATTTAATGTTAAAACAGATCCCCTTGCACGGAAAACAAGGGGTGGAGGTGCCCTAAAAACTGCGATGAGGGCACTAAAAGCTGTTGGGTGGCCTTTGCCAGTCAACTTTTGTGTATTAGACGACACGTGGAGTCCATCAGGCAAGTACGGGCACCACGTTGCTCAAGTGATTGGGATTGCAGTATGAGAGAGGATTCCGCCCTATCACCCGGCTTGGAAAAAAGTGCCGGACGCGGACAAAAACGCCGTGATTAAGAGATTAGCGGTATAAATTTAATTTTTAATATTTTTAAAGCTTAATTTATTATTCTAATATAACTTTAAATAATTTATTTTTTTACAGAAATATTTTGACATAAAGACTTGGAGAAAGAGGAAAGACTGGAATTCAATTTACGGAAACTTGGACGATACGATGAGGATGAGATTCAAGGATTACAAATATTACGTGAAGAAGCATTATTGGAGAAAGGGTTTGAAGCCGGATTGGATATCGGATGAGGTGTGGGCAAAGTGTTGTGAGTATTGGGGCTCGAGAAAAGCTAAGGTGAATTTTTGATTATTTTTAATTTTAGTATATATTTAAAATTATAATTGTTTTTATTAATAATTGAATTTTAAATTTTTTCAGAATCAAGCAAAGGAAAATAAAAAGAATCGAGAAAAGCAGAAAAACAAGAGTGGAGCGGGGTCGAAGAGGTATTCCCGAACTCGGGATATGCTATACGAGGTGGGTTTTTATTTAAATACATTTTTTATTATTAATTTATAATTTATTTTGAATATTTTTTATTTTCCTGAAACAGGGTGAAGAATTAATCCCGGGAGGGAATATGGTGATAAGGGATGAGTCTACCCAACAAGACATCCCAATTCCGCGTATGGGTGCTTTTTACGAGGTGGTGGGGAAAACCAAGAAGACCAGAGAGTGGAGGTCGGTGGGCTACGAAAAAGCCGATGTAAGTTTTTTTTTATTAGTTTATTTTAATTATTTTTTTCATCTATTATCAAATTTAATTGATATATTGTTTTTTATGTAACAGAAATTGCTCAAGGACGCGATGAAGGAAAAGGTGTCTCAAAGTCAATCAGAGTCAACCGATTGGGAAGGAATGAGTCAAAAGGAGCAATACGATTACGTGAGGAGCACCGCGGAGGCGGTTGGGTCACCGAAGAGGAGCTTTATTCCGGGCATTGGCCGTCCGAGGAAATCGAAGAACAGGGCTAATACTACTCCAGCCCGTAACGAGCAGCACGAGGAGATGATGGCGGCGATTAACGAGCTCCGAGTGTCCAGCGGTCTTCCCCCATTCCCCCGCCCTGAAGGATCTACTAGCACCGCGCCTCCACCTTTTTCGATGGCTGTTGTGAATGATGCCATCGCGTATGTTAATCAGTTGAGGGCAGATAAAGGCGAGACCCCCTTCCAGCCTATGAATGCGGGCCCCAATCCTCCTAGCGATGATGAAGATGAAGAAGATGATGATAGTAGTAGTAGTAGTAGTAGTAGTAGTGAAGATGTTGAAATGGATGAAGACAATATCGAGCTCGGGAATGATGAAGACGTTTATAGACAGCATGGATTTTAGTTATTGTGGATGTTTGGTGTTTACTTTATAATATTTTAAGACTTTTGGTTTAATTTTAATTTGGTTTGTATTAAGACTTTTTATTTTATTTTGGTGTAGTTGGTATGACTTTGACTTTGACTGGGTTTGACTTTGGTTTATCTATATATTTTAATTAATTATTTTGAATTGTTAATTTTATTTTTATTTATTAATTTTTTATTTTAAAAAAAAAATAAAAAAATATGATTTTAGAATTATTTTTAATTACAGAATTGGAATTAAAAATAATTCGAAAATTGTGTTTTTTATTTTTTATTAAAAATAGAAAATTAATATTAGCGACTACTTAGTAGTCGATATTGACTACATAAAGTAGTCGCTATACCTTGCAGAAGTAACGACTACATTATAGTCGTTAATAAACTTCACATTTCTCGACTACGAAGTAGTCGATGATATAATTAGCTTTTCTCTACTACTAAGTAGTCGCTAGAAGAATCGATATCTAGCGACTACTTTGTAGTCGTTAATAATATCACGGACTATAACGACTATTTATTCTCGTGTAGTCGTAACGATTGCCTTCTAACGACAACTTTTTCGCGACTAATTTCTAACGACTACTTGTAGTCGTTAGATCCTTCATCTGGCTTCTAGTGACTACTTTTTTTATTTTTAGCGACTACTTGTGTAGTCGCGAGACCCTTGACGCGGCGTAGTGGTGTATCAGTTTGTGAATCTTTAAGTATAATGAAATATAGGTTATTTTGTATATTATAGGACTTATACCGAAACTAATCCATGTAGTGAACTATAGGGCAAGTTTTGCATGATGTAGGCACTTTTAGTGCAAATTTTTCATGATATAGGACCTATAGTTCAATTAAGTCTAGGTGGTTGTTCGAAAAACACTAATAAACCCCTCCCCCGATTTTCAGAATTTTTAATCTCCCCCCCCCCATTTTTGAAATTTTAATTTTTTTTTTGTGTATAAATATTTTATTTTTTGCTGAAAAATTATAGGTTATTTTGTATAATATAGGGAACCATAAAGTAATTTATCCAAATAGATAATATTAAAACCTATAGTGCAATATTTGCATAGTATAGGGACATACGTTGCAATTTATTTATAATATAGTGATATTTTGGTAACTTTTGTATATTACAAGGACCTATAGTGCAATTTTTGCATAATATAGGTATCTAAAGTGCATAATATAGGGACCTATAGTGCAATTAACAAAAAAATCAGGGCATTGAGTAATAATTTAAAAAAAAAAATAGATGTTAATGTTAATTTTTCAGTATAAGCAATATAATATAAATGGTATAGAAGATGATTCAGAAAGTGCTTCAAGACAACGAAACTGATGGCAATGTATGTAATTTTATGAGGGTAAAGCCCTCGTGTGGCCCTTTATCTATACCCAAAGTGCACGGGCCGCCCCTGATGTTCAAAATTACCCTTTTACGCCCCGTATCTTCACCTTTTGTGACACCGTTAGCCCTTTTTTCATTTTTCTGTTAGTTGACCGTTAGTCAACGCCACATGGCGCCACGTCAGTGCCACCTTAGCGCCAACTCACCGCCTCTGTCTTCGTCAGCGCCACCTCAGCATCGTCCCTAACTTTAAAAAAAAAAAACCTTTGAAGGTTTGAAGGTTTGAAGCCTTCAAACCTTCATCAATGGAGGATTCCGGAAAAAAAACAAAAATGTTAGCAAAAATCTAAGCAAAAATCTACAATCACGACCCCTCTTTTATCAATCGAAACTTTAAATCAAAATCACAAGAATTATCAATATAGTATACATATAGCTTTATCAATCGAAACTTTAAATCCAAATCACAAGAATCATCAATATAGTATACATATAGCTTTATCAATCGAAACTTTAAATCCAAATCACAAGAATCATCAATATAGTACCAAAAAACTGGAAAACTAAATAGGTTTTCCTCCATTGTTGAAGAACAAAAGCTCCCAATAGCTCCTGGTCTAATGAATTTTTTAGCTTTCCATTCCTAACTAAGCCTAATAACCATATATTATAGCTCTCGATGTTCATTAACAAATAATACTTATTATAGAGTGAGTTCCATAGATGGGGGCAAAACAGACCTTCTGTAGATTTGATTTAACAAATGTTTCACCAGATGGAGTTTTGTTCACACATTCAGGAGGAATATTAAGTTTACGAGCATCTTCAGGTTTTACCTAGATAATGGAAAAAAGGATAAAGATTCAGACACCATGGAAAAAGGTAGGGACTAATAAAGAATAATATCTTACCAATGTGCAGTAGCATAGATTATATGCCATCATAATTGATGGATACAAAGAAGCAAAATCCAAAGTTGCAATAGGCTTCTCATAAAAACCAGTCCTAGCCTCCAAAACCTAAATAATACAAGTATTAAATAGAATTTATATGCAGGAGATTAGTATTGTTATACTTACAGTTGCACCCTCGAATGATCCTCCTTGTTCTGACCCAGCCTGTTTCACATTTGGAAGGACAAGATTTTTCTGTCGAGCCTTTCTTAGAAGTTGAGAAAGTACCTAAACATGATATAATTAGCATCTGAGGAATTCAATTTTCAAATAACAGTTAGATGAAAGATCTTAAGTTATTAACCTTAATGCTCTGGCCTCTTGAAAGAAGAAATGATATAGGGAAACCTGTAACTCGAGCCATTTCCACTTAGTTGTATATAAACATCAACTTGTCCAACAAACGCTGTGGAAGATAAGCATCCTGCAAATCAAATATGTTAAAATTGATGGAGAACTTATAATGGGCCTAATTACTTACTACTCATGATCTTACTACATTCTGTTGTGTTAGATTTGCTTAGATTTTTGCTAACATTTTTGTTTTTTTTCCGGAATCCTCCATTGATGAAGGTTTGAAGGCTTCAAACCTTCAAACCTCCAAAGGTTTTTTTTTTTTTAAAGTTAGGGACGATGCTGAGGTGGCGCTGACGAAGACGGAGGCGGTGAGTTGGCGCTAAGGTGGCACTGACGTGGCGCCATGTGGCGTTGACTAACGGTCAACTAACAGAAAAATGAAAAAAGGGCTAACGGTGTCACAAAAGGTGAAGATACGGGGCGTAAAAGGGTAATTTTGAACATCAGGGGCGGCCCGTGCACTTTGGGTATAGATAAAGGGCCACACGAGGGCTTTACCCTTTTTATGACCATAAACATTTTTTACTGACTTTTAAAATTACCATGATTATTGTTTTATGTGTATTTATTTATTTTTTAACTTATTTTAAACACTTAATTTTAATTTTCACAGGAGGTCTCTATTATTAGGAGTTTATTGTTAATAAAGTATGTGTTTCCATATATACCTTTAGGTAATAATTTAATCAATGCTATAAGTTGTGTACTATATATTCCTTTATTATGGGACAATATCACTAATTTTGAATTATTTTTGCTTTGCTTAATTTTGTAGGTAGAGTAAAAGTTTATTCTAGTATTTGTGGTATGAATAAGTCTATTATTGTTATTGTTATTATTATTATTATTATTATTATTATTATTATTATTATTATTATTATTATTATTATTATTATTATAATTATTATTATTTTTAGTATAAGAAGTAATTCTAATTATAAGCACTTTTTCTTTTCCTGTTATGGATTTTAAAGGATGATTAAAATGTAATTTGGTTTATGGATATGATAAGCTCTTAGATCTCTTCTCTTTTTTGTTAAATGTATAGATAAATAGAGTTGAGTGTAACTGTAGAAACAATTGACTCCCATATCCATTTCTGATTATTTTTTCTTTCCTGCCTACAATCTAGAAAAGGGGGTAAAATTTGGCTACTTTTATCTCTCTTTTTGTTATATTTTTCGCCTGTTATTGTGACTCAGATTGGCTTCAATAAATCGCTTACAACTAGGTGGAGTGTACCAATGAGATGTGGGGCTTGATATGTTAATATTGTAAGGGTTTGATCTTTATTAGATGTGAAGTTGTAAAACAATGGGAGATCGGTGTCATAAAAAAACAAGGTTTGAATGCATTTGTGTTATTCTTTGTGTTTGGTTAAATACTTTTCTGTTTATTTTTATCTCAAGATTTGTTTGTTTTTTCATTGTTAAGTTTATCTTTTTAAAACTATATCGTTAGAGTGCCTTCAGGCACGAGTTCATACATATATATATATATATATATATATATATATATATATATATATATATATATACATATATATACATATATATATATATATATACATATGTATACATATACATACATGTATACATATACATACATATATACATATGTATACATATACATATATATATATATATATATATATATATATGTATACATATATATATATATATATATATACATAAATATACATACATATATATATGTATATATATATCTGTGTGTGTTAAGTAAAAAAATTAAATTAATTTCAATTATAAATTAATAAACAATAAAACTAACTAAAAAAACATGTCAAATATCACCTTTACTATTCACAACATAGTCAATAGTTGTTTATTCAACATGAAATAAGAGCAATACGTGTTTCATATTCAATGCCTGAGATGAGAAAGGTATGTAAATTTGTAGAACATGTAAGTTATGAATTTCGTATTTTATAGTTTTTAGGAAGAAAAGTTGTCAAAATGACAACAAGTGCGGTAACATTTAATTTTGTATCAGATTCTCAAACATCATAAATCTTCCATCAACTATCATTACTCTTATAATATACGATTTATTTTTCATTTTAGAAATTTATTATATAAAAAAAATTTAAAAAAATTAAGTTAAATGGTTTCCTTCGATTTTTTTTCGGTTATTTAAATTTTAATCGGTTTCCGGTATAATTTTTTTACATGCCAAACAGTTTCGGTTATTGTAATTAAATTTTTCGTCAGCTTTCTCCATTGATAAACATGTTTCCACCACAGGTGACCATATAGCCTAAGACCCTTGTTGTGCGTTTGGATACTTTAGGCAGGGTGTTGATAAGACTGAAAATGTCGTAAATAATTTGAGTAGCGCCAAAGTTGATTCAACTACTTAATTAGAAGTTGATCCAGAGAAAATTCATGAAAGCATGAGGATTGATAAGACTAAGTTCGCAGAGATAATTAAGCTAAAGTCAACAAAAAATTTGATTGAGGTATCAGAAAGAGTTTGGGAAAGCATTAAGATTCATTTAGCTTGCCCACCTGTAACACATACATTGAAACCAAAGTATTAGATTACCTATTAGGTCCTTTATCTTTAACCCTTTTGACATTAAATCCCTTATCTTTGTTTTTGCAACAACAGTAGCCATGTTGTCACAAAACCAATTGAAAGATACAGATTTAAAAGATGTGTTTGCTACATAAAGGACGAATGTTTGTCGCTAAATAAGGATTAGAATGTAACTTTTAAAAAATAAGGGACTTAGTGCCCGTTTGGGATTGCTTTTTAAAATAATCACTTAAAGTGATTTTAGATCCATAGTAATATTTTAGACTCTAAAAATCACTTTTAATAAAAGCACTAGATTAGTGGTTATTGAAATAATCACTTAAAGTGATTTTAGATATCAAAATATTTTTTAATATTTTTTACAAATATTTAAATTTTAATCAAAAAGCGCTTTTAGCCCTAAAATAATCAATCCCAAACGGGCTCTTAATGCCATGTGTTATGCCAAAAGACGACAACACTTGTAAAACACAATGGAAAATACCGAGAAAGACTAACGTTGTCACAAAAAATAAAGACAAGGGACTAAAATGTTACTTTTGCTAAGAAAAGGGACTACTAATGTTGTCATGAAATTGAAAAATAAAGAATTAAAATGTAACTTTTGTATAATAAGTGACTAAATTGTCAAAATACCACGTGTTATGCCAACACATCAAAAATACTGATAAAAGACTAAAATTATCATAAAATTAAAAGATAAATGATTAAAACTTTAGCAAGACAAGGTACTAAATTGTAAAACATACCCAAACAAGTAATCTACATACCTAAAACACTTTGAAGAAGTTGAGTTAATTTACTATTTGTCTATTTCAATATGGAGCATGATCATTCACTCTAATGAGCCAAAGAAAAATCACATCTCCAAGAGCAGATAAAGATTTTTTTATCAATATATTGTGCTTCCCTAAGTCTATCTATCTCCTGTAGCCTCGGACCATCTAGATGATAATCAAGTACACTGAGTAGAAACACAACTTTTAGAAACTTTAGGGGGTAATATGCAAAACAGATGAAAGTAGCTTAGTGATGTAGCACCGATTGTCCTATTTGAAAGGTGGTTTGGCCGTATAGCACACCGAAAGATAAAGGACTAACATTGTCAAAAAACCAAAAGATAAATATTAGTATTTTACCTTTGCAAGATAAGTGTCTAATGTGTCAAGATGTGCAAAGATAATGGATGAAATGAGTTATAATCTTACCCAAGTGATTAATTTCTTCAGAGTAACTCTTGTTTGTGCTCGAGACCTATTGATTTACGAACTTAGAAGATAATTTTGACTCCTAAACAATTAAATTAGTGTTAAGGTAGTCATAGCATACATATTCGATCAAAATTGAAAGCTTATTACACACATGTAAAGATCGAAATTGAGAATCGATGAACCACTTGTATTCTTGTACCGTTTTATTCCATTTCAGAAATTTTGATTCAGTAAGTTCCTAGAGTTTTTTCACCTTCTTCTTTTAATCATTCAAAAGGCCTTCCAAGTGATCTTCTGCTCCAACTCACCTTTAGATTCAATATATTGTGTTTCAAATCCAAAGATTTTTTTTTTGGAAATCTATTTTGATATTTTTACCCAGGTTGTGACGTGAATACCCTGTTTTACATTTTCCTGGTTCTAAAGTTTGAATATTCCATTTGTTTCCAAATTTGCAAGGTACTGGAGGGGATTACAAGTTGCGGTCTTTAAATTTATAAAGCCAATAACAATTTGTATTGAAAAAAAGAGACCAGAAGAATTATATAAGAGCATGAATTTCCCAAAAGCCCAAGAAGAACACCATCATAAGTCCTCCAAAAACATACAAACTATATAATATAACAACTTATTGGTGGGTCCTGGTGTGTTATAAAATTAAATGTTGAAAATAGAGAAACTCCAATACCGCAATTGCACGGTTGTCCAAGTAATATCCGATAAATCGGAATTCGTTCTCAGAGACGGATTAGGTATAACTCTAGTACTAATCAGATAGTAGTAGTAATTGCTTAACAGAAAAATAAAATAAAAGATTTTTGTTTAGTTTTCTAAAATTAAAGATGCAATAAAATAAAGACTAAATTAATTAACTGAAAGAAACAATACAAGTAAAAAGACTAGCTTCAGAGATGAGAAAGAGTACTTGATCCTCGCAAGGGTTTCACCTAACCTATCTAATTAATGTTTTTGTTTAAGGGCTAAACTGGTGTTATTGTGCTAGTCGGGACTCTAATATCTCCTAAACCCCGTCAGGGTGGACTTAGGAGCTATCCTACGGTATTACAAACTCCGTCA
This sequence comes from Nemophila menziesii, assembly GCA_029959085.1. Taxonomy (NCBI): domain Eukaryota; kingdom Viridiplantae; phylum Streptophyta; class Magnoliopsida; order Boraginales; family Hydrophyllaceae; genus Nemophila; species Nemophila menziesii. The sequence continues at coordinate 123,216,899 of JARWIR010000001.1, read as the reverse complement.
GGTATATTATAAGCTACTTTCAAATGATTAATATTTTTACCTCATTGGCTGCATGATCAGTTAAGCCCGTCAGGGTGAATAACGAATACTACATGTCTATTATCTAAGTCTGTAATAAAACCCCCCGTCAAGGCGATCACCTTGCCACTTAAGTGAATAGCCTAATTACTATGAGCTAAGTTTTATTCATGACTTCAAAATTAGTGATTAAAACAAAATAATAGTCAACACAAAATACCTAGTCTAATTTAAATAATCAAATTCCACATTTAGAAAACATAAATTAAATAGAATTGGGTTCAACCCATATAGAGATTCTCAAGTACTAAAGAAATCAATTCATAACGAAATTAAATACTGAAATAAAAAAAAGGAATACATAATTTTCAGTACAGAAAAGAAATAGGATAACCTAAAGGTTGGGTTGGCTGTTGTTGGAAGAATAAAATTCCTCCAGCTCTAGCTTCTCCTCTGCTTTTTTGCTCTGACTTGAAAATATGAAGCCGCTAATGTAATTCTCTGAAGTGTGTGTATAAAGGTGGATAAAGGGTCTATTTATACTAATAAAAACGGATTAGGGCTTAGGCTAAGAGGATTAGGTCAAATTATATAAAACCCAAGCCCATCTTTTTCTTTAAGTCTTGTAACTCGTGTGCAACCCTTAGTAAAACGGTTGTAACTTTTGCATATCAACTACAAATGGGATGATTCAACTTGGAGAATCTTCCTAAATCAATACGGCATCAAACCATGTTTCACGTCCCAAGGCTAAATCCGCTCCTAAGTAGCCCAAAAATAACAACTTTTAATAGCCTTTCAGATCTGCAACTTCTTTAGTCAATTTCTTGGAAATTCTTTTCTTGCCTTTAGCTCCTCCATTCTCACTTTTCCTTCTTGTATTGGTTCTCCATAGAATTCATAAACCTACTAACATTGCACTAAAAACAAACAAATTAACACACAAAAGCTCTAAAAATGCAAATAGTCTAATTCCAAGGGGAGAAAGTGCAATATGACGAAATAAACATAAAAGTCTATCAAATAAGTCAAATATTCACCTAAAATGATGTCTAATAAGGGCTAATATTTAGAACAAATAGGGAGACATCACTTATCAAACTCTAAAATGCAAAAAAAAAAACCTCTATAGTATTAGATATAAAAAAAGACAACATAAATCACGAAAACCAACCCAACATTGGTTAACTTTCTTTATTTTTTATTTTAAAAATACATTTGTGTTGTATATCTCCTAGTCACAGTCTCGTTTTCAAAAATTTGTCTTAAATCGGGAATCCTTGAGCTGCTCAGTGTAAATTTTTCCTTTACTTCGTTGGGAATTTATTTTGGAATAATGTTCCACTAATATTTACGCTTCACTAACCACAAAAACACAACTTAGAATACGAGTTTGGCAGAAAAAATTATGTATTATGTAAATATTTATTTATAGGTCCCTATATTATGATAACATTACACTATAGGTGTTGATATTAATTTTTTTCTGAATTATTAACACTATAACTTCCTATATTATACAAAATAACATATATTTTATAGTAAGAATAACAAAATTCTCACCCATAAGAGATCATTAAAGAAGAAACTTCAATTGCTTAATAATTCAATTCTACAAAATTGTGTTTTAAAGAAAAACTACATGATTGATAAAGTGACGCAAACGACTCGATTCAACGACACACATAACAATCTCTTAACAAACAACAAAGGAAAACTAACTTGATCCTACACACACTCTCTCTCTTCTTTATATTTTCAATCTTGATCTATTCAAGATAAATAAAAAACTTAAACAAAGACACTTCTTAAAAGCAAAATATCCTCAGGCTGCAAAGTTGTTGACGCTTAATTTAACTTTTTAACTTGTTCCAGGCTTGATCACCACACCAGGTGCCCCCATCTCCGTTTGAGCTGCTGGTTCTTGCTGAAGTCCACTGCAATTCGTACTTAGTTCCTCAAATATTTTTGTACTTTGCTTCTCAAATATCTCATTTAGACAAGCATCCTTCACATGTGCAGGAACATTCTTGCAATCTGTCATATCTCCTTCACGAATACAGGTCAGATGGTGGCGTAGACGATAGAAACTGTTGCTCATAATCTTGTCACAATAGAGACATTTTACCTTATTTCTATTTCCTTCAAGAAGAACGCCGTGCTCATGAATTTGGTCATTTGAAGCCACTAGGGAGAAGGAAACTATTAGCGCTTACCTAGAATATCAAGAATATCAAGTGTATCAGATTATGCTGCAGAAAAATACATTAAGCATAAGTAGTTGTTGCGAACAAAATGTAATACACAATCAAAACCTAGGGTATATTACAAGCTCATTATATAAACTTGTTTTTCTAGGTTTTAATTTCATTGTTCTTGCTGAAACTCCATTGCCGTTGCTTCCATTTCCATTTTTGATTGGGTTAATTTTTGGTGGCACTCCAGTGATCCAGTTGGATCCATTAGCAATTCATTTTGGTTATTAGTTCCTGCATGAAGTCCACTTCCATTATGAATTCCACTTTGGTTGTATAAAGTTGGAACTCCGCTCCAGTTGGTTCCATCATCAATTGCATTTGGGCTAGTTTGAGTTGATACTCCTAAAAGCCAGTTTCTTAAACATGTAGTGCACCTTAAAAGCCTAAACTAGCTCCTAGGCTAGCGCTTTGCGCCTTAGACTATTTGGAGGTCCATCATTTTGTTTTTTTTTGCTTTAACAACACTGCTAAATATCACTATACCACTTATATTCATTGAATATTCAAACCTATGGTTTTGTATTATTTCTAGGTAGGGGGTAAATGTATATTTCAAACCTAAAATACACATATATTAAATAATTCCCAAGGTTAAAACAGTTTCATCTCCTCAACCCATATTAATTTTCCCCTAGTGTGCATACGTGTATCTAGTGATATTTTAATGCAAAATCAACTCAATTCCTATATACATTTATAGATTTTATAATTTAAACAAGCAAACAATTTATTTTATATGTTATTTACCGATTTTGGTTAAAAAGCGTAATAAACAATTATGTTTTATTTAAGTGTTTATGTTTTTATGTGTTTATCATTTCTAGAGGAAGTTATTGATATTCATATATAATATAGTGAAATTTTAAATATATGAGATAATAAATGTGTCTTACCATTATTCTTGTATGGAGGATGATGTTGAAATGTCATGAACACCAATCTTGATAGAATCATGATTTTTTATACAATACATAAACCTGTAATGGAAAAAAATTAAATTATTAGTACTTATCACTTTTTTATATATAACATATAATTCTTCCCAACTAATTTAATAATAAGTGCGATTTCATAAAAACAATTAAAGAGATTTACAACTAGTAGATAACAAAATTATGGAAATAATACCCAAATATGTTTACGTTTCTATTTCTACTAAAATATTGGTAAATTTAAATTTCACACATGTGTGATGCCTTTTACTTTTTCAAATTAATCCATTATGTACTCATAATGTCAAATTAGTCTTCCTACATAAAACGTTACGTAATATCATATGATAATTATACATCATATTTTCAAGTAGCATTAAAAGTCATATGGTATCCTTTGTACATATTTTGTGAACATCATGGTCTCTAAGAAAATTATATTAAAAAACTAATCTAGAAATTTAAAAAAATAATGGGAGTGAGTAGTAAAGTTTGAATTTTAAGATAAATTAAGATAAAATCTATATTGTACAATTATAATATCTTTTATCAATACCTATTAAATTAGGTATCAGTTATAGTGGTGATGGTTAAATATGACAGGTATCCATGAACTTCATATAAGTAGCAACTTCAATTTTAGTCATAAGAGTCTTAGAGCATGATCATTAAAATCTTAAAAAAACTATTAAAGACTCAAAATCAAAATATAACAAAAAAATTAACAACATCAAAGCTATTATGAAGACTCAGTGGTTTTGGAAATACATATCCAGACATTGTTTTTCTTATCAACCCATTAGATAAGAAACGCTTCAAATTTGACAAAGTCAACAAAAGAAAATATTTAACTTTAAAAGAAAAGGAACATTAAATAATATTCACCAAAAATTGACAAAAAATATACTATCACTTTAAAAAATAAACATAAATGACAACAAATTTAAGTACCTTTGAAGTTTTACATAATGAAATTAATGTAACTTTTAGTGTTGAAATTTACAATCAATCTTTCAGTTATATATACGCATACAAGACGAATACATCAATTTCAAATTCATAATTAAAGTAACGATATATCTAGAACCTATTCATCTAGTAAGAAGAGAATTTCAAATGAAAACATACCTAAAATTATCTTTAAAGAGATTATAAAAGGGGCATTGTAGATGATCATATATCCGATGGTGAGGTGAGCGAATATTTAAAATTTGATTTATATCGTCGATCTATGATTTGAGGGTATGGGTTGTTGACCGATTAACGTATAGACGTTGTTACTGGGGTATCTGGTCGCGTTTCTATAACGGGGGGAGAGAGAGAGAGAGAATGAGTTGGTTACGAATGAGATGGAGATATTGTGTCGGCTGAGAGGAAGAGAGTTGTGAATGATGTAGATTGTGATTATTAAGTGGGATTAGGGTTTTATTTTAGTTAATATATAATTTTAAATTAATATGTAGTCCATTATATTATTTATTTTATCATTTTAGTCCATTTCATTTTTATCTTATAAGTTTGTCCCTTTAATAATTTTAATGAAATATGCAACCTTATTAATTTTAAAAGAATTATGATTATATTGTAAAATTTATCTCTCTAGTTTTTTTTATTATATGCATAACCCAATCGTGATGAAAAAAATATGGTGATATGTTGTGATGATATGTATGGGGTTAAAACCCACATCCTTTGGGGGAAGAGTGCAAATCTATCTCCTTTGAGCACTAGACCTAATTGTGACATTGTATACTTAAACACATTCATTATATACAAATGTCAATCAATTTACTGTTCGTAATAAAACTATGGTTTTGAACCTATAAAAGTGGGGCTTGAAACTCACATTATGCGTGTGGTATTGTAAAATTTTGTTTATGCGGATATGAATGGTAAGAGTGAAAATTGTGAAACTGAGCTAGTGATGAAAACTATGGGATTTGATTTTTGAACTTAGGACATTTCAAATAATAACCAACAGCTAACATCCTATACCACTCTGACAAATTATTAGCATTGTATAATCAATCACATTCATGATATACATCTATCAATCATTATGTTCTTTGTAATACTATGATTTACAATATAGGGATGCAAGAACCAAAACTCACACTATGTACGTGTCATAATGAACTTTATTTATGGAGTGAAAGAATGAGAAAAAGTCACAACAACTGTGATATCGAGTCAATAGTGAAAGGTTTGGGATTTATTGACATGACCAACCTACATCTTTCTCCTTATACTACTACCACTAGTCCAAATTGTTAAATTTAAATAATTAAAATGATTCTTGATATACATCTTCTTTGTAAGATTACTATGATTAAAATCCTATGAAAGCACAACTCTTATTTTACATTATACGCATGGTGTTGAAAGAATTTGTTCAAGCGAGAAACGTAGTAAAAAATTTGTCAGGCTCGAAGTTCACACTATGCATGTGGGAGCTTCTTTATGCGAGAAATCATGAAATTTTTTAACGAAATTCAATTTTAGTTGATTATGAAATCTATGTTAGGGTTTGAATTCACGCCTTTTTCGCCCAAAACCTAAATTTGACACCTTAGACCACTCGGCTAAACTGTCAAATTTAAATAAATAAACATGATTATGTACTTATCATATGCATCGGTTGTAATTCCGTCCGGATCGGATAAGAAGGGTGGTGATTAACAAATTTCCATTATTTTACACAAAACAGAAAATTCAATTCCTAGATCAATTCTGAATTCAAATCTTCAGAAATCGAGCGTACTTTTCAGAATTTCTAGATTTTTTGAGTTTCAAAATTTTTTCAAATTTCTTTTCAGAAAATTTCAAAAGACATGCAAGTTTATGATAGAATATCTACTTATTTAATCCAAAAAATACTTTTGTAAGCCCAAACATATAAAATATACCCCAATAAACCTAATAAGTAGTATTACAAGTAAATATATTTCTATAGGTCCTTGTTTTCTAAAAAATGTTACCCTTTAATTCCGAAAAAATATCAAATATACCTATTTAAATAAACCCATATGTTAGAAAATATACCCTTATGTAGTGCGACTAACAAATGAACCCCTATATTATTTGACATTGTAAATAGTGATAAATAAATTAACAAATAATATTATATACGTGTATGCACTTTAAATAATCTTTATTACTAATAAAATGAATTACCAATTCCAAAATTTGATAGTGATTTACCTAGGTAGTGGTGATTTAATGGGGGTGGTGGCTTAAGGGGCTAACATATTTATGGGGTGATGGCGTTGGTTTTATTTTAGACCACGTTGTTTGTTGTTTAATAATTAGATAGAAGTTGGATTCATGATGTAATGAATTGATATATTAGTAATTTTATATATAGGTTTTAGGATTTAGTGGAATATAAAAATATAAATTGAACCCTTTATTAATTAAATACAATAATGTTACCCGGATCCTAAAGGGGGGAAATCAAAATACAAATGGAAGGAAGTTCAAAAGCAAGAAAAGACACATAATTAAAAGTTAAATTAGACGCATCAACAATCTTCACAACTCAATAAATGGAACGATTTAATGGTCTCCTGACACACCTAATATAAATCGGAGGGGTCTCATAAGCCAATAATATGATATCTTCCATGATCAAAAGAAAACTCTTTCGTATTGCAATGGTGCAAGACTTGATGGCTTGGATCACAGTTAAAGCATAACTATATATGGCGACACGAACAAAAGATAACTATCTGACATACAAAATAGTACTATTTATGGCCAAACACTCAGTAGTAAAAATGGTGCAAAGGGTTGCTCGGCTAGTTTTCCCATGAACAACAACCCCCTTACGGTCTCTATCAATAAAACATGTAATAACTCTATGAGGTCACACAACTCTGTTTGTTGAGTTTAATGGTGTCCGATCAGGGAAGCGTCCAACAAGAGATGTCAACTATAAACAAAACTTCGTGGGGAATACCATGGGGAAGGTTGGGGGTATGCAAAACATGAGCAAAAAAACCGCCTAGACTATTATTCAGTTTAATTAGAATAGTAGGCACACGTATTTCTTTTAATCCATAATAAATTCATTTGTGCCAGTCATATGGACCAACATGTAAAGACTATTCTAAGTACCATTTCCTCCATCATACCACCATTATTAGCGTAGTTGGAGGAAAGGTCTACAAGCGATCAGTCAAACCAAGACTCACACACTGGTATATAAAAAATATCTAACGCTAACTTTTTCTGGTTCAAGTTAAATTAACATTATTCTTCTGTATTATAATTGAAATTTACAAAATTTTGCAAGTTGGGGGTATCACACACTTCCTGGTGAAATCAATTCTTTTGAGTGGGTAGAGAATTAAGGGATGCTTTCCAGAGGAATATATATAGCTTCAGAGGTAGTGTACCTTTCTATATCTTATCCCAAGTCTCTAAGATGGAGGTAAGTGGATCTCTTACTACATTTGGAAAAGCTAGGTATTTTAGCACTTGGTTATAACCAGTCTTAGATAGATATATATCGTTCCTAGAACGGGGCCAAATCAGCGATGAGGTCGTGGAAAGCAGGGGAGAGGAATAGATTGTACTAGATGAACATTATCTACATCAATGACCTAGTCCATCAACTGGGAATTCTATGTTTTATTTTTGGTTAATAAATTCATAAACTTGCATAGGAAGGTTTTCTAGTGAATAAGGGGCAAGGGAGTGTCCTTGGATTCAAGGGGCCTGCCAAATGAATAATTTAGAGCCATCCCTTATATAACAAAGGGAAAAATCTAAAAGAAATCATTTCTCCTTGATTATGTTATCCCATACCCTCAAGGAGTGATTTCCCATAGACGCGTTCAAGAAGGAGTTTCTCAATAAATAAATCCCTTAGGTGTTTGAGTTACCGGTGACTCCGGGGTCTCTAGGATTTTACATGCTTGTATAGACATTAGGGAAAAGCTGTAAGCCTCGATATCATTAAGGCCGAGACCACAACCAAGATTAGGAATATAGAGGATTATTTAGTTGCACTAATGGATGCAAGAGCTCCAATCTTGCTCCACCATAAATCTGCCACTAGGAAATGTAGCTTTCTAAGAATGGTTTTGGGGAATAATAGTAGCGATATTAAGTATGTCGATATAGCAATTAATGTTTCTTCTCTAAGAGTAAGATTTACCCCTTCCTAGAAGAGTGAACCTTTCCGATCTTTCCAACGGGAATGTACCTTTTCAGTAAGCCAAGCTAGACCTCTAACTCGGGAAAACCCCCATTTTGTTCGGAATCCAGGGTATTCTCCCATATCAGTCACTTCAGGTATTGTTAAGATGTTCTTTAGAATGGCTCAAAATCGATAAGAAGTATTGTGGTAATGCAGATTTAAAGATTTTCAAGACACAAAAAAATATTTATATAATATTTTCTTTAAGGGTCGAGGTTCTCGTCCATAACACTAAAAAAACTTTCTATTAATAACAAGAGCGATTAGGGAGGACATGAATGGGAAATCCTATACCCTTTAAAGTTACCCGAAGAGAGTTTCTCGTATATGAGACATGTTAGATCCTTAGTGTCCAAAAGGAATATGTAAAGAGATAGTGGGCCACCTTGACAAATTCCTCACAAATGGTTGAACGAGCCCAAAACCTTCCCATTTATTCCTCACAAAGGGTTGAACAAGCCCAAAATCTATTTTCTCTTTTTTATTGTAATATCTTTTTAAACTTTTGAAATTTTAGCATTCCTTCTAATTAGATAGTGTCTTAAGTAATATCTTTTCAAACATTTGAAATTTTCTAAAACAGAACCAGTGGGATTAGCTCACTGGCCAGGGCCTTGGTTATCCAATCTATTGGTGCAGGTTCGAATCGTGTCAACGACTCCGAGTCAAAAGTAGCTCTCCTATGTAACAAAAAAAGAATTTCTAAAATAGTCAATTTTATTTATATTCATTATTATATTAAGAGATATTAACTCATATAGTCCTAGAGCCCAACTATCCACCCCCATCATGTCCAACCCATGATTTACACCCTAACAAGTCCAATGTTATTTACTATATACCATCATTACCCCTCAATTAAATAATAATAATATAATCTCTTCCTTAATCCTTGCTTAAGAATAATTCTATTATATTAGCAGATACATTAAATCCCTATAATCATGCACTCATTTTAGTAAACTTGTTATACGTTTGTAATATTTTTTTTCTCCAATTATACGTTTGTAATCACATTTATCAATTCACCACCAAACTTCATTCACGCTGCCCCTCTTGATCCAAACTCCGACCATCACCGCCTGACATTTGACCCACCAACACCTCCGAGCAGATACACAGCGACAACGACAAGCAGAACCCAACCTTCAGTCTTCTCTATCGAATTGAACGCCTACCCCATCGGTCATCGTCTTCTTCAACAACGCCGATCACCACCACGCTAATATCAACATCGCCCCAACATCACACCCTCCTTCATTCTCAGCAACAGCCTCCATCTCCGAACCCATTTCATTGGTTAGTTAGTTTCTTTATTTAGTATAATGGATTTAGTTGAAGCACTTTCTCATCAGATTCGTAAACGCATTAACATCAGAAGGTGGGAAGCATCGCAGAAATAGGAGCACACTAGGTCGTGGTGCGAGGTGGTCGTGCGATGTGGTGGTGGCGGTTTTTGGGTAGTGGAGAAGTGTTGTTGGTGGGGTTGAAGACACTGCACATTTACTACACCATTGTTTTTGACAGAGAACCCATCAAAAGAAAACTAATAACCCACTGGTATCTAAGTCTTAAAACATGTAACCCACCACTTCTATCTGTTACAAAAACGTACCCCATCAATATGCTCATGCACACCATAAAAAATAATATTCATTACCCACCATCTAAAAATCAAACTTGGTAGCATTCCATGTACCACCATCTTTAACTGACAACCCATTCAAGAAACAAACATTATCCACCCCAATTTCTACTGCCCAACACAGAACATTTATGAAAAAATTCATATACCATCGAGTTTAGTGGACAACCCACCATCCTCCATTTGAACAAAAGTTTCAATATTTTATTCAGTTGCTGCATTCGAATTATTCTGATTTTAGCTTTTTTTTGGTAAAAAATTTATTTGTTTTAATTTTCAACTGATTGCATGATTTTAGCGTTTTTTTTTGTAACAAATTTATTTTGTTTTAACTTTCAACTGATTCCATGATTTTAGTGTTTTTTTTTGTAACAAATTTCCAATTAATGGGTAACTAGGGGCAAGTCTGTCATTTGCGGTGGGCTGGACCTGGATGGTCCAATATTTACATCGCAGCCATTGAATATTATAACATAACACATGTCATTAGATTAACAATTTAGTTAATTTTGTAAGTTTAAAACATGGGGTATATGTATAAATATCATAGGTGTAGGATCATCCTATATTGGATGGAAGTATTTTCCTTCGTTGTATATCAAACATGATTTATGAACGATTAGCAAATAAGTAGCGAGATTCTTATTTTGTATAACATAAGAGTATATTTTGGTTGATTGATTAATTATTTATGTAACTGTTTGTGCAAAATGTATCCTATATTTTTACTTGGTTGGATATTTTTCAGTTTTTTTTATCTCAAGAATTGTTTCTGTGTCCTGTGCTATATTTACTTTTCTAAACAAATATTGTTAGAGTGCCTTCAGACACGGGTTCATACCTAGTATGTGTATATATGTATATATGTATAAATACATACATACATATATATATATATATATATATATATATATATATATATATATATATATATATATCTATATAATATGGGAGAAGGGCCAACGATCCGAATTGCCCCTATTTTCCTCCATATTTTCTAGCATATGGATCAAAATTTTATTATTCCTAGCCATTAGATGTAATTTAATTAATGGTCAAGATTGTATAAATTAGACCAACGGTTAGAATTATCTTGATTTCCGTCTATATTTATAGCCGTTAGATTATATATGGGTCATTTTAATTATAAATTTATTATACTATTTAGTTGTACGTTAGCTAATCTTCACACTTTTCTATTTTTTTAAATTCAAAATTTAGAACAAAAAAAAAAACCATTCCATGTTTCACCTTCCCACCTGCTCTCTCTCTCTCTCCCCACCAAGCCGCTCAATCGAAGAACCCATTTTAAGAAAACCCCTTCCACTCGCTACCATTCTCCACCACTGTCAACCGACTTGGCTAAGCCATCAACAATCGAAGAACCTATTTAATTTTTTTACCATTGAAACTCAACCTTCCCACTAAACAAACCACTCTTCTACAGCAGACCTTCCCACAAATCCGCTCACCTTCACACCTAGCCGCTCTCTTTCACAATCAACAATCGAAGCTTAAGCCGCTCGTCTGCACAAGAAAACTGCCGCCACTTGGAAACCATTCTCCCCCATCATCAACCGGCTTGGCAATCAACAATCTAAGAACCCAAATTAAGGAAAACAATTAATTTTCACCATCGACACTCTAAAAAATTGAATTATTCTTAACCTATTCTCATCATTTTTACAATTTTCAGAATTTTCTGATTTAAGTATAATTAGAGGCTTTGTTTATTAATTTTTTATACAAATCGTACCATGGCCATTTTAGGACCATTTGAAGACTTTTACAGTATAAGAAGTTATGCACTGACCATCATCGACCGGCTTGATACCCAAATTAAGGTTATTTACTTGTGAGTGGTTTGGACTAATTACTATTTACTTATCCTTTGGGAAACAGGATTATTTACTTGAGAAGATGAGACTGTAACTGTTGCCGAAGAAGCTGTTTCCGCTAAGACTGATGAGACACCTATTGTTGAGAGTAGTGAAACTGCTGACAAAGAAAGCACCGATGAAGCTCCTCCAGCCAGTGAAACTGAAACTGCCACATGAACCAGAAGCTGCAAATGATGAAACACCTGACATTAAGGTAAGATGGACTCACTTTATTATGTTAATTCTTGGTTACTGACTTTTTTTTTGCTTCTTTCTCAAAATTTTGGTGTATCAATTAGTGAATCTTTAAGTATAATGAAATATAGCTTATTTTGTATATTATAGGACTTATACCAAAACTAATCCATGTAGTGAAATATAGGGCAAGTTTTGCATGATATAGGCACTTTTAGTGCAAATTTTTCATGATATAAGACCTATAGTGCAATTAAGTCTAGGTGGTTGTTCGAAAATCACTAATATACCCCTCCCCCGATTTTCAGAATTTTTAATTTCCCCCCCCCCCCGGCCCCCCCAATTTTTGAAATTTAAATTTTTTCTTGTGTATAAATATTTTATTTTTTGCTGAAAAATTATAGGTTATTTTGTATAATATAGGGAACCATAAAGTAATTTATCCAAATAGATAATATTAAAACCTATAGTGCAATATTTGCATAGTATAGGGACATACGTGGCAATTTATTTATAATATAGTGATATTTTGGTAACTTTTGTATAATACAAGGACCTATAGTGCAATTTTTGCATAATATAGGTATCTAAAATGCATAATATAGGGACCTATAGTGCAATTAACAAAAAAAATCAGGGCATTGAGTAATATTTTTTTTTTTAAAATAGATGTTAATGTTAATTTTTCAGTATAAGCAATATAATATAAATGGTATAGAAGATGATTCAGAAAGTGCTTCAAGACAACGAAACTGATGGCAATGTATGTAATTTTATGACCATAAACATTTTTTTACTGACTTTTAAAATTACCATGATTATTGTTTTATGTGTATTTATTTATTTTTTAACTTATTTTAAACACTTAATTTTAATTTTCACAGGAGGTCTCTATTATTAGGAGTTTATTGTTAATAAAGTATGTGTTTCCATATATACCTTTAGGTAATAATTTAATCAATGCTATAAGTTGTGCACTATATATTCCTTTATTATGGGACAATATCACTAATTTTGAATTATTTTTGCTTTGCTTAATTTTGCAGGTAGAGTAAAAGTTTATTCTAGTATTTGTAGTATGAATAAGTCTATTATTGTTATTGTTATTATTATTATTATTATTATTATTATTATTATTATTATTATTATTATTATTATTATTATTATTATTATTATTTTTAGTATAAGAAGTAATTGTAATTATAAGCACTTTTTCTATTCCTGTTATGGATTTTAAAGGATGATTAAAATGTAATTTGGTTTATGGATATGATAAGCTCTTAGATCTCTTCTCTTTTTTGTTAAATGTATAGATAAATAGAGTTGAGTGTAAATGTAGACACAATTGACTCCCATATCCATTTCTGATTATTTTTTCTTTCCTGCCTACGATCTAGAAAAGGGGGTAAAATTTGGCTACTTTTGTCTCTCTTTTTGTTAAATTTTTCGTCTGATATTGTGACTCAGATTGGCTTCAATAAATCGCTTACAACTAGGTGGAGTGTACCAATGAGATGTGAGGCTTGATATGTTAATATTGTAAGGGTTTGATCTTTATTAGATGTGAAGTTGTAAAACAATGGGAGATCGGTGTCATAAAAAAACAAGGTTTGAATGCATTTGTGTTATTCTTTTTCTTAATTCCATACACTTGTTAATCCTCACTTAGGTTTTCAAGAATGCTAATAAAATTCATATTCTTTTTCATAAAGAAGTGTTTGTGGCCTAAAACATTGATTAAGAAATGGCTTAATATTAAAAGTAAGGATGAAGATTTTCATGCTGATGATTTTATAAAATGCTAATTAAATGCATATTCTCAAGACGGAACTTATTTTTTGTGTTCGGTTAAATACTTTTCTGTTTATTTTTATCTCAAAATTTGTTTGTTTTTTCCGTGTTAAGTTTATCTTTTTAAAAGTATATCGTTAGAGTGCCTTCAGGCACGAGTTCATACCTAATATATACACATACATATATATATATATATATATATATATATATATATATATATATATATATATATATATATATATATATATACATATATATACATAAATATACATACATACATATATATGTATATATATATATGTGTGTGTTAAGTAAAAAAATTAAATTAATTTCAATTATAAATTAATAAACAATAAAACTAACTAAAAAAACATGTCAAATATCACATTTACTATTCACAACATAGTCAATAGTTGTTTATTCAACATGAAATAAGAGAAATACTTGTTTCATAATCAATGCCTGAGATTAGAAAGGTATGTAAATTTGTAGAACATGTAAGTTATGAATTTCGTATTTTATAGTTTTTAGGAAGAAAAGTTGTCAAAATGACAACAAGTGCGGTAACATTTAATTTTGTATTAGATTCTCAAACATCATAAATCTTCCATCAACTATCATTACTCTTATAATATACGATTTATTTTTCATTTTATAAATTTATTATATAACAAAAACTTTAAAAAAATTAAGTTAAATTGTTTCCTTCGATTTTTTTTTTCGGTTATTTAAATTTTAATCGGTTTCCGGTATAATTTTTTTACATGCCAAACAGTTTCGGTTATTGTAATTAAATTTTTCGTCAGCTTTCTCCATTGATAAACATGTTTCCACCACAGGAGACCATATAGCCTAAGACCCTTGTTGTGCGTTTGGATGCTTTAGGCAAGGTGTTGATAAGCATGAAAATGTAGTAAATAATTTGAGTAGCGCCAAAGTTGATTCAAATACTTAATTAGAAGTTGATCCAGAGAAAATTCATGAAAGCATGAGGATTGATAAGACTAAGTTCGCAGAGATAATTAAGCTAAAGTCAACAAAAAATTTGATTGAGGTATCAGAAAGAGTTTGGGAAAGCATTAAGATTCATTTAGCTTGCCCACCTGTAACACTAGTCCGCGTCAAGCTTCTAGCGACTACATGAGTAGTCGCTAGAAGTTAAAAAAATAGTCGCTAGATGTGGGTTCAAGGTTCTAGCGACTACAAGTAGTCGCTAGAAATTAGTCGCTAGAATCTTGTCGTTAGAACGTAACCCTTACGACTACTGGGCAATAAGTAGTCGTTAGAGCTTGGGTCCATATTAACGACTACATAGTAGTCGCTAGATAACGCCATTACTAGCGACTACTTTGTAGTCGAAAAAAGTGGACAACACTAACGACTACAATGTAGTCGTTAGTTACTAAGGATATGGCGACTACTATTTTATTTAATGTCGACTACAATGTAGTCGTTAATAATATTTTTTTATTTTTAAAAAAAATAAAAAAACACAATTTTCGAATTTTTTTTAATTGCATTACTGTAATTAAAAAATATTCGAAAATCATATTTTTTTATTTTTTTTAAAAATAAAAAATATTAAAATAATAATAAAATTAACAATTCTAAATAATTAATTTAATTAAAATATAAAATTAACAATTCTAAATAATTAATTGAAATATTAAATTAAACCAAATTCAAACCCGGTCAAGCCAGGTCAAAGTCAAACCCGGTCAAGCCAGGTAAAAGTCAACAAACATAAAACCATTACATAAAATAAACCAAAACAAATAAAGTCTTAATCCGAATAGTCTTAAAATAAAGTAAATAAAACATCACTAAAATCCTTGCCGTCTATAGAGGTCCTCCTCATTCCCGAGCACGTCATCATCTTCATCCAAATCAATATCCATCTCAACATCTTCACCACTACTACTACTATCATCATCCGAGTCATCGCTAGGAGGAGTGGGGCCCGCATTCATAGGCTGGAAGGGGGCCTCGCCTTTATCCGCCCTCAACTGATTAACGTATGCGATGGCATCATTCACAGTAGCCATCGAAAAAGGTGCAGGCGCGGTGCTAGTAGAATCTTCAGGGCGGGGGAAGGGGGCAAGACCGCTTGACACTCGGAGCTCGTTAATAGCCGCCATCATCTCCTCGTGTTGCTCGTTCCGGGCTGGAGTAGTCTTAGCCTTGTTCTTCGATTTTCCCGGACGGCCAATGCCCGGAATAAAGCTCCTCTTCGGTGACCCAACCTCCTTCGCGGTCCTCTTCACGTAATCATATTGCTCCTTTTGACTCAATCCTCCCCAATCGCCTGACTCTGATTGACTTTGAGTCACCTTTTCCTTCATCGCGTCCTTGAGCAATTTCTGTTACATAAAAAACAGTATATCAATTAAATTTGATAATAAATGAAAAAATTAATTAAAACAATCTAATAAAGAAAAACTTACATCGGCTCTTTCGTACCCCACGGACCTCCACTCTTTCGTCTTCTTTGTCTTCCCCACCACCTCGTAAAAAGCACCCATACGCGGAATCGGGATGTCTTGTTGGGTAGACTCATCCCTTATCACCAGATTCCCTCCCGGGATTAATTCTTCACCCTGTTTCAAGAAAATAAAGAATATTCAAAATAAATTATAAATTAATTAAAAAAAATTACTTAAATACAAAATTACCTCGTATAGCATATCCCGAGTTCGGGAATACCTCCTCGACCCCGCTCCACTCTTGTTTTTCTGCTTTTCTCGATTCTTTTGATTTTCTTTTGCTTGATTCTGAAAAAATATAAAATTCATTTATTAATAAAAACAATTATAATTTTAAATATATACGAAAATTAAAATTAATAAAAAATTCACCTTAGCTTTTCTCGAGCCCCAATACTCGCAGCACAAAGCCCACGCCTCATCTGACATCCAATCCGGCTTCAAACCCTTTCTCCAATAATGCTTCTTCACGTAATGTTTGTAATCCTTATATCTCATCCTCATAGTGTCGTCCAAATTCCCAAAAATCTTGTTCCTATCTTTCCTCTTTCTCCAATCATTTATGTTAAAATATTTCTGTAAAAAAAATACATTAGTTAAATTTAAATAAGAATAATAAATTAAGTTAAAAAAAATTTAACAATTAAATTAAATACCGATAATCTCTTAATAACAGCGTTTTTGTCCGCCTCCGGCACTTTTTTCCAAGACGGGTGATAGAGCGGAATTCTCTCTCGTACTGCGATTCCAATAACTTGAGCAACGTGGTGCCCGTACTTGCCTGTTGGACTCCACGTGTCGTCTAACGAACAAAAGTTGACTGGCAAAGGCCACCCAACTTCCTTCAGTGCCTTCATCGCAGTCTTCAAGGCACCTCCACCCCTTCTTCTCCGTCTAGGGGGATCTGTTTTAACATTACATTAACTATTAGTGACTTTATTTTTTAACAAAGTATTGAATTGAATTTGTTTTTTTACCAGGCTGGTTTGCACAGTCGGCTAGGTTTCGGTTCGGATTCTCGTTTGGGTCCCTCCCACCACCAGCCCCTCCGTGCTGTCGAGTCATGACATCGGCCATCTAGCAATTTATAGGTAAATAAAAATACAGAATAAAAAATAACATAAAAAATACTAAATTATTACATCACAAAAAATAAAAAACATGAAAATAAAATTAAATAAATTATTACAATCATAAATAAAATAAACTAAATTCCCTATATTTTTTTAAATTGCATAAAATTCCCTTTATTTTTAAAAAATGCATAAAAATCCATATTTTATTTGTTAAAAATTCCATACATATTCCTATATATTTTTTTAAATTGCATAATAGTCCTTATTTAATTTTTCTAAAATTGCATAAATATTCCTAAATATTTTTGTAAATTGCATAAAAGTCCCTAAAGTCCATATTTAATTTTCTTAAATAGCATAAAAATGCCTAAATATTTTTAAAAATTGCATAATTGTCCCTAAAGTCCATATTTAGTTTTTCTTAAATGTCATGAAAGTCCCTATGTAGTTTAAAATTGCATAAAAGTCCCTATCATAATTTTTTTGCAAACTTAAAATCTTAAATTATACTAAAAATCATAACAAAAATTAACAAAATTCACAAAAAATCAACCCAATTTATTTTCAATCAAAAACAATGAATTACATGTTTAAATTAACAAAAACCAAACTCTATTAACACTGTTAATTCTCGGAATTAACAATCATACACCAAAAAAATGGAAAAAATTTAATTAGCTTTCACAAACTATTTTTTTAAGAGTTTTAACATCAATTTTTCGTTTAAACAATTCATAGAACACTCTAATTATACCCTACTATATTCGGAATTAATAATAACATGTAATCATCAAAGAACAAAAACCAAAAAAAATTGACATGGAAATTAAAAATCAAAAATTGGTTGAAATACTAACCTTTTTGGATGAAATTGGAGTTGATTTGGTGTTGAATCCATGCCATTTAGATTCGGATTGAAACACAAACAAAAAAAATTTAATTGGAAATGTAAAAATGGAGGAAAAAAGCTTAATCTAAGATTAAAAATGGAATAGAATGATAAATGGTGTTGGATTTGCTTACCTTTGTTGAAGATTTGATGCTAGAATCGGCCCTTGGAGTGGCTTTTTAATGGAGCTCTCGTTTTTTAGAGTTTTGGTAGAAAGAATAAGACTGAAAATGGAGCTCTCGGGTTAGATATAGGGTTTTTTTTCTAGCGACTACTTTTTGTAGTCGCTAGATGAAAGAAAGTAGTCGCTAGAATGAATATTGACCACGTCAACGAGTCTTTAGCGACTACAATGTAGTCGCTAGATTGAAAAGTAAAACGCGTGTACATTGAGGGGGCGGGAAAACTGACCGCCATGGTTTTGGGGAATTTATTTCGATGTCTAGCGACTACAATGTAGTCGCTAGTGCTCTAGAATCATTAGCGACTAGTTCATGTACAAGAACTAGTCGCTATAAGTAAAATGTAGTCGCTAGATAATTTTTTTTTTTTTTAAAAATAAACTAAACACTAAACAATTATGCAATATTTTAATTCAATACCAAATAATCATTTAAATTAAATTCAAAAATAAATTTAGTGTTTAGAGTCAAAGTTAAGTGTTTGTGGTCAAAGTTAAGTGTTTGTGGTCAAAGTTAAGTGTTTGTGGTCAAAGTTAAGTGTTTGTGGTCAAAGTTAAGTGTTTGTGGTCAAAGTTAAGTGTTTAGAGTCAAAGTTAAGTGTTTGTGGTCAAAGTTAAGTGTTTGTGGTCAAAGTTAAGTGTTTGTGGTCAAAGTTAAGTGTTTAGAGTCAAAGTTAAGTGTTTAGAGTCAAAGTTAAGTGTTTAGAGTCAAAGTTAAGTGTTTAGAGTCAAAGTTAAGTGTTTAGAGTCAAAGTTAAGTGTTTGTGGTCAAAGTTAAGTGTTTGTGGTCAAAGTTAAGTGTTTGTGGTCAAAGTTAAGTGTTTAGAGTCAAAGTTAAGTGTTTAGAGTCAAAGTTAAGTGTTTGTGGTCAAAGTTAAGTGTTTAGAGTCAAAGTTAAGTGTTTAGAGTCAAAGTTAAGTGTTTAGAGTCAAAGTTAAGTGTTTGTGGTCAAAGTTAAGTGTTTGTGGTCAAAGTTAAGTGTTTGTGGTCAAAGTTAAGTGTTTAGAGTCAAAGTTAAGTGTTTAGAGTCAAAGTTAAGTGTTTAGAGTCAAAGTTAAGTGTTTAGAGTCAAAGTTAAGTGTTTGTGGTCAAAGTTAAGTGTTTGTGGTCAAAGTTAAGTGTTTGTGGTCAAAGTTAAGTGTTTGTGGTCAAAGTTAAGTGTTTGTGGTCAAAGTTAAGTGTTTAGAGTCAAAGTTAAGTGTTTAGAGTCAAAGTTAAGTGTTTGTGGTCAAAGTTAAGTGTTTGTGGTCAAAGTTAAGTGTTTGTGGTCAAAGTTAAGTGTTTGTGGTCAAAGTTAAGTGTTTGTGGTCAAAGTTAAGTGTTTAGAGTCAAAGTTAAGTGTTTAGAGTCAAAGTTAAGTGTTTGTGGTCAAAGTTAAGTGTTTAGAGTCAAAGTTAAGTGTTTAGAGTCAAAGTTAAGTGTTTAGAGTCAAAGTTAAGTGTTTAGAGTCAAAGTTAAGTGTTTGTGGTCAAAGTTAAGTGTTTAGAGTCAAAGTTAAGTGTTTGTGGTCAAAGTTAAGTGTTTGTGGTCAAATCACCCAAATATAAAAAGTTTAAGTAAATAAAATGTTTTAATACAAATAAACCCAAAAAAAAAAACTCCTACTCAGAATCATATCCACTAACAACTATAGGTTCGCCATCACTATCAACCTCAATGGGTTCTTCCTCATCACCGTACTCATCCAAGGTGTCATCTTCAATTTCCGCGTTTTCATCAACAACCGTTTCAAAATTCAAAGCAACAAAAAGATGAGCAGGGTCAATCTCGATCTCCTCAGTGGATGCCAAGTTAACCGGATCGGAAATCGTCTCGGTATTCACTAAAGGGATATCGACACTCGTATCCCCACCAGTGGGCATTGACTCTGCACCCCATAACTCAGGACTCCATCCATGTCTATCATTGAGTTCCCAAACTACTTTCCAACCTTTTTGTGATTTCCTTAAACTAATCTCGTCTATGTAAAAAACTTTTTTTGCTTGAGTAGCTAGGATGTACGGCTCTGATTGCCAAAAAAAATTAGACGTGTTGACAAGAGTTACCCCATGCTCTTTCCTCGGTTTACTCGTGTTATACCAATTACACTCGAACAGCACAACAGAACAGTCATCATCATATGTGATCTCTACAACCTTGACCAATTCACCGTAAAACGGTGTTCCATTGTAGATGGCGGATACCCCGTAATCTTGTGTCACCCTTGTTTCACCCTTTCCTTTAGTGACCCATTTAACACCATTCACAACACATGAATCGTACTTATAAACTGCACCATGAGACTTACTAGCCAATGAAATCATCTCACTTGTAGCGAATGCATCACCTTCTTTTTCCATTTCATAAACCTACAACCATAAACAGTTATAACAATGTTTCCTAAAATGGAATATTAATTTTGTATTTGAATGGATCTATACCTTATGCAGAAACCAGTCTCGGAAATTTTGCCGGTGTTTCCTATCTTTTTCGGCTGGGGAACCCGATAACGTGGCTTTGTGTTCTCTGCACATTTGAATAAACATTTAATAAATAAATTGAATAAATAAATTGAATAAACATTTAATAAATAAATTAAAACCTTACGTCATCAAATGTTGGATTTCATCGCAATTAAGTAGGATATACCAGTCGATTTGATCCTTCTCGTTGTAATGCAAATTACCATACTCTTTTTTACCTATAGGAATACATTGGCTCTTAAATACTGACAACTCTTTAGGTTGAGCTTCGATATCGGTATATCTATCCGGATCATTAAACTTTGTTTTTTCTTCTTTAAGGTAACGCGATATGAATGTCAAAGTCTCCTCTACAACGTATCCCTCGGCGATTGAACCCTCTGGCCTAGCCGGGTTTCGTATGTACTCCTTTAATTTCTTTAGATACCGCTCAAACGGGTACATCCAACGCATCTGAACCGGTCCCCCTAACAAAGCCTCGTCGTATAAATGAATGACCAAGTGGATCATTATATCGAAAAACGCGGGAGGTAAAATCATCTCCAGTCTACACATAACTTCAATCACTTTCTTCTTCTCCTTTTCTAACTTTTTCCGACTCAGATTTTTATTACACACAACTCGAAACACGTTGGCTAGCCCGATAATCGCGTCACTTATCGCTTTGTCTTCGAAAAGCCCTGGGAGACTAGCCACGAATAGGTACTGCATCATCACGTGACAGTCGTGAGATTTCATTCCTATAATCTTGCCTAAGTCGCTTTGAACGTTATTTCTCAAACTCGATGCGAATCCATCGGAAAACTTCTGTGCCTTCAGCCAATCAAGAAATACTTTCCTTTTTTCGGTGGTTAGCGTATAATTAGCTCGAGCATTACGTTCTTACCATTTTTCTCTTGCAACCACAAATCTGGCCTGATCTTCATTTCCTTGAGATCAATTCTCGCTTTCACGTTGTCTTTGTTAAGTTTTCCATCAAGACCTATTACTGTGCCAAGAAGAGCATCACACACGTTTTTCTCGCAATGCATAACGTCAATGTTATGTTTCAACAGGTTTTCAGACCAATAAGGTAAACGATAGAAGATACTCTTTTTCTTCCAATTGAATCGCCGATTAACATCTGGCTTCACGATCTTTCCCCCAAAGTCCTTGTGTTTCCCGGGAAACACAATGGGAAGGCCATCTAACTGTGTCTGAATATCGGCAGGTTTATATTTCTTCGGTGGGCGCCTATCAGTGGGTTTCTTGTACAAAACTTTTTCGTCTCTGAAAGGATGTTTGATAGGTAACCAACGTCTGTGGTCGAAGTAAGCAACCCCTTTCTTCACGCTCAATGACGGAGTAGAATCCATGCATTCTGGACAAGCTTTATAACCTTGACCCGACCATCCCGAGGTGTATGTCCTAGCGGGAAAATCGTTAGTCGTAGACAACAAACAAACCTTCATAGTAAACTCTTCCTTCTTGTGGGCATCATAAGTAATAATCCCTTTACCCCACAACTCGTCCAACTCATCTATAACAGGACGAAGAAAGACGTCCATGTCCTTGCCGGGTGAACGGGGTCCCGGAATCAACAAACAAAGCTGGAATGTCGTCTCCTTCATACACTCCCACGGTGGTAAGTTGTAGACGGTTAATATAACCGGCCACATGCTGTAAGAGTTGTTTTGCATGGAGAATGGGCAAAAGCCATCGATACCCAAACCCAAGAAGACGTTCCGAGGTTCACTAGCAAACTCGGGATGTAACTGAACGAATCTCTTCCAACTGTCTCCGTCAACTGGATGACACAACAAATCTGGATCTGTATTCTTCCCTGTTTGGTGCCAGATCATATTTTCGGCAGTGTGCCTCGAAGCATAAAGTCGCTGCAGCCTAGGGGCAATCGGGAAATATCTGAGTTTCTTATGCGCTACTTTCAGACCCTTCTTCGGGTCCCATCTGGATTCATTACATACTGGACACTTTTCAAGGGAGGCATTCTCCTTGTAAAACAAAGCACAATCGTTCACGCAAACATCTATGGTCTCGTAACCCATACCTAAATTTTTTAACTTCTTGTTGCACGCCTCGTATGAATCAGGCAACGTATGAGGTTTGGGCAACACACGGCATAATAGCTGAAGCAACTCGGTGAAAGACGTGTTGGACCACTTGTTCTTGACCTTCACGTGCATTAGCTTCGCAATGAAATTTAATGAACTCATGACATCACAACCAGGGTATAACTCGGTCTCTAAATCGGAAAACATCTTTTCGAATTTGTCACGAGCTGTACTGTTCGAGTCTGTGATCTCGGTGTCACCAGAATGACCACCAACCTCGTAATTAGGTCTCAAATCATCGTATACATCCAACATTTCATTTTCTTCATATCGAGTCTCGAGAATATCCTCGGGCTCACCATGCTTTGTCCAAATATCATACGTCTCTAAAAACCCATGCAGTAACAGATGTGACCTAACTTTCTCAACCGTATACCTACGATAATTCGAACACTGATTACACGGACAAAAAATTGTTTCTTCACCAGGAGGTTTATTTTTTTCAGCAAAAGCAAGGAATGGTTCTATCCCCTTAATGAATTCACTTGAAACTTTATGAGCCGTACCAATCCAACTCTTATCAATACCCGAAGCCATAGTCAACTATTACAATATGAAAGAATACAACATAAATAAAATGAAAAAAAATTATTACATCACCAAATAAATACATAAAAATAAAACGAGAAAAAATTATTACATCACCGATTACATAAATGAATAAAAAAAAAAATTATTACATCACCGATTAAATAAATAAATATAAAATGAAAAAAATTATTACATCACCGCTTAAATAAATAAATATAAAATTAAAAGCACACAAAATATCACATCACCAAATAAATGCATAAATATAACATTAAAAGCATACAAAATATAGCAACATACAATAATATATCATACAAATATATATTTTTATATATATATATATATATATATATATTTATATTTATATATATATATTTTTATATATATATATATATATATATATATATATATATAAAAATATATATATATATAAATATATATAAGTATATATATATAAAAAAAAATATATATATATTTAAAAATATATATATATATAAAAATATATATACTTAATATAATTATTTATAATTCACATGAAATTAATAAATGATTATAGATATATACATAATGATATTATATATTTAGCATTAACTATAGAATTGTAATCAAATAAGGAAAGGATGAAAAAGACACATACTTTTGGGCAAATTCGGAAGGGAAAATTGATAATTGAGGCGGCCCCACGTTGATGTTTGACCCGGGAAAGCTTGCCTACGTGTTGAAATACCTAATAAGTGATAATATTGACCATTTATTATACAATTGCATGAAAGTATAAGAAATTTGAAAGAGTTTTATGGAACAAAAAATACCTACTTTTGGGCAAATTTGGAATGAAAAATTGATGATTGAGGCGGCCCCACGTTGATGTTTGACCCGGGAAAGCTTGCCCACGTGTTGAAATACCTAATAAGTGATACTATTTAACATTTACTACACAATTGAATGAAAGTAAAAGATATATTGAAAGAGTTTTATGGAACAAAAAATACCTACTTTTGGGCAAGTTTGGAAATAAAAATTGATAATTGAGGCGGTCCCACTTGATGATTGAACCGGGAAAGCTTTTCAAAGTGTTTGAATATTTTTTAATGATGAATTGTGGGAAAAAATTGGGAGAGATTTGAGAGAAAGAAAGAGAAATTATATAATAATGGTGTATTGGGTGAAGCAATTCGCAACTTATTGCTGGAAAACACGCTACACTACTAGCGACTACATGAGTAGTCGCCAAAAGGTCAATTTTAGTCGTTATAAATAAGTACTAACGACTACTTGAAGTAGTCGTTAAATGATTAACACACTAGCGACTACACGTTGGCGGTTGGAAAATAATTAAAAAATACTAAATACCATTAACGACTACTTAATACGTATTAACGACTACTTCTTGTAGTCGAAAAAAGCAAAACTTATTAACGACTACTTGGTAGTCGCGAAACATACCATGTAGTCGTTAGAGATATGTAGTCGCGAATGCTTCTATCTTTAGCGACTACATCAAGTAGTCGCGAGAAATTTAGTCGCTAGAGGCTAATGCGGGAGTAGTGTAACACATACATTGAAACCAAAGTATTACATTACCTATTAGGTCCTTTATCTTTAACCCTTTTGACATTAAATCCCTTATCTTTTTTTTTTGCGACAACAGTAGCCATGTTGTCACAAAACCAATTGAAAGATACAGATTTAAAAGATGTGTTTGCTACATAAAGGACGAATGTTTGTCGCTAAATAAGGATTAGAATGTAACTTTTGAAAAATAAGGGACTTAATGCCATGTGTTATGCCAAAAGACGACAACACTTGTAAAACACAATGGAAAATACCGAGAAAGACTAACGTTGTCACAAAAAATAAAGACAAGGGACTAAAATGTTACTTTTGCTAAGAAAAGGGACTACTAATGTTGTCATGAAATTGAAAAATAAAGAATTAAAATGTAACTTTTGTATAATAAGTGACTAAATTGTCAAAATACCACGTGTTATGCCAACACATCAAAAATACTGATAAAAGACTAACATTATCATAAAATTAAAAGATAAATGATTAAAACTTTAGCAAGACAAGGTACTAAATTGTAAAACATACCCAAACAAGTAATCTACATACCTAAAACACTTTGAAGAAGTTGAGTTAATTTGCTATTTGTCTATTTCAATATGGAGCATGATCATTCACTCTAATGAGCCAAAGAAAAATCACATCTCCAAGAGCAGATAAAGATTTTTTTATCAATATATTGTGTTTCCCTAAGTCTATCTATCTCCTGTAGCCTCGGACCATCTAGATGATAATCAAGTACACTGAGTAGAAACACAACTTTTAGAAACTTTAGGGGGGTAATATGCAAAACAGATGAAAGTAGCTTAGTGATCTAGCACCGATTGTCCTATTTGAAAGGTGGTTTGGCCGTACAGCACACCGAATGATAAAGGACTAACATTGTATAAAAAAATATAAATATTAGTATTTTACCTTTGCAAGATAAGGGTCTAATCTGTCAAGATGTGCAAAGATAATGGATGAAATGAGTTATAATCTTACCCAAGTGATTAATTTCTTCAGTGTAACTCTTGTTTATGCTCAGTACCTATTGATTTACGAACTTAGAAGATCATTTTGACTCCTAAACAATTAAATTAGTGTTAAGATAGTCATATCATACATATTCGATCAAAATTGAAAGCTTATTACACACATGTAAAGATCGAAATTGAGAATCTATGAACCGCTTGTATTCTTGTACCGTTTTTTTCCATTTCAGAAATTTTGATTCAGTAAGTTCCTAGAGTTCTTTCACCTGCTTCTTTTAATCATTCAAAAGGCCTTCCAAGTGATCTTCTGCTCCAACTCTCCTTTAGATTCGATATATTGTGTTTCAAATCCAAAGATTTTTTTTAGAAATCTATTTTGAAATTTTTACTCAACAATTTCCTGGTTCTAAAGTTTGAATATTCCATTTGTTTCCAAATTTGCAAGGTACATGGGGGGCTTACAAGTTGCGGTCTTAATATTTATTAAGCCAATAACAATTTGTATTAAAAAAAAGAGACCAGAAGCATTATATAGGAGCATGAATTTTCCAAAATCCCAAGAAGAACACCATCATAACTCCTCCAAAAACATACAAACTATATAATATAACAACTTATTGGTGGGTCTTTGTGTGTTATAAAATTAATGCTGAAAATAGAGGAACCACAATACTACAAGTGCACGGTTGTCCAAGTAATATTTGATGAATCAAGTTTTATTCTCAGGGGGGAGTAGGTATAACTCTAGTATTAATTAGATAGTAGTAGTAATTGCTTAACAGAAAAATAAAATAAAATATTTTTGTTTGGTTTTCTAAATTTAAAGATGCAATAAAATAAATACTAAATTAATTAATTGAAAGAAATAATGCAAGAAAAAAGACTAGGTTCAGAGATGAGAAAGAGTGCTTGATCCTCGCAAGGGTTTCACCTAACCTATCTAATTAACGCTTTTGTTTAAGGGCTAAACTGGTATTATTGTGCTAGTCGGGACTCTAATATCTCCTAAACTCCGTCAGGGTGGACTTAGGAGCTATCCTACGGTATTACAAACCCCGTCAGGTCTATTATAAGCTACTTTCAAATGATTAATATTTTTACCTCATTGGTTGCATGATCAGTTAAGCCCGTCAAGGTGAATAACGAATACTACATGTCTATTATCTAGGTCTGTAATTAAACCCCCCGTCAAGGCGATCACTTTGCCACTTAAGTGAATAGCCTAATTACTATGAACTAAGTTTTATTCATGACTTCAAAATTAGTGATTAAAACAAAATAATAGTCAACACAAAATACCTAGTCTAATTTAAATAATCAAATTCCAAATTTAGAAAACATAAATTAAATAGAATTGGGTTCAACCCATATAGAGATTCTAAAGTACTAAAGAAATTAGTTCATAACGAAATTAAATACTGAAATAAAATAAAAGGAATACATAATTTTTAATACAGAAAAGAAATAGGATAACCTAATGGTTGGGCTGGCTGTTGTTGGAAGAACAAAATTCCTCCAGCTCTAGCTTCTCCACTGCCTTTTTGCTCTGACTTGAAAATATGACCCATCTTCTTCTTTAATTCCCGTAACTGGTGTGCAACCCTCAGTAAAATGGTTGTAACTTTTGCATATCAACTACAAATGGGTTGATTCAACTTGGAGAATCTTCCTAAATCAATACGGCATGAAACCATGTTTCACGTCCCAAGGCTAAATCCGCTCCTAAGTCCTAAGTATCCCAAAAATAGCAATTTTTAACAGCCTTTCAGATCTGCAACTTCTTTAGTCAAGTTCTTGGAAATTCTTTTCTTGCTTTTAGCTCCTCCATTCTCACTTTTCCTCCTTGTATTGGTTCTCCATAGAATTCATAAACCTACTAACTTTGCACTAAAAACAAACAAATTAACGCACAAAAACTCTAAAAATACAAATAGTCTAATTCCAAGGGGAGAAAGTGCAATATGACGAAATAAACATAAAAGTCTATCAAATAAGTCAAATATTCACCTAAAATGATGTCTACTAAGGGATAATATTTAGAAAAAATAGGGAGACATCACTTATCAAACTCTAAAATGCAAAAATTAACCTCTATAGTATTATATATAAAAAAAAAGACAACATAAATCACGTAAATCAACCCAAAACTGGTTAACTTTCTTTAGTTTTCATTTTAAAAATACATTTGAGTTGTATACCTCCTAGTCACAGTCTCGTTTTCAAAAAATTGTCTTAAATCGTGAATCCTTGAGCTGCTCAGTGTATACTCTTCCTTTACCTCGTTGGGAATTTATTTTGGAATAATGTTCCACTAATATTTACGCTTCACTAACCACAAAAACATAACTTAGAATAAGATTTTGGCAGAAAAAATTATGTATTATGCAAATATTTATTTATAGGTCCCTATATTACGATAACATTACACTATAGGTGTTGAATTAATTTTTTTCTGAATTATTAACACTATAACTTCCTATATTATACAAAATAACTTATATTTTATAGTAGGAATAACGAAATTCTCACCCATAAGAGATCATTAAAGAAGAAACTTCAATCACTTAATAATTAAATTCTACATAATTGTGTTTAAAGAAAATCTATAGGATTGATAAAACGACGCAGACGACTCAATTCAACGAAACACATAACAATCTCTTAACAAACAACGAAGGAAAACTAACTTGATCATACCCTCTCTCTCTCTTCTTTATATTCTCAATCTCGATTTATTCAAGATAAATAAAAAACTTAAACAAAGACACTTCTTAAAAACAAAATATCCTCAGGCTGAAATGTTGTTGACGCTTAATTTCTCTTTTAAACTTGTTCCAGGCTTGATCACCACACCAGGTGCCCCCATCTCCATTTGAGCTGCTGCTGAAACTCCATTGCAATTTGTACTTAGCTTCTCAAATATTTTTGTACTTTGCTTCTCAAATATCTCATTTAGACAAGCATCCTTCACATGTGCAGGAACATTCTTGCAATCTGTCACATCTCCTTCACGAATACCGGTTAGATGGTGGCATAGACGATAGAAACTGCTGCTCATAATCTTGTCACAATAGAGACATTTTACATTATTTCTATTTCCTTCAAGAAGAACGCCGTGCTCATGAATTTGGTCATTTGAAGCCACTAGGGAGAAGGAAACAATTAGCGCTTACCTAGAATATCAAGAATATCAAACGTATCAGATTATGCTGCAGAAATACATTAAGCATAAGTAATTGTTGCAAACAAAATGTAATACACAATCAAAATCTAGGGTATATTACAAGCTCATTATATAAACTTGTTTTTCTAGGTTTTAATTTCATGGTTCTTGCTCAAACTCCATTGCCGTTGCTTCCATTTCCATTTTTGTTGGGTTAATTTTTTGTGGCACTCCAGTGATCCATTTGGATCCATTAGAAATTCCATTTTGGTTATTCGTTCCTGCATAAAGTCCACTTCCGTTATGAATTCCACTTTGGTTGTATAAAGATGGAACTCCGCTCCAGTTGGTTCCATCATCAATTGCATTTGGGCTAGTTTGAGTTGATACTCCTAGAATCCAGTTTCTTAAACATGCAGTGCACCTCAAAATCCTGAACTAGCACCTAGGCTAGCGCTTTGCGCCTTAGACTATTTGGAGGTCCATCATTTTGTTTTTGTTTTTGTTTTTTTGCTTTAACAACACTACTAAATATCACTATACCACTTATATTCATTGAATATTCAAACCTCTAGTTTTGTATTATTTCTAGGTACAGGGTAAATGTATATTTCAAACAAAAACTACACATATATTAAATAATTCCCAAGGTTAAAATAGTTTCATCTCCTCAACCCATATCAATTTCCCCTAGTGTGCATACGTGTATCTAGTGATATTTTAATGCAAAATCAACTCAATTTATATATACATTTATAGATTTTATAATTTAAACAAGCAAACAATTTATTTTATATGTTATTTACCAATTTTGGTTAAAAAGCGTGATAAACAGTTATGTTTTATTTAAGTGTTTATGTTTTCATGTGTTTATCATTTCTAGAGGAAGTTATTGATATTCATATATAATATAGTGAAAGTTTAAATATATGAGATAATAAATGTGTCTTACCATTATTCTTGTATGGAGGATGATGTTGAAATGTCATGAACACTAATCTTGATAGAATCATGATTTTTTATACAATACATAAATCTGTAACGGAAAAAAATTAAATTATTAGAACTTATCACTTTTTTATATATAACATATAATTCTTCCCAACTAATTTAATAATAAGTGCGATTTCATAAAAACAATTAAAGAGATTTACAACTAGTAGAAAACAAAATTATGGAAATAATACCCAAATATGTTTACGTTTCTATTTCTACTAAAATATTGGTAAATTTAAATTTCACACATGTGTGACTGCCTTTTACTTATTCAAATTAATCCATTATGTACTCATAATGTCAAATTAGTCTTCCTACATAAAACGTTACGTAATATCATATGATAATTATACATCATATTTTCAAGTAGCATTAAAAGTCATATGGTATCCTTTGTACATATTTTGTGAACATCATGGTCTCTAAGAAAATTATATTAAAAAACTAATCTAGAAATTTAAAAAAATAATGGGAGTGAGTAGTAAAGTTTGGATTTTAAGATAAATTAAGATAAAATCTATATTGTACAATTATAATATCTTTTATCAATACCTATTAAATTAGGTATCAGTTATAGTGGTGATGGTTAAATATGACAGGTATCCATGAACTTCATATAAGTAGCAACTTCAATTTTAGTCATAAGAGTCTTAGAGCATGATCATTAAAATCTTAAAAAAACTATTAAAGACTCAAAATCAAAATATGGTAAAAAAATTAACAACATCAAAGCTATTATGAAGACTCAGTGGTTTTGGAAATACATATCCAGACATTGTTTTTCTTATCAAACCATTAGATAAGAAACGCTTCAAATTTGACAAAGTCAACAAAAGAAAATATTTAACTTTAAAAGAAAAGGAACATCAAATAATATTCACCAAAAATTGACAAAAAATATACTATCACTTTGAAAAATAAACATAAATGACAACAAATTTAAGTACCTTTGAAGTTTTACATAATGAAATTAATGTAACTTTTAGTGTTGAAATTTACAATCAATCTTTCAGTTATATATACGCATACAAGACGAATACATCAATTTCAAATTCATAATTAAAGTAACGATATATCTAGAACCTATTCATCTAGTAAGAAGAAAATTTCAAATAAAAACATACCTAAAATTATCTTTAAAGAGATTATAAAAGGGGCATTGTAGATGATCATATATCCGATGGTGAGGTGAGCGAATATTTAAAATTTGATTTATATCGTCGATCTATGATTTGAGGGTATGGGTTGTTGACCGATTAACGTATAGACGTTGTTACCGGGGTACCTGGTCGCGTTTCTATAACGGGGGGAGAGAGAGAGAATGAGTTGGTTACGAATGAGATGGAGATATTGTGTCGGCTGAGAGGAAGAGAGTTGTGAATGATGTAGATTGTGATTATTAAGTGGGATTAGGGTTTTATTTTAGTTTATATATAATTTTAAATTAATATTTAGTCCATTATATTATTTATTTTATTATTTTAGTCCATTTCATTTTTATCTTATAAGTTTGTCCCTTTAATAATTTTAAAAGAATTATGATTATATTGTAAAATTTATCTCTCTAGTTTTTTTATTATATGCATAACCCAATCGTGATGAAAAAAAATATGGTGATATGTTGTGATGATATGTATGGGGTTAAAACCCACATCCTTTGGGGGAAGAGTGCAAATCTATCTCCTTTGAGCAATAGACCTAATTGTGACGTTGTATACTTAAACACATTCATTATATACAAATGTCAATCAATTTATTGTTCGTAATAAAACTATGGTTTTGAACCTATAAAAGTGGGGCTTGAAACTCTCATTATGCGTGTGGTATTGTAAAATTTTGTTTATGCGGATATGAATGGTAAGAGTGAAAATTGTGAAACTAAGCCAGTGACGAAAACTATGGGATTTGATTTTTGAACTTAGGACATTTCAAATAATAACCAACAGCTAACACCCTATACCACTCTGACAAATTATTAGCATTGTATAATCAATCACATTCATGATATACATCTATCAATCATTATGTTCCTTGTAATACTATGATTTACAATATAGGGATGCAAGAACCAAAATTCACACTATGTACGTGTCATAATGAACTTTATTTATGGAGTGAAAGAATGAGAAAAAGTCACAACAAATGTAATATCGAGTCAATAGTGAAAGGTTTGGGATTTATTGACATGACCAACCTACATCTTTCTCCTTATACTACTACCACTAGTCCAAATTGTTAAATTTAAATAATTAAAATGATTCTTGATATACATCGTCTTTGTAAGATTACTATGATTAAAATCCTATGAAAGCACAACTCTAATTTTACATTATACGCATGGTGTTGAAATAATTTGTTCAAGCGAGAAATGTAGTAAAACATTTGTCAGGCTCGAAGTTCACACTATGCATGTGGGAGCTTCTTTATGCGAGAAATCATGAAAAATTTTAACGAAATTCAATTTTAGTTGATTATGAAATCTATGTTAGGGTTTGAATTCACGCCTTTTTCGCCCAAAACCTAAATTTGACACCTTAGACCACTCGGCCAAACTGTCAAATTTAAATAAATAAACATGATTATGTACTTATCATATGCATCGGGTGTAATTCCGTCCGGATCGGATAAGAAGGGTGGTGATTAACAAATTTCCATTATTTTTACACAAAACAGAAAATTCAATTCCTAGATCAATTCTGAATTCAAATCTTCAGAAATCGAGCGTACTTTTCAGAATTTCTAGATTTTTCGAGTTTCAAAATTTTTTCAATTTTCTTTTCTAAAAATTTCAAAAGACATGCAAGTTTATGATAGAATATCTACTTATTTAATCCAAAAAATACTTTTGTAAGCCCAAACATATAAAATATACCCCAATAAACCTAATAAGTAGTATTACAAGTAAATATATTTCTATAGGTCCTTGTTTTCTAAAAAATGTTACCCTTTAATTCCAAAAAAATATCAAATATACCTATTTAAATAAACCCGTATGTTAGAAAATATACCCTTATGTAGTGCGACTAACAAATAAACCCCTATATTATTTGACATTGTAAATAGTGATAAATAAATTAACAAATAAAATTATATACGTGTATGCACTTTAAATAATCTTTATTACTAATAAAATGAATTACCAATTCCAAAATTTGATAGTGATTTACCTAGGTAGTGGTGAATTAATGGGGGTGGTGGCCTAAGGGGCTAACATATTTATGGGGTGATGGCGTTGGTTTTATTTTAGACCACGTTGTTTGTTGTTTAATAATTAGATAGAAGTTGGATTCATGATGTAATGAATTGATATATTAGTAATTTTATATATAGGGTTTAGGATTTAGTGGAATATAAAAATATAAATTGAACCCTTTATTAATTAAATACAATAATGTTACCCGGATCCTAAAGGGGGGAAATCAAAATACAAATGGAAGGAAGTTCAAAAGCAAGAAAAGACACATAATTAAAATTTAATTAAACGTATCAACACTCTTCATAACTCAATAAATGGCACAATTTAATGGTCTCCTGACACACCTATATAAATCGGAGGGGTCTCATAAGCCAATAATATGATATCTTGTGCTAGTCATATAGACCAACATGTAAAGACTATTCTAAGTACCATTTCCTCCATCTTACCACCATTATTAGTGTAGTTGGAGGAAAGGTCTACAAGCGATCAGTCAAACCAAGACTCACACACTTGTATATAAAGAATATCTTACGCTAACTTTTTCTGGTTCAAGTGCATTAAATTAACATTATTCTTCTGTATTATAATTGAAATTTACAAAATTCTGCAAGTTGGGGATATCACACACTTCCTAGTGAAATCTATTCTTTTGAGTGGGTAGAGAATTAAGGGATGCTTTCCAGAGGAATATATATAGCTTCAGAGGTAGTGTACCTTTCTATATCTTATCCCAAGTCTCTAAGATGGAGGTAAGTGGATATCTTATTAAATTTGGAAAAGATAGGTATTTTAGCACTTGGTTATAACCAGTCTTAGATAGATATATACCGTTCCTAGAACGGGGCCAAATCAGCGATGAGGTCGTGGAAAGAAGGGGAGAGGAATAGATTGTACTAGATGAGCATTATCTGCATCAATGACCTAGTCCAATAACTGGGAATTCTATGTTTTATTTTTGGTTAATAAATTCATAAACTCGCATAGGAAGGTTTTCTAGTGAATAAGGGGCAAGGGAGTGTCCTTGGATCCAAGGGTCCTGCCAAATGAATAATTTAGAGGCGTCCCTTATATAAACAAAGGGAAAAATCTAAAAGAAATAATTTCTCCTTGATTATGTTATCCCATACCCTCAAGGAGTGATTTCCCATAGACGCGTTTCAAGAAGGAGTCTCTCAAAAAATAAATCCCTTTAGGTGTTTGAGTTACCGGTGACTCTGGGGCCTCTAGGATTTTACATGCTTGCATAGCCATTAGGGCAAAGTTGTAAGCCTCGATATCATTAAGGCCGAGACCACAACCAAGATTAGGAATATAGAGGATTATTTAGTTTCACTAATGGATGCCAGAGCTCCAATCTTGCTCCACCGTAATTCAGCCACTAGGAAATTCAGCTTTCTAAGAATGGTGTTGGGGAATAATTGTAGCGATATTAAGTAAGGCGATATAGCAATTAATTTTGATTCTCTAAGAGTGAGATTTACCCCTTCATACAAGAGTGAACCTTTCCGATCTTTCCAACAGGAATGTACCTTTTCAGTAAGCCAAGCTAGACCTCTAACTCGGGAAACCCCCCATTTTGTTCGAAATCCAGGGTATTTTCCCATATCAGTCACTTCAGGTATTGTTAAGATGTTCTTTAGAATGGCGCAAAATCGATAATAAGTATTGTGGTTTAGAAGATTTAGAGATTGTCAAGACACAAAAAAATATTTATATAATATTTTCTTTAACGTTCGAGGTTCTCGTCCATAACACTAAAAAAAATGTCTATGAATAACAAGAGCGATTAGGGAGGACATGAATGGGAAATCATATACCCTTTAAAGTTACCCGAGGAGAGTTTCTCGTATATGAGATATGTTAGATCCTTAGTGTCCAAAAGGAGTATGTAAAGAGATAGTGGGCCACCTTGACAAATTCCTCATAAAGGGTTGAACGAGCCCAAAACCTTCCCATTTATTCCTCACAAAGGGTTGAACTAGCCCAAAATCTATTTTCTCTTTTTTATTGTAATATCTTTTTAAACATTTGAAATTTGCGCATTCCTTCTAATTATATAGTGTCTTAAGTAATATCTTTTCAAACATTTGGCATTTTCTAAAACAGAACCAGTGAGATTAGCTCACTGGTCAGGGCCTTGGTTATCCAATCTATTGGTGCAGGTTCGAATCGAGTCAATGACTCCGAGTCAAAAGTAGCTCTCCTATGTAACAAAAAAAAGAATTTCTAAAATAGTCAATTTTATTTATATTCATTATTATATTAAAGCATCTTTTTAGTCGGTTTATGAAATAAGTTTCGTTGTATATCAAACATGATTTATGAACGATTAGAAAAAGTAGCGAGATTCTTATTTTGTATAACATAAGAGTATATTTTGGTTGATTGATTAATATTTCATGTAACTGTTAGTGCAAAATGTATCCTATTCTTTTACTTGGTTGAATATTTTTCAGTTTTTATCTCAAGAATTGTTTCTGTATCCTGTGTTATATTTATTTTTCTAAACAAATATTGTTAGATTGCCTTAGGCACGGGTTTATACCTAGTATGTTATATGTGTATATATATATATATATATATATATATATATATATATATATGTATATGTATATATATATATGTATATGTATATATATATACATATATGTATGTATATACATGTATATGTATATATGTATATGTATATATATGTATATGTATACATATATCTATATAATATGGGAGAAGGGCCAACGATCCGAAATATCTCCTATTTCCCTCCATATTTTCTAGCCTATGGATTAAAATTTTATTATTTCTAGCCATTAGATGTAATTTAATTAATGGTCAAGATTGTATAAATTAGACCAACGGTTAGAATTGTCTTGATTTCCGTCTATATTTTTTAGCCGTTAGATTATATATGGGTCATTTTATTTATTAATTTATTATACTATTTAGTTGTACGTTAGCTAATCCCCACGCTTTTCTATTTTTTTAAATTCAGAATTTAAAACAAAAAAACCACTTCACGTTTCACCTTCCCACCTGCGCTCTCTCTCTCTCTCTCCCACCAAGCCTCTCAATCGAAGAACCCATTTTAAGAAAACCCCTTCCACTCGCTACCATTCTCCACCACTGTCAACCGACTTGGCTAAGCCATCAACAATCGAAGAACCTATTTAATTTTTTTACCACCTTCCCACAAATCCGCTCACCTTCACACCTAGCCGCTCTCTTGCACAATCAACAATCGAAGCTTAAGCCACTCGTCTGCACAAGAAAACCGCCGCCACTTGGAGACCATTCTCCCCCATCATCAACCGGCTTGGCAATCAACAACCTAAGAACCCAAATTAAGGAAAACAATTAATTTTCACCATCGACACTCTAAAAAATTGAATTATTCTTAACCTATTCTCATCACTTTTACAATTTTCAGAATTTTCTGATTTAAGTATAATTAGAGGCTTTGTTTATTAGTTTTTTTATACAAATCCTACCATGGCCATTTTAGGACCATTTGAAGACTTTTACAGTATAAGAAGTTATGCACTGACCATCATCAACCGGCTTGATACCCAAATTAAGGTTATTTTTTTAAAATTAATTTATCTTTTATTTACTTATTTGATTGATTTTTTTATACAAACTCTACAATGGCCGGAACAGATATTAATCAGGAGGACGAAAGAGGATGTAGTATAGCAAGGTATAAAGTGAATTGTCTTATGTCACATTGACCACCCTTAAAAAGCAGACTTTCTTATCTTCCAAATTTAATATAATCATAACTTAAATTTGATGGTGCTAACTCCTAGTAAATTTAGTAAATTTAGAGTTTTCCACTTGAGTAAAGTGTTATCTTGATATAATCAGTAATGTAGAGTACAGTGGTTATCCAGGTTGATTTATCTTGATAAGGCAAATATCGAGGATTGACAAATGATTAAATTAACTTCGCATAGGTTCTAGCAAAAAATGTTACTTTTTTCCTTAATTTGGAATCATATATATCATTTTAGGTGCCTTTTTATGTTTTTTATCTGGTTTGATCTTTAATATAAATTTCACTCAGTTGTGTGAGTGGTTTGGACTAATTACTATTTACTTATCCTTTGGGAAACATGATTATTTACTTGAGAAGATGAGACTGTAACTGTTGCCGAAGAAGCTGTTTCCGCTAAGACTGATGAGACACCTATTGTTGAGAGTAGTGAAACTGCTGACAAAGAAAGCACCGATGAAGCTCCTCCAGCCAGTGAAACTGAAACTGCCACCTGAACCAGAAGCTGCAAATGATGAAACACTTGACATTAAGGCAAGATGGACTCACTTTATTATGTTAATGCTTGGTTACTGACATTTTTTGCTTCTTTATCAAAATTTTGGTGTATCAATTAGTGAATCTTTGAGTATAATGAAATATAGGTTATTTTGTATATCATAGGACTTATACCGTAACCAATCCATGGAGTAAACTATAGGGCAAGTTTTGCATGATATAGGCACTTTTAGTGCAAATTTTTCATGATATAGGGACCTATAGTGCAATTAAGTCTAGATGGTTGTTCGGAAAACACTAATAGACCCCTCCCCCAATTTTCAGAATTTTTAATTCTCCCCCCCCCCCCCCCCAATTTTTGAAATTTTAATTTTTTTTTGTATTGCTGAAAAATTATAGGTTATTTTGTGTAATATAGGGAACCATAAATTAATTTATCCAAATAGATAATATCAAAACATATAGTGCAATATTTGCATAGTATAGGGACCTACGTTGCAATTTATTTATAATATAGTGATATTTTGGTAACTTTTGTATAATAC
Organism: Nemophila menziesii; assembly: GCA_029959085.1. Lineage (NCBI taxonomy): Eukaryota > Viridiplantae > Streptophyta > Magnoliopsida > Boraginales > Hydrophyllaceae > Nemophila > Nemophila menziesii. Next base: position 123,178,531 of record JARWIR010000001.1, on the reverse strand, counting down.
AAGGACATATAGTGCAATTTTTGCATAATATAGGTATCTAAAGTGCATAATATATGGACCTATAGAGCAATTAACAAAAAATTCAGGGCATTGAGTAATCATTTTTTTTTAAAATAGACGTTAATGTGAATTTTTCAGTATAAGCAATATAATATAGATGGTATAGAAGATGATTCAGAAAGTGCTTCAAGACGAAGAAATTGATGGCAATGTATGTAATTTTATGACCATAAACATTTTTTTTTACTGACTTTTTAAAATTACCATGATTATTGTTTTATGTGTATTTATTTAATTTTAACTTATTTTAAACACTTAATTACAATTTTCACAGGAGGTCTCTATTACTAGGAGTTTATTATCAATAAAGTATGTGTTTCCATATATACGTTTAGGTCATAATTTAATCAATGCTATAAGTTGTGCACTATATATTCCTTTATTATGGGACAATATCACTAATTTTGAATTATTTTTGCTTTGCTTAATTTTGCAGGTAGAGTAGAAGTTTATTCTACTATTTGTAGTATGAATAAGTTTATTATTGTTATTATTATTATTAGTAGTAGTATAAGAAGTAATTGTAATTATAAGCACATTTTCTTTTCCTGTTATGCATTTTAAAGGATGATTAAAATGTAATTTGGTTTATGGATATGATAAGCTCTTAGATCTCTTCTCTTTTTTGTTAAATGTATAGATAAGTAGAGTTGAGTGTAACTATAGACACAATTGACTCCCATATCCATTTCTGATTATTTTTTCTTTCCTGCCTACGATCTAGAAAAGAGGGTAAAATTTGGCTACTTTTGTCTCTCTTTTTGTTAAATTTGTCGCATGTTATTATGACTCTTGGCTTCAATAAACCGCTTACAACTAGGTGGAGTGTACCAATGAGATGTGAGGCTTGATATGTTAATATTGTAAGGTTTTGATCTTTATTAGATGTGAAGTTGTAAAACAATGGGAGATCGGTGTATTAAAAAAACAAGGTTTGAATGCATTTGTGTTATTCTTTTTCTTAATTTCATACACTTGTTAATCCTCACTTCGATTTTCAAGAATGCTAATAAAATTCATATTCTTTCTCATAAAGAAGCGTTTGTGGCCTAAAACATTGATTAAGAAATGACTTAATATTAAAAGTAAGGATGAACATTTTCATGCTGATGATGTTATAAAATGCTAATAAAATGCATATTCTCAAGACGGAAATTATTTTTTGTATTCGGTTAAATACTTTTCTGTTTATTTTTATCTCAAGATTTGTTTGTTTTTTCCGTGTTAAGTTTATTTTTGTAAAACTATATCGTTAGATGCCTTCAGACACGAGTTCATACATATTATATATACATATATATATATATATATATATATATACATATATATCTATATTATATTTTGAATTTTTTCCTACGGTCCTGATTCAGCCACTTAAGTAGTGGGCATGATCGATTTTGGCAAAACATAAGTGGTGGCCAGGATCGATTTTGGCAAAACATAAGTGGTGGCCAGGATCGATTTTGGCAAAACATAAGTGGTGGCCAGGATCGATTCTGGCCCCACTTATTAATTTTTTTTTTACACATAACACGTTTAACAAAAACAATACCCAAAACCCTCGAGAGCCGCTGGAAGACCATTCTCCATTACCACCGTTCGAAGACCATTCTCCACCACCGCTCGAAGACCATTCTCCACCGCCGCTCGAAGACCATTCTCCATCACCACCGCTCGAAGACCCAAAACCCTCGAGAGCCGATCTCCTTCACAAGACAACCGCCGCTGGAAGACCATTCTATATTACCACCGTTCGAAGACCATTCTCCACCACCGCTCGAAGACCATTCTCCACCAATAATCAATGGACACCAGAGCTAAGGTCATCTCTTCTATCAATCTCCTCTTCTATCAATCTCTATATAAATGTTGTATCTTTGCCTGTATGTGTATTTAGGGTTAATTGTTTTGTAATTGATAATAAACAGGTTTTAATTCGAAGAACCAGGAAGCCATGGACACCGAAGTTGTAGCTGTGGCAGCACCTGGCCGGAGACGAGAAGGTCCAAAGCGGATTTATGCTTTTCAACCGCTGAATTTACAATGATGTTTCGGTATACATCTATATTCATATCAAATGCCTATTCATAAAATACATAATAAGCTAATGGAATAATAAGCTGAATCTATATTAATGTAAATTGTTATAAGATGGTTTATAAATTTATTACAAACGCATTACTAATACTAATAATATTAGTTGTATATGCGTTTCAATTATTGATTGTTCTACTATTTTATTTCAGGCTAGGGAAAATCGACAATTTCATTGATTGCGGCGAAGCAAATATGAATACTTGACAACAGAAGATAATTAGTTGAATTTTTTCTGGTGCAAAAAAAATAGGAAAAATTGAAAAATTTATTTCTATTCAAGATTTGCAATTTATTTTGATTAATCAAATTACAGAAACAATTGTTTCTTTGTAATTTTTTTTCAATTTCAAGCATTTTTTTGGAAGGGGTCACTTTCATTGTTCTTAATTTCGAATTTAGGGTTTTATCGAATGGTCACTATATTGATGTTTGCTGAAGTTGCTCAATCTGAGTCGAAGAAATCGAAGAACCCTCATAGTCCTCCATCTCTCAAAACACTATTATCCACTCCAGGAGAAGGTCTGATCGAAGCTTGGAGAAGAACCCAAAACTAAGGTAAGAAATTATTTTCACTTTTATAATTGTACAGCGATTGATTTCTTCATTTTCCAACGACCAATCAATTCTTTGCAGGACTATGACAGATCTGAAGCAGAAATAAAAAGACTTCTATTATAATGAGAAAAATTGGGCATTTTCTCATTGTTTGTGGTTATACTGCAGTTTTTGAATTGTTTTGCAGTAAATATCCATTGGCGCAACTGCTGGATATGGTCTAAGCCCTAAACCTTTGAAGCAAAAAAATAAAGTTAAACCCTGGAGCCAGAAGAGAAAAGGAATAAGCTCTCTCAACTCTTTTTTTCAGTTTTTTGTTAAAAATGGTAATACCAAAGCAACAATCGAAGAAGCAACAAAAGAAAGGCAAGATTTCAAGGTTAATTGATTATCAACATTAACTTGAAATTTAATATTTGTATACATGTTAATATATGTTTTTTCAAATTCCCTATTTTTTTATGTAGAAAGTTTAACGAAAAATTTGTCGAATTTGCCTCCACCAAAGAGTAGTACCAACATTGAAGTAAAATCCAAAGGTATATATAACTTGATTTGCTGTTAATTTCTTATTTTTTCTTATCTTTGGGTCATAAATATTAATCAATCATATACCATTACAGCTGTTATATTTACCGAACAGAGTGTAGCTTTGAAGAATATGTGTAACTATAAGCAAAAAGGGTTCAACACTTAAGGAGCTGCTTCAACTAACAAGCCGGCACAGTCGCAGACTCAGCTACAGTGGCTAAAGAGGAACCAGTTACCAGCTGAAAACGGCTGTAGAAGAGGTCGAAAAGACTGTTCAGTCCGAAACTGTTGATTCGAGGTAGGGGTTTGTTCTTTCTTCTGTATTTCACTTTATATGAGTTGATTGTGTTATTTTTTAACTGAAAATGTGTGTTTAACATGGAGATAATTGCACATTTGGTTCCTATTATATGCAAATTGATCATATAAACCAATAAGTTAGGATTAAATCCTATGATATCCTATTATTAAAGAGATTCATCATTTTTGCTTATTACTAACATTTTTTTTGTTCGGCTTTTAGTTCACAAGATTGGAAAGCTCAGTTAAAGTTACCCCAGCCGATTATACGGTTCAGAACTGAGGTTAGACCTCAGATATCTTATTAGTACTTTAACTTCACTGGCTAAATTGCATTATAGGTCCCTATACTATGCAAAAACTGCACTATAGGCAGGGGCGGACCCAGGATTTTTTTGGGGGGATGGAGGGGGGTTCCGCAAAAAAAACTTGGACTTAGTTTGCACTGTAGGTCCCTATGCAAAAATTGCGGTGAAGGTCCCTATATTATACAAAAATTGCACTAGCGTTTCCAATATTAAATTTTTTTGAATTGATTACACTATAAGTCCCTATATAGTGTAATTACAGTATAGGTCACTATATCGTGCAAAAAATTACAATATACGTCTCTATATGCAAAAAAAAGTTGGACTTAGTTGCACTATAGGTCTCTATATGCAAACATTGCGGTTCAGGTCCCTATATTATACAAAAATTGCACTATTGGTCCCGATATTAATTTTTTTTTGAATTGATAGCACTATAAGTCCCTATGTAGTGTATTTACAGTATAGGTCCCTATATTATGCAAAAAATTACAAAATACCTCTATATTATACAAAAATTGCACTATAGGGTCCAGTATTATACATGGACATCCACTACGTGGCTCTGCCCTGACTATAGGCCCCTAATATTATGCTAAACTTGCACTATAGGTCCGTATATTATGCAAAAATTGTACTACAAGTCTCTATATTAAGATTTCCGAGTTAATTGCGCTATAAATTCCTAACTCATACAAAATAACCTATATAGATCCCTAACTATGCAAAAGGTGCAATGTTATGCACAAATTGCACCATAAGTCCCCATGTTAATATTTTCGAGTTAATTATGCTATAAATTACTATATCATACAAAACAACATATATAGGTCCTTAACTATGCAAGAATCGCAATATACGTCCCTATATTCTGCAAAAACTGTACTATAAGTCCATATATTAATATCTTCAAGTTAATTGCGCTATAAATTCCTATATCATACAAAATAACATATGTAAGTCCTTATACTATGCAAAAATTACAATATAAGTCCCTATATTATGCAAAAAATGTACTTTTAAGTCCATATAAATCTCTATAATATACAAAATTTCGTATCATCTTTGTTGAGGAATTACTTATATTCCTTGAAGCTTAAGGACTAATATGCAAAATTTGTTTCAGGATGTAACAGCAACTAAACGAAATGAATTTGAGGACTATTTTCTAAAGCGTGAATTACTAATGGGAATATATGAGAAAGGTTTTGAAAGACCTTCACCTATACAAGAAGAAAGTATACCTGTTGCTTTAACTGGAACTGATATTTTAGCTAGGGCTACAAATGGAACTGGAAAAACTGCTGCGTTTTGTATTCCCGCAAACATTTCATTCTCGCTAGCAGATCATTTAGGTCTATTTCCGAGACCTTCCATTGGGCAGATTATTACTTTTTGCCGTGGGTCTACTTTTTGGAAGCTATCTAAACATGGGTCATCCTTAATTTTTCTTTAAAAGGGTGGTGATCATTTTATCAAATCCATTTTTTTCTGTTTCGGTAATGGAGTTTTTTCTACTCTTTTTATTGATAGGTATGAGAAAGTAAAAGCACCCCAAAGAAGATATGAAAATTAAGGTGTGTGATGTTTGATTTATGAAAGGCTGGTTCAAATAGTTCAAATAGAAGTAACTTCTGTGTTTACGGGTTGGGTATTTTTCCCTATTTGTAAGAATTTCAGTATTCAGCCCTTTTTTGCAATACTGTCGTTGTGACATTTGAGTATTTGAAAGTCGTGGTCTATTCATGGCTTTTGGATGTTTTTACTAGACTTTTGGCGGATTGGTCAGCTTAATGTATTGAAACTTCAGAACATTAATTCTCTTAATCCATGTTCCTCCATGCTACTGTTAATTCTCTTTTATCAAAATTAGGGGATTTATAACTCGACAAAAAAGAAAATAAAAAAAATAAGAAAACAAAAATTCCTTCCACTAAAATAAAAAAATTCATTTCGACCTGTCTTTTATTCTACAAAATTTAACCAGAACATATCTCTTCTACTCTATAAAAACTCATCTTCATCACTTCACTCCTCTACCACCACTCCTACAAAGTGTTGCCGACGCTTTTCCTTCTTTGATACAGTCTTTAGCTCTATCAACTTTTTTCACAACGGCGCTCCGTAACTCACTCTGCCATCAGGCTCCATCGAAACTCACAAAAAACCGTCGATTCTTTAGCACATGATGTGGAAGAAATGCACAACAAACTAAATTATGAATTTTACACAATCAATTATGATTTTTTAAATTAATATTTTCCAAGTATCTTCATGTATGTGTGATAATCAATTATGAATTTTTACATTATTTCTTTTATAATCTTGCTCTAGCTAAAGTTGATGGATTTTTTTTCTTTTGCACTTGAGATTAAACTCTTGCTAATACTTTTCATTTACATAAGCTCTATATATCTTCGAAATGACTTCAGACACGGGTTATATATACATATGTATATATACATGTATATACATACATATGTATATATACATACATATGTATATATACATGTATATATATATATATATATATATATATATATATATATATATATATATATATATATATATATATATATATGTATATATATATATATATATATATATATATATATATATATATATATATGTATATATATATATATGTATATATACATGTATATCTGTGTGTTAAGTAAAAAAAAAAAAAATTAATTTCAATTATAAATTAATAAACAATAAAACTAACTAAAAAAGTATGACAAATATCACCTTTACTATTCATAACATAGTCAATAGTTGTTTATTCACATGAAATAAGAGCAATACTTGTTTCATATTCAATGCCTGAGATTAGAAAGGTATGTAAATTTGTAGAACATGTAAGTTATGAATTTTGTATATTATAGTTTTTAGGAAGAAAAGTTGTCAAAATGACAACAAGTGCGGTAACATCTAATTTTGTATCAGATTCTCAAACATCATAAATCTTCCATCAACTATCATTACTCTTATAATAAACGATTTATTTTTTATTATAGAAATTTATTATATAAAAAAAGATTTAAAAAAATTAAGTTATATGGTTTCCTTCGATTTTTTTTCGGTTATTTAAATTTTAATCGGTTTCCGGTATATTTTTTACATGCCAAACAGTTTCGGTTATTGTAATTAAATTTTTCGGCAGTTTTCTCCATTGATAAACATGTTTCTACCACAGGTGACCATATAGCCTAAGACCCTTGTTGTGCGTTTGGATGCTTTAGGCAGGGTGTTGATAAGCATGGAAATGTAGTAAATAATTATAGTAGAGCCAAAGTTTATTCAAATACTTAATTAGAAGTTGATCCAGAGAAAAATCATGAAAGCATGAGGATTGACAAGACTAAGTTTGCAGCGATAATTAAGCTAAAGTCAGCAAAAGATTTGATTGAGGTATCAGAAAGAGTTTGGGAAAGCATTAAGATTCATTTAGCTTGCCCACCTGTAACACATACATTGAAACCAAAGTATTAGATTACCTATTTGGTCATTTATCTTTAACCCTTTTGACATTAAATCCCTTATCTTTTTTTTTGCGACAACATTAGCCATGTTGTCACAAAACCAATTGAAAGATACAGATTTAAAAGATGTGTTTGCTACATAAAGGACGAATGTTTGTCGCTAAATAAGGATTAAAATGTAACTTTTGAAAAATAAGGGACTTAATGCCATGTGTTATGCCAAAAGACGACAACACTTGTAAAACACAATGGAAAATACCGAAAAAGACTAACGTTGTCACAAAAAATAAAGACAAGGGACTAAAATATTACTTTTGCTAAGAAAAGGGACTACTAATGTTGTCATGAAATTAAAAAAAAAATCAAAATGTAACTTTTGTATTATAAGTGACTAAATTGTCAAAATACCACGTGTTATGCCAACACATCGAAAATACTGATAAAAGACTAAAATTATCATAAAATTAAAAGATAAATGATTAAAACATTAGCAAGATTAGGTAATAAATTGTAAAACATACCCAAACAAGTAATATACATACCTAAAACACTTTGAAGAAGTTGAGTTAATTTGCTATTTGTCTATTTCAATATGGAGCATGATCATTCACTTTGATGAGCCAAAGAAAAATCACATCTCCAAGAGCAGATAAGGATTTTTTTATCAATATATTGTGCTTCCCTAAGTCTATCTATCTCATGTAGCCTCAGACCATCTAGATGATAATCAAGTACACTGAGTAGAAACACAACTTTTAGAAACTTTAGGGGGGTAATATGCAAAACAGATGAAAGTAGCTTAGTGATGTAGCACCGATTGTCCTATTTGAATGGTGGTTTAGCCGTACAGCACACCGAAAGATAAAGTACTAACATTGTATAAAAAAAGATAAATATTAGTATTTTACCTTTGCAAGATAAGGGTCTAATCTGTCAAGATGTGCAAAGATAATGGATGAAATGAGTTATAATCTTACCCAAGTGATTAATTTCTTCAGTGTAACTCTTGTTTATGCTCAGGACCTATTGATTTACGAACTTAAAAGATCATTTTGACTCCTAAACAATTAAATTAGTGTTAAGATAGTCATATCATACATATTCGATCAAAATTGAAAGCTTATTACACACATGTAAAGATCGAAATTGAGAATCTATGAACCGCTTGTATTCTTGTACCGTTTTTTTCCATTTCAGAAATTTTGATTCAGTAAGTTCCTAGAGTTTTTTCACCTGCTTCTTTTAATCATTCAAAAGGCCTTCCAAGTGATCAGCTGCTCCAACTCTCCTTTAGATTCGATATATTGTGTTTCAAATCCAAAGATTTTTTTAGAAATCTATTTTGAAATTTTTACTCAGGTCGTGACGTGAATACCCTGTTTAACAATATCCTGGTTCTAAAGTTTGAAAATTCCATTTGTTTCCAAATTTGCAAGGTACAGGAGGGGCTTACAAGTTGCGGTCTTAATATTTATTAAGCCAATAACAATTTGTATTGAAAAAAAGAGACCAGAAGCATTATATAGGAGCATGAATTTTCCAAAATCCCAAGAAGAACACCATCATAACTCCTCCAAAAACATACAAACTATATAATATAACAACTTATTGGTGGGTCCTTGTGTGTTATAAAATTAATGCTGAAAATAGAGGAACCACAATACTGCAAGTGCACGGTTGTCCAAGTAATATCCGATGAATCAAGTTTCATTCTCAGGGGGGAGTAGGTATAACTCTAGTATTAATTAGATAGTAGTAGTAATTGCTTAACAGAAAAATAAAATAAAATATTTTTGTTTGGTTTTCTAAATTTAAAGATGCAATAAAATAAATACTAAATTAATTAATTGAAAGAAATAATGCAAGAAAAAAGACTAGGTTCAGAGATGAGAAAGAGTGCTTGATCCTCGCAAGGGTTTCACCTAACCTATCTAATTAACGCTTTTGTTTAAGGGCTAAACTGGTATTATTGTGCTAGTCGGGACTCTAATATCTCCTAAACCCCGTCAGGGTGGACTTAGGAGCTATCCTACGGTATTACAAACCCCGTCAGGTCTATTATAAGCTACTTTCAGATGATTAATATTTTTACCTCATTAGCTGCATGATCAGTTAAGCCCGTCAAGGTGAATAACGAATACTACATGTCTATTATCTAGGTCTGTAAATAAACCCCCCGTCAAGGCGATCACTTTGCCACTTAAGTGAATAGCCTAATTACTATGAGCTAAGTTTTATTCATGACTTCAAAATTAGTGATTAAAACAAAATAATAGTCAACACAAAATACCTAGTCTAATTTAAATAATCAAATTCCAAATTTAGAAAACATAAATTAAATAGAATTGGGTTCAACCCATATAGAGATTCTAAAGTACTAAAGAAATTAGTTCATAACGAAATTAAATACTGAATTAAAATAAAAGGAATACATAATTTTTAATACAGAAAAGAAATAGGATAACCTAATGGTTGGGTTGGCTGTTGTTGGAAGAACAAAATTCCTCCAGCTCTAGCTTCTCCACTGCCTTTTTGCTCTGACTTGAAAATATGAAGCCTCTAATGTAATTCTCTGAAGTGTGTGTATAAAGAAGGCTAAATGGTCTATTCATACTAATAAAAACAGATTAGAGCTTAGGCTAAGAGGATTAGGTCAAATTATATAAAACCCAAGCCCATCTTCTTCTTTAATTCCCGTAACTGGTGTGCAACCCTTAGTAAAATGGTTGTAACTTTTGCATATCAACTACAAATGGGTTGATTCAACTTGGAGAATCTTCCTGAATCAATACGGCATCAAACCATGTTTCATGTCCCAAGGCTAAATCCGCTCCTAAGTCCTAAGTATCCCAAAAATAGCAATTTTTAATAGCCTTTCAGATCTGCAACTTCTTTAGTCAAGTTCTTGGAAATTCTTTTCTTTCTTTTAGCTCCTCCATTCTCACTTTTCCTCCTTGTATTGGTTCTCCATAGAATTCATAAACCTACTAAATAGTCTAATTCCAAGGGGAGAAAGTGCAATATGACGAAATAAACATAAAAGTCTATCAAATAAGTCAAATATTCACCTAAAATGATGTCTACTAAGGGATAATATTTAGAAAAAATATGGAGACATCACTTATCAAACTCTAAAATGAAAAAATTAACCTCTATAGTATTATATATAAAAAAAAGACAACATAAATCACGAAAATCAACCCAACACTGGTTAACTTTCTTTAGTTTTCATTTTAAAATACATTTGAGTTGTATACCTCCTAGTCACAGTCTCGTTTTCAAAAAATTGTCTTAAATCGGGAATCCTTGAGCTGCTCAGTGTATACTCTTCCTTTACCTCGTCGGGAATTTATTTTGGAATAATGTTCCACTAATATTTACGCTTCACTAACCACAAAAACATAACTTAGAATCAGATTTTGGCAGAAAAAATTATGTATTATGCAAATATTTATTTATAGGTCCCTATATTACGATAACATTACACTATAGGTGTTGAATTAATTTTTTTCTGAATTATTAACACTATAACTTCCTATATTATACAAAATAACTTATATTTTATAGTAGGAATAACAAAATTCTCACCCATAAGAGATCATTAAAGAAGAAACTTCAATCACTTAATAATTCAATTCTACATAATTGTGTTTTAAAGAAAAACTATAGGATTGATAAAACGACGCAGACGACTCAATTCAACGAAACACATAACAATCTCTTAACAAACAACGAAGGAAAACTAACTTGATCATACCCTCTCTCTCTTCTTTATATTCTCAATCTAGATCTATTCAAGATAAATAAAAAACTTAAACAAAGACACTTCTTAAAAACAAAAAATCATCAGGCTGCAAAGTTGTTGACTCTTAATTTTTCTATTTAACTTGTTCCAGGCTTGAACACCACACCAGGTGCCCCCATCTCCATTTGAGCTGCTGCTGAAACTCCATTGCAATTTGTACTTAGCTTCTCAAATATTTTTGTACTTTGCTTCTCAAATATCTCATTTAGACAAGCATCCTTCACATGTGCAGGAACATTCTTGCAATTTGTCACATCTCCTTCACGAATACCGGTTAGATGGTGGCATAGACGATAGAAACTGCTGCTCATAATTTTGTCACAATAGAGACATTTTACCTTATTTCTATTTCCTTCAAGAAGAACACCGTGCTCATGAATTTGGTCATTTGAAGCCACTAGGGAGAAGGAAACTATTAGCGCTTACCTAGAATATCAAGAATATCAAACGTATCAGATTATGCTGCAGAAATACATTAAGCATAAGTAATTGTTGCAAACAAAATGTAATACACCATCAAAATCTAGGGTATATTACAAGCTCATTATATAAACTTGTTTTTCTAGGTTTTAATTCCATGGTTCTTGCTGAAACTCCATTGCCGTTGCTTCCATTTCCATTTTTGTTTGGGTTAATTTTTTGTGGCACTCCAGTGATCCAGTTGGATCCATTAGAAATTCCATTTTGGTTATTCGTTCCTGCATAAAGTCCACTTCCATTATGAATTCCACTTTTTTTGTATAAAGATGGAACTCCACTCCAGTTGGTTCCATCATCAATTGCATTTGGGCTAGTTTGAGTTGATACTCCTAGAATCCAGTTTCTTAAACATGCAGTGCACCTCAAAATCCTGAACTAGCACCTAGGCTAGCGCTTTGCGCCTTAGACTATTTGGAGGTCCATCATTTTGTTTTTGTTTTTTTGCTTTAACAACACTGCTAAATATCACTATACCACTTATATTCATTGAATATTCAAACCTATAGTTTTGTATTATTTCTAGGTACATGGTAAATGTATATTTCAAACAAAAACTACACATATATTAAATAATTCCCAAGGCTAAAACAGTTTCATCTCCTCAACCCATATCAATTTCCCCTAGTGTGCATACGTGTATCTAGTGATATTTTAATGCAAAATCAACTCAATTCCTATATACATTTATAGATTTTATAATTTAAACAAGCAAACAATTTATTTTATATGTTATTTACCGATTTTGGTTAAAAAGCGTAATAAACAGTTATGTTTTATTTAAGTGTTTATGTTTTCATGTGTTTATCATTTCTAGAGGAAGTTATTGATATTCATATATAATATAGTGAAATTTTAAATATATGAGATAATAAATGTGTCTTACCATTATTCTTGTATGGAGGATGATGTTGAAATGTCATGAACACCAATCTTGATAGAATCATGATTTTTTATACAATACATAAATCTGTAATGGAAAAAAATTAAATTATTAGTACTTATCACTTTTTTATATATAACATATAATTCTTCCCAACTAATTTAATAATAAGTGCGATTTCATAAAAACAATTAAAGAGATTTACAACTAGTAGATAACAAAATTATGGAAATAATACCCAAATATGTTTACGTTTCTATTTCTACTAAAATATTGGTAAATTTAAATTTCACACATGTGTGACTGCCTTTTACTTTTTCAAATTAATCCATTATGTACTCATAATGTCAAATTAGTCTTCCTACATAAAATGTTATGTAATATCATATGATAATTATACATCATATTTTCAAGTAGCATTAAAAGTCATATGGTATCCTTTGTACATATTTTGTGAACATCATGGTCTCTAAGAAAATTATATTAAAAAACTAATCTAGAAATTCAAAAAAATAATGGGAGTGAGTAGTAAAGTTTGAATTTTAAGATAAATTAAGATAAAATCTATATTGTACAATTATAATATCTTTTATCAATACCTATTAAATTAGGTATCAGTTATAGTGGTGATGGTTAAATATGACAGGTATCCATGAACTTCATATAAGTAGCAACTTCAATATTAGTCATAAGAGTCTTAGAGCATGATCATTAAAATCTTAAAAAAACTATTAAAGACTCAAAATCAAAATATGGTAAAAAAATTAACAACATCAAAGCTATTATGAAGACTCAGTGGTTTTGGAAATACATATCCAGACATTGTTTTTCTTATCAACCCATTAGATAAGAAACGCTTCAAATTTGACAAAGTCAACAAAAGAAAAAATTTAACTTTAAAAGAAAAGGAACATCAAATAATATTCACCAAAAATTGACAAAAAATATACTATCACTTTGAAAGATAAACATAAATGACAACAAATTTAAGTACCTTTGAAGTTTTACATAATGAAATTAATGTAACTTTTAGTGTTGAAATTTACAATCAATCTTTCAGTTATATATACGCATACAAGACGAATACATCAATTTCAAATTCATAATTAAAGTAACGATATATCTAGAACCTATTCATCTAGTAAGAAGAAAAATTCAAATAAAAACATACCTAAAATTATCTTTAAAGAGATTATAAAAGGGGAATTGTAGATGATCATATATCCGATGGTTAGGTGAGCGAATATTTAAAATTTGATTTATATCGTCGATCTATGATTTGAGGGTATGGGTTGTTGACCGATTAACGTATAGACGTTGTTACCGGGGTACCTGGTCGCGTTTCTATAACGGGGGAGAGAGAGAGAATGAGTTGGTTACGAATGAGATGGAGATATTGTGTCGGCTGAGAGGAAGAGAGTTGTGAATGATGTAGATTGTGATTATTAAGTGGGATTAGGGTTTTATTTTAGTTTATATATAATTTTAAATTAATATGTAGTCCATTATATTATTTATTTTATCATTTTAGTCCATTTCATTTTTATCTTACAAGTTTGTCCCTTTAAAAATTTTAATGAAATATGCAACCTTATTAATTTTAAAAGAATTATGATTATATTGTAAAATTTATCTCTCTAGTTTTTTTATTATATGCATAACCCAATCGTGATGAAAAAAAATATGGTGATATGTTGTGATGATATGTATGGGGTTAAAACCCACATCCTTTGGGGAATGAGTGCAAATCTATCTCCTTTGAGCACTAGACCTAATTGTGACGTTGTATACTTAAACACATTCATTATATACAAATGTCAATCAATTTATTTTTCGTAATAAAACTATGGTTTTGAACCTATAAAAGTGGGGCTTGAAACTCACATTATGCGTGTGGTATTGTAAAATTTTGTTTATGCGGATATGAATGGTAAGAGTGAAAATTGTGAAACTGAGCCAGTGATGAAAACTATGGGATTTGATTTTTGAACTTAGGACATTTCAAATAATAACCAACAGCTAACACCCTATACCACTCTTGACAAATTATTAGCATTGTCTAATCAATCACATTCATGATATACATCTATCAATCATTATGTTCTTTGTAATACTATGATTTACAATATAGGGATGCAAGAACCAAAACTCACACTATGTACGTGTCATAATGAACTTTATTTATGGAGTGAAAGAATGAGAAAAAGTCACAACAACTGTGATATCGAGTCAATAGTGAAAGGTTTGGGATTTATTGACATGACCAACCTACATCTTTCTCCTTATACTACTACCACTAGTCCAAATTGTTAAATTTAAATAATTAAAATGATTCTTGATATACATCGTCTTTGTAAGATTACTATGATTAAAATCCTATGAAAGCACAACTCTAATTTTACATTATACGCATGGTGTTGAAATAATTTGTTCAAGCGAGAAACGTAGTAAAAAATTTGTCAGGCTCGAAGTTCACCCTATGCATGTGGGAGCTTCTTTATGCGAGAAATCGTGAAAAAATTTAACGAAATTCAGTTTTAGTTGATTATGAAATCTATGTTAGGGTTTGAATTCACGCCTTTTTCGCCCAAAACCTGAATTTGACACCTTAGACCACTCGGCCAAACTGTCAAATTTAAATAAATAAACATGATTATGTACTTATCATATGCATCGGGTGTAATACGGTCCGGATCGGATAAGAAGGGTGGTGATTAACAAATTTCCATTATTTTTACACAAAACAGAAAATTCAATTCCTAGATCAATTCTGAATTCAAATCTTCAGAAATCGAGCGTACTTTTCAGAATTTCTAGATTTTTCGAGTTTGAAAATTTTTTCAATTTTCTTTTCTAAAAATTTTAAAAGACATGCAAGTTTATGATAGAATATCTACTTATTTAATCCAAAAAATACTTTTGTAAGCCCAAACATATAAAATATACCCCAATAAACCTAATAAGTAGTATTACAAGTAAATATATTTCTATAGGTCCTTGTTTTCTAAAAAATGTTACCCTTTAATTCCAAAAAAATATCAAATATACCTATTTAAATAAACCCGTATGTTAGAAAATATATCCTTATGTAGTGCGACTAACAAATAAACCCCTATATTATTTGACATTGTAAATAGTGATAAATAAATTAACAAATAAAATTATATACGTGTATGCACTTTAAATAATCTTTATTACTAATAAAATGAATTACCAATTCCAAAATTTGATAGTGATTTACCTAGGTAGTGGTGAATTAATGGGGGTGGTGGCTTAAAGGGCTAGCATATTTATGGGGTGATGGCGTTTGTTTTATTTTAGACCACGTTGTTTGTTGTTTAATAATTAGATAGAAGTTGGATTCATGATGTAATGAATTGATATATTAGTAATTTTATATATAGGGTTTAGGATTTAGTGGAATATAAAAATATAAATTGAACCCTTTATTAATTAAATACAATAATGTTACCCGGATCCTAAAGGTGGGAAATCAAAATACAAATGGAAGGAAGTTCAAAAGCAAGAAAAGACACATAATTAAAATTTAATTAGACGCATCAACACTCTTCATAACTCAATAAATGGCACGATTTAATGGTCTCCTGACACACCTATATAAATCGGAGGGGTCTCATAAGCCAATAATATGATATCTTCCATGATCAAAAGAAAACTCTATCGTATTGCAATGCACTACTACATTTCGCCTGTTTACCGACGAGAGATCACCGGCGAATCACGGGTCGTCGGCAATCGAATAAGATTACCGACGACAAAGTTGTCGCTAATAATTGCCGACAACACGTCGTCGTTAATAGTATCGACTTCGTCGTTAATCAGTTAGTTTGAATTTTTATTTTTTTTAAACGTAAATTTGTCGTCGCTAATGCAGACGACGACGTTTTTCGCCGTTAATTAGCGACGAGTTTTTTAGAATTACCGGCGAATTTACGTGTCGTCGGTAATTAATTAATGTATTTTTTAAAGGCAGCAGGTTTTTTATCTCATAAAACACCCACACACACCCAAAAACACCTCCGAATTTTTCCCAAAAAATCCCAGAATTTTTTTCCCCCTAATTGATTCTCCAATTTGTCTTGCACCATTCCCGGGTCCATAATCAAGGTTAGGCATTATCAATATCAATTTTCATCACAAAATTTAAGGTAAATTCATGAATTTCCATGTTTTTAAAATTTAATTTTTATTTTAGAATTGTGTTTAATTGTTGATATATGATGTGATTAGGTGTATTAGTACATTGTCTAGGTGGGTTGTGGTCATCAATTCTCTTCTTAACCATCCAATTCAAGGTATTTTCAAGAAATTTCATGTTTTTTTTTTAATTGATATGTGTTAGTTGCTATTATTAGACATGATTAGGTTGATGAATTAGATGTGATTTGGTTTATTTTTTTATTATTATGTTGTGTAGTATGCATGTTTGGTTGTATTTAATTTTTTGTGTTCATATATTTTTATTTGTTTTATTAATTATATGAAATTTATTATCTATATATTGTGTTGTAATTTTATTTATTCAATAGTTTGTAATTTTATTCATTCAATGGTTTGTAATATTTATTCATTCAATAGTTTGTAATTTTTATTATGTCATTTATTGTGTTGTAAATTTTATTCTTCTTTTTAATTCGGTTGTAATAATTATATATTTTATTTGTCTAGTTGTATAAAATTGTTGCCAAGAGATGAATCCGGATTTGGATAAGAGTTGGATCGATACAACTAATTATTATACGAAAGAATATGTATCTGGGGTTCTTCGTTTTATTGAATATGCAGAGAAAAATCAAGATTGTACCACTGGTTTCATGTCTTGTCCGTGTACGAAGTGTAATAATTACTCTCGAAAACCCATCGACGAAGTTAGGGCCCACCTTCTAAAACACGGTTTCAACAAATCATATCTTGTTTGGACAAAACACGGCGAGAACGAGGTGGTAATTCCCGAGACAATTCAAGTACCAAACATAGATAGCGAGATGCATCGTGTTTATGAGGATGTGAGACAAAGTTACTATGTTGGTGGTCATCCGGGAGATATTGAAATGAGAGACGCACATCTTCCTACTCAAAACAGTTTTGATTCATTGTTCGAAGAATTGGAGACAGAATTATATCCTGGTTGTACAGCGATGAGTTCCTTGAATTTCATTGCCAAGCTTATGCACGTAAAAGTAAAGAACAAGTGGAGTAACACATCATTTACCGAGTTGTTAGAGTTGGTTGGTCGTGTTTTACCGAAACCTCACAACTTGCCCGATTCTTACGAAGCATGCAACAAGAAACTTAAAAGTTTGGGTATGGGGTATGTTACTATCGATGTTTGTTTGAATGATTGTGCCATTTTTTACAAGGAGAATGAAAAACTCGACAACTGTCCAGTATGTGGTGAATCAAGATATGACCCGAAGAAGGGTAACAAAGTACCGCATAAGAAGCTTCGTTACTTTCCGATCGCTCCGAGATTGCAGCGACTATACGCTTCGAAACAAACCGCTGAAGAAATGATATGGCACCATACTGGAAAAAGTGCCGATCCAGATGTGTTGCGTCATCCGGTTGATGGTGATAGTTGGAAGAGATTTGTAGCGCTACATCCTGAGTTTGCTAGTGAACCTCGGAATGTATATTTGGGCCTGGGGCTCGATGGGTTTTGTCCGTTCTCCATGCAGAACAACTCCTACAGTATGTGGCCTATCATATTGACCGTCTACAACTTGCCACCGTGGACATGCATGAAGGAGACCACATTTCAGCTTTGTTTGTTGATTCCGGGTCCCCGCTCACCCGGAAAGGACATGGATGTCTTTCTCCGCCCTGTTATAGACGAGTTGGACATGTTGTGGAAAACAGGTATCCATACGTATGACGCCCACACGAAGCTAATGTTTTTAATGAAGGTTTGTGTGTTGTCCACGACCAATGATTACCCCGCTCGGTCATACGCTTCAGGATGGTCGGGTTAAGGTTACATGGCTTGCCCAGAATGCATGGATTCCACTCCTTCGTTGAAGGTGAGGAAAGGGGTTGTTTACTTTAATCATAGACGTTGGTTACCTATCAAACATAATCTCAGAGATGATACGGTTTCGTACAAGGAAACCGATAAATGGGCCCCACCGAGGAAATATAGTCCTGCTAGTATTCAGACACAGCTGGATGGGCTTCCGATTGTGTTTCCTGGTAAACACAAGGATTTTGGTGGCAAGGTGACGAAAAAAACAGGTCCTCGTGAGTCCAACTGAAAAAAAAAGAGTATTTTTTATCGTTTACCGTATTGGTCAGAAAATTTGTTAAAACATAACATCGATGTAATGCATTGCGAGAAGAATGTGTGCGACAGTTTGCTTGGTACGGTTATAGGAATTGATGGTAAAATAAATAAAGATAACGTGAAGGCGCGAATGGATCTTGAGGATTTGGGGATTAGAAAGGAGTTGTGGATCTCATCTGTAGAAGGTAAGACGATACTGAAGCGAGGAAAGTATACGTTATCAGCGGAGAAGAGGAAGATTTTTCTTGAGTGGTTACAGGCACAAAGGTTTCCGGATGGTTTCGCGTCTAGTTTGAGGAATAATGTTCACATTGGCACGGGAAAGATTATTGGCATGAAATCGCACGATTGTCACGTTATGATGCAGTATCTCTTTGTTTGTTGTCTACCCAGTCTTTTAGAGGATAAGACGATTAGCGAAGTGGTAATTGGGTTAGCAAACGTGTTTAGAGTTGTTTGTAGCAAGAATTTGAGTAGGAAAAAGTTGTTAACCGGTAAGGCAAAAGTGGCTGAAGTAATGTGCAAACTTGAAACGATCATGCCTCCTGCATTTTTTGACATAATGATCCACTTGGTGATACACTTGTACGATGAAGCATTGCTAGGGGGCCCGGTTCAAATGCGGTGGATGTACCCGTTTGAAAGGTATTTAAAAAAGTTGAAAGAGTATATTCGAAACCCAGCTAGACCAGAGGGTTCAATAGCCGAGGGTTACGTAGCGGAAGAGACGTTGAATTTCATATCCAGGTACCTTTAGTGAATAAAAAACAAAGATCAACGTTATTATATGCATTTATATATTTGTATTTATATATTTGTATTTATATATTTATACTTATATATTTTATATTTATATTTACATCCAGGTACCTTAGTGAAGAAAAAACAAAGTTCAACGATCCAGGCAGATACAACGAAACACCGCCAGTGCATAGAGAGTTATCCGTTTTCAACTCCCAGTGTACTCCAGTTGGCAAGAAAGTATCTGGTGCTTTAGCGTATAAAGATAAGGAGCACGTTATTTTTTATATTTTGAATAATTGCGACGAAATCGAGACATTTAGGAGGTAAGTAACGTTGCTATTTATATATTTATATATTTATATTTATATATTTATATTTATATATTTATATATTTATATTTATATATTTATATTTATATATTTATATTTGTATATATATTTATATTTATATATTTATATTTGTATATATATTTATATTTATATATTTATATTTGTATATATATATATATATTTATATATATATTTGTAATGATTTATTTATATACCATTTCAATTATAGTGAACACAGATCGACACTTTCGGGAACCATTGACGAAATAAATTATATGCACTGTCAAATGTTTAAGGATTGGTTTTTGGACAAGGTTTGTGACCTTGCAGGTTTAAATATTTATTTATTTATTTTCAATGTATCTCATGTTTTTTATGACAGGTTCATGGAATGGAATCCCGTGGTGATGCGTTAGCTACCCCTGAGATGGTGTCATTGGCAAACATGCCTTATGGGGCGGTGCAAATGTACGATTCATGTGCTGTGAACGGTGTAAAGTGGATAACAAAGATTAAAGGAGAAAAAAGAGTGACGCAAGATTACGGTGTATGTGTCATGTACGATGGGTCACCATATGATGTCTCCCTAATTGTTCTTATTTTAGACCCTTAGGAGACATCATTTTTGGTGTTTATTTAATTAATTTGATAGACTTTTGGACTAAATTTGCAATAATCCGGAATTCCCTTTTTATTTCTAGCATTTTTAATTTATTAAACTTTTGCGCATAATATTGGTATTTTTAGTGTAAAGTTTACAGGTTTTAAATGTTAGCTAGGAGAGGAATCCGAGGAAAAAGTCAAAGATCGTGAATTAGAGTCAAGACTTGAAGATAAATCCCGAAGATATTATTTTTAGAGCTGAAAATCCATTTTCCAGGCTATAGATTGCTGATTTCGAGGTGCTTAAGCGATGATTTAGCTGTTGACCTTTGGAGAGAAATCATTCCTTATCGAGTTACGGAACTTTAGCAACTGGAATGAGGTCAATCGGAGTTGTAACGCATCGGGAAAAGCCGTTTTAGTGAAGGTGTATCAGCAGTTACGGGATTTTGGGCTTGGAAATTGGGCTTGGACATTTAATTAGTCTTTTATTTTCTGGTCCAAGCCCTAGTCCGAATTTATGCTTATAAAAGGAGGTCTGGACTTCTATTTTTCACACAATTCACATTCCACAAGATTAAACACCAGAGAGAAGCAACAGAAGGAAGAAAGAATAAGCTACAAGAGCTGGAGTGGGTCTATAGCTCCGTTCGTAGTCATTCCAATTCCGGAAATTAGGTTCTTTTCGTATTTTAATTTTGTAAACAATATGAATTCCATTCCTTTCAATTTAGTTTTTAATTTTAATATGAGCTAAGCTTTTAATAGTGCTTGAGAACAAACAATGGGTGAATCTTAATTTTATGAAATAACGAATGTTGAATTTGGGTTTATGCTAAATTAAATTAGATTGGGTTCATTACTCTTTTCGATAATTTGTGATTTATTTACTGATTTTAGAGTCGCGAACTAAGATTAGGTATTAGTATCTAAGCTATTCCATATATGTGGCGTATGGATCATCCTGACGGAGGGTTTAGGTATAGAATTAATTATTCAATCTAGGATAAAAGCTATTGATTCTGACGAACTTAGCTAATTCTAGGGCCAATGAGGTAAAACACTTAATCATCCAACGGTGGATCATATTTACCCTGACGGGACTAGTGACACTTTAGGATCGCCTTATAGTCCACCCTGACGGGGGTATAAGGAATTTAGAATCCCGACCATTGTAATTGACCGATTTAGCCCTTAAACAGCATAAGTTAGGAAATAAGATTAGGAGGATCCTTGCGTTCTCAAGTACTACATCTCATATTGCGTTTTCACTTATTTTCCTTGCGTCTTAGCTTCTACTTGCATTTTACTATTTGTCTTTTATTCATTAGCTTTAAACAACAAAACCAAACAAACATTTTATTATCTTTTATTTTCATAAGTGCATCAATCACTACTTGCTAAACATTGTGATCAACCATCCGTCCTTGGAACGAATCTGTATTATCATACATACTACTTGGGACAACCGTACACTTGCGGTTGTGGTTCGATTAGCATTTGCATTTATTTTTAGAACACACAAAGGACCACCACCATATTACGGCGAATTATTGAAAATATTGGAGCTAACGTACACTGGAGGGTGCTCGGTTGTTATATTTGTTTGCAAGTGGTACAAGGAGAGTGAATCAAGGACAGAACACGGAGTAACCTTTATCAACACAGCAAGCGTTGGTTGGCCAAACGAACCATACATTCTAGCATCGCAAGCGAAGAAAGTGTTTTATATTGACGAGATTCGTGCAAAGAAAACATCTAAAGAATGGAAGGCCGTTTGGGAAATAAATGATCGGCATGGATGGAGTCCCGAGTTATGGGGTTCGGAATCATTAGCTACCGATAGCGGGAGAATAACAATACCTTTGGTTAACCCTGGTACTGATTCCGTTCCGATGAACCTGGCAAGTACGGAGGAGGTCGAGATTGACCCATCTCATTTTCGTATTCAAATGCCTTTTGAAATGATTATTGACGAGAACACGGAATTGGAGGATGACACGTGGGAAGAATATGGAGACGAAGAACCTACTGAGTATGATAGTGATGGTGAGCCTATAGTTGATAGTGGAGATGAAACTGACTAGTTGAAAAGTTTATCTGTCTTTTTTTTATTACACATATTTGTGGTGTTTTGTATTTGAATTTGAACTAACATTTGACTCACATTTGACTTGTTTGTTGACCAAACACACCAAACACTAACATTTGACTTGTATGGTTGACCAAAAACACCAAACACTATCACTTGACTCCTATAATTGACCAAAATCACCAAACACTAACACTTGACTCAAGTTTGACTACTATATTTGACCCAAAACACCAAAAACTAACACTTGACTCAAGTTTGACTACTATATTTGACCCAAAACACCAAAAACTAACACTTGACTCAAGTTTGACTCCTATAGTTGACCAAACACACCAAACACTATCACTTGACTCCTATAGTTGACCAAAAACACCAAACACTATCACTTGACTCCTATAGTTGACCAAAAACACCAAACACTATCATTTGATTCAAGTTTGACTACTATATTTGACCCAAAACACCAAAAACTAACACTTGACTCCTATAGTTGACCAAACACACCAAACACTCTCACTTGACTCCTATAGTTGACCAAAATCACCAAACACTAACACTTGACTCAAGTTTGACTACTATATTTGACCCAAAACACCAAAAACTAACACTTGACTCAAGTTTGACTCCTATATTTGACCCAAAACACCAAAAACTAACACTTGACTCCTATAGTTGACCAAAAACACCATACACTATCACTTGACTCAAGTTTGACTCCTATAGTTGACCAAACACACCAAACACTATCACTTGACTCCTATAGTTGACCAAAAACACCAAACACTATCACTTGACTCAAGTATGACTCCTATAGTTGACCAAACACACCAAACACTATCATTTGATTCAAGTTTGACTACTATATTTGACCCAAAACACCAAAAACTAATACTTGACTCCTATAGTTGACCAAACACACCAAAAACTATCACTTGACTCCTATAGTTGACCAAACACACCAAACACTATCACTTGACTCCCATAGTTGACCAAATACACGAAACACTAACACTTGACTCAAGTTTGACTACTATATTTGACCCAAAAAACCAAAAACTAACACTTGACTCAAGTTTGACTCCTATAGTTGACCCAAAACACCAAAAACTAACACTTGACTCCTATAGTTGACCAAACACACCAATGAATAAGATTGAAGAAAAATTTAATGGAAAAAAGAAAGAAATATATAATAGGAGAATCATAGAAACCACATATAAGAAAATTAAAAAAAAAAAAAATTAGCGACGACATGCAAGCATATTAACGACGACATTCAACATTTGAATGTCGTCGGTAATTTTTAGCGACGAAACACAAACGCCTTTTTGTCGCTAATGTTTCCCAAAATTTTCATTGGTCAACATGGGCGGTCAAGTTTCCCGCCCACGAAAATTAGCGACGTTTTTTTTCGAATAGCGACGACCTTGTCGTAGGTAATCAAGGACACGCTAGCGTCGTGTGTACGGAGTGGGCCACGTGTCCCCAATTACCGACGAATAACTAAAGATTACCGACGGCTGTGCGTGTCGTCGGTAATTTCTTTTTCTATATGACCTAACCGAGCTCATTTCTTACTCACTCACCACAAAAATTACTCCCAAAAAACGCCATTTCGTCCCATTCCAAGCCATTCCGAGGCAATACAGCAACAAATCCAACAACAAGGTAAGCTTAATCCTTCCATAAACACCATTCAATTTCTAATTTTTAATTTTTAATTTCAATTTCTAATATCTTTTTTGTTTGTTTTGTTTTTTGTTTCCTTGTTTCTGGCATGGATTCATGGATGAAAACTACACATTATCCACGTAACAGGTAACAATTTTCGATTTTATTTTGCTTTTTTTGTTTTTTTTTGTTTTTTGGATTGAATTTTTTTGTGATTGTAATGATGTTTTTAGCATATTCCGAATTTTGATGATGCTATTTTAGGTTGTTTAGTATATTTTTGGAATTAAAAACATAACAGAATGATGAATTTTATGATTTTTTATAGAAAACTAGGGTTTTGATAGGATTTTTGCATTGTTTGATATGTATGATATGTTTTAGATATGATTTTCAGAGATTAAAGGACTTGTTATGTGATATAGGGGCCTTTTTGCAATATATTAAAATTGTATGATTAAATGAAAAATGGGCCAACATGTAAAATTGAAAAATATAGGGACTTTTTTGCAATATATTAAAATTGTAGGATTAATTGAAAATGGACAAAGATGCAAAATTAAAAAATATAGGGACTAAGTTGAAATATATTACAAATATATGGACTTAATGAAAAATAGAAAAAAAATGAAATATAGGGACCTTTTTGCAATATATGAAAATATAGGGACCTTTTTGCAATATATTAAAAGTATAAGGAATTATTTGTAATTAATTAAAATATGGGGACTAATAAGTAATTTCTAAAATTGTAGATGGCTGATGTTATTGGACGTGGTCACGATGGTGATGGATTCGGAAGCGATCCCCCGAGGGGTCCTAATCGGGGACTCCAAGACTGCGACCAACCTTCAGGTAAAAATACTTAATAAATTTCAATTTCATAAATTTGATTTTTTTTCGAATAAATAATTAATAAATTCTACTCAATGTAACAGGAAATCCTAAGAGAAGACTTCGGAAACCCCGAAGCACCACCTCTATCTGAACCGCCCAAGAGACGCTGAAGAGAGTTGGGTGGCACATACCTATCGAATTCTCCGTCATCGACAAAACTTGGAATATAGTGGGCCCACACTATAAACACGTGGGTCAGGTGGTCGGGCACGCGGTTCGAGAATTTGTACCCCCCATTTACAAACAATGGATAGAGGTGCCCGAAGGTCGGATAGGGGGTATTTACAGCCACCTTCAAGAATTGTTTGACGTGGAGGGGTGGAGGAGAAGAGGTGACTGGGAGGACATTTCCGAAAAGCTGAACAGTATGTCCTCGGCCTGCTATCGGAGATGGAAATCCGACTTGAAGTCGGACTACTACAACAACGGTCTCGCTCCCCCGGATGTTAAACCCGAGTATTGGGCTATTTCCAAGAAGAATTAGGACGATCTGAATGCCCAGGTAACAAAAAAAATTTATTTATTACATCTATTTTTCGTTATTTATTAGATTTATAACTCTTCTGTTTATTATTTGTAGGCCCAGGCGGAGATTAATCGAAAAAACCGGGAGCAGCAAACTAGTTCGAGTAGGGCTGGGTCTCGGAACCTATCCCAGACTAGGGAGGTTATTATGGAGGTATAATTACATTTAATAAAAATATAATTTAATATCTTAATAATTTATTAATTTTTAGTTATTTAATATTTGGTATTGAAAATTGTATAGGGGACGCTTAAGACCGTGACGAAGGAGCCGATGATTTTCACGGACGAAGAGACCCAAGAGGAGATGGAGCTTCCTCCATTGAGCGGCTACTTCGATCATCTTGCATACGATTCGGCTAGTGATAGCTATCGGGACGCGCGATTAGAAAAAGCTAGTGTAAGTTTTTTCTTCATTACTTAAAAATTTCATTTTTTACTTTACTTTGATATTAATCTAATTTATTTTTAAATTAAATATAATTACAGGCTGTTTTACGGGAGAAGATGCAGAAGAAGGTTGTGGAGGCTGCAGCCGAGGGCACCGAGATTACTACGGAGGAGCAGATGGATGCAATTTTAGATACCATTATGGAGGTCATGGCCCCACCGAAGTCAAGACATTGGGTGCCTACCATTGGACCGGTCCGGAAGAGATCACGGAAACAAACAAAAGCCGATGATGCGAGCGAGGAGCTACTGAAGGCGATGTTCGCAGGCATGAACGAGCTTCGAGTAAAACAAGGACTTCAGCCTATACCAGATCCATCCTCCACATCGACCAGGCCCATTGCTTCTTCGAGCCAGTCGAGTCAGCCTCCGAGCTTAATGGACACGCTCTTGGATACGATAAATGGTATGAGGATGGCTCAAGGACTAGCCCCGGTCGCCCACCCCCAGCCCCCCCAGCCCCCCCAGCCCCCCCCCCCCCCCCCCGAGAAGGAGTCCCGAGGAACGAGGAGATGAAGAGGATGATGATGATGATGCTTAGTTTGAGTAGTATTTGTTTAAGTTTTAGTTGGTTTGTAATAATTTGACTTTTGATTGGGTTTTTTTAGACTTTTTGTTTGGTGTGTTTGAATTCTGTTGACGGCTTATGACTTTATGTAAGACTTTTTTTACGGTTTTAATTGTGATTCAGTTTTTTCTATTAATTATTTAATTTTATTCGTATTATATTTATAATAAAAACAAAACTCAAATCAAAACAAAACTAAAATAATTAAAACAAAATCAAAATCAATTGTATTTTAAAATTTTTTAAAAAAAAATTGAATTTTAAAATTTAAAAAAAAAAATTGAATCGCCGACGACATTCATCATTTGAATGTCGTCGTTAATTGTTAAAAAAATATAATTATTTAATCCTTAATTAAATAAAAAAAACAAAATAGCGACAACGTCTCGTCGCTAATAATTGTCGGCAAATTGAATATAAAAAAAGAATAAAGAAATTCAATTATCGGCACGGAAAAAAAAAGAAAAACAAATTACATTTTACCGGCGAGGCTTGCCGTCGGTAACCTTACCAATCAACGACGACGTCGCTTCGTCGGTAAGATTGCCGACGAACACTGCTTCATTCGCCGGTAAGTCTTGATTTACCAACCAATTTCTAGGAACGACGTGTTAGCGACGAGTCGTCGTCGCTAATCACGTTTAGCGACGAATTATCGGTGTTTACCGACGAGACGTGTCGTCGGTAAACAATCGAATTCCAGTAGTGATGGTGCAAGACTTGATGGCTTGGATCACAGCCAAAGCATAACTATATATGGCGACACGAACAAAAGATAACTATCTGACATACAAAATAGTACTATTTATGGCCAAACACTCTGTAGTAAAAATGGTGCAAAGGGTTGCTCGGCTAGTTTTCCCATGAACAACAACCCTCTCACAGTCTCTATCAATAAAACATGTAATAACTCTATGAGGTCCCACAACTCTGTTTGTTGAGTTTAATGGTGTCTGGTCAGGGAAGCGTCCAACAAGAGATGTCAACTATAAACAAAACATCGTGGGGAATACCATGGGGAAGGTTGGGGGTATGCAAAACATGAGCAAAGAAACCGCCTAGACTATTATTTAGTTTAATTAGAATAGTAGGCACACATATTTTTTTAATCCATAATAAATTCATTTTGTGCTAGTCATATAGACCAACATGTAAAGACTATTCTAAGTACCATTTCCTCCATCTTACCACCATTATTAGTGTAGTTGGAGGAAAGGTCTACAAGCGATCAGTTAAACCAAGACTCACACACTTTTATATAAAGAATATCTTACGCTAACTTTTTCTGGTTCAAGTGCATTAAATTAACATTATTCTTCTGTATTATAATTGAAATTTACAAAATTCTGCAAGTTGGGGATATCACACACTTCCTAGTGAAATCTATTCTTTTGAGTGGGTAGAGAATTAAGGGATGCTTTCCAGAGGAATATATATAGCTTCAGAGGTAGTGTACCTTTCTATATCTTATCCCAAGTCTCTAAGATGGAGGTAAGTGGATCTCTTACTAAATTTGGAAAAGCTAGGTATTTTAGCACTTGGTTATAACCAGTCTTAGATAGATATATATCGTTCCTAGAACGGGGCCAAATCCGCTCACCTTCACACCTAGCCGCTCTCTTACACAATCAACATTCGAAGCTTAAGCCGCTCGTCTGCACAAGAAAACCGCCGCCACTTGGAAACCATTCTCCCCCATCATCAACCGGCTTGTCAATCAACAACCTAAGAACCCAAATTAAGGAAAACAATTAATTTTCACCATCGACACTCTAAAAAATTGAATTATTCTTAACCTATTCTCATCACTTTTACAATTTTCAGAATTTTCTGATTTAAGTATAATTAGAGGCTTTGTTTATTAGTTTTTTTATACAAATCCTACCATGGCCATTTTAGGACCATTTGAAGACTTTTACAGTATAAGAAGTTATGCACTGACCATCATCAACCGGCTTGATACCCAAATTAAGGTTATTTTTTTAAAATTAATTTATCTTTTTATTTACTTATTTGATTGATTTTTTTATACAAACTCTACAATGGCCGGAACAGATATTAGTCAGGAGGACGAAAGAGGATGTAGTATAGCAAGGTATAAAGTGAATTGTCTTATGTCACATTGACCACCCTTAAAAGGCAGACTTTCTTATCTTCCAAATTTAATATAATCATAACTTAAATTTGATGGTGCTAACTCCTAGTAAATTTAGTAAATTTAGAGTTTTCCACTTGAGTAAAGTGTTATCTTGATATAATCAGTAATGTAGAGTACAATGGTTATCCAGGTTGATTTATCTTGATAAGGCAAATATCGAGGATTGACAAATGATTAAATTAACTTCGCATAGGTTCTAGCAAAAAATGTTACTTTTTTTTTCCTAAATTTGGAATCATATATATCATTTTAGGTGCCTTTTTTATGTTTTTTATCTGGTTTGATCTTTAATATAAATTTCACTCAGTTGTGTGAGTAGTTTGGACTAATTAGTATTTACTTATCCTTTGGGAAACAGGATTATTTACTTGAGAAGATGAGACTGTAACTGTTGCTGAAGAAGCTGTTTCCGCTAAGACTGATGAGACACCTATTGTTGAGAGTAGTGAAACTGCTGACAAAGAAAGCACCGATGAAGCTCCTCCAGCCAGTGAAACTGAAACTGCCACCTGAACCAGAAGCTGCAAATGATGAAACACCTGACATTAAGGTAAGATGGACTCACTTTATTATGTTAATTCTTGGTTACTGACTTTTTTTTTGCTTCTTTCTCAAAATTTTGGTGTATCAATTAGTGAATCTTTGAGTATAATGAAATATAGGTTATTTTGTATATTATAGGACTTATACCGTAACTAATCCATGTAGTGAACTATAGGGCAAGTTTTGCATGATATAGGCACTTTTAGTGCAAATTTTTCATGATATAGGGACCTATAGTGCAATTAAGTCTAGGTGGTTGTTCGAAAAACACTAATAAACCCCTCCCCAAATTTTCAAAATTTTTAATTCCCCCCCCCCCAATTTTTTTTTTTTTTTGTGTATAAATATTTTATTTTTTGCTGAAAAATTATAGGTTATTTTGTATTATATAGGGAACCATAAAGTAGTTTATCCAAATAGATAATATCAAAACCTATAGTGCAATATTTGCATAGTATAGGGACCTACGTTGCAATTTATTTATAATATAGTGATATTTTGGTAACTTTTGTATAATACAAGGACATATAGTGCAATTTTTGCATAATATAGGTATCTAAAGTGCATAATATAGGGACCTATAGTGCAATTAACAAAAAAATCAGGGCATTGAGTTATCATTTTTTTTTTTAAAATAGATGTTAATGTGAATTTTTCAGTATAAGCAATATAATATAGATGGAATAGAAGATGATTCAGAAAGTGCTTCAAGACGACGAAACTGAGGGCAATATATGTAATTTTATGACCATAAACATTTTTTTACTGACTTTTAAAACTACCATGATTATTGTTTTATGTGTATTTATTTATTATTTAACTTATTTTAAACACTTAATTTCAATTTTCACAGGAGGTCTCTATTACTAGGAGTTTATTTTCAATAAAGTATGTGTTTCCATATATACGTTTAGGTAATAATTTAATCAATGTTATAAGTTGTGCACTATATATTCCTTTATTATGGGACAATATCACTAATTTTGAATTATTTTTGCTTTGCTTAATTTTGCAGGTAGAGTTGAAGTTTATTCTACAATTTGTAGTATGAATAAGTTTATTATTGTTATTGTTATTATTATTATTAGTAGTAGTAGTATAAGAAGTAATTGTAATTATACGCGCATTTCTTTTCCTGTTATGGATTTTAAAGGATGATTAAAATTTAATTTGGTTTATGGATATGATAAGCTCTTAGATCTCTTCTCTTTTATAGATAAGTAGAGCTGAGTGTAACTGTAGACACAATTGACTCCCATATCCATTTATGATTATTTTTTTATTTCCTGCCTACGATCTAAAAAAGGGGGTAAAATTTGGCTACTTTTGTCTCTCTTTTTGTTAAATTTGTCGCATGTTATTGTGACTCTTGGCTTCAATAAACCGCTTACAACTAAGTGGAGTGTACCAATGAGATGTGAGGCTTGATATGTTAATATTATAAGGGTTTGATCTTTATTAGATGTGAAGTTGTAAAACAATGGGAGATCAGTGTCTTAAAAAAATAAGGTTTGAATGTATTTGTGTTATTCTTTTTCTTAATTCCAAACACTTGTTAATCCTCACTTTGGTTTTCAAGAATGCTAATAAAATTCATATTCTTTTTCATAAAGAAGCGTTTGTGGCCTAACACATTAATTAAGAAATGGCTTAATATTAAAAGTAAGGATGAAGATTTTCATGCTGATGATTTAATAAAATGCTAATAAAATGCATATTCTCAAGACGGAACTTATTTTTGTGTTCGGTTAAATACTTTTCTGTTTATTTTTATCTCAAGATTTGTTTGTTTTTTCCGTATTAAGTTTATTTTTTTAAAACTATATCGTTAGAGTGCCTTCAGGCACAAGTTCATACCTTGTATATATACATATATGTATATATATATATATATATATATATATATATATATATATATATATATATATATATATATATATATATATATATATATATATATATATATGTGTGTTAAGTAAAAAAATTAAATTAATTTCAATTATAAATTAATAAACAATAAAACTAACTAAAAAAACATAACAAATATCACCTTTACTATTCACAACATAGTCAATAGTTGTTAATTCAACATGAAATAAGAGCAATACTTGTTTCATATTCAATGACTGAGATGAGAAAGGTATGTAAATTTGTAGAACATGTAAGTTATGAATTTCGTATATTATAGTTTTTAGGAAGAAAAGTTGTCAAAATGACAACAAGTGCGGTAACATTTAATTTTGTATCAGATTCTCAAACATCATAAATCTTCCATCAACTATCATTACTCGTATAATAAACGATTTGTTTTTTATTATAGAAATTTATTATATAAAAAAAGATTTAAAAAATTAAGTTAAATGGTTTCCTTCGATTTTTTTTCTGTTATTTAAATTTTAATCGGTTTCCGGTATAATTTTTACACGCCAAACAGTTTCGGTTATTCTAATTAAATTTTTCGGCAGCTTTCTCCATTGATAAACATGTTTCCACCACAGGTGACCATATAGCCTAAGACCCTTGTTGTGCGTTTGGATGCTTTAGGCAGGGTATTGATAAGCATAAGAATGTAGTAAATAATTTGAGTAGCGCCAAAGTTGATTCAAATACTTAATTAGAAGTTGATCCAGAGAAAAATCATGAAAGCATGAGGATTGACAAGACTAAGTCTGCAGAGATAATTAAGCTAAAGTCAGCAAAAGATTTGATTGAGGTATTAGAAAGAGTTTGGGAAAGCATGAAGATTCATTTAGCTTGCCCACCTGTAACACATACATTGAAACCAAAGTATTAGATTACCTATTTGGTCCTTTATCTTTAACCCTTTTGACATTAAATCCCTTATCTTTTTTTTTTTGCGACAATATTAGCCATGTTGTCACAAAACCAATTGAAAGATACAGATTTAAAAGATGTGTTTGCTACATAAAGGACAAATGTTTGTCACTAAATAAGGATTACAATGTAACTTTTGAAAAATAAGGGACTTAATGCCATGTGTTATGCCAAAAGACGACAACACTTGTAAACACAATGGAAAATTACGAAAAGACTAACGTTGTCACAAAAAATAAAGACAAGGGACTAAAATGTTACTTTTGCTAAGAAAAGGGACTACTAATGTTGTCATGAAATTGAAAAATAAAGAATTAAAATGTAACTTTTGTATAATAGGTGACTAAATTGTCAAAATACCACGTGTTATGCCAACACATCAAAAATACTGATAAAAGACTAAAATTATCATAAAATTAAAAGATAAATGATTAAAACTTTAGCAAGATAAGGTACTAAATTGTAAAACATACCCCAAACAAGTAATCTACATACCTAAAACACTTTGAAGAAGTTGAGTTAATTTGCTATTTGTCTATTTCAATATGTAGCATGATCATTCACTCTGATGAGCCAAAGAAAAATCAAATCTCCAAGAGCAGATAAAGATTTTTTTATCAATATATTGTGCTTCCCTAAGTCTATCTATCTCCTGTAGCGTCGGACCATCTAGATGATAATCAAGTACACTGAGTAGAAACACAACTTTTAGAAACTTTAGGGGGGGTAATATGCAAAACAGATGAAAGTAGCTTAGTGATGTATCACCGATTGTCCTATTTGAAAGGTGGTTTGGCCGTACAGCACACCGAAAGATAAAGGACTAACATTGTCAAAAAAAAGATAAATATTAGTATTTTCCCTTTGCAAGATAAGGGTGTAATCTGTCAAGATGTGCAAAGATAATGGATGAAATGAGTTATAATCTTACCCAAGTGATTAGTTTCTTTAGTGTAACTCTTGTTTGTGCTCAGGACCTATTGATTTACGAACTTGGAAGATCATTTTGACTCCTAAACAATTAAATTAGTGTTAAGATAGTCATATCATACACATTCGATCAAAATTGAAAGCTTATTACACACATGTAAAGATCGAAATTGAGAATCTATGAACCGCTTGTATTCTTGTACCGTTTTTTCCATTTCAGAAATTTTGATTCAGTAAGTTCATAGAGTTTTTTCACCTTCTTCTTTTAATCATTCAAAAGGCCTTCCAAGTGATCTTCTGCTCCAACTCACCTTTAGATTCGATATATTGTGTTTCAAATCCAAAGATTTTTTTTGGAAATCTATTTTAATATTTTTACCCAGGTCGTGACGTGAATACCCTGTTTAACAGTTTTCTGGTTCTAAAGTTTTAATATTCCATTTGTTTCCAAATTTGCAAGGTACAGGAGGGGCTTACAAGTTGCGGTCTTTATATTTATTAAGCCAATAACAATTTGTATTGAAAAGAAGAGACCAAAAGCATTATATACGAGCATGGATTTGCCAAAATCCCAAGAAGAACACCATCATAACTCCTCCAAAAACATACAAACTATATAATATAACAACTTATTGGTGGGACCTGGTGTGTTATAAAATTAACTGCTGAAAATAGAGGAACCACAATACTGCAATTGCACGGTTGTCCAAGTAATATCCGATAAATCGAGTTTCGTTCTCCGGGACGGAGTAGGTATAACTCTAGTATTAATCAGATAGTAGTAGTAATTGCTTAACAGAAAAATAAAAGATTTTTGTTTGGTTTTCTAAATTTAAAGATGCAATAAAATAAATACTAAATTAATTAATTGAAAGAAATAATGCAAGTAAAAAGACTAGATTCAGAGATGAGAAAGAGTACTTGATCCTCGCAAGGGTTTCACCTAACCTATCTAATTAATGCTTTTGTTTAAGGGCTAAACTTGTATTATTGTGATAGCCGGGACTCTAATATCTCCTATACCCCATCAGGGTGGACTTAGGAGCTATCCTACGGTATTACAAACCCCGTCAGGTCTATTATAAGCTACTTTCAGATGATTAATATTTTTACCTCATTGGCTGCATGATCAGTTAAGCCCGTCAGGGTGAATAACGAATACTACATGTCTATTATCTAGGTATGTAATTAAACCCCCCGTCAAGGCGATCACTTTGCCACTTAAGTGAATAGCCTAATTACTATGAGCTAAGTTTTATTCATGACTTCAAAATTAGTGATTAAAACAAAATAATAGTCAACACAAAATACCTAGTCTAATTTAAATAATCAAATTCCAAATTTAGAAAACATAAATTAAATAGAATTGGGTTCAACCCATACAGAGATTCTCAAGTACTCAAGAAATTAGTTCATAACGAAATTAAATACTGAAATAAAATAAAAGGAATACATAATTTTTAATACAGAAAACGGATAACCTAGTGGTTGGGGTGGCTGTTGTTGGAAGAACAAACTTCCTCCAGCTCTAGCTTCTCCACTTCCTTTTTGCTCTGACTTGAAAATATGAAGCCTCTAATGTAATTCTCTGAAGTGTGTGTATAAAGGAGGCTAAAGGGTCTATTCATACTAATAAAAATGGATTAGGGCTTAGGCTAAGAGTATTAGGTCAAATTATATAATTACCAAGCCCATCTTCTTCTTTAATTCCCGAAACTAGTGTGCAACCCTTAGTAAAACGGTTGTAACTTTTGCATATCAACTACAAATGGGCTGATTCAACATGGAGAATCTTCCTAAATCAATACTGCATCAAACCATGTTTCACGTCACAAGGATAAATACGCTCCTAAGTCCTAAGTAGCCCAAAAATAGCAATTTTTAACAGCCTTTCAGATCTGCAACTTCTTTAGTCAAGTTCTTGGAAATTCTTTTCTTTCCTTTAGCTCCTTCATTCTCACTTTTTCTCCT
The DNA here is from genome assembly GCA_029959085.1 of Nemophila menziesii. NCBI lineage: Eukaryota > Viridiplantae > Streptophyta > Magnoliopsida > Boraginales > Hydrophyllaceae > Nemophila > Nemophila menziesii. The sequence goes on along the minus strand of JARWIR010000001.1, from coordinate 123,143,410 downwards.
TGTATTGGTTCTCCATATAATTCATAAACCTACTAACTTTGCACTAAAAACAAACAAATTAACGCACAAAAGCTCTAAAAATGCAAATAGTCTAATTCTAAGGGGAGAAAGTGCAATATGACGAAATAAACATAAAATTCTATCAAATAAGTCAAATATTCACCTAAAATGATGTCTACTAAGGGCTAATATTTAGAACAAATAGGGAGACATCACTTATCAAACTCTAAAATACAAAAATTAACCTCTATAGTATTAGATATAAAAAAAAGACAACATAAATCACGAAAATCAACCCAACACTAGTTAACTTTCTTTAGTTTTTATTTTAAAAATACATTTGAGTTGTATACCTCCTAGTCACAGTCTCGTTTTCAAAAATTTGTCTTAAATCGGGAATCCTTGAGCTGCTTAGTGTAAACTCTTCCTTTACCTCGTTGGGAATTTATTTTGGAATAATGTTCCACTAATATTTACGCTTCACTAACCACAAAAACACAACTTAGAAAAAGATTTTGGCAGAAAAAATTATGTATTATGAAAATATTTATTTATAGGTCCCTATTTTACGATAACATTACACTATAGGTGTTGAATTAATTTTTTTCTGAATTATTAACACTATAACTTCCTATATTATACAAAATAACTTATATTTTGTCATAGGAATAACAAAATTCTCACCCGTATGATATCATTAAAGAAGAAACTTCAATCACTTAATAATTCAATTCTACATAATTGTGTTTTAAAGAAAAACTACAAGATTGATAAAACGACGCAGGCGACTCAATTCAACGACACACATAACAATCTCTTAACAAACAACAAAGGAAAACTAACTTGCTCATGCCGTCTCTCTCTTCTTTATATTCTCAATCTAGATCTATTCAAGATAAATAAAATTAACTTAAACAAATACACTTCTTAAAAACAAAAACTCCTCAGGCTGCAAAGTTGTTGACTCTTAATTTTTCTATTTAACTTGTTCCAGGCTTGAACACCACACCAAGTGCCCCCATCTCCATTTGAAATGCTGCTGAAACTCCATTGCAATTTGTACTTAGCTTCTCAAATATTTTTGTAATTTGCTTCTCAAATATCTCATTTAGACAAGCATCCTTCACATGTGCAGGAACATTCTTGCAATCTGTCACATCTCCTTCACGAATACCGGTTAGATGGCGGCATAGACGATAGAAACTGTTGCTCATAATCTTGTCACAATAGAGACATTTTACCTTATTTCTATTTCCTTCAAGAAGAACGTCGTGCTCATGAATTTGGTCATTTGAAGCCACTAGGGAGAAGGAAACTATTAGCGCTTACCTAGAATATCAAGAATATCAAACGTATCAGATTATGCTGCAGAAATACATTAAGCATAAGTAATTGTTGCAAACAAAATGTAATACACAATCAAAATCTAGGGTATATTACAAGCTCATTATATAAACTTGTTTTTCTAGGTTTTTATTTCATGGTTCTTGCTGAAACTCCATTGCCGTTGCTTACATTTCCATTTTTGTTTGGGTTAATTTTTGGTGGCACTCCAGTGATCCAGTTGGATCCATTAGAAATTCCATTTTGCTTATTCGTTCCTGCATAAAGTCCACGTCCATTATAGATTCCACTTTGGTTGTATAAAGTTGGAACTCCACTCCAGTTGGTTCCATCATCAATTGCATTTGGGCTAGTTTGAGTTGGTACTCCTAAAAGCCAGTTTCTTAAACTTGTAGTGCACCTCAAAAGCCTGAACTAGCACCTAGGCTAGCGCTTTGCGCCTTAGACTATTTGGAGGTCCATCATTTTGTTTTTGTTTTTTTGCTTTAACAACACTGCTAAATATCACTATACCACTTATATTCATTGAATATTCAAACCTATAGTTTTGTATTATTTCTAGGTACGGGGTAAATGTATATTTCAAACAAAAACTACACATATATTAAATAATTCCCAAGGTTAAAACAGTTTCATCTCCTCAACCCATATCAATTTTCCCCTAGTGTGCATACGTGTATCTAGTGATATTTTAATGCAAAATCAACTTAATTCCTATATACATTTATAGATTTTATAATTTAAACAAGCAAACAATTTATTATATATGTTATTTACCAATTTTGGTTTAAAAGCGTAATAAACAATTATGTTTTATTTAAGTGTTTATGTTTTTATGTTTTATCATTCCTAGAGGAAGTTATTGATATTCATATATAATATAGTGAAATTTTAAATATATAAGATAATAAATGTGTCTTACCATTATTCTTGTATGGAGGATGATGTTGAAATGACATGAACACCAATCTTGATAGAATCATGATTTTTTATACAATACATAAATCTGTAATGGAAAAAAAATTAAATTATTAGTACTTATCACTTTTTTATATATAACATATAATTCTTCCCAACTAATTTAATAATAAGTGCGATTTCAGAAAAACAATTAAAGAGATTTACAACTAGTAGATAACAAAATTATGGAAATAATACCCAAATATGTTTACGTTTCTATTTCTACTAAAATATTGGTAAATATAAAATTCACACATGTGTGACTGCCTTTTACTTTTTCAAATTAATACATTATGTACTCATAATGTCAAATTAGTCTTCCTACATAAAACGTCATGTAATATCATATGATAATTATACATCATATTTTCAAGTAGCATTAAAAGTCATATGGTATCCTTTGTACATATTCTGTGAATATCATGGTCTCTAAGAAAATTATAATAAAAAACTAATCTAGAAATTTATAAAAATTATGGGAGTGAGTAGTAAAGTTTGAAGTTTAAGATAAATTAAGATAAAATCTATATTGTACAATTATAATATCTTTCATCAGTACCTATTAAATTAGGTATAAGTTATAGTGATGATGGTTAAATATGACAGGTATCCATGAACTTCATACAAGTAGCAACTTCAATATTAGTCATAAGAGTCTTAGAGCATGATCATTAAAATCTTAAAAAAACTATTAAATACTCAAAATCAAAATATGGTAAAAAAATTAACAACATCAATGCTATTATGAAGACTCAGTGGTTTTGGAAATACATATCCAGTCATTGTTTTTCTTATCAAACCAGTAGATAAAAAACGCTTCAAATTTGACAAAGTCAACAAAAGAACATATCTAACTTTAAAAAAAAAAGGAACATCAAATAATATTCACCAAAAATTGACAAAATATATATTATCACTTTGAAAAATAAACATAAATGACAACAAATTTAAGTAACTTTGAAGTTTTACATAATGAAATTAATGTAACTTTTAGTGTTGAAATTACAATCAATCTTTCAGTTATATATACGCATACAAGACGAATACATCAATTTCAAATTCATAATTAAAGTAACGATATATCTAGAACCTATTCATCAAGTAAGAAGAAAATTTCAAATAAAAACATACCTATAATTATTTTTAAAGAGATTATAAAAGGGGCATTGTAGATGATCATATATCCGATGGTGAGGTGAGCGAATATTTAAAATTTGATTTATATCGTCGATCTATGATTTGAGGGTATGGGTTGTTGACCGATTAACGTATAGACGTTGTTACCGGGGTACCTGGTTGCGTTTCTATAACGGGGGGAGAGAGAGAGAATGAGTTGGTTACGAATGAGATGGAGATATTGTGTCGGCTGAGAGGAAGAGAGTTGCGAATGATATAGATTGTGATTATTAAGTGGGATTAGGGTTTTATTTTAGTTTATATATAATTTTAATTTAATATTTAGTCCATTATATTATTTATTTCATCATTTTAGTCCTTTCATTTTTATCTTATAAGTTTGTCCCTTTAATAATTTTAATAAAATATGCAACCTTATTAATTTTAAAAGAATTATGATTGTATTGTAAAATTTATCTCTCTAGTTTTTTTATTATATGCATAACCTAATCGTGATGAAAAAAATATGGTGATATGTTGTGATGATATGTATGGGGTTAAAACCCACATCCTTTGGGGGAAGAGTGCAAATCTATCTCCTTTGAGCACTAGACCTAATTGTGACGTTGTATACTTAAACACATTAATTATATACATATGTCAATCAATTTATTGTTCGTAATAAAATTATGGTTTTCAACCTATATATGTGGGGCTTGAAACTCACATTATGCGTGTGGTATTGTAAAAGTTTGTTTATGCGGATATGAATGGTAAGAGTGAAAATTGTGAAACTGAGCTAGTGATGAAAACTATGGGATTTGATTTTTGAACTTAGGACATTTCAAATAATAACCAACAGCTAACACCCTATACTATGATTAATCATTATGTTCTTTGTAATACTATGATTAAAAATATACAGATGCAAGAACCAAAACTCACAATATGTACGTGTCATAATGAACTTTATTTATGGAGTGAAAGAATGAGAAAAAGTCAGAACAACTGTGATATCGAGTCAATAGTGAAAGGTTTGGGATTTATTGACATGACCAACCTACATATTTCTCCTTAAACTACTACCACTAGTCCAAACTGTTAAATTTAAATAATTAAAATGATTCTTGATATACATCGTGTTTGTAAGATTACTATGATTAAAATCCTATGAAAGCACACTCTAATTTTACATTATACGCATGGTGTTGAAGGAATTTGTTCAAGCGAGAAACGTAGTAAAAAATTTGTCAGGCTCGAAGTTCATACTATGCATGTGGGAGCTTCTTTATGCGAGAAATCATGAGAAATTGTAGCGAAATTCAATTTTAGTTGATTATGAAATCTATGTTAGGGTTTGAATTCACGCCTTTTCCGCCCAAAACCTAAATTTGACACCTTAGACCACTCGGCCAAACTGTCAAATTTAAATAAATAAACATAATTATGTAGTTATCATATGCATCGGGTGTAAGTCCGTCCGGATCGGATAAGAAGGGTGGTGATTAACAATTTTCCATTATTTTACAAAAAACAGAAAATTCAATTCCTAGATCAATTCTGAATTCAAATCTTCGGAAATCGAACATAATTTTTAGAATTTCTAGATTTTTCGAGTTTCAAAATTTTTTCAAATTTCTTTTCAGAAAATTTCAAAAGACATGCAAGTTTATGATAGAATAGATACTCATTTAATCCAAAAAATACTTTTGTAAGCCCAAACATATAAAATATACCCCAATAAACCTAATAAGTAGTACAAATAAATATATTTCTATAGGTCCTTGTATTCTGAAAAATGTTACCCTTTAATTCCAAAAAAATATCAAATATACCTATTTAAATAAACCCATATGTTTGAAAATATACCCTTATGTAGTGCGACTAACAAATAAACCCCTATATTATTTGACATTGCACATAGTGATAAATAAATTAACAAATAAAATTATATACGTGTATGCACTTTAAATAATCTTTACTACTAATAAGATGAATTACCAATTCCAAAATTTGATAGTGATTTACCTAGGTAGTGGTGAATTAATGGGGGTGGTGGCTTAAGGGGCTAACATATTTATGGGGTGATGGCGTTGGTTTTATTTTAGACCACGTTGTTTGTTGTTTAGTAATTAGATAGAAGTTGGATTCGTGATGTAATGAAATGATATATTAGTAATTTTATATATAGGGTTTAGGATTTAGTGGAATAGAAAAATATAAATTGAACCCTTTATTAATTAAATACAATAATGTTACCCAGATCCTAAAGGGGGGAAATGAAAATACAAATGGAAGGAAGTTCAAAAGCAAGAAAAGACACATAATTAAAAGTTAATTAGATGCATCAACACTCTTCACAACTCAATAAATAGCACGATTTAATGGTCTCCTAACACACCTAATATAAATCGGAGGGGTCTCATGAGCCAATAATATGATATCTTCCATGATCAAAAGAAAACTCTATCGTATTGCAAGGGTGCAAGACTTGATGGCTTGGATCACAGCTAAAGCATAACTATATATGGCGACACGAACAAAAGATAACAATCTGACATACAAAATAGTACTATTTAGGGCCAAACACTCAGTAGTAAAAATGGTGCAAAGGGTTGCTCGGCTAGTTTTCCCATGAACAACAACCCCCTCACGTTCTCTATCAATAAAACAGGTAATAACTCTATGAGGTCCCACAACTCTGTTTGTTGAGTTTAATGGTGTCCGGTCAGGGAAGCGTCCAACAAGAGATGTCAAATATAAACAAAACATCGTGGGGAATACCATGGGGAAGGTTGGGGGTATGCAAAACATGAGCAAAGAAACCGCCTAGACTAATATTCAGTTTAATTAGAATAGTAGGCACACGTATTTTATTAATCCATAATAAATTCATTTTGTGCCAGTCATATAGACCAACATGTAAAGACTATTCTAAGTACCATTTACTCCATCTTACCACCATTATTAGTGTAGTTGGAGGAAAGGTCTACAAGCGATCAGTCAAACCAAGACTCACACACTGGTATATAAAAAATATCTTACGCTAACTTTTTCTGGTTCAAGTGCATTAAATTAACATTATTCTTATGTATTATAATTGAAATTAACAAAATTCTGCAAGTTGGGGATATCACACACTTCCTGGTGAAATCTATTCTTTTGAGTGGGTAGAGAATTAAGGGATGCTTTCCAGAGGAATATATATAGCTTTTGAGGTAGTGTACCTTTCTATATCTTATCCCAAGTCTCTAAGATGGAGGTAAGTGGATCTCTTACTACATTTGGAAAAGCTAGGTATTTTAGCACTTGGTTATAACCAGTCTTAGATAGATATATATCGTTCCTAGAACGGGGCCAAATCAGCGATGAGGACGTGGAAAGCAGGGGAGAGGAATAGATTGTACTAGATGAGCATTATCTGCATCAATGACCTAGTCCATCAACTGGGAATTCTATGTTTTATTTTTGGTTAATAAATTCATAAACTTGCATAGGAAGGTTTTCTAGTGAATAAGGGGCAAGGGAATGTCCTTGGATCCAAGGGTCCTGCCAAATGAATAATTTAGAGGCATCCCTTATATAACAAAGGGAACAATCTAAAAGAAATCATTTCTCTATTGATTATGTTATCCCATACCCTCAAGGAGTGATTTCCCATAGACGCGTTCAAGAAGGAGTTTCTCAAAAAATAAATCCCTTTAGGTGTTTGAGTTACCGGTGACTCCGGGGCCTCTAGGATTTTACATGCTTGCATAGCCATTAGGTCAAAGTTGTAAGCCTCGATATCATTAAGGCCAAGACCACAACCAAGATTAGGAATATAGAGGATTATTTAGTTTCACTAATGGATTCCAGAGCTCCAATCTTGCTCCACCATAGTAAGTCGATATAGCAATTAATGTTGCTTCTCTAAGAGTGAGATTTACCCCTTCCTACAAGAGTGAACCTTTCCGATCTTTCCAACGGGAATGTACCTTTTCAGTAAGCCAAGCTAGACCTCTAACTCGGGAAAACCCCCATTTTGTTCGGAATCCAGGGTATTTTCCCATATTAGTAACTTCAGGTACTGTTAAGATGTTCTTTAGAATGTCTCAAAATCAATAAGAAGTATTGTGGTTCAGAAGATTTAGAGATTGTCAAGACATAAAAAAATATTTATATAATATTTTCTTTAAGGTTCGAGGTTCTCGTCCATAACACTAAAAAAACTGTCTATGAATAACAAGAGCGATTAGGGAGGACATGAATGGGAAATCCTATACCCTTTAAAGTTACCCGAAGAGAGTTTCTCGTATATGAGATATCTTAGATCCTTAGTGTCCAAAAGGAATATGTAAAGAGATAGTGGGCCACCTTGAAAAATTCCTCACAAAGGGTTGAACGAGCCCAAAACCTTCCCATTTATTCCTCACAAAGGGTTGAACGAGCCCAAAATCTATTTTCTCTTTTTTATTTTAATATCTTTTTAAACATTTGAAATTTGCGCATTCCTTTTAATTAGATAGTGTCTTAAGTAATATCTTTTCAAACATTTGAAAATTTCTAAAACAGAACCAGTGGAATTAGCTCACTGGCCAGGGCCTTGGTTATCCAATCTATTGGTGCAGGTTCTAATCGAGTCAATGACTCCGAGTCAAAAGTAGCTCTCCTATGTAACAAAAAAAGAATTTCTAAAATAGTCAATTTTATTTATATTCATTATTATATTAAAGCATCTTTTTAGTCGGTTTATGAAATAAGTTTCGTTGAATATCAAACATGATTTATGAACGATTAGCAAATAAGTAGCGAGATTCTTATTTTGTATAACATAAGAGTATATTTTGGTTGATTGATTAATATTTCATGTAACTGTTTGTGCAAAATGTATCCTATCTTTTTACTTGGTTGAATATTTTTCGGTTTTTTTCATCTCAAGAATTGTTTCTGTATCCTGTGTTATATTTATTTTTCAAAACAAATATTGTTAGATTGCCTTCAGGCACGGGTTCATACCTAGTATGTATAAATATGTATATATGTATAAAAATGTGTGTGTGTGTGTGTGTGTATATATATATATATAATATGGGAGAAGGGCCAACGATCCAAAATGTCTCCTATTTCCCTCCATATTTTCTAGCCTATGGATCAAAATTTTATTATTCCTAGTCATTAGATGTAATTTAATTAATGGTCAAGATTGTATAAATTAGACCAACGGTTAGAATTGTCTTGATTTCCGTCTATATTTTTTAGTCGTTAGATTATATATGCGTCATTTTATTTATTAATTTATTATACTATTTAGTTGTACGTTAGCTAATCTCCACACTTTTCTATTTTTTTTAAATTCAAAATTTAGAACAAAAAAAAACCACTTCACGTTTCACCTTCCCACCTGCTCTCTCTCTCTCTCTCTCTCTCTCTCTCTCTCTCTCTCTCTCTCTCTCTCTCTCTCTCTCTCTCTCTCTCTCTCTCTCTCTCTTTCTCTCTCTCTCTCTCTCAATCGAAGAACCCATTTTAAGAAAACCCCTTCCACTCGCTACCATTCTCCACCACTGTCAACCGACTTGGCTAAGCCATCAACAATCGAAGAACCTATTTTTTTTTTCTTACCATTGAAACTCAACCTTCCCACTAAACAAACCGCTCTACTACTTTTAGGGTCTGACCACTCTCCAATCAGAGAAAGGTTGGATTTATGATAAACAACTCTGTAAAAAGATAGTTGAGAAATGGAAATCAGGTGTAATGATGGATTTGAGAGGTATCTCAAAATTGAGATATAAATTATCACAGATCCAAAAAATTACATCAAATTGGGCCAGGAAAAGAATATTAAATAATAGGATTCTCATTCAGAACAAGATCAAAGATCTTGAAAAACTTTTCAATGAACCTCACAATGATGAGTATGAAGTCAAATTCAATACTCTGAGTCAGGAACTGGAAGAAATTTGGAAAAAGGAAGAAATGTACTGGTCCCTGAGGTCTAAGAATAACTGGCTTAAATACTAAATTTTTTCATGCATTTACTAAAGTCAGGAGATCTAAAAATAGAATTGGTAAGATCAAAGACCCAAGTCGTCAGTGGGTTACAGATACCAATACTATACCAGATATAATAACTAGTTATTATAAGCAAGTGTTTAAATCTTGTGGGAATAGAAATTATGCTCCTGTCTTGAGTAAAATTAAAAAGGTTGTCACTGATGAGATGAACAACTCCCTTATAAAACCTGTCACTTGTGAAGAGGTTAAAAATGAAATTTGGCCACTGGGAGGTGATAAATCTCCAGGACCAGATGGTTATGGAGGTTTTTTCTTTAAGAAATTTTGGGAAACTCTCAAAGAAGATCTTATTGAGATGGTGTCTGATTTTATCTTATATAACACATCACTTGAATCTATAAACTGTACTATAATTGCACTTATTCCTAAGTGTGGAAACCCAGATGTTGTGGCCTCATATAGGCCAATCAGTTGTGCAAACTTTATATATAGAGTTATCTCTAAAATCTTAACCTTAAGACTCCAGGAATGGATTGGTGATTTGGTCTCTGAGACATAAACTGCCTTCATTCCTAACAGGTCTATTTTTTAGAATATTTTGATTGCTCAGGAATTAACTCATTACCTTAATAACAAGAGGACCTCTAAGAATTACTCACTAGCTATTAAAGCTGACATGAGCAAAGCTTATGAGAATATTGAGTGGGATTTTCTAATTGATCTACTGTCTAAAATGGGATTTCACCCTAAATGGATAGCTTGGATCAAAAATTGTATAACTTCAGTTTCTTATAAAATACAAGTCAATGGAGAACTCTATGAATTGGAGAAACCTCAAAAAGGACTTAGGCAGGGGGACCCCCTATCCCCTTACCTGTTCTGCATTGTTACTCAAGCTTTAACACATCTCATTGACTATTTTGTTGACCAAGGTCTTTTAAAAGGCATTAAAATTGCAAGAGCAGCCCCTTTAGTCACTCATGTTTTATTTGCTGATGATAGCTTGTTTTTTTAGAAGCTACTGATTATAATATTGATATTTTCAATAATGTGATTAACTGGTATACTCTTGCTACATGTCAAAAGGTTAATCTGAATAAGAGTGGGGTAATGTTCAGTAAAAATACCCCTAATGAACTTAGAACTCACTTTGCCTCTAATCTCAGGATGAATAAACTTGAGCACTTGGGTAAATACCTTGGAATTCCCTCTTCTTGGGGAAAGTCAAAAGTCAAATCATTAGAATGATTGGTGGAAATGGTTATGGAAAGGATGGATAGGTGGGATACAATGCTCTCAAAAAGTGGTAAGGAGGTACTGGTTAAAGCTGTGGTTGGAGCAATTCCAAACTTTATAATGTCTGTCTTTCTTATTCCTAAAAAGGTAACATCTCATTTGACTTCACTTATTTCCAATTTCTATTGGAACAATCAAGGTGAGGATAGATGCCATTGGGTTAAATGGCAAACTTTGATGAATTCTAAAGAAGAAGGAGGGCTAGGGTTCAAAGATTTTCACTTACAAAATCTAGCTCTCTTATCTTCTAATGCCTGGAAATTTTTCTTAAAAAAAGACTCCTTAGTTTTCAAACTGTTTAAAGGGAAATATTTTCCCAAAGGAGACTTCTGAGCTCTAGTCTTTGCTCAAACTTCTCTTGGGGTTGGAAAAGTCTTTTTGAAGGTAAAAAATGTTCTGTTAACTCTTTAAGATGGAAAATTGGGAATGGGAGTTCTATTAGACTTTGGGATGATCTTTGGGTCCCTTCTCAAGGTCTAATGGTCAAACCCCCTAATTGTGATTTGAAACTGGTCTCTGAACTTATAAATCCTATTACTTTTGAATGGAGGCTTGATTTACTTGATATATATTTTTCAACAGATATTGCAGCAACCATAGCTACTATATATATCCCTCCTTTTAACTGTCTTGATGTACCATTCTGGCCTTTGTCTATGAATGGGTGTGTCATGGTTAAGGATATGTATAGTCAGCTTTGGAAGGCACAACTGGAAGTTGAAAAAATCAAGGAGAAAAATTTAAGCTCCTCATCTTTTAAACTTCAATCGGAGGAATGGAATTTTATCTGGAGTATGAGAATACATCCAAAGGTCAAAAATTTTATATGGAAATGCTGTGTTAATGGGTTAGCTACTAATGAGAATAGGAAAAAGAGAAAATCTTGCAAAAGTGACCTTTGTTCTATTTGTGAGATGGATTTATAAAATGTTGAACACCTTATTTTCCACTGCTCTTGGGAAAGAGCTCTGTGGAAGATTAGCCCCTTGAATTTTGATGCTATGACTGAGCCTACCTTCAACTTTATGAAATGGGTGGCTTTTGTTAGGAATTGTAGCCTGGAAAGTAAAAAAAATGATGCTTACTCAGGAGAACTTGATTTTTACTTGGTTTGGTCTATTTGGAAAGGGAGAAATCAAAGCATCTTTAGATGCACTATTCCTGACCCTTTACTTGTTTTGCAGGAAGCTTTGAAAGCCTATGATGAGAATAACACCATGAATAGGTCTAACTCTGAGGCTAAACTTAATCTCAAACTGAGAGAAGTCTCAGATTCAAATGTTATAAATGAAAATTTTAACTCAAATTCTGTAACTCAAGGTCTCACCTTTGGAGAAGACAGAAATGAGAAATGGAAACCTCCTCCTTATATTCAAAGTTAATTCATATGCAACCTTTTTGAAAAATACTAAAAAGGCCTCACTAGCTTGTATTACTCGTGATTCAACAGGGTTCATGGTGGATGGTTTTGCGAGGAACGTGGATGGAAATTCAAGTCTTGAAGCAGAGGCAAGAGGTTTGGCTCAAGCTTGTGTCATGGCAAAAGCTCTTCCTCCTGGTTCAGTAGAGATTGAATGTGATAGTTTAGTTCTTGTTAATCAAATGTATTTTGGTAGGAAAGTTTTTTGTAATATCCATAACTTAGTCAATTACATACTCAAATGTAAAGTTAAGTATAGGATCAAAATATCCTTTGTTAGGAGATCTAAAAATTATGCTGCAGATTGGGTGGCTAAACAAGTGCTTAAAGGTGCCTTGTTTAGCCTTTGGAACTTATTTCCACCACCTCAATTGGCAAGGCTACTTAGCTCGGATTTTGATCCCTTAGGGATAGGCTGATGTTGTAAACTTGAAGTTTTTATTTAATTACTTCTTTCGACTAAAAAAACCGCTCTCCTACAGCAGACCTTCCCACAAATCCGCTCACCTTCACACCTAGCCGCTCTCTTGCACAATCAACAATCGAAGCTTAAGCCGCTCGTCTACACAAGAAAATTGCTGCCACTTGGAAACCATTCTCCCCCATCATCAACCAGCTTGGAAATCAACAATCTAAGAACCCAAATTAAGGAAATCAATTAATTTTCACCATTGACACTCTAAAAAATTGAATTATTCAAGATGAACGCAACAAGTAATGATCTTTAAAGCTTGATAAAGAAGTATTCAAAATCTCAACCTGAGACTACACATAATCGGCCTAGTGCCGATCCAGATATGTTATCCTACACTTTTCTCATGTAGTAGTGTATATTATTTTTATTCGCTTTATAGAGTCTTTTCGAGTCATGGGGACACGACTCATTTTTTAGTTTGGGGTGGGGTATCGTGGCCTCATCCCAATTTTATGTGTTATGTGTTTTTTACGGCTTTTCAGAAAAAATTAAAATCAAATAAAAACTAGTTTAAGGAATGATTTGACTGTAGAGTTTGTTGAATGCCCCCATAAGCATACTTTTTATAAATTAATGGTAGAAAATAGTAGACCTTAGAGTTAATATAAAACGCAACTTGAATGCATGCAAACACTAGATGATTGATAAGAAAAATTAATGAACAATGCAAAAGAAGTAAGCTTGTACTTGGTAAGAATGAGTGGTGTGTAGAACGTGAGATCTAAATGAGTAGAGAACCCACTTAATTATGAACTAGAGGTAAACTACGTAACTAGGAAAATGATAGAGGCAGTTATTTGATAGCCACTTGAGACCTTTTTAGCTTTCTAACCCGTGATTAATGTTATATCCTTCTTAGCCCCATTTTAAGCCTTTAAGACTTTCTTTGAAGCCACATTATAAGCTTATCCTTTAGATGTTAGGACTATACCATATGACTCGCACTTGAATCATGATTGCTTAAGACTAGTTGTCCTTGAGCTTGAGTTTGAGGTGAGGGAATCTATTATTACATCTGTTGGTAGATTTGTGATGTGCTTGAATGATTATGCACTTTATTGTAAATTCTTTTGCCGATTTCTAAAAAGAAAAAGAAAAAAAAGAAAGAAAGAAAAAGAAAAAAAATTGAGAAAATAAGTTAGCATGGCATCTCACATTAAAAAGAATGTCATGTTTAACTTACAAAAAAAAGAGATTGAATAAATATTGAAATAAAAGAAACGGCAAAGGAATATTTTTGTAATCATATTAATAGGTTGGGTTTATTTTGGAGACGCTAAATTCGCGCGTCAAGTGAGTGAGATCATATGTGAGTTTAAACTCAAGCTCAGGACAGTTTGTTGAAGGCTAGTGAGCAGAGAGCCAAAACCTCGCTTTTCATTATCCAAATGTACCATACCGTCCCTAAGCCTACGCTAAAACCATAAAGTCCTCGTGATTCCTGGGTACATAGTGAATTGATAATTCTACTAATAGGGAGTAAGTTAAGTGGAGCGTTCAAAGCGAGTAAAGATTGATGAACACCCTATAACCACCATCTTGAGCTAAGTATAAAGTGTAATCTTCTATCATTGTGAATTTATTGTGGATTGAAATTATTTATGTGTTTGATTTTGTATGATAGGTTTATGTGTGCATTAATTCTTCGGTTGTACTATATGAAATTTATTTTGAGTTTTTCTTTGGGTTTATTCTTTAGATTCTGCATGTTGCTTCTTACCTTGAGCCTCTATTTTGTTTTAATTTGTCGGGACGACAAAGGTTTGAGTTTGGGGTCTTGATGTCTCCCTTTTTATTCTATTTTTATGTCCTTAGGAGACATCATTTTAGGTGATTAATTGACTTATTTGATTATATTGCGTTTTCTTCCCTTGGAATTTATTTTATTTCATTTTTAAAGATTTTGCACGTTAAATGGTTTGTTTTAGTGCAAAGTTTGTAGGTCCATGGATTAGAAGAACACCAAGACAAGGAAAGGAATCAAGAATTAAATTCATAGATCGATTGTAAAAGTAAAAGGCGAGAAAAGTTGATTCGAAGAATTTATTAGATGAGTATCTTCGCCACTGATTCAACCTTGGAGCATAAAATAAGAACTATAGAGCTTGAAGTCAGGAAGATTTTACAAGTTGAACGAAGTGATTCCGAGTCGAACGCAAAAGTTACAGCTGTTTTACTAACAGTTGTACATCAGTTACGGGATTTCATATTTGGGCTTGGGCTTTCTATAATTTTACCTAATCCTCTTAACTAAAATCCTAATCCGATTTTCCCCACTATAAACACACCTTTAGACCTCATTATTCAGCACCTCTCACTTTATTCTTCAAATTAAATCATCCATAGAAGAGAGCGTAAAGAGGAGAGCAAAAGCAGGAGCTGGAGAAAGTTATTCTTCCAACTACAGTCATATTCAATCCTTCAATTAGGTTCTTCATTTTATTTCTGTAATTGATAATGAATACTTTCTTCTCTATTTCAGTAGTTTTAAATATTAGCATGAGCTAAATTCTTTAAGTGCTTGAGAATTGCATTAATGGGTTGAGCCCCAATTTATTGAATTCGTGTTTTTGAATTTGGGTTTGAATAATTTAAATTGAATTGGTTCATTTCGTATTGGCTATTATTTTGCATTTAATTACTCTCTTTGAAGTCATGAATCAAATATAGGAATTAGTAATTAAGCTATTCACTGAAGTGGCAAAGTGATCGCCTTGACGGTGGGTTTAATTACGGAACTAGATAATAGACGTAAGGTAGAAATTATTGACCCTGACGGGCTCAGTTAATCTTATAGCCAATTGGGTAAAGTCCTTGACCATTCGAAGGTGGATTATAATCACTCTGACGGGGTTTGTAACACCCTAGAATAGCTCCTAAGTCCACCCTAGCGGGGGTTAGGAGAGTATAGAATCCCGACTATAACTTAATCCTGATTCATCCCTTAAACATAAACATTGATTTAATAGATTTAGGTGAAACCCTTGCAAAACTCAAGTACTACTTCTCATCCTTGCGTCCACTCTTATTTTATTTACTCATGTCTCACTTATTTGCATTAGTTAATTTAGTATTTTACTTTAATTGCATTTTAGTCCTTAAACAAAAACCGACAAATATTTATTCCCTTTTACTTTTCGCATCATATAACAATTAATTGCACTTATTACATAACATCTAAAATCATATCCAATCCGTCCCTGAGATCGAATTCCTGTTTACCAGATATTACTTGGACGACCCGTACACTTGCGGTACATGTCTTGTCTTTTTTAAGTGTGTTATTCTAGAACACACAAGGAGACACCAGACACCTCTTCTGGGCAACCATCTAACTACTATTAGCATAACCCTATATTGATCAGGTTTAAGACAGACAATAATTATAAACACATAAATCAAATATATGAGTTAGTAGCTAATATCAGACTAAACATATAATTCCCAAAGAAACTTAGATAGAAAGAAAATAGAATTCATAGATTATACATAATGCAAAACTCAAGCTATGGTAAAAAAATTAGTTCATAACTGAGGGAATAAACTAAAGGAATAATACAAAGTATTCATCTTGCTCTCTTCAATAATTCTAATGATATAAAACTTAAAGACTAACTTATGGGAGGCAAGGATGAATTTACAGAGGTTAAAGGGTGTATTTATAGGTGTTTAGAATGCCTAATTCGTTTTCTTGGAGTGGAAGACAAGTAACTTGGACTCCAAGCCCAACTCAAATTCGTAACCCTAAAATATAGAAAAGGTAATAATATCTGTTGTTTTGTATTGGCCGTAACTTCTTCGTTTCAACTCCGTTTGACGCATTCCAATAGTCGAAACTGATCGTCTCGGAAATCTCTATAACTTTTATTCATACCATTCTTCCAAATTTCTAGCCAATCTTGAGTTATGATCACTTTTATGGTCGTAGGTGTTGGAATTCAGATTTACTTGGCATTTTTTATTTCCATATCTTATCTTTTCCTTCCTTTTCTCTAATTTCCATGCATATCTTCTTTCCTTAATCTCTTAAGACTTGATTTGGCATCTTTATCTCCAATAAATTTGTATATATCTTTAAAGCTTCACACTAAATAAATAAATTAAACCCAATATGCTCTAAAAATAATAAATCATTAAATAAAGACAAGAAATAGGAAAGTGCACTATTATATTTAGACTTTTAAAACACTAAAAATGATGTCTCCAACTAATATTAAATCATCACAAATGGGGAGACATCAGTCTTTTCTTTCTTGCGTATTATTCTTCTAGCTTTATTAATTACACTTTATATTGCATAAGTTCTCCTAACTTTCGCAGTCTCTGAGGAACGAATCTTATTTATCATTAAAACTTGCATACGATCTGTGATACTTGCAGTGAGTAACGTGCTAGCCTAGGGTATTCATATGCATCTATTTTATTCTATTGTTTTATCACACCTTAGTCGACACCAAGTTTTTGGCGCCGCTGCCGGGGGCTACATCGTTAGTCCTTGTGCATTTATTTAGTGTTTTTATTTCAGTTAGTTCTATTTTACGCTTTCTTTGTTTAGTTTTCTCTTTACAGGTTTTTACAGATGGCAAGCCCGAGGAAACATAATCTTCCCATCTCATTCAGTGTGCAACCCAGAGGAATCTGCACTCTAGAAATCCAATCCTCTAAATTTCAACCTGATCCAGGCATGATAGCGCAGTTTGCGAGTCATGGAGAATTTAGCGGTGCTGCACATCAAGATCTGGTTCGTTATATTCATAAATTTATGTAGATCTGTGATGCCTACATCGTCAAAGGTGTCACGCAAGAGCAAATGTACTACATAATATTCCAATTGTTTTAACCGGATGTGCAAGCGATTGGTATGACTCCCAACACCCTGATTCAATTCCAGATTGGGATAAACTCCAAGCCAAATATCTAGATCGATTATATCCGATTAGTAGACCCTTAAAAGATATGTTGGAGTTAGAACAATTTATGCAAGAAGAAGGGGAAAGTGTTGGTGAAGCATGGTTATGTTTAATGAGAAGAAAGAGGTATCCATTCCATGTCTCCTCGCCGGAATATCAATTAACCATGTTCTATGGAGGACTCAACAGCGAGTCCAATGCAATGGTAGATATATTAGGATATGGAAGTTTTGTGTTATTAGATCCCGAAGAAGATCATACTATCATGGAAAGAGTTCTTGAAACCGAAAGAAGTTATCTATTAGAATCAGAAAAAGAAGAAGATACCTTGGAAGCTCTAAGGATCGAAGAATTAAACCAACAACTTAAGTAATTACAAGAGCAAGTGCATTTAGAAAGTAGTTCAGTAGCTCAGGTAGATCTAGTACACACTTCACCTTCATGCCTTGGTTGTGGAGCAAGAAATCATTCATGGTAGAATTGTATTGATAATACAGCTTCGATTTCCTTCGTGTCTCATCTAAGAAACCATTACTCGAATGGTTATTATCATCCTCAAGGAAGTCACGCTAATTATTTCCCATAGAATCAGAATTGGGTTGAAAATCAAGGTAACTATTATCAAACTCAACCTCAAAATTATGATCAACCACAACCTATCTATCAACAAGCGCCAAAATATGAAGATTGTTATCAAGAACCACCTTCGTATTCAATGCAACAAGCCACACAAGAACAACCTTCGAGTTTGGATCCGAGTATAGTGGAACTTATAGGATTATTTGAAGAAAACATGAAGATAAGTCAGCAAAGATTCCAAACTCAATCAAAGGTAATTAAATATCTCGAGCATACCTTTCACAGATGGAGAGTATACTTCAGAACAGGCCAAAAGGGCAACTCCCAAGTGATACAATTGCTCCTCAAGATGATGTTTGTCATGCGGTTGAATTGAGAAGTGGAAAACAATTAACCTCCGCTTAGAGTAAAAGAAACGAAACCAACCCCTAGTCCTAAAGTGGTTGAAGACACAGTTACAAATAAAGTCGAAGAGGTAATTGAACGAAGAGTGTCCCAAAGAAGACACCAGAAAAGAAGAAGAGTACAGTGGTCAACAATACACGTCCTCCTTCACCATTCTCATCACGTGTCAATTACAAGAACAACGAAAAAGAATTCAAGTAGTTCCTTGACATGATGAATGGATTTCCAGAGGAGTGTAGTGTTATATATCAAATCAAGTTACCACAAGATGCACATACACCCAATAACTCTTGGATGGGACCATTAATGGCTACAAATAATATATCTGAGAAGTTCGTGGGAGTGAAAGGTAAGGAATTCAAATTTCGCGTGCCAAATATTAATAAACCCATTCATTGCTGGGGAGGTAATGTTAAGACATAATCACCGAGTTAACACATCAAACTTAATGAAGTTAAACAAAAGTGCTTTTGGGAGACATCCCACATTCTTTTATATTTTAGGTCTTTATGCTTTTGTGAGTTTATGTGTATATTAGTGCATATTGCAGTAATAAGGAAGGTATAAGTGTTTTTGGTGTGTAGGTATGCAAGGATTCGAGTTTGGGGTGGAAAAGTGGAAAAAATTTGGAGTTAAAAATGGCTGGACAGAAGCTTTTTGCGGTACACCGTAGGTATCTATGGTGCACCACACTTACAAGCGTGAATTTTTTACTAAAACTTCGAATTGGCAATAACTTCGCGCTCGGGTATCGGAATTCACTTTTTCCCAAGTCTAAATCGCGTATTTTTTTGAGATCTATCCAATGGAGTGGATAAAACCTGATTTGGAGGTAAAACAAAAAACGTACTCTTTTCGTGTCATCCAGAGACTTCGTGCGGTACACCGCACCGTCAAAACCGTTACCACGGTTCACAAGTATGGTCCATTGCCGAGACAAGAAGGAGAAAACCATTTCGATCATTGCACCCATTGTTTGGAAAACCCTTGAGTCCAATACACCACACCACTGCTCCGGTGCACCGCAGCTCGTCGCCAGATCCAACTACAAAGGTTATAAGAAGGGTTTGAAGAGAAGCTTAGTATTAGTTACGAATTTTTAATCCTTAAGCCTCTATTTCTTCCCCAAGTCACCCAAAACCCATTCAAACACCATGAAAGTTTCAACAAACATCTACCTCACATCAAAACATCACCAAATAACCATAAATTTATATTCAAATCATTCCCTACCTTCCTATAAAAAAGAATCGTATTTGTATAATTGATTGGGATAAATCACAAGGTGAGGTAAGGGAGTGGGAAATTGGTGATACAATAAATTTACATACAAGAAAAGCACTGAACCCTATTCCAAGTATCAATCATGCGAGGCAATAGCCTCGAAAAGTATGTTTTCTTTCTTCCCTACCATTTATTTATGTGCAATATGTGTGTTTAGTTTAAATTTTATTACTTTATTGAGTCTTTTAGAGTCATGGGGACATGGATCACTTTTTATTTGGGGGTGGGGATTCGTTGTCCTCATCTTCCTTTTTTGTTTTATCATAAAATTTAAAAAAAAAATAGGTTTGAATTGGCATAGAATATAGTGAATGTACCTATTGAGCATGCTTTAATTAATTTTGTGATAGTAAGTAGTATGTTTTTGAAGTTGTCACAAATATGTTTAGTATGCATGTATGAAAACAGAAAATAAAATATAGGGAAGATTAATGAGCAATGCGTAAGAAGTCATGTTGAAACTTAGGGAGAGTTATTTGGTGTATAGAACGTGAGGTTTGAAATTAGTTGAAAACCCGCTTATCTATGAACTAATAGTGAAAAAGTAACAAAATACGGTAGTTAGAAATGTGAATAAGGCAGTGTTTCATATTTGAAGCCACTTGAAGCCTTTTTAGCTTTCTCACCATTATATTTGATTATTATTATTTATCCGTGTTACCCCCTTTCAGCCTTTCTAAACCATTTTATTAACCACATTATAAGCCATATCCCTTAGGACTTGTCCATATGTCCCGCACTCGAATCGCAAAACCTGAGACAAGTTGTTTTAGAGTTTGAGTTGGGGTTGTGGGTTTCATCATTGGGAACATTGGGTTTGGAAATTGTAATTGTGATATTATTGATGATGAAATTTATTATTGTAACCCTTTGTCGGGGTAAGAGTAAATGGAAAAAGGCTGAAAAACATACAAAAAAAGAATATATGAAAAAATTAGCATGATATCTCAACATCAAAAAGAGAGTCATAGCTATACAATGGAAAAAAAAAGATATATATGAAAAGATTGAAAAATATTTGGACCAGCAAAGTGGAATTTTCTTATATCATCATGAAAAGGTTTCATTTGGGTTAATTGGGGATGAAAATCAAGGCATCAAAAATTGGATTGAGTGAGAATATCTTCGAGCAAAACTCAAGCTCTAGGGCGATTCGTTGATGGAATGTGAGGAGAGAGCCAAAATCTCACTTTTTCATTATCCAAATATACCACACCGTCCCTAAGCGACGTTATAACGGTAAAGACCTCATGATCTCTAGCTACTTGGTGGAGAAACAATGGAGCTATTAGGTTGTAGGTAAGCGGGCCTACAAAAAAAACCTATACCCATTAACATGAATAGAGTTGAAAACCTCTCCTTCTAGCATTGCGAAATTAATCTGGACTTGAATTTATAGAATGTTGATTATGTGTATATTAAGTGTACGTTTGCATTATCTATTTAGCATTACTACATGAGATTTTTTAAATATTTTTCTCTAGGATCATTCATTGTGTTCTATTCTTCTTCTCTTCCTCCTTCTTCTTCTCTGTTTATTATTTGACTACCTTATTGTTCTTTATCTTTATTGTATCAGGAAGATAAAACTTTGAGTTGGGGGTCTTGATGTCTTCCTATTTGTGATGAATTAATATAGGTTGGAGACATTATTTTAGGTGTATTTTAGAATTTAATTATATATTTTTATTCATATTTTTTTATTTTCCTATTTCTTGTCTTGATTTGAGGATTTATTATTTTTAGAGCATATTGGGTTTAATTGTTTGTTAATTGTGAAGTTTTAAAGATATATGGTAATTAATCAGCAACCTATCGCTAGTCAGGGCTAATTTGTTGTGTAGTTCTCTAAGAGGGATGGGGAAAGCCTTTATAAGCTTCTGAACACGAAGATATAAGGACCTTAGGCAGAGGATGATATCTTTAGAAAGATGAACTTTGAAAAATGAACAATAAATCGTGAATGATGAACTTTGAACCATGAACCTTGAGAAACACAAACCTTGAAAACCTTGAATATTTACCTTGGACCTTAGACATTGGCCTTTAGACATTGAACCTTGAATATCGATTCTTGAACCTTGATCCTTGAACCATAAATCTTAGACCATGAATGATGAACTACGAAACTTGAAACTTAAGCCATGAACTATGAACTATGAACCTTAAACCTTGAAATTTGAACCATGCACCATAGACCATAAACCTTGAATCATGAACCCTAAAACATTAATATTGAACCTTTAAACCTTGAAAATATGAGTCAAGAACCTTAATTCAAACTTTAAAAATGCATCCTTCATTTTAATTAATACAAGTTCCGTTAGGCACACGCTATAACTAGTTTATAATACAAAACAAACTTTTTTTGACGACCAAGATACTCTACATAAAGAGTGTAGGAGGTCATGTACACCCTCTAAAGTTACTCCATGTCTCTAAAGTTCTTGTGTTCGATCCATTATGACCATAATTCCTCTAATTTTTTGTTGCCATAGCTGTTAGGATATCTGACTTTCACCCACAGAAACTAGGTTCGATTTCCATCAATGAAACAAATCTTTTTAAATGAATTTAGACACAAGATTTACCTAGTATATATATCTGAGTAAATACCTCTCATTGCCATGTACAATAACCTGATTGTCAACTTATCCTTATTTATTAAAAAATGTCTTCTTACCCCTTATACTTTAACAATGCAATTCGAAACCCATTTTGATAAAAATCGTCTATTATCTCTATTAATTTATTATTAAATCATTTTAAATCATTATTCTAACACATAATTTAAAAAAAAAAAGTTAACCCCAATTTTTTTCACACACCTCCCCACTTACTTCCAATTAATTTATAAGTTTAGAAAAAAATCAAAATTGACCCCCATATTTTATTTTTTCACACACCTCCCCACCTACATCAATTAACTCCATAAATATTTGAAAATTATTATTAAAAAAACCCAAAACTTTTTATTTTTTTCCCTAACCACCTCCCAATAAATTTCTATAACACATACACCACCACCCCTCAACCACTACCATAACCACTACCACTACCACCACAATCACATTTAACACCCATCAACAAAAAAATCAAACTCATCTCACCCATCCCGTTCCTCTCACATACCTCTTTACACTGTCCCCAGGCCATGAACACCAAAAATAGATCAATCGAAGAACCCAAATAAAGATATTTACTTTTTTTAATTGAAAAATGTAAAAATAGAATCTCAAACTCATCTCTTTACAATCACCCACACCGTCATCAACCAGAGTACACTAATCAAAGAACCCAAATTAAGATAATCAACCATTTTTTAATTGAAAATAATAATAATGTAAAACATAAAGTCTTAAACTCATCTTACACTCATTTATTGTGGTCAACATATAAATACCTTAAGGTGTGATTAGTACTGATGTCTCCCTATTTGTTCTAATTATTAGCCCTTTGGAGACATCCTTTTAGGTGAATAAATGACTTATTTGATAGATTTTTAGGCTTAATTGATCATATTGCACTTCCTCCCCTTGGAAAGTAACTATTTGCGTTTTATGAGCTTTTGTGCATAAATTTGATTGTTTTTAATGCAAAGTTAATAGGCTCTTGAATTTCATGGAAGACCAATCCAAGGAGGAGAAGTGAGAATTAAAATCTTAGTGTATTTTAGTGTGTTAGGAAATGTTTTTACTCGAGTTTCTATTTTTAGAGTGCACTTTCCTATTTCTATTTCTTGATTTATTGATTTATTCTTTTTAAGCATATGCGGTTTAGTTATTTATTTAATGTGAAATTTAAAAAGATATATGGTAATTACTTAGAGACCAATTCAAGATAAAGAAGTAAAGGAAAGAAGATTTACATGGAAATAAAAAGATTTAGGAAGGATATATGCAAAGAAGGAAAAGATAAAGCTGTCTTATGAATCTGAAATTCCAGCCACGTTTCAAAGACGAGTCCATAACTGAAGATTGACTAGGAATATGGACGAGTGGTCTGCACCAATGGAAAGCTATTTCCGAGACAAGCGGTTTCATATATTGGAACTCCTCAAACGGATAAGTATTAAATGAGATATGACAAAATCAAATCAGCATCAGAATCTTACCTTTCCTAGAATTTAGGGTTACGAATTTGAGAGTTCTTAACTTGTCTTCCACTCCAAGTAAATTCGACCTAGGGTTCCCTAACACCTATAAATACACCCCTTATCCTCCTCTTTTCACAAACTTCAGATAATTACACAAGAGACTTAAGCTTTTCAAGTCAGAGCAAGAAGGCAAGGAGAAGCTAGTGCTGGAGGAATCTTGTTCTTCCATCAACAGTCATCCTACCCTTTAGGTTATTAATTTATCTTTTGTATTTGAACATGAATTCCTTTTATTTAATGTTAGTCTTTAATTTTCTTATGAGCTAAATTTCCATATATTTGAGCATCACATTAAAGGGATGAACCTTAATTAATTAATCTATGTTTTGAATTTGGGATTGTTTAGATTTAAATTGAATTGAGTTTTATATATTGGATATTACTTTGTTTTCATTACTATTTCTTTTAGTAACAACTAGAAATAGCTTTTAGTATTTGGGTTATTCACTTTAGTGGCGAAGTGGTCATCCGATAGGGGGGTTTGAATACAGATCTAGGTAATACCCGTGTAATGTCCGTTATTGACCGACAAGCTTAACTAGTTACATAGCCAAAGAGGTAAAATCATATCATCCGAAGAGGTATATTCGACCATACAGGTGTTTATGATACTTTAGGATAGCCTCTAGGTCCACCCGACAGGGGGCTAGGAGATATTAGAGTCTCGACTAATATTATAATTTCAATTCTACCCTTAAACATAGCATAGATTATATTGATTAAGTGGGTTCCTTGCGAGACCCAAGTATCTCTCTTATCTGAAGTTAGTCGTTTATTTGCTTTATTTCCTTTCTGTTTATTTAATTTTAGTCTTTATTTTATTTGCATCTTTAATTTACAAAATCCAAACAAAAACTCTTATCTTTTATTTTATGTTTAGCAATTATTCTTACTACTTGATTAATATTTGGGTTGAACCTAATATGTCCCTGAGAACGAACTTGATTATCATATATTACTTGGGACAACCGTACACTTGAGGTTAAGTGGTTCCTATTTATTTATCGCTTAATTTTATAACACACGGGTGACCACCAAGTTTTTGGCGCCGCTGCCGGGGACGGTAGCGTGCGACCCCGATGTTAATATTTAGTAGTTTAATTGTTAGTTTAGTTTTAGTTTTAGTTTTCAGTTTTACGCTTTGGGTTGTCTCTCTTTCTCAGGTTTACAGGTTTTGGTTTATGCGTGAAGATATCGTGATTCTTGCAAATCCCGAAAACCTAGTTCGAGAAGCAAATAAAAGAAAGAGAGAAGCTAAAGCAAAAGAGTTAGAGGAGCAATTAGCAAGAGAAACAATGGCTGAAAATCAGGAACTCTCCCCTCCTCTTGTTCCTGTTGTTCCACAAGCTCAACCTCCTCAGAACAATGATTTGTGGTTTATCAATGGCCCTGAAGAAGCTCCATTTAGAGCTTCTGCCCTCGGAATTGCCCCAACAAATATTAATGTCGAGAGATTCAGACCCGATCCTGGTATGTTATCTCAATTTCAGAGCTATGGCAATTTCCGAGGAGCACCTGGCAAAGATCCAATCCGTGCTGTACAGAAGTTCATGCAAATTTGAGATTCTTATATTACGCAAGGAGTAACTAGAGAGCAAATGTATTTTGCTAATTTTAGATACTTCGTTATTGATGGAGCAAGTGAGTGGCATGATTCTCAAGAACCCGGAACAATTAAAACATGGGACGCATTACAAACCGCGTTCTTCGATAGATACTACCCAACAAATATGAGATTGGATGCGCAAGTTGAAATAACTTCATTCAAACAAGATCAAGACGAGACTTTGGGTAGAAGATTGGAAGAGATTTCAGGTTTGTTTAAGAAGAGTCCTTGATCATGGCTTCACAGAAGTTCAACAGATGAAGATATTTTACCTAGGATTTGATGGCTTTTCAAGAAAGGATCTAGACTTGCTTTGTGGTGGTGGATTTCTACAGGTACAACCAGTCCATGCTAAAATTATTTTTAACAGAACAGTTACGAATGAACTAGGTTGGAATACTGTGAGAACACCTATCCGAGGTGGAAATATTGCATTCATTGAAGAAAAATTCACCGCCATGGAAAATAAACTTGAACAACAACTGAAACAGCTTACTCTAGCTGTTACAAAAAGTGTTGCTAGTAGAAGAGCAGATGTTAATATTACACAAGAAGTTTATGGGTGTTCTAACTGCGGTACACAAGATCATGATTGGGAGAATTGTCCACACAATATAGAATCCGTAATGTTTGTTTCCAACCGAGGAAATTATAACTCAAGTGGTCAAGGTTATGAACCGAATAGAAACCATCCGGGTTTCCAATATTCGAATCCAAATGGGGCTGCTAATCCGACTTATGCATATCAACCACGTACCCAAGGAAACAACTTTCAACCAAGACCTCAGAACAACTACCAAGGTGGACAAGTTTACGGATATCAAGCTCAGAGACAACCTCCGCAAGATGCTTATACCGACACCATGAACCAGAAAGCTCTACCTGCTCTACCTCAAGAAGGTGCATTAGATGTTCAGCAAACCTTGACAACACTAATCAACACTGAATAATCTACGGCTGCAACACTTAAATTGATGGAAACTCAGATGGCTCAGATGGCAAAGCAATTAAATCAGTGTCCACAGGGACGATTACCGAGTGACACTGAAGAACCCAAGCAAAGAGAAAATTGTAATGCAGTGACACTTCGAAGTGGTAAGAAGCTCCCACCACCTCCTTTTCCCGTGATGAAAGAAAAAGAAACAACTGTGAAAGAGAAACCGGCAAAAGATGTGGTGGAGAAAGAAGATGAACCTGAAGTAGTGGAAGTGGAGAAGATTCCGGAAAAGTCAAAATCCAAAGATGTTACAGAAACCCGTCCTCCTCCACCTTTTCCCTCCAGAGTTCAGAAGAAAGGAGACATGTCTGACTATCAGAAGTTCTTGAATATGGTACGTGGTCTCAATATTAACGTTCCATTCTTAGATGTTATACGCGATGTTCTGAAGTACGTTAAATTTCTGAAAAGAGCCATTACCAACAAGAGACCATAACGTGAGAATGAGATGATAGGATTGCCAGAAGAGTGCAGCGCTATATGCCAAAGTAAGTTGCCACCTAAACTACTTGATCCTAGGAGTCTTACGATTCCTATTTCGATTGGTAATGAGTGGCAGGGACAAGCTTTGTGTGACTTGGGTGTGAGTATCAATTTGATGCCCAAGTCAATTTTCGAAAAATTAAAGATAGGAAACGCTAGACCAACTTCCATGATCCTGCAAATGGCCGATAGATCCCTCGCACATCCTGAGGGACGAATCAAAGATGTTCTCTTCAAGGCAGGTACTTTAATTTTTCCCGTTGATTTTGTTATTCTTGAATACGACGCAGATAGGAATGTCCAGATCATCTTGGGTCGACCATTCCTAGCCATGGGGCGTACTGTTATTGATGTAGAAAGCGGAGAATTAACCATGTGAATCCAAGACGAGAAGGTAAAGTTCAACGTGTTTAGGGCCATGAAGTTTCCAGATCTTCCTGAAGAGTGTTTCCGAATGGATGTAATTGACCTGACTACGCAAGACGTATTTGATTGTCTGAATTTTGACGATATCTTGCAAGCGGCCCTAACACTTGACTTACCGGAACTGATGGAAGAACTAACTAAAACTGTAGCTGCTTTGAATTCCGGAAACATAAAACATAGGCATCTCGCCTATGAGATAGTCCGAGATCCTAGGGAGATAGTATCTAAAAAGAAACCATCTATCGAATCTCCCCCTCAACTAGAAGAAAAGTCGTTTCCTTCACACTTGAGGTATGCTTATTTAGGTACTAAAAACACTCTACCTATTATTGTTTCAGCTACTTTAACAGGTCCTCAAGAAGACAAATTGTTGCGCATACTGAAAGCTAATAAAGAGGCGATTGGTTGGACTATTGCTGACATCAAAGGTATTAGTCCTGCCTATTGCCAACACAAAATCATTCTAGACGATGAAAACGCACGCTTAGTTGAAGGACAAAGAAGATTGATGCCAGCTATGAAGGAAGTGGTGAAGAAAGAAGTTATCAAGTTGCTAGACGCGGGAATCATCTATCCCATAGCTAGTAGCGAATGGGTGAGTCCAGTACAATGCGTACCAAAGAAGAGTGGTATCACTACCATCTTGAACGAGTAGAATGAAGCCATTCCCTCAAGGACCGTTGTTGGTTGGAGAGTGTGTATGGACTATCGAAAGTTGAACAAGGCCTCCAGAAAAGATCACTTCCCTCTTCCGTTTATTGATCAAATGTTAGACAAGCTAGCTAGGAGAGAATATTATTGCTTTTTGGATAGATATTCAGGATACAATCAGATTTATGTAGATCCAAAAGACCAACACAAGACAACCTTTACATGTCCTTTTGGTACCTTTGCCTTCCGAATGATGCCATTCGGATTATGTAATGCACCTACTACTTTTCAAAGATGTATGATGGCAATCTTCTGGGACATGATTGATGATTTCCTTGAGGTATTCATGATTGACTTTTCTGTGTTTGGTGATAACTTTGAGGAGTGTTTACGGAACTTGGAGAAGGTATTGATTAGATGCAAGGAGACTGATTTGGTTTTGAACTGGGAGAAATGTCACTTTATGGTTCGAGAGGGTATAGTGTTGGGTCACAAGGTTTCAAGTGCTGTTTTGGAAGTTGATCGTGCGAAGATTGAGGTAATCAAGACTCTCCCCCTCATATTTCTGTCAAAGGAGTAAGAAGCTTTTTCGGTCATGCTGGTTTTTACCGACGTTTTATCAAAGACTTCTCCAAAATCTCTAAGCCGTTGTGAAACTTACTTGAGAAGGACACCAAATTCCTTTTTGATGAAGCTTGCATAAAGGCATTCAACGAGATCAAGAAGAAGCTTATTTCTGCACCTATTGTATTACCTCCTGATTGGAAGATTTCGTTTGAGATTATGTGTGATGCTAGTGATCTTGCGATGGGTGCTGTTCTGGGTCAAAGAAAAGAAAAGGTATTTCACTCTATCTACTACGCTAGTAAAACCTTCACAAGAGCTCAAATTAATTGTACCTTAACTGAGAAGGAATTACTAGTTGTTGTGTATATGCATTCGACAAATTTTGTTCCTACCTTCTTGGGGTAAAAGTTGTTGTGTTTACCGACCATTCTGCGATTAAATACCTTATGGAGAAGAAAGATGCGAAGCCACGTTTGATTAGATGGGTACTACTATTACAAGAGTTTTATTTAGAGATTCGGTATCGAAAGGGTTGTGATAATCAGGTTGCTGATCATTTGTCGCGTCTTGAAGGTTCTGAGTCTAATGGAGGACCTGAGTTGGTAAGAGAAGAGTTTCCTGATGAGAGTTTGTTTTCAGTTTATTCATTAGAAACTCCTTGGTATGCGGATATAGCAAATCTTATTGTGAGTGGTTCTTTTCCTCAAGAGCTACCTCACAAGAGAAAAAGAGACTAGTCCATCGAGCTAAACAATTCTTTTGGGAGGATCCTTTCCTCTACAAAACATGCAGTGATCAGATGGTAAGGAGATGCATACCCGATAAGGATATTTTGTCCATTGTTGCAGGTTGTCATGATTCACCATACGGAGGACACTTTAAGGGTGATCGTACAGCTGCTAAGGTACTACAGTCTGGTTTTTATTGGCCTACTTTACATAAGGATTGTCATGAGTATGTTCAGAAATGTCATAGATGCCAGTTTACTGGTAATATATCTAAGAGAGATGAGATGCCGCGTAATAATGTTCTTGAAGTTGAGATATTCGATGTATGGGGTATTGATTTAATGGGTCCTTTTGTACCATCTAACGGGATTCTTTACATCCTACTAGCTGTTGATTACGTGTCTAAATGGGTAGAGGTTGTAGCTCTACCAACTAATGATTCGCGAGTAGTGATTAAATTCATAAAGTCACACATCTTCACTAGACATGGTACACCTCGAGTTATTATTAGTGATGGAGGTTCACACTTTGTTAACAAATATCTGAAGACAGTTCTAGAGAAGTATGGTGTAAGGCATCGTGTATCTACCGCGTATCATCCACAAGCCAATGGTCAAGCTGAGGTCTCTAATCGAGAGATCAAATCCATTCTTGAGAAGACAGTTGGTTCCACACGCAAGGATTGGTCAATGAAATTAGATGATGCATTGTGGGCATATCGTACTGCGTTCAAGACGCATGTGGGTGCATCTCCGTATCGCATTGTTTATGGTAAGGCTTGTCACTTACATCTTGAACTTGAAATGGGTTCCTATTGGGCGATAGCGGAGATGAATATGGATCCAACCTTAGCTGCAGAGAATCGTATGATGAAGCTGAATGAACTTGATAAGTTTCGATTTCATGCCTATGAGAATGCTAAACTTTACAAAGAAAAAAACGAAAAGATGGCATGACAATCGCATTCGTGAAAAGAAATTCAAAGTTGGACAGATGGTCCTCAAGTATAACTCCATGTTTAGCAACTATCCGGGCAAGTTGAGATCAAAGTGGTATGGTCCATTTGTAGTAACCAAAGTTACACCACATGGAGCTATAGAGATCGAGAATCCAAACGAGCAACGCACCTTCATGGTGAATGGGCATCGTATGAAACTTTACCATGTAGGCGAGGATACCAATCGCAGAGTTGATCCACATCCTGGGGAGGTCATGTACCTCCTTGAAGCTGAATAGATGCGAGAGGTAACCCGTCGAGCTTAACGACGTTAAACAAAAGCCAGTTCATTGTATATTAGTTTATTTCTTTAAGTTTTTCAATTCCTAGTATATAATTCTAAGTTAGTGTCGAGTTTTAGTGTCTACTTTTAAAAGAAATGAGAAGGGTAGTGTGTTAATGGTGCAGGAATTGAGTTTGGGGTGCTAGGAAACGCAAAGGAAAAGTCATGCTGCTTAGACCGGTATGCCGGCGAGATGTCCGGTATGCCGGCGGAGCAGAACACGTGCCCACGGGTCCAAAGCTCGGGTTGTTTGCCGAGAGGTAGAGAAAATCACACGAAGCGCACCGGCATGCCACCGAGAATACCGGTATGCCGGCCATATGAAAAACCCGTGCCCTGGGGTAACTCGCCTCGGGTATATTGACGGAGTTCACCCCTGGACAAAATGCAGGACCGGCATGCCGGCCATTAGCCTTGATATGCCGGCGGAACAAAAACACGTGGCCACGGGGTGGAGTCTCGGGTTGCTTGCCGAGAGGTACGAAAGGAAGAAGTCCAGCACTGGCATGCCGGCCATCAGCCCCGGTATGCCGGCCAGCATGGCGGTTTGAAGAGATTGATACCTTATACACTTCTTACCTTATCAGAAGAAAACCCTAGCCCTTCCCATACGAATTTTCCAACTCCCAACCTTATAAATACACCTTGAAGCTTGATTAAACCTCTACAATAAAACACAATAACATCAACAATTCTCTCCTCCATAAACACATCCTCTTCATCAAATTCATCACAAATCACCATTAAACACCATCAAGATCATCAAGCTTTCAAGAATTCTTCCAATATTCATCAAGAAACCTTCTTCTTTCATCTAATACAATAAACT
Source organism: Nemophila menziesii (assembly GCA_029959085.1). Classification (NCBI taxonomy): domain Eukaryota; kingdom Viridiplantae; phylum Streptophyta; class Magnoliopsida; order Boraginales; family Hydrophyllaceae; genus Nemophila; species Nemophila menziesii. The sequence continues at coordinate 123,111,901 of JARWIR010000001.1, read as the reverse complement.
CAAGCTACACCAAGTTCTCTTAACTTTTTTCTATCCTTGGTATAACTTGAGTTTGGGGTAAAATCAACCATGACAAACAGAACAGATGCTATGGATTATAAGAGGAAGTGTTGTATCCTAGGGAAGAACAAGAATTTGCCTGGTTCTACAATTGAAAAGGCCATCAATCTTTATGAGCCTACTGAAGAGAAACAAAAAGAAGAGGCACCTGCACCACCACTACATAAGAAATTAACAGCAAGGATGAGGGTTTCATCAAAGCCTAAAGAAAAGACAAAAATTCAAGATCAAGGTTCTTCTTCCTCTCAAACTAAATCTTGTATTCCTCCACGGGCTCTCAAATTGCAACATGAAATCGAACTTTTGAGAGAAGACAACAGAGCACTTTGGATGGAAATTACACAGATTAAGTCAACATTGGAAGAGGTAACTACGAATATGGATATTGATAATTATTCTTCCCCTTCGGAGGAGGATATGATGGATCTTTATGGCCAGGTACCCCGTTCTAATTCTTCTTCTTGATTGATGGTAGGCACTAGTTAGGTAGTTAGTTTAATTTTATTTATTGAGTCTTTTTTCGAGTCGTGGGGACATGACTCACTTTCGAGTTTGGGGTGGGGTTCGTTGCCTCATCCCAATTTTTTGTGATTTACATGCTTTCAATAAAATTAATCTTAGGGTTGCGTTGACTGTAGAGTATTTTAAATGCCCCCATCAAGCATGCTTTTCATGAATTTATGATAGAAAATAGTTGACTTTAGGAGTTAGTGTAAACTGTACTTTGAATGCATGCAAATATGAGGTAATTGATAGGAAGAATTAATGAACAATGCAAAAGAAGTAAACTTGTGCTCGAGGATAATGAGTAGTTTGTAGAACGTGAGATCTAAATGAGTAGAGAACCCACTTAGGTATGAACTAGAGGCAAGTTGTGTAAATAGGAAGACGATAGAGGCAGTTCTTTGTTATCCCTTTGAATCCTTTTTGATCGTCTGTCCCTAAATTAATAATATCCTTCTTAGCCAAATTTTTAGCCTTTAAGCCTTTCTTTTGTCGCCACATTATAAGCCAATATCCCTTTAGATTGTTAGGCATGACCATATGACCCGCACTTGAATCACGATCCTGAGACTTCCTGACTTGAGCTTGAGTTTGGGGTGGTGGGTCCACTATATGGGAATTTACATTGAATTGGGATTTTTGAGCTTATAAATTGTGCTTTGTGCTATATATGATGATGATTCACAGGTTTATTATATTGTAACCCTTTGTCGGGGTAATAGTGAATGGAAAAGAAGCTACGAACTAAAGTTATGAAAAGGCATAACTATGAAAGAATAGCATGATATCTCAACATTAAAAAGAGAGTCATAGCTACACAAAAGAAAAGAAAAAAATGAATGATTTAAAAAGAAAATATATTCGGATCGGCAAAGTAGAAATTTTTTGTGAATCATCCTTAGTGCTTATTGGGTTAATTTGGGGACTCTACTTAAGCGCGTCAAATGGGTTGAGCGAGAATGTTATTCGAGTGTAAACTCAAGCTCTTGGACAGTTTGTTGATGGTAAGTGAGGAGAGAGCCAAAAGCTCACTTCAAATTTACCAAATATACATACCATACCGTCCTTCAGCCTATGCTAAAACCGTAAAGACCTCGTGATTCCTAGATACGCAGTGAGTTAATAGGGAATATGATAAGTGGAGCGTTCAAAGCAAGTAAAGATCGAGGAACACCCTATAGCCACCATCTTGAGATAAGTAATAAGCGTAACCTTCTAGCATTGTGAATTTAATTTTCGATTGATATTATTTTGTGTTTGATTTTGCATGATAAGTGTAGGTGTATATTAATTCCCAGATTAGACTATATGAGATTTGTTTTAAGTTGTGCTTTGGGATTATTTTCTAGATTCTACCTTCTGTGTTCACCTAAAAGATCCTTTGTTTTTATTTTACTTTGTTGGGATGACAAAGGTTTGAGTTTGGGGTCTTGATGTCTCCCTATTTGTTCTAATTATTATCCCTTTGGATACATCCTTTTAGGTGAATAAATGACTTATTTGATAGACTTTTAGGCTTAATTGATCATATTGCACTTCCTCCCCTTGGAAATTAACTATTAACGTTTTATGAGCTTTTGTGCGTAAATTTGATTGTTTTTAATGCAAAGTTAATAGGTTCTTGAATTTCATGGAAGACCAATCCAAGGAGGAGAAGTGAGACAAAAATCTTAGTGTATTTTAGTGTGTTAGGAAATGTTTTTACTTGAGTTTCTATTTTTAGAGTGCACTTTCCTATTTATATTTCTTGATTTATTGATTTATTCTTTTTAAGCATATGCGGTTTCATTATTTATTTAATGTGAAGCTTTAAAAGATATATGGTAATTACTTAGAGACCAAGTCAAGATAAAGAAGTAAATTAAAAAATATTTACATGGAAATAAGAAGATTTAGGAAGGATATATGCAAAGAAGGAAAAGATAAAGCTGCCTTATGAATCTGGAATTCCAGTCACGTTTCAAAGACGAGTACATAACTGAAGATTGGCTAGGAATCTGGACAAGTGGTTTGCACCAATGGAAAGCTCTTTCCGATACAAGCGGTTTCATATATTGGAACTCCTCAAACGGATAAGTATTGAATGATATATGACCAAATCAAATCAGCAGCAGAATCTTACCTTTCCTAGAATTTAGGGCTACGAATTTGAGAGTTCTTAACTTGTCTTCCTCTCCAAGTAAATTCTACCAAGGGTTCTCTAACACCTATAAATACACCCCTTAGACTCTTCATTTCACACACTTCAGAGAATTACACAAGAGGCTTAAGGTTTTCAAGTCAGAGCAAGAAGGCAAGGAGAAGCTAGTGCTGGAGGAATCCTGTTCTTCCCTCAACAGTCATCCTACCCTTTAGGTTATTAATTTATCTTTTGTATTTGAACATGAATTCCTTTTATTTAATTTTAGTATTTAATTTTCTTATGAGCTAAATTTTCATATACCTGAGAATCACATTAAAGGGATGAACCTTAATTAATTTAATCTATGTTTTGAATTTGGGATTGTTCAGATGTAAATTGAATTGAGTTTTATATATTGGATATTATTTTGTTTTCATTAATATTTCTTTTAGGAACAACTAGAAATAGCTTTTAGTATTTGGGCTATTCACTTTAGTGGCGAAGTGATCATCCGACAGGGGGGTTTGAATACAGATCTAGGTAATACCCATTTAATGTCCGTTATTGACCGACAGGCTTAACTAGTTACATAGCCAAAGAGGTAAAATCATATCATCCGAAGAGGCATATTCGACCATACAGGTGTTTATGATACTTTAGGATAGCTTCTAGGTCCACCCGACAGGGGGTTAGAGATATTAGAGCCCCGACTAATATTATAATTCCAATTCTACCCTTAAACATAACATAGATTATATTGATTAATTGGGTTCCTTGCGAGACTCAAGTATCTCTCTTATCTGAAGTTAGTCGTTTATTTGCTTTATTTCCTTTCTGTTTATTTAATTTTAGTCTTTATTTTATTTGCATCTTTAATTTACAAAAACCAAACAAAAATTCTTATCTTATATTTTCTGTTTAGCAATTATTCTTACTACTTGATTAATATTTGGGTTGAACCTAATCCGTCCCTGAGAACGAACTTGATTATCATATATTACTTGGGACAACCGTACACTTGCGGTTAAGTGGTTCCTATTTATTTATCACTTAATTTTATAACACGCTGGTGACCACCAGGTACGCAGTAATAGATTTAGGAATGGAATGTCAATTCTTACTGAATTCCATTCATGTGCTTGGTATGACTTAAAATAATTATTAATAGGAGTCTTATTACTATAGGAATCTTAACCCCACGAATATGGTAATAACCATTCCATCTGTTCCCATGGTATTACACATTCCCATTACATCAGGAATGAGATTTCATTCATAATAAACCAATCTATTTTTACGAGCAAGCACCACCATCACCACCCCACCACACACAAATTCACAGCCACCACACTACCACCACCACATCAACCACATGTATACACAAACACACAAACCACTACCAATAACATTACCATCAAACTACCACCATACACACCATTACCCAACCAACACGATACACAAATCACTTAACCATAGACATCTACTATCCCAATAACCACACACACAACCCCCATTGCACAACCACCTTACACACATACACCATCTATTGGACACACATTCACCACCACTACCAACCAACCACCACACACACCAAAAACATAATGTTATATACCTACACACACAAACATATATACACGTACATTTTCATACACACACACACACACACACATATATATATATATATATATATACATATATATACACTTTCACAACACACCCACACACAACCACCACCACTACTCCCCACCACACAAATACCCTACCATCACCACCATACACACTACCACCACCCATTCACACACAAATAATCATAATCCCAACCATACACAGACACTATTCCACAATAACCGTACATGCATAGACACCATCACGTTCTTTACTACCCACCCATAAAAACATTCCACCCCACCTACACACATACTTACGACTCCTACACCACCACCAATTCACATAAGCATACCACCACCACCACACATTCTCATAGACATAAACACACATACACACAAAATTACACATACCACACCCCACTCCACTCACACACACTCATGCACATACTCATGCATTCACTTTCACGCACACTTACTATTTCACATAGGCATATACATTTTTTCGCAAACATACATACATAGACTTTCACACACTATTACATATACAAACACACACACATTTATACTTCACACATACATACGTACATATACGCATACACAAACACACATACATAATACACCCATACACCTACACATATTTTTTAGTATTTAATTTTTTTTTTTTAAATGTCTTTTTCATTATTATTATTTCTTATTTTTATCAAAATAAAATTTAATTAAAAAATATAGTTTGATCACTGTAAATCAAATTTTACAAATATCTTCCACACTTCAATTTCTCCCATGTGTATATATCAAATTTTACATGTTTGGGTTTCTTTTCATAATTTTAATTTTTCAAAAGGTAACAATCTACACTTTATGTTATTTATTTTCACAATTTTAATTTGTAAAGAATAAATTTGTTGTGAAATTTAATTTCATCAGTCATGATATATAAATATAAGAATAATTGATTACCAGTGAACAATTCTAACATTGTAATACTTTTTTTCCTTAAAATTTTTTATATTTTGATATCGTGTTTTGTATATTGGTAATATTGTAATCTTTTATAAGTTATTTCAAATCCTAATAATGTATAATAATTTATCATGTCTGGATAAGAATCATTTAAATTTTCCTCACTTCTTTTCCCATGACCTACCAAGCTCAGTATAATAATTACCAAGGTAAATTTATTACCATAGTATATTGATTACTTGATATATTCCATTCCTGACGAAATCCATTACCACATTACCAATAGCACTCTTAGTAGATATTCCCTCTTAAACAAATTAAGGATATCACTTTTTAGAATTGAATATTTTTTTGTTAATCAACTAATTAGTGAGTAAAACAAAAAAAAATGAACTTGTGATACAAATTAATAGACAAAGTTAGGTTTGGGACTAAATACAATTTTTTTTAATAAAACTAGTATGTCCTTTCAAAACTGTAATAGGCAACCCATATGGCAAGTCCATTGTGGTCAAAATGTAAATATCTTGGTACCTCCCAAACAAATTTAAGGAGAGACCACTCTAGAATTGAGAAACAATCCTACAACATGAATGCATTTAAAAAAGATGTAACTAAAGAATTGTTTGAAGTGACATCACCACACTATTGATCTCGTGTACCATGATGACCCAAGAGTTCTGAGAGAACCAGGCATCCATCCCCATCTTTTACAAGCACATCCTTGACAAATGTCTCCACATCAAAATGTGTTAGTCTCCTAAATAATTGCTCTTCTTATTAATACCATAGAGGATAAAATCTTTTAATTGTAATAAAAGAATGTATAATTAACCTGTATTTGATCATATCTGGGAAAATTAGAACACCCCCAATTGATGCCTCTGAGTCATCATTTCCCTCGTATCACCTGTACATTGGTAAATGTCGTGTCACTACTCATATTGTAAAATCTTCCAATGGCCGTACACAAAATGGATATTTATTGCAAAAAAATAACATCAAAAAATACATTATAATAGAAAATTGCTCACTCAAATAGTCCCAACTAATTATGGGACTCACATGACATGCCTGAGAGTCCATCAGTTGGGCAAATGGATAGTTACTACAGATATAATAAGAATGCGTAACAATTTGATCACTCCGACAATCTTGAGAATCTCTTTTCTTGGGAAATTTAAGCACTATTGATCCATGTATTTTTGAAATAGACAAATATAATGTGCTTCAAATATTGATTAATATACCCACCATTAGTCCATTTTTTTCTCAATAGCCAAATACATCCATGCTTCAATGAACAATGAATATGTTGTGGATTCATCCCCTTCTCATATATACAACACCATTTTCATAGGGTAAAAAGCTTTCAAAAGGTCATAATTTATGATCATTGTGATATTTGTGTATAAATATAACACAAAAGTACAATTAAACATAATTTAAAATTTGATTTTTCTAAAAGTGATTATACTTGTGAGTTTTGCAATGAGAATATGGTATTTGGGAGGATGTCATCTGTTTTTTCTTTTTCGGTCTATTCATATTGATGGCATGGTGTTGATGATGATGGAGGCCACTAATGCTTGACAAGGTGATGATGTTGGTGGGTATGTATGTATGAAGAAGATGAGTTAAAGTTAGATAGAGGGGTGGGTAAAAAAAATTAAAGTTTTGGATTTTGTAGATATTTTAAATATATATGGGATTATTTAATAATTTAAATAATTAAAAATATTAAAAAATCAATTTAAATGGGTAATACATTGCCTAAATAGAAAAATGGACGTATTCCGTCCAAAAGGGATGTCCAGACATATTATTAAAATACAAGGGGTAAGAAAATACTTTTACAAAAGAATAAGAGGTAAGTTGACAATTGGAACATATTACAGGAAGAATGGGAGGTATTTACTCTATAAACTGAAATTGCATGACGAACTATGTTAATCGAGTTAGAACCGTGTTTTTTGGGTATGTAATCTTTTAAGTGATGAAAAATAGCAAGGCCCTTTCCAGTTAAGCTAACCTGAATGTTTTAGAATTGTGATTTTAAATGCATTACATAAAGTTGTACGAGAAAAAAAATTTATAAAACAAGTACTTATCTCTTTCTTATATATAAAATATTCCAACATATTAATAGTAAGTGAGACATTTTTAAATATTTTAGAAGATATACAACTACTTAGTCGAAAAAAATCATATAAATAGTACTCAAATATATTTAATCTTTTTACTTTACTAAAATATTGAGAAATATAAACAAATGCGCGACTCTGTCTTTTAGATTTTCAAGTTAGTCCAATAAGTAAAAATTAATCTTGCAACATAACAAATCACGCTTCATCACGTGATAAAAATATATCAATGTTCAAACAGTATTACGTTTAATAATATTATTATCTTTTAGAAAATTGTAACATTGAAAACTAGTTTAGAAATTATTTACAAAAACATTCTTGTAATTATTTACATAGAGATTGTAAAAGAGGCCTTTTAGATGATTATCTATGCTATGCGGTGATGAGTTGAGAGAGTTTTCACAATACATTTTATATTATTGACGGAGGTAAAGGGGTCAAAATGTGAGTTGATGATGTGGTTTTGTCGTATAAATTATAGGCGTTTCTTGCTTTTGTGTCTTCAATGGAGGGGGGTGCAATATATTGGTTAAGAAGGAGAGGGGGCGATGTGTGAATGAAAGGAAGAGAGTCATTAAACGTGTGGGTTGTGGTTATTGAGCGAGATTAGGGTTTTATCTTAGTTTATATATAAGTTTTATCTAATATTTAGTGCATTATATAATTTATTTTATAATGTTTATTCCATTTCATCTTTTTTTTGCTAGGCTTCCATTTCATTTTTATCTTTATAACGATTCCTCCCATTTAATAAAATCAACGAAATATGCACTTAATAAAATATGGTACTTCAATAATATTATAATAATACCTATTTTGTTTAATGATCTTATCTTATTATTGTAGTAGTTTTTTATCATTTGAACAACACAAAAGGAATACCAATGGGTTATTATTTTACTAACAAAGATATAGAGATAGTTGGCGATATGTTTCGACATAAAATTGAGGGTGAATTATCTATAGGGTCTTGGAGACCATCTTTCTTCTCTATAGAGTAGAGTCTAAAAAGCTATTCTTCTTAGGGACCTCATTTTTTACAATAGTCTTTTCTACCCTTACTAACACTAAAAGACAAAAAGTGTGATATCACTGTTTCTCTCTCCACTACCTACCACTACCCACCTACCTCCAACCTCCCACCACCTACCACCGAGCTCCGACCACCGACCACCGACCACCGACCTCCGACCACCGACCACCGACCTCCGACCTCCGACCTCCAACCTCCGACCACGGACCTCAGGCCACCAGTCACCGGTCACTGTATAAAACATAAAGTACTCCGAGAATTTGCTGAGTACTCCGACAATTTTGCTGAGTACTCCGACAATTTTGCTGAGTACTCTATATATCCAACCACCGACCACCGACCACCGACTTCCAACCACCTACCTCAGGCCGCCAGAAAATTGCGAAGTACTCTAAGAAAATCTCGGAGTACTCTAAGAAAATCTCGGAGTACTCTAAGAAAAATCTCGGATTACTCTTAAAATTTGGGGAGTACTATTAAAACACACAAAGAGTATAATTGAAAAATGATATAAAAATAAAATTATTAGGTATTATTAAAAATAATCACATTTACACGTTTTATTACACAAAGAAAAAAACCCCCTTGACAAGATCTAGATCTGGTCAACAATTTCTATAAAAAAAAAACAGCTGCCATCACGTTGAAGCTCCGTTTCGATCTATCGTAGCAGTGAAGCTCAAGGTGGAATCAATGGAGTTGCAGTGAAGCTCACGTGAAGGCCTTCTGTTCGAGTTGTTCGTGGATCAAGACTCGTCGGAAGTGGAGGTGGTGGTAGTGGCTTCCTCGAGCGAATCTGCAGGTGGCTCCGAGCATCCCTTCTCCGGCGAATCTGCAGATGGCTTGTCTTATTTTCTTCGAAGCAGCAACAATGGCAGCACCAAGGTCACGCTCGAAGGAACACCAGATCTGCAGGCCTCTTCGTCTCTTCAAATCGGCGCCCAAGGAGGAGAGATTCGAAGGAACCACCACAGCGCCGCCATGGCTTGGCTTGTCTCGTCTTCTTCGAAGCAGCAACAATGGCAGCACCAAGGTCACGCTCGAAGCACCAATCGATGCTGCGGTGCTGCTATCATTTCTGTTCGTGGCTACTCCGATCTATTCGCGGTGGTGGTTGTGGTGTTATGCTGGTGGTGGTGTTCGTGTTATGGTGGTGGCCATCGGAGCTTTTGAACGGTGCATCACAAACGGCCTAGCTCACGGAGCTATTACCTTGCTGCTCATTCTATAGAGGCCATCGGAGCTTTTGTTGTGTTATGGTAGTGGTGGTGGTGTTTTGGTGGTGGTGGGGGTCTGGGGGAGCTATTACCTAGCTCACGGAGGAGAAAAATGGGGAGGAGAGAGAGGTGAGAGAAGTGGAACTAAAAATATAATATTATGGGTTCTAAATTAGTATATATAGGAATAAAAAAACAAAAGAGGGTATAATTGTAAATGGGATTTTGGGGTTCATGTGTTAAAAACTTTCTGAGGTCTTTAGTAAGAAGAGGCTCTAGGCGGGGTCCCTATCTTGAAGAGGGGGGTGTATTCAAGACCCTAAGTGGCATTTTCTCTAAAATTGATTGAAATCTTGTGGATTTGAACCAAAGCCTAAATTTGGTGACTTAGACTAATCATCCAAATGATCACTGATGTATATTTATACGCATTCATCAGATACAATGATTAATCACAATATTGCTCGTAATACCACTATGATTTACAATCTATAGAAGTTAGGCTCGAAACTCACACTATGCACGTGTTGTTAAAAAAATTGTTTATGTGGAAATAATGGTAAAAAGCAACAATTGTAATTTGAGTAAATTACAAACTATCATCATTGTAAAATCAAACACACTCAGACCTGGTGGGATTTGGACCCACAACGTTTCAATCTAGAGCCTAAATTTGGTGACTTACACCAATCCGCCAAACTATCTATGTTGAATAATTAAACACAATTATTCAATTATCATATGCATCAATCAGTCACTATGTTATTTGTCATACTACTATGATTAAAGGTGTAAATCTTCTAAATCAAATCGAAAAAATGATGGTTCTAGAAAATTTTGAAATTTTATTTTTTAAAAATTAGAATGCATAAAACAATTTCGAATTCGAAATGTCAAAATGTCAAAATCAGCCATAATATTTTGAATTCTTATGTTTTTCAAGTTTCAGAACTTTTAAAAAAATTGTTTTTTTATCAAAATATTCAATAGACTAATATTCTGAATTCTTATGTTTTTCGAGTTTCAAAACTTTAAAAAAAATTGTTTTTTTTTTCAAAATATTCAATAGACATTGAATATGACAGCTGTGGGATTTGAACCCATGCCCTTTCGGACCAGAGCCTAAATCTGGCGCCTTAGACCACTCGGCCAAACTGTCTATGTTTAATAAATGGGTGAAGCCCCTTGATATCCTTTATCTTTGGCCAAAGTGCAGTAGCCGCCCTATATCTTTAAAATTGTCACAAAACGCACTTTAATGAATTTTTTTGTCACTGTTATCCTTTTTTCCATTTTCTATCAGTTGATCATTAGTCAATGTCATCTGGCGCCACGTCAGTTCCACCTCCCCGCCACGCCTGCACCAGGCATGAGGTCAACAACAATTACACGTCATATTTTTTAAAAATATTTTTTTACTACCTTCTTCTTCTCCACCACCACTCGTTCATTCTCCACCATAGTCGCCCTTCATCAACAATCGAAGGACCCATGGCTGCAACACATTAAGCCATTCTCCACCATCACTAACACTGAAGAACCCAATAATCGAAGAAACCAAATTAAGGATGCAATTCAAAAAATGCAGTTTTAAGACCAAATTGCTCATGAATGAAGATCTTTGCACTTGTCACCATGAACACAATTATCTATAACCCAGTAATATTTGCACTTATCACCATGAACAAAATTATCTGCAACCCGGTATTGGCACATCTTTCGTTCAACTTCTGTGAACTTTTTATATCAGATGCAGCAATTTAGATAATAGAAATAGAGGAATTGCAAAGAAGAGACTTATCCGAGCCTTATTTATATAGTACCTCTTTGTCGCGGATTAAATCAACAAGTATACAAATCGCTTAAAATCAAGTACTTAGAAACTGACGTTCTTATTAGTAACAAATCACTAAAGATCAAGAACAGGAGATCCTAGATTTAAGTGTTTCGTCTGGTTCAAGAGCGATTCCCACCATACATACATTGTAGAAATTTATCACACACAATACTTAGCATCCAAAGTTTGTTGGCAATTTGATTTGATAGCATTACTATACGCTCCAAGACCTTTACCTGGGCATTGCGAGTGCACCTCATAAAGTAAACTTAAAAAGAAATTTTTTGGAGCTCCTTTACTACTCACTCAAAATATGTAACAAAAGATTTTTACTAATCTTACAACATCCTATTTAGTTTCTTATAATTCCTCATTCACCTTCTTTGTATTTTCTCTCAGGTATTTAATCTATATTCTTTTTTTCTTTTTTTGAGAATTATAGTCGTATCATTTGTATTGGGTATGAAAACATTTAAGATTTTTTATAGTTTATGAAAATGTGTATCCGTAAGTGTTAATAGCATATACCGATTTTTTCCTTATTGAAAAATATGTTAATTTTGCAAAAAGGTATTGTCTTTAAGTCTTTACTCCGTGTAAATGCTCACGACAGACTTGAGGTATGTTTCCCTTTCCCTTTTTCTCTTATTCGAAGAATGTTAATCGGATTTAATCTTAATTATCAGGCTTATTGCAAAATTGAGGGAGTTGAAACTAATAGTCTCATCAATGGGCTAGTAGCTCAGAACAGAGCTATAAGTATTGAATTTTAATTGATCTTTTGTTGCGTATTTGATATTCTTGTTAATGATTTATGTTGATCAAAGGTTATATAGTAGCTCTAGAAATTGATCTCCATCTATATGGGATAAATTGAAAGGCCTTAGTAGAGATTTAAACCCTGAAAATAGAAAATTAGTTGAGAATAGCTTGAATCAAGAAATAATAGAAGCATCAGATAATTGTTTCATTAGTGCAGTTGAAAATGTATGTGGTGTTGTAAATGAATACCCGTTAAAACAACCTACGGGTCGAGTAGTAGGTATTATCGAATTATCTCCTCGTAGTGAAACTATAGTTTCCATTCGATTAATGATGGTCGAGAGTTGCAAGAAGAAGAAGAAGAAGAAGAAGAAGGAAGATTAAAAAAATTAAAACTAATTTAAAAAATATGATGTGTAATTGTTGTTGACCTCATGCCTAGTGGAGCAGACGTGTCAATGAGGTGGCACTGACGTGGCGCTAGACGACATTGACTAAGTGTCAATTGATAGAGAATGGAATAAAGGGCTAACGGTGACAAAAAAATTCATGAAAGGGCGTTTAGTGACAATTTTAAAGATATAGAGCTACTACTGCACTTTGGCCAAAGATAAAGGGTATCACGGGGACTTCACCCTTAATAAATTAAACTAAATATGAAATTATCATATGCATTGATTATTCATTGTGTTATTCATCATACTAGTATGATTAAAGGTGTAAATTGTCCATTTCAAATAAAAAATGGGTGCTTCAATTTTTTTTGGAAAATAAATTTTTTAGAATTCATTAACAATTCTGATTGCGAAACTTCAAAATTGCCCGGAATATTGATATTATTGGAATTCCTACGTTTTCCAGTTTCATAATTTTTTTAATTTTTTCAAAAGGTATATAAGCTTATAATAAGATATCTACCTTTGTAATCCCAAAAGCAGGCAATATACCACTATAAACCTAAAAAGTAGCAAAATAAGATAATGATTTTTCTATAGGTCCTTATTTTAAGCAAAATATTACCCTTAAAACCCAGAAAGTAGCAAATATAACCAATTAGATAAACCCATATGTTAAAAATACACTCTTCTATTAGGCGACATAGAAAATATACCATGTATTATCTGATATAGAAATAGTGATAAAATATTAACAAATAAAGATTATTTATATTAATGTTTCTATTTTAATGACAACTAAACTCATTAAAAACAAGAATTATATTCAATTCCAAAAATTGGCATTGATTTGTCTAGGTGGTAGTGCTATCTGGGGTTTGTGGATTTTGAGGTGGTAATGTGACTTCAAGGTGGTGGTGTGCAAAGGTGGGTTTTATACGAGGTCCTTTTTTTTCGTTTGAGAAATATATATACTTAGGACTTCGGATGGAGTGAAATGTTAAAGTAGTAATTTTTTTACCTAAGGACTAAGGTTTAAAAGAATAAATTGAACCCTTTTTTGTAAAAATTATATATAGTTTTACCCATACATTTTTTTCCAGATAATTAATCAGAATGTAAAATTGGAACACAAAAATAAAAAATAAGAATCTATAAAAGTTCTTCCATTTTTTTGGTCAAAATGTATTAAAGTTCTTCCAAATTCGAAATTTTGGGATCCAAACAGTAACAAACCAAGATTTTCAGATCTAATTTACACTTCTGTATATGATGAGGACTATATGAAAATGGGGTTGTTTGAAGAAGATTGTTTCGACCAATAATAAGAAGTGCCAAATTCTTTGAAATCGATTCGATGGTGACAACTGTAGGATTTGAACCCCCATCCTTTCCGCCCAGACCCTAAATCTGGCGCCGAAGACCACTCGATCAAACTATCAAGGCTAAATGATTAAACACAATCATCAAATTATTTACACTATGCACATAATACTGAATGAATTTGTTTCTTTGTTGATCATAGTAGTCTTACAAAGATGATGTATCTGCTAAATATTTTTAATTATATAACATTAACATTTTGGACTAGTGGTAGTGGTTTAAGGGGAAAGATGTAGGTTGTATGTGTCAATATATCCCAAACCCGACACTATTGACTCAATATCACAATTGTTGTTACTTTTTCTCATTCTTTCGCCACATATTGTTCAATGGACTAGAAATTGTCGGTTAATTGACTTTTTTCTATTAGAAGTCTAAGTTAACTCTTAGGTAAATCCTGAGCTCACCCAATAAAATCACATAAACTTCCTCATTATCTCCTATTTTTGTTTTTCCATTACTGTTTTACCGATTTTGTTTTTCCATTACGGTTTCACCGATTTTGTTTTTCGTCGGTATTACAACTTAAATAAATGGAAAATATGAAAAAGGGGAGAGTCGAAAAGTACTTGGTTTAAAAACCTTGATAAATTCTTGCTTTCTTATGTTTTTTGAAGACAAGAGATGGTCGAATCTCTTAAGATGCTCCAACAAACTTTTTCTCTTCCTTTTTAATTTCTACTTTTGATCATATGATAATGGAAAAAATGGAACTAAGGTGAAATGAGGGCTTTCACACGATTCGATCCCAATAGTATTGACATGTTGTGCGTCAAGTGTTGCTTTATCTTATGACCACATATTGCATCACATTAGTTCTAAATGACACATGGATCTAGAAAGTGTTACTTGGTTCAAATTTTTAAGAGTAATGTTGGATATCATTAGAAAAGGATTACCCAAGTATCACCCATGTGGAATTTATGTGTTTCAATCATGAGAGAGAGATAGAGAGAGAGAGAGAGAGAGAGAGAGAGAGAGAGAGAGAGAGAGAGAGAGAGAGAGAGAGAGAGAGAGAGAGAGAGAAATAAACTTGGAAAGAGAAATAAACTTGGAAAGAGAAATAAAATAATTAAAACATTTAAATGCAACATCATGGTGATACTTGGGTGATCTATTTTTATATGATATCAAGCATTACTCAAAGTTTAAATATATTGAAGTGGCAATTTTGTTGATCCACTGAATTCTAAATCAAAAGGCCTTTAGTAAATGTAAGGGGAATCGATAACACCGTAATGCACCTTTTTATTTTTATGTCATGATTTTGAATTGTATTAAGTGTTTAAGCAACCATCCATACAATCTTGCACACGTATCCACCTAGTCAACATTATAAGTGCAGTTAAGACGTTTAGGTAATCATTTGTGTATATTAAAGAGTTTAAAGTGTCATTAATCCACGATATTCTTTCTAATAAGTAGTTTTACATGAGCAACTATAAGTAGTTATGTCAAGTACCCCTCCATATCTTTCTAATGAACATGATAGGGTAATAACATCATGAAAATTTAGGGGTCATCTCGCGCATCCATTTAAAGGCTCATCACCCTCACAAGCAAAGAAGGCTAATATAGACTCTGAAGGTGACGAGGCGAGAAGACTATAGTCGTACACAACAAGTAGCCCGATAATACACATCACACTACATCAAGAACCAAGAAACATTATGGCCCACTAAGCCAAGTTATCACTCACTAAACGTAGGTCACGAAGGAAGCATGATTCCCATTATGCTAATGATGGGTCCGTCAAAATAGACCAATTGATTCAACTAGCGAGAGTAGTAAGTAGACATAGTGTAAAGGGTAGTATAAATATATCTACTGTAAATTCATATAGACCAATGTGATCACTAGACAATATTTAAGTCATATCATTAGTAGAGTTTATTTTTTTCTCTAACTTAACTTCTTTATCCCTTCTTTCAAATAAAATTGCAATATACTTCTTTGTCTAAACCCTTCAATCACACACTAAATTTTATCAAATTCACGACAAAATCTAACTGGTAAATATATCCTACCCACTTGGCATAGTCTGTGGGAAGCAATAGGCTTTTCACCCATTCGGATACCACAAAATTAGCCAAAACTGGGACATCAACAAGACACAAACACAAGATAATGATCTATAAGATGGAGAAACCACCTCCCACTCCGTCGAATCATGTCACACACAGTATTAAGAAGACAGTGGGGAGCACCATCCCACGCCACTCAACCACACACCAGAGGAAACACGCTCATCAAAGCCGTAATTTAGCCAGGTATAAAGAAATTACATGCACTATAAACATAGACATAACCAAGCATTTTTAGTCATCCATCCAGGTCGAACTGTGTCAACCCCAGGTACAATCCTATATTGATCTTTGAACAATAAAATACATGGCAAGCTTTACAACAATGAGTACCTGGAAGCATCAACCCCTCTTTATAATCTTCCAAGTGCCATAAAAGTTTTCTAAAGAAATTCTGAAAATAGAGCAGTTAAGGGTACAAAGAGTAATCAAGATAGACTTTTCCATATGATATCCTAAGTGAGCCTCTACCACGCTATTTCAAACCACCTTAACTACCGACTCCCTATGGGTTGTCGGGCCAAGACCAACATATCAATATATGTACACAAGGAACATAGATTTAATCACTAATTATGATGTCGAGGTTTGTCGCGCCGTTCCCTCCACCTTGGCGGGAAGAGAATAGTAGTTGTTTTACAAGATGGAGCTTAACAAATAGCCTCTTTTGATAAGCTAAGTTGGAGGATAAAAACGTATTTTGCAGGAAGTAAGGATGTGGTCGAGACTCGTCCTCGCTGTTAGAGCTCTATTAGTATATATGAGAGAGGTGTTATGGGACTACACAATGAGATTCGGTGGTGCTTCATATGATACGAGAATTTTGACAACAATATAGCGCGCTGGCCTCCATACTGAGGCTACAAACCTAACCCTCTCCAAGATCTTCGAAGATGTCGAACCCTACATCAAAGTAGAAGATGTGTTGATTAGTTCATGTGATTAAATAAGATACCCGGAAGATGAGGAAGGCTAAAAGAAGAATAAAACCCAAGTGTGTCCTAAGAAAAGCAAAATGGATAAGAAAGGATATCGAGGACATGTGATGTAGAGATATTACGCACTAAAAGAGAAATAACACATATAATGAGAGCAACGCTCAATTATCATTCATACAAATGTAAAATTACCATAGAAAGGCTACAAAATTATGTTTAAATACTAACCAAAAACCTCTAAGAGTTAAATTCCCTAAAGTTTCACTCCCAATGCAGCACTTCACAAGCGCGTGAAACCTTCTCTTGTGTTTCCCCACACAAGGATTAGTAGACAATCTCTACCTTGGTCTACCACTTCAACTCCATGAAGCCTTCTAGCTAAGTGTATATTCTTCCTCAACCTTTTCTTGTCTATGAAGAACACCTTTTTCACTAGACTAAGAATAAAACCTAGATTTTACTATTAACCCCTAATCTACCTAGCCTAGTCACTAAACTCCTAAATGAATTGATTAAAAGTTATTTGTGGACTAGTGATATACAAATCTATATTTGAGGAATATTTCTTTGGGACTCTCCTAAATGTAGCTTTAAAAAATCTTTGAATGTCTATAAAGATAGAGTCACTTAATGGAGATACACAAATGCCTCTATTTATAGGCAAAATCCTTAGTCTCTGGCCATGTGTTGCTCTCTAATTGTCTACATTTGAATTCTACAATTTTCCATGTCTTGTGGTCGGATGTCCAGTGACGTGGCTCTCGCCTTTTTTTCATCTTATCATCTCTAGTCGTTTGGTTTGACCTTTCGAACACCTTGTATTGAATTGTCGGATGGGAACTTTAGGTCAAATTCACGAGTTTGGTGATAAAGTGCATCGGGCATCTAGTCTTCTTATCTCAGCTATCTAGTCTTTGTCTACTTAGCTCATTGTAAGATCAAACATTTCAAGTTACATTATTTTATCGGCAATTATCAATCAAAATAAGCCTTTAGGCTCACACCTACCAACCCTAGGCACCAGTATAGTGTGTATAAAACCTTAAGGATATTAAACCCAATCTAATCCCTGACCATATTGTGCATAATAATTCAAACATTTAGTTTATCAAATTTTAGTCAAAATTATATTTCCATATTTTGTATCTGATTAAGCACGGGTTAACATAGACAATTTGGACCTTTGCCTCAAAGCCAATTATAGAGTGTCCAAAAATATATAATCTTGTAGCATTTGGTTTACTAAGAAAATATTGTATAATACATAAATGTGTATATGTCTAAGATTGTTCACTTATAAAAACAAATAAACATATGTATATGTGATGTCTCCCTATTCGTGATGATTTAATGTTAGTTGGAAACATCATTTTAGGTGTATTTATTAGGATATAGGTCGATTTTCCTATGAATTAGTGCACTTTCCTAATTCTTGTCTTGATTTAATTATTTATTATTTTTAGAGCATATTGGGTTTAATTTATTTATTTAGTGTGAAGATTTAAAAATATAAATAGGAATTAATTAGAGATAAAGATGTCAAATCAAATCTAAGAGATTAAGGAAAGAAGATATGTATGGAAATTAGAGATTAAGGAAGGAAATATGAAAAAGGAAAAGATAAAGTTGCCAAATAAATCTGAATTTCAGAAGCTACGAGCATAAAAGTGATCATAACTCAATATTGGATAGGAATTTGGTAGAATAGTCTGAATCAAAGTTATAGATCTTTCCGAGACGATCAGTTTCGACTATTGGAATGCGTCAAACAGATAAGTGTTGAATAAGTTACGGCCGAAACAAAACAGCACAAGAATCTTACCTTTTCTATATTTTAGGGTTACGAATTTGAGTTGAGCTAGAAGTCTAATTACTTGTCTTCCACTCCAAGAAAACGTTTTAGGGTTTCCTATACCCTATAAATACATCCTTTAATCAGAAGAAACACATCCTTGGCAAAACTTAAGCTAAGAGGAAGCTTACAATAAGAGAAGAGAAGTCCGGAAGGAGCTGAACACCATATTATGTCTTCTTCAACCTTTAAATTTGTAATTTCTTCTTTTTCTTTCATTAGTATGAACTAAATAGTTTTAGCTTGAGATTTAGCATATATGTATGAACCCTAGTTTTTCTATCTGATTTGGGATACATTGTATTTAATTTGAATTCATGTTTTATTCTCTGTTTATGTGTTTTGATTTATTGACTGTTTTCCTTGCTAGTGCACGAGTATATGATTACCTTAATAGTAGTTAGATGGTCGCCCAGAAGGGGAGTCTAATTATTGAAACACCACATAACGTCTAGTGTCCGGAATTAGTCCTAACAACACTAAACCTAACTAGATAATCATTCGGGTATGTTTTAATCACTATCACCATGTTTGGAAAGACTAATTAGGACCCTAGTGGCGTAGGTTAACCCTATTTAAGATCGCCTCATGGTTGTGTTGTAGCCCCCTTAGTCGCTCGCAAGGTCTAAGGTATGGGAATTTAGAATCCTGATTATTGCATACTACATGATTCACCCTTACATGATAGAATAAACAAGACTAGTGGGGATTACTTGCTAATATCTCGAGCTAAACTGTCATACTATTTTTATTTGCTTATTTACTTATCTTGTCATTAATTTATTAGTCTACTTTTCTATTTCATAAAATCAAACAAAAATCTCTTTTCTTTTATCTTCCTGCGTATTAATCTGATCTAGCTTTCATATCTGCACTTGATAAATTGCATAAGTCCTTCCTAACTTTCGTAGTCTCTGAGGAACTAATTCTATTTATCATTAAAACTTGCATACGTCCTGTATACTTGCAAAACCGTGCTAGGCTAGGGTGTCTAGTTTTGCACTTATTTATATCATATTTTTATCACACCCTAGTCGACACCAAGTTTTTGGCACCGCTCCCGGGGACTACATCGTTAGTACTCGTGCATTTATTTAGTGTTTTTATTTCAGTTAGTTCTATTTTACTCTTTTTCTTTTAGTTTTTGTCTTTACAGATTACAGATGGCAAGCCCGAGGAGACTTGATCTTCCCATCTCATTCAGAGTGCAACCACGAGGAATCCGCACTCCCGAAATCCAAGCCGCTAAATTTAGACCAGATCCAGGCATGATAGCGCAGTTTGCGAGTCATGGACAATTTAGCGGTGCTGCTAACAAGATCCGGTCCGGTATGTTCAGAAATTTATGTAGACGATGCCTACATCATTAAAGGCGTTACAAAGGAGCAGATGTATTATATTATGTTCCAGTTCCTTTTGACCGGAGGTGCAAGCAATTGGTACGATACCCAACACCCTGATGTTATTCCAGATTGGGACAAGATTCAATCCAAATTCCTAGACCGATTCTATCCGGTTAGTGGAAGATTAAAAGATATATTGGAGCTTGAACAGTTTATGACGGAGAGAGTGTTGGTGAAGCATGGTTACGTTTCAATGAGAAAAAAGGCGAGATGTCCATTCCATATAACATTCGCCAGAATATTCATTAACAATGTTTTATGGAGGACTCAATAACGAGTCCAAGGCAAGAGCAGATTTGTTAGGAAACAAAGGTTTTGTATTATTAGACCATGTAGAAGCTGAAAGTATTATGGAGAATGTTCTTGAGACCGAGAGAAGTTGGCCGGTTACATCAGAAAAATAAGACGAGACCTTAGACTCTCTAAGGCTCAAAGAGATCAACCAACAACTCAAGGAATTACGAGAACAAGCGCAAACAACCGCTCAGGTAAATCTAGTACATACTTTACCTTCGTGTCCAGGTTGTGGAGCAAGAAATCATTTGTGGGAAAAGTGTATGAATAATCCAGCTTCAACCTTCTTTATATCGCAAAGAAACCATTATTCTAATGGTTATTATCATCCTCAAGGAAGTAACACTAGTTATCAACCACCACACAATCGAAATTGGGTCAGAAATCAAGAGACATATTATCAAGCTCGACCCTAGTCTAATTATCCACCACAACCTATCTACCAAGAAGCGCCAATTTATAAAAAAATCTTATCAAGAACCACCGAAACCTTCAATGCAACAGGCAGGAACAACCTTTGAGTTTGGATTCAAGTATGGCTGATATGATGAAATTAGTTGAAGAGAATATGAAGATGAGCCAGCGAAGACTCCAAACCCAATCCAAGGTGATAAAAAATCTCGAGCATACTCTATCACAAATGGCGAGTGCATTACAAAACAAGCCAAAAGGGCAACTCCCGAGTGATACTATTGCTCCTCAAGATGATGCTTGTCATGCAGTTGAACTGAGAAGTGGAAAACAATTACCTCTGCCTAGAAGAGAACCAGAACCAGCCTATATTCCTAAAAAAGCGATTGAAGAAACAATAGAAGATAAGGTCGAAGAGGTAGTTGAACCAAAAAGTGTCCAAGAAAAGACACCAGAAAAGAAGAAAAGCTCAGTGGAAACTAATACACGCCCTCCTCCACCATACCCATCACGTGTCAAGAAAAAGGACAATGAAAAAGAATTCAAGAAGTTCCTTGACATAGTGAGCAAGCTAGATATTAATATTCCATTTGTAGAAGCTCTCAAGAGAATGCCAAAATATTCGAAATTCATGAAAGACATTCTTTCTAACAAACGAATTTTAGAAACCGGGGAACCGATTGGATTTTCAGCGTAGTGTAGTGCTATTTGTCAAAATAAGTTACCACCGAAGCTACAAGATCCCGGAAGTTTTACGATTCCCATTGGTATTGGAGACAGCTGGACCGGGAAAGCATTATGTGATTTAGGCGCGAGTATCAATCTCATGCTGAAATACCTGTTCGAGAAGCTCAACATAGGAGAGGTAGTACCCACATCTGTGGTATTACAAATGGCGGATCGCTCCCTCTCCCAACCAGTAGGTAAAATTGATGATGTTTTAGTTAAAGCTGGTACTTTTATATTTCCTTGTGATTTTATTATTCTTGACTACGACGCGGATAAGAATGTCCCCATCTTCTTGGGTAGGCCATTCTTAGCCACGGGGCTTACACTAATAGATGTTGAGAATGGTGAATTGATCATGAGGGTCCAAGATGAACATGTACGATTCAATGTGTTTAAGGCTATGAAATTACCAGATTCTAAAGATAATCGTTTAAAAATAGATGTCATCGAAAAAATTACACAAGAAGTCTAGAATGAAGCAAGCTTAGATGATGGCTAGACGAAGCCTTAGCACTTGAATCTCCAGAGATAGGCGATAATACCACTAACAAAGTTGCAGTATTAGGATCAAATATACGAGAACAACTTTGAGAGTCAGGTGACATTGGACTAATAAAGAAACCATCTATAATATGTCCACCTGGTCTCGAAGAAAAACCACTTCCCGACCACCTGCGCTATGCATATTTAGGTATGAACAATACTTTACGTGTTATTATTTTTGCTAACCTTTCAGGTTCTCAGTAGGATAAGCTACTCTGTGTGCTTCGTGCTAACAAAGAAGAAAATTGGGTGGACTATTGCGCATATCAAGGGAATTAATCCGTCCATTTGTAAACATAAGATTATTCTTGAGAACGAAGGAGGGTGATCGATAGAAGGGCAAAGGAGACTCATGCCAGCTATGAAAGAGGTAATTAAGTTATTAGACGCGGGTATTATCTTTCCGATTGCAAGCAGTGATTGGGGTAGTCCAGTGCAATGTGTTCCAAAGAAATGAGGTACCACTACCATCCTTAATGATCAAGGTGAAGCCATTCCATCAAGAACAGTTGTGGGGTGGAGAGTGTGCATAGATTACCGAAGACTCAACAAGGCTACAAAGAAAGATCACTTCCCGCTACCATTCATTGATCAGATGCTAGACAAACTCGCAGGGAGAGAGTATTATTTTTTTCTTGATGGATATTCAGGTTATAATCAGATTTGTGTGGATCCCCTTGATCAACACAAAACAACTTTTACTTGTCCGTTTGGCACCTTTGCTTATAGAAGGATGTCGTTTGGTTTATGTAATGCACCTGCCACGTTCCAGAGGTGCATGATGGGTATATTTTGGGACATGATTGATAAATATTTGGAGGTTTGTATGGACGATTTTTCGGTTTTTGGAGATAGTTTTGATGATTGTTTGAATAATCTTGAGAAGGTCCTAGTGAGATGTAAAGAAAAAGATTTTGTGCTTAATTGGGAAAAATGTCACTTCGTGGTTCAAGAGGGAATTGTGTTGGGACATAAAGTTTCAAAAGCAGGAATGGAGGTTGATCGTGCTAAAATTGAAGTCATTAAAACCTTACCACCTCCAGTTTCTATAAAAGGAGTGAGAAGTTTCTTGGGTCACGCAGATTTTACTAGAAGATTTATTAAAGATTTCTCCAAAATCGCCAAACCGCTTTGTTCTTTACTCGAAAAGGATACTCCTTTTAATTTTAATGATGAATGTCTTCAAGCGTTTGTGACGATTAAAGAGAAGCTAGTCTCCACGCCAATTGTTATACCTCCAGATTGGAAAGCTCCATCTGAACTTATGTGCGATGCAAGTGATCACACAATGGGTGTTGTGTTAGGGCAGAGGAAATACAAGATCTTCCACACGATTTATTACGCAAGTAAGACCTTTAACGCTGACCAAATGAATTATACAATAACGGAAAAAGAGATGTTAGCCGTGGTATATGCTTTCAACAAGTTTCTTTCCTATCTGATTGGGAAGAAAACTGTTGTATATACGGATCATTCAGCAATCAAGTATCTTATGGAGAAAAAGGATGCTAAGTCGCGTCTTATTAGATGGGTATTGTTGCTGCAAGAGTTTGACATAGATATTCGAGACCGAAAAGGATGCGAGAATCAAGTTGCTAATCATTTATCCAGACTCGAAGGATCTGATGCCAACAAAGAACCATTATTGGTCAAAGAGGTATTCCCTGATGAATAACTTTTTACTATTAAAGATGCGTTTGTGCCTTGGTATGCAGATATAGTTAACCTCCTCTTGAATTGTGTATTCCCTAAGGATTTCAATCCACAACAAAGAAAGAGGTTGAGTTATAAAGCCAGACAATTCTTTTGGGACGAGCCCTACCTCTTCAAGGTTTGCAGTGATCAAGTTATCAGAAGATGCGTCCATGAGGGCGAAATTACAAAGATCGTGGCAAGCTGCCATAGCTCCCCATATAGTGGCCACTTTAAAGGCGATAGAACTGCAGCTAAAATTCTTCAATCCGATTTCTATTGGCCTACCCTACACTAAGATTGTCATCAATTCGTTCAGACATGTCATAGATGCAACTTCACTGGTAATATATCAAAAAGAGACGAGATGTCGCTTAATAATATCTTAGAAGTAGAAATCTTTGATGTATGGGGAATAGATTTCATGGGACCTTTCATCACTTCCCATGGTAATCTCTATATTTTGTTAGCAGTAGATTACGTGTCAAAGTGGGTAGAAGCAATGGCAACACCAAAGAATGATGCTCAAACAGTAATAAAATTCTTAAAAACACATATCTTTTCAAGACATGGTACGCCACATGTTCTAATCAATGATAAAGGTACGCACTTCATCAATTTTCAGTTGAGAGATACCCTTTGTAAGTTGGGGGTGATACACCGCACTTCAACCGATTATCATCCCTAAACTGACGGTCAAGCTGAGGTTTCTAACCATGAAATCAAATATATTCTTGAGAAGACCGTGAACAAAACGAGGAAGGACTGGACATTAAAACTCGATGATGCTCTCTGGGCTTACAAAACAGCATTTAGAACACCAGTTGGGGCATCTCCTTATCGCATGGTCTATGACAAATCATGTCATCTTCCTATTGAAATTATATCCCGTGCCTTTTGGGCAATTAAAACGCTGAATCTAAACGCAGACTTGGCCGGAAAACAAAGGTTAATGCAGTTGAATGAATTGGATGAATTTTGTTTCAATGCCTATGAAAAATCGCGTCTTTATAAGGAGAAAACAAAAAGATGGCATGATAAAAGGATTCGCCCAAAGACATTCGAGAGAGGACAAAAGGTTTTATTATATAAGTCTAGATTCTCGAACTACCCGGGTAAGCTTAAATCCCGTTGGGGAGGACCTTATGTTGTTACAAAAGTCACACCTCATGGAGCAACTGAAACTGAACATCCAACCGAGCAAAGGACATTCATGGTGAATGGCCAGAGTTTGAAGTTATACCATGACAGTGAGGAATTTGGAAGAGAGGAAACAATTCTTCTCGAAGAACACGCTTAGTCTGGGGTACACGTTTAACTCAAAGACGTTAAACAAAAGCGCTCTTGAGAGACACCCCTTGTTTTAATTGCTTTTTAGAGTAGTTTTGTGATTTGTAGTGTATAATTCTATGTTAGTGTATATTATTAATGTGTTTACAAGCTAATAGGAGAGAAAGGAAGTGTGTTACATGTGCAGGAAATGAGTTTGGGGTCAAAAGGAAAGAGAAAGGAAAAATCTGTTCAGCTTACCGGTAGGCCGGCGAAACCACCGGTGTGCCGGTGGGGAAACACGTGCCCACGGGTTGGTGGAATCGGGTTGTTTGCCGAGAGTTTGTCCAAGAAAAACCCAGGGCACCGGTATGCCACCGAGGTGACCGGTATGCCGGCCAAGGAAAATCAAGTGCCCACGTGTTTTGCGATTCAGGTATTTTTACGAAGCAAGGTTTTTCGTAAAAGAGTGCACCGGTATATGCCGCCTATATCACCGGTATGCCGGGGCCCAAAAACACGTGACACGGGTTATCGATACGGGTTTATTGCCGAGAGCTTCAAAAGAAAAAATTCTCCATCACCGGTATGCCTCCGATTTGGCCGTATGCCGGTCTGAAGGCGGTTTTGAAGAAGTTATTTCCAAATCAACTTCTTACCTTACCAATATGAAACCCTAGCCTCTCCAATACGAATTTTCCAGGCCCAAACCTTATAAATAGACCTTGAAGCTTGATTAAACCTCCACAACAAACACAACAACATCAAAAATACTCTCCTCCTTCCTCCATAAACACATATTCTTCATCAAATTCATCACACTACATCCTAAAACACCACCAAGATCATCAAGCTATCAAGAATTCTTCCAAGAATAATCAAGAAACCTTCTTCTATATTTAAATCCAAGCAAGAAACTCAAGCCACACCAATCTTTCTTAACTTTAATCCATCCTTGGTGTAACTTGAGTTGTGGGTCAATCAGAGATGACAAACAGAACAAATGCTATAGATTATAAGAGGAAGTGTTCAATCCTAGGGAAGAACAAAAATTTGCCTGGAGCCACAATTGAAAAGGCTATCAACCTTGATGAGCCTATTGAAAAGAAACCAAAGATAGAAGCACCAGCACAACCACTACGCAAGAAATTAACAGCTAGGATGAGTGTACCATCAAGGCCTAAAGAAAAGATACAAATCCAAGATCAAGGTTCTTCTTCTTCTTCATATCAGAATAACTCTTGCATACCACCAGTATGGGCAATCAAATTACAAGATGAAGTCACTTACATAAGAAAAGAACATGATGCACTCAGGGAGGAAATTGTAAAGATTAATCGGGTATTGGGTGAAGTAACTGAGACCGTGGATATTGATAATTATTCTTCGGAGGAGGAGGAAGACATGCTGGATCTTTATGGCCAGGTACCACGTTCTAATTCTTCTTCTTAATTGCTTGTATGCATTAGGTAGTTTAATTTAGTCTAATTTTAAATTTTATCTCTTTCTTGAGTCTTTTTCGAGTCGTGGGGACAAGGCTCACTTTTGAGTTGGGGGTGGGGATTCGTTGTCCTCATCTTCCTTTTTGTTTTTGCATAAATTTTTTAAAAATTGGGTTTAAATAGGCATAGAATATGTTGAATGTACCTATTGAGCATGATTAATTAAGTTAATGATAGTAAGTAGTATGTTTTTGTAAAGTGTTACAAATATGTTTAGTATGCAAGTATGAAAATAGGAAATAAAAGATAGAAAAGTTAATGAGCAATGCTAAGAAGTCATGTTGAAACTTAGGGAGAGTTATTTGGTGTGTAGAACGTGAGGTTTGAATTAGTTGAAAACCCACTTGTCTATGAACTAGTAGTGAAAAAGTAACAAAATCCGGTAGTTAGAAAAGTGAATAAGGCAGTTCTTTCATATTGAAGCCACTTGAAGCCTTTTTAGCTTTCTCACCCTTTTATTTGATTTATATAATTATTTATCCGTCTTAACCCCTCTGAGCCTTTCTAAAGCCTTTTTACTTAACCACATTATAAACCATACCCCTTAGTTTATAGGACTTATCCATATGACCCGCACTCGAATCGCAAAACCTGAGACAAGTCGTTTTTAGAGCTTGAGTTTGGGGTGGTGGGTTTCATCATTAGGGAACATTGGGTTTGGGAAATTGTAATTGTGATTTTATTGATGATGAAAAAGTAATTATTATAACCCTTTGACGGGGTAATAGTAAATGAAAAAAGCTGAAAAGCATGAATTGAAAAGAAAAATTATATGAAAAAATAGCGTGATATCTCAACATCAAAAAGAGATTCATAGCTATACAAAAGAAAAAAAATTGATATGGAAAGAATATATATTTGGACTGGCAAAGTGGAATTTGTATATAATCATAAAAAGGTTTTACTTGGGTTATTTGGGGATGCACATTAAGGCATCAAAAATTGGGTTGAGTGAGAACATCTTCGAGTGAAAAACTCAAGCTCTAGGGAGATTCGTTGATGGAATGTGAGGAGAGAGCCAAAAGCTCACTTTTCACTATCCAAATATATCACACCGTCCCTAAGCCAAGTTATAACCGTAAAGACCTTAGGATTTCTAGCTACTTGGTGGAGAAACAATTGAGCTATTAGGATGTAGGTAAGTGGACCATTGGATGCTATATAAGGACCTATGAACAACCATAGCCATTGACACAAACTGAGTTGAGACCTCTCCTTCTGGCATTGCAAAATTAATCTAGACTTGAATTTATGGATTGTTGGTGTATATTAAAGCATATATGTGTGCATTAGTTCTTTAGCATTACTACATGAGACGTTTTAGATATTTTTCTTTAGGGTCATTCATTGTGTTTTGTTCTTATTCTCCTCCTACTTCTTCTTCTTTGTTTAATATTTGACTACCATACTGTTCTTTATTTTTATTTTTATTGTATCGGGACGATACAACTTTGAGTTGGGGGTCTTGATGTCTTCCCATTTGTGATGATTTAATGTTAGTTGAAGACATCATTTTAGGTGTATTTATTAGGATATAGGTCGATTTTTCTATGAATTAGTGCACTTTCCTATTTCTTGTCTTGTCTTGATTTAATTATTTATTATTTTTAGAGCATATTGGGTTTAATTTGTTTATTTAGTGTGAAGCTTTAAAGATATAGATAGGAATTAATTAGAGATAAAGATGCCAAATCAATTCTAAGAGATTAAGAAAAGAATATATGCATGGAAATTGGAGATTAAGGAAGGAAATATGAAAAAGGAAAAGATAAAGTTGTCAAATAAATCTGAATTCCAGCAGCTACGAGCATAAAAGTGATCATAACTCAAGATTGGCTAGGAATTTAGAAGAATGGTCTGAATCAAAGTTATAGATCTTTTCGATACGATCGGTTTCGACTACTGGAACGCGTCAAACAGATACGTATTGAAGGAGTTACGGCCAAAACAAAACAGCGCCAGAATCTTACCTTTTCTATATTTTAAGGTTACGAATTTGAGTTGGGCCAGAAGTCTAATTACTTGTCTTCCACTCCAAGAAAACGTTTTAGGGTTTCCTATACCCTATAAATACACCCTTTAATCAGAAGAAACACATCTTTGGCAAACCTTAAGCCAAGAGGAAGCTTAAAACAAGAGAAGAGAAGTTTAGAAGGAGCTGGACACCATATTATGTCTTCTTCAACCTTTAAATTTGTAACTTCTTCTTTTTCTTTCATTAGTATGAACTAAATAATTTTAGCTTTAGATTTAGCATATATGTATGAACCCTAGTTTTTCTATCTGATTTGGGATACATCGTATTTAATTTGAATTCATGTTTTATTCTCTGTTTATGTCTTTTGATTTCTTGACTGTTTTCCTTGCTAGTGCACGAGTATAGGATTACCTTAATAGTAGTTAGATGGTCGCCCGGAAGGGGTGTCTAATTATTGAAACACCACATAACGTCTAGTGTCCAGAGTTAGTCCTGACAACACTAAACCTAACTAGATAATCATTAGGGTATGTTTTAATCACTATAACCATGTTTGGAAAGACTACTTAGGACCCTAGTGGCATAGGTTAACCCTATTTAAGGTCGCCTCGTGGTTGTGATGTAGCCCCCTTAGTCGCTCGCAAGGTCTAAGATATGGGAATTTAGGATCCTGATTATTGCATACTACATGATTCACCATTACATGATAGAATAAACAAGACTAGTAGGGATTACTTGCTAATATCTCGAGCTAAACTCTCATACTATTTGTTATTTGCTTATTTACTTTTCTTGTCTTTAATTTATTAGTCTACTTTTCTATTTCATAAAATCAAACAAAAATCTCCTTTCTTTTATTTTCCTGCGTATTAATCTGATCTAGCTTTCATATCTGCACTTGATAAATTGTATAAGTCCTTCCTAACTTTCGTAGTCTCTGAGGAACGGATTCTATTTATCATTAAAACTTGCATACGTCCTGTATACTTGCAGAACCGTGCTAGGCTAAGGTGTCTATTTTTGCACTTATTTATCTCATATTTTTATCACACCCTAGTCGACACCAATATGGTTGATTTTTATTCATATATCAATATTGAAAAACAAAACTTAAAATAGTAAAGTTAAAGAAATAAAAAATGTGTACCAAAAAATTATAGCAATGTTAGAAAAATTGTTACAAATGTTAAAATAATGCTAAGAATCTCTAATGTAATTTTTTTTTATTAACGGACTTTCTCTTAAAAAAGTCCAGCAATTCATAATTCATCTTGAAGTCGGGGGTTGTAGCCAAACCCCCTAAACCCGTCCTTGCAGAAGGCCCCAAAGATTATGAGATTGGGCATGTGTTCAAGCAAAACTAATAAGAACCCTTTAAATGAAGTCCTTATTACATCCATGATCACCTATGCCCAGACTTTATCATGGAAATTTCAGCGATGTTATTTCTAAGTTGTTCTCTACCTTTTCAAAGAATAATTCGATCCATAATCTAAGACGTCTCACAAAATGTGATAATCATGAAATATGACCTTTTAAGTCGCCGTTTCAACGATCTTATGAACGCTTTTTCACATACAAGTTCCCCTTTTCCACCAAATTATTAGTTTGTGTTTGTATCTAAACTATAAGCAGGGACTTTATCGAGACTTTGCTCTTTCATATTCCCTCATATTGTCTCAGTCTCTTTCCACATGTCATTGTTTGCATATATGTTTAATAGCACCACGTACACCCCATTCTTCTATGGTCCAAATTATATCAATGGTCTTCTACAAAGTCACCCATCTCTACCTTCCCATGTTTCTTACTAAAGCCCATCAAACAACCTAAACCACCATATTATACTTCATTGCCATCCTTTCTACCATCTTCTTCGCATCCTGAAACAATCATGCCCGACCAATAAAATCCACCATGTACCCATAATTTTGCATTCATTGCTGAATTCAATACACAATCACCATCATGTTGAAAACATATTTTCCCTTGTCACCGTCACGCCATTCACATACATGCTCAACAATCCCACAAATGTCATGTGGACAGGTTGCTGATGTCTTCATATTGTGATAGAATAATCTAGTCAAGATATATAATTTTAGGTGTATTATGTGCTTAGTTGAGGTTTTTTCTCTATTATTTATTGGTTTCTCGTTTCTTGCCCTGATTTGGAGGTTTGTCACTTCTAGAGCACTTTTTGTGTAATTTATGTGTCAAGTATAAAACTCTTAGATACAAAGATGATATTAGATGACAAAGAATGGTTAAGGATGCGAAGAAAGAATATCCAAGACAAAATCAAAGTTAAAAGCCCAAAGAAGCTACTTATAGAAACTGCAAAAGCTATCAGCCAGACTTAAAATGTGTAGTATTTTCAATTATTCATAAATTTGATAGAGAATTTGAAGGAACCCTTTTATATACATATAATGTATTGAATTATGGACACATGGACACTGGAGGTCAATGATTTTGAGTTGTAACTAAGGAGTTATGAATTTTACAAATTCCTTGGACCAAGCATTCCACTTTTTAAGGAAAACGGGATTGAGTTGGATTTGGACTCTAAAACCTAGCTCATGACTAGATTCATACCTACACTTATATATATATATATATATATATATATCAAGTTTTGACTTAAGAAATAAGTCTTTGCATCTATAGCCTCCATATTATTCAAGAAATTCATCAAGGAGAACAAAAGTTGACTTGAGGAGGAAGAAAAGAAGTTGGAGATCAGAAACTCCCATTCTCTATCCTTTTCCTCCCACCATTAGGGTAATTTTTATTGGATTCTTAGCTTAACTATGTTTCTAATCTATTTACTCTTTAGTTTTTTTTTATTATGAACTACTTTTCCCATAACTTGGGCTTGCAATATGTATAATCTTTGAATCCTGTTTTTCTATTATGTTTTTTTTATTAGATCTCAGTTTCAAGTTTATAAGACACCAACAAAAACATAACAAGAACAAAGTAATAACAAAACAAGTTGACCGAACTGTTGTGCTTTTAAACCCCTTCAACACACTTTCAATATATTTGTCAAACATCTCAATGTTTTTTAATAAGGTTTTTTTCAATTTAGAAGTAATTTAAGTTTTGAAAAATCAAACAGCGTCTGAGTTAGTAATGAGTGCTATCATTTTCACCAACATATCTAAAACATATTAAAAATAGTTAAGGTGCTTTACACGTAGAGGATAAAATTTTTACCACAAGATACTAGTTAAAGGTTTGAGCCTAGTATTCTAATACATTAGATGAAACAAAAGAGCCTTATCTGAGAGATAAAATCAACAAGATGTATCCAGTTTCTGTTCTTTTATCGACATTCTGTGTCTAGCTTTAACTCATTTAAATCCAAAAGGTTACCGATCTGGAAAATGGCCTAAGTGGCCACTCTAAATAACATCTATCCAATCCCTTGGAAAGTTTATCGAGTCTAGTGAATGGCCTATGTGGTCACTCTAGATAAAACCTTGATCAAATCCTATATATAGGGTATTGAGTCTAGGAGATGGGCCTAAGGTTTCACCTTAACAATACCTCAATTCAACCTCGAAAGGTTATCAAGTCAGAAGTATAACTATCCAACATGGGTCTTCATCCTACAACCTATTAAGGTTAACATAATCAATGGTATACCTCGAATCAATCTTAGAGAGGTTATCGAGTTAGAGGTAAACCCATACAAAATGATACTTTGAACTAAAACCTATAGAGGTTAACACGATCTATAATATACCTCGATTATAAATTAAAGAGGTTATCGAGTCAGAATCAAACCCATTCAATTTGGCTCTTTGACCTAAAACCTATAAGTATTAACATAGACGATAACATACCTCGCAATCCTATAGAGGTTTTCAGTCTGTAGTAAACCCATCCAACATGGGCCTGCGACCTAAAACCTATTAAGGTTAACACAGTTAATAATATACCTCTTTTCAACCGTAGCGGGGTTATCAAGTTAGAAGTAAATCCATGGAACATAGGACTACGACCTAAAACCTATTAAGGTTAACAAAAATGAGAATATACCTTTATTTAACCAAATAGATGTTATTGAGTTAGAAGTAAACCTATCCAACATAGGAATTCGACCTAAAACCTATTATGGTTAGCACGATCGATAATAAACCTATCCAGAATTGTAGCTATCTTTTTGGTTACAAGCACTATACAAATGTTGTATCCCGAAGTGTGATATAAAATCACCATCATGGAAGTTTCTCTTGCAAGTGTACGGGTCTCCAAAGGAATATATTGATAAGTAAAATCGTCTCCACGTGGACTAGATGATTAATGGAAGACTCAGTTTTAGGTTCAGTTAAACTTTGTTGAAACAAAAGACAATAAAACTAAATAATTTTTGTTTGGTTTTCTTATTAAGAGTATAAAAAAACTATTAAACAAACTATGATTAACAAAGATCAAATTAAATAAAAAATTTATGAATGGAAAGAGTATGCTAGTAATACCCTCTAGACACGATTCCATAATTTCTTGTTCTAAGGGCGAATATGGTATCCAGCCACTAACTAGGATTTAAATAACCTTTTAAATTCATGTCAGATATATAATGGAACTCCCTTGGTACTCTAACAACCTCTATCGAGTGACATTACCAAGTATTAGGATCAATAGAATTTGACCCTTTTTTATATTTGATTAGTCAAGACCTCTTGGTTCACTAACACATATTACACGAATATAAACTATATTACACAACACAACCACCCAGACAGGCGATATTCAAGTTGCTAAACTAATATAATTATTGTCCAAAAGAATAGATTCATACAGTTAACAAATTCATATTCAATGGAACTAACATTATCATTTAAATCTAAAATTCAAAATTAATAGAAAAATATGAAATCAATATCTAGGTTCATACCCTTACGATTCTCAACTTATTGGAAATTAGCTCATAATGGAAAAGAAGAAAATAAAAGGTAAAGTATTCAAAATTAAATTATTCATAATTAAAGAGGAAAAACATGATTTATTTTGTTAATTCCACCTTAATATTTATGTTTTTCTAGACCTTGTGATCTCATCCCAACCGTTGCTTCATAACTTTCCTCTCTACTTTATATTTTGTAGCTTAATTCTCAACTTAACACATAAAAATACATAACAACATACATTCTCTTATGAATTCTTGAGCGAAAGTAGTCTGGAACCTTTGATATGTTTTCGCACGTTTGGTGGAAAGTGTCGTAATATCTTGGGAAGAATAAAAGTATCACATCGATTAATCTGAAATTGGTTTTAAAGCAATACAACCTTCACACAAAACATATAAGTAATTTGTATCTATTTTACCAACAATGACTCCTTATTTTTGTGAAAGTAATGAAAGAAATAAAGAGTTAAGAAGAAGAGGGGAAAAATAATTTTATTAATCATATGAAAGTATAACAATTACATTGTATAAAGTCCTATATATAGAGAATAAACCCTACTCCCTCTGTTTCACAATGTTTGTCCACTTACTAAAAATGTAGTTTCAAAATGTTTGGCCACTTAGAATATCAAGACACTTTTTACTTCTTTTTCTATTTTTACCCCCATTAAAAAATTAAAATATGTTTCCAATACACATTTAAAATATCAAGATACTTTATGAAGGGTACTTTTGTAATAGGGGAGTGTAATAATTACATTTCTTAATTTGTGTGAAAAGCAAAGTGGACAAATATTTTGAAACGGAAGGAGTAATAGGAATTTGCCTTCTT
Organism: Nemophila menziesii; assembly: GCA_029959085.1. Lineage (NCBI taxonomy): Eukaryota > Viridiplantae > Streptophyta > Magnoliopsida > Boraginales > Hydrophyllaceae > Nemophila > Nemophila menziesii. The sequence continues at coordinate 123,077,423 of JARWIR010000001.1, read as the reverse complement.
AGGTTTGATAGCTGGACTATAAGCCATGGACTAAAGATTAATATCTACATCATTTAGTTCATAACACATATACGATTTTTTTTAATACATGACATAGTTTAACCATCTTTTAAATATGAGATTTTTTTTATCTTAGACTAAATTTTGATCACTTTAATTCACCAATATTCTTAAGGGTGAGCAAAAAATGGCCCAAACTGAGCCAACCTGATCAAATATCTTTTTCCGTTTTTGACCCAAACGATAACTTAGCCTAACCCAAGAATACACGGCCCAGTTTACAAAAAATACCGTAGGTTCACCCCGAACAACCCAAAGAAACGCTATAGCACATGTCATATATATATATATATATATATATATATATATATATAAAAGAAAGCTAGCATATAGTTTCTTTTAGTGATATTTTTTATGTTAGACAAAATGCAAACCATGGAACACCCATATGTGCAATAGGCGAGCACACATATGACCAGAAGGTGCACATAAGACTATACTGAGGTAATTTTCCTATGTGAAACTCTTAATTCTATTGATAAAACCAACTCCTTAGCTAAAAATCTTAATATGAAAATTATCACCACTGTTGAACCAATTAGTAAAACCGGTGGCCTTCTTTTACTCGCAAAAAATGACCTTAATATTACCCCCTTAACTGTCAAAAAAAACTTCATTCATTGTAAAATTATTGACGAGATGGGCACTGAGTCCTTTAATACTTTTGTCTATATTTCATCTATAGAGAAAGAAAAAGAAAAAAAATCTGTCTGAAATCACAAATCTTATGAAAAATAACATGAAGTCCCCATGGTAATTAATTGGTGATTTTAATATGATCAGATATAACTATAAAAATTGGGAGGTATTGATTATCCAAATACTTCTGATAATGAACTTAACTCCTTTATGAATTTACATACTTTGATAGATATCTCTATGAAAGGTTGCTACTTTACATGGAATAACAAAAGAAGTGGTGATAAATTCATTAAAGAAAAAATTGATAGAGGTATTTCAAATCTTAATTGGGAAGCTACTTATCCAAATGCTTGGATTGCAGCTCTCCCACCCATCGGTTCTGATCATAGCATGCTTATTCTTCACACTAATACTCCTAAACACAACTTTTTTGATAGATTTATTTATCAAAAAAGTTGGAATACTGAAAAAGAAGTAGAGAATATCATTAAAAATCACTGGAATTCTTTCACTCTTAATATCCACAGAGGTATTATGCGATTTGGGCATAAACTAAATCATATATCTTGCCTTATTACCCTATGGAATAAAAAAGAAGAAGAAACAACAGGAATCAAATCAAAATGCTTATGAAAAATCTTGAAAATATGAATTCTCTTCCATATAGTTGCTCGGATGATCATAATCTTATGGTCTCTCAACTTGAAGACTTATGGAATAAAGAAGAGATTTATTGGAAAAAAAAATCTAGAATCCAATGGATTAACTTAGGTAACAAAAATACAACTTTTTCCATAACTGTACTAAAACCAGAAGGAAACAAAATAAAATCCTTAGGATTATGAGACAAGACGGTTCTTGGTGTGATGATAAAAATGAGATTAAATCTCTCAGTGTTGAGCACTACAGTAACATCTATACTACTACTGGTCCTAGAAATTATAATTCTATCTTAGAAAAAATCTCTCCAACTGTAACTGATGATATGAATAAAATCCTTGAATATCTATTGATGAAATTAAAGAGGCGGTTTGGGATCTTGGGTGTAATAAATCCCCTAGACCTGATGGCTTCTCTGATAGTTTTTATAAGAAACACTGGCATACTATAAAATATGATCTTATGAAATGTATCACTGGTTTTATATGGAATGAAGGAGATTTAACCTCCATCAATAGTACTTGTGTTACTCTCATTCCCAAGATTAACTGTCCTGCTACTATAACTCATTACATGCCAATTAGTTGCCCAAACTTTAGTTATAAAATTATAGCTACTATTTTCTCCAAAAGGATGAAACTTTTCATGAACTCTATCATCTCATCTGAACAATCTGCTTTTATAAATGGTAGAAATATTACTGATAATCTTCTTATAGCTCATGAAGTGGTTCATTATTTTAAAAACAAAAGAACTTCAAAAAACTATTCAACTGCTATTAAAATTGATATTTTTAAAGTTTTTGAAAGCATTGAATGGGATTTCTTGTTTAACACTATGAATTCAATGGGATTTTCTCCTACTTGGATCAAATAGATTAAACAATGTGTTTACAGTCTCTTATTCTATCTTAATAAAAGGTCAACCTGTTACAATTAAAAAAACCATCTAAGGGATTGATACAAGGTGATCCCTTGTCTCCTTTCCTTTTTTGCATTGTAACTCAGGCTCTTTCTTCTCTTATAACTGATAAAATTAACAATAATCTTATAAAAGGTATTAAACTTAGTCGGAATTGCCCTACTTTAACACATATCCTCTTTGCCGATAATAGCCTCTTTTTCCTAAAGCGGATGTTAGTGAATTTCTTAATTTTAAAGATGTGATAAATAAATATAGCCTTGCTTCAAGACAACATATAAACCTTAATAAAAGTGGGATGGTTTTTAGCAAAAATACTCTTACTAATCTAGCTCAGCAGTTAACAAATCTTCTGAGTATGAAGCACCTTTCAAATTTAGGAACCTATATTGGTCTTCCTTGTGACTGGGGGAGATAAAAAAAAAGGCTCTTGAATGGCTCATTGAAAGGGTAAGTACTAAACTCGATAATTGGAATTTAAAATTCTTATTTGAAGCTGGAAAAGAAACTTTAATTAAAGCTAGTATCAATCCATTCCACTGTATATTATGTCTATCTTTCGAATACTTGATTCTATTTGCAATAAAATTGCCTCTTTAGTTGGAAATTTTTGGTGGGGTAACAAAGGGGTTAATAGAATACACTGGAAAAGTTGGAAATTTCTTGAAATACCAAAAAGAGAGGGAGGTTTAAACTTTAAAAATCTCACTCAAATGAACATATCTCTTCTTACATCGTCAGCATGGAAATTTATAATCACTAAAACTCTATTGCATTTAAAGTAATGAAAGGAATTTACTTTCCTAAAGAGAATTTTTGAACAAGCTAAAATAGGTTATAGCCCATCATGGGGATGGAAAAGTCTTTTAATGGGTAGAGTTAACTTTCTTACTGACACAAAATGGATTATTGGAAATAGTAAATCTGTTAATATTTGGAATGATGATTGGGTCCCTCAATCTGACAAATTAACAAATGTTACCAATTCTAATCTTTCCACTGTCTCAGATTTCATCACTGAAAATAAGGAATGGAACACGGATCTTCTTATACAAACACTTGGCCCTAGACTAGAGCAAAAAAATTCTGCTATTAATATTACTCAAACAGATGATCTTGATAAGCTTATTTGGAATTTCTCAGGAAAAGGAACTCTCACAGCTAAATGAGTTTATACTAAACTCTCCTCGGAAATAACTGATGCTTTAAAAATATCAAATCAAAATAGTCCTTCTTCTTTCTCTCTAAATGAAGACTTTTGGGAGAATATTTGGAAGCTAAATATTCCTCCAAAACTGAAAAACTTTACATGGAGAATTATTAATAATGCTATACCTACTGAACTTAATAAATTTCATAGAAAATGTGCTCTAAATGATAAATGTAAACTTTGTGACCATTCTGTGGAAAGTATTAAGCATCTCTTTTTTTACTGTCATGGCTCTAAAGCTACATGGTTTGCAACTCCTATTGGTTTAATCTTCTTCTAATGATTATACTCTTACAATTGATAAATGGGTTCAAAACCTTATAGAAGCCAATTATCAAAATAATGATAGAGATAGACCACTAGTTGAGATGACAATCTGGATCCTTTGGTTTATATGGAATACTAGAAACAAAAAAGTCTTTGAAAATTGCGAGATAAATCCCTTGTTAAATGCAAAAAACGCATACATAGCTTATGATGAGTTTAGAAATTTTACAAAATTTAACTCTGAAGCTAATACTTTTTGCTCAAAAGCCCAAAATGAATGCAATTATTCTTATAACAACTCATCTACAAATAACTTAACTTATATCAATATTGATGCATCTTATATTAAACAAACTAATCAGGCTTCAGCTGGGTGTATTTTCAGTGATTACAAGGGCCAGATTTTGAAAGCAAAATCATGGAGTTTTTTCGCAAAATCTCCTAAAGAAGCAGAAGCTCTAGGGATTAGAAATGCAATTCAAGAAGCTACTGCTCAACCTAATCAACACTTTATTTTGAAGAATGGTTCTTCTAACCTTTTTAAGAGTCTTAAGAATGGCACAAAGTTTGATATCACTACTCTCATATTGTTGAATATATTCAAACATTGGCGCGTTCAATTTCAGTTAGCTTTCAATTAGTATCTCGAAAGCTAAATCAAGCTGCAGATTGGGTTGCTAAAGCGAAGATTTCTAATACTTTGCCTAGTAATTGGGCGGTTTCCCTACCCCCACCCTCTCACTCCTCTTTTATTATGATCTTGTAGCATCTAGCATAGAATAGAAACGGTCTGAACTTATTGTATGATTTTGTAAACTTTATTTATTCTAATCAAGTCTTTTCGTAAAAAAAAGACTATACTATGTGGCACCTTCCACACCAACCCACACCACACTTTTTTTTGTCCCACATTGATATTTCATGAGATTTTTTCTCATTATTTGTTATATATACTACTCCCTCCGTTCCAAAAAGGTTGTCACGTCTATTTTTGCACACAAACTAAGAAATGACATTTATTATCCATGTGATTACTAAAGTTTCCTCCATAAAGTGTCTTGATATCTTGAATATTTATTGGGAACATATATTATACTATTTAATTAAGGGTGAAAGTAGTATAAAAAAAGTGTCTTAATTTTTTAAAGTGACAACTTTTTTGAAACAACTATTTTTAGTATAAGTGACCACCTTTTACAAATAGAGGGAGTAACTCAAATGCTTCAGTGTTGTAGTTTGACTCAACTGCCCCACCCTACTTAATGAGGATTTGGCTATAGTTGGGTGGGTAGTTCATTTAATTATCATTATACCCTTTGGAATATTAATATATTTATTTGACCTATTTAAATTGGATATAAATATTAATATTCGATATTTGATTTCTTGAATTTGAGTATTAATCTTTGATGTTTGACTCTTTTGGATTGGGTTTAAATACGAATTTGTGATATTTGACCTTTTGGGTTTGATATTTCATTGTGGGGAAGGCTTGGGCTCTCCTTATTTCATTGAGGACAGCCGGTGTTCTCAATGCACAGAGTAGATCCTTCTACTCTGATAACCTTGAGCTGGTTCAAGGTATAGTGATGAATAAAAAACTTCAGTGGGGTTTGAATTACCTAGTGAACGAAATTAAAGGTTGGTTGAACAAATTTTCGACATGGAAGATCTCATATGTGAACAGGGGATTTAATGTCATCACTGATAGCTATGCCAAATGCATCCGACGCAACATGGATATTTCAAGATGGACGGATTTTCGGTCGTTGGATCTTTTAACTTTTTCAATAGTCTTTGTAATTAATTGTATTGGTTTTTCTTCGACAAAAAAAAAGATGAATTTGAATATAATATAATTTTTAACACCTTTCATATTAAATCGCATCTAATCCTAACCAGGGACAGAACCATGTTGTAAAAATTGTGGACCAGGCCTTTTCACAATTTTCAAAACCATTTTTTTACTCTTATAAAAAATAATCAAATCTTTTTTTAGGGTTTGGCCCCCAAATTTTTCATACCCCCCCCCCCCCCCCCCCCCCCCTCCCCCAAATAATAATTCCTAGTTCCGTCCCTGATCTTAACCCGTCTTAAACTGAATTCATTAGAAAAAATAATTTTAAGTTAATTTGGGGTAAAATTAATTTTCTATTTTTAAAAACCAAACTTGTTAGTGTTATTTTTTTTTAAAAAAAAAAAATCATCCTGAATTCATCCCTAATTATAAAAAAAGAAAAGAAGAAGGAAAATGCGCAAGGAACAAGAACATATATCCTCGAAAGTTCATAAGAAATAACTAAGCACAAGTTTGGGCGACCCAAAACCTTTTCCAACTATCTTCCGTTGTAAAAAGTTTCAATCCACCTTTCTAACATTTCAGCCCAAGTCAAATTGGTCCAGTTAGTCTTTCCTTAATATAGCCCATTTCAATTCTGTGGAGTTGATCGGTCCAATCCATATACAAAATTATCCCCAGATATTATATCTAATTTCACTTTCACCCCTTGTTTCACTTTCAGATTTCATATCCACGTCCTTTATCTGTAGAAAGAAGATATAGTTCCTGAAAGTGCAAAGCAAAGCACCACCATAGTCCATTACCCTCATTTCATCATTTGAAATACCATCTTGTTCTTCCTTCATCCACAACCAAGGTACTCTCCCTTTTACACCATAAGTAAATATTTTATTATATTAATACTCTTTTCAGCAATTTGAATTCTTGACTAAAATATTGTATTGGGTTAAGTTCTTCATCACTTTCATGGAAGATTTCTTGTACTTATTAGAGTAGAATAAATGGCATCTTTTCCTCTTATTTCGAATAATAGGTTCTTAATTACCCAATCAAAATGGAAACTTCATATCGAAAAATCCACAACTTTAGGTAGATGTAGCACAATCGTACCTTTCACATTACCTTCAAATTCTCTACCTTTATCCGGGTTGAGTTATAATTCTTGTAAATCACTACATAGTTTGGTTTCTTATACAACTAAGATTAGGTCATTAGTTAACGAAGATAGAAATATAGAAACCCAAGTTGGGAAAAGAGAAAAGTATGAATTAAGAAGAAAGTTTTCATTAAGATTACGTCCTAGATTACGACTCTTAACAAGAAGATTAAAAAGAGTTTCAATAAAGTCAACGTTGAGTAATCTTGGAACGTTTTTACGGAAGAATATAAGAAAAGTTACTCTTTCCACTTGTATCTCCATAGTATTGGGATTATGCTTTTTATTTCTAAAAGTAACTTCAATACCTAATCCAACTATTGAATCTTATTCAAATTTCATAACAAGCCTTGAACATGGAACTGTAAGTAAAGTTCAATTTGAAGAAGGTACACGTCGTATATACTATAACACAAACTCCATTAATAAAGAAGATACTTCTGAAAATGGTGCAAAAGTGTTAAAAACCAAAACTTCAACTCCTTCATGGCAATTTTCCACTAGAAAAATAGATCACGATGAAAGCTTTTTACTTAGTTTAATGAGGGAAAAGGGTATTACATACGGATCAGCTCCACAATCAGCATTAGCATCAATGAGGGGTATGCTAATTACGATTCTATCCTTATGGATACCTTTAACTCCTTTAATGTGGATTCTTTACCGTCAAGTTTCCTCCGCTAATAGTCCAGCTAAAAAACGAAAATCAAGTAATCAATTAATTAACTTCGACGATGTTGAAGGTGTCGATGCTGCAAAAATGGAACTTATGGAGGTAATAATTAATTAATTAATTAAATAATTTGACATACTTTTTTTTAACGATGTTTACTAATTTATATACAGATAGTTTTATGTTTACGAGGCTCGATTAATTATAGTAGACTTGGAGCGAAATTACCAAGAGGTGTATTACTAGTGGGTCCCCCAGGAACTGGTAAAACATTACTAGCTAAAGCTGTAGCTGGAGAAGCGAATATACCATTTTTTCCAGTTTCAGCAAGTGAATTTGTTGAATTATTTGTTGGAAGAGGAGCTGCTCGTATAAGAGATCTTTTTAAGGTTGCGAGAAAAAACGCTCCTTCGATTATTTTCATAGATGAACTTGATGCTGTTGGTGGAAAACGTGGTCGAAGTTTTAATGATGAAAGAGATCAAACATTAAACCAGGTAATTAATTTTATTTTATTTTTATTATTTTTATTACGATTATAATGATTTTTTAATTTTTTTTTTATGTGATTAGTTATTGACAGAAATGGATGGGTTTGATAATAATGTGAATATAATAGTAATAGCTGCGACTAATAGACCAGAAGCATTAGATGCAGCTTTATGTAGACCTGGAAGATTCTCAAGAAAAGTGTATGTAGGAGAGCCTAATGAAGAAGGAAGAAGTAAAATCCTGGCCGTTCATTTACGAGATATTCCGTTAGATGAAGATATGAATATTATTTGCAATTTAGTTGCGTCACTTACACCAGGTTTTGTTGGGGCTGATCTTGCGAATATTGTTAATGAAGCTGCTTTACTTGCTGCTCGAAGAGGTTAGATTGAAATTAAATGTGATTGTATAAAAATATTATGATTTTAATTTGTGGTTTATTATGTTATTTTAGGTGCTGAATCTGTATCAAGAGAAGATGTTATGGAAGCTATAGAAAGAGCTAAGTTTGGGATTAAAGATAAAAGATCAGCTTCGGTTTCGATAAATGAAGAACTTGGGAAAATATTTCCTTGGATGCCTTCTCTTATTAAAAGGAGAATTGATGATGGAAATCAAGGCTTGGGTTATCAAACTCTGAGTTAATCATGGGTTGGGTTGGGTTAACGAAATATCTTTTCAATTTATTTTTGTTATTTATGGTTCAACTTCACTTGTTGTGGTCATATGTATGCTTATGTTAAAGAAATAATGATTAGTAAATTTTTTTTTGAAATATTCGTGTATACCCTGTATTGTTTCAATAATTGTAGTACTATAGTATATACTTTGATGTCTTTTTTTTTGTAAGTGCTACTTTTTACCTGATTTTATATGTCTTTAATCTTTGAAATCCACATTGGGTTACTTTTGGAGTGACCTCACTTAGCACCATTTTTCTACCAAAGTGGCTTACTTTTAGTCTGTTTAATTGGAAACTTTATATAGTGTGTAAACCCACTTTAAGAATTTTCTTAACTCTTAAGTAAAACTTGTAATAAGTTGATGCATAAGCTCAGATTTAGATTTAGGGACAGAGTAAGAAATGTATCTCACAAGGCCAAGATCAATATATCGTAATTTCGGGAGTGGTGTCCCTACAGAACAACACTACTTATCAGAGACTCCAAATATAGGGTGTGTAGTTATTACTGATGAAGAATCAGAAGAACTTGATAGTTTTTGTTGGGGAATATGCAGATCTAGTAGTATTACTAATCTTCCATTTCCTCAAGATAGAGTCTTGAAAATTGTACACACTTTACAGTTTGAAGAAGCTACTACTACTACTAAAGCTTGGTTTTTACCTGTTCTTGATCAGCCTTTATCTTCTAATCGCTACTATATTATCAAAGCTTCAGGCAAACATAAAGGGTATTCGTCAATTTTTCATTTTTTTTAGATTCGTTTAACTAATTGAGCATCTGATTATCTTTTGTTAGGCGAGCATACACATGTACTAAGGTTGATGGTGGAGAAAGAACAATATGCTGTTTCAATAGTGTCACTAAACTAAACATAGATCGCAAACCAAAACGTTTTAATTATAGAGATGTATATCAACAATTCGAGATTCATCGTTATATTGATGGTGGATTTTTCGCATTATCTGTAGCTTGGGATGGTGTACCTCCAAAGTTTTTAAGAACAAAAGGCTGGAAAGTTTATACAACTTCTTCATTCAAAGTTAAACTAACACAAGCTCAAGGGTTAATCAATTCTAACCAAATGGTTTTCCCTACATTAAATTTTCCACCACGTTCAAAGCGATCCGATCCTGTTGTTATTGGAAGATGGTATTGTCCGTTTGTATTTGTGAGAGAAGATGTAAAAACGGAAGATCAAATGCAAAGATCGTTGTTTTATGAGGTCACACTTAAGCAATGGTGGGAAGAGATATACTCGTGTGAGAACGAAGCTAATAGAGGAAACGGAAATGTGGTGGTGATTGATGCAAATGTGAAGAGAAGGGTGGTATTGATTAGTGGAATGGAAGCTGTGAAAGAGGCGAAGCGGGGTTCGAATGAAGATGTTTGGTTTAAGGTTAAGGAAGTTTATGAAAAGAGAGGTAGTGTTGGTTTGAGTTTAGTAATGTTTGAGAAATTGAGATGTTTGCAAGAGAGGAGAGGTTGGTTTGATAGGAAAGAGATAGAAGTGAAAGTAGATGGAGAGAAAGAGATTAGAAGTGAAAAAGAGTGGAAAAGATTTGGTTGCTATGTTTTAGTGGAGAGTTTTGTGTTTAGGAGGATGGATGGTACTTTGTTGATGAATTTTAGCTTCAAAAACACGGATAGAATTGAATGTAGATGCGAGTGAGCTTTATTTTTATTTTCTTCAGTCTTCAGTCTTGAAGGAAATATATGTATGCGTGCGCTGTGTATTTCCATCTAAAATTTGTGTACCCTAATCACTCACTAAAACGAAATATTTGTTGGAAAAAATCTATATAATTAGTTTGAAAGAATTTTTTAATATATGATAATTTATTTTACAATCAAAATCTCATTTTAATTGACTACAACTTTTCTTGAATTCTTTTTTAAAATAAATATTATAATTAAGAAACGTTACCATTCAAACTTCTATTCTTTGTAAGCCCGGAACGCTCGTAAGGAAAAAAAAACTTCTATTCTTTTTGTAAATCATGTCGCTTAATATTATTTGCTTATATTTTATGAGTAATGCTATATATTACCCCTTCACCTCTTCGCCCCTTATGTGGAGCCTATGTGGCATTAAATAAAAGAGAGAAAAAAAAGTTATTTAAGAAAAAGAAACATCATGACTGGTTTTTTAAATCTCCACATAGGCTCCACATAAGGGGTGAAGAGGTGAAGGATGATATATAGCATTACTCATATTTTATACCATATCTTTTTATATATTAAGAATTTTAAAACGAGTTGAACGACAAAGTTTCTTAGAGTATCATTATTAACATTTCCCATGTTGAAAGTTTTTGCAATAGAGCAGCGATGCGCAAAATAAAATAAAAAATTCAAAGTTTTAGAGAATTTTCAGAATTCCGAAATAAAACGTAATCTCGTTTTCATGCAATGCCATCCCTCGTTTAAGAAATGAACATTGGATTCCTAGCCGAGAGATCATTTGATGAAGCGAGGGAGAAGTTTCAGAGAATTTTTGGAACCTCGTTTTAAACAAAAACAACAACCCGGTTTAATACGGCACCTCATTTTATACAAACGTCATCCCACTTTTGAAGAAATAGACGTTAGATTCTTATTCGTTTAGATCATAAAATGCACAATGAGCGAATAGTACGATTGACAAAAACACAATCCTAATATCATCATAAATGAGATCTTGATTTTACTTAGAGCTAGTTTTTCAACCTCTAGAATCTTTTGAAGTTGTAAATACCCACTCCAAGGAAGCATTAAACATGTATGTTATCATCATTAATTACCATCCAACTCAAGCATTAATTCAAGTACTTTCAAGCTATTATCATTGAAGGCTTGATGCTCTCAATTCTTATATTCACTCTTTAAGGAGATTTTACTTTTCTTTTAAATACTTAAGCAATATTCCCATTACTCTCCATCTAGTAAGGAATTTGTTTCCATTAGAATCAAAAGACGAGGAGCTTTTCCATTTCTTTGTAGATGAAAATTCTTCTATTGGATGTAGTTACTTGTGTAGGTAATTACACAAGGGTGTTTGCCTCACGATTGTTCGAGCTCGCATTGTGATTTAGCTGGTAAAAGTCTCATTTGTATTTGGTTTGTATCTCACCTTTAAGGGATACCAAAATCTTAGTGGAAGAGAAGTTTGAAAATCCTACGGGGTAACCCTAGGTAGTGGATTAGGCCTTCATGAGTTCAAACCACTTTAAATCATTGCATAATTTTAATCCCACTCTTTAATTTTTGCATTAATATAGAATTACTAGATTCTTATATATCTATACTATTACACTTCTCTTAGCTTTCTTGTGTTTGATAAATTGCCTCAAATAATTTTAAGCTAATATCTTCAAAAATATTTCAAATTAGTAGTTATTGATTAGTGACTTATTCACACCCACCCCTTTATGACTTACAAGTTGTATCTGAGCCTAACTCTAGTATATTACTTAACCGCAATTGGGTTAACGACATGAAAGCTAATCCCATAGGAAGGTTTATCTACTACTGGATCCTCTCTCTTTGTAGGTACAAACTATAATTATTGGAAAAAAAGGATAGAGATACATCTCCAACGTTTTAATTTGAGTTTTTCAAAATTATGAGAAAAGGTCCTTAAGTTCCTTACAAGGAAACAAAAAATGATGCCAGATAAATCGTGATCAAGACAAATGATGACTACGCCAAAGTTGACAAGCTCAAGCTCACATAAAATGTTAGAGCTTTGAACACCTTTATTTGTGGGTAACCCAAACAAGAATATAGTCAAATAGTGAATGTGAATAAACATTCAAAATTTTGAATGAAAAACTTTATGAAGAATCTTACCTTTCATGCTCAAACTCACAAGAAAGAAAAGGTAACTGTGGTTGAATCCAAAAGAAAAGAATCAAGTGATGATGAGGCTATTTTTATGTATGCAAATAAACTCATGAGGCACAAGAGATACAAAGATCATGGTAGCTCAAGCAAACCCATCAAAATGTATAGTAGAGACTTTAAGTAGGATGAACTTACTTGTTATCATTATCACAATAATGGTTACATCAAACCAAATTGTCCATAAATTCTCAAAGCCAAACCAAGAAAATCCTTGAATGCAATTTGGGATGATGCAACGTCAAATTAGAGTGACAAAGATGGTCATGTGGACAACTATGTCGCTTTCATGGCCACCGACAATTAAGATGATGAGATAAATTCTAACTCTAGCTTGTGTTTATCCCCAGATAAGTTAGATGATGATATTCAAATTATTTATAATGCACTTTTACTGAATTACAAAAATTCTCTTAAAACCAACAAACTTTTACTAACTAAACTTGCAAACGATCTATAATACTTGTAGTAATTTTCTCATGGTAGTCAAGGGTGTGTTCTTTATTATTAGCATTATTTATATGTTTATTTATCACACCTTTGCCCTCACCAGGTACGTACCCAATTCAATATTAAACCCATCTCCGGTAGGTGTGGCAAGCTAATATTTTCTGCAAAATTAATTAAACTTGGTAAAATATCTTCACAATGCAATAAAGATCTTAACAGTGGAACAAAAAACAAATAGAAATCTCTTTACACTCGCATTGGAAAAAAAGAAACCCTCTTCACACTCGGTGGAACTGAAAAACAAATTGAAATCTCTTTACAAACGGTGAACAAAAAAGAAATAGAAATCTCTTCACACTCGTTGGAACAAAAAACAAATAGAAATCTCTTCACACTCGCTGGAACAAAAAACAAATAGAGATCTCTTCACACTCGCTGGAACATATAAAAAAAACGTTGAAAAACATTGAGATTAGGTTAAAAATAAATCGATTCTTTTAATTTGGGTCCACCGTGCCAGCTGAGATCTGAAGAGATTTCTTTTTGTTTTTTGTTCCAGTGTGAACGGTTTTCTTGTGCAACAGACCAGCGATGGTGGAGAATGGGTCACGGTGGCGGAGGTTTTCTTGTGTAGCAGAGCGGCGGCGGGAAGGTAAGACATGAGGAGGACGCTTCAGTAGAGCGTCAGTTTTCTTGTACAGGTTGCGACGGTGTAGAATGGTCCATTGGGGGCAACAATTTTTTTTTGTGCAGCATGCGGTGGTGGAGAATGGTCCACTGGTGGCAACAGTTTCTTGTGCAGGGGAGGTTTACTAGGGCGGCGGGCTCTTGTGAAGAGAGAGAAGAGAGAGGTAGAACAGAAAGAGAGGAGAAAAACAAAGATGAAGAAGTGATATGATGGTTCTCTGTAATTTTATTGGGTATTTGTTTTGGGTTTGGTGTTTTTATTGTACTTCCTCCGTCCACCAATGTTTGTCACAATTTTTAAAAGTATATGTCCATAAAAGGTTGTCCATTTAAGATACCAAGAAACTTTTTTACATTTTCTTAAAGGTTATCATCATTAAATTCATTCACTTAGTTGGTTGAGGATAGTTTAGTAAAAACAGAAGAAATTAATTATTATTTTTAATTTGTGTGAAAAAAGTATGACAAACATTAATGGACTGAAGGAGTAATAAGAAAGGAGAGAAATGATATATTGGATATTTTTTTATATATAGTTAGGATTCATCCGCTAATTGTCCGGTTCGGACCGGCTTTTACCGGACCTCTCCTTTATCGGTCCGTTGTGGTCCGATGGTCCTCCTCCTTACCGTTCCGGACCGGTCCGGTTCTTTGAAGGAAAAGTTGGGAGACGAACCGGTTAGTAGAACTAGTGGTATCGGTTCCGGTCCGGTTCTAACCGGTTCTCCTATTGTTATTTTTAAAAAAAAATTCTTAATAGTTTAGGTCGATTTTTTTTAATAGTCTGGTCCTGTCCAGATCGGTTTTAAACCTTTTTTTTTTCTTTTTGCAGAACCGGGTCCAGTCCGGTTTCCTACTATTCCTCCGTCTCGGTTCCGGTCCTCGAACCGGCCGATCTGGTCCGGTCCGATAGCCGAGCCGAGTTAGGATCTAATGGATTAGTTAGATTAGTTAGTGAGGGTCCTTTAATAGCATGATGGTCCTTGGCCGTGATAAATATTTTATAACTGTGGCTCTGGTGCCGAAATGGGCGGCCCGCAGATCCGCCCTTAATATACACGAGGACGAAGAAGCATATACCTCCAAAATTTATTGCGTTTGACCAAATGGATGTGCAACACCTACCTCCTTTGCCTTCTCGTATGCGTTAAAATTGTTGCATTTTTATATAATAATTCTGGTTACTTTAACTATTTAATTACAATATATTAATAGATAATAGTGGACTCGTCATCATCTTTCACATTCAATTCATTCAACAACTTCATGAAGACTTCAGTAGTCTTCATTGAGTAAAGAAATATTCTATTACTTACCTTCCAAAGTTTAGATACACTTTTTGGAGTAAAGACAAGGTTGCAAAACAACTCTTCCTAAGATGGCTCAATCTAAGTTAATGTCCACAAATGTTTTCCCAGAATCACCAAACATCTTTCACAAAGGTAACACTGGCTAATCACCGAGCATAGCTCAACAAAAAAATAAATTTATATAACGTGAATTTTAGTTGGTCAAGCGATAATAACTCTCATTCTCCTAGTGACAAATATATATTGCTTTTCAGGTGGGAGTTTACAGTTAAAGGCAAGACTTAATCATCTGCGCTGCAGAGCGACTTGTAATGGTGGTTTAAAAGGAATTGAGATCCCCCGTCAATGGTATAATCTAGTAGCAGATCTTCCAGTAAAGCCTCCTCCATATCTGAATCCCAAGACTTTTGAACCTGTGAAGCCTGAGGATTTAGCACCTCTATTTCCTGATGAGTTGATTAAACAAGAAGCTACTGGTGAACGCTTCATTGATATCCCAGAAGAGGTTATCGATATTTACAGCCTTTGGCGCCCTACCCCTCTCATCAGGTTCCTTATTTCTTGTCTATTTCATATCATATGCTAAGAATTTATTTTGAGATCTTATATATGAGTTAAATTATATAGAGCCAAGAGGTTGGAGAAGCTGTTAGATACACCTGCGCGGATATATTACAAATATGAAGGAGGTAGTCCAGCAGGGTCACACAAACCCAACACTGCAGTACCACAAGCCTGGTACAATGCACAAGCAGGTGTTAAAAATCTCGTCACAGAAACAGGTGCTGGTCAATGGGGATGTTCACTTGCTTTTGCTTCAAGCTTATTCAATCTCAACTGTGAGGTTTGGCAAGTACGTGCTTCTTATGATCAGAAGCCTTATCGGAAGATGATGATGCAAACATGGGGCGCTAAGGTTCATCCTTCCCCTTCAGATCTTACCAAAGCTGGACGAACAATTCTTGAGTCAGATCCATTAAGTCCCGGGAGTCTAGGAATAGCTATATCAGAAGCAGTTGAAATTGCTGCTGGGAATGTAGATACTAAGTATTGTCTTGGGAGTGTACTTAATCATGTTCTCTTACATCAAACTATTATAGGTGAAGAATGTATAAAGCAAATGGAGGCTGTGGGAGAAACTCCTGATGTGATCATTGGATGTACTGGAGGTGGATCTAATTTTGGTGGTCTTGTTTTTCCGTTTATTCGAGAGAAGCTTAATGGGAAAATTAATCCAGTTATTAGAGCAGTTGAGCCTACAGCTTGTCCTTCATTAACTAAAGGTGTTTATGCGTATGATTATGGAGATACAGCAGGAATGACTCCTTTAATGAAGATGCATACACTTGGTCATGATTTTATTCCTGATCCTATACACGCAGGAGGTTTACGGTATCATGGTATGGCTCCGTTGATTTCACATGTTTATGAGTTGGGTTTTATGGAGGCAATTGCAATTCCTCAGATTGAATGCTTTAAAAGTAAGTTAATTTTTTAACTTCCTTTTCGTTGGGTATTATATGCAATCTAATCTTACTTTTGGTAACTCAGGTGCCATACAGTTTGCTAGGACGGAGGGTATAATACCTGCGCCTGAACCAACTCACGCCATAGCTGCTACAATTAGAGAAGCGCTTAAATGCAAAGAGACTGGGGAATCAAAAGTTATTCTCATGGCGATGTGTGGGCATGGACATTTTGATTTACCATCATATGACAAGTACTTGCAAGGATCCATGGTTGATTTGTCCTTCTCCGAGGAGAGAATACAAGCATCACTGGCCAACATTCCTCAACATGTTTCTGAGAACATAATGAATGAGAAAGAAAATAAGTGAGAATCCCTGTTTTTTGCCATTTTAGCTTATAGATATTAGCATACAACTCATACGATCCTTTTTGAAGGAAAAGTATGGTTTGCAATTTCAGAAGATTAGGTAAATCAGTTGCTGGTTAATAAGCTAGTTTATAAATTTAAATTGGAGGTTCATATAATGTGAAAGAACTATAATAATATGTTTATTGCAAAATTCTACTTAATGCAGGCAAAAGTACAATTAAACACATTGTCATAATTCAACATGTCCACATTCGCACTCAAAATGCTTCCAGTCACGTTTCTAAAAAAAACCTTTCCCTCATCTGAAACCCGATCCCCCACCTAACTTCGCCTCCTTCCGTCGTCTCCCCAACCCTTTATACCCCTCTTTCTACGGTTTCCTTTAAGATCTCTAACAGATTTATGAAACTGAACATCTTCTATATATCTATTGCTTTGATTCGTTATCTTAAAGTCACTTTCAAGTGTTTTATTGAGTTCCCTCTTACGTTAATCTTCTAAGTTCTATGGCTCTTGTAGTTGGCAAGAAAGATGAAAAGGCAGAAGATTCTGAAGGAGACTTCTTTCTTTCACCAGATAGAGAGGCTACTTACTCTAAATTTGATGAACCTAAACTTCTGATTCGTATTATAGCAACATGTATCATCAATCTTAATTATTTTAAGAAAATTGTTATTCAATATTGGGGCATTTCAAGCCGTATTACTATTGAAAAGAGAGGTGATAATATGTGCACCATTCAGTTTAAAAAAGGAGAAAGACCTTGAACTTGTGTGGGCTAATAGACCTTATCATATATTTGGCTTTCACGTTCTTGTCCAAAACTATGAAGAAACTATTAAAAATCCATCTTAGTTGGAGGAAATTTCTTTTTGGATTCGAATACAGGCATTCCGCCTCTTTTTATTAAGGAATCTAATGTTTCGAAAATAGCATCTAAAGTTGGTAAGGTTACTGAAGTATATCTTCTTAACCCATTGAAATTCAAAGAAAACTCAAGTGTGACAGCTAGAGTTGATATTTCTGTCTTGAAACCCCTTATAGCAGGTTTTAACTTTAAAATTTCTCACGGACAATTTGTATGGATTTCTTTTAAGTATGAGAAATTGTTTGATTTCTGTGTTAAATGTGGTATAGTTTCTCATGAAGAAAGAAATTGTGGTAACCACAATAAACTTGTTATTAGGCTGGGTAATTGGATTAAGTTTTCTGAACAAGAGAAAAGAGAAAAGGACTTTTTGTCTTTAAAGCTATGAAAAATGATAACCAGTCTCGAAGAATTAAGAAACCACTGAAGAGTAAGTATAAGAAAAAGGATAATATTCTGGAAGAAGGGGAAATTGATACCTCAGAAAAGAGTAAAAAAGTGACTAAGGCTCAGAAAATTAACAAAGTTCAACAATCTTTACTTGTTCCAACAGTTAGTCTTGGTTCTAATCTGGTTGAAGGAGTTGCTTTTTAAACTGATCTGAGACCTCTTAACTCAGATGAGGTCCTTAAATTGTGTGGTCCAGATGAGGATAATCCCAAGTTGAATCCTATCAATGATTTGGAATCTAAAGTTATAATTGATCCAACTATAACTCAGAATTCTGGTCAAAATATCTGTTTTGGGTCAACTGAAAAAAAAATAAAAGTAGAACTAAACAAGTGAGAGAGGACTTAGGCCTCCCACTTGAAGATGATGTAACTTCTCAAGAACCAGCAACTCTTGTCAACTCCATTCATGGAGATGATGATGAGATGGCTGATTTACTTGAGGCTGACAAAAATGACACTGATGAAGGGATAGAAAAATGGTATGAAGAAGGTCTTCTTGAAGTGATGGATGCTGAAGAGGTTTGCGGGGTTGACCCACATCAACCCCAAGACCTTCAATGACACAAGCGTGGAACTGTCAAGGCATTGGCACAACCTTGACAAAACCGAGCTTGGTTGATATGATCAAGACTCATCACTTAGAGGTATTGTTTCTTTCTGAAACTAAACAAAAATTGATTATTTACTTTATTTAAGTTCAAAATTTCATTTGACACTTGTTGCTCAAATTGACCTTGTGGGCTTATCTGGAGGTTTAGCGGTTTTTGTCAAAGAGGCTAGTAATTTCAAATTGATTAGCTCTGATAAGAATCTTATACAGTGCACCTATACTGGTACTAAATTTGAACGGTGTAAATTTAACTTTGTGTATGGTCCAACTGCAGATGAGGAAAAGAGTTCTTTTCTGAGAAAATTACATGACTTAAATCATGTAGAGAATAAATGGTGTTTTTTAGGTGATTTCAACATCATAAGATATCCTTCTGAAAAGTTGGGAGGAAATATTAACCCAGTTCACAAAAGGAACATGCTTCAGTTTAACTCTTTTATTGAATCAAATGCTTTGTTTGATCTCCCTGCTTTAGACTGTAATATCTCTTGGTCAAACAAGAGAAATGGCAACCAACAAATCAAACAAAGATTTGATAGAATTTGGTAAATCAAGATTGGATGGATTCCTTTCCAGACTCATAGACTAGGGCTCTTCCCTCTCTAGGGTCAGACCACTCTCCAATTATATTAAATTTGGGATTATTCTCAGATAAACATAGAAAAAGATTTATATTGGAAAAAGGTTGGATTTCTGATAAATCACTTCGTAATTTGATTGTTGAGAAATGGAAATCAAGACACTTTATTGATTTGAGAGGTATTTCGAGTACGAAATATAAATTATCACAAATTCAGAGACATATTTCAAAATGGGTCAGAAAAAGAATACTAAATAATCACATTTTGATAAAAAATAATCTTGAACAATTGAAAAAATTATTCAACGAGCCTTACTCTGAAGAGAATGATGT
The DNA here is from genome assembly GCA_029959085.1 of Nemophila menziesii. NCBI lineage: Eukaryota > Viridiplantae > Streptophyta > Magnoliopsida > Boraginales > Hydrophyllaceae > Nemophila > Nemophila menziesii. The sequence continues at coordinate 123,057,846 of JARWIR010000001.1, read as the reverse complement.
TAAATTTAATTCTTTGAGTTTAGAATTAGAATAAAATTGGAAAAAAGAGGAACTGTATTGGTCCCTCATATCAAAAAACAACTGTCTTAGGTTGGGTGATTTAAATACCAAGTTTTTTCATGCTACTACAAAAATCAAGAGGACTAGAAATAGAATCTCTAAAATTAAAGATCATAATGGTTTGTGGGCCTCAGGCAAAGATGAAATCACTGGAGAAATTGTTAGATATTATAATGATATTTTTAAATCAGTTGGAAATAGAAATTACCAACCTATCTTGAATAAAGTTAAGAAGGTGGTTACTGATGAAATGAATGAGGCACTTATCAAACCTGTTAATTGTGAGGAAGTGAAAAATGCTATATGGTCTTTGGGGAGTGATAAAACTCCAGGACCAGATGGGTTTGGTGGTTTTTCCTTATAAAATTTTTTGGGTTATTCTTAAAGTTGACCTTGTGGAAATGGTGTCTGACTTTATAGCACATAATGCATCTTTGGAAACAATAAATTGTACTATTATTGCTCTTATTCTAAATTGTGATTACCTTGATATGGTGACATCTTTTAGACCAATTAGCTGTGCAAACTTTGTGTATAAAATTATATCAAAAATCTTGACTCTGAGATTGCAAGAATGGATTGGTAGTTTGATTTCTGAGACTCAAACAGCCTTCATTCCAAATAGATCTATTTTTGAGAATATTTTGATAGCTCAGGAGGTTACTTACTTCTTGAATAACAAAAGAAGCTCTAAGAACTAATGTTTGGCTATTAAAGCAGACATGAGTAAAGCATATGAGAATATTGAATGGAATTTTCTCCTTGATATGTTACAGAAAATGGGTTTTCACCCTGTTTAGGTTGGTTGGATCAGTAATTGCATTACTTATGTCTCATATAAAGTTCATATAAATGGTGAGCTTTTTTATCTTGATAAACCCCAAAAAGGTTGAGGCAAGGAGACCCTTTATCTCCCTATATCTTTTGCTTAGTTACTCAAGCTTTAACTCACTTAATTGATTATTATGTGGGAATGGGATTACTGAAAGGTTTTAAGATTGCAAGAGCAGCTCCTATGGTTACTCATGTGCTATTTGCTGATGATAGTTTGTTCTTTCTTGAAACTTTTGATTATAATATTGATATTTTTAATAACATTATTAAGTGGTATACTTTTGCTACAGGTCAAAGGATTAACCTCAATAAGAGTGGAATTCTGTTTAGTAAAAATACACCAAATGAAGTCAAAAATAAATTCTCATCTGTTCTGAGAATGAGGAAAATTGATCATCTTGGTAAATATCTTGGTATTCCCTCTTCTTGGGGAAAATCTAAGGTCAAATCTCTTGAATGGCTTGTTGAAATTATATTAAAGAGAATAGAGAGATGGGATACAAAAATGTTATCTAAGAGTGGGAAAGAAATTTTAGTGAAGGTAGTTATTGGAGCAATTCCAAATTTCATCATGTCAGTGTTCCTTATTCCAAAAAGGTTACTTCACATTTGATTTCTTTGATTTCCAACTTTTATTGGAATAATCAAGGAGAGGACAGATGTCACTGGATTAAGTGGCAAACATTAATGAATTCTAAGGAAGATGGGGGACTCGGATTTAAAGATTTTCACTGTCAAAATTTGGCTTTACAGTCATCAAATGCATGGAAATTCTTGAATAACAAGGACTCTCTGGTTTTTAAACTTTTTAAAGGGAAAATACTTTCCTCAGAATGATTTTTTATTTGCAAAGTTGAGTAGTAACTGTTCTTGGGGATGAAAAAGTCTTATTGAAGGAAGAAATTGCTTTGTTAACTCTATTAGATGGAATGTGGGGAATGGTAATAAAATTAGAAATTGGGAGGATCATTGGATCCCTAATCATGAGAATATTGTTAAACCTCTTAATTGTGAGCTGAATTTTGTGTCTGAGCTCATTAATTCAAAAAGGAAAGTATGGAGGATGGATTTGCTTAAACTTTACTTCCCTCCTGCAGTTGTAGCAACCATATCTAGCATTTTTCTTCCATCTTTTTGTTTTTTTGATACCCCCTTACTGGCCTTTAACTTGTGATGGGGCTGTCTCGGTAAAAGAAATGTATAAGAGATTATAGAGGGCTCAACTGGCAAGGGAGAAAGTAAAGGAAAACAAAAAAGGTGATCCATCTTTTAAATTACAATCTGAGGATTGGAAATTAATTTGGGATATGAATATTCTTCCTAAGATTTAATATTTCATATGGAAGTGTTGTGAAAATGGTTTAGCTACAAATGAGAATATGAAAAAAAGGAAATCATGTGATGAAGATTTATGCTCTATTTGTGGGATTGAATCAGCTCTTGGGCAAGAGCAGTTTGGATGGCTAATCCCTTTTGTTTTAACTGAATGTCTGAACCATCTTTTAACTTCAAAAGACGGATTCATTTCATCAGAGTTAGTATTAAAGAAACTGAATTTAATGATAAAGGTTTTGGAGAATTAACTTTCTTTATTGCATGGTTTATTTGGAAAGGTATAAATGAAAGCATCTTTAAAGGAATTGCTCCTGACCATATTTATACTTTACACGAGGCATTAAAGGCCTATGATGAGAATAATCTAGCTAAAATATTAAATTTCTGAGGCTAAAAACAAGAATAAAATGATGGGATATGTAATTCTGAAATCAATTATGTTAACTCTGTAACGCGGGCTGATAACCTTAGAGAAGACAGAGAGGGATCATGGTCTCCACCTTTACCTGGTTTTATCAAAATTAATTGTGATGCATCCTTTGATAAAATTACTAATCAGGCCTCATTTGCTTGTATTGTTAGGAACTCAACAGGAAAAATGATAGATGGTTTTGCGCAAAAGATGGTGGCGAATTCAGCTATTGAAGTAGAGGCTAGGAGACTTGTTGGAGCTTGTGATTTGGCTTCTAAGTACCCTATAGGCTCGGTTGAGATAGAGAATGACTGTTTGTTTTGTAATATTTTTGTGTTGTTTAAGCAAATTCTGAGGTGTAAACTTCTATACTAGATAAGATCTCCTATGCTAGGAGATCCAAAAACTATTGTGCTGATTGGGTTGCTAAAAGTGCTTAAAGGTGCCTTGTTTAGCCTTTGGACCTCTTTTCATCCTCCCTAATTAGCTAGACTTTTGGAAAAAGATTTTAATCCATTAGGGATAGGTTAAGGTGTAATCGGTTTTATTGAAGTTTTTAATATATGCTTCCTTCGACTAAAATAAACATAAAAAAGTACATGGTGGATTTTTACAATGGTAAAACTAGGCCAAGTTATGGCCAGCTCACTATTTTATTTCTAACAAGCCCAAAGACAAAGAGGACCGGATTAAAAAAAAACTAAATTTAAAAGGGCTAATACAAGACTTATCAGACAAGAACACATGATAACCCAAAAATGTGGTGGTCTATCTATTCCAACAAATTCTAATATGGACAAGTTTCATTCTTGAATCCTCTTTTGACAATCTCAATCATATTCTCTATTAGATTCGCAAAATAACATCAAAATATCTTTTCTTTTTATCGAAATTGATTGTTGATACCTCACTTATTTCTCACTATAACCAGTTATAGAGAGTATCATCTTTATCACTTAATATTCGATGAATTTTCTGTCATAGTGTCTAAAAAGCCACTCAATAATGCATTGATATGATATGAGCTGAGCAGAATCCTCTATATTCTGAAGGCATTTAAACCAGAACCTTTTCGTGAAAGAACACCTCCAAAATAGGTGGCCTCTATCTTCATAACTGAGATGGAAAAAATCACATAAGGTGTTTGTAAATAATCCCATGGAGATAATCCCTGTTTAGTTGCTAATATGTCAATATGTGTAAGCCAAAGTATTTTGGTAGACTTTTAGATCTATATATTATCATATTCCATGAGTTATCTTATTATTTATGTCTCAGATACTCATAAATTTCCTTAGTGATAAAGTTACCTTTTTTAGTGTCTGGGCACTTCATTGCATCCTACTAATTGCCATAAATCTTAATCTGCTTTGTAACTTTATACATGAAAGAGAACATTGTTGGCCATTTCCATCTACCATCAGTTGTAAATTTAGATAACTTATTGTTTATATAGTACCCTGATACCAACTGGATGCATTGTGATACACTAGGACATATGTTGTATGGTATCCAGTATTCCTACCATAGTGGGATGTTCTTCCCATTGTCTATCTTCAAAGATATAACTTTTTTTGGCAATGTTGCTTAGTTTTAACCCTTTCCTCTATCCCCATGATGAGTCTTGGGGTATAGGAACTTGCCAGAAAGACTTATCTTTGAGTAAATTGATGTGGACACTTAGAGCATAGTGAGATTATTGTCATACAACAATACCACAATATTTTATGTAATGTTGTTAGTTTTGAAATTGAATGTCCTTAATACTAAGGCCACCCTCAATATATGGTAAACATACGTTCTTCCAAGATACTTTTGCCCCTCTTAAATAGGTACTCGTACCTTTCCATAAGAATGCCATTTTACTTTGTATTTTTGATGATCTTTTTTGGTAGGGCAAAAAATCCAATCCAGTAACTAGTAATATTACTTAATATTGATTTAATTAACTGTAGTCTACCAACATAGGATAACCATTTAGAACCCAATGTTATATTTTGGATATCATCTTTGTTATAATTGACTTATAGTCTTAGGCACTTACTCTACTGGTTATGAGAAGAACACCAAGGCATTTCATTGGCAAAAAACCTCCATGTATGTGCTGAACACCCAAAATATCTTCTTTGATTACATTTGACCATCTTCCATAGAATATATTTCTCTTACTATCACGTATCTATAGACCTGATATTCTATGAAATAGTTGCAGTTCTTCTTAATTAATATAGTTGACTTTATATATGGCTTAAAAATACCACATAAATCATCTGCGAACATTAAGTGGTTTAATTTCATCTTACTGCACATAGGAGGCCATCTAGAGTCCATCTTATTTCCCACTTTAAATAGGATTTGAGAAAGAACCTACATGCATAAAACAAAAAGATAAAAAGAGTGGGTCTCCTTATCTTAAGCCACTAGCTCCTGAAAAAAGCCTTTAGGATAATAATTGATCATAAAGGAATATGAGTTTGTGGTTACATATATTTTCACCCAATCTATGAATTTAGCTAGACAAACAAATGCCTTAAATGGGTTGAATATAAAATTTCAATCTAAATAATCATAGGCTTTCATAAGATCAATTTTCAAAGCACGTCTTCTTGAAATACTACCTAGTGAGTAACTTCTTACAAGTTCTTGAGCAATAAGTATATGCTTACCAATATTCCTACCTCATATAAAGTTGATTGGTTACTTGATATAACTTAATGAAGCGATACTTTTAGCCTTAGGACACTAATTTTTAAGATGTACTTGTAAATCACATTGCAACAAGCTATTGGCCTATAATCCATTATGATGTTAGTGTGTTGAGTTTTTGGCACCGAATTTGTTACAATTGTCTAATAATCCGTTTAAACTTTTTAACATTTATGGATATCTCCGTCAAAACTCAAATGTTTATAGAACAAGTAGTACAATATTTTCAGTTTTCCATGTTGCAGTAACCCGAGAACTTTGTATGTTAGTTTTAAAATGTATGATTTATAAATCTAGTTTTTTCTTATTAGACAATAGGGCTCTCTGATGTATGGAAAATTCAAAATATTTGATTATATTATAAAGTCAAATATAGCTCCACTAGGAATATAACAAGTATGAACAACTATCTATGATATTAAGCCAATCTACTATTTTGACAAAAAAAAACCAATCTACTAAAGAAGATGGAAGAAATAAATATATTATTTCTTATCCGCCCATTTAGTTAATGAAGGTTATTTTCTTTTGATTTAAAATTTTAAAAAAAAGAGTTTGAGTATTATTAGATAACCTCTATCCATGGATTATACGATAACTTCTATTTAACTTTCTATATATAATATTAAAAAGAGTAAAAAATATTATATAATTTACGTACGCTCTTCTCTTTCTCTTCTTCTTCCTAAAAACAAATATACACAATTCATAGAACATTATAGACTCTTCGATAGTGAATACATAGGCTCTTCTTCCAGTAAGAAGATCCACGACCGCAAGACTGTTTTATTTCCATTGATTCCATCAGACCTTGACCAACACTTCCAAAAACCAATGACTTTACCATATGTGTTGTCCAATTTTTATTGATTAAGAGAAGTACCTGAAAAAATACATATTTAGTTTTGTAAATGTGCTATTATTAGTATAGATTTTGGTGATTCTTATATGTTCTTAATTTTCTATATAGAGAAAAATAGTGTGAACACGATCTCGGGGATCACGAGCATTTAGACTCGACCAACTAGCAGTGTACATGTTGAACTACAGGAACGTAAGAAATCACAATGTACCAAAACGGGTTTGTAAACCATAATTTATCAGGGTACAGAGACAAGACTTAGATGATAAGATAATTTCACTTTGAAACTATATGATGAGACCTTCTCATACTCTAATACAACATGTGAAAGTTGTGAAGGAGATGATACAAGGTGTCATGAATTAGGCCCATCTCATGAGAGAAAACGATAAGGTTGATACTCTTCTTGGTACCTTGCCTAAAGACATAAAGAGATACCTTCTCATCCTATAGACGGATACATATCTTGCAGATTATGTTCATAGGGTATCATCTACATATGAGTGGCTAGTGTATGCCTTGACTGAATCCCATTTATGGAAGCATTTCAATAGGTCCACTAGGTTACAACAGTGTCACTGTGGGATGCATTTGCCTACTACTAAATCGAGTTATTATGATATGATACGTCTCTATGAGGAGGAGGACTTTGAGGAGTCGATTCCCATGCGAGTGAAATTCATAAGATTATGATAGGTTTGTTAAGATCTTTCATTAGGTAGTTTGCTTCAAATATTTATTTTTTATTGTTAGGTAGGATCTTTGCATTAGTTATTTGTTTCAGTTGTTTATTAAATTAGTTTTCCCATTAAGTATGAACGCAACTTATTTATTTGTTACATAATGTAGTTTTTAATATTATAATGCTCTATGCATGTTATAGAAAATGAGAGTTCCAGTGGTACTTAATTTTTGCCATTAATGAAACTGGATGAATGACTAAGACGAACAAAATATGGTGATTCATGATTGAAAACATAGTAAACTTTCTTTATCACTTGTTTTGTTAACTTTTTTATTCATTCTATTTGCATTAATAGACTTGGATTGTTAAATAAATATATTTATGCTAATGAAGAATCTCTTACTTTATTTGAAAATGACATAAAACCCCATCATTGCTGATCTCAATAAAGGATACCAAATAGATGGTGAGAACTATAGCCTTTGGAAGCTCAAGATACATTATGTTTTAGAAAAAATATATGGTCTGAAGGCTATTAACCATTTCATGTCTCTTCCTAAGGAAGGCAACACAACTCAAATCCGAAAGGACATGAGGCTTATGAAAGGTGGAAAAAAGATTCCACTGTTAGAGGCATCTTGATAAGCTCCTTGCACGACGACCTTGTCTATGAGTATCAAATATCTCCCACTGTTAATGAAATATGAATGCTTTTAATGAAATGTTTGGGGGTACGGTTGTGACTAAGTTACGTATATTGACCAACAAGTTTGATACTTAAAAGAAGAATTCTAATCAAACCATGCAACAACATCTCCAGGAGATGGCTAACATGATTATGGAACTTAAGACCATAGGTCATAACCTTACTGATGAACAATGGATTCAAGCTGTAATCCGATCTCTTCTAAATAACTGGGAGAATTTGAAGATAAACTTGACTCACAATGACAATATCAAAAAATTTGATGATGTCGCTCGTCATGTGACACTTGAAGATAAAATGTCTGGATGAAATTAAGCCTCAGGGTTAGGCTTATGTTGTTGAGTCAAGCTCCATAAAGGTTCTAGCAATAAGTGCAAGAATCATGGGAAGAAAAACGGAAATGAGCATGCTTCCAAGAAGCACAAGAATGGTGGTAACAATAAGAAAAAACGTTTCCGTAAGAAGAAAGACAATAGTAAGATGAAATTTTATAATTGTGACAAGATGGGGCACTTTCCCACGAATGTAGCGAGCCTAGGAAGGGTGTCTTTTACTTCTTGTAAATTTTCTTATGTTACTTATACTATATTGCTAGCTGATTCTAATCCTTTGTGCACTGTCGATTTAGGAGAGATAGACCATGTATCCAAGGAACAAGAGGCATGTGTATTGTCAAATTCTAGAGAGAATATGGTGGATATATGTAGGTGATAACAACAAGGCTGAAGTCAAAGGAGTTGGGGCATTCAAGTTGAACTTGCGAGGTGATCAAACCTTGTACCTACATGATGTACTTTACGCACCTCATATTCAATGAAACTTGGTCTCCGTCACTGTTTTTCTAGGATTAGGTATGCATTTATATAACGAACAAGTAAATATCTATTATGACACTAATTATTATACTTTTGGTTTTATTTCTCATGATTTAATTGTACTAGATGATGATAACTCTTTTAATAGTTATTATAATATAGGTGTTTTTCTATGAATACTTTTTCTAGTAATTCTCTAGAAGAAAGTATATGGCAATGCTAGACAAGATCACATTGATCAAGACAGCATGTTTTTGTTGGCAAAGGCGAACCTTTTAGGTTCATTGACTAAAGTCAACTAGCCAACTTGTGAAAATTGTCTAGCAGGTAGAGCGAAAAGGAACTCATCTGGAAAGTCTAAAAGAGTTGAATATCCATTTACAGTTATTCATTTATACATATATGGCCCAATAAGTGCTCAAACTAGATGTAAGAAACATTAATTTCATCACTTCTATATATGATTTCACTAGGTTTGGGTATGTCTATCTGATTTCTTGTAAATCTGAAGTATTGAAATACTTTATGACATTTGTCAATGAATTATGAAATCAGTTAGAGAGGAAGGTGAAAACCTTAAGGAGAGACCATGTGGTGGGGCCTAGGGTGTGATAAAATAAGATATAATTAAAGTGCAAAAACACCCTAAAACTACACGGTTCTGCAAGTATACAGATCGTATGCAAGTTTTAGATAAAGATTCGTTCCGCAGAGACTACAGAGGTTAGGAGAATCTTATGCAAATACCAAGTGTAAATAATTAAAGCTAGAACAACTAAACGCAATTAAAAGTAAAGATAAATAGATTTTTGTTTGATTTTCTAATAAACTAAATTAAACTCAGAATAATTAAAAGACAGAAAATTAAATATGAAAGAGAAGTAATATGTGAACATAGCTTAAGTTATTAGCATGTAATCCCCACTAGTTTTGCCGTTCTAAACATGTAAGGGTGAATTATGTAGTATTTCCCTAATCGGTCCCAATATGCTATCGGTAGTTTAAAATAGGATTTACCTGTGTCAATAAGGCTTCCTAAGCAAACTTTTCCTGTAATTGGTAAAGAGTCACAAGACTCAACCATAGTGATTATCTAGCTAGGTTGGGTTGTCAGATCAAACCTAAAACTAAACGTTATGTGCTAAACATGCAATTAAACACCGTTGTCAATGGTATCCTAATTACTAGATGGTAATTCTAATGGCGGCCGTCCACAAGAACACAGAATATAAATCCAAACACATAAACAGAGAATAAAAACTATAATTCTATTTAAAACATTAAATTCCCAAATTAGATAGATGTCAATCAAAACTAGGGTTCATACATATATGCTAAAACTTAAGCTAAAGAAAATTAGTTCATGAAAGAAAAGAAAGAAATTACAAATCTAAAGGTAGAAGAAGACATTGTTGATGACAGCTCCTTCCAGACTTCTCTCTTGTGTTCTAAGCTTCCTCTTGGTTTAAGGTTTCACCAAGGATGATTTAAGAGTGTTAAGATGCTGTATTTATAGGTTAGAGGTTGACCTAATTCGTTTCTTTAGAGATAAGTTAAGTAATGGACTCCTAGCCCAACTCAAATTCGTATGGAAATAAAGATAAACACTGCTGCGTTGTTTTGGTCATAACTTCTTTATTATTGGTCCGATTTTGCTCCACAAGATACCAAAAGAATCGCAACAGAATTATCTAGACCCTTTAGGAGTAATTTACCAAATTCGGCCTCTTTATTAGGTAAAAACGCCTATCTTTGCAGAATCCCAGATTTAGGCAGCTTTTCCTTTTCCATCTTTTTAGCAATTATTTCCTTATCTCCAATTTCCATGCATATCTCCTTCCATAAGTTGTTGTCTTTGACTTGGACTCTAATTAATCTCCATAATTATCTTTAAAGCTTCACACTAAATAAACAATTAAACCCAATATGCTCTAAAAATAATAATTCTACAAATCAAGACTCAAAATAGGAAAGTGCACTAAATTAAGCTAAAATCAACCTATAAACTAATAAATAAGCCTAAAATGATGTCTCATGAGTATATTTTACTATCACAAATGAGGAGACATCAAGACCCCCAACTCAAAGTTGTATCGTCCCGATACAATAAAGTAAAGAACAGTAGGGTAGTCATATAAACAAGAAGAAGTCGGAGGAGAACAAGAACAAACTATAATGAATGATCCTAGAGCATAAATTCCAAAAAAAATCTCATGTAGTAATGCTCAAGAAATAATGCACAAACATGCCTAATATACATGTAATCAACATTCCATAAATTCAAGTTAAGATTAATTTCGCAATGCCAGAAGGAGAGGATGATAACTTAGTTCAGGTTAATGGCTATAGGTTGTTCATAGGTCCCAAATAGAGCATCCAATGGTCCACTTACCTACTACCTAATAGCTCAATGGTTTCTTCATCTAGTAGTTAAAAATCCTAAGGTCTTGGTTATAACTTGGCTTAAGGACGGGTGTGGTATATTTGGATAATGAAAAGTGAGCTTTTGGCTCTCTCCTCACTAGCCATCAACGAATCGCCCTAGAGCTTGAGTTTTCACTCGAAGGTGTCCTCACTCAACCCAATTTATTGATGCTTTAATGTGCATCCCCAATAATCCCAATTAAAACCTTTGATGATATAAAATCCACTTTGCCGGTCCGAATATATATTCTCTTTTCAAATCAATGTTTTCTTTTGTATAGCTATGACTCTCTTTTTGATGTTCGAGATATCACGCTATTTTTTTTTTTCATATATATATTCTTTTTCTTTTTATGCCCTTGTTGGCAAAATTAGCTCGTAGCTTCTTTTTCATTCACTATTACCCCGGCAAAGGGTTACAATAATAACAATTAATCATTAATAAAATCACAAAGATAATTCCCAAATTCCCAAAGTTCCCTAATGATGAAACCCACCACCCCAAACTCAAGCTCTAAAACGAGTTGTCTCAGGTTTTGCGATTCGAGTGCGGGTCATATAGATAAGTCCTAAAACTAGGGTAAGGATTATAATGTGTTTCAATAAAAAGGATTTAGAAAGGCTCAGAGGGGCTAAGACGGATGAATAACAATAATATCAAACAAAAGGGTGAGAAAGTCTAAAGGCTTCAAGTGTTTTGTCATGAAGAACTACCTTAGTCATTTTTCTAACTACCGGATTTCGTTACTTTTTCACTAATAGTTCATAGACAAGTGGGTTTTCAACTAATTTTAAACCTCACGTTCTACACACCAAATAACTATTCCTAAGTTTCAACGTGTTTTCTTAGCATTGCTCATTAACTTTTCTATCCTTTATTTCCTGTTTTCATGCATGCATGCTAAACAATTTTGTTGCATCTTTCAAAAGCATACTACTTACTATCATTGACCTAATAAAATTATGCTCACATAGGTACATTCAAGATATTCTATGCCTTAATTCAACCTAAAAATTTTAAATTTTATGCAAAAACAAAAAGAAGATGAGGACAACGAATCCCCACCCCCAACTCAAAAGTGAGCCGTGTCCCCACGACTCGAAAAAGACTCAAGCATGAAATAAAATTTAAAATAAAACTAACTAAACTACCTAATGCATCCAAGCTATTGAGAAACATTAGAATGACTTACCTGGCTGGCCATAGAGATCCATCATATCATCCTCATCTTCTGAAGCTGAGGGATCGGTGTAATCATCTATATCCTTGTACAAGGTCGAATTCTCTATCTTTGTTTCCAATTGCATAATTTCTACCCAAAGGTCTTTGTTATCTTCACGTAATCTTTCAACTTCGTTCTGTAACTGAATAGCCCAAGGAGGAAGATCATAAGCAATTTTGGAAGAGGAGGTAGAAGAACCTTGGTCTTGGATTTTTATCTTGTCTAAAGGCCTCCTTGATGGTGTGGACATTCTAGCAGTTAATCTCTTCTTTGGTAGTGGTTGTTCAGGTGCCTGTTCTTTTGATTCTTCAGAAACCTCATCAATATTGATGGGTTTTTCAATGGTAGCTCCAGGCAATTTCTTATTCTTTCCAAGGATTGAACACTTTCTCTTGTATTCCATAGCTTCAGATCTATTAGTCATGCTTGATTCACCCACAACTCAAGTTATACCAAGGATGGATTAAAAGTTTAAGGAAAATTGGTGTAGCTTGATGTTGTTGCTTGGAATTGGTTAAAGAGAAAGGTTATGGGATTGATCTTGGAAGAATCTCTTTAAAGCTTGATGAAGTTGATGGTGTTATGATGGTGTAGTGTGATGAATTTGGTGAAGGATTGTGTTTATGGAAGGTGATGGAGAGGATTTGATGAGTTGTTGTGTTGATTGTGAAGGTTTGCACAAGCTTTAAGATGTTTATATAGGGTTTGGGTCTGAAAAATTCGTGGGTGGAAGGCTAGGGTTAATCTCATAAGGTAAGAGTTTGATTAGGAAAAGAATTCCTTCTTAAACCGCCTCTTGCGGTGCACCGGACATATCCCGCGGTGTACCGCAGCTTCTGTTGCTCCAAAAATTTTACCTACTGGATATTACCCGAGCTAGCACCCCGTGGTACGGGTTTTTGGGGCGCGGTGCATACCTGCGGACCATGGGTGCGGTGCAGGGGGTAGTCCGCAGCATGTCCGTCAAAAAACCCGTGGTACCCAACCCGTGGTACGGGTTTTTACCGTGCGGACTAGGGTCCGGTGTACCGCGCCATGCCCCGCGATTTTTTTCGACCTTCTGGATAAAACCCGAGCTAGCCAACCCGTGGTACGGGTTTTTGGGGCGCGGTGCATCCCTGCGGACCATGGGGTAGTCCGCGGGGTAGTCCGCGCCAGACTTGAAGTTCCTCCAGATTTTTCCTTTCGCCCCCAAACTCGTTTTCTGCACAATAACACACTACCTTTCTCTCCCATTAGCTTGAAAACACAATTAAAAATATACACTAACTTAAAATTAAACACTACAAAGCAAAAACAACTAATCTAAAAAGCAATTAAAACAAGGGGTGTCTCCCAAGAGCACTTTTGTTTAACGTCTTTGAGTTAGACGTGTACCTCAGGCTAATCGCATTCGACAAGGTAGACTTTCTCTCCTTGCTCAAAGTCCTCACTGTCATAGTATCTCTTCAAACGCTAGCCATTCACCATGAATGTCCGTTGCTCGGCTGGATTTTCAATCTCAATCGCTCCATGCGGTGTGACTTTGGTAACAATGTAAGGTCCTTCCCAACGGGATTTAAGCTTTCCTGGGTAGTTCGAAAATCGAGAGTTGTATAATAAAACCTTCTGTCCAATCTCGAAATTCTTTGGACGGAGCCGTTTATCATGCCATCGCTTTGTTTTCTCCTTATAGAGACGTGAATTTTCATAGGCATGATAACGAAGCTCCTCCAATTCGTTCAATTGCATCATCCTTTGTTTCCCGGCCAAATCTGGGTCTAGATTCAGAGTTTTAATAGCCCAGTAGGCTCGAGCTTCTAGTTCAATCGGTAGATGACACGCTTTGCCGTAGACCATGCGATATGGAGATGCCCCAACTGGGGTTTTAAATGCTGTTCTGTATGCCCAGAGAGCATCATCTAGCTTTAGAGACCAGTCTTTTCTTGATTTGTTCACGGTCTTCTCCAGAATAGATTTAATTTCCCGATTGGAAACTTCAGCTTGACCGTTAGTTTGTGGGTGATAACCGGTTGAAGTACGGTGTTTCACTCCAAACTTTTTAAGAAAATGTCTCACGGGAGCATTAAGAAAATGGGTACCTTTATCACTGATGAGAACACGTGGCGTACCATGTCTTGAAAAGATGTTTGATTTTAAGAATTTAATCACTGTTTGAGCATCGTTCTTTGGTGTTGCCACTGCTTCTACCCATTTCGATACATAGTCTACTGCAAGCAAAATATAAAGATTTCCATAGGAAGTGATGAAAGGTCCCATGAAATCTATTCCCCATACATCAAAGATCTCAACTCCAAGAATGTTATTAAGCGGCATCGCGTCTCTTTTTGATATATTACCAGTTTTTTGGCATCTGTGGCATGACTGGACGAAACTGTGACAATCTTTGTGTATGGTTGGCCAATAGAACCCGGATTGAAGAATTTTAGCTGCGGTTCTATCGCCCTTAAAGTGACCTCCATAAGGTGAATTATGACAACTTTCAATAATTTTCTCCATCTCACCTTCATGTACACATCTTCTAACCACTTGGTCACTACATATCTTCCAGAGGTACGGTTCATCCCAATAATACTGTTTGGCCTGGTGGTTCAATCTTTGTCTTTGTTGTGGGTGGAAATCTTTGGGAAAGACACCACTCACAATGAGGTTGACTAGATCTGCATACCATGGCACAAAAGCACGTTTAATAGCAAAAAGTTGTTCATCAGGGAATACCTCTTTAACCAATAATGGTTCCTTGTTCGTATTAGATCCTTCGAGCCTTGATAAGTGATCAGCAACTTGATTGTCGCATCCTTTTCGGTCTCGAATATCTATGTCGAATTCTTGAAGCAATAGTACCCATCTAATGAGACGCGGCTTAGCGTCCTTTTTCTCCATGAGGTACCTAATAGCTGAATGGTCCGTGTATACAATAGTTTTCTTCCCAACCAGATAGGGACGAAATTTATCGAAAGCGTAAACCACGGCCAACATCTCTTTCTCCGTTACTGTGTAATTCATCTGGGCAGCGTTGAAAGTCTTACTTGCATAATAAATCGTGTGGAAAATCTTGTCTTTCCTTTGTCCCAACACAACACCCATAGCGTGATCACTAGCATCGCACATAAGTTCAAACGGAGCTTCCCAATCAGGAGGTATAACAATAGGTGTAGAGATCAGTTTTTCCTTAATCGTCAAAAACGCTTGAAGACATTCTTCAGTAAAATTAAAAGGAGTATCCTTTTCAAGTAAAGAGCAGAGCGGTTTGGCGATCTTGGAGAAATCTTTAATAAATCGTCGATAAAATCCTGCGTGACCCAAGAAACTTCTCATTCCTTTAACAGAAACCGGAGGTGGTAGTGTTTTGATAACTTCAATTTTAGCACGATCAACCTCCATCCCTGCCTTCGAAACTTTATGTCCCAACACAATTCCCTCTTGAACCATGAAGTGGCATTTTTCCCAATTAAGCACGAGATCTTTTTCTCTACATCTCACAAGGACTTTCTCTAGATTACTCAAACAATCATCAAAACTGTCTCCAAACACTGAAAAATCATCCATAAAAACCTCCAAATATTTATCAATCATGTCCCAAAATATAGCCATCATGCACCTCTGGAACGTGGCAGGTGCATTGCATAAACCAAACGGCATTCTTCTATAAGCAAAAGTACCAAACGGACATGTAAAAGTTGTTTTATGTTGATCAAGGGGATCCACACAAATCTGATTATAACCCGAATATCCGTCTAGGAAACAGTAATATTCTCTCCCAGCAAGCTTGTCTAGCATCTGATCAATGAAAGGTAACGGGAAGTGATCTTTCTTTGTTGCTTTGTTCAGCCTTCGGTAATCCATGCACACTCGCCACCCCACAACTGGTCTTGATGGTATGGCTTCGCCTTGATCATTAAGGGTGGTGGTAAAACCTCCTTTCTTAGGAACACACTGCACTGGACTAACCCAATCACTGCTAGCAATCGGATAGATAATTCCTGCGTCTAACAACTTGATAACTTCCTTCCTCACCACTTCTTTCATAGCTGGCATGAGTCTTCTCTGTCCCTCTATAGATCGCCCACCTTCGTTCTCAAGAATGATTTTGTGTTTGCAAACGGAAGGACTAATTCCCTTGATGTCGGCAATAGTCCATCCAATTGCTTCTTTGTTTGCACGAAGTACTTGAAGTAGCTTCTCCTCTTGAGGACCTGAAAGGTTAGCAGAAATAATAACGGGCAAAGTTTTGTTCGTACCAAGATATGCATAGCGTAAGTGATCTGGAAGTGGTTTTTCTTCGAGAACAGGTGGACATATTATAGATGGTTGTTTCATTGGTTCAATGTCACCTGGCTCTCGAAGTAATTCTCGTATGTTTAATCCTAATACAGCAACATCTTCAGGGGGAATCTCGAGTTCTGGTGTTTCAGGTGCTAAGGCTTTGTCAAGATCATCATTTAAGTTCTCTTCATTGAAGACTTCTTGCGTAATCTTTTCGATGACATCTACCTTGAAGCACTCGTCTTTCGCTTTAGGATATTTCATAGCCTGAAACACATTAAATCGTATATGTTTGCCTTGTACTCTCATGATCAACTCACCATTCTCAACATCAATTAGTGTACGCCCCGTGGCTAAGAATGGTCTACCCAAAATGATGGGGACATTCTTATCCGCGTCGTAGTCAAGGATAATAAAATCACAAGGAAAAATAAAAGAGCCCGCGTTAACTAAAACATCTTCAATTTTACCTATTGGTCGTGAGAGGGAGCGATCCGCCATTTGTAGTACCACAGATGTAGGTACTACTTCTCCGATATTAAGCTTCTCGAACAGGGATTTAGGCATGAGATTGATGCTTTCACCTAAATTACATAATGCTTTCCCGGTCCAATTTTCTCCAATGCCGATGGGAATTGTAAAACTTCCGGGATCTTCTAGTTTTGGTGGCAACTCATTTTGACATATAGCACTGCACTCCCTAGGTAATCCAATTGGTTCCCCAGTCTCTATACTTCGCTTGTTGGAGAGAATGTCTTTCATAAATTTCATGTAGCTTGGCATCCTCTTGAGAGCTTCAACAAGGGGTATATTGATTTCTAATTTCTTCAACATGTCAATGAACTTCTTGAATTCCAGGTCATTGTCCTTCTTCCTGACACGTGAAGGGTATGGTGGTGGAGGGCGTGTACTGAGTTCCACTGGTTGTCTTGTCTTATCAGGTGTCTCGGCTTGGACACTTTTTGGTTGAACTACCTCCTTGACTGTATCTTTGATTATTTCTTCCCCCCTTTGTTCTGGTCTAGGGATAGGCTCTGGTTCTGGTCTGGTGGAGGCAGTTGCTTCCCACTTCGCAATTCAACTGCATGGCAAGAATCGTCTCTAGGAGCAATAGTGTCACTTGGGAGTTGCCCTTTCGGCCTAGTTTGTAATGTACTCGCCATCTGTGATATAGTATGCTCTAGTTGCTTTATAACCTTCTCCTGAGTTCGAACTCTCTGTTGGCTATAATTTATTTTCTTCTCAACGTTTTGCATTAATTTAGTCATACTTGAAGTCAAACTCTGGAGTTGTTCTTGTTTTGCCAATTGCATTGATTGTTTAGGTGGATCTTTCTTCGGTTCTTGACAAGTTTTCTTAACAATGGGTGCCTTTTTCTGAATAGGTTGTGAAGGATTATAAGATTGAAGTTGGGGTTGCTGACTAGTTTCTTGTTTTCTGTCCCCACTCCTTTGTTGTGGAGGTTGTTGATAATTAGTGTAGCTTTCTTGAGGATAATTATAACCATTAGAGTAATAGTTATCTTGAGGATATTGAACGGAAGCTACTGCTGGATTATTCATACATCCTGCCCACACATGATTTCTTGATCCACAACCAAGACACGAAGGAATTGTGCGTACCATATTCACCTGAGCAATTGTTCGGGCTTGTTCTGTCAGCTCTTCGAGTTGTTTCGCCAATTCCTTAAGCTTTAGAGATTCTGAATTGTTCTCCTTTACTGATTTCCTTGGCCAACTTCTCTCGTTCTCAAGAATTCTTTCCATCCCCAACTCAGCTTCTACAGGATCTAGCAACACAAAACCTGCGTTTCCTACCGAATCTGCTTTCTCTCTTGATTTGTCATTAAGGCCTCCATAAAACAAGGTTAAATAATATTCTGGCGAGGATCTATGATATGGACACCTCGCTTTCTTCTCTGTAAATCGTAACCATGCTTCACCCAAACTCTCTTCCTCTTCTTGTATAAATTGTTCAAGCTCCAACATGTCTTTTAAACGTCTGCTAACCGGGTAGAAACGGTCTAAGAATCTTGTTTGGAGCCTGTCCCAATCTGGAATAACATGAGGGTGTTGGGTATCGTACCAATCGCTTGCACATCCGGTCAAGAAGAACTGGAACATCAAGTAATATACTTGATCCCTAGTAACTCCTCTTACGATATAAGCATCACAGATCTGCATGAACTTCTGAATATATCGGATAGGATCTTGATGTGCATCTCCGCTGAATAATCCATGAGACGCAAACTGAGTTAACATCCCAGGATCAGGTTTAAATTTAGCGGCTTGGATTTCTGGAGCGCGAATTCCTCGTGGCTCTACTCTAAATTCGATGGGTAGCTCAAGTCTCCTTGGGTTCTCCATCTGTAACTAATCTGAAAAACAAAAACTAAAAACAAAAAGCGTAAAATAGAACTAACTGAAAATAAAAGCACAAGATATATGCACAAGGACTAACGATGTAGTCCCCGGCAGCGGCGCCAAAAACTTGGTGGGGCCTAGGGTGTGATAAAATAAGATATAATTAAAGTGCAAAAACACCCTAAAACTACACGGTTCTGCAAGTATACAGATCGTATGCAAGTTTTAGATAAAGATTCGTTCCGCAGAGACTACAGAGGTTAGGAGAATCTTATGCAAATACCAAGTGTAAATAATTAAAGCTAGAACAACTAAACGCAATTAAAAGTAAAGATAAATAGATTTTTGTTTGATTTTCTAATAAACTAAATTAAACTCAGAATAATTAAAAGACAGAAAATTAAATATGAAAGAGAAGTAATATGTGAACATAGCTTAAGTTATTAGCATGTAATCCCCACTAGTTTTGCCGTTCTAAACATGTAAGGGTGAATTATGTAGTATTTTCCTAATCGGTCCCAATATGCTATCGGTAGTTTAAAATAGGATTTACCTGTGTCAATAAGGCTTCCTAAGCAAACTTTTCCTGTAATTGGTAAAGAGTCACAAGACTCAACCATAGTGATTATCTAGCTAGGTTGGGTTGTCAGATCAAACCTAAAACTAAACGTTATGTGCTAAACATGCAATTAAACACCGTTGTCAATGGTATCCTAATTACTAGATGGTAATTCTAATGGCGGCCGTCCACAAGAACACAGAATATAAATCCAAACACATAAACAGAGAATAAAAACTATAATTCTATTTAAAACATTAAATTCCCAAATTAGATAGATGTCAATCAAAACTAGGATTCATACATGTATGCTAAAACTTAAGCTAAAGAAAATTAGTTCATGAAAGAAAAGAAAGAAATTACAAATCTAAAGGTAGAAGAAGACATTGTTGATGACAGCTCCTTCCAGACTTCTCTCTTGTGTTCTAAGCTTCCTCTTGGTTTAAGGTTTCACCAAGGATGATTTAAGAGTGTTAAGATGCTGTATTTATAGGTTAGAGGTTGACCTAATTCGTTTCTTTAGAGATAAGTTAAGTAATGGACTCCTAGCCCAACTCAAATTCGTATGGAAATAAAGATAAACACTGCTGCGTTGTTTTGGTCATAACTTCTTTATTATTGGTCCGATTTTGCTCCACAAGATACCAAAAGAATCGCAACAGAATTATCTAGACCCTTTAGGAGTAATTTACCAAATTCGGCCTCTTTATTAGGTAAAAACGCCTATCTTTGCAGAATCCCAGATTTAGGCAGCTTTTCCTTTTCCATCTTTTTAGCAATTATTTCCTTATCTCCAATTTCCATGCATATCTCCTTCCATAAGTTGTTGTCTTTGACTTGGACTCTAATTAATCTCCATAATTATCTTTAAAGCTTCACACTAAATAAACAATTAAACCCAATATGCTCTAAAAATAATAATTCTACAAATCAAGACTCAAAATAGGAAAGTGCACTAAATTAAGCTAAAATCAACCTATAAACTAATAAATAAGCCTAAAATGATGTCTCATGAGTATATTTTACTATCACAAATGAGGAGACATCACCATGGACGTGAATATCTATATGGCTATTTTAAAGAGCTTTGTGATGAAAAGGGGATAGTAAGAGAAGTTACGATTCCCAGAATGCAACAACAACTGGTGTGGCTGAAAGGAGGAATAGAAAACTCCTAGAAATGGTTAGGTCTATGAAGGAACAAACTAATTTCCATATGAAAGATCAATTGGAACTTAAAGGTTCATACCAAAATTAGTGTCTTCCTCTGGAAGGGTTGCAGCGATGCAATTTCATGTGGAGCTTCCCTGTATAAGAAGAAATGCTCATTGTCTCGGATATGCCTCCTTTGTGATTTTCATATTGAAACTAATGGGAATATTTTTCTCAAATGTCCATTTAGTGTCGAGGTTTAGGATTTTTCTAATGCACAAATTCCTATCAACCCTAATGATCATGCCTATCTTAGGAATTGGATAATCAAGATTACGATAGACGTCGCACGAAGCTCATGAGATCAAAAAACTTTTACAACTTTCATTTTATGTATATTTGGAATATCTGGAATACTGGAATGAAGTGTATCTTTGAAGGAGTTAAATGGTTTCATCAAGCGATCCTTCTTCATACCAATGGGATTATGAAAGAGATATTTGCCCTAGGCTAGGATGCTCTTTTCTTGCTTACGAATATCCAATCGTGTAGTGAAGATGTCTCTAGCCTTCCAGCTGCCATCATATGCTGAATCTCTAGTGAATATTCATTGTGATAAATCGTTTATTAATCCAAATAACCCACATGGAATTTCTCTTATTGCATTGCTCTAATAATTTCCTGATCATTTGTAACGGTAGACAAATTTGGTGTCAATCAACCCTAGAAGGAGAAGCAGTGGTTTGACTCGAAACTTGTTGTCATATTGAATATTTTGAAGGAAAGAAAATTACATTTTCTATTGATTATCTTGGGGTGATTTAGGGTCTGAATTCAGTATTCGACGCTAACTGGAGGTTAAACAAATTATATTTAAAATTAATGATATGTTATTTAGAAGATTCCATATCTTTATTAAGCATGTTCATAGATATAGAAATAAAGTGGCTAACTTTTTAGCTATGTTATTTAGATACAACTTTCTCTAAGAAAATTAGTTCAAAATCTTGCTTCCGACTTTAATTAATTCTATGATACTCTTTGTTTCTGGCATAGGCTAACTTTGTATTGTAATTTTATATTAATGTAATTTAATGTCATTGAAAAAAACTCGTTTAATAGGATCGAAATTATAGCTACCAAATTCAATGTTGACAACCAAAAAACTTGCCTAAAGAGAAGAAGGATACTTCACACGTTTGAACTCCTATGCCCGGTTTGGTTTGTGAAAATATTTTCTATTTCATTTTCATTTTTAGAGTAAAATGATTTTTCGTTTTTTCGATATTTTCAAAAAATATAAAAAACGCCGATTTCATGTTTTCCAATATAACAACGTTTTTATTTAATTTTTCAAAAAAATGTTATCATTTTCTCGAACCAAAGTTTTATTGATATTTTGAAAAATATATAAAATAAAAATGAAAAAAAATATATCCATTATTTTCACAAACCAAACAAGGACTTTAGAATTGAGTAAAAATGCATAAAAGTTATACATCCATAGCCATATATTTATACAATTGTGGTGGTAATCTAGGAGTGAGGATTGCCTGCAATGGAGTCCTCATATAGGTGACAAGCCCTGGATTCTCCCCCATGTCTATCTCCTCGGGGCTTATACCATCTGGTGGTGCCCACTTGAAATGGTGCAAAAGACGACCCAACATTAATGTAACCAAGTTTATTCCGAGTTGTGCCCCCGGACATACCCTTCTTCCAGCACCAAACGGGAGTAGTCTATGATCACTCCCCTTCATATCAACATCCTCCTCAAAAAACCTTTCTGGTCGGAATTCTAATGGATGCTTCCAAACTTTGGGGTCACGCGCAACCGCCCAAACATTTACCTGAACAGTAGATCCCTTTGGAATGTCATAACCACCAACCTTGACACTCGCATTGGCTCGATGAGGCAGCATTAGAGGGGTTGGTGGGTGTAATCGGAAAGCTTCTTTAACAACAGATTGTAAGTAAGGGAGATTGGAAAAGTCGATTTCGGTTAGTACACGCTCGTGTCCGATAACACGGTCTAACTCCTCTTGAGCCTTTTGTTGGACTCTTGGATTCTTAATTAACTCTGCCAGTGCCCATTCAACAGCTATTGCAGATGTATCCACTCCCGCTATGATCATGTCCTATTCACACCACAATATTAGCTATTATCTTTTAAAACTTACATTTTAGTCTTGTTATTTACTTACCCAAAGGAGCCCAATTATGGTAACTTCACTAAGATCATATTTATGTTGAAGGGTGAGCAAGGCATCAACAAAGTGTTGCTTTTCTCCACCCTTTTGGCGAGCAAGGGTATGCTCTTCCATGATCTCACGAGTAAGGCGATCCCTACGGGCCCCATGCTTAGCGAATGCAGCCTCATCAATGGGAAACAACCAACGTAGCCACGGAATATGCTCAGCCATAGCTAGAGATGCACCAAGTTTCGTGCCATTTTTAACAATCTCGTTGAACTCCTTGCCTTGCTCATCAAACACACCCTCCCAATTCATAAATCGCTTCCCAAATGTAAGCCTTGTCATGTTGTTAAATCCCACTGCTCCTAAGTATTTCTTCACTACAACATTCTTTTTACTGATATCTACAAGTGGGATATGTACTTTACTCGTTTAAAATACTACTAACCACTGCTAAAATAAAAAGGTGATAGGTGTTTACAGTCCCCCAAAGTCATACATAGATTTATTAGAATAGAATGATTATACTAATATTTCATTACTAAGTAATAAAATTAAGGAGGAGAAATGTTAGAAACATATATACCTGGATTTGTAGCATCTTTGTAAATGGATTGAACCATAGCATTGACCTCATCTTCTCTAATAGGTCTAAGAGCTTCAAGTCTTTTAGGAGTAAAGAGTTCAAGTGTACAAACTTTTCTAACCTTAACATAATGTGGCCCATAATCGGCCCATATAAGATCTTTCCCATCACTACTAAACTTAGCAGCTGATCGACTTCTATGCCTATCTGCCAATTGTTGATCATGTTCTTTAAGGACTGCCTTAGCTAACTCGGTATTTGATACAATTATATTTAATGTCGAACCAAACCATACGGAGATTATTGGACCGTAAATTTGAGACCACTCGTCAAAGCACCTGAACCTAACTGGTTTTATATCATACAGGTTCCCCACCACCGGCCATGGGCGAGGCCCTGGCGGGAGCTTAAATCGGAACTTCTGATAGAGATAGTATGCTACGATGATGAAGGTGAACGAGAGGATGAGAGTTGAGAGAGCCATGAATAATAGTTTGGGTTATGAGAAGGAAAAAATTATGTAAAAAGAAAGGGAGAGAATTGCTTAAGGGCATTTGACAATATTTTCAAACAATAATTCTTCGGGTGGTGGGTTTTTTAAACAATCGTGGTTGTGTGTGTTATTTTTTATTTGAATCGGGATGGTCATTGGTGGGTTTGATAGGTAAAAGGAATAAAATCATGTTACATTCAGATTCTTTTCTACGTCCAAAAAAAAAAAAAAAAAGAGATTCTTTTCTACTTAATAGATATAAGGTTTTCTTTTTCTTATTATATGGTAAACAGATTTATTTTAGTGTCATAATTATTATAATTAGGTTTTGAATAAATTGAAATTTAGGGACTATTTTTTTTTATACATCTGAGGCGTACCATTCACCGAAGTTGACATCTAATCAACTAAAAACTCTCTTAGTGAGAGTTTAACACTAGTCTAAGGATTGGCACACCGCTTCTATCCTTAGTTATAAAGTCCCATAAATAATCTGGAGGATCTTCAAACGCACAACGACCTTCGCTCATTACCACACCTCTCTTTGCAAGTATATTCGTACAAATGTTGGCTTCCCGAAAGGTAGAAAGGATTTCAAACCCCGGGTGATACCTAATTAACTGAATACACTCACGGGTAACATGACAATTCCAACCCTTAGAGCTACCACCGCCCTTCACTAGCATATGTAACTCTCTCGAGTCAGTCTCGACATATAGATCTTTTATACGTAAACCACAATGCAAGGCCAACACTTTTGAATGGAAAGGCGACGCTATCACACATGATCCCGAAAAGCCTGCAATAAAGGCTTCTTGTCCGTCCCTTAGCAAACCGCCGATTCCAGCTTTTGCCCGAGATAGATCGCAACTTCCGTTTACATTTAGCTTAACTTTTCCTTGAGGTTTTGTCCATTTAATAAGCACGCTTTTGGCCGATTTTATTATACCGCCATCGCATTCGGTTCGTCATGTTGCAGCAAAATCCTTCGTCAACCTAGATGTGTCTCTCCTCAGCCCTTTAAGTCGGGGGATTGCTGTAATAGTCTCAAAAAGAGCTTTGTTCCGTCTATTGGTGGCAGCGATTTTTTTTGTGCAGCATGCGGTGGTGGAGAATGGTTCACTGTGGTGGAGAATGGTCCACTGGTGGCAACAATTTTCTTTTGCAGTGGAGGTTTACTAGGGTGGAGGGTTCTTGTGAAGAGAGAAAAATGAGAGGTAGAAGGGAAAGAGAGGAATAAAAACAGAGATGAAGAAGTGATATGATGGGCCTCTGTAATTTTATTGGGTATTTGTTAAGGGTTTGGTGTTTTTATAGTACTCCCTCCGTCCATCAATGTTTTTCACAATTTCTAAAAGTAGATATCCATAAAAGGTTGTCCATTTAAGATACCAAGAAACTTTTTTACATTTTCTTTCAATTTTATTCTTATTTAATATTCAAAAGGTTATCATCATTAAATTCATTCACTTAGTTGGTTGAGTATAGTTTAGTAAAAATAGAAGAAATTAATTGTTTTTCTTAATTTGTGTGAAAAAAAAGTATGACAAACATTAATGAACGGAAGGAGTAATAAGAAAGGAGAGAAAAGATATGTTGGGTATTTTTTTTGTTTATAGTTAGGATTCAGCCTGGCTAATGGTCCGGTTCGGACCGGTTCTTACCGGACCTCTCTCTTATCGGTCTGTTCCGATCCGCTGGTCCTCCTCCTTACCGGTCCGGTTCTTTGAAGGAAAAGTTGAGAGACGAACCGGTTAGTAGAACCAGTGGTACCGGTTCCGGTCTGGTTCTAACCAGTTCTCCAATTTCTTTTTTAAAAAAAAATTCTTAATAGTTTAGGTCGATTTTTTCTTTTAAAGAAAATATTAAATTATATTATCCGTTCGATTCCGTCCGGACCGGTTCTAAACCTTTAATTTTTTTTCAGAGACCGGTCCAGTCCGGTTCCCTACTATTCTTCCGTCTTGGTTCCGGTCCTAAAACCGGCCAAGTCCGGTCACGTCCGATAGCCTGAGTTAGGATCTAATGAATTTTCTCTCTCTAGTCAACATGCATCCTAGGTCAAGCCAATGCTTTCTTCATGACTTTCTTTGATTTCTTTTGCTCTACTTTCAATTCAATGCATGTTGATAATCTGATATTTTTCGAATCTCTAGGATGTAAATCTGTACATATTTTTTTTAACCTGCTTCTCCTTTCTCTCCTCACCTTCATCGACACCTCTTCTTTTTCTTCTTTGGGTTTTAATTCGGCTGGAATCTCTTCATCTCTTCTACTCAGCCTGGGTGCTGAAGTTGTTTTGGCTTCATGGGTCCTTGGTGTTCATATCAGAAGACATTCGCTATGATAAATGTGCAATCGTTGATAAAATTAAGTGGATAAATTACATCAAGATCATAATTCCTAACATGCAAAGGTGGGTTACTCACATGAGATTTTCAAACAGAAACAAAAGAATGAAATCAGACATCCAATGGACATCTATGACTAAGACGGTTATTAACAAGCTTTTGATTACCTACTGTTGCGCTTTGAACTTAATGGACCATTGTCTTTCGACCAATTGGACTCAAGACGGAGAAAATAGAATTACCTTCGAAGGTTTTAAAGGAAACTCTATCCATACCAATGTTTTATCAATCTGCGGATCAGAATTCGATGATCCAGATAAGTTCTTCTTTTTACTTTTATATGTTATCTACTTTGTGGGAGTTATGTTATCTGCGGGACAGCTTTGTTGGGATTGGGCTCCTTTAATTAGTGACAATGTGATTATTGGACTTTTAATTGACATATATTGGGCTTACAGTATAGATCTAAGTCCAATTACAATTTTTGTTAGATTAATACTTAATATTCTCAATTGTAATCTCTGTGGGCTGTGGTTTAGTCAGTACATCACGCAAAGGATATTACTATATACCCAAGATAATATTTTATTCAGATTAGCGAGCATACGCAGTTATCTTCTCAACAGGAGATTGGCTCATTTATTATTCCAAGAAAAAGATTTGCCTTGAGGATGTAAACAATTTAGGGAAAAGAATTGTGGAAGCAAACAAATTTCTAAATGAACTACTCGTGAGCTATGGAGAAATTAAAGATCAATTTGTGGGCTTTGAATATGTGAATGTATGTGGGCCAAATGAGGTTATGGAGGATGGTATGGAGAACGAAAAATATTATTATTGTAGTGCACCTAATTGCGATGGACATCTTAGAGGTGACGATATTTCGAGTGAGGATACGGAGGATGATGGGAGTACCCAGGCATCTCCTGTGAAGGAAACTTTCATTCATAACAAAATAATGGGGTGACGGCCAACCCAAGGTGAAAGCGGCCGGAGATGATGTATAATTTTATGGTGTGAAACTGTCAGGGGGCGAGGTCACCCGTGACAAGAAAATTAGTAAAGTCCCTAAATTCGAAATTTGATATCTCTTTGTCTGCCTTTTGGAATCAAGAATTAGATGTAAAGATGTGAGATCGTGAAGCTTTTTAAGTCCTTTCAATAATAAATTTGCAGTGAACCCCGGAGGAAAAGCTCATAGGTCCGGGGGTATTACACTCGCTTGTAAGGACCATTTTAATATATTAAAATCGTTGTATCTTGTTCAAATATGTTATTTCTCATGTTATGGAATCAAATGCTATTTCTTGGTATATTATTGGCATCCATGCACCAAACGATATTAACAAGAGAGTAAAGATTTTCAACGATATTTCAAATTGGATAAGTAAAAATAAAAAACCAATTCTTATCATTGGAAATATTAATGAGATAGTAAGAGCCTCGGGAATACAAGTTAAAGTACATGCTAATCTTGAAAGAATGTTAAACTTCAATGAGTATGTTAATTCAAACAACTTATTGGATATTCCTACAAAAGGGTGTGATAAAATAATAGACGTATGCAAGTTTTACTGATAAATAAGATTCGTTCCTCAGAGACTACGAAAGTTAGGAAGAACTAATGCAATTTATCAAGTGCAAATAAGAAAGCTAGATCAGATGATACGCAAATAAAATAAAAGACAGATAGATTTTTGTTTGGTTTTTAAATAAGAAAATTAGACTAATAAAGTAAAGACAGAAAATTAAATAAACAAAGAACAGATAGTATGATAGTTTAGATCGAGAAATTAGCAAGTAATCCCCACTAGTCTTGTTTATTCTAAACATGTAAGGTAAATCATGTAGTATTGCAATAATCAGGATTCTAAATTCCTACCTATACCCGGAGAGAGAATAGGTAGGCTACAGCACAACCACGAGGTGACCTTAAATAGGGTTATCCTACGCAACTAGGTTCCTAAGCAGATTTTTCCTTCAATTGGTGATATGGTGATTAAAACAAACCCTAATGATGATCTATTTAGGCTGGTGTTGTCAGGACCAATCCTTATTCTAGACGTTATGTGGTGTTTCAATAGTTAAACACCCATTCCGGGCGAAAGGTAATCCTATACGTTGCGCACCACAAGGAAAACAGATAATCAATCAAAACACATAAACAGAGAATAAAACATGAATTCAAATTAAATACGATGGTGTCCCAAATTAGATAGATTTAAAACAAGGACTAGGGTTCATACAAATATGCTAAATCTCAAGCTAAAATTATTTCGTTCATACTATAGAAAGAAAAGAAAAGAATTACAAATTTGAAGGTTGAAGGTTGAAGGTTGAAGAAGACATGATATGGTGTTCAGCTCCTTCTAGACTTCTCTTCTTGTGTTGTAAGCTTCCTCTTGGCTTACGGTTTACCAAGGATGTGTTTCTTCTGATTAAAGGGTGTATTTATAGGGTATAGGAAACCCTAAAGCGTTTTCTTGGAGTGAAAGACAAGTAACATGGACTCTAGCCCAACTCAAATTCGTAACCCTAAAATATAGAAAAGGTAAGATTCTGGTGCTATTTTGTTTTGGCCGTAACTCCTTCAATACTTATCCGTTTGACGCGTTCCAATAGTCGAAACTTATCATCTCAAAAGCTATATAACTTTGATTCAGACAATTCTTCCAAATTCCTATCCAATCTTGAGTTATGATCACTTTATGTTCGTAGCTACTGAAATTCAGATTTATTTGGCAACTTTATCTTTTCCTTTTTCATATTTCTTTCCTTTATCTCCAATTCCATGTTTATCTTCTTTCCCGTATCTCTTAGAATTAACTTTACATCTAATTAATTACCATATATCTTTAAAACTTCACAATTAACAAACAATTAAACCCAATATGCTTTAAAAATAATAAATAATTAAATCAAGACACGAAATAGGAAAGTGTACTAAATAATGAGAAAATCGACATATAACCTAATAAGTACACCTAAAATGATGTCTCCAACTAAGATTAAATCATCACAAATAGGGAGACATCAAGACCCCTAACTCAAAGTTGTATCGTCCTGATACAATAAAAATAAAAATAAGGAACAGTAGGGTAGTCGAATAATAAACAGAGAAGAAGAAGTAGGAGGAGAAGAAGAAGAACAGAACACAATGAATAATCCTAGAGCAAAATATCTAAAAAGTATCATGTAGTGATGCTAAAGAAATAATGCACACGTATGATTAATATACACATAATCAACAATCCATAAATTCAAGTCCAGATTAATTTCGCAATGCCAGAAGGAGAGGTCTCAACTCAGTTCATGCTAATGACTATAGGTTGTTCATAGGTCCTAATATAGCATCCAATGATCCACTTACCTACAACCTAATAGCTCAACTGTTTCTCCATCAAGTAGCTAGAAATCCTAAGGTCTTTACGGTTATAACTTGGCTTAGGGGACGGTGTGGTATATTTGGATAATGAAAAGTGAGCTTTTGGCTCTCTCCTCATATTTCATCAACAAATCGCCCTAGATCTTGAGTTTTCACTCGAAGATGTTCTCACTCAACCCAATTTTTGATGCTTTTGATGTGCATCCCCAATAATCTCAAATAAATCCTTTTTCATGATGATATACAAATTCCACTTTGCCGGTCCAAATATATATATTCTTTTCATATCATTTTTTTTCTTTTGTATAGCTATGACTCTCCTTTTGATGTTGAGATATCACGCTATATTTTTTTTCATATATTTTTTCTTTTTTCAAATCATGCTTTTCAGCTTTTTTCATTCACTCTTACCCTGGCAAAGGGTTACAATAATAACTTTTTCATCATCAATAAATTCACAATTACAATTTCCCAAACCCAATGTCCCTAATGATGAAACCCACCACCCCCAAACTCAAGCTCTAAAAACGACTTGTCTCAGGTTTTGCGATTCGAGTGCGGGTCAGAGGATAAGTCCTATAAACTAAGGGGTATGGTTTATAATGTAGTTAATAGAAAGGCTTTAGAAATGCTCAGAGGGGCTAAGACGGATAAATAATAACAATAATCAAATAAAAGGGTGAGAAAGCTAAAAAGGCTTCAAGTGGCTTCAATATGAAAGAACTTCCTTATTCACTTTTCTAACTACCAGATTTTGTTACTTTTTCACTACTAGTTCATAGATTAGCGGGTTTTCAACTAATTTCAAACCTCATGTTCTACACACCAAATAACTCTCCCTAAGTTTAAACATGACTTCTTAGCATTGCTCATTAACTTTTCCAGCTTTTATTTCCTGTTTTCATGCATGCATACTAGACATATTTGTGACATCTTTCAAAAACATACTACTTACTATCATTGACTAATTAAATCATGCTCAAATGGGTACATTCAACATATTCTATGCCAATTCAAACCTAAAAAGTTTAAATTTTATGCAAAAACAAAAATGAAGATGAGGACAACGAATCCCCACCCCCAACTCAAAAGTGAGTCGTGTCCCCACGACTCGAAAAAGACTCAATAAAGAAATAAAATTTAAAATGAACTTAGCTAAACTACCTAATGCATACAAGCAATTAAGAAGCAGAATTAGAACTGGGTACCTGGCCATAAAGATCTTGCATGTCCTCCTCCTCCTCCTCCTCCGAAGAACAATAGTTCTTAATATCCAAGGTCTCAGTTACTTCACCCAATACCTGATTAATCTTGTCAATTTCCTCCGAGAGTGCGGCATTTTCTTTTCTTATGTAATTAACTTCATCTTGTAATTTGACTGCCCATAATGGTGGTCTGCAAGAATTATTTTGATATGAAAAAGAAGAAGAAGAACCTTGATCTTGAATTTGTGTCTTTTCCTTAGGCCTTGATGGTATACTCATCCTAGCTGTTAATCTTTTGCGTAGTGGTTGTGCTGGTACCTCTATATTTGGTTTCTTTTCAATAGACTCATCAAGGTTAATGGCCTTTTCAATTGTGGCTCTAGGAAATTTTTTGTTCTTCCCTAGGATTGAACACTTCCTCTTATAATCCATAGCATCTAGTTTGTTTGTCATCTCTGATTGACCCACAATTCAAGTTACACCAAGGATGGAATAAAGTTAAGAAAGATTAGTGTGGCTTGAGTTTCTTGCTTGGATTTGATGATAGAAGAAGGTTTCTTGATTATTCTTGGAAGAATTCTTGATAGCTTGATGATCTTGGTGGTGTTTTATGGTGTAGTTTGATGGATTTGATGAAGAATATGTTTTTATGGAGGAAGGAGGAGAGGACTCTTGTTGTTGTTGTTGTTGTTGTTGTTGTTGTTGTGTTTGTTGTGGAGGTTTAATCAAGCTTCAAGATCTATTTATAAGGTTTGGGTCTGAAAAATTCGTGTTGGAGAGGCTAGGTTATGATTTGGTATGGTAAGAAGTTGATATGGTAACAATCTCTTCACAAACCGCCTCCCTGTGGTGCACCGGAGATATGGTGCGGTACACCGCACCTCAACGCTGTCCGGAACCGTGGGCAGGATTACTGGACACGGTTTTTAGTCGTACTTCTCGGCAATTAACCATGCTCGAAATCGTGGCCACGATTTTTCCTTGCGGTGCACCAGACATACCTTGCAGTATACCGGACCCGTTCTAGAAAAAATCGTGGGCATAGATTCTCGACACGGTATTTTATCTCATGTCTCGGCATTTTACCATGGCAAAAAACCATGGTCACTGATTTTACCTGCGGTGCACCACAGTTATGGCGCGGTATACCGCACCTAGCTGCTGGTTAGCACAATTTTTCTGTCTTTTTGACCCCAAACTCAAGTTCTTGCACATGTAACACACTACCTTTCTCTTCTATTAGCTTGTAAACACGTTAATAATATACACTAACTTAGAATTATACACTAAAAAACATAAAACTAATCTAAAAAGCAATTAAAAACAAGGGGTGTCTCCCAATATCACTTTTGTTTAAAGTCTTTGAGTTAGACGTGTACCCCGGGCTAAGCGTGTTCTTCGAGAAGGTTCACCTCCTCTCGACCAAAGTCCTCACTATCGTGGTATAATTTCAAACGATGTCCACTCACCATGAATGTCCTTTGCTCGGTTGGATGTTCAATTTTGATTGCTCCATGAGGTGTGACTTTTATAACAATGTAAGGCCCTCCCCAACGGGATTTAAGCTTACCCGGACAATTCGAGAATCTAGAATTATATAATAGTACCTTTTGTCCTCTCTCAAACGTCGTTGGAGGAATGTGTTTATCATGCCATCTTTTTGTTTTCTCCTTGTAGAGACGTGAATTATCATAGGCATGGAAACGAAATTCATCCAGTTCATTTAACTGCATCAACCTTTGTTTTCCGGCCAAGTCTGGGTTTAAATTCAGCGTCTTAATAGCCTAGAAGGCTCGGGATTCAATCTCAATAGGAAGATAACATGCTTTGTCGTAGACCATGCGATAAGGAGATGTCCCAACTGGTGTTTTGAATGTTGTGATGTAATCCCAGAGAGCATCATCTAGTTCTAATAACCATTCCTTCCTCGTTTTGTTCACGGTCTTTTCAAGAATATATTTGATTTCTCGGTTAGAAACCTCAGCTTGACCGTTAGTTTGGGGATGATAACCGGTTGAAGTGTGGTGTCTCAATCCCAACTTACGAAGGGCAGCTCTCAACTGAAAATTGATGAAGTGAGTACCTTTATCACTAATAAGAACACGTGGCGTACCATGTCTTGAAAAGATATGCGTCTTCAGGAATGATATAACTATTTTAGCACCGTTCTTTGGTGTTGCCACTGCTTCCACCCACTTGGATACATAATCCACTGCTAGCAAAATATAAATTTTACCATGGGAAGTGATTAAAGGTCCCATGAAATATATTACCCATACATCAAAGATTTCGACTTCTAAGATATTATTGAGCGGTATCTCGTCTGTTTTCGATATATTACCAGTGAACTGGCATCCATGACATGTCTGAACGAATTTATGATAGTCTTTGTGTTGGGTAGGCCAATAGAAACCAGATTGAAGAACTTTAGCTGTAGTTCTATCGCCTTTAAAGTGGATTTGATGATAGAAGAAGGTTTCTTGATTATTCTTGGAAGAATTCTTGATAGCTTGATGATTTTGGTAGTGTTTTATGGTGTAGTTTGATGAATTTGATGAAGAATATGTGTTTATAGAGGAAGGGGGAGAGGATTCTAGTTGTTTTTGTGTTTGTTGTGGAGGTCTAATCAAGCTTCAAGGTCTATTTATAAGGTTTGGGTCTAAAAAATTCGTGCTGGAGAGGCTAGGTTATGATTTGGTATGGCAAGAAGTTGATATGGTAACAATCTCTTCACAAACCGCCTCCCTGTGGTGCACCGGAGATATGGTGCGGTACACCGCACCTCAACGCTGTCCAGAACCGTGGGCGGGATTACTGGACACGGTTTTTAGTGGTACTTCTCGGCAATTAACCGTGCTCGAAACCGTGGCCACGGTTTTTCCTTGCGGTATACCAGACCCGTGCTAGAAAACATCTTGGGCACAGATTCTCGACACAGTATTTTATCTCATGTCTCAGCATTTTACCATGGCCAAAAACCGTGGTCACGGATTTTACCTGCGGTGCACCACAGCTATGGCGCGGTATACCGCACCTAGCTGCTGGTTCGCACAATTTTTCCATCTTTTCGACCCCAAACTCAAGTTCCTGCACATGTAACAC
Organism: Nemophila menziesii; assembly: GCA_029959085.1. Classification (NCBI taxonomy): domain Eukaryota; kingdom Viridiplantae; phylum Streptophyta; class Magnoliopsida; order Boraginales; family Hydrophyllaceae; genus Nemophila; species Nemophila menziesii. The sequence goes on along the minus strand of JARWIR010000001.1, from coordinate 123,024,127 downwards.
ACTAGCTTTCTCTCCTATTAGCTTGTAAACACATTAATAATATACACTAACTTATAATTATACACTAAAAAACATAAAACTAATCTAAAAAGCAATTAAAAACAAGGGGTGTCTCCCAAGATCACTTTTGTTTAAAGTCTTTGAGTTAGTCGTGTACCTCGGGCTAAGCGTGTTCTTCGAGAAGGATCACCTCCTCTCGACCAAAGTCCTTACTGTCATGGTATAATTTCAAACGCTGTCCACTCACCATGAATGTCCTTTGCTCGGTTGGATGTTCAATTTTGATTGCTCCATGAGGTGTGACTTTTGTAACAATGTAAGTCCCTCCCCAACGGGATTTAAGCTTACCCGGACAATTCGAGAATCTAGAATTATATAATAGTACCTTTTTTCCTCTCTCGAACGTCTTTGGAGGAATGCGTTTATCATGCCATCTTTTTGTTTTCTCCTTTTAGAGACGTGAATTATCATAGGCATGGAAACGAAATTCATCCAGTTCATTTAACTGCATCAACCTTTGTTTGCCGGCCAATTCTGGGTTTAAATTCAGCGTCTTAATAGCCTAGAAGGCTCGGGATTCAATATCAATAGGAAGATAACATGCTTTGCCGTAGACCATGCGATTAGGAGATTCCCCAACTGGTGTTTTGAATGTTGTGCTGTAAGCCCAGAGAGCACCATCTAGTTTTGATGACCATTTCTTCCTCGTTTTGTTCACGGTCTTTTCAAGAATATATTTGATTTCTCGGTTAGAAACCTCAGCTTGACCGTTAGTTTGGGGATGATAACCGGTTGAAGTATGGTGTCTCACTCCCAACTTACGAAGGGCAGCTCTCAACTGAAAATTTATGAAGTGGGTACCTTTATCACTGATAAGAACACGTGGCTTACCATGTCTTGAAAAGATATGCGTCTTCAGGAATGATATAACTATTTTAGCACCGTTCTTTGGTGTTGCCACTGCTTCCACCCACTTGGATACATAACCTACTGCTAGAAAAATATAAAGATTACCATGGGAAGTGATTAAAGGTCCCATGAAATATATTACCCATTGATGTCTCCTCATTTTTGATAGATTTATGTTAAGATGAGACATCATTTTTAGTAATTTAGAAGTCTTTCTAATCGGTTTTCTTGAGAAATAGTGCACTTTCCTATTTTGAGTCTTGATTTAGTAAAATAATATTTTTAGAGCATATTGGGTTTAATTATTTATTTAGTGTGAAGTTTTAAAGATAATTATGGAGATTAATTAGAGTCCAAGTCAAAGACTACAAGATATGGAAAGAGATAAGCATGGTAATTGGAGATAAGGAAACAAAAGCTAAAAACATGGAAAAGGAAAAGCTGTCTTAATCCTGAATTTCTGCACCTACGACCACAAATCAGCTTATATCTCAAGATCGGTGTGGAATTTGGAGAAACGGTCACGAGAAAAGTTGAAGATTTTTTCGAGAGGATGAATTTCGACTATTCATACGCGTCAAACGGATGAGTATTAAAGCTGCTAGGACCAAAACAAAAACGGGCCTGATTTCATGTTTTAGGGTTACGAATTTGAGTTGGGCTTGGAGTCCATTACTTACCTTCTCCTTCAAGAAAACGAATTAGGTCTACTAAACACCTATAAATACACCCTTATATCACTTGTAAATCATCCTTGCCTCATAATAATTAGTTTTTAAGGTTTTATTCTTCCAAGTTATTGTAGAGAGCAAGAGGATGTCTTTTATTTTTTCTTTTAGTTTATTTCCTTCAGGTATGAACTAAACTTCCCATAGCTTGGGTTTTGCATCATGTATAATCTATGAATTCTATTTCCTTTCTATCTAAGTTTATTTGGGAACTACATGTTTTAATCTGATATTAGCTTCTCACATTTATATTTGTTTATGTGTTTTGATTTATTGCCTGTCCTAGAACTGATCACTTTAGGTTTTCTTAATAGTAATTAGATGATCACTTAGCTGGGTGTCTAATTATTGAAACACCACATAACGTCTAGTGTCGATATTGGTCGTGACAACACTGATTCTAACTGGATAGTCATTAGGGTATAATTTAATCACTATCACCATGTATGGAAATTGATTGCTTAGGGCCTTGGTAGAGTTTGTAAACCCTATTTGAACCAGCCTCGTGGTGTGTCCGTAGCCCCCTTATCGCTCTCAAGGTCTAAGGTATGGGAATTTAGAATCCTAACTAAATATCTAAGAGCTAATTATCTCCCTTATTAACTAGATTTAATAGAAAGAATTAGAAGGATTAGTGCATACTAGCAAAACCTAAGCTATACTTCTCATCTCATATTTCTTCGTATTTAATTTACTGTCTTTATTTTCCTTAGTTTAATTTCATAATTTCGAATCCATTCCTTTTAATTTTCAGTCTTTTAATTAATTACTTCTTACTCGTTATTTCTACCTATTCGATTAACACACTAAGTCCCTGAGAACGAACTCAACTTATCATTAAAACTTGCATACGTCCTGTAATATTTGCAGTACTGTGCCTGTCTAGGGTGAGAGTGCGTAGTTTTCTGACTTATTATTTATCTTATTTTATCACACCCTAGGCGACACCACCCATACATCAAAGATTTCGACTTCTAAGATATTATTGAGCGACATCTCGTCTCTTTTCGATATATTACCAGTGAACTGACATCTATGACATGTCTGAACGAATTTATGATAATCTTTGTGTTGGGTAGGCCAATAGAAACCGGATTGAAGAAATTTAGCTGCAGTTCTATCGCCTTTAAAGTGGCCACCATATGGTGAGCCATGACAGCTTGCCATGATCATAGTAATTTCGCCCTCATGGACGCATCTTCTGATAACTTGATCACTGCAAACTTTGAAGAGGTAGGGCTCGTCCCAAAATAATTGTCTGGCTTTATAACTTAACCTCTTTCTTTGTTGTGGATTGAAATCGTAGGGAATACACCACTCATGAGGAGATTAACTATATCTTCATACCAAGGCACAAACGCATCTTTAATAGTAAAAAGTTGTTCATCAGGGAATACCTCTTTGACCAATAATGGTCCTTTGTTGGCATCAGATCCTTTGAGCCTGGATAAATGATCAACAACTTGATTCTCGCATCCTTTTCGGTCTCGAATATCGATGTCAAACTCTTGTAGCAACAATACCCATCTAATAAGACGCGGCTTAGTGTCCTTTTCCTCTATAAGGTATTTGATTGCAGAATGATCCGTGTATACAATAGTTTTCTTCCCAATCAAGTAGGAACGAAATTTGTCGAAAACATATACCACGCCTAACATCTCTTTCTCCGTTAATGTATAATTCATTTGGGCAGCTTTGAAGGTCTTACTTGCATAATAAATCGTGTGGAAGATATTGTCTTTCCTCTGTCCAAGCACAACACCTATTGCGTGATCACTTGCATCACACATAAGTTCAAACAGAGCTTTCTAATCTGGAGATACAACAATTGGCGTGGAGATGAGTTTTTCTTTAATCGTCACAAACGCTTGAAGACATTCATCATTAAACTTAAAAGGAGTATCCTTTTCAAGTAAAGAACAAAGTGGTTTTTGCGATCTTGGAGAAATCTTTAATAAATCTTCTGTAAAATCCTGCGTGACCTAAGAAACTTCTCACTCCTTTCACAGAAATTGGAGGTGGTAAAGTTTTTATAACTTCAATTTAGCACAATCAACGTCCATTCCTGCTTTCGAAACTTTATGTCCCAACACAATTCCTTCTTGAACCATGAAGTGGCATTTTTCCCAATTAAGCACAAGATATTTTTCTTTACATCTCGCTAGGACCTTCTCAAGATTATTTAAGCAATCATCAAAACTATATCCAAAAACCTAAAAATCATCCATAAAAACCTCCAAATATTTATCTATCATGTCCCAAAATATAGCCTTCACGCACCTCTGGAACGTGGCAGGTGCATTGCATAAACCAAACGACACCCTTCTGTAAGCAAAGGTGCCAAACGGACAAGTAATAGCTGTTTTGTGCTGATCAAGTGGATCCACACAAATCTGATTATAGCCTAAATATCCGTCAAGAAAGCAATAATACTCTCTTCCGGCGAGTTTATCTAGCATCTGATCAATGAATGGTAGAGGGAAGTGATCTTTCTTTGTAGCCTTGTTGAGTCTTCGGTAATCCATGCACACTCTCCACGCCCACAACTGTTCTTGATGGAATGGCTTCACCTTGATTATTAAGGACGGTAGTGATACCTCATTTCTTTGGAACACATTGCACTGGACTAATCCAATCACTGCTTGCAATCGGAAAAATAATACCCGCGTCTAATAACTTGATTACCTCCTTCCTTTCTACCTCTTTCATAGCTGGCATGAGTCTTCTTTGCCCTTCCATAGATCGCCCTCCTTCGTTCTCAAGAATAATCTTATGTTTACAAATGGACGGACTAATTCCCTTGATATCAGCAATAGTCCATCCAATTGCTTCTTTGTTAGCGCGAAGCACACGGAGTAGTTTATCCTCTTGAGGACCTGAAAGATTAGCAGAAATAATAACAGGTAAAGTATTGTTCATACCTAAATACACATAGCGTAGATGGTCGGGAAGTGGTTTTTCTTCGAGAACAGGTGGACATATTATAGATGATTTCTTTATTGGTTCAATGTCACCTGATTCTCGAAGTTGTTCTCGTATGTTTGATCCTACTTTTGCAACGTCGTCAATGGTATCATCGTCTATCTCTGGCGATTCAAGTGCTAAGGCTTCGTCTAGATCATCATCTAAGCTTGTTTCATTAAAGACTTCTTGTGTAAGTTTTCCAATAACATCTATTTTTAAACATTTGTCTTTCGTATCTAGAAATTTCATAGCCTTAAACACATTGAATCATACCTGTTCGTCTTGGACCCTCATGATAAATTCACCATTCTCAAGATCTATTAGTGTACGCCCTCAGCTAAGAATGGTCTACCCAATATGATGGGGACATTCTTATCTGCTTCATAGTCAAGAACAATAAATGGAGTCTCGCTTAGTAAAGAGAGTTGTAGATTCGTAAAACTGGAGAAGACTTTCTATTATCGCGCTAGCTACAATCTTTCTAAAGCAAGAAGGGAGAAAGTTGACTTTGAGAAAGAAGGGCCAACTATTTAGATTAGAATCTAAATCACAAGGAAATATAAAAGTACCAGCTTTATCTAAAACATCTTTAATTTTACCTATTGGATGGGAGAGGGAGCGATCTGCCATTTGTAATACCACAGAAGTTGGTAGTACCTCTCCTATATTAAGCTTCTCGATCAGGTATTTTAGAATGAGATTGATACTCACGCCTAAATCACATAATGCTTTCCTGGTCCAACTTTCTCCAATATCAATGGGCATCGTAAAACTTCTGGGATCTTGTAGCTTTGGTGGTAACTTGTTTTGACAAATCGCACTACACTCCTCTGGCAATCTAATTGTTTCCCCAGTTTCTAAACTTCATCTGTTAGAAAGAATGTCCTTCATGAATTTCAGATATTTCGGCATTCTCTTGAGAGCTTCTACAAATGGAATATTAATATCTAGCTTGCTCACCATGTCAAGGAACTTCTTGAATTATTTTTCATTGTCCTTTTTCTTGACACGTGATGGGTATGGTGGAGGAGGGCGTGTATTAATTTCCACTGAGCTTTTCTTCTTTTCTGGTGTCTTTTCTTGGACACTCTTTGGTTCAACTACCTCTTCAACCTTATCTTCTACTGTTTCTTCAACCACTTTTTCTGGAATAGAGGTTGGTTCTGGTTCTTTTCTAGGCGGAGGTAATTGTTTTCCACTTTGTAATTCAACTGCATGACGAGCATCATCTTGAGGAGCAATAATATCACTGGGGAGTTGCCATTTTGGAATGTTCTGTAATGTACTCGCCATTTGTGATAGAGTATGCTCGAGATTTTTTATTACCTTTTGTTGGGTTTGGAGTCTTCGCTGGCTCATCTTCATATTTTCTTCAACTAATTTCATTATCTCAGCCATGCTTGAATCCAAACTCGAAGGTTGTTCTTGTTTAGCTTGTTGCATTGAATGTTTAGGTGGTTCTTAATAAGCTTCTTCATAAATTGGCGCTTCTTGATATATGGGTTGTGGTTGATAATAGGATTGAGGCCGAGTTTGATAATATGTCTCTTGATTTCTGACCCAATTCTGATTCTGTGGGGGCGGATAATTAGCGTAATTTCCTTGAGGTTGATAATAACCGTTTAACTAACGGTTTCTTTGATGAGATACGCAGGAAATCGAAGCTGGATTATTCATACATTTTCCCACAAATGATTTCTTGCTCCACAACCAGGAAATGAAGGTAAAGTATGTACTAGATTTACCTGAGCTATTATTTGAGCTTGTTCTCGTAGTTCCTTGAGTTGTTGGTTTAATTCTTCGAGCCTTAGAGATTCTGAGGCCTCTTCTTGTTTTTCTGATTCAATCGGCCAACTTCTCTCGGTCTCAAGAACTTTCTCCATAATACTTTTAGCTTCTACATGATCTAATAATACGAAACCTTTATCTCCTAATAAATCTGCTCTTGCCTTGGACTCGTTATTTAGTCCTCCATAGAACATGGTTAATGCATATTTCGACGATGATATATGGAACATAGTCACTTTGCCCACCAATGTAGCGAGCCTAGGAAGGGTGTCTTTTACTTCTTGTAACTTTTCTTATGTTACTTATACTATATTGCTAGCTGATTCTAATCCTTTGTGCACTGTGGATTTAGGAGAGATAGACCATGTAGCCAAGGAACAAGAGGCATGTGTATCGTCAAATTCTAGAGAGAATATGGTGGATATATGTAGGTGATAACAACAAGGCTGAAGTCAAAGGAGTTGGGGAATTCAAGTTGAACTTGCGAGGTGATCAAACCTTGTACCTATATGATGTACTTTACGCACCTAATATTCAACGAAACTTGGTCTCCGTCACTGTTCTTCTAGGATTAGGTATGCATTTATATAACGAACAAGTAAATATCTATTATGACACTGGTGGTCCTTTGTGTGTTCTAAAATAAAATTCAAATAAGGAATAGAGAACCACAACTGCAAGTGTACAGTTGTCCCAAGTAATATATGTGATAAACAGATTCGTTCTTAGGGATAGATTGGTTGACTCTAATGCTTATTGAATAGTGATTAATTGCACGTAAAAGCAGATAAATGAGTTTAGAGTTGTTTGTTTTACTAATAACTAATACAATTAATTAAAAGACTAAAGTAATGCAAATAAAAGACTAGACGCAAGAGAATAAAGTGTTTACGCAAAGAGGGAAAGCAGTACTTGAGAGACGCAAGGATTTCACCTAATTATCATTCATTTCATGTATTGTTTAAGGGACAAATTGGTAAATACGCATTGGTCGGGATTCGGAATTCTCCTTACCCCCGTCAGGGTGGACTAAGGAGCTACTTTCAAGTGCTACAAACCCCGTCAGGGTGATTATAGTCCACTCTCAAGTGATTAAGTCTAATTTACCCAATAGGCCATAGGTTTAATTAAGCTCGTCAGAGTCTATAATTTCTAACCTACATTCATTAACTACTTCTGTACCCAGACCCCCCGTCAAGGTGATCCAATCGCCACTAATTGGAATAGCCTAGATACTAAGTCCTGTGATTGATCCATGACTTCAATTACATTAAAAAAAGAAAATTAATGAAAAATATAATTTACCCAATTTGATTTCAATTATTAAAATCCTAAAACCAAACACATGAAATAAAATCAAATTGGGATTAACCCATTATGCGTTCTCAAGCACTAATTAAGTTTAGCTCATAATTATTGAAAAGACAAAAAACTAAAGAAATAATTGGGTTCATAATGTTTTACAGAATAAAATAGAAGAACCTAATTACAGAATTGAATTGGCTGAGAATTGGAGATATAGACAGTCTCCAGCTCTTGCTTCTTTTCTTCCTGCCTCTAGCTTCCTCTCTGGTGTCTGACTCTTAAGCGTATGTTATGTTATGAAAAAGGTGTGTGAAAATAAAAGTCAAAAGCCCTTTCATATGCTGAAAATCGGATTAGGGCTTCTAATAAGGACTAAGTGAATATTAGAAAAGCCCAAGTCCACTAATTAAGTCCAAATCTCGTAACTGTTGCACCACCTCCACTAAAACAGCTCTAACCGGCTCGTTTTAACTCGGATTGACCTCATTCTAGTTGCTAAATTTCCATAACTCAATGGGAAACAATTTCTCTTCACAAGTAAGAGGCTAAATCCACCCTTAGATAGCTCGAAATCAGCAATCTTTGACAACTTTCCAGATTTGTAGCTTCAAATAATCGATTCTTTCAGGATATTTCTTCTTACTTTGACTTCATTACACGATCTTTGAATTTATTCTTTAGTTCCTCTCCTAACTAGTATTCAAAACCTACCACTTTTCACTCAAAACAAACCATATTATGCGCAAAAGTTTAATAAATGAAAAATACTAGAATTAAAAGAAGAAAATCGTTTTAATGCATTTTAATACCAAAAGTCTATCTAAATAGTCAAATAAACACAAAAAAATGATGTCTCCCAAGGGCATAAAATTAGAACATTTAGGGAGACATCAGACACTAATTATTATACTTTTGGTTTTATTTCTTGTGATTTAATTGTACTAGATGATGATAACTCTTTTAATATTTATTATAATATAGGTGTTTTTCTATGAACACTTTTTCTAGTAATTCTATAGAAGAAAGTATATGGCAATGCTAGACTAGATCACATTGATCAAGACCGCATGATTTTGTTGGCAAAGGCGAACCTTTTGGGTTCATTGACTAAAATCAACTAGCCAACTTGTGAAAATTGTCTAGCAGGTAGAGCAAAAAGGAAATCATCTGGAAAGTATAAAGGAGTTGAATACCCATTTACAGTTATTCATTTGTACATCTATGGCCCAATAAGTGTTCAAACTAAACGTGAGAAACATTAATTTCATCACTTCTATAGATGATTTCACTAGGTTTGGTTATGTCTACCTGATTTCTTGTAAATCTGAAGCATTGAAATATTTTATGACATTTGTCAATGAATTATAAAATCAGTTAGAGAGGAAGGTGAAAACCTTAAGGAGAGACCATGGACGTAAATATCTATATGGACATTTTAAAGAACTTTGTGATGAAAAGGGATAGTAAGACAAGTTATAATTCCTAGAACGCAACAACAACTGGTGTGGCTAAAAGGAGGAATAGAAAACTCCTAGACATGGTTATGTCTATGAAGGAACAAACTAATTTCCATATGAAAGATCAATTTGGAACTTAAAGGTTCATACTAAAATTAGTGTCTTCCTCTGGAAATTCCATGTGGAGCTTCCCTGTATAAGAAGAAGTGCTCATTGTCCCGGATATGCCTCCTTTGTGATTTGCATATTGAAACTAATGTGCATATTCTTCTCAAATGTCCATTTAGTGTAGAGGTTTAGGATTTTTCTAATGCACAAATTCCTATCAACCCTAATGATCATGCCTATCTTAGGGATTGGATAATCAAGATTACGATAGACGTCGCACGAATCTCATGAGATCAAAAAGCTTTTATAACTTTCATTTTCTATATATTTGGAATATCTGGAATACTAGAATGAAGTGTATCTTTGAAGGAGTTAAATGGTTTCATCAAGCGGTCCTTCTTCGTACCAATGGGATTATGGAAGAGATATTTTCCCCAGGCTAGGATGCTCTTTTCTTGCTTACGAAAATCCAACCGCTTAGTGAAGATGTCTCTAGCCTGCCGGCTGCCATCATATGCTGAATATCTAGTGAATATTCATTGTGATGAATCGTTTATTAATCCTAATAATCCACATAGAATTTCTCTTATTGCATTGCTTCCAATAATTTCCTGATCATTTGTAACAGTAAACAAATTTGGTATCAATCAACCCTAGAAGGAAAAGCAGTTGTTTGACTCGAAACTTGTTGTCATATTGAATATTTTGAAGGAAAGAAAATTATATTTTCTATTGATTATCTTGGGGTGATTTAGGGTCTGAATTCAGTATTCGACGCTAACTAGAGGTTAAACAACTTATATTCAAAATTAGGGATATGTTATTTAGAAGATTCAGCATGTCCGTAGATATAGAAATAAAGTGGCTAACTTTTTAGCTATGTGTTTTAGATATAACTTTCTCCAAGTAAATTAGTTTGATCTTGCTTCCGACTTTAATTAATTCTATGATACTCTTTGTTTCTGGCATAGGCTAACTTTGTATTGTAATTTTAATATTAATTTAATTTAATGTTATTGAAAAAAACTCGTTTAATAGGGTCGAAATTATAGCTACCAAATTCAATGTTGACAACCAAAAAACTTGTCTAAAGAAAAGAAGGATACTTCGCACGTTTGAACTCCTATGTCCTGTTTGGTTTGTGAAAATATTTTCTATTTCATTTTCATTTTCAGAGTAAAATGATTTTTCTTTTTTTTCGATATTTTCAAAAAGTATAGGAAACGTAGATTTCATGTTTTCCAATATAGCAACGTTTTTATTTAATTTTCCGAAAAAATGTTATCATTTTCTCGAGTTTTTTTTGCCTTTAGCTTCTGTTTTGAAAGTAATTGGCAATTTAGCACCGTTTAAAAAATATTTATAAGTTTAGCACCCGGGCGGAAGTCAAATTTCCGCCCCTCTAAGAAGGGCGGAGTCAACGTTTCAGCCCTTAGTTAAGAATCGTCTTAAGGATAGGGGCGGACTCCCGTTTGCCGCCCCTAGTGTAAAGTGTAAAAAAAATTAATTTTAATAATGGGCGGACAGTTGACGTCCGCCCTTAGTTCATTTAGATGCCGCCAGGAGGGCGGTAACTATTTCTCCGCCCCTAGTACAAAAAAAAACCAAATTTTTTTCCCCCTTTTATCCCCCTTTATCTTCCCCAACCCTAACCAAATACCCATTTCTGAAATTTTCAACCCACCCACCCCCTCCATTGATCTTCTACAATCACAACCATCACAAATTCTTAAAGTATTTCATCATAGAGTTGAACATCTCTTATTAGAGGTAATGATTCTACCCTTTTTTCATTATTATTTACATGTATTATTAGTTAAAAAAATTAGGTTTTTGATTTATATAAGAGTAATTAATTATATTAGTTTGCTACTAAAATTGAGTAATTTAGATTTGCTATTATTTATTGTGTATGATTTTGTATTGATTATGTGATGTTTATTGGTTTTTTAGGTAAAAATGAATTTCATGTGGTTATGTTTTAATGGTGGAGAGATCGTTCGAAGTGGAAATGGCGTTGTTGAGTATAATGGGGTAGAATGTAATGCTTTTATGACCGGAGGTGATATTGGTCTACTTGGTTTAAAAAAAGCCGTGTGTGCGAAATGCAAGTGGAACGAAAACGAGGTTATATTCGATTTGATATGGCGTTGTCCGATTTCGTCAAACCCTCCACGGTTTCATGCTTTAGTAGTACGGGAGGACACGATAAATGCGATGATAGGTGGGGCGAAGAACGGGCAATACCATGCTATCGAGATTTATGTCGACATTAAAGAAATTTGTAAATCTCAAGAAATTCCTAAATCTCAAGAAATTCGTAAATCTCGTGAGAAGCTTCAAAAGAAAACTTATGAGCGCGGTAATACATCCACACCTCTTGAGCCGATTCGCGAGACAATTCGCGGATATGATGGTGAAAGTGGAAGCGATAGTGAGACCGAATCGGAGGCATCCGATGAAGAGGGTTATCATATTTCTAGCGATGAGAATGAGCAAAGTGGTAAAGACGACGATGACGATGAAGATGAAGATTGTTCTAATCCAACAAAATACAATTTTGGTCCTCTTGATACGAGCGAAAATGTTGAATGTCATGATTGGGAAAAGAGTCAACCATCTTCCATGGTGAAAGGACTTAATCTTACGTTGGGTGAGCGATACGTTTCTAGGCGTGCTCTATTGTTGGATGTTAGTAGGTGGCACCTAAAAAATCACAAGGAGTGTAAAACGGAAAGGACGAATAATAAATACGTTACACGCGTTTGTGTACATGCTAAAGATGGGTGTGGATTTTATATTCGAGGTACTTTTAGTCGTAGTAGTAATGAGTGGACAATTACTAGGTTAGAAGAGCATAAGTGTCATCATGGAATACTTGTGAAAAATCACCGACAATTGATTTCGGATTTTGTTAGAGATGAAATATTCGCCATGGTGAATACCGACATAGCTATGAAGATTGGATTGATACAAACTCAAATTCATAAGGACTATGGTCACTTCATTTCGTATGGTAAGGCATGGAGAGGTAAACAAAAAGTACTAGAAAAATTATTCGGTACACATGAACGTGCGTTCACGGATTTGCCGAAACTTTTGAATGCTTTACGAACCACTAACCGAGGAACAATATACGAGTTTGATTATAAAAGTGTGGTCGTTAACCGAGCTACGTTCAATATGGTTTTTTGGGCATATGGAGCTAATTTGGAAGGTTTCAAACATATGATGCCCGTGGTTAGCATTGATGCCACCCATTTGTATGGGAAGTATAATGGTAAACTACTTATTGCGGTTGGGTACGATGCGAACAATCAACTATTTCCGTTAGCTTACGCGTTAGCGGATGAAGAGACGATCGAGTCGTGGTCATTCTTTTTGACGTGTTTAAAAAGGTATGTTACAAAAAATAGAAAAATATGTTTGTTGTCGGATCGAAATAAAGGTATATTGCGTAGCATACGCGATGTATTTCCGGAACCCGAAGGAGTCCATCGATTTTGTGCACGTCACTTAGCTAGATACGCGGCACGGTATTTTGTTTCCCAGATGGAAAAAGAAAAGTCCCTAGTACGTACATAATATAACCACACGCGTAGTGTCGGAAATCATCGTCAGTTGGGTTTGCTGGAAGACCTGTGCCAAAAGTCTCCCTTAACCATACGGTACTGATCACTTGACGCCCACTTGCTTCAGGTGGTGGAACGACCCCAAATACATTCATACAAGTCGTGGCAAAGTCAAAGTTTGATGAATCCGTAACCGCAGAACCTCGAATCGGAAGACCCAAAATCAAAGCCACGTCTCGTAACGTGATGGTCATCTCACCTACGGGCATATGAAAGGTATGCGTCTCGCGTCTCCACCTTTCAACCATCGCGGATATTAAATTGTGGTCCAACACAATCCGATCGATTTTCCTAATCTCCCCAAACCCGGCTGTTTCTACAAAAGGTATCACCCGGGGGTCCAATTTCCACGGAAAAGTGGTCATGGGTCTTATAGCGGCACCTGAATTTCGCCCCTACAATCATAAAATTAAATAAGTATTAACAACAAAGGTTAAAATAAATTATACGTTTACAAAACTAAACTTACACTTGGATCATCCCACACCGCTTGACTCTTATGGCGATGTCTCGTCTGTCTCCATAAAAGCTCGGACTGGTTACTCGAAGAAGAAGCCATTAACCCCTATATTATGAAAATTGCACTTTAGGTCCCTATATAAAAAAATTGCATTATGGGTCCCTATTTTATGCAAATTGAAATATTAATACAACTTGCATCATAGGTCCCTATTTTTAAAGTAACTTGTATAATGGGTCCCTAATTTGTAAGCAATTTGCATAATAGGTCCCTAGTTTTTAGCAAATTGCACTATAAGTCCCTAAATTTACCTAAATGCATTTTGTGTCCCTATACAAATAAAATTGCAAAATAGGTCCCTATATATAGATAATTGCACATTGGGCCCCTATAATTTAAGCAAAATGCAATACAACACCTAAAAGTAACTAATTACACTATAGGTCCCTAAATTATACAAATTTTACCATAGGTCCTAATAAAACCGAATTATCCTATAGGTTACATTAGGAAAATTGCACTATATAATCGTTATATTAAGCAAAATTAAAAAAAAAAAAAAAATTAGAAAACCTAACCTTTGATTTTAGGATTTTGATGTTAGAGATGGTAGAAATGGTAGAGATGCAACCACATATAACGGCGGCGGCGGCACAGCTTCGGCGGGAGCAGTGGAGGGCGGAGGAGGGCTGAGGAGGGGAGGGGGTTTTGGTATTTCAGAAATGGGTTTAACCGCTGCGATACAGAAGATATAAAGAATAGGGGCGGAAACCCGAAATCCGCCCCCTACTTTTACACAATTTGTACTAAGGGCGGATTATTAGTTGCCGCCCTCCTGGCGGCAGGTAAATGAACTAGGGGCGCAAGTCAACATGCCGCCCCTACTTAAAATTAATTTTTTTTAAATTTGTTCTTGGGGCGGATAACGGGAGTCCGCCCCTTACTTAATCCGCATTTTAACTAAGGGCGGATTTGTTGACTCCGCCCATCTTAGAGGGGCGGAAATTTGACTTCCGCCCGGGTGCTATACTCGCAATTATTTTTGAAACGGTGTTAAATTGCCAATTACTTTGAAAGTTAAAGCCAAAGGCAAAAAAAACTCCATTTTCTCTAACCAAAGTTTTATTGATATTTTGAAAAATATATAAAATAAAAATATATCATTATTTTCTCAATCCAATCAGGACGGTAGAATAGAGAAAAAATGCATAAAAGTTATACATCCATAGCCATATATTTATACAATTGTGGTTGTAATCTAGGAGTGAGGATTGCCTGCAATGGAGTCCTCATGTAGCTGACAAGCCCTGGATTCTCCCCCATGTCTATCTCCTCGGGGCTCATACCATCTGGTGGTGCCCACTTGAAATGGTGCAAAAGACGACCTAGCATTAATGTAACCAAGTTTATTCCGAGTTGTGTCCCCGGACATACCCTTCTTCCTGCACCAAACGGGAGTAGTCTATGATCACTTCCCTTCATATCAACATCCTCCTCAAAAAACCTCTCTGGTCGGAATTCTAATGGATGCTTCCAAACTTTTGGGTCACGCCCAACCGCCCAGACATTTACGTGAACCGTAGATCCCTTTGGAATGTCATAACCACCAACCTTGACACTCGCATTGGCTCGATGAGGCAGCATTAGAGGAGTTGGCGGGTGTAATCGTAAAGCTTCTTTAACAACAGATTGTAAGTAAGGGAGATTGGAAAAGTCGATTTCGGTTAGTACACGCTCGTGTCCGATAACACGGTCTAACTCCTCTTGAGCCTTTTGTTGGACTCTTGGATTCTTGATTAACTCTGCCACTGCCCATTCAGCAACTATTACAGATGTATCCATTCCCGCTATGATCATGTCCTATTCACACTACAATATTAGATATTATCTTTTAAAACTTACATTTTAGTCTTGTTATTTACTTACCCAAAGGAGCCCAATTACGGTGACTTCACTAAGATCATATTTATGTTGAAGGGTGAGTAAGGCATCAACAAAGTGTTGCTTTTCTCCACCCTTTTGGCGAGCAAGGGTATGCTCTTCCATGATCTCCCGAGTAAGGCGATCCCTACGGGCCCCATGCTTAGCGAATGCAGCCTCATCGATGGGAAACAACCAACGTAGCCACGGAATATGCTCAGCCATAGCTAGAGATGCACCAAGTTTCGTGCCATGTCTAACAATCTCGTTGAACTCCTTGCCTTGCTCATTAAACACACCCTCCAAATTCATAAATCGCTTCCCAAATGCAAGCCTTGTCATGTTGTTAAATCCTACTGCTACTAAGTATTTCTTCACTACAACATTCTTTTTACTGATATCTGCAAGGACAAGGTTGATTTTTATGAAAAAGTGGGATACGTGTTTACAATCCCCCAAAGTCATACATAGATTTATTAGAATAGAATGATTATACTAATATTTCATTATCAAGTAATTAAAGGCGGAGAAATGTTATAAACATATACCTGGATTTGTAGCATCTTTGTAAATGGATTGAACCATAACATTGACCTCATCTTCTCTAATAGGTCTAAGAGCTTCAAGTCTTTTAGGAGTAAAAAGTTCAAGTGTACAAACTTTTCTAACCTTAACATAATGTGGCCCATAATCGGCCCATATAAGATCTTTCCCATCACTACTAAACTTAGCAGCTGATCGACTTCTATGCCTATCTGCCAATTGTTGATCATGTTCTTTAAAGACTTCCTTAGCTAACTCGGTATTTGATACGATTATATTTAATGTCGAACCAAACCATACCGATATTATTGGACCGTAAATTTGAGACCACTCGTCAAAACACCTGAACCTAACCGGTTTCATGTCATAGAGGTTCCCGACCACCGGCCATGGCCGAGGCCCTGGCGGGAGATTGAATCGAAACTTCTGGTAGAGATAGTATGCTACGATGATGAAGGTGAACGAGAGGATGAGAGTTGAGAGAGCCATGAATGATAGTTTGGGTTATGAACTTATGAGAAGGAGAAAATCGTGTATATCTAAGTCTAAGAGCTGACCATTAGGTATTTAAATCTATATTTAAAAATCTAATTTAAATATCCATGGTTTTTTTTTTTTTTTTTGTCGGGAAATATCCATGGTTAAATTTAAGTCTTTTGTCAACATCAATAGTAGTTTTAGATTTAACTTTTGTATGATAATATATTATTTAATGGGTCAATGACCCAAAAAATCAAAATAATATTATACTTGCCCCAAAGAATCATCCATTAATTTACTATTATAAGATTACATGTTTACCGTCAAGGACGATTCCCGTCAAGGACGATTCCCATCAAGGACGATTCCCGTCAAGGACGATTCCCATCAAGGACGATTCCCGTCAAGGACGATTCCCGTCAAGGACGATTCCCATCAAGGACAAAATTTAGTTAATGATGTTATTGGGCAGAAATTTTGTCATTGATGTTATTGGGCTGAAAATAATATTATTTTGATTTTTTGGGTCATTTTCCCTTATTTAATTTATATTAGTAAACTAATTTAAAATTGATAAATTTTTATTAAAATAATAATAATATTTTGATATAAAAATTAAATTTAAATATAAACTTTTTTTTACTTAAAAATTAATTGAATAATCAAAAAATCATATATTTGGTTTTTTATTATATTATAACTATATATAGTAATATTATAATTTTTTATATTAATATTAGGTACTTTTTGATTCATGACAAAAAATTATATATATATATATATATATATATATATATATATATATATATATATATATATATATTCAAATTTAACAAAATATATAAAAATTAAAATTCTATCTTTATATGTGACTAGTCTTTATAAACACCATTAATATAGACATTATTGATGTTGATTTTTTAACTAATTTTATTTTTAAATTTAATATTTAAAGACCCTATTAGTCCTATGCGCTAAAAGGAGAGAATTGCTAAAGGGCATTTGAAAATATTTTTTAAACAATTATTATTCAGGTGATGGTTTTTTTATAAGAATCGTGGTTGTGTTTGTGTGTTAGAGATGGTCAATGGTGGGTTTTGATAGGTTACATTTAGATTTTCTTTCTTTTACTTAATAGAAATAAGGTTTTTTTATTTCTTATTAAATGGTAAACAATTCATTCAGATTTTCTTTTTCTTATTAAATGGTAAAAGGAATAATATCATGTTACATTCAGATTTTATTTTTTAACTAAAGAAATGAGGTTTAGATTAATAACTTATGAAGTATTGGAAATCATTGTTTGCCAATAAAGAATGTGTGGTTTTCTTTAAAGAAATCTCTGAAATATATAATGAGACAACAATACAATTACAATTTTCGTTTTATTTCCACTTTCCCGCTTGCCCACTTCTTTTTCGCTTCTAGAAGACGAACAAACGATCTCTGGCACCTTACTTTCTCTCTCCTATCTAGCAAAATATGGTGACTCCTACATTCCATACCAAGTCTCATGTTTCATCCAAGATTTGCTACTTCCTCCATTCCATATTGTTCGAGATCTATATCTTTCCTTTATTCTATTTCCTTTGAAATTCTTTATGGTAATTCCTACAGGGAAGCTTTGTTCGAGATAATGAAGCTTTATGCGAGATCTGCTTCAATGGAAGTTTTGTTTCTGGCGAGCTTCGTTGATGGAATGAAGCCATGGCAGTTTCAACAAAGCTTTTTGAGCATAACAGTGAAGCACAACCATGGTGATTGGTAAAGAACAATTCTGATACTGGTGAAATCACCGAGTACTCAGTGAAATCAGTAAAGAATAGTACTTGTACTCTGTAAATTAAATGAGTACTCAACAGATTCATTGGGTATACTCGGCATATCATATACTTAAATTGAAAATCGAGAAAATCCAATAATTTATTGAGTACTCATTATATTAATGGATATAGTTAGCAAAATCACTTAGTCCAGCAAAAAACGTATTAGGACTAATTAAACAGATTCAATATGCCCAACAAAGTCAATGAGTGTGCTCAACAAAGTCACTAAGTACTCAGCAAAATCATTAAGTAGTCAACAAATTATTGAGGATTCTCAACCCAAACACTGAGTACTCATTAGATCACTGAGTGCTAAGCAAAATCACTGAGTCTGTTGATTAAATGCAAATAATAATTCCAGCAATAGCAAAAGTTTGGTTAAATCTCCGAGTATTAAGAGAAAATCTCTGAGTATCAGAAAATATCACTGAGTATTATTGAAAACCACTAATTATGAATACAAAATCACCGAGTAAAAATATATATCATTGAGTATTGTGAGTACTAACACAAAAGTCAGTATGATATTAAAAATACACAGAATGTTCTGGTTAATTAATGAGTATTACACAAAATCACTGAGTACTAAATGACAAATCACTAAGTATTACACAAAATCACTAAGTATAAAAACAAAACAAAGATTCAAGTGGGTCTTCCATGGTTGAAAACTCAAAACAAACCTCTTCTGCTCCTCAACGGTTTCCTTGCTTTACTGCTGTCGTGGAACCAGTTGTGAGCTTCGAACAAATCCATTGAAGGGTATGCGAGAACCATGAGATATGTGAAAAAAGAAGAGAATAGAGGACCATATCTCGTTGTTTAGTCGTTGTAAGATACTAGAGCTTCCACTTTGTGTGCTTAGAAACTAGCCAGAAAAAATTGATGCTAACATGGCTTCGAACTCCACTTCAGATCTAAGGCTTAAAATTCCATTAATCGCCACCAGAGGGTAGTGTGCTTCCGTGAGTTTCCATGAGTAACAATTTTTGGTGGGTTTGGGTGGGGAGAGGAGAGGGAGAGACTGTTTTAGGGTTTATAGATGTGAAATGTGATTTATTTGTATTTATTTAGTATATATAGTGGATAACAAATGAGGGTACAATGGAAAGTAGGTAAATAGGTCTATAATGTTAAATTTGATAATTGGACTTTAGAAAGAAGAGCAGATTGGATGGGGTGCTAGTGTCTTGAGCAGGGGTCTTCAAGACCCAATGGGTTAAAGTCTCTTAATTTTTTTTGGACAAAAAGGAAAGGGACACCGATCCTAACACATTCATCCACTAACAATTCTTGCAAACGTAATATATATATATATATATATATATATATATATATATATATATATATATATGTAGTAGAGAACTGTGCCTCAAAACGGTTATTGGGGATGCTAACTAGTGCATCAAGGAATTCATTGGGTTGATTGAGAACGTTTTATGAGAGTAACTCAAGCTCTAGGGCTATTTGTTGATGGCTAGTGAGGAGAGAGCCAAAAGCTCACTCTAAATTATCCAAATATACTTATCATATCGTCCCTAAGCCAACATTACAACCCTAAAGACCTTTTGATTCTTTTCTATGTAATCTAGAAGTGATTGAGCCATTAGAGAGTAGTCTAGTCGGTCTTTGGATACTAGTGAAGTTTGATGAACAATCTATAGCCTTCTTAGTAAACTGAGTAAAGATCCTATTTTTCTTACGAGTAATGATATATGTCACCCCTTTTCATGTCACCCTTTTATCACCCTTCTATATATATGTATTGATTTCCTTGGATAGAAGATAGATAAAAATTAAATAGGATAGAGAAAACAATTCATTGGTCCATGTAGGCATACACGTAGGAGGTGATAAAAGGGTGATACAAAAAGGGTGACAAATATCATTACTCTTTTCTTACATTGCGAAGCTAATCCAATCTTGAATTCAAGCCGTGTTGATTGTAGATATGACAAGTGTGCAGGTATGCAATTTGTAAATATTATTACATGAAATTTTCTAAGTAGTTTCTTTGATTTTATTCTATATATTCTTCTATCTTTTTTCCCCTGTGCTTAATTGGCTTAGCTGATATTTTAGAGACTTCCCTAAGTTCTTATTTCTTATTGTATCGGGACGATGCAACTTTGAGTTGGGGTCTTTATGTCTCCCTAATTGTTCTAAATATAAGCCCTTAGGAGACATCATTTTAGGTAGAAAATGGACTTATTAGATAGACTTTTGTGCTTATTTCGTAATATTCCTATTTTTTTGTCTTGATTTGATGATTTATTATTTTTAGAGCATATTTGGTTTAATTTGTGTGTTAATGTGAAGATTTAAAGATATATGAAAATAAATTAGATGTCAAATCAATTCTAAGAGATAAAGGAAAGAAGATAATGATGGAAATTGGAGATAAAAGAAGTAAAAGATAAAATAGGAGAAGATAAAGTTGCCAAGTAAATCTGAATTCCAGCAGCCACATCCATTAAAGTGATCATAACTCAAGATTGGCTGTGAACTTGGAAGAATTGTCTGAGGCTAAAGTGTAAAGCTTTCCGAGACAATCAATTTCGATATAAGGAACGCGTCAATAAGAGTTGAAACGAAGAAGTTACGGCCAAAACAAGACAAGAACAATTTATTACCTTTTCTATATTTTAGTGTTACGAATTTGAGTTGGGCTTGGACTCTTTTACTTGACCTAGGGCTGCAAACGAATCGAACCGAGCCGAACTTTAGCTTTCTTGAGTTTGTTTGCTAATATTTTAGTAAGCTTGAGCTTGGTTTGAGTTTGAAACGAAACGAGCCGAACCAAGCTTTAGCTTTCTTGAGCTTGGTTTGTTAACTAACGAGCCGAACTCAAACAAGCCCTTAGCGAACTCAAACTCGAGCCCTTGATGAGAGTATCGGTTCATTTGTAGCCCTGGATACTAGTATTATATTTATTAGATATAAAAAACAATTACTTATCAGATATAAAATATTTTAGTTATGATTGATTACATAATACAAAAATTTTACGTAGTTTTGACTTTTTGCATGTATACATATATAATTTTTAATTGAATATATCTACCAAGCCTATTAACGAGCTCTTAAAGAACCCTTACCAAACTGTTCACGAGCTTAACGAATCGAGCTTATATAGGTTTGAGTTTGTTTCGTTTAGTAAACGAGCCTGAATTTAAAGCTTGAGCTTGGCTTGTTTAACTAACGAGCCGAACTCAAACAAACCCTTAACGAACTCAAACTCGAGCCCTTGGTGAGAGTATCGGTTCATTTGCAGCCCTAACTTGACCCCTACTCCAAGATTTCGACCTAGCACCTATATATATTAGTTCTAAACCTTAGAAAATCATCCCTTGACTGCATAAGCTTAATATACATACATAAATTATCATAGAAGCAATCAAGAGGATCTAGAGGAGGAAGAAGCAAGAGCTAGAGCTTAACTACATCAATTCTACACTTCTCCATCTCTATTATTTGGGTAAATTATTATTAGATCTATTTTTTCTTTGAGTTATTTCTAAGCTATTTATTCAAGAGTTTTATTATGCATAATTTCTCTTTAGGATTGTAATTATATAAATAATTGATTATTGTTTTTCTGTTTTTATTTGAATCTGGGATTTTAGTACTTAATTGAATTGGTTCATAATTTCCATTGACTATATTCTTGTGCTTGTTTACTATTATTGACGTCATGAATCAAGGGTAGGTTTTAGTAATTAGGCTATTCACTTAGTGGCGGGTAATATCCGACGTAGAGGTTTAATTACAGAACTAGGATATAGATATGTGGTGTCCGTTATTGACCGACAGGCTTGACTAACCACGTAGCCAAAGAGGTAAAAGAACTTCACATCCGAAGAGGCATATTCTCCCATATAGGGGTTTATAGTACTTCAGGATAGCTCCTAGGTCCACCCGACAAGGGGCTAGGAGATTATAGAGTCCCGACTATTGTGAGGTTTCCCATTCACCCTTATTCTTAGGAATCATAAATTCAATAGGATAGATTCATACTTGCATCCCCTTATCTTATTTGTTATTAATTATTTATTATTAATTTTATTATTTAGTTAATTAGAAAACAAACTCCTTTGCTGCTTATCTTTGTAATTAAGACAATTAAAACTATCTATTCTAATATTGAACACGGAGTTAGAATAACTACTTAAATCCCTGTGGAGACGATTATCCCGACTTTACTTATCTATTACTTGGAACGACCCGTACACTTGCGGTCTGTGGATCCTTTATTCTATTACTTTTATTTCTTTATTTTATAACACACCAGGACCCGCCAATACCATTCAAAAAACCTTAATGTTGGATTTTATGTTAATGATTTATATTAGCTTAATATAATCTTAAACACAAATCCATTCATGTTCCTTTGGAAAATTGGAAAGGCTTAGATTAATATAAATTATTAACTAAAACCTTTCATATTCTTTTGGAAAAGACATTTTCTTTGTGAAGTAAATGTCCCATATAGGAGTGGAGACAGAAAAGCTAACAGTATAAAATAGCTTACCAATCTATTACTTTCAAAAGAACTAAAGGCTATCAAAGCCAAAAGGGAAATGGCAAAGCCCCACACGCGCGTACCACCATCACCACCACCGGCCCGGCTCGGCCTAACGACAGCGACGTGTGGGTTGTGGGCTCGTGGGCTCTTGGGATCGTGGGTCGTGGGCTCGAGGGCTCGTGGGGTAGTTTGGGGAGTTTGGGGAGTCAAAAAATGAAAAATGAAATAACTTTTTTGAAGTGAATCCGGTGGAAAAAGGCTAGCTCTTATAGTGGTCATTGGCAAGTCAAACCCTTCCAGCCAGAAGACAAGTGTCCACCAATTCCGCACAGAAGACAAGCGTCCACCAATTACGCTCCAGTCAACGGTTACAGAACTTGGTCAACACGAGACCAGGTTCATTTCTGGTAATCAAAACGTGGAGAATATGAGTCAATTATAACCGCAAATCAATCATAAAAGCAATTAAGGGCGCTAATTGTGGGACGTTTCCGAAAGCTTACTCCTCACCTACTCCAATACCTATAAATATAGTAGCTCCTCACTTGTCTTAAGCTACGAAATACACCAGAAAAGAACAAAAAGTCTACCTCTCTCTAAAACACACACTATAGACGTAGAACCTTTCTCTGTTAGAGATACTGGTACGCCTGAATATCTTTTTAACGCCTAATTACCGTGTAATTGTGTTGTTCTTTTCTAATTCCGTGTAAGTGGTTTATTATTTGTAATTCGTAATTCCATTTTTTGTAATAGTTAGTTTACTTTAATCGGACGATTGTTTTCCTGGAATACCATTTCTTTTGTTTTAAAAACAGTGACTTCCATTTTTACTCACACTTACAACATCACCCATCTTAATCATTTCTCTCCTTATTTGAGAGTGAAAGGAAAGAGGTGTAAGAAGGTCCTCAAAATTCATATCCTTAATAATGGCAACACCTTCAAAATTATACATTTCACAAAAACAAGAATACACAGAGTTAATATATACAACAACGAAATAAAAAATTTAAACTCAACAAAAAGAAATACAACACCATAGGAATCAAAGAAAACCTTAACCCTTGCTCCATCAACTATTATTGACCTTCGCAATGTAACAAAGAAGAAAATGAAAACATACGAACGTTGCTCGCAAACATCCTTCCTACCATTTGAAGATAATTCTATATCTTTTGGTAACTTATTATCCTAAGACATTGTTGATGAACTTTCCATGAATTTTGTGGAGAAATGAAGTCATCGTTAATAGTACAAGGAAACCCTTAGAGACCGTTGAGAGGGTTCCAGAGAGAGAGAGAGAGTAAGAGAATTGGAGCTTCATCTTTTCACAAAAATCAAAATACATAATTATTATATATTGTATTCCTATTTACTTTAAATTTAGTTATAACATTCAACTAGATATATCCTTTTTATGATGAATTAATCCTATCATGAGACATCTATTTGCGGATTATTTGAGCCTGAGTGAGGGATTTCCCCTAATATTTCTCATATCTTACTTTTCCATCTCGTTTTGAACATATTGTTATTTATAGATATTTTATGTCTTAATTGTGTGTTAAGTGTGTATCATTTCAGTACATGTTTGACATTATATTCCAATATGATGATGAGAAGTAAAGAAGTCAAATCAAAACCCAAGCCAAGGCGTAAAAAGAGCAAAAAGTCACTTTAGAGAAGTTGGAGCGTTTATCAACAAAGTCCTTGACGTCCATTGATTCAGTCACCACTAATAATTGGTCATTGTTTTGGACAAATTTACTTTTGATTTGGATAGAACTTGAAGTCAGTGACGCGTGAGAGGTGAAGGAACTCAATTCGGAGTTGAGATGAAGAAGTTATGCTATTTTCTCTCACCGTAACTCGAACTTGTCTAGCACTAGCTAAAAGTGGATTGGGCTATCTTTAGCTCAATTAAGTGAGCACATATGTCATGCTAGAAAAGACGACTACTCTATCTAATTTAAAATAGTTAAAAGTATATTTTATTAAAATAAATAACCATTTATTACATTATATTGCTCACAATAAAATAAATACAAACAAATAACTACAAGTCTCTACTCTTGCTCTGCAACATGTTCCCGTGTTACTGATCACTGCCCAAATACTTAAGTTATCTTCTACCCAAAAGGGTGGGGTAAAGGGGGGTGAGCTACCACTGTCGTAGTGAGAAAATAAATAATGGTCATATGTAGACTTTAACCTAGGGCACTAATTATATTTAAGACATTGTCATTAAACTTGTACATGTCAGAAAAATAATTTAAACATTCATAAATCGATATAAAAATCAGATAAGAGTATATATCAAGACTCGGCAGCCCATATTATCCAGAAAGATATATACACTAGCAAATAATAATCACGTTACAAATGATATTGTTGTCTTTCCCTTATGGCTCCCTCCACAACCTGGATTCCTTATAACTCCTAATGATAATACTCCGGGTACACCGAACCTACGACCCACTGGCCAAGTAATTCTCAGTCACATGCGCCAGGTCGGAATAGATCATGATAGTCGTGTTAAACCTGGCAAGCCCGCTGCCTCTCATTGCAACATGATTGTATCGTGTTGAACAATCGATTGATAGAAATATCATATATCAAATACGAGACGACTAAGTAAGTTGCTTCAACAACAATAGCAATTAATAATTAATGGATAAACGACGAAGTAGACCATACTATCCCAAATATACAATTAATCATATAATAACGAGATAATATAATTCAAATAATTCATAAATGCTACAAAATTATCGAATTAAATATATTACTGTGTAAATTAAAATAGAGTTAATAATCCCTATATTAAGCATTATTTAAATTTATCACCTGAAATGATATATAAGAAGAATGAAGATTCTATTTTTCTCACAAACTCATCAATTTATCAAGTATCAAATTAAGATGTCTTCATATATAAGAACTTTTTTCCTATCTTTGTGATACATTTGGTGAATCTAAATATGTCTTTTATGTGTTCTTATATGAATTTGTCTAATATCTTGTATCTTGTAAGATATATGTATGGTCGATATTTATTGGTGTTTTTTTGTTCTCATTTACTTACTTACGAACTATAATAAATATATATATATATATATATATATATATATATATATATATATATATATATATATATATATATATATATATATATATATATATATATAATATTGGAGAAGGGCCAACGGCCCGAAATGTCTCATATTTTCTTTTACATCTTTTAACCTTTGGATCAAAATTTTATTCTTTCTAACTATTAGATCTAATTTAATTAATGGTCAAGATTGTATAAATTAAATCAACAGTCTGAAATATCTTGATTTTCATCTATACTTTTCAGTCGTTAGATTATATGTGAGCCATTTTATTATAATTTATTTATTTTTAATACAATTAACTGATTTTCTATATTAATATTTTTAATAATAAAATTCTAACAAAAAAAAATTAATAATAAAATTTTAGTTTTTTTAATTTGTTTTTATCTTAAAAAATATTTATTTATTTGGTGTTTAATTTATTTTTTTAAATTAATTTTTTTTCAAAGTGTCTTCAAGTACAGGTTTATACCTAGTGTATATATATGTGTGTTGGATTGTTATATAAATTGTTACGTAAGATACATGTTTCATGAAAGTAAAACTTTTGGATATGATTTAGAAATTACAATGGTGGACCCAAATAACACATGAAAAAATATAAAGTCACTTAATTTAGGTTTATTTCTAAATTTTCTTTCTATTTTCTTTTCTTTATTTTCTTTACATTTCTTCCATTTCATGCTTTATTCTAATTTTCCTTCATTCTTCTTATTTTTTATTTTAAATCAATTATAAAAATAGTATATTCACCTGATAGAAAATTCGTTAATAAAGTGTCAATTAAACATATTTTATATATATAGATCCAATTCATTTACTATTTGGTTTACTAATGATAATTGATTATGCTCTAGATATTATAATATATTCTGTCAATTTAAAATTAACTATATATTATATTGGGTGTCACACTTACCCCAACTTATAAGAATTTTACCCTCAAAATTTTTGTTGTACTAGATTTCACTCAAATCATTCAAAACTTATATTTCATATATTAATCTAAACCAAATATAAGGTCTACATAACACGAAATTACCAATTTCGTTGAATCATCATAAATTATCAAGTATAGATATTGAAAAATTTAAACACTTAGCTAAAATTACATAAATATTCTCTGATTAAATTACTATTAATATTCTAAGTGTCCAAATATAGGTCAATATAGGTACCAAAAGTAATGAAACTCCCTCGAGCTAGCCAGGCTCAATAAAATACCATCGATTTTAGCACTAGATGAGGGATTAGCCACAAGAGTTGTCTTAGGGTTGGGTTAATGACAACCACTCATTAGATTTAATCCCAACTCTTAATTGTTTTAATTAATTTCTCTACCTATTTTCCATAGTCTGAGAATTTTATCCATGCTTACGCTAAGAAACTACTCCAAACTCTGATACCGACTTGTCACGCCCCAAAATATACGACTACTCTATCTAATTTATAATAGGTAAAAGTATATTTTATTGAAAAAAATATTTATTACATTATATTTCTTAATATTTGATAAATACAAACTAATAACTACAAGTCTTTCCTCTTGCTCTGTAACCTGCTCCCGTGTTACTAAACACTACCCAAATACTTAAGTTATCTCCTACCTGAAAGGGTGGGGGAAAAGGGGGGAAGTTACCACTGGCTCAGTGAGAAAATAAATTATATGTAGACTATAACCTATGGCAGTAATTGTATTGAAGATGTTCCCATTGAAATCGATAAATAAATCAGATAAGTGTATATATCTAGACTAGGCAGCCCATACTACCCAGAAAGATATATATATATATATATATATATATATATATATATATATATATATATATATATATATATATATATATATATATATACACTAGTAAATAATAATCATGTTTCAAAGGATATTGTTGTCTTGCCCTTATAGCTCCCGCCATAGCCTCGATCCCTTATCACTCCGACCGGTAATACACCGGGTATACCGAAACTATGACCCACTCTCTGTCACATGCGTCAGGTGAGAATAAATCATGATAGTCGTGTTATTCCTGACAAGCCTGTTGCCGCCCAGTGCAACACGATTGTATCATGTCGAACAATCGATCGATAGCAATATCAAATATGAAACGACTAAGTAAGTCGCTTCAACGATAATAGCAATTGACAATTAATGGATAGACGACAAAGTAGGCCGTGCTATCCCAAATATACAACTAATTATATTATAAAGAGATAATGTAATTCAAATAATTCATAATACCTACATAATTATCGAATTAAATATATTGCTTGATAATTTAAAATATGATTAATAATCTCTATATTAAATATTATTTAAATCCCTCACCTGAAATGATATATAAGAAAAATAAAGATTCTATTTTTCTCACGAACTCATCAATCATCAAGTATCAAATTAAGATATCTTCATATGTGAGAACTCTTTTCCTATCTTTGTGATACGTTTGGTGAATCTGAATATGTCTTTTATGTGTTGTTAATGGATTTGTCTAATATTTTTTATCTTATAAGATATATGTAGGGTTTGATATTCATTAGTGGTTTTTTTTCTTATTTACTTACTTACGAAACATAATATATACGTGTTGGATTGTTATATTACATGTTAAGTAAAGATATACGTTTCGTGCAAGTAATCTTTATGGATAGGATTTGGAAATTACAATTGTGGACCAAATAACATCTGGAAAAATATTAAAGTCACTTAACTCAAGTTTATCTCGCCCTTCATACTTCTAATTTTTTAATTGTAAACTAATTAAAAAAATAGTAAATATTCACATGATAGAAAACTAGTTAGTAAAATGTCAATGTAACATATTTAATATATAGTTCAAATTCATTTGCTATTTTGATTACTAATGATCATTGATTATATTCTAGATATTATAATATACTCTATACATTTAAAATTAACTTAATATTTTATTGGGTGTCATACTCAGAGGCTACATAACAAATAATTACCAATTTCGTTGAATCATCACCAATTATCAAGTATACATACTTACAAATTTAAACACTTAGCTACAATCACATAATTAGTCGCTGCTTAAATTGTAATTTATATCCTAAGTGTCCAAATATAGGTCAATCTAGTTGCCAAAAGTAATAAAACTCCCTCGAGTTGGCTAAACTCAAGAAAATACCATCAATTTTAGCATTAGACGAGGGATCAACCACAAGAGTTATCTTGGGGTCGGTTCAATGACAACCACTATCAAGATTTAATCCCAACTCTTAATTTCTTTTAATTTCTTTTAATTACTTTCTCTACCCACTTTCCACAGTTTGAGAATCATATCACTGCTTACGCTTAGAAACTAATCTAAGCTCTAATACCAACTTGTCACATCGCGAAAAATGCAACTACGCCATCTAATTTAAAATGGGTAAAAGTATATTTTATTAAAATAAAAATACATATATATATATATTACATCAAATTTATTAAATTTAAATATATACAAACAAAAAACTACAAGTCTTTACTCTTCCTCTGCAACATCCTCATGTGTTACTGATCACTACACAAATACTTAAGTTATCTCCTACCTGAAAGGGTGGGGGAAAGGGGGTGAGCTACCACTGGCTCTGTTAGAAAATAGCTAATTATCATATGTAGACTTTAACCTAGGGCACTAATTATATTTAAGGCATTTTCATTGAGATTGTACAAGTCAGAAATATAATTTAAACATTCATAAAGAGATAAATAAATTAGATAAGTGTATATATTTAGACTAGGCAGCCCATAGTACCCAGAAAGATATATACACTAGCAAATAATAATCATGTTACAAAGGATATTGTTGGCTTGCCCTTATGAATCTTGCCGCAAACTCGATCGCTTATCACTACTACTGGTAATACCCTGGGTACACCAAACTTACTACCCACTGGCCAAGGAACTCTCTGTCACATGCGCCAGGTGGAAAATAGATCATGATAGTTGTGTTAACCCTAGAAAGTCCTTGCCGCCCAGTGCAACACAATTGTATCATGTCAAACGATCGATCAATAGCAATATCAAATATGAAACGACTAAGTAGGTCGCTTCAACAAGAATAACAATTAATAATTAATTGATAGACAACGAAGTAGGCCGTGATATCCCAAATATACAATTAAAATTATCATAACGAGATAATTTAATTCAAATAATTCTTAAAGCCTATAAAATCATCGAATTAAATATATTACTTCATAATTTAAAATAGGGTTAATAATTCCTATATTAAACATTATTTAAAATAGGGCCCATTGAGTTTGTAAAAGTCATAACTCCTTCGTTACATCTCTGAATCTAGTGATCTTGGTATCCGCACGACCGCAATCCAAAAAAAATCTACATACAAAAGGGCTCCTTTAAATTCATTGTAGATTTTATGAAGCATTGAAAATACTACACATTTCCAAATCTGGGCAACTCAACTTTTACTTTCCAAATGTGCTCAAAGTTTTTACGCCATGACTAAGGAGTTTAATTGGTTTCTTCACTTATTATCATCATCCCAAGGTGTATTAGCTTCCAAATATCTGAGTACACAAATAACATACAGATTACGTGCAAATGCTATAAAAATAGCAAAACACCTAAAACTAGACAAGACAGTGTAAAACATAGATAAATGGGTAAAAACCTTTTAACTAAACACTAAATACCCCTAAAATAATGTATCATGACTAGATTATTTTATCACATAAATAGAGACATCAAGACCCCCAACTCAAAGTAGTGTTGTCCTGACATAATTAAGATAAGAACTATAGGGTAGTCTCTAATAATTATAAGAAGAAGTAGCAGAAAACAATGAATGATCCTAGAACAAATATCTTAGAAAGTCTCACGTAGTAATGTTAAATAAATAATGCACACATACACCTAATATACAAACAATCAACAACTCATAATTTCAAGTCCATATTAACTTTGCAAGGCCAGAAGGAGCGGTTTTCACCTAGTTTGATATGGTGGCTATTGGGTGATCATAGGTTTTAATGTAATATCCAATGGTCTACCTACCTACTCCCTAATTTTTCAATTGTCACTTAACAATGTAGTTAGAGATCCTAAGTTCTTTAAGGTTGTAATTTCAACTTAGGGACGGTATGATATGTATATTTGGATAATGAAAAGTGAGTTTTTGTCCCTCTCCTCACTTACCATCAACGAATAGCCCTAGAACTTGAGTTTCACTCAAAGGTGTTCTCATTCAACCCAATTTGTGTTGCTTCTTAATTTAGCATCCCCAAACGACCTAATAAAGCTTCTTATGATGCTTACATAATAAAATTTCACTTTGCCGGTCGAATTCATACATTCTTCTTCATATCATTTTTTTTGTAAGTTTGATATGACTCTATTTTTTATGTGAGATATCATGCTTTTTTTTCTTCATATATCTTTTTATTTTTAGTGTTTCCTCTTTTATCCCGACAAAGGGTTACAATAAAGCTCATCATCAATACTAGCACAATTAAAAAAATTGAATTACCAATCCCCATGTTCCTAAATGATGAATCCCACCACCCCAAACTCAAGCGCTAACACGGCTTGTCTTAGGATTTCAATTTGAGTGCGGGTCATATGGATCAAAATAATAGGTATGGCTTGTAATGTGGCTCTAAAAAGGCTTTCGAAAGGCTAATAGGGGGTTGAGACGTATATACTATATATTCAATTAAAACGGGTGAGAAAGCTAAAGGCTTCAAGTGGCTTATGAAAGATCTGCCTTAATTATTTTTCTGCCTTACTTGGTCTCATTACTTTTTTACTTTTACTTCATAGATTAAGCGGATTAATCAACTAATTTCAAACCTCGCGTTCTACATACCGTTCAAGGCTCCCTAAGATTCAACTTTTCTTATTATGCATTACTTATTAATCTTCCTTATCCTTTACTTACTATTTTCATGCATGCATACTAAGGCGTGTTGTGACACTATTCAAAAACATACTACCTAATATCATTGACCTAACTAAAAATATGCTCAAATAGGGACATTCACCATATCCTATGCCAATTTCTTAACCTAAAAAATTAAATTTTATGCAAAAACACGAAAAAATGTGAGGACAACGAATCCCCACCCCAACTCAAAACTGAGTGTTGTCCCCATGACTCAAAATACTCAATAAGTCAAATAATTTTTTTACTAACATGTAAGCAAATAAGGAGAGAGTTAGAATACGTTACTCGTGTTATGGTTTTATAGTGGTTGTGTAGGTACCTCGGGCTTATGTAGATTGCTTGCTCTTTTGTTTCCCTAGGAAACTTCTTGTTCTTCTTCCCCATGCTTTGTCTCCTCCTCTTGTAATCTCATTCATCCATTTTTCTCGTCATCTCAACTTACCCACAACTCAAGATGCACTAAGTATGAAATTAAGCTTCCACTCATAAATGGTTGATGTTACTTGAGGTTGTTGTGTATATGAGGATATTTAATGTTTTTTGGATGGTAATTATGAAGAACAAAGGAAGGATTTAAGCTTACTTGTGGTAGAACAGATCTTGAAGACTTGTGGTGTTATGGAATGGATTTGAAGAAATTTATGTGTTACTGGATGATGTGGAGAGATTTGATAGTGTTTTTGTGTGTTGTTGAAGGTTTGATTCAAGATTCAAGGTGTTTTAATGGAGTTTGGGACTGATATATTTGTTTTTGGTGAAGTTGGAGGAGGCTAGGATTAGGTATTGTGGAATTAGAGACCCTAAGGACTCTCATATAAACCTTTAGTCATTACCGCACTGGTATGCCGGTCTTTTACACGTGGTTCCCATACCGTGGCACTGCACGGTGTCGCGCCGATAATGCCGCTTATATGGGCGGCATGTCGTACACACTCTTGAAAGTTGGTGAATTGTACCATGGTATGCACCGTCGTGACCCTTTGGCTCGCATTGTTATGCTGCTCAACAGGTCGGCAAGATGGTCGAGATGTTTCAACTTTCTGATTTTCTACCGACACGATCCTTTGTCACAAGTAATGACACGATTGACCTACCGGCATTGCCGCTCAGCGGGATGGCTTGCCGGTCAGCTATTCACAACATTCTGACTTTGATCGTGGAGAGTACCTTCACGGCCCTTTAGAGGATACCAGTATGTCGGTCGTGGAGCCAGGATGCCGGTGAGAGCTACTATGCCTACAAAATTCTTCTCAATTTCATCCCAAACTCATAATTTCGCATACCTACAGAATAAAACATTACTTTTAGTCTCCTATTAGCTCTTACATGTTAAACTTATTAATATACACTACAAAACAGAAAATTAAACTAGGAAAGCAATTAAAACCAGGGATGTCTCCCAAAGGCGTTTTTATTTAACGTCGTTTAAAGTTTGACGTGTTACCTCAGTTACTTTTTATATAGCCTACCTAGTAGTGAGTGAGGCTATCAACATCTACCAACTTGATTTTGCAAATCTTTTTAGCTCTTACCTCGATCACTTTTGCTGAAACAACTCGAGTGACGAGGTAAGACCCCATCCAAGAACTTTTGTACTTGCGTGGTTTGCTTTTGGGGTTGGGAGTTTTCCAAGCTACTCCATCTCCTACCCCAAAATCATCTTTTTATTTCTTTCTCATAGTATCTCGGGGACTCATAGCATTTGATTTCTCAGTCACAACTCAAATTACTGAGACTCCTCGTGACTTCTTTTTCTTCTTCATTAGAACGTTTTAGATTTGTCTTCAATGCATAGTGTCACGATTCCCTCGTACACGTTTACTATGGTGTGGCTTGTGGCCAAGAATGGACGCCCATGTATGTACATGTCATTCGTATCTGCATCATAGTCAAGAATAATAAAATCGTTGGACAAGCACTTCCTCAATTACTCACCACAAATTTGTTGTTGATTGATCTGCCAATCGCAAGTTGACGGACGTTGGTTTGGAATCTCCAATACCAATCTTCTCAAACACATTTTTGGTCATGAGATTCACACTCACACCCAGATCACACATCACCTTTACTTAAAATGTACCACCTATTTTTATTAGGAGGTTAAAACCTTTAGATCGTTAAGCTTTGCCAATATCCTATTGGTGAGTGCCACAATCTTGGATTATGTGAACTTATTCTTCTTAAAGAGTGTCTCCATGAAGAATAGTTGATAGTTTCGCTTCTCTTTAACAACTTCAAGTAAAGGGATGTTGATTTTTACTTGATTTAACGTCTCGATACACTTCTTATACTCGTGATCACCCTTGAGATAAGCGATTCGTAATGGATATGGTTGTAGGAAATTGATGTGTAGGGGAGATGGTCCTACCCTACTCTTTTTGTGCACCTTTGGTGTATCAACTACCTCTCTTGGCTTCTCAACTTCGTCCCTCTCAACCTATTCAACCCAATACTCGACTATGACCTCATCTAACTTCACATCATCTTTGTTCAACTTGGTTGGTTTGATCTCTCTTGGAACCTCCACTTCAATATACGTAGATGGTGGTGATTTCGTTATCTTTGCAACTTGAAAGTTAATAGACTTACATGATTCGTGACCAACCTTGTCATCAACATTTTGGATCATCTTAGAGTTAACATTTGTGCCTTGGTTCAATTAAAAGGGTTTTCCTTGTTGCATTTGTTGCATGGTTGTAGTGAGTTGCTTCCATTTTTGTTCCAACTGTTGATGTTGTTGTTACATGTTCTAAACCATTGTGCAGTAGAATCAATCTTTTCTTCACTTTTGACCATGTTGTCCATTAAGATTTTGATAAATTAATTAAGAGTCTCTCTCAACTCGTTGGTACCTTCTTGTAGATGTGATAGAAGTGCCATCGGAGCTTGATTCTTGTTATAAGCATTGTAGCCTGGTGGTTGAACAGCTTGATTCTTATAAACTTGTCCAGTAAAATATAGTTGTTGAGGTGCTACTTGGTAAACAGTTTATTGAGGTCGAGGCTGAAATGAATAGTTTTAAATATAGACCCTACTTGGAATTGATTGTCGGAGCAGATTACCTTGGTGATAATTCTGATAATTTATTTGATTTCCCATGGAATATCCATGGGCTACATTCACGACCTTCACCTTGGAATTTTTGCCACGAATGCTTTCTTTAACAATCATAGTGAGTTGTTGTAATTGATATGCAAACTAGAAAACTTAGCCTCCATATCATTATTAGTAGTAGAAGCTTGCAACTGTGGCCACCTCATGTCAATTTCGATAATCTTCTCCATACCACTCTTTGCTTTATTCAAATCCATGGAGAAAAAACCACCACGACCAAGATAATCTACGCTCAACCTTGACTCTGAGTTGAGTCCTTTATAGAACATGGATAGCTATAATGTTGGCTGTATAGTGGACACCTTGACAACTTCTTTTGAAATCCCATCCATGCTTTACCAACACTCTCACTGTCTTCTTGTAAGAAATTCATAAGCTCTAGTTGATTCTTTAGTCACATACTCATAGGATAGAATTGATCGAGAAATCTTGTTTGAATATCTTCCCAACTTGATATAGCTAGGGAGGTTGACTCTCTATCCAATCGCTTGCACTTCCGGTCAAGAAAAATCTGAACATGAAATAGTACATTTGTTCTTGTGTGACACCCTCAGTAATGTAGGCATCACATATTTGCATGAACTTCTTAACAGAACGGACCGGATCTTGATGTGCAGCACCACTATAATTCCCGTAGCTCAAGAATTGACTAAGCATGCTCTGACCGGGCTTGAATCACACGACTTGAATACCTGGAAATGATCCAGGAAGGCCTAGCTCAAGCCGTTGATTAATTGGATTAGCCATCTAAAAATCTAAAAAAGACAAAAAGAAAAGCGTAAAATAGAATAACTAAAACTAAAACACTAAGTAAAAACACAAAATAAATTATGTACTCCCCGGCAGCACCACCAAAAACTTGGTAGGGGAAAAAGTGTGATAAAATCACATACACTTAAAACAACTACAATAAACTATCTGCAAATGAATGGATCGTTTGCAATCAATGTGTAAGTAAAAAAGATATCGATCTCAGGAACTATGAATGTAAGTTTATAATAGTGTTATTACTAAGTGGACTAAAAAGAGTTGATAAAATAATACGCAAAAGCACTAAAATATTTGTTTTGCTTTTAAGACTCTAACACACTTAACTAATAATAAACTAAGACTTAAATTAAAGACAAGAAGAAAATATGAAAGAGAGAAAGTTATAAGAGTTTAGCTTGAGAATTAGCAAGTACCCTACTAGCCTTATTATAAATGTATTGTCTAAGGGAGAATTGTGTGAT
Source organism: Nemophila menziesii (assembly GCA_029959085.1). NCBI lineage: Eukaryota > Viridiplantae > Streptophyta > Magnoliopsida > Boraginales > Hydrophyllaceae > Nemophila > Nemophila menziesii. The sequence continues at coordinate 122,988,096 of JARWIR010000001.1, read as the reverse complement.
ATATAAGCAATACTCCATATTCTAAATTCCTCCTAGCTCACGTCAGGGCATCTTAGGAAGCAACCTCAACACTACTAGGGGTCTTGGGTTAGGGGACCCTGCGCAATGATTCGTGATTAAATTAAACCCTATTGACTATCTAGCTAGGCAATCCCGTTAGTATCACTATCGCACCCTAGACGATTAAGAGTTGTTTTCTATAATTGAATCCCTTGCCATGGTGACAATCCAACTACTAATAAGTAGCCCTATACTTGTGAACCACATAGGACTACACACATATATCAAATACAAAATACAGACCTATCACGAATAATTCATTTAAATATAATATCCCAAATTCAATAAAAGCATAAAACAAGTCTAGGGTTCACACATGTAAGCTATTCTCAAGCTAAATAGATTTGGTTCATACTAAGGAAATAAAAAAAGAAATTAATATCATCATATTCATGTTCAAAAGATAAAATAGAATAAGAATAATATACTAATTGCTGAAAACTGATATACATAATGGTTGGAATGGCATGAACAGCTTCCTAGCTCCTTCTTCTCTTCTTCTCTCTTGTTCCAGGCGGCCTCTTGGTCTTTTTATGATTAGGGACTGACCAAGGATCATTCTCTTATTGTAAAAGTGGATATATATATATATATATATATATATATATATATATATATATATATATATATATATATAGAATTTGGGACAAAATTAGGGATCAATACTAGGTATTAGAGTCCAAATCCAACTCAAACTCGTTTTCCTAAATTAGTGGACTGGATGGCCCATTGATTTTGTAACAATTATAATTCCTTTGTTACAACTTCAAATCCAGTGATCTTGGTATCCATGTGACCAAAATTAAAAGATATTTCTATATATAAAAAGGCTCCTTCAAATTCCTTGTAGATTTTCTGCAGCATTGAAAATACGACATATTTCCAAATCTGGACAGCTCAACTTTTACTTTCCAAATGTGCTCAAAGTTTTCTTTTTTGCTATGAATAAGGGTTTTTCTTGGTTTCTTCACTTCTTATCATCATCCCAAGGTGTATTATCTTCCAAAAACCTGAGTGTTACACAAATTACGTGCAAAAGCTCTAAAAGTAGCAAAACACCTAAAACTAGACAAGAAAGTGTAAAACATAAAGAAATGGGTAAATGCCATTTAACTAAGCACTAAATACCCTTAAAATGATGTCTCGTGATTAGATTATTTTATCACATAAATGTAGACATCAATAATTTCAAGATTAGAATAGCTTCGCAATGCAAGAAGGATAGTTTTTTTGCTTAGTTTGATATGGCGTCTGTAGGTTGTAACTCGATCCTAACATAGTATCCAATGGTCCAGTAAACTACTCTTTATCATCTCAATAATTTATTATATAGTTAAGAATCATAAGGTCCTTAAAGTTGTAATGTTGGCTTAGGGAGGGTATGATATGTATATTTGGATAATGTGAAGTGAGCTTTTGACTCTTTCCTCACTAGCCATCATTGAATCACCCTAGAGCTTGAGATTACACTCAAAGATGTTTTCACTCAACCTAATTAATGTGCTTAAAAAGCATCCTCAATAATCCCAATAACAATTTCTCGATGATTACATAAGAATTTCACTTTGCTGGTCCTTTTTTTCAATTTTTTTCATATTCTTCCTTTTTTGTGAGTTAGAGATGCCACTATTTTTTATGTGAGATGGAATGCTACTTATTTTCTCATAATTATTTTCATCTTTTTCTTTTCTTTTCAACATTTCTTTTCAGATAGACCACAAAAAAGGGTTAAAATAAAAGGCGCATCATCAACACAGTGCATACATACAAGCTTAGACCACCCAATATGTTTCCTATAAATCGAACATACTACCCCAAACTCAAGATCTAAAGACGACTATCTTAGCGTCGCGATTCTAGTGCACGTCATATGTAAAAGTTCTATAATCTAAGGGTATGGCTAATAATATGGCTACAAATAAAGACTACGGGCTAGAAGGGGCTAAGAATGATATAACAATGATATTTGGTTAGCAAGATAAAACGCAAGAAAGGTCTTATCAATGAAATTCCTTAATTACTTTCTTAACTACGTGAATTTGTTACTTTCTCACCTTTAGCAGATCCCTTAAATGAGTCTTCAACTAGCTCTAATCTTACGTTCTATACACCACTCATTCTCTCTAAGTTTAAATATACTTCTACCACATTGCTTACTAATCCTCTCTATACTTATATGGTGTATTTTAATGTTAATACTTTAAGCATACATAATGACCAGTTTACAAACATATTACTTTTTTATCATTAACTCGCTAAGGTTTATGATTTCGGGATATTTTACACATTCTACACCTAATTCCGAAAACACATAAAATGGGGATCAGGGACAACGAATCCCCATACCCCCAACTCAAAAAATGAGTCATGTTACCACGACTGAAAATAGACTCGATAAGAAATAAAAATTTATAATATACAACTAAACACATATGCTACATTTAATGATATGACAAGTAGAGAATAAAATGTACTCTCGAGTCTTATTTCCTCCCATGATCATCACCCAAGTTAGGGTGCAGTCGATGCTTTGTTATACATCTTCTCTCAACAACTTTGGTTGTTATCACTCATGTTGTATCTTCACTCACTTCTTTTCTCGGAAAAATCACAACCCCTTTCAGACACGGTTTCAAGTTTGAAGCTTTACTTGAATTCCGTTTCTCTCTTCTTGCTCAAATCATCTTCAACCTTGGTTTGTTTTGCCTTTCCGTTCTTTTCCATACTAGCAAGGATTCTTTTTATTTGTGTCATATTTTATTTGTGGGTGTCCTTGTAGGATATGAAAATCTCTTGAACAGAACCACCCTCAACTCAGTTATCACCTACAATTCAAACTTGCATACAACTCAAACAAAGGGATTAAAGGCACAATATTCATTCGCACACTAAATAATTAGCTAATCTCCAAGTAATTCTTGAAATTTATAAGGAATAAAAAGTAGTGAAATTTAGCTATGTTATTGACTTTAATGACCATATGTCAATGTAATTATTGTCATATTAGACTTCTTCGCAAATTCCAACCTCGAAAGACTTCAAAAGCTCTTAAATTTGAAACTTGGGGTTCTGAAATCTTCTGGAAAAATTGTTGTATTTGATGTTTTTTGGGTTTGGAATTTGATGTTGTAATGGTGATATATGAAGTGGATGTGGTTGATATTGGATAGAGGATTGTGGCTAGATGGAAAAAGTTTGTTCTTGAGAAATCAGGAAAAAATTGGATTTGGTGAAGAGATTTGTTATGTTGGAGAAATTTCTTGGTGTTGTGGTAGTGTTTTGATGTGTGGTGAAGGTTTTAGAAGTTTTAATGAAGTTTGGGTGGTTGGAGAAGAAGAAGGCTTAGGTATTTGAAGTTATTATGAATTCGACCTCTTCTCTCGTAGCTGCTCGGTATGTGCATATGGTGGTACCACGTGGGTCGGCGTGGTATACCGCGACCCTGATTTTCCTATACGGTGCATGTTATGCCACAGGCCTCAATACAGTATTCTCCTATATAGGCATGTGGTGTACCGCATGTGATGTACCGGCATATCTCGACTACTCCTTGCTTTCGTCCCATGTACCGAATTCATGATTAAATAGGACATGTAGTGACAATATGACTTGTGTGGTGCACCATGGGAGACTAAGGTGTACCACTAAGACTCTAGACCAACATTAATTAATTCAATAAAGATACCTACCATCACGACGATCTCCTTTTTTTGACCCCAAACTAAAATTTTGTAATACCTACACATAAAAAACAACTTCTACCTTTCTCATAAAACGTAATATACACTAAAATAGCTAAAAATTACTAATTTACACTCCAAAAACTAAACTTAAAAATGCATGAGTACTTATAAAAATTATTTATTAACCTTGGTTGCCTCCCTAAGAAGCATTTTTTTACTACGTTGTTAAACTCGATGGTGGCTGGTAGGGTGCGATAAAATAATGATATTAAAAGATAAGAACTGTCACCAAGACCAATCACGTAACTCACTACAAGTACCACAGATTGTATGCAAGTTTTAGTAGTAAGTAAGATTCGTTCTCAGGGACTTAGTGTGTTATACTTGTGAATTAGAAAAAATCGTAGTAAGAAATAGTTTCATGGAATAAAAAGACAGTAAAATAAATACGAATAATTGGAGAGAGAATGATTAAACTAAAACTAATGCGATTAAATAAAAGATGTAAGAATAAGATGAGAGATATAGCTTAGGTTTGCGTGTATGCACTTATTCTTCTATTTCTTCTACTAGTTATAAGGGTCATTAGAACTCTTAAAGTAAGTAGCCAGGATTTTGTATTCATCGTAACCCCCTTCTAGGTGGACTTAGGTGGCGACCTAAAAATTACAAGCGGACTTGGGTAAGGGGACCCTGCACAATGATCGGTGGTTAATCTCAAACCCTAGTGGCTATCTAGTTAGGCAAGCCCTTCAAGATCACTGTCGCACACTAGACGTTTATGTGGTGTTTCAACAATTAGACACCCCTTCCGGCTGACCATCCGACTGCTATTAATGGGGTAGTCTATACTTGTGCACTAACAAGAACTACGGTCAATACATCAAAGAACATAAAACAAATATAAAGGTTAAGAAGATAGAATCAATTTAAAAAGGTTTTTACCAAACAAACTTAGATATAAGAAAATAGATTTCAAAGATTATACATATGCAAAAACCAAGCTATGGGAAATTTAGTTCATGCTGAAAAGAAATAAACTAAAATAAAGATACGTACTGTCAACTTGCTTCTCTTGATGATGTTTTTTGAGACTAAGGACTAATAATTAAGCCATGACAAGAAAGAACATGTTTACAATGATAAGATGGTGTATTTATAGGTGTTTATAAGTCTCTAGGTCAAAATATTGAGTGGAAGGCAAGTAATTTGAATCCTTTTCCAATTCAAACTCGTTTCCTAAAATATCAGAGAGAATAAATACTGCTTACTGTTTTGATCATATCTCCTTTGTTATTGGGCCGATTTTCACCCACTTTATATCGAAACGACCGCAGCAGAAAGATCTATCTAAATTTGTAAAGGCTCATCCAAATTCGTAGTCAATTTGAAGTTATATTCACTTTAGTAGATGTAGCTGCCGAATTTTAGATTTATTTGGCAGCTTTTCCTTTCCTATTTTATCTCTACTTCCTTCTATCTCTTAATTCCATCCATATCTTCTTTCCTTATCTTCTAAGAATTGATTTGGCATCTAATTATATTCCATAAACCTTAAGAGCTTCACATTAACACACAAGTTAAACCAAATATGCTCTAAAAGTAATAAATCATCAAATCAAGACAAGAAATAAGAAATTATCAAATAACGGGGAAAATCCCTAACTAATTTATCAAATACACCTAGAATGATGTCTCCAACCTACATTAATATATCACAAATAGGGAGACATCAATAAGGCTCTTGTTTGTAGTTATTACCCCTTTTGTTGATAACACAAAAATTCTTCTACTCGAGACAGTTGAAATGTCATTAGAGGTTGTGAGATATTGTCAGACCATTGATTGAACCTTCCTTGTTCTTTCGGGTAATAGTAAGGGGCTTGATAGTAATTTTAGCCCTTTGTTGGTAACCCAAAGATTCTTTCTCATAATATAATAGGGCAGAATGTGGATAATAGCCTCCATACATCTTCAAAGTAATCCTTCCAAGTGGTTGGTGACTGAATCACCGCTATGGAGATGAACTTAATACCTACACAGATAAAAAAACAAGAACCCAAGAGTAAAATCTAACAACAAATATCTAAATTACAACTATATACACAATTTAACTAAACAGTCCCTGTCAACAGCGCCAAAAACTTGTCATCTCCACAGGTGTAATAAAATAACCTAACTAATTCAACACCTCGAGATAGCTTACTAACTACAAGTGGGTGGATTGTTGACAAGTAATAAAAGTAAGTACGAAGAGGTATCGTCTCCACAAGGACTAAGTTTTCTAAGCTCGTGTTCTCATTTTTTGTTTGAGATATTTGTTATAGAATATAGACAAGAATTTAAATGGTAGGTATTAGGTTTTGAGTTTGTACAAGTAATATAAATTACAGGGATTAAAGTGCAAATATGAGAAGGTATCTCGAGACTCTAGTATTCACCACTAATTATGACTTGGGATTATTCTTGACTGAAGGGCGATACAGGTGATGTGTTGCTAATCGGGATTATAACTTCCTCCCAACTTTTACCAGTGTAGCTTAGAAGGATGCCTAACTCTTACTAGAGTCCTTGGGTGAGATTGATCTACACAAAAGCTTGTAACTACAAGAATTAACCTATATGATTATCCAGATAGGCAAGACTGCTAGGCTCGTTGACATACACCATACATTATAACCTATGTCTACTATTCAAACCCCCCCCCCCATCAGGGTGACAGTTCAATAGATATCATATCCAACTGAATGAACGATACAATCGGGTTACACAATTATTACAAGATTTTATAAACAACATTACAAAATTCCTCAGTTTGTTAAAATAAAATATAAACCCAAATGTAATCAAAATAATACCCAATTCATAGATTAGGGTTCATACAAAAGCATCTCAAGCTAAATGGAGGTTAGTTCATAAGAAAAATATGAAATACAAATGTACTCATATTCATAAGTAATTAACATAATAATTAAAATTAGATAAGGATTACACTTTAAAAGATTATGAATTGATGGAATGGTGTGAAACCCTTGCTCCTCCTCCTTCCCAGGCGATCTAGTTGGCTTCCCAGATATCTTTTAATTTTCTCTAATGAATGTGTACTATCTTCTGACTCTTTTCTCAGGTTAAATAATTATATATAAAGATTCCAAAATGTTTTAGGTGATGTGGGCCCCTTTTAAGTGACCTAATCTAACCTAAAAGCATTTCTAAGGAAGAGTGGACTAGTTCGAACCACAACAGCTGCAACCTTAATCTTCAATTCAACTCCAAATCACGAACCGTTTGTTCCTATGTGCTCCTGACTCCAAGTATACAGAAATCATAGGGATCAACTAGAATTTTCATCAATTGCGTGTGGTAAAACTAACAAGTCGATTTCCAAATCTGGCTGATAAGTGTTTGCGCTTTCCAAAAATGGTCGAATCGTCCTTTAACGCCTTGACATGGGTTTGACCTCCCTTTATCGACTAATTATCCTCGTCTTGGGGTATAATATCGTCCAATTAACTAAGAGTTGCACACTTAACATATAAATTACGCACAAATAACTCTAAAAGTAATAATCTCCAAAACTAGACAAGAAACGGGAAACTATCAACATATTGGGAATAATGCCTCAAATAAGCACAATATTACCCTAAAAAGATGTCTCGTAACTATATTAATTTATCACAATAAAGGAGAAATCAGTCTCACAATTTGGTTTCCTTTATTCCACCATGAACTAATTTCCTTCGTAGCTTGAGATGCTTAGATATGAACCCTAATTTACGACTTTGGTTTTACTTGTATGAATTTGGCCTTTTACATTTAAATAAAACATAGACTATGTTGTTGTTTATATTCTTGCATTAAATGTTGAATTATATTATTTTGGCTAAGTAATTATGTTTGTTATTTATTAAACTACACCCGAGAGGGGGCTTAATAGGGGGAGTAACTACCCCTTGAAAATGCAAAAAAGGGGGTATGTTACTAGAGATCTAAATAAATATATCTGAGATCAATAAAGGGGGTGGCGCTCATGGTGGTGGGAAAGAAGAATGTGGGGCAAGATCTGGATGTGATTTGTGCCGAAGAAGGTGGACAATAGCCAAATCTGAAGAGATCCGACGATATCTAATCCACGACGACGGTTTTCTAGTGTAGTAGGGCAGCGGCTTTGTTAGGAACGGAGGGGAAGTGATACCGGAATAAATGGATGGAAGGTGAGACCGGAGTGCTGGTTTTCTGGTGCAGGAGGGCGGCGAATTTGCTGGGAACGGAAGGAAGGTGACACCAGAGTGATCGAAGGGAAGGTGAGACCTGTGGGAACGAGGGAAGGTGACACCAGAGGGGGATGGTTTTCTGGTGCAGGAGAGCGGCCGTTTTCTTGTAGACAGGCGAATGGCAGAGAAAGATAGGGGGAGGGGTGGGTTTTTAATTTCCTAACCTAATTGGAGGGGAGGATGGTTTTAAAAGTTTTTAGTTAGCTTCTAATAGACTAATTAATAAGTATTTGGATTTGGGCATTTGTTTGTTAACGTAACATTACATAGGGCTTTTAATTTTTTTTTTACCCAATAATTTTTTGCTATATGTATTTGTTCACGACATTGTGATTTTAACATGCCAATAATAATATTAGACTTTTTTAGGAAACGACTTATACATTTGTGGTTAATTGCAACATTGTTTCTTGTACTATACTTATATGGTAAGAAATACCAAATATATCAATGATATGCTTTTTTTTCAACAATATACCAATATTACGCATTCATGTTAAAAATGTATTCTCTTTTAAGGTTATAGCTGTTATTTTATTAATGAAAAGATATATATTTGCTATTTTTTTAGACCAAATATATTTGGCTATTTTTCATAGCATAAGGATCATGGTTTAATGAAAAATATTGGTATTTTATAAAAAATAAACATGCTCAAATAATAACTTATGAAAAATATTTAATTTTTCAAAAAAGATAAATATCAAATAACACATAAGATATATTTCATGGTACAAGGTTCGAACATTGTCTTGAACATGGGTAACCTAATTCTGATTTACCTAGGATCATACATGGAAGACGTGTATATCCCCGTAGGATTAGTCGTGGTGCGCGCAAGCAAACCCGGATCACCCATGTACCAAAAAAAAGATATATTTCGTGGAAAAAAATCTTGAAAAAATATTACACCCTAAATGAAACTTAATAGGCCAATACAAACTTTGAATCAAAGTAAAGGGGAAAGATTGTTATTTCCCATAAAAAGAGTAGCCAAAGGTTAGATATTCTACAACTTCCAGGGGTTAATTTGAATATAGCAACACATTAAATACATATATAGGTTATGCATCCATCATACAAATATCAAATATCAAGCTCTTACATTATTCCAGTTTCGGAGCTCACGAACACCCAGCACCCTCGACCAACACCACTTTACGGCTGACCAACTACGACGACGAATCTGCACCGCAAATTATAAAATCCCTAGCTCGAAGTTCTTAGTAAGATCTATTTTTCTAAAGCTCTTAGTTAATTCATCCAAATTTTACAATCGAATAAATTGTTCTAATTAAGTAAATCGAAATTACAGTTACTTATCAAATGCTGAATTCATAATTATGACAATAATTAGGATAAATTAAGTCTTGATATACTTTAGAATCGATGCCCCTTGGACTAATTATACATTTTTCATGTTTTAATTTTGGTTTTTTGACATCTTAACTGTTTGGCTTGCTATGAGGGCTCTATGAACATGAATACTTTAATGATTGTCTAACCAATTCTATCAATGGTTGATAGGTTATAACAAAAAATGGGAAGTAAAGGTAGGGTCCCACCTCCACATCTACGTCATCCTCTTCCAGGTCCAAGTTTGATACATCCTGATCCATTTGGTCAATCAATACGTCCGAATTTTGCCCCTTTTGATGTTATGACCCCACCAGAACTCATGGAACAAAAGCTTGCTGGACAACATCTTGAGATGCGAAAACTCGCCACCGAAAATCAAAGACTTGCTGCTACTCATGGAACTCTCAGACAAGAATTAGCTGCTGCTCAACATGATTTACAGATATTACATTCTCATATCGGTGCTATAAAGTCCGAAAAGGAACAACAAAGCAGAGAACTTATAGATAAAATTGGTAAGATCGAGAAGGAGCTTCAAGCTTCAGAAAATATAAAAACGGAGCTTCAACAAGCTAAAGTTGAAGCTCAGAATTTGGTTATTTCAAGACAGGAACTTATGTCTAAAGTCCATCAACTAAATCATGATCTCGAGACTGGTAGCTCTGAACTTCATCAAATGCCTCGTTTGCTTTCTGAACTTGATGCCCTTAGACAAGAGTATCAGCATTGCAGGTATGTATATCTCACAATGTGATTAACTAATAAGTATAAATATTGATGTGGTTTCTACAGGGCTACATATGATTATGAGAAGAAACTATATAATGATCATCTTGAACATCTTCAAGGAATGGATAAAAACTATAAAACTATGCAAAATGAGGTTGAGAAATTGAGAGAAAGCTTAGCTAATATTGAAAGAAGACCAGGTACTTACTTAATTTTGTTTTTGTTACATAAAGTCTTACCTAATGGTTTATATACTTAGGTGGATTTTCTGGATATAATGAAAATAATGCTAGTGGAAATTACCAAGTGGGGCAAAATTCATATACCACTACTCAGGTAAATACATTAGTGAGATAAAACATAAAAGATGGAGAGTTATAATGTTATGTGATTGTTTATAACAGAATGTGAGTCCCCTTCCGACGGGGTTAAGTGGAGGTGCCGCCACTTCTAGTGGTGGAGCTATTAAAGGGAGTGGCTATCATGGACCAAGAGCACCTGGGTATGGACAAGGTTATGACATACAAATGGCACATGGTTATTATGGTGGTGTACATAGACCACCTATGTATGATACACAGACTACTCAGAGAGTTTTAGGTTATGATAATACTCAAAAGGAAGCTAATTTTGATCATGTAAAAGGATCTGGATATGATAATAGTTTAGCTAGAGGCTCTGCTAATCAAGGTCAAGGGCATATTCCACCTGTTAATAATTCAGCAGCACCACGAGGTGGAAATACTCTCCATAGGTGAATTTCAGATCCAGTCTTTCTATTTTGAGCTACATTAGACTTTCCAATTGGTATTTTTGTGTCAAATCATATGTTATTGTAGTGGCTTGTTAGATAAGATTTAATTGTACTGAAATGTTTGTACAATTAACTTCTGAGAAGTGTAAGGATTGTCCCAAGTATAAGTTAATTGTTTCCACAAGCTTTGTTTAGTTAATTATGTGGATTAAGTTTGTGAGTATCAAAATAAAGACAACAATGGTTTGTGTTTTATCCTAAACTAATTATTTCAAGTAACTATGAACACAAGTAAAACAGTTTAACCATAGGAGTTGGGGAATTTGGAATAGTTACGATTTTTTGTTTGAAAGCTCATTTCTATGTTTTTTGTTCGAAATAGAAAGCTTATTTCCATGTTTAATGGACAGGTCTAACTACTAACTTCTTTTGTTATACTAGCCTAAAAGCGAATATATTATAACTCTATATAGGTTATGTGATTAGCTGAGTATCTTTCGATCCTAATTTTAGTTCTACAATTATCTATTTAGTTCCACATTCCTAGGTTAATTGTTGTAGGATCTCTATTCATATTGCTTCCTATGAGTTAAATAATTAGGATATGTGATCATGTACAATTTTGATTTCACTCAACAATCTAAAAAATATAATTAAAAACCACAATCAACTTAACTTTCATGAATATGCTAATAAACATATATATAATACACAACTAATTATCCAAAACAGGTTTACAAATAGCATCACAATACGCGTATGAGAAACCATACCTCTTAGATTAACCAATGACTAAAACACTAAAGAAGATTAACCAATGATTAGTACACTAAAGAAATAAAGCAAATAAATCGCAAGGAAATACCTTGTCTAAGCACTAAGATAAAGTATGTGGAAAAAACTTCTTTAATATTTTGAAATTCTTGATGTCTGATTCTAAAGCGTTGAGTAGTAGTAATAACTACCAAAAAAGTCTTAAAATAAATCATTGGTCAACTTTAAAACGATTTTAAGAGTTGACCAATATGATATAAGATAGATTTTAGTAATATGACATATTGCTTTTTCTAGTAAGTTTTTATGTAATAAGTTTTTGTATAATTACTTGTTCTAATTATCAATTATCTATTGTCATTTTTTGTGTAACATGTCATTTTCTCTATCACATATCATTTATGCAATTCAATTAGTAAAATGTGTATTCCATCACTTTAAACATATCTTATGTTATATTTTATTGTGTGTTTATTATTTCTAAATGGTCAACTACATTGTTATATATTATCACTTTTAGAATTAGAACATTTAATATATTAAGTACAAAAACATCCAAGCATTTTTACTTTTTTCTTTTTTTTACAACACCACAAAAGCATTTCACTATAATAGTTAAAGAAACGAGCAGGTCTACATAACTCTATTAACAGTACAAATCAATAGCGAGCACACTAAAATTCCATACTTATTCAAAAACATATTATAAATGTATAACAATATAATTACAATTATTTAAGAGTCAACTTAACACTATACCCATACTTTACCTTTCAAGTAACCTTTACTACATCTCGAGCAACAATGAGTTCTTCTAGTACATCTCCATCCCCACTTTCTGACATCATCATTAAGTCATCTTCTGTCACAAAATTATGACGCTCACCAATAGCTCTAAGAAACTGATACACTTCAAACATAGTTGGTCTTTCTTTAGGAGTTGGAAGTACACAACTACACGCCACTTTCAAGAACTGAAAAATCTCACTATCATAACCCTTTTTAGCTAAAGTTACATCAATTGCATCTTGAAGTTTCGAATCTTTAGATAACTCAGAAATCCACTCCACAAGTCTACCTTTAAACGATTCAGGAGCTTTAGACGCATGAGTAGGTTTTTCACCTGTCGCTAATTCGAGAAGTACAACACCGAAACTAAAAACATCTCCTTTCGGTGTAGCCATGAGTGTACGAGCATACTCCGGAGCAACATAACCCAAATCTCCAAATTCTTTCACGAAAGTACTCAAATGAGTATCAATAGGATTCATGAGTCTCGCAAGTCCAAAATCAGAAATCTTAGGTTCGAAATCTCCATCAAGTAAAATACATTTCGAACTTACATTTCGATGAATAATCCTCGGATTACAATTATGATGAAGCCATGCAAATCCTCTAGCCGCTCCAATACCGATTTTAAGCCTGCTAATCCAATCCATAACTTCAGTCCTTTCAGTTCCTTCAGTCCCTTCCGTCACAGGGTGTAACTTATCATTTAACGTACCGTTTTCCATGTACTTGTACACCAAAAGACGTTCTTTTTTTGCGACGCAAAAACCTAAAATCGGAACTAAGTTTCGGTGCTTTACATTTCCTATAGTCGCCATTTCGGATGCAAATTCCTTTTCTGAATGTTGAGAGTCTTGTAACCTCTTCACCATTAAAGACCTTCCATCTTCAAGAACTGCTTTATACATAGTTCCGGTTCTTCCAGACCCAATGATATTATTGTTGCTAAAATTATTTGTAGCCTTCATTAGATCACTTAATCTCATTTTGGAAACAGACTTTTCAAACATCGAAAGCTGGATATGTTTTGCACCCTTAATATTTTTAGCCCATCTATTACCTTCAGGATCACCTAACTTTCTTTTTCGGGAGACTCTTCGATAATAAAAAAAGGAGACAGTACCTACACCTATAGCGGCAACAATTACTCCACCAACGGCGGCTAATATCAAGGGTATAGCACCTTTTTTCTTTGAACCCTCGCAAGGCTCTAATGGTCCACCACACAATCCTGCATTATTTCTATAGTTTTCCGATGGAATACTAGCATTATTGAAAATCGGAACTTGCCCTTGCAGTTTATTATTCGCGACACTAAATGTTTTGATTCTATTTAACTGCCCTAACTGTGGAGGTATTTGACCCGTGAACTGATTGCTTTCAAGATTGAGGTTGTTAAGATAAGTACAATTTGAAAGATTAATCGGAATTTCTCCTGTGAATTTATTGTCTGAGAGGTCAAGATTCACCATAAATGGAATTATTAACGAGATATTAGATGATAGATTTCCATGAAGCTTGGTTCTTGAAAGATCTAACCCTGTCATAGATGTGCAATTTTTTAAACCCTTGGGAAATTCACCTTCAAGTCCCATATCTGAAAGCTGGATATTTAAAACCTTGCTTTCATCAGGATGCCAACATTCAACTCCTAAATATTTGCAAATAGCCCCCTCGGTTTTGTTATCAAAGTTCCATGAAGAGAATACTACGTTGCCTGGGTCTTTTAATGAATTTGATATTGATCTTAGGCAATCAATATCAGTTTGAACACTGTAACAAGGAATACTATTTAATAGTAATCCAATACTAATAATAGCAGAGAGTGTTCCGCTATATAGTGCCATCCTCGCCAACACTACACAAAAAGACTAAGGAATTACTTAGATTGTTGCTTAATACATAGAGATAGCTTTGAATTTTAATCTGCAAACCCAAGCTCACTGTGTGTGTAAAAAAGCGATCTTCAACAGTGAAGCGATAAGAAATGAATGCGCAAGTGTAGAAGTGATGCTTGCTCGGTCAAAGAAGTAATGCGTATTTTTGTATTAATTAGTATTTCATTGAAGTGTGTTTTGGGGTTTGTTTGTCAACAAAAGCTTTTAGCAAAGACTAAGACTGCAGAAAACGGGTGGAAGTTATGAGCCGATGACCAATCCAAGCATTTTTACTTAAACACATTTATTCTTGCAATGTCATACATTTTTGAATTTCACACTTTTTTTTATATAATTTGTGTTAAAACATTCTGTGTTTGAGTTTTGAGGTAAACTACACTTATACTTAAAAGCTCATTTCTAATAACTTTTGTGTAGAAAGTTTTTTCATTAGGTGAGTCATGCTCAAAGAAGTAAAACGGGATCCCGCTTTATATACATGTTAACGCTTTAGCTCGCAACGATGCTAAAATAAAAAAAAAAGGTTTTAATACAGAAAGTAGAATGTGATCCCAATTTAACAAAACGTCATCCCGTTTTAGAGAACAACTTCCCACTTTTAGAACAACATCCCACTTTAAAATAGGTTCTCGATTTGAGCTAAAAAAATGTCATACCGCTTTCAGAAAAGAGATGTTGGATTTTAAGCGTTAGATCATTAACTGCAAAAAAGAAAAATCATACAACTCATTCGAAATGAAATTTCGGTTTACCAAAACGGATTCCCTCTTTAGGTGTTTCAGAAACTCTTTTTATCAAGATAGGGGACTCAAACAAATGTTATAAATACACCCTCCATGAAAGCATTTGACACACTCTCGATTATTCTCAACTACCATCATTTTTTTAAGAATCAAATAAAAAATTCTCAAGCACCCAAATCTTCATTCTCTCATCGTACTCAAAAGTTTGATAATCATAATCTTCATATCCACATAAAAGGAGAAAATTTACCTTCGTTGTTAAATCAATTCAAGAAGGAGTAAATCAAGTATAACTATATAATCTACTCAAAAAGGAGATACCATCAAGTTTCATTGGTTATTCAAATCATCAGGAGTCAACAAGCTTCATTTTTTTATCTACTCATTAAGGATTCATTTGTGCTTATATATATTCAAATATTCAAGGGTTTAACTCTTGCTCTAGATTAGAGAAGAGTGGGTTTAGAGGTTGAGATCGAGTCTAGCAAAAATCTCACTTAGCTTGTGACTTAGCCCGGTTGAAGGCTCGATTTAGGTTTCGTGATTGAGCTTGTCAAAAATCACGTTTAGAGGTTGTGATTGAGCGCGGTAAAAACCATGGTGTATAGGTTGTGGCTGAGTCTGGAAAATCCACCTTGTATCGGCTTTAGTTCCCCCGTAAGTAAACGAGAAGTTCAGTTGATGAGTTTAAAATCCTAAGATGGCTATCTTAGGTAGTGGATGTAGGGTAACCGAACCACTCTAAATGATTGAATAATCTCTATTCTTACAGTCTTTAATTTGTTATTATATAGAATTGCATAAGTTTTTATCAACTATTACTATCTTTTGTCACTACCCTTCAAGTGTTTGATAAAATTCCCCAAAGAGTTTTCAATTTTATATTGTCTTCCAAAATAATTTTAATTAGTGTAATCTTGATTAGTGTTCTATTCAACCCCTCCCCTTCATATAGAACTTACACGGTATCAAGCTTGCCAAACTACTGGATACACAACTAGGTAAGTGAGCTAATTTTGACTTTCAATTTCCTCCTCTCCAATTTGGCTCACCAGGCTGCTAGGTGGGTGAAATGTTGCAAATTGTTTAGATGCATGTATGAATACAGGAAATAAACGATAGGAAAGTTAATGAGCAATGCTAAGAATTTACGCTGAAACTTAGGGAGAGTTATTTGGTGTGTAGAACGTGAGGTTTGAAATTAGCTGAAAACCCACTTATCTATGAACTAGTAATGAAAAAGTAACAAAATCCGGTAGTTAGAAAAAGGAATAAGGCAGTTCTTTCATATTGAAGCCACTTGAAGCCTTTATACTTTCTCACCCTTTTATTTGATATTTGTTATTATTTATCTGTCTTAGCCCCTCTGAGCCTTTCTAAAGCCTTTTATTGAACCACGTTATAATCCATACCCTTAGTTTGTAGGACTTATCTATATGACCCGCACTCGAATCGCAAAACCTGAGACAACTCGTTTTAGAGCTTGAGTTTGGGGTGGTGGGTTTCATCATTAGGGAACATTGGGATTTTGAAAATTATAATTGTGATTTTATTGATGATGAAAAAGTTTTTATTGTAACCCTTTGCCGGGGTAATAGTGAATGGAAAAGAAGCTACGAGTATGGAAAAAATAGCGTGATATCTTGAACATCAAAAAGAGAATCATAGCTATACAAAAGAAAAAAAATTGATATGAAAAGAATATATATTTGGACCGGCAAAGTGGAAATTGTATATCATCATAAAAGGTTTTTATTTGGGGATGCAACTCAAAAGCATCAAAAATTGGGTTGAGTGAGAACATCTTCAAGTGAAACTCAAGCTCTAGGGCGATTCGTTGATGGCTAGTGAGGAGAGAGCCAAAAGCTCACTTTTCATTATCCAAATATATCATACCGTCCCTAAGCCACGTTATAACCAAAGACCTTAGGATTTCTAACTACTTGGTGGAGAAACAATTGAGCTATTAGGTAATAGGTAAGTGGACCATTGGATGATATATTGGGACCTATGAATAACCTATAGCCATTAATCTGAACTAAGTTATCATCCTCTCCTTCTGGCATTGCGAAATTAATCTGGACTTGAATTCATGGATTGTTGATTACATGTATATTAAGCATACTTGTGCATTATTTCTTGAGCATTACTACATGAGACTTTTTAGGTATTTTGCTCTAGGATCATTCATTATGTTCTATCTTATTCTCCTCCTACTTATTCCTCTTGTTTATTTGACTACCCTTCTGTTCTTTACTTTTATTGTATCGGGACGATACAACTTTGAGTTGGGGTCTTGATGTCTTCTCATTGTGATAATAAAATATTCTTCTGAGACATCATTTTAGCTGTATTTATAAGTTTATAGGTCGAATCTAGCTTAGTTTAGTGCACTTTCCTATTTTGAGTCTTGATTTAGTAACATAATATTTTTAGAGCATATTGGGTTTAATTGTTTATTTAGTGTGAAGCTTTAAAGATAATTATGGAGATTAATTAGAGTCCAAGTCAAAGACTACAAGATATGGAAAGAGATTATGTTAGCCTCACCTTGTTTTTATTCCCGTTTTAATATTCGACAAATCATCATTTAAACTAAAATTCACTTGGTATCACTTTTAAAGGTTTTCCAAAACCCCTCATTAGATTAGTTGTGTTAAATTCCTTGATTCTAAGCTTGAGCTTCATAAGAGCAGAGGTGCGGTACACCGGACAGAAACTGCGGTACACCGCAGTGACACGGACCAGAGGCGCGGTGCATAGGATAGCCCGTCAGTAAGCTAAGAAAATGTGCGGTACACCGGACTGATGCACGGACTAGGATCACGGTGCATAGGATAGCCCGTCAGTTTACCTTGAAATCAAGACGAGTGATTTTGCGGTGCACCGGACCATACCCGCGGTACACCGCATGAAAGGGTTTCTGCACTATTACTAGAGGACAAAGCTTATATCCGTTGGAGATAAAATAGATCCGTTAGATAGGAGCCTTTTGACCGTTGGAAGATATTTTCAGCTATATATTGAAGCTCATTCAAGACACAACTCAAGCCTTCCATCTACCAATCTTAAGAGCAATTAATATTATCATTCAAGAAGGTTTCAAAGGAGCATTCAAGTCATATTCATTCTCAAGCTACTTAGTTCATATCCACTCATTTAGGAGTTTAGTTACAAAGCTTTTATAAGCACCCCTAAACACTTTTCATTTCCTCTTAGTTCTTGTAATAGATTAAGAGAGTAGTGTGAGCATAGGTTTATGCTTGGTTCCTTGTGTTGGTGATAACACAAGTGTATTTCCTTCAAGGTTTTGAAGTGGTTGTAAAGGGTTTGTAATCTCACCCGGTTTAAGAGTTACGAAGATTAGTTGAGAATCTTGCAAATCCTAAGGAGGCTTCCTTAGGTAGTGGATGTAGGGAAACCGAACCACTATACATCGTTGTGTATCGTTTTCTATCCCTTCACTCTTTACATTTCCGCACTCTATATGCTTGATAAAATGCCTACATGAATAGTTTGATAATATTGTCTTTTAGGATTATCTAGTTATTAACTATTTAGTTTGCTAAAACAATAGGATTCAAATTAGCTTTTAATTTTATTTACTTGAAATAAAATTAGCCGATTAATTTCCATTGTCCTATTCAACCCCCCTTCTAGGACGCATATAGTATATCAGATTAGCATGGTAATTGGAGATAAGGAAACAAAAGCTAAAAATATGGAAAAGGAAAAGCTGCCTAAATCTGAATTTCTGCAGCAACGCCTAAAGAAGTGGTGATAACTCCAACAAGGAAGCCGATTTTGGTAAATTCCTTTCATATGGACGTAGATAATTCACTGAGGATTCTTTTGGTATATTATGGAGCTAAAACCGACCAATAACGAAAAAGATATGCTCAAAACAGTTCAGCAGTAATTATCTTTATTTCCATACGAATTTGAGTTGGGCTTGGAGTCCATTACTTGTCATTTCCTCCAATAAACGAATTAGGTCAACCTATACACTATAAATACAGCCTCTTAACACTCTTAAATCATCCTTGGCCAGACCTTAAGGCCAAGAGGAAGCTACAACACAAGAAGAGAAGTCTGGAAGGAGCTGTGCATCAATCATGTCTTCTTCAACCTCTAATTCTGTAATTTTTTTCTCTTCTTTTCTTTGTATGAACTAAATTCTATTTAGCTTGAGTTTTTAGCATATATGTATGAACCCTAGTTTTGATTTACATCTATCTAATTTGGAAATTCTATGTTTTAAATTGAATTATAGTTTTTATTCTCTGTTTATGTGTTTGGATTTATACTATGTGTTCTTGTGGAAGTGCACCCATATAGAATTACCATCTAGTAGTTAGGTCACCATTGACAACGGTGTTTAATTACATGTTTAGCACATAACGTCTAGTACAAGGTTTGATCTGACAACCCAACCTAACTAGATAATCACTATGGTTTAGTTCTTGTGACTATTTACCAATTACAGGAAAAGTTTGCTTAGGAAGCCTTATTGACACAGGTAAATCCTATTTTAAACTACCGATAGCGAATTGGAACCGATTATTGAAATACTACATAATTCACCCTTACATGTTTAGAACGGCAAAACTAGTGGGGATTGCATGCTATTTACTCAAGCTAACGTTCATACTATTTTCTTTTCTCTTATTTATTTTCTGTCTTTTAATTTAGTAGTTTAGTTTTATTATTTAAAACCCAAATAAATATCTATCTTTCTCTTCTTTCTACTTGCGTATTATTATCTCTAGCTTAATTATTTGCACTTGATAATTTGCATAAGTTCTCTCTAACTTTTGTCAGTCTCTGAGGAACGAATCTTCTTATCATTAAAACTTGCATACGTCCTGTAATACTTGCAGTACCGTGTTAGCTTAGGGTGTTTATTTGCATCTAAATTATATCATCTTTTTATCACACCTTAGGCCACACCACCCCCCGTCAAGGTGATCCAATCGCCACTAATTGGAATAGACTAGATACTAAGACCTATGATTGGTTAATTACGTCAATTATAGTGAATAAGAACAAATTAATGAAAAATACCTAATACCCAATTTGATTTCAATTGTAAAAATCCCAAATACAAAAGCATAGAATAAAATAGAATCAAAATCAATCCATAATGCGATCTCAAGCACTAATTAAAATTAGCTCATAAGTGGAAAAACTAAGAAAATAAATAAAAGGAATTCATAATTGTTTTAAGGTCAATATCAACACCTACTAGGGTGATATTTGTAATTGTTTCTAGAATTAATTGTACTTAACCTTTTTTTAATTAAAAAAATTACAATAGAATTGGCAATGAATTAAAAACAAATAATGTATTTCACTATTTTAATGCCAATTTTTTTTTTCTCTTGTCAAACAATGCAAGATGTGAAGATATTTTTGAAGAAAAAAAGAGTAAGTGTTTAGATCATTGCATTTTATTATTTGGGTTAAAAATTATTTCATCCCTTACAAAATTCATAAATCATGATTTAGTCCCTCATAAATTTTAAATGGATAAATTAGTCCCTATTTTTAATGGTTAACTATTTAATCAAATTAAGTTACAATTTTGCTCTTAATTATTTAATTAAATAGTACAAACTTCTAAAAGAAAATAAATATTGACCAAACTCAAAAAGATATCCTTACTAATTACGTCAAAAATTATGAATTTTGAGCATACTACATGGTTAAAATAGATTATGAATACAACTTATTTATTTTGGTCGAAACTCTCATAATATGAACAATTCAATAATTCTAGTTTAACCGAAAAGGGAATATTTCATTTGTAAATTGATTAAACAATGCTAGCAAGATTTTTTATTTCATCTTTCTTTTTACATATTTTATTTATACTAAATTTTTACAGTTTAATGAATTTATTTGAATTTCTCTCTCTAATTACTATTTTTGTAGATTCCCGCTTCCATTTATCTTACACTAGACTATTACATGTACACTAAAAATATATAAAATTATTAATATCCCCTAATATACTTGATTCGATGAGATATAAAATTAAGGAAACTCTCACTAGTTGCGGCCTAGATACTAACACTATATTCAACAATAAGTTAAGAAATATGTTAGATACACCTTGAAAAACCAGAATAAATACTTAAAAATTCAAAATAGCTCATCCTCCGACTTTAATTCTCGTCAAATAAACCCAACAATAACCTACTACAGATATACCAGAACGAGAAATACCCAACTTCGTCTGACAACTAACAACGACCATCACTAACTTAACTTGAAAAAATATGGTTAATTACTTTTCCTCATTCAGAGAAGGTGGCATCTCCACTTTAACTGGACTACTAGATTCATCAATAATCCATCGTAGATGATACAACAATGACTTTATCGTCATGGTAGGGCAGGGCATATTTTCTCTGAGGGGTAAAAAGTTAGAACAACAAGTAAGGTTTGCGAATGTAGTCCCGATATTTTTTTAAAAATGTAATTTCTAGTTTTGGAAGGCTTGGGGGTGAATATATAGACTCTGGGAAAAAGTAAATTTCTACTAATTTTTTTTTTGTTAAAATAATTTGCACGAAATTTCATTACATTCTAGGACTGAGGTGGGCAGCCTCACACCCCAGTCGACCCCTAAGTCTGCCCCTAATTTGGGGAATTTTTACGATCAAGATTAGTATAGTATAGAAGGATAAAGTGGGTGATGAGAAATGAATTTGTTACTTAGAGGTTATTTTATTTAATTAAATAATAACGGATAAAATAGAATGGTAAAAAAATCTTGCTAGTATTGTGTAATTAATTTAAAAATAAAAGTATCCATTTTCGGTTAAAATAGAAGAATTGTATTGTTTAGATCAAGAGAGATTTGACCAAAATAAAAATAAAAGATTTGGATCCTTAATCTATTTTAACTATATAATATGCTTAAAATTTTTAACTTATAACATAATTAGTAGAAATATTTTTTTAATTTTGCTCTATATTTATTTTTCTTTACAAGTTTATACTATTTAATTAAATTATAAAGGATAAAATTGTAACTTACTTTGATTTAATAATTGATCATTAAAAGATAGGGACTAATTTATCTATTTAAAATTTGTGAGGGATTAAATCATGATTTACGAATTTTATAAGTGGGAAATCATTTTTAACCCTTTACCATTTTGTATCACTCTTTTATCACCTCCTACGTGTATGCCTACATGTACCAATGAATGGATTTCTCTATCCTATTTAATTTTTCTCTATCTTCTATTCAAGGAAATCAATACATATACATAGAAAGGTGATAAAAGGGTGATATGAAAAGGGGTGACATATATCATTACTCTTTACCATTTCGTACAAATATTAGTATTTTTTTAATAACATTTGACTTAAAAAAAAAAAAAAAAAAAAAGACATTTGACATCTGCGATCTGATTTTGTAACTAGTTCACAAAAGAGCCTCTTCACCTAACATCACAGATTCACAATCATTTTACAATATTAGCAACAACCATTTCCTTCATGAAGCTGATTGGTTCTTCTTTGTTTTGCTTTAGATCTTCTCTTTCTTCCATCAACACAATCGGTAACCCTTTTTCCCTCTTCTTTTATTCTTCAATTTCATCTTTTAATGATATCAATCCTGTCGAAGATGCTCGTTTTACTGTCAATCAAATGATCCGAACGCGACCTAAGCTTACTGTTATAGATTACAATAAGCTATTGGGTACTGTTGTGAAGATAAAAAATTACCCTTATGCTCTTTCTTTATTCAGAGAAATGCGTATTTTGGGGGCTCCGTTAGATAATTACACAATGAATATAGCTATAAATTGTTATTGCTCTTCAAAAAAAAGCAATATGGGTTTTGCGGTATTAGGCCGTCTCTTTAAAAGCGGTCATGTTCCTAATGTGGTTACGTATACCACCCTGATTAAGGGCCTCTTTGGTGAAGATAGAGGAGCTGAGGCTGTAGAATTGTTTAAAAGGTTAACCACAGAAAAACTTTGTGAGCCAAGTGAAGTTACATTAGGGGTCGTGCTAAATGGGCTTTGCAAACATAGACATACACTTAAGGCTCTTGAATTGCTAAGAGTATTTGAAAAAAGGGAGATTTCTAAACTTGGCATCCATTCTTATACCATAATTGTTGATTGTCTATGCAAGGATCGCATGGTTGATGATGCCTTTAAACTATTTTCGGAGATGAAAGATAAGGGCATATATCCAACTGTTGTGACTTATAATTCGTTAATCCATGGATTGTGTAAGTTTGATATGAAGGAAGAGGCTAAGATGTTGTTGATTGAGATGTTAGATTATAAAATTCTTCCAGATGTAGTTACATTTAACATATTGGTGGATTCACATGGAAAAGAAGGTTTAGTAGAAGAAGCACAAGAATTTGTAGAAATTATGATTGAAAGAGGCCTAAAACCTGATATAATTACTTATACTGCATTGGTAAATGCATATTGTTTAAGGGGAGAGATGAAGGAAGCTATGGGGGTGTTAAGTACAATGGTAGGTAGAAAATTAAAGCCTAATATTCAAACCTATAACAGTATAATCAATGGTTTAGTGAAGAAAGGGTGGGTTGATAAAGCTTTTCAACTTTTTCAAGATATTCCTTCAAAGGGACTACAACCTAATACTGTTACATACAACACTATGATACAAGGGTTGTTTCAGAAGGGTAGATGTGTCATTGCACAGGAATTATTCAAGAAGATGATTAGTCCTAACTTTGTTACATATGGAATAATGTTAAACGGATTGTGCTATAATGGACGTGTTACCGAAGCTATGTCTTTATTAGACTCCATGGAAAGTCCTAACATTGTGATATATAATACAATGTTAAACGGATTGTGCAATAATAGACGTTTTACCGAGGCTTTGTCTTTATTAGTCTCCATGGAAAGTAGCAATATAACTCCTGACATTGTGACATATAATACTATTATTCATGGATTATGTAAATATGGCCAACTTGATGCTGCATTAGATGTTTTTTATAAGCTATCAAACAAAGGTTTGATGCCTAATATATATACTCATAATACCATGATAGGTGGACTTTGTCACAGAGGAATGTTGGAAGATGCAAAAGAGTGGGTTTCAAGTATGAAGAAACATGGTTTGTCGCCAAATAGTGTGACCTACAAGGTTATTATACAGGGGTTTATGAAGAAAAAAGAGTATGAAGAGGCAATTGAATCAATCAAGGAAATGAGAAAACATGGATTCTCAGTGGATGCAACAACTTATGAAATCATATTTAAACATCCTAAGCTACTTGATATGATTCAAAAAATGTAAAAGTTGTACTGTTTAATTGTGAGTTCGGTTGGATAAATTTGTGGGTTTTGGTGGTGTTTGATTAAAATTATGAGGTCATGGAGAAATTGCAAAACTTGGAATTAATAGAAAATGCATGGTACTTTAATATTTTGAAGGATATTATTGTAATTTAATTAATCAATTAATTAAAAATTAGGTACCTGCCCCTATAATTAACAAAAGGTACAAAATGACCCTATGTTTTAAATAAAGTAAAAACAATTCTATGACTCAAAAATAAAAATTGTGCACCAAGTCCGTATAATTATAAAACAGCCCCTACATTTTCAATAACCTACAAAAATACCCAAAAACTTATTTTAAAAAAAATTGACACAAAATCTCTGTAGTTCCTATAGTTTACTAAACCACCCCTGTATTTTAAATAAAGTAAAAACAATTCTATGACTCAAAAATAAAAATTGTCCACAAAATCCCTTCAATTACAAAACAGCCCCTATAATTTCAATAAACTACAAAAATACACAAAAACTTGTTTTAAAAAAAAATTGACACAAAATCTCTGTAGTTCCTATAGTTTACTAAACCACCCCTATATTTTAAATAAAGTAAAAACAATTCTATGACTCAAAAATAAAAATTGTCACAAAATCCCTTCAATTACAAAACAGCCCCTATAATTTCAATAAACTACAAAAATACACAAAAACTTGTTTTAAAAAAAAATTGACACAAAATCTCTATAGTTTCTATACTTCACAAAACCATATTTTAAATAAAATATAAAAATACCCTATTTATCAAAATAATAAAATTGCACACAAAATTCCTATAGTCCCCTATAGTTTACAAAACCACCCAATATTTCAAATAAAGTACAATTTAAACTCAAAAAAATAATTTACCACACAATTAAAATACCCTATATGATAAAGAAAGTAGAAAAATACACTAAAAACTCAAAAAAGTTAAAAAAATCACCCGTGTATATTAAATAAAGTACAAAAGCAAAAAAATAAAAATAAGCATTACCTATTTAAAGGTAAAGGTTGTTGAGTATCAATAGTTTCATAAGTATCAGACATTGGACTTCGATCATCAAGTGAAAACTCCATAAAAGCCAAACCATTCCCTTGAGTAATACCTTCCGCAAATAATATATCCTTTTCATTTGGTTCATATTCATTACTCGGTAAGTTTGATGGGAGCTTGGCTATATAAACTAGAGTTTTGGTCCCTAAACTCAATTCATTCACACAAAAATTATACACCATCTATAGTTGAATGCTTGAGAGTTTGGAAGAACAAAACATAAAGAAACGTTTCTTAAGACATCAATGGCCGGAGGTATCATCACTCTTTTTCGATCTATCTATTTATCTTGCATTTTAGTTTGATCGGTTTTTCTATCAAGCATTTGACACACGCTCGATTATTCTCAACTACCATCATTTTCAAGAATCAAATAAAAAATTCTCAAGCACCCAAATCTTCATTCTCCCATCGTAGTCAAAAGTTTGATAATCATAATCTTCATATCCACATAAAAGGAGAAAATTTACCTTCGTTGTTAAATCAATTCAAGAAGGAGTAAATCAAGTATAACTATATAATCTACTCAAAAAGGAGATTACCATCAAGTTTCATTGGTTATTCAAATCATCAGGAGTCAACAAGCTTCATTTTTTTATCTACTCATTAAGGATTCATTTGTGCTTATATATTCAAATATTCAAGGGTTTAGCTCTTGCTCTAGATTAGAGAAGAGTGGGTTTAGAGGTTGAGATCGAGTCTAGCAAAAATCTCACTTAGCTTGTGACTTAGCCCGGTTAAAGTCTCGGTTTAGGTTTCGTGATTGAGCTTGTCAAAAATCACGTTTAGAGGTTGTGATCGAGCGCGGTTAAAATCATGGTGTATAGGTTGTGGCTGAGCCTGGAAAATCCACCTTGTATCGGTTTTATTTCCCCGTAAGTAAACGAGAAGTTCAGTTGATGAGTTTAAAATCCTAAGATGGCTTTCTTAGGTAGTGGATGTAGGGTAACCGAACCACTCTAAATGATTGAATAATCTCTATTCTTACAGTCTTTAATTTGTTATTATATAGAATTGCATAAGTTTTTATCAACTAATACTATCTTTTTATTACTACCCTTCAAGTGTTTGATGAAATCCCCCGAAGAGTTTTCAATTTTATATTGTCTTCCAAAATAATTTTAATTAGTGTAATCTTGATTAGTGTTCTATTCAACCCCTCCCCCTTCATATAGGACTTACACGGTATCAAGCTTGCCAAACTTCTAGATACACAACTAGGTAAGTGAGCTAATTCTGACTTTCAATTTCCTTCTCTCCAATTTGGCTCACCAAGCTGCTAGGTGGGTGACAAGGTAGGCGGGCTTTTTCAGGCTCTTTTGCTTATTATCTTGCCACCTGGTGCTGATGGGTTGCTTGGTAGGTGAGTTTCATGTGTCGAGCTGCAATCTTTTGTGTTATTCCTGATTTTCTCCAACTTTATGTTGACTATCGTCTAGGAAACATTTAGATAATTGTTTTACATATCTCGGGATCTCGTACTTATGACTTGGTTTTCTCAAGATAATTTCCTCCTTTGGCGCTTAACTGCGTCAAAATCATATCAAATGTCCAAACACACACACAACTCTACATGCAATAATACTTTTTTCCAAAAACATGCAATAATACACAAGCATACAAAATGCCTTGTTTTTAACTAATTATCTCAAAAATTGGCTTATATATTGTCTCTGTCACGATACATACTCGTACTAATACCAGATTCTAAATAACTCCAAACTTAAATCATTGTTGTCCTAACAATGTAAGCATAGATCCACGACAAAAATCCAATACACCAACAACAAACTATAAACACTAGATCAAGGCATAAGCACTCCCGAAATGCAACACACAATACATGTTAGCAATATCAAACAAATTTAAGATTGTTAGTTTAGCAATGTAAGAGAGGTCACATGCAATAGGCTAGAGAAGGATAAGTTCTAGGATGATCATTAACACGGGAATAATATTCCATATGCTAACTCACCTATTACCACTCCACTAATACCACACATTTAGGCTTGTAAGAAAGTTTTCAAACACATCGTTAGCTTTTGGTCAAGGAGTGGAATCATGTAGATGATATAAGTAGGATAATAAGCACTTTCCTTTATCTCTCAAATTTGTTCTCACTCATTCAATATTTACGATCTTTAGGATACCATCTCTCAACCACGATTTCAATTTTGTTAATTCTCAGATTTTTTTAACAAGAACCAGCTACATGTTTTTTGTAATCATTCATTTTTTCTTTTCTTTTCATTTGTTTTTTTATGTTCTTTCAAATCTTCCTTTTTTATTTTGCTTGAACATAAACAAAAGAATTAATAATAGGAACACATCTCGATAATATTTATAGTACATCACTCGACCCATTCTAAAAGAAAAATTGATCACCGTCCATCAGTAGTCTTGAAGAAAACAATACAATAATTCTTATACCACCACCCATACATCTAATTAGATTAGATATTCATAAAGCTAGCAAAATTATGATTCTTATAACATTTTCATATTTTATGTTACATATTCATAGTAAAACCATTGTACAACTTCACGCCTTCACGATGACAATACTGTCACGTCTTCACCGTTACAACAACTTCATGACTTCATGTCATTAACAACGCAACACACACATACAAACACACACACATCACCACACACACTTTATGTCATTCACACTTTTAACACACATGTACCCCATTAACACACACCCACTCACACATTTTTGCACACTCTTTGAACTAAACCAAGATAATAAAGGTCCACTTTTTGAGCTAAACCAAAATCATCAATCTTATTGAACTCTTTGCTTAAAAATATCGAGTAGCACCAACATTGTTGAGTACATGATGTCTCCCTAATTATTCTTATTTTCGACCCTTAGGAGACATCATTTTTTGTGTTTATTTAATTAATTTGATAGGCTTTTGAGCTAAATATGCAATATTCCGGAATTTCCTTTTTATTTCTAGCATTTTTAAATTATTAAGCTTTTGCGCGTAATATTGGTATTTTTCGTGAAAAGTTTACAGGTTTTAGATGTTAACTAGAAGAGGAATCCGAGGAGAAAGTCAAAGATCGTGATATAGAGTCAAGACTTGAAGATAAATCCCGAAGATATTATTTTTAGAGCTGAAAGTCTGTTTTCCAGGCCATAGATTGCTGATTTCGAGGTGCTTAAGAGCTGATTTAGCCGCTGACCTTTGAAGAGATAACGAGCCTTATCGAGTTACAGAAATTTAGCAACTGATTTCAAGTCAATCGGAGTCATAACGAAGGGGGAAAAGCCGTTTTAGTGAAGGTGTATCAGCAGTTACGGGATTTTGGGCTTAGAATTTGGGCTTGGACAATTAATTAGTGTTTTATTATTAGGTCCAAGCCCTAATCCGTTTTTACACTTATAAAAGGAGCCTTTGACTTCTATTTTTCATACAATTCACATTCCACAAGATTAAACACCAGAGAGAAGCAACAGAAGGAAGAAAGAAGAAGCTGCAAGAACTGGAGAGGGTCTATATCTCCGTTCTCAGTCATTCCAACTCCGGAAATTAGGTTTCTTTTATCTTTAATTTTGTAATCAAATATGAATTTCATTTCTTTTAATTTAGTTTTTCCATTTAGTATGAGCTAAACATTTAATAGTGCTTGAGAACAAATAATGGGTGAATCCCAATCTTATTGATTTTCGAATGTTGAATTTGGGTTTCTGTTAAATTAAATTAGATTGGGGCTTTTACTCTTTTCTATAAATTAAGATTATTTACTGTTTTTAGCGTCATGAACTAGGAACAGGTGTTAGTATTTAGGCTATTCCAATTAGTGGCAATTGGATCATGCTGACGGAGGGTTTAAATACAGAACCATTTATTCAATCTAGGATAGAAGCTATTGATTCTGACGAACTTAGCTAATTCTAGGGCCAATGAGGTATTAAAACTTAAACATCCAAAAGTGGATCATATTTACCCTGACGGGACTAGTGACACTCTAGGATCGCCTTATAGTCCACCCTGACGGGGTATAAGGAATTTAGAATCCCGACCATTAAATTGACCAATTTAGCCCTTAAACAACATAAGTTAGGAAATAGGATTGGGAGGATCCCTTGCGTTCTCAAGTGCTACCTTCTCATACTGCGTTTTACATCATTTTACTTGCGTCTTAACTTTTCACTGCATTTATAATTTGTCTTTCAAATAGTAGTTTTAATAACAAAAATCAAACAAACATATTTTATTTACTTGTTTTCATAAGTGCAACCAATCATTATCTGTTAAACATTGTAGTCAACCATCCCGTCCTTGGAACGAATCTGTTTTATCAATTATACTATTTGGGACAACCGTACACTTGCGGTTGTGGTTCGATTATTTATTGCATTTATTTAGAACACACAAAGGACCACCAGTACACCAAGCTCACCAAGGTACAATATATTCCAATTACTAAAAAAATCCATTTTAAATAACACGACTATATATGAGTCCCTTATGGCTTTACGGAAGCACACAACCATGTTATAGCGTCACGCCATCACTAGTGCAATCATTGTTGTACTTTTACGTTAGATAAGGATAATATGTACCTTTACCTCATGTGGATATTTTTTATTCACATATAATGAGGACACTCAAGGACTTGAGACCATTTTTTTGACAAAACGAGTAAGACCTCTTCGCCACAACCCGGAAAGGGTAGAAGACACAAGCGAGCTAGTAAACAACTTAATCTTATCATCTGAAAACCATATCTCCGACATGGCACTCTTAACAATGATATATGCATAGTGCTAACGTAAAGTAGTTACAAATACAATTGTTAGCCTGTTGATATCTTGATAAAACTAATTATAATTAAGTGCTAGTATCTCATATAAGTAGACATATAATATACAAAATCTAGACCCCAAATTTTGTACAACAGGATTTGTTCATTAATATTGCAAAAAGATTTATTTATTAATTGCAAAAAAAAATCATCAAGAGAAATTATTTACTTATCGACAAATAAATACTTTATTCATTTAGAGAATATTTTTATATTTTTTTGGTTTTCATCATTAATCATTTCACATGTACATGCACCATGTATCTATAAGAATCTATGAACAGTATGTTTAAAGTCTATATTTGGAATGAGTAATGATATATACCACCCATGACGTGGCGTGATTTAAGTGGAAGTAAATTGTTGATTTTTTATTTACTCGATTTGATTAACGATTTACTTCCAATCAAATCACGCCACATCATGTTGGGTGATATGAATTTGGGTGACATATATCATTACTCATTTGGAATACATGCAACATATAAGTATATAGACTAGGTACATCTATAATAACTAATAAGATTATATATATGAAATATGTACTTATAGTCAACATTAAAAATATATGCACCATTGAATATACGTAGACTAAATACATGCATCATTTACTACTAATAATATTTTATGTATAGAATACTAAAAGACTTACAAAATGTATCTAATCTACACTATAAACATAGTTTTACAATTTTGATTTGATAAATTATTCATTCTACTATATCTTTCTTATACTCTATTTGATAGATTTCAATCACCAGTAAAAAACATTAACAAAAACAACTTTGACCAACCAGTTAAGGATGAAATACTAACTATAAGAAGGAACTTCCAAGTCTTACACTAAAAAACATGACTTGTTTGCTTTTTTTAAGAATTTTGTCATTGTTCGAAAAGAGAATGAATGACATAAATGTTCTCTTGATAGAAGATAATTGTCCAGCTCATCCAAAAATTGTTGAAGAGTTAAAAAATATAGAATTATTTTTCTTGTTTCTTAACACAACTTCTAAACTTCAATCATGTGATGCTAGGATTATTCAGGCATTCAAAGTTCATTATGGACGAAATTTATACTAGCATCTTGTAGAACCTTTATTTGGACTCACTAAATCATTAAAGCATCAACATATTGGATGAAATTAAGTTTGTTATCATGGCTTGGAGATTTGATGTAACGAAGAGAACAATCGCTAATTGTTTTCAACATTGCAAGATACGACCTCAAAAAATTGATGTTCCTAGAGAATACGTTGATCCATTAAAAGAACATATTGAAAGATTAACAAATAACATTTCTAATTTGCACGACAGACATGTGATGGACGTCGAAATATTTTAAACTATTCTAACAAGAAACATCCAGTCATGGAATTACCTATATACGAATAACTTATTGAGTCTGTACTTAATGAAAATGATCCAGAACTAGATGATAGTGGTGTCACACCAAACGTGTCAGCGAAAGACGTCTTCCAAGCATTAATCACCCTACGAAACTACTTGTTACCGTATAAGCAAAATATTCTAAATTTTTTGTCTATACTAGAAAAAGTTAAGGATGTGATATATATTGGTGGAAGAAAAAACAGACAACATTAAATAATTTGTTTGTTAAGAAGTGATATATTTATACTTGTTTACTGAACTACATATTTTTTTAGGAATGATATGTATTTTAATAAATCTTCATTTATATCTGGAATTTTTTTTAACAATTAAAAGAAAAAATTCATTAATGTATTTAGTAAGGTTATTTATTTATACTCATTGGCTCAAATCGGGATCAAAGAAAATATTTATTTGTTGATGATTATTCTTTATCGGACATTTATTTATCGAGATTAAACTATAGGATTAAACATTAAAAATCAATTTAAAACAAAAAATATGGTATAAAATACATTTTTATATTAAGTAGGAATATTTTTTTGTTTCATGGAATAATTTTTTTTGTTCCAAATCCTTCTCATTAACGCTAAATAAAGTTATTACAAATTTAACCAATTCCCGTAGGAGTGGTTTCAGTTTTAATTATTTTTGCTAGCCTACTCGGGTACGTGTCTAAACACGAGCCTTGCATGTTGCCACTTAACTTATACTTGGCTACCCCGTCAGCTAATATATTCCTACTACGATTAATCCATCGAAATATAGGTTTACAATCCTCGGAAACAAGATAAATACTCTTAATAATATTACAAATCAATGGAGAATTAAAATGGCGCCTAAACTCTAAAGGTTGCATAACTTGGAGACAATCATTCTCTATAATCACGCTTTGAGGAGCAAACTCTCGAGCGAGAAGACTAGCCTTAAGAATCCCCATTTCTTATGCTTCTTTAGAGCTATCCGCCTTAACCATCCATGCTTTGCAAAATAAAACACTTCCTGAATTGTCCCTAGCAACACAAGAGATAGCACTATTATTATTTTTAGTAGCGGCATCACAATTAATATTTATACAATTCATGGGTGAAGGAATCCATTTCAGCTCCTTTTCTTTACTATCTAAGTCTTTTCTTACCTCGGTTTCATTTGACTGAGTTTTTCCTTTCTTATTAGTATGATTTATATTATCCTTCAGCATTTTTATTACATCATTAGGATAATTTATATTTTGAAATTCTTCCCATTCTTTTTTAGCACTTGTTAGGCATCTCATAGGGTCTAGCCTTTTGTTTTTATATTTGTATGCACACTTGTCTTTCCAAATATGCCATAAGATGGTACAAAGTTGTTCCATCATAAAATCAGTACCATCTTTTACCTCCTTCCTTTTATTAGCTAAGCTTGCCATCCACAAATCTATTTTAGCAGTAGATTAATTGCAAGTTAACAAGTTAAAAGGGGAAGCAAACCAAATGGCTCTAGTCCAATCACAGTTTAATAGCATATGTTCTATACTTTCAGGTTCTTTATTACATATATCACAAATTGGATTTGTGGTGATCTTTCTTTTATATACATTTTCATTGGTAGGTAAAAGATTTTTTACTACCTTCCATATAAAAAATTTAATTTTTGGTGCCACTTTTAAACCCCATATCATTTTCCAAACTGATGTATCAATTGTATGAGAAGAAGTAGCATTATTTTTACTACTTTTTTTCTCTTCATTCTCTTTTTTATTTTTCAGTATATAATAGCATTTCTTAACCGAGAAATTACCCTCTTTATCATGTACCCAATATGGTACATCTTTACCTCCTATATTGGAATAAGTGTATTAAATATAAAGGTTGAAGCCTCTTCAGAATAAGCATTTTTAATAAGATCTATATTCCATTTCCTTTCATTATTAACCATAAGGTCATTAACTTTCTCTAAATCAAACCTGTTAGGTTTTATTATCTCATCATAACCACTTATCCATTTATCAGTATGTATATTAATAGTATATCCATTCCCAATTTTTCACTTTATATCATCTCTCCCACAAATTATACTTTCCCATCCCCATGAGGGTTTACAACCTAATTTAGCTTCCATAAAGGAGTTAATAGGGAAGTATTTACGTTTTAGTATTTTATATAATAAAGTGTTATTATTATTACACAAATTCCAGGTCTGTTTGCTTAGAAGTGATATATTCATAAGGTTTAGGTCTCAGAAGCCTAGACCTCCATCTCCATTACTTTTCGTAATAGAATTCCAACTACCCCAATGGCATTTGTTTTTCCCATTTCTTCCCCACCAGAAATTAGCAATTTGTGATGAAATTAAATCGCTAATTCTTTTAGGGATAAAATAGAATGACATGAAGTAATTTGGTAGGCTTTGTAAGACAGCTTTTATAAGTATCTCTTTCCCTGCTAGGAAGAGGTAGAGATTCTTCCAAATTTCTATTCTTTTTAAGGTTTTTTTAACTAGAATGTTAAGGTCTTTAACTTTCGATTTACCCCATTCCGTGGGGAATAAAATTATATAATATGTCTTCTTTCTTATTTCTTACTATGAGAAAAAATTAATTTATTTTTTGTAAATCATTAAATCAATTAAAAATAATTATCATGAAAAAATAAATTAAATAATTTATTCAAAAATACACTACAATTCAAGCTTACCCCAATTCAAATATTCAGATTCGCGCGTCCCACTTTCAGCTACACTGTCCGCATTTCAGAGAAACGCATAAGCCATCACCTCCAATTCGCTTCCGAATCAATCCATACATTTATATTTAGGGTTCAATCGATTTACACATACCCTAATATCTTACATTTTTTCATCAAATCTTGCTATTATTCTTGAATCTACCTTCATTTTAACCTTGATCTACCTTCATTTGATCTGTGTTAGTTCAAATCCGTTTCTATCTACAGCGTCCTTATACTTCCCGATTTGAGGTATGGAGTCGGTGGTGATTACAGTCAGTGGATACCACGGCTCCGAGCGCTTTAACCTCATCAAATTGATTTCACGTTCAGGTGCAAACTATGTCGGAAACATGAATTCATCGATTACACATTTGGTACGTTTCTCCTTATACACTCTAGTTATTATTCATATCCTGCCTTGCCTTGGGCAATGTTCAATTGTGTACTTGTAAATACCCTGTATGTATAAGTGTATTGCATTTAGACATATACTGTATGCGTAAGTATATATTGTCTTCTTCAACTCCTTAGGTTTGTTGGAAATTCGAAGGAAAGAA
The DNA here is from genome assembly GCA_029959085.1 of Nemophila menziesii. Classification (NCBI taxonomy): domain Eukaryota; kingdom Viridiplantae; phylum Streptophyta; class Magnoliopsida; order Boraginales; family Hydrophyllaceae; genus Nemophila; species Nemophila menziesii. Next base: position 122,953,169 of record JARWIR010000001.1, on the reverse strand, counting down.
ATATGAGCTAGCAAAGCAGTACAAAGCAATTATAGTTAATCACAGGTGGATTGAGGATTGCGTGAAGAAAGGAAAGCGAGTTTCAGAGCGTCCTTATACTGACCAATGGTATAATAAACTGAATTTACAATTGTTTAGTTAGATTTACAATGGAGGCTAACAATTATGTTACGAGTATTGTATCAATGTCTCTAACATATTGTGTTTTTGACAGTGGAGAAGAAGTAGGGCCTTTACAAATCTCAACACATATTCCTCAAAATCCCAGTAAAATGTGTAATAATATATCAGAGGGATCTAAAGAACAACTTATTGCTCTCGATTCTGAAGATTCTGATTGTGAACGTTGGCTTGATGCTACTTTACTGAATGAGGTTCTGATCAAATTGTTTATTCGTATTGTTATTTCAGAAAGTTAGAATCTTTTCATGAGATGTTTTCTTTCTTTTCTTATGTACAGAATAGAGATCGAGTCAAAAGGAAAACAAATAATATCAGTTATTCAATGAATAATCAATTGTTTAGTCGTAAAGACAGTTTTGAGGACTTTTCATTGTTTGACTCTAAAAGGCTCGAGGTAAAATTCACTTTCTCCTGCTTCTACTTATACTTTTACTTTTTATATTCCATGTTATTGAATTAAAGAGTTGCCTTTCCAATTTCATGTATAATCCAAAGCTTGTTTTTCTAATAAATTACACTCAAATGATTACTTATTCTGTCCTTGTTAAATAACAGGCTGAACTTAATCTTCCCGATTCAGAACTACTGTTAAAGCCTAAGAAACGTAGCTCTATAGCAGGTGAATCCTCTAAAAGAGGTCGCAGACTTGTGAAGGGGAAAGAAAATATAAATACTGTAAATATTACTCAAAATTCAGAGGAAAAATTGAACCATGAACTTAATCTTCCTAATTCAGAAGTACAAATAAAGCCTAAGAAACGAGCCTTTGGTGAACCCTCTAGAAAAGGGCGCAAACTCGTAAAAGGAAAAGAAAAGAAAAATATTTTGAATTTTTTTACTCTAAATCCAGAGGAAAAATTTGACCCACCACATATAGCTTCAACTAGTCATGATGAGAGTGTATTAATGGCGGAAAATGGAACTATAATTCTTGATGAAAGTGAAGATACAAATATCCTGAATCAAAATGATGAGAACACCTTATCTTGTTCATCTATTGATGGGAATATAGAATCTGATCATATAATTAAACAGTCTAAACAAACACAAACAGAGGTATCATGTGCAATTTGTTATACAGATTTTAGTTCAACTAGGGGATTACTTGATTGTGGTCATCGTTTTTGTTTCTCATGTATCGAAAGCTGGTCAACTCATTCGGTATTATTTTTATACTTAATCTTATAAATAATTTGTTATTTTTGGATATATATATATATATATATATATATATATATATAATGAGTTATCAATGTTTTCATAGAGTTTAGCTGGGAAAGTTTCAAGGTGTCCTTTGTGTAATGCTAAATTTGAAAAGATTACAAGAGTGGATGATGCAATTACTTCTGATCAAAAAGTGTATTCGCAAACAATTCCGATAGGAACTGAAGTGTATGTTCATTGTGATGAAAGACCTGCATTTTCAAGAAATGTAAGTGTGTTTTATTCTAATTTTATTTATTTATTTATTAATTTCTGTTTTTAAATTATTTTTATAGGTATCAGTGGCGGGATCGAATTGCTTTCATTGTTTGCGTCAAGAACCAGAAGAGCTTCTTGAAAGATGTAATGTGTGTCGTATACGAAGTATTCATAGATTCTGCCTTGACCCGCCATTATTTCCATGGACGTGCAATTATTGTAAGGATCTTCAAATGCTTTACCGTTACAATCGTTAATTGATTGTTAAAGTTTGTTTTATGTTGTTAAAAAGAATGAAAATGAATGGTTGTTTGATGTATTTTTCGAGAGGATTTAAAAGATGTATACATAAAATGTAGACATAAGGTATATAGTATTTATTCCATTGTTAGTTGTAATGATAATTACAGTTCAATTCTTGTTTTGAACTCGTGGTCAAGTTTTATTTTCTTGTCAAAAGAGAATAGGGGAATTTCTCATGCATGCACAGGGTCGTTACAATGGTGTTTGGAAGGGTAACTAATAAACGTAGTGAAAATAGAATGATCAAGTGTTCTCCTATTTGCGTGATATAAACAGGGTAGTGTTATATGAATTACATAGTATGGTTTTCAGACAAATTTTTTATGTAACGGATCAATAAATTCGACTTTCTGATCGTGAACTTTATAAGCCGTTGAAGACACCCCACCGGAACCGTGTACCTTTCCCACTAGTTCTAACTGTTGTTTTTCCTTGTTGACTTTTATATGCCCTGCAAGTACCTTATCACCCACCTTCGATGGTTCTATCCCACTCGGCTTCCTCTCCTCCAACGAAGCCAAAACCTCGAATCCTGACCTAATACCACCTCCACTCTCACCTTATGAACTAGATTTCTTTTTTGGGTGTTATCACCGCTTTCCTGTGTCCCACATAACCTCCTCTTTGCGTTACTACCCGTGGTTGTTACCTAGAATTACCACGAGACTTACCTCTACCCCTATCCACCGTCATCCAATCCCCTTATAGCGATGTCAGTTTATTCATTTCACCACTTAGTGCTAGCACATTACTCATCTGATCTCGCCTCTCACCACTCAATTCAGACTTTTTATGTTGGCCCTTGCCCTCCTCGTTTAAATGTCCGAACTTATCTCAACTAAAACAAATGAGATGAAGACCCTCAAACTTGACCTTTTGCAAATGATCATGTATACATATGATCGAGACAAGTGGCTTATCTAATTCGATTTCTACACAATTCTCGCAAAGTTTCCCCTTGCTCTTGACTTCGTAAAGGGTTTATACGCACCATTTTTCCGACAATATTTCCTATCGACGTGAGAATTTCCTCTGTATAATTAATGAGCGGCAAATATGGAGACCAGACTCAAACAGTAGTCTTAAGTACAAGCGCCATTTGCGGCATAAAAAGCGGGTCCCAAGCGCGGACAATCAAATACCTATCTAATATCATCCAAGTCTCTAGAATAGTCCTCAGTACTAGTAAATTGTGCCGTAAGATACCCAAACTCCACTTCGACAAGGTCCGTGTGCGCTTTAGGGACTCAAATCTAATTTAACTTATTTAAGAGATACTTGAACCCTACATTATAACCAAGTAGCCGTATGAATTATGATTAACAAACGATACCATACCTCAAATTCAATACGCTTCTGAGCCGCGGTTCTAACGAGTTGCGGGTATGTAGTATAACTAAAGGGTATATCATCAGTCATTCCAAATTCGTATATACCATTTCCATCCAAGGCAGAAGTTCTAGATCTATCTACCCGAGTATGTTGCCTTCCCCTCAGCGTCTTTGGAGTCTTGTACGCTTCTCCTCCGCGTGTCTGGTGATTGCTCCCGAATTGCTTCCATGTAGCTTTTTTATCTTGCAACACCCTTATACAATGAACTGGCTTTTTTTTACGATGTCATACCGCCTCAAGCTTATTCCCACTCCCGGTACCTACGAAAACAACACCCAACGAACTGTTGTCAAAGAAAGGTACTAAATTTGTACCTGTGCTGGCTTGGTTATTCTTCTCTGTTGGTTCCACCGGATTTTGCTCCCCACCATTATCAATTATCCTTGTCTCGCCATGATGAATTAACATACTCGCGCCCCTCTGATTCAGGTCATAGGCAAGCATAGGATTCAGAATGACATGCTTCGCCACAATGTCTCTTCCATCAATTTCGTCCATAATCTGACTCACTGTGGTCTTCGATCCGCCCTCCATAACCGGGGATAAATCATACCTATCAGTATAATTCAAAGCCGTTTTTGTAGCCATGATGTTTGTTCCAATTCTATCCTTCCGTTATGTCATCCCCGCCTGTGCTTCGTGTCCCTTGAAACTTGGGAGAACGTTCGAATTCTCTTGTAGGATAATTTCTTGACACTATTAGTTTTAGCCATGGGAGAAATTGTCTTGGAGGTTGGAGTATATGGTAACGATGGTGTTGCAGTCGGACGACTCCCCGGCATGGAACCCCTTCTTCTGCCTTGATGTTAGGGGGAGGTGGCGACAATGGTCGTCTCAGATTGTCCATTGATATTATAGTTAGAAACTAATGAAAGAAAGTGCAGCTATGTACGGTATATATAAACAAACAAAAAGGCGCTAAAGAAAGTCAACCAAGGAAAAGTAATTTTTGACCCCTTAAATTTCAAAAATTACCAAAGTCACCCTAAACTTTCGAAAAGTTGTATTTTTACCCTAAAAGTTCTTTAAAATATTTTTGAAAATACAGTCACCCAAATAAATTCTAAAAAATTCCCACGCCTTTCCACATCATAGATCATCATTTTAAACATCAACCCACGTCAAAAAACACCAAAAAACCACAAATTCTTCCAAAAAATTCTCAATTACTTGATTTCAAAGATCTAAGTGTTAAGAAACGAGATGTTCTAAGGCCAAAGCGGATTATCTGAGACACGATTTCTACACTTTTTGATCTCAAATTCATCTAGTTAAGAACTATGTGATATGGGAGTACTTGTGATCAAGCATGTGTGTATGAAATTGAGTTGGAAGTTGTATAAATTGGAAAATTTTGAGTTGTGTGTGTTGATTTTGGGTGAAGATTGAGTTGGGGATATCGCGAGGTATCAATTTCCATCAAGATTTCCGGTGAATCAAGAGTTGTTCCGAGCTTAGCCATATAATATAAAGATAAGAGCGCGATGAGATGGGGCCTTGAGCCTCGAGAGATATATTTTTGTCCTTTATTTTAATTGATTTTATGGGTTAGTGTATATCTTTAATTACTCCCTCCGTTCCTAAAAAATTGCCACTTATACTAAAAATAGTTGTTACAAAAAGATTGCCACTTTAAAAAATCAAGACACTTTTAATTTTTTATACCACTTTTACACCTAATTAAATATTATAATATTATGTTCCCAATAAATATTTAAGATATCAAGATACTTTATGAAGGGTATTTTAGTAATCACATGGATAATAAATGACATTTCTTGATTTGTGTGCAAAAGCAAACGTGACAATCTTTTAGAACAAAGGGAGAATTTACTTGCTTTATTGATCCTTTTCGAGTCGTAGGGACACAAATCATTTTTGATTTGGGGGTGGAGTACTTGATGTCTCCATTTTTGTGATAGAATAATCTAGTAACAAGACATCATTTTATAGGTATTTAATGCTTAGTTTAGGGATTTATCCCCATTTATTCATGTTTTACACTTTTTTGTCTAGTTTTAGGTGTTTTGGTATTTCTAGAGTTTTTGTACGTAGTTTGTGTGGTTATCTGTGCAAAACTTAGGTATTTGGAAGATAATACATCTTAAGAGGATGATAAGAAATGGAAAAACCAAGTAAACTCCTTAGTCAAGGCGAAAAAGGAAACTTTGAACATATATGGAAAATAAAAGTTGAGCTGGCCATACTTCTGAAAATAGGTAGAGAATATAAAGTATCCTTTTTTTTATCAACAAAAGATTTCAGCGTGTCCTTTATGCAAGTCTAAATTTGAAAAGATTACAAGTGTGGATGATGCAATTACTTCTGATCAAAAGGTGTATTCACAAACAATTCCGATAGGAACGGAAGTGTATATTAATTGTGATGAAAGACCTGCATTTTCAGGAAATGTAAGTGTGTTTTATTTATTTGATTTATTTATTTATTAATATTGTTTTGATTAATTTCTGTTGTTAAATTATTTTTATAGGCATCAGTAGCGGGATCAATTTGCTGTCACTGTTTGTGTCAAGAATCAGAAGAGCTTCTTGAAAGATGTAATGTGTGTCGTATACGAAGTATTCATAAATTCTGCCTTGACCCGCCACTATTTCCATGGACGTACAATTATTGCAAGGATCTTCAAATGCTTTACCGTTACAACCGTTAATTAATTGTTAAAGTTTGTTTTATTTTGTGAAGAAGAATGAAAATCAATGGTTGTTTGATGTATTTTCGAGAGGATTTAAAAGATGTATACACAAAATTTAGACATAAGGTATTATTGTATTTGTTACATTGTTAGTTGTAATGATAATTACAGTTCAATTCTTGTTTTAAACTCGTGGTCAAGTTTATTTTTTTCCTTTATCAGAACAGAATAGGGAAGTTTCCCATGCATGCCCAAGGTCGTCGCAATGGTGTTCGGAAAGGTAATTAATAATGAGTTAATGTTTAATAAATCTTTGCATCTTTGTCTATTATTCTTTAAAAAACATTGTTTTTTTAGATATAGATATATATTACCACCATATATCACCTATTATGTGGAGATTTTAAAAATCAATCAATTTGTTTCTCTCTCATACTTAATTATTTTCTCTCTTTTATTTAATGTCATATAAGGTGATACATAAGAGGTGAAATAAGAGTTAAGCAAATAGGGGTGATATATATCAATGCTTTTTTTTTTAAAGAATAATGAAAAATTCTGAAAACTCAAAATCTAAATTCCCATAGCTTAAAACTTGAGTTTTAGGAATCTTTCGATAACTCCAACTACTCTTTTTATGGGAAAAAAAATAGAAAGAACAAAATGTATGATGTTTTTTATGGGCAAAAAAATGACGGTTGTAGTGAACGGAAATTAAAACTAGTGTGAAGGGTTTCTTGGGTGTTAATCCATTAATAATTAATAAACATAGTGGAAATAGAATGGTCATGTTTTTTCCTATTTGTGTGATATAAATAGGGTAGTGTTATATGAATTAAATAGTATAGTTTTTAGACAAATTTCTTACGCAGCGGATTGATGATTTCAGATTTTTGATCGTGAACTTGATGAGATGTTGAAGACACCCCACCCGAACCGTGTTCCTTTCCTACCAGTTTCAACTATTGTTTTTCCTTGTTGACTCCTATCCGCCCTGCAGGTACCTTATCACCCACCTTCGATGGTTCTATCATCGGCACCCCTTTCTCTAACGAAGCCAAAACCTCGAAAATCTTGACCCAATGCAACCTCCATTCTCACCCTCTGAACTAGATTTCTCTTTTCGGTGTTATGGCCCCTTTCCTCGGTCCCACGTAACCTCCTCTTTGCATTACTACCTGCGGTTGTATCCCAAATTACCACGAGGCCTACCTGTACCCCTATCCACCGTCATCCAATCCCCATATAGCGATGTCGGTTTATTCATTTCACCACTTAGTACTATCACATTACTCATCTCATCCCGCCTCCCACCACTCAATTCAGTCTTCTCATGTTGGCCCTTGCACTCCCCGTTCAAATGTCCAAACTTACTTCAACTAAAACAAATGAGATAAAGACCCTCATACCCGACCTTTTGCAAATGATCATGTATACATATGATCGAAACAAGTGGCTTACTAATTTGATTTCTACCACAATTCTCGCAAAGTTTTCCCTTACTCTTGACTTCACAAAGGAGTATATACACACCATTTTTCCCATAATATTTCCTATGGACGTGAGAATTTCCTTCGTATAATTCATGAGCGGCAAATATGGAAACCAGACTCACACAGTAGTCTTAAGTACATGCGCCATTTACGACATAAAAAGGGGGTCCCAAGTGCGGACAATCAAATACCTATCTAATATCATCCAAGGCCCCCCACCCAAGGCTCTAGAATAGTCCTCACTACTAGTGAATTATGCCATAAAATACCCAAACCCCACTTCGACAAGGTCCATGTGCGCTTTAGGGGCCCAAATCTGATTTAACTTATTTAAGAGATACTTGAACCTGCATTATACCCAAGTAGCCGTATAATTAACGAATAATGCCATACCTTACATCCAGTACGCTTCTGAGTCGCGGTTCTGACGGATTGAGGGTATGTAGTATCACTAAAGGGTATTTCATTAGTCATGCCAAATGCGTCCATACCAAACCCAACGCAAAAGTTCTAGATCGATCTACTCGCGTAGCTGCCTCCCCCTCTGCGCCTTTGGAGTACGCTTCTCACCAGCGTGTCTGGTGATTGCTCTAGAATTGCTTCCATGTTGATTTTTGATCATGCAACACCCTCATTCAATAAAATGACTATTTTTACGGTGCCATTACCGCCTCAAGCTTATTCCCACTCCGGGTACCTACGAAAACAACACCCAACGAACTGTTGTCAAAGAAAGGTACTAAATTTGTACCTGTGCTGGCTTGGTTATTCTTCTCTGTTGGTCCACCGAATTTTTCTTCCCACCATTATCAATTATCCTTGTCTCGCCATGATAAATTAACATACTCACGCCCCTCTGATTCAGGTCATAGGAAAACATAGCATTCAAAATGACATGCTCCGCCACAATGTCTCTTACATCAATTTCGTCCATAATCCGACTCACTGTGGTCTTCGATCTGCCTTCCATAACCGGGGATAAATCATACCTATCCGTATAATTTAAAGCCCTTTTTGTAGCCATAACGTTTGTTCCATTGCTATCCTTCCGGTTTGTCATCCCCGCCTCAGTCGTTTGCTTCGTGTCCCTTGAAACTTGGGAGAACTTTCAAATTCTCTTGGAGGATAATTTCTTGACACTATTAGTTTTAGCCACGGGAGAAATTGTCTTGGAGGTTGGAGTATATGGTAACGATGATGCTGTGGTCGAACGACTCCCCGGCATGGAACCCCTTCTTCCGCCTTGATGTTAGAGGGAGGTGGCGACAATGGCCGCCTCAGATTGTTCATTGATATTACAGTTAGAAACTAATGAAAGAAAATGCAGCTATGTACGGTAAGAAAAAAGGATAAAAAGTGAAATAAACAAACAAAAAGGCGCTAAAGAAAGTCAACCAAGGAAAAGTAATTTTTGATCCCTAAAATTTAAAAAATTACCAGAATCACCCTAAACTTTCAAAAATTTGTATTTTTACCCTAAAAGTTTTTTAAAATCTTTTTGAAAATTCAATCACCCAAATAAATTCAAAAAAATTCCCACGCCTTTCCACATCATAGATCATCATTTTAAACATCAACCCACGTCCAAAAACACCAAAAAACCACAAATTCTTCCACAAAATTCTCAATTACTTGATTTTAAAGATCTAAGTTTTTAATCTCAAATTCATCTGAGACACGATTTCTACACTTTTTGCTCTCAAATCATCTAGTTAAGAACTATGTGATATGGGAGTACTTGTGATTAAGTGAGGCATGTGTGTATGAAATCGAGTTGGGAGTTGTGTGAATTGGTGAATTTTGAGTTGTCTGTGTTGATATTGGGTGAAGATTGAGTTATGTTACCGCGAGGTTATTAAGAAATGAAAATAGAAATATAAATTGTATATTGATATTGTATATTGTTCATTTACAATGTGTCTTTATATAGAGTAACAATACACTACATTTCTTATCTCTAACTACTTTTGTCATTTTGTGTAACAAGAATTTGTTTATTTAACTCAAGTGATGAGTTACTTAACTCATCTCTAGTCTTCTCCTTATCAGCCCCCCTCAAACCGATCATGCGAAGCAATGGAAGTTTGGATAAACAAGATTGAAATAGCGTAGGCGATAGACCTTTTGTAAAAACATCCGCTACTTGATCCATAGATGAAACATGTATAATGTGTAATAATTCAGCTTGAACTTGCTCCCTAACAAAATGAAAATCAATATCCATATGACGAGTTCTCGTGTGAAACACAGGGTTTGAAGTTAATGCAATAGCTGAAATGTTATCACACAATAGAACAGGAGTAGGAATAGCAATGTTCAAACATTTTAAAAGAGATTGAAGCCACTTTAGTTCAGCTGAGACATGAGCCATGACTCTATACTCAGCTTCGGTGGATGAACGAGAGACCGTAGTTTGCTTTTTAGATCCCCAAGAAATCAAATTTGCACCAAGGAATATACAATAACCTGTAGTGGACCTCCTGTCAATAGGACAACTAGCCCAGTCAGAGTCTGAGTAGACTGTAAACATAGACTTTGATGGAGTAAAAACCAAACCAAAACTCATAGTTCCCTTAATGTAGCGCAATAATTTCTTCAAGGCCTCAAAGTCTGCATTAGTAGGCTTATGCATACATTGACAAATTCTATTTACTGCATAAGAAATGTCAGGCCTGGAAATGGTCAAATACTGAAGTGCACCTGTAAGACTTCTAAATAAAGTGATATCTTCAAAAGGAAGTAAACCATGGTTAGAAATTAATGCATATTTATTTACTGTGGGAGTTGAGGAAGAATTACAACTGTCCATACCAGCTTTAGATAATATAGAACTAGCATAAGCAGCCTGTGATACAACCAAACGAGATGAAGACCGAGTAATCTCTAAACCCAAGAAATAAGACATATCTCCTAAATCCTTCATATGAAAACGCGATTTAAGCGCTAAAATAACAGACGTGATGCGAGTAGAATTCGCACCTGTAACAATAAGGTCATCAACATAAACCAACACTACAGTTAAACTTTCATTATCACCAGATACAAACATAGAAGAATCAGCTTTACTTGCACTAAACCCTTGAGAAACAAGAAAAGTATTAAGTAACTGGTACCAAGCTCTTGGAGCTTGCTTTAAGCCATAGAGCGAGCGCTGAAGTTTACAAACATATGAAGGTTTATCCTTATCAACAAAGACAGCTGGTTGATGCATATAAACATCATCATCAAGAATTCCATGAAGAAACGCATTAGATACATCCAATTGTTTAAGAACCCAATTGTTTGAGACAGCCAGAGATAAAATAATGCGAATTGTCTGGTGTTTAACAACTGGACTAAAGGTTTCATTATAATCTAGACCAAACTCTTGTAAGAAACCACGAGCAACTAATCTTGCTTTATAACGCGCTATTTCTCCATTAGCATGGCGTTTTATCTTAAAAATCCATTTACAGGTCATGGGGGTTCTACCAAGAGGAGGAGGAACCAAAACCCATGTACCTTGACTCATTAGAGCTCTATATTCATCACACATTGCAGATTGCCAACAAGGATATTTAGCAGCTTCTCTATAAGACACAGGTTCAATAAGAGAAGGACTGACTAAGGTGGATTGACACATATAAGATTGTATAGTTTTAGACCTAGTGATCATAGGATGAGATGGAACAGGTGGAATATTTTGTGAAGGAGTAACAAGTGGTACAACAGGAGTAGGAGAAGAGGACTCAGTTTGTGAACATGTATAGTGATATTGTATATTGTTTATTTACAATGTGTCTTTATATAGAGTAACAATACACTACATTTCTTATCTCTAACTACTTTTGTCATTTTGTGTAACAAGAATTTGTTTATTTAACTCAAGTGATGAGTTACTTAACTCATCTCTAGTCTTCTCCTTATCAGAGGTATCAATTTTCCTCAAGATTTCTAGTGAATCAAGTGTTGTTCCGAGCTTAACCATATCATCTAAAGATAGGAGCGCGATGACATGGAGCCTCGAGAGATATATATTTCTCTCCTTTTTATAATTGATCTTATGTGTTAGTGTATATCTTTAATTTTTTACTTGCTTTATTGATCCTTTTCGAGTCGTAGGGACACAAATCATTTTTTATTTGGGGGTGGATTACTTGATGTCTCCATTTATGTGATATAATAATCTAGTCACGAGACATCATTTAAGGGGTATCGAGTTACAGGCATTAAAAGCCTATGATGAACACTTTAAATGCTGTAAAATAGCTTCTGAGGCTGAAAATACTTTAAAAAAAAATAATGTTGGTAAAAATGAATGGAAGGAACAACCTTTTATAGAGGAGAAAAAGAAAGGAAAGTTTACATAGGAGAAAGGAAAAGGTAAGTGTGGAAAATAATAAATGAAAGGAAAGGATTACTAAAAACATTATAATTGTTAGCAGACATGCTTCTTATAAGACATAGAATTGTGCTTCTTCTGCTTGTGTACTTAAAGATAATAATGATAATCTAATACATGGTTTTGCATGGTCATTTTCTTGTAACAGTTCCGAGGAAGAGGAGCTAATTGGAGTGAGGAATGGCCTACTTTCGGCGATCAACTTCCATTATAAATATGTCATAGTGCTATGTGACAACAAAGTGGAGGTAGATGCTTTGAGTTCGCCTACAACTCCTCCTTTCTCTCGTCAGCTTCTTTTTTATCAGGACATTAAATTAGTTTTGTAATAATAGAAGTGTTAGTTTCTTTTATATTCCTAGGAAAGAAAATAGTATAACAGATTGGGTCACTAAGTGCAAGCTATTGGGTATGTTGCCTAGTGATTGGGTTGAAAAACCTCCTCCCCAATTAGCGGATTTGTTAGTTTTCTTCGTGATTCCTAGTGGAATCAATTGAGTATTTTCTTGTAATGAACCGTATTTGCATTTTATTTTTATTTTTTAAAAAAGTGCTTAATTTAGGGATTCTCCCCATTTATTCATGTTATACACTTTCTTGTCTAGTTTTAGGTGTTTTGGTATTTTTCGAGCTTTTGCACGTAATTTGTGTGTTATTTGTGCGACACTAAGGTATTTGGAAGCTAATACACCTTGGTATGATGATAAGATGTGGAGAAACCAAGCAAACCCCTTAGTCATGGTGAAAAAAGAAACTTTAAGCACATATGGAAAGTAAAAGTTGAGCTGGCCAGATTTGGAAATGTGTATTATTTTTAATGCTTCTGAAATAGGCAGAAAATAAAAGGATCCCTTTTTTTATCAAGAAATATATTTTAATTACGGTCGTGTGGCCACTGTTTTCAAGTGATCTGAAGATGTAAGGAAGAAGTTATGAGGGTTTCAGCTGCAATGGGCCTAAACCCTAGTTTCGTCCCAACTCCTATATATATCAGTCTTTACGAGAATACTATCATCCTTGGTCAATCTATAATCTAAAATGACCAAGAGGCCGCCTAGAGAAAGAGAGAAGAAGAGAAGAGGGAGTTGTGAAGCTATTCATGCCATTCCAACCCTCTAGTTTATCAGTTTTCAGCAATTAGTACAATATTCTTATCCTGTTTTGTCTTTTGAGCATGAATAGGATATATAGTTGCTAGTTTTTATTTCCTTAGTATGAACTAATTCTATTTAGCTTGAGAATAGCATATGGGTATGAACCCTAGACTTGTTTTATGCTTTATTTGAATTTGAGATTTATATTTAATTGAATTGTTCGTGATAGATTTGTAATTTGTGTTTGGTATGCCTTTGTAGTACTTCCTAGTGCACAAGTATAGAGCTGACCTATTAGTAGTTGGATTGCCACCCTGATGGGGGATTCAATTATAGAAAATAAAACATCACTGTCTAGTGTGGGGTAGTGATCCTGACGGGCTTGCCTAACTAGATAGTCAATATAGTTAGACTTGACCACCAATCATTGTGCAAGGTTCCCTTACCCAAGTTCCTTGGAAGTGTTGAGGTTTCCCCCTAAGCTACCATGGTGGGAGTTAGGAGGAATTTAGAATCCCGACTATTCCTTATATATCACACGATTCTCCCTTAGACAATAAACATAGAACAAGGCCAGTGGGGATTACTTGTTAATTCTCGAGCTAAACTATCATAATTTTCTCTCTTTAATATTTTATTTTACTGTCTTTAATTTAAGTCTTAGTTTAATTATCTTTAATTTTTTTAAAGTTTTAAAAACCAAACACATATTTAAGTGTCTTTGCATATTATTTTATCAACTCTTTCTGTTCCACTTAGTAATAACACTATTTATAAACTTACTTTCGTAGTACCTGAGATCAGTATTTGTTTTACTTACTTATTACTTGCAAACGAGCTGTTCACTTGCGGAGAGTATCATAGTGGTTTTAGGAGTGCGTGCTTTATTATTTTTATTATTCGTTTATTTATCACACCTTTGCCCCTTCCAGTATTTGTAGTTTCATCCTTGTTTTATGTGTTTAACCACTTTAAGAAAAAAGGAAAATACAACAAAAAATAAAGAATGAAAAACCAATTATATTTAGTTATGAAATAGGTGTTGAACTAGCTAATATCCCTTGAAAGCATGTATGAACAAGTTAGTAATAGTAAAAGGTACTTGCATTGTGAATTTTCAATATCTTATACTTGCATTCATGTATGAGAACATGTTAGTGCAGAGAGAAGATTAGTGCACAATGCGTATAAGGGCATAGAGATGCAGTGAGGACTGAGTAGGTGTGTAGGCCATGAGATCTAACCTAGTAGAAAATTTACTTTATTTGCGACATTGACGTAAACAAGTTATTAAAATCACATAACTATGAATATATCTAGGGCAGATGTTTGTTAGCCATTTGTTCCTTTTAGCTTTATGACCAAATAACGTTATTTATCCTTCTTAGACCCTCTAAGCCTTAAAGAATTTTATTTTTTAGCCTATATTATAAGTCGATAGCCTTAATATGTAGAACTTTACCATGCGACCCACTCTCGAGTCACAATTCTTTACGATTAAAATACATTTTCGGTGGTTATTATGCTTGTATGGCGCTACATATTTTATGCAATTTGTTGTGATACTTGTTGAGATTCAAGAAAATGAAGAAAAAAGAAAAAACTGAAAATATGTAAACATGAGTTCTTACATCAAAATAAGACTCGTGTTTGACTTGTAAAAAGAAAGAACATCGAAAAAAATGTGAAAACTAAAAGGATTCGGCAAGTGATTTATATGTATATCGAAGGAAATTGTGTTGGGAAGTTGGGGATGTTAATCTTTCAAAAAAAAAGGGGACGAGTGAGTACATCGAACAACATAACTCAAGCTCTTAGGCGGTTAATCATTTGGTTAGTGAGGAGAGGGCTAAAAGCTCAATTTACATTATATATATATATGTCGTACCTACCCTAAGTGTACACTATAACTGAAAATACCTTATGATTCGTAGGTATTTTATGTAATGACAAATGAGCCGAAAGAAAGTAAGTAAGTAGGCCACTACACGTCATGGAAGGATCGAGAATCACCCTATAGCCGCCACTTCAAACTAAGTATCCCATCTCTCCTTTGTGCTTTGCTAAGCTAATGTTTCTTGGAATTTTACATGTTGATTATGTGTATGATAGTATGTTATATGGATTATTTTTGAGTAGGACCTTATGATAATTGTATACATTGTTCTCTTGGTATTATTACATGCTTTTCCCTATGGATTTTATTTGGTTGTGACCCTTCTATGTGTTTATTTTGTCAGGATGACAAATCCTTGAATTGGGGGTCTTGATGCATCGACCATTTTTGATAGATTAATCTACTCTTACGACATCATTTCATAGAGTTTTAATTCTTAAATGTGGGATTTATGCCTTCTATTTGACATGTTTTGATTTAGTGGCTTATTCATGGATTATTATTAGTTTTGGAGCATTTTTTAGGTACTTTGTGTGTTAAGTGTTAAGATCCTAGGTACGTGGATGATATTAGATCCCAAGATGAAGGTAGGAAGTCAAAGAGTCGTGAAAAAACTCAAATCACGTTGCAAAAGGAGTCAAGAAGTCCATTTAAAGCTCAACATGAATTGTCGGCAAAATATTTTCATTAACTTTAAAAGGACATAACTCATAATTAGTGAAGGTTTTTATCATGAAATCCAGTATAAATGTATCGCTTTGAGTGTAGACCGTGTGAGAAGAAACAGTTGTTATTTAGAGTTGAATTGAAGAAGTTGTGGATAACTCACTTATCATGTTGATGAGTTAGAAACGTTGGAAGTAAGAGCAAGAAACAAGGAAGAGTCATAACAACACTTATTTCCTAATTAATGTAATTCTTCCTTAAATTATCTTTTTTTTAATATTGTTTTATATTTTCCATTATGACTTAAATTTCTAGTAGTTTGAGAGATTTGGGTATGAACCCTAAATATTAATATAGGGTTTATTTGTATGAATATGAGATTCATATTTAAATAAAACATAGATTGTTGTTGTTGTAATTATCTTTTGTGCTTCTTGACAAATTTTTATAGTATTGTCATATGCATAGGGTTTGATAGCCATTAAATTATGCCTGGAAGAGGAGTTTAGTAATGGATATATGATAATAACACATCATGGAGTTGAAGACTATAAGGAGCTAACCTAACTAGATAATCACATAGGGTTAAACTTTAGGCTTGTAGAATCTGGAAGGAACTTAAAGAGATTTCAGAATCCCGATTTGAAACAATGTCTCATTTTTCCCTCAAACTTGCAAGTAAGTCTGAGGTATAGTTAGTGGAAATTACAAGTGTCTCAGGCTAGGTTTCTATCCCTATTCTTACAACCTTCGTAGTTTAATTGTTTTAGTTGATTATTAGTCTTAAATTCTTAGTCTTAGTAGTTTCATAATTCGAAAATCAAATAAAAATCTTTATTTTTTTGTCTTTTATTCTATCAACGAATAATTAGATCTAGAACTAAATTACATATTAACAATTCAATTCTTGTGGAGATGAACTTATTAAATATCTTTATTACTTGTGACTACTTGTACACTAGCGAGTTTTCAGTCTCCGGGTGTCGATTTTATATCATGGAACACAACAATATAACACCTGGGTTGTACCGAAAATTGTCCTTAAGACACTGACCGAGTCGCGCTATTCCAAATAGTTTGCTTTTTGTCATGTACTTTTATTATGTAATTTTATAATTGTTTTATGTTATAAATTCATAATATTTTTTATATTATATATATACATATTGTTGTAAAGTTCCGATTTTAGTCTATTATTTTTTAGGAATATACCTTTTTAGGCCTAAAATTTAAAAATGAGAATTTTAAGGGCCTAGTTACTTTTTATGTTTTTTAAAGGCCTAACTAGGAAATTTCTGGTTAGGTTCACGTTTTTAGGGGGTACAGACCCACTATTTTAGGGGGTATATACCCACTATTTTAATTTTTTGGGGGTACACGCCCACCGTTTTTTTAATTAAGTCCATATTTGTTTAGCGTTCAGTTAAGTCCACATATTGGTCAGTGCTTGTTCAGGTCAGTCCTTGTTCCAATCAGTCCATTTACCCACTAAAATAACATGTTTACCCCTTAAAATAACATGTTTACCCCCTAAAATAACAAGCTTTTCCCCTAATTACCCCCAAAAATACCTAATTACCCCCTAAAATACCTAATTACCCCCTAAGATAACAAAACAGGGGGTTCGCACCCCCTAATTTTCCATATCTGGAAATAAAAACCCACCAACTCGCGCCACCTGCACAACCTCGCGCCACCACCAGCACCACCTCGCGCCACCAATACTTGCAGCAACAAAAATCGTCTGCAAATCGACGAGATCTTAACCGATGGAAGAAGAAGAACCCTAAAATAACAAAACAGGGGGTTCGTACCCCCTAATTTTCCAGATCTGAAAATAAAAACCCACCAACTCGCGCCACCTGCACAACCTCGCGCCACCACCAGCACCACCTCGCGCCTCCAATACTTGCAGCAACAAAAATCGTCTACAAATCGACGAGATCTTAACGGAAGGAAAAAGAAGAAGAAGGAAAACCAGCAGATCGGAGATGAGATGCATCTTCGAGTTGTGATGCAGAACGGGGATGGGATGCAGATCGGAGTTGGGATGCAGATCTGCTGGACTGCTGTGTTGCAGCCATGGTGTTGATTTGCAGTGTTGCAGCAGTGTTGGTGGTGGAGATCTGGTTCGTGGTAGTGTGGATGGTGGCAAGAGATCTGGTTCGTAGTGATGGTGGTGGCTCGGAGAGAAGAGAAGCAGGGCTTCGTTTATGGGACGAAGCTGTGGTGGTGGCTCGGCGAGATTTGCTGCAGAATGTGGGAAGTGGCGGGGAAGAGAGCTGCTGCCGAAGGTGGGAAGCGGCGGTTTTTCTGCATTTGGGTTGTGAGAGAAAGGGGGATGAATGTGGGTTTTATATGTATTTTTTTAGTTGGATTCCAACTAATAGTTACTAAGGCCCTAAAACAGAAACCAACATGTTATATATGCCCTTATTCCTCTTTTACCTATTATTTTTAACAAGAATTATGAATTGTATATTTAAAGTACAGAAGTAGGTCAACCAGGAACAATAAAGATACTTGACAACATATGCCATAATGCCATATGCACATAACAATCAAATTTGTCGAGAATTAGAGACTAAAAATTATAGAACCGTTATTGAAAAGCTCTTTGAGATATTTTTGAAGATTAGGACTGGTTTGAAATTTAGACTTCTGTTGATGGCTCATTTGAGTAAATTTTTCCATGATAAAAGTAATAAATGAAGTGTAATAAATTTACAAAATTTTAGCGAGAATAATTTTTAATACATTCGAAAGCCATATGAGCTATGACCCTGATAAAATTTGATTACGAGATCCCTAAATTCCTGAATTTTACATATCTCATCAGAGCAAAGCAACACTATCAAATAATAGTTTCTAATCAAGATCCGACAAAAGAACACTTGTTCTCCAAATTCAGAAACTACCCACTCGTTCACATGGATGCATGTACAGGAATCTGTTTGATGCTCGAACAACCTATATATAGTCTTATACATGGGGCACCAAAAACAGGCCCCATATGTTTCTGACATGTATTTTTCCTTTTTGTCTTTGTTATTTAGCAAATTAAGCACACAAATGGGAGGATTTACTTTCCGGCCAAGGGAATTTAATCACACAAAGGGCAAATTTTCCCGAAAGAAGTTCTGATTTTGAAGAATCCTTTAAATGTTTTTCTGAATCAGTTATTCGTTAATTTTAGATTCATTTGTAATTTGATTTTAAAAATAATTAGTACTTCTTTAATATAAATAATTTTATCTAGTAATTTAAAAAATTAAAATACACGTCTTTGTCCTCTTACCGTCTATGTGATCAAGTGGTAGTACAGGTATAAATATGAGAATAAATTAGCTAGTTTAGAAGACATAGCTTCTTGTCTTGGGAGAATCAGCAATCTTGAGTGTTTCTTGAATAAGCTTCCTGGCCTTCTTGCTTCTAATTTCGACTCTCATGCTTTCACTCTTTTCAACTTTATCATATGCAGATTTCTTCGTCTTCAAACACCTCAGTCTAGATTTCACTCTTTGCATCAGCCTTTCTAACCCCATCATCATCATTATTGAAGTGAATATTCTTAATCAACCTAGCATAAATATTAAAAAAACTTGTGAACCTTCATATTTCATCATATATTTGTATATATGAACCAAAAGTAATTATTATAGAGATAAGGATAACTATGCATGTATGGTTGAGGGTTGCGTGAGTGACTAGATCTAGTACTTCTCAACGATTATGAAGTTTGAGATCAAATTCTAACCGAGACATGTATGAAAAAGAAAATTAGCATACAAAGAGAAATAACCTGATATATTTGCTGAGATTGAGCTTCAAAGAAAGGTATCGTAATGAGATTTTTTTTTTTGGGTGAGAAATGAATGATTGATGTTTGTTATATGAAGAGCAGAAGAGGACGAGAGAGTTTGGAAAGATGATAGTGAGAAAGATGATATGAATGAATGCGACAACGTTGGTTGAGTGTCAAAATGTGGAGGTTGTTATTAAAACTTGGAAGGCAGACCACGCAATACTACTCAATTGTTAATGAGGCCACACCATCTTTTTAACGTGTACTATATAGTATGAACTTCAATTGCACTAACCGCAAATATTTGGATTTCATTAATAAATTTCTTGTTTTAGACTACCACTTAAGTGAGCCACCATTGAGATTTGAGTGTAACCATATCTCAAAATAAAATTAAAGCCAAGATCGGGAATAAAACAAAATATTTATCCAACCAATGAATACAACAAATATATAGACTACTTAAACGCTCACTCATTGACAATTTACATGCCACCT
Source organism: Nemophila menziesii (assembly GCA_029959085.1). Lineage (NCBI taxonomy): Eukaryota > Viridiplantae > Streptophyta > Magnoliopsida > Boraginales > Hydrophyllaceae > Nemophila > Nemophila menziesii. The sequence continues at coordinate 122,933,382 of JARWIR010000001.1, read as the reverse complement.
AATTTATTGACAATTCACATGCCACCTAAGTTATAGAAAAGTAATGATCGTTCAAAATTCAAAATTATATTATTTAATATATATTAATTATGATTTATGATAAGACGTGATTTGATGTAAATTAATTTATGGGTCAATTACCCATGGGTTTTTGAGACTACCTTAGTGCCACAAAGGAACTAATTCATTCTCTTCTCTTCCAAAGAGGCCTCTAAGATGACCAATGTCATCTTTACCCCTATTATTTCAAAATTAAAAGAAAAACGGTTATTACTGTCTTTTGGTTATCCCGCTCAAACACTTCACCCTCCACATTCGCTCTCCTATCTCTCTCTAACTTTCTCTCTCTGATTTCGACAGAAACTCAAGCGGATGTTCATCAAAAAACACCGGGAGAAAACGACGCTCAGCACTCTCTTACACCTACTGAGTAATCACCGACGAACAGAGGAACTGTAGCCGCGAAAAAACACTGACCGGCGAGAAGAAATCAGTGAAGTCGGCGGTCTTCTGAGTAAACATCACAATAATATAACGTAATGACGCGTTCCCCAGATAAGAAGATAAGAAGAGGTCGAAGAACACTAAAAAGGAAAAATCTAGATTTTTTATTTTATTTTTAGTAGTGTTTTATGATTTTGTTGAGCATGCTTAAACCCGTTACGTTTGAAGTAGTTGTTGTGCATGTTAGGTTTTTTGTTTATACTCAATAACTGTATTGATTAGGGTTTGGATGTTTTGATTTTGTTAGATTTTTTACCCGTTAGATTTTGTTTTGATGCTCAGTTAATGTTTGAATGCGTAGTAAATTTTAGGAAATTGATTAGGCTAGTGTTTGCATGCTCAAAATTTGTGTTCATGCTCAGTATGTCCTTTAACAGTTTGTTCATGCTTAATAAGATGTTAGTTGATACATATGATTGTTCAGTAAGATGATGGTGTAACCATAGTTGCTCAGAAGATGTTTTAATAATCAAAATCTGTGTTCGTGCTCAAAAACTATTTGTATGATTTGTAACTTATTGATCATGCTCAGTAAGGTGTTAGTTGGTAGATATGTATGCTTAGTAAAATGTTAAGTGTAATCATAGTAGTTTAAATGCTCAAAACTGTTTGAATGCTCAAAATATGTGTTCGTGCTTAGTAACTCTTTGTATGTTATGCAACAGTTTGTTCATGCTCAGTAAGTGTTTGATTAATAGATATGTATGCTCAATAAGTTGTTAAGTGTAATGATAATAGTTTGAATGGTCGGGAGCTGTTTCATGTTAAAAAACACTTATGTATGATCAGTAAAACTTATGCTCCTATGTTTTTTTGCAGGAGAAGAAGATCAAAGAAGTTTCCGAGCTCCAATATCGATCGATATTGGTTGGATTGTTCAAAATAATTAAGAAGGATAAGTTCTTGCCCGAATGGTTAAGGCAATGCAACAAAACCTCTTTCCACAGATTGTGGTTGGGTTTATACGAAAAAAGAGATGCTTACAGAGTGATCAAGAAATCCGGTCAGATTATTAACAGGAGAACAGAGATTCATTATTGCAGAAAAGAGAACGAAAGTTACTCCGAAAGAAGTTAGGATTCTTATGGGGATAGAGTGCGGAACCGATGATTTGCTTGAGATAACAAGAGAGGAAGAAAATGCGCACAACGAATGGTACACGAGAAACTTTTGCGCCCTCGATAAGTCGGAATGCACCCTGCCGAAGCTGCAAACACGAATACTCGAAATACTCGATGGGCCACTAACCGTGCAAGCTCAGGATGATGTAGCAAAAATCCTGAGCATGTACACAATATTGTTTGCCAATAGAAATTTCACGGTTAGGAAATCGTTTATTGTCATGTGTGAAGACCTTGAAAACATGAAGAGGTATGATTGGGCTTCGGCTATCGTGGCTGAAGTGATGGATGGAATCTCTACATACCAGGACATCCATTCAGTTGCAGGGGGTTTGTTCATACTGATGGTAAGTAATACATAAATTTACTGATTTTTTATTACTTACTGATCGTGGCTTTAACATCTTTATTATTGCAGCCTTGGTACTATGAACACGTGAAGGTTGGAACTTCCAGGGACCAAAATGCAACTCCCAGATTTTTAAAATGGGAGTATTTTGGTGGCTACAAAAAGGCAAACCCTCATCGGGTGAAAGCGAAAAAGGTTATGAAAGTTTGACATATTTAGTATTTTGTTATAATTATATTGAGTATTGATCTTATTAATTAATTTTATCGGGAAAATGGTTGTAGGTGTCTAGAAGGCAACTAGAACCAACCGAAGAAGAAGAACAATGACTTGTTGTACCCGAAACTCTACAGAATGTGAATGAAGAAGAGGTACTTTAGGAGAACCAAATAGAACAAGAAAATGTTGAAGGTAATGTTGTTGGTGAAGGTATTGAGCATGGGGTAAATGCTAATGAGGGTGATAATGCTAATGAGGTTAATGACGATGAAGGTAATGATGGTGATGATGATGAAGATGATGATGAGGATAATGATGCTAGGGATGATGTGATGGTGAATGATTGGCTAAATGATAGTGGAGTTGGTGCAGAGATTGTTAGAGAGGATGAAGAAAATGTTAGAGAAGATGGAGATGATAATGAGTTGATGGGAGATGATGAAAGATAAATCGATGTGTTTAGTGAACCCGAGGAGATGGTTGTGGACTCGTTGGAAGACGGTCCAGAAAGGAGGTGAGGATTATGAGAAGATGGAAAATGTAAAAAAACCGGTTGGAGTTGATAATGAAGAGTCCTCAGAAAAACCGAGGACAGAAGAAGCTGATGGGGTTAAACCGAGTGATACAGATGTTAACAAGGAGGCAGGTTGTTTAAGATACATATATGATGGTGCCAACGCGGTTGGATCGGGGTCCACAGATCCTGTGGTGTTGAGCCTTCGTGAGAGAATATACGATGCCGCAAATGAAAACAACCGGATGGTCTGCGAAATCGAAAGGTTAACAGAGGAGATTCACGTGCTTGAAGAAGAAAAGACGGCAGGAAAGGTGCTCGAGAGAAAAAACATTCAACTACAAATAAACACAAAACAACTGAGCAGGAGGCTGCAATCAGTTGAGGATGAACTGAAAGAGACCAATGATAAATGTTTATCGCAAGAAACTAATAAAAAGAACTGGTTGAAGAAAACAAGAAAATGGAAGCAAGACTTAGAGCAATAGAAAATGATAACAATGAGATGGTTGAAGATCAAGAACAAATTCTGCATGGAGCTTTGATGATAGAAGAAGAGAACAAGAAACTTAAAGAAGAGCTCGCATCGCTTAGAGAGATTGGCCGGATGGTGGCTATGGGGGAGGTTCAAGCCGGAGAACCTAACGAGAAAAAAGATGGGTAAGAAACTTCGGTTCTAAGTCGAAAGGAGGAGGGTAAGCTAGACAGTGTTATAAAGATGACTTGTGATGATACAACACCAGGAACTGGGATTCAAAACTTAGCAAGACCCAGCAAAACTGAAGATGCGCGGAAAGATTACCGCACATATACTCCGGGGACGATTCCCCAAAATTTAAAGTTAAATAAGAGGAGTGTGATGATGGAGAAAGAGAATGACTCGAATTTTGTAGAAGATCCACCAGTTCGAGCACAGAAAAGAAAGCCTGTTTTACAAAAAGCAAAAAAACCTGCAAAAGTTGCTAAATCTACCGTAGAGCCAGTTAAAATCAGTAACACAATAGAGATAGTAAAAATCAGTACATCGCAACCACGGTTCGATATGCTAAATTCCACTTAAGATGAGATAGATGATGAGGAGAGCAAGAAGGAAACAGTGGAGAAGAATGGAAAATATATCGTTATAGAAGAACTAGAGGAGAAAAGACAAAAATGGTTCCATAGAAATGTTGCAGATAAAACCGATCACGATTGGTTGAACAAAAAGAGGGACAAACAGATGAAAGAGTATGTATGGGTAAAAGAACCAATTATGGTGTCAGTAATGGAAGTATTAAACATTGGACACAAGGGTGCCTTACCAGTTGAGGTATGAAATCTGGGTTACCAAACTATACTCAATAGAAGTTTCTGAGTTTTTCAACTATACTCAGTAAGTTTACTGTGTATAGTTGAAAAACTCAGAAAATTCTATTGAGTATAATTAACTTTTATCGAGTTTGTAAAACAATAACTCTATAATCACAAATAATCAATGATATGCTTGTCATGATGGATGAAGAGTATGGTGATGGAAATACTGGTTTGAAACACTAATTTACCTATCAATGGGGGGGGGGGGGGGAGGGGCTGCTACGTAAGTAATAAAGTAAAATTTTAACAAATAATTCTTTTTTTATAGTAAAGTGCACTAATTGTAAGTCTTATTGGATTTTTGAACAACGCTATATTGACAGTGGACTGGAAGATGCAAATAATGTTTTGGTAAAGGAAGCTTTCGCTAAAAACGGTAAGGAGTTCGATTATACGCTGCTGCCAATATTTGTAAAAGACTGTAATAGTGGATGTCACTGGAGCCTGGTGGTGTATGACAAGCATTATATGACTTTCAACCACTACAACTCAATCTGCAATAAAGGCGAAGGATCGATTGGTCTAAAAACTAAAACTGCTGCACAAAGGTATAGAGATTACCTCGTGGATAACGTACTGAAGGAAAATAATCAGAACTCTGGAGAAAAATACCACATATTTCATGTGGAATCACCTCAACAAAATCATGGTAGCGTGGATTGTTGGGTGTTCATTCTTTTATGGGCAAATCACTTTTACAAGGCGGGCAGCTTCAGGAACTACTCTTACAAACCAAATGTGATAAATGGGATGAAGGAAGAGGTTGTGAGTAAGATGTTATGGAACAAAAAGTATTCGCAGAGGATTTCTTGTGATTGAGGGTTCAGTTGATGTTTTGAACTATTTGTTGAACTATTTTCTTGAACTATTTTGTCATATTGCACTATTTTGTCGTATTTTAAGATATTTTGATGTTTAAACTTTTGGGGATTATTTTTGTTAAACAATCAATCGAAGTATTGCAGAATTATTTAGCAAGTATTATGTAGAAACAAGTATGTTCATTTAAAACTAAGTAAAAGAACCAAGTACACAAGCATATGTGAAAAACATAATCAACAAAAACTCTAAGTATCACAAAAAATAGTCAATAAAGGTATTGAGTGTGAGTCTCAAACTCAGAAAAAGTACTTAGTGCGAAAACCATACTCAGTAAAAACCTTAGTACGATTCCCATACTCATGGAAAAAGTACTGAGCATGGTGCGTATTCTCAGAAAAGGTTCTGAGCATGGAACCCATAGTAACACAAACCCTATAACTATTTAATAAGACTTAAAAAAGCTTAATACTCAAGATGTTGTGAGTAACAAACACCCTAAAAAAGATTGGTTATAATAAAAACACAATAAAAGTTTAAATGTCCTTGGTAACAGACTTAACAAGTAGTTAAATTTTAGTACTTAGTAAACAAAAAGTTCATTCTAAAAAATCATATGGCAGCTCTGCATGTTGCGCGATTGTGAGTTCCAATCTTGTGGCACCTTCTACACCGAATTAGCCAAATTGGTTTCTCCGTTAATGAACACAAACGTTTAGATAGAGGCCTGCCAGGTGGAACTCTACATAGAGGAGGATGGACAACTACAAAATCATCTAGTGGGACGTCTACTTCAAAAATCGACATGGGAAGAATATTCTTTGCATAAGAATTTATGTAAGAAGAAACATGAAAATATGACTCAACGTATTCAAAAGGGTTAACAACACCAGCATATGACAGTGCACAAAGTGCGTGTTGGCAAGGGAAACCAAGCTCTTTCCATGAACAACAAGAACATGACCGAGCAGCGGTGTCTACAACCATAATTGGATTTGAACTGACCTGGAATAGATTTAGGGTTGACTGTTTAAAAACCCATGTAGAGCTAATTCAGATACTCGTATTATAAAGTATCATAATAGACAGGCATAATGGTGCGGTCCATTTAGATGAAATTACGGAATGATCGTGAAACCAATACATCAGTTTAACTCGCAACGCATCGATAAGCTGTGAAATGGGAAGACTCCTTTGCTCTAATATCCAAAAATTGAAAGATTCAACTGTGTTTGAGGTCATTTCACCATAATGCCGGCCAAGGAAGTGTGCATTTGCATAGGTCTCCTTCGGTAATGTACTAAGTAATTTGCGAAGTTGTTTTTTCCCTTCAAGAAGCCAGATTGACATAAAGTGATCAAAGTGTTGTATGGTTGGAGAGCGTGCAATTTTGTTCATAAGATGAACTATTCGATCGCGGAAAAACATTGAACCTTTCATTGCAATACACATATTTTTCTATATATGTTTCAGATATAAGCTATGGATATCGTTCGGGAAAACAGATTTCACAGCGTTTAATAGTCCCTTATTGCGATCAGATATGAAAGTGAGAGGTCGACCACTAATAAGAGGTTTCAAGAATTTCAGGAATACGGTCTAGCTAATTGTATCTTCACCGGGAACTACACCAAAAGAAACAGGAAATAACTTTGTGTACATACCAAAAAAATTGAGTATCGGTAGAATTGGTGGTTTAATGAGTATATAATTCATGCTCAGTATCTATACTGAGTTTGTATGCCATACTCAACAAAGTTACTGATTATGATGTTCAATAATCAGCAAAAGTAGTTGAGTATTTTATTTTAAAGTAAAATGCTAACCTTGGTTACCATCTTTAGTGGTAGCAACAACTAACATCCCCCTGTATTTGGATTTTAGGAAAGTGCCATCCAAAAATATTATCGGACGACATGATCGAAATCCAGCTATGGATCCACCAAACGAGAAAAAACAACGATGGAAGACACGGGAAACAGGATCACATTCGACTGAAAAGACTGTCTCCGGGTCAAGCGCTTTAAGCTTCTCAAAATAAGTCTGTAGATGATTAAACGAGGAATAAATATCGCCGAATAGATGGTCCTTCGCCTTGTTGACCATACCCCAAGAAGTTTTGTAAAAAATATCAATTCCGTAGCTCTCCTTTAGAATAAACTGAATTTATGTTGGCCTAAGAGATGGATTCGCATGAACCTCGTCTGTAATGACATGAGATAAGACGCTAGAGTCCAACTTATCATGCAACATCTTCTTGTAAACGTGACCTCATGTATGAATGGACCTATAAGTCCTCAAGTACCAAAAACAGTTAAATTTCTCCGGAGAAACATAAACGTACCATTTGCAGCCCTTGCTAATATTATAAAAGCATTGGGCACTTATACGATTCTTATTGTTATGAATATAGTCAAACTCGAAGCCTTCAACAGCAGCTTGTTTACAAAGAACTATGCGAAACTGTTTGGCACCGCCCATAAAAAACTGCCCGGTAGAGTGTAAACCAGATTTCCACGAGTCGCTTCTCAAATCCTTTGCTTCGTGTGTAAAAAATGATAGAGTGGGGTTGGGTATGGAAGGGTCGGGAATAGATTGTAAAGGGACAGGTTGAATGAATTGAACACGTGAACGGGATGAATCCGTATCGGGTGTACTAAAACGTAACCTCACGCGTTTTTCAGAAACACAAATATCCATCTTATCGTAGTTGCAATGCTCCAAAGTCCACTTGATCATGGTGAATCAGTGTTATTCTCTAGTATGGAATCTTTGTAATCACCACTAGTATAAGATAAACTAACAAAATCGTCTAAAGAACCCCATATGTTGACTGCGAAATCCTTTATCGACTTGAAATCGACCAACTTGTTAAAGGGTAAAAGGACTTGCTCTATACCACCCTTGAACACAACGAGAACATCCAAAACCATCTAACTTGGCAGTTGAGTACTCGGAAAATTGTTAATATGTTATTGAGTACTCAGAAACAACACAACTCCTGAGTACACTATAAGGTATAGTACTGAGCATAAACAGACAACACAGAAGGTACTAAGCATAAACAACATACACATGAAGTACTGAGCACAAACAAAAGAACCAACACAGAAAGTACTGAGCATAACCTCCAACACAAAAGGTACTGAGCAAAACCGAACAACACAAAAGGTACTGAGCATGAGCATATATAGTACTGAGCATAAACAACCAACACAGAAAGTACTAAGTATTAAATGAAAAACAGATGATTGAGTATGGATAGCATGCAAGCCTATAAACACGTATAATAATCATACACGAGCACAACAACACTTAGAGTTTGAGAAAAAACAATAAATAAAACAAAAACATAATCTTCTGAGCATGTGTCAAAAACAAAAGATTAATGAGATTTCAAAGCGTATAACGTGGTAAAACATCAAAACCCTATAAAAACGTACACGCTATAACATACATGGCCGCACCATCAAAAACTCAATGGACACAGATGATAGAATTCGATAAACAACTACACTTAAACACAAAACAATGAAGAAAATAAAAAAAATCCAGCAAACTTGAACACATATTCTTCGCATATTCATAAAAACCCAGCTAAAACAAGTAAAAAAAAGTATAAAAAAACATACGGGTTGGAGAGTGAGAGCGAGAAAGCGTAGTTAAAGATGCACGAAAATTAACAACAGACTGGAGCACCGAAGATTATCAAGATGGAGAGAAAGGGAACAGAATAGAGAGAGAAATTTTGAGTTTGAGCATCGATAAAGAGAGAACCAAACGTGGGAGTGAGTGTTGTAGAAGGAAAATTGTGGGAGTGAGTGTTAGGGTTTGAGAAAATAGTATATATAGTGTTAGGAAACATTTGAGGCTATAAAAGTAATTGGGTATTTAGGTTTATAGTGTTAAAATTAGTTTGTGGCCTTTAGTAAGAAGAGGGTATAGACCCGGTCTTGTTGGGTCTTGGGGTGGTGTCTTCAAGACCCCTTGGGTGATAACCTCTTAATTTATTAATTTATTTAATTTTTCAATTTAATCATAAATATTTTCTGATAAAAACATCTTATATCATAGGTGATATGTTGGGTGTTATTTCTTAGGAGGTCTATTTATAGAAAAAAAGATAATAAAGTTGATAAGGTAAAAGAAAAAATGTTATTGAACCAAGTAAGATTCAAATCATGGATGATATCTAACATTACTCATATTATTGAGTAATGTTGGTTATTACCCAAAAAGGTATATCTCTCTCTCTTATGAGAGAATGGAGAAATCTTTTACCGAATATTTCTATGTTTTAACTTCTTCCGATATGCAATCTTCTCATTGCATTCCCCGTCGTCTGCTAGTTGCAAGTGCCCTGGTGATCCGTGCCTTTATTTTGAATTACATCTCTCTTATTTTGCTTAGTCATTGTTTCTTGTTTTGTGTATGTATAAATTTTATATCACAATTATTTGAGGTATTTACCATATACACTACTTGTCTTAAGGGAATCTTTCTTTGTCTTTCACTTTCTCCCAACAATCTTTCTTCATTAGGCTTTTTTATACTACTATGTTGGCCTAGATCCATATTTTAATGGATGATATGATTGACAAAATGTTGTACATATACTACATTTATATTATTTGTGTGCCGAGATAGTGTATGAATATTATATGTACAATTCAACATGGAATGGCTTGTCAAAGAATGGAACTCAGTTTGCAAAAAATCAAAGATCAGATCCCTGATGAAGTAGTTAATCATATAACCAAAGTGACGTCTCGTATTTTCTGATATAATTTTTATAGACACGAGAAATCATTTTATTGGTTTATGAATTTAGTTAGGTTTTTATCCTATTAACTGGTATATATGTGCCATTAGCTAATATTTACGATTCACGTGTTTTTGTAGCACTTTAAGGTACTGTTTTTTATGTAGATTAAAATCATAGGAACTAGGTGAATCCGGAAATTGAAGCAAGAGATAATGAGCCTAAAAGCCTATAATGAACTCATATAAGCTAGAAAAAAAATATTGAATGGAGTCAGGGAATGTAACAAAGTTACCATAAAGAGTACAAAAGCTTTCTATATGGAACTAACGCTAACTTACAAAGATTTCCCATAGCGAGTGGAAAAAAACTAGAGGTTGGTTCATGTACCATTAGATAGATATTGAAGTCTAATTCGCTTGGGATAAATCATATCATAAGTTTGAGTTTATATTAGGAAGTTATAATTTTTTTGGTAACAATGATTTGTGTATCCAAATCCCTACGAATTTCCTTGTGGCCTAATTCTTACAAAATCTACTTTTCTTCCTTAACCTTACATAAAATCTACGAAATTGGCCCCTATAGAAGCACTAGTTTGGTATGATAAATACACGCTTCAATATATTTTAATTTTATTTTATTTTTAGAGTAAGAGAAAAACAAGAAGAATAAGGCAAGAGGCCAAACAACACAATATTTTCATATCTGCAATTCTTCTTCCCTAAAAATCCATATTATGCTTTTATATTATATTAGGAGCTATACTCTTATTTAGCTTAGGATGATGTATTATGAATCCTATACTATAAATTTTAGGGCCTTTGTTTGATTCCGGCGTCTTTTTTTATTACTGTCTAAAATGATTATATTTTCTATTTTCTTATATTAATTTTCTTTTAATTATGATGTACACATATTTGATTAGTCTTATATTTTAATTATATACTGAGGAGGGGGTTTATAGATGGATCTATATAATATGAGTATGAACTGCATATAGAATTGGAGGATCTTAGGGATTTACATAGTCGTTATATGGGAAAAATCATCTAGAACCTATTAAATTTGTAGATCTATCTAGAAAAAATTCTTAGATTTAGAGGGTAGCCACATAATTCACTTGGAAGAGGTTTAGTTGGATACTAAATTCTCGGTTAATATAACAGTTAGACATTGCATCTTTGGTGATTCTCTTTATTTCGAGCTAACTTTAATCTCCTTATTTAATATCTTATTGTTATTTGTTCTTTAGTTGCTATTTAGTCCTTTACTTTTTTGATTATTAGAAAATTCATCCAATCAATCATAATTTATATTTGGTTCTTATCGCACGGCTCTCTTATGCTAACTAGATTAAATATACATTTTAAGTCCATCAACTCCTGTGGAGAACACGCTTAACTTACTATTTTATTAATTGGCGATTAGTACACTTGCGGGGCATAACCTCATTGTGATGAGTTTATACCACAATTAGGGAGCTAGCGTTTTTTTGAGTTATTGTCGGGGATTGTTAGATTAATTTTGTGTTAAGTTTCATTTGGATTAGTAGTTGTGTAGGTTTTACGCTTGCAACTTGTTTTTGTCTTTTTAGATTATTCCTAAAGAAGTTGTGCGTACGATGAATAACATAGAGATTAAGAATGTTGTTCTTCCGCAATTCAATGTGAATGACAATCTTATTCAAGTTCAAGTGGTGCTACCACAAGGACTACAAATCAAAATAAGTGGCTCAATCGGGGCAATGATTCCTATTACGTTTCTAACCACTAGGGATACGCCCACCAGTCATACAAGCCGCAAGATTTCGACCACATCTGAGGATGTTGAACAAATTCACGAATTATGGTAATTACAGTGGAATCATACATAAGTATAATGTAAGGGCGGTATAAAAAATCATGCAGATTTGCAATGATTATGTCACTCAAGGCGTCACAGGAGAGAAAATGTACCAAGTGATGTTCCAGTTCTTCGTAATTGGAGGTGCGAGTGAATGGTTTAACTTACAATCGCCGAGGTCATTAACAAATTGGGATAAAATTGAAAATTCCTTCTCGAGAGATACTACGTTAGAGTATGAGTGTCAAAGCTTAATTGGATCTTGCTACTTTTAAACAACAATTCAGAGAATTGTTAGGTGAAGTATGGACGAGGTTCCAAATAGGTTTGAATAAGTTTCCATTTCATGGGTATGGAATTTAGTTGCAATTAGAAATATATTATAACATTCTCAACGCGAGTTGTATAGAAGAAGCTAGATTCTATTTGCTATGAGGGATTCGTGATGGTGCCTCGGAACCAGGTTTGGTTATTATAGACCAGATTGTGACGAATGGGATGAGTTAGAAACCTATGAGGGCTCCTGTTCACCAAAAGACTCTAAGAACTTTACGTGTATATTTTGAAACAACTTTACATGCAAAACTAAACGCCCTAGAAAATAAATTGAAACTCATAACTATGAACGGTAATCAAATATGACAAGTGAAACAATTTGTATTGAATATGGTAAAAGATTCGTTTAGGTGTACAAGTTGTGGTATGGGAAATCATAGTTGTACCGAGTGTCAAAACAAACCAAAATTGGTCTACTTTGTGAATAATCGTGGAATTATCAATAAGTCAATCAGTTTCAACAACTTTCTCAAGGTAATAACTATCAACCAAGACCCTAGAATAACTGATATCTAGGTGTAAAATCGATAAGTAACTATGTTAATATTCCACCCATATATAATTATTATATCGATGGTTTAGTTCAAAAATCACTCCCAACATATGCACAAGAGGGTGTGAAGGATTTGGAGGGAGTGATGACCACGTTTTCAACATACACGACTAAAAATTTTGATCAATTAGCAGAGAAAGTTAATTTACAAGATGCTACTTTGCAATTGTTTGATTTAACAATTAAGTCAATTGGCTCAAGCGTTGTAAGGAACGATCCAAGGCCAACTGTTGAGCATGATAGAAGATTCGAGAACATATGATATGGAACAACGAAGGTCATTGAGCTTCTAAGTGGAAAAGTGGTAGAGTCATCACATGTTATCACGAGTAAAGAGTCTAGGTCAACGCAAAAGAAAGTGGTTATCAAAGAGATCGAGCTTTCAAAGCCGAATTTGGATAAGGTAATACTGAAAGATTGGGTTGAAGAAGAAGGAGATTAAGTGATCGATAAAGATGTAGAAGCACCGAAGATTCAAGATATAAAAAAGTTGCGCCACAAGAATTTCACCCACCACCGCCATACCCATCAAAAGTTGTGAGGAAAAGTGAAACTCCAGAACATAAGAAAATCATTGAGTTGCTAAGCCAGCTGAAGATTGACCTTCTTTTTCTTGACGCAATAAAAAAATACCGAGTACCTGGAATTATTTAATGAGACACTCTCCAATAAGAACAAGTTTGAGCAATACGAGATCGTGGCATTAAATTAGGAGGTTTCAACTAAGTTTCAAAACAATATTCCACATAAGCTCAAAGATTCAGAGGGTTTCAATCTTTCAATCCATTTTGGTGCTATATCCGAGGGAAATCCCTATGTGAGTTGGGGGCAAGTATTAATCTTATGACCAAGAAAGTGTTCAATAAGATGGGAGTGCAGAAGCCAAACATCATCATATTGCAAATGGCGGATCGAACATGTGAAAAGGTCAAGGATGTGTTGATATAAATTAGGTAACCTGCTAATTTTATTATTCTTAGCTATGATGCAGATCAAAGCGTCCCTCTCTATTGGGGAATCCATTTTGCCACGAGACAAAAAATGATAGATGTACACAAAAGTGTGGTAACATTGAGTATCGAAGATGACTCCCAGACATTCTACGTCTCGGGAGTAGCTGACATGAAGAGTGTGAAAAACATGTTCATGATATGAAGTGTTGCAAGTTGTACTGATTTGAAGGAATCTATGGAAAGTGCAAGAAAGAGAAAAAAAATTGATTTGCTTGTAGGAGACAAGGGTGTGTTAAAATTGCCAAACCCTAAGAATAAATCACATAAATACCGAGCTACATGAAGTGGAAAATTTACTTTCACTAGAGTAAGCTCAAACAAGGTAATCAAACTGCAAGACAAAAATATCTACAAAATCTGATTGGTTGATTCGGAAAGTTTACCACATTATTGATGTGAGCTATTTAAATAAGCGGTAGAGATAAGGCCATAACGGCTAGAGAGAAAGAAAGATTAGAGACTACATTGTGAATATGAGTTTTTCTAATACAATAGAATGGGATCATGTTAATAAGACTAATAACTTGGTAAATAAGAAAGGTAATACTAAACTAATTAGAAAATAAAAACGATGTGGAAATAAAATAGTCTAACAAGACAATAAATAAATATGGTAATAATATATTTAACAACTGAGGAGGTTACATCAAGAAGGAAAGAGCTTAAGGTTAAAAGGTGAACATAACTATGTTAAATAAAAATGTTCTTAAGAGACAACCACATTTGCTTTTTAATTTAGTGTATATTTAAATTTGTTATTTACTTTCTAGTTTTTATTCTTTTTAAAGTCTTTTTGAATTATGGGAAGACATTTTATTTTTAAGTTGAACGTGGGTACGCGTTGTCCTCATTCTCACTTTATGTCTGTATTGCTGCAAAAGAAATTGAAAAATAAAATCTTGAACATTGTGTCTCATAAAAACATGTTTAGACGACTCAATAATATGAACTAGGTTCTTACTTTAGAAACTCCCATTTTATGCTTTAATTGCTTGTATGAAATATGTTATTGTGGATTGAATTGTTAATTACCAATGCATATAAAGATAGTTTAAATGAAGCGAGAAGTGAGTAGGTGTGTAAAACTTAAGATCTGAACTAGTCGAAATCAACTTACCTACAATTTTAAAGTAGAAGAATTAACGAGATTACATAATTAGAGAAATAATGTTATATCTTTATATACTTCCTTCTATCATGAAAAACTAGTTTCACTACTACAGTTCACTTTTTAGCGAATAACACATTAGCGACTACATGCGTGTAGTCACTAATGACAATGCTTTAGCGACTAAAATGCATTGTCGTCTGCATCTGTGGTGGGGGCAAAGGTGTGATAAAATAATAGATAAATAAAGATAATAATAAAGAGCACACACCCTTGAGAACCACGGAACTCACTTCAAGTATCACAAATCGTTTGCAAGTTTTAATGAAAAGTTAAGTTCATTCGCAGAGATTTGATCTGTTAGATCTATTTATATTTAACAAGCGTAGATGAATTTATATGTTTAGAATAAAATATAAAAAGATAAAATAATATGAATAACTATCTTATATGAAATAATAAATAAATATGAATGTAAGTCTAATAGATTAGGGTTACTAATATGAGTCTATTTTACTAAGTTGTTATTCTAACCTGTCACAGATTAAGCATTATATATTAACCAGGATTCTAAATTCTACCTAGCCTCTATTAGGCTGAGGAGCAACCTCTCAACTACCAAGGATTCCTGAGTATCTAGTTAAGCGAATGATCAAAACTAGACGATTATGTGGTGTTGTCAATAACTAAGAATAATTCTAAGATTGACCAAATCTAGGGTTGTAACAATAAGTCAAAACACATAATAACAATATACGCCAAGCTCATATCAATTAAAATAACAAATAGTATTATGAAATTTAAGACAAAATAATAACCCAACAATTAAAAGTAAAACTTATAGAATAAAAGCTTAGAAATATGGTGAAGCCACAATCTATAGCTAATTACCCTAAATATAGAGAAGGTGAGATGTAGAAGAGGAGTTTGTCACTCTCCAACTTCTTCTTCTTGTCTTCCTCTATAGGTCAGCTTGCTTCTTGAATAAATAGCTTGATACTAAGGATGGATATTAATTATAAGGACTAAGCTATTATTTACAACTGAGAAAATACAAGTAAGGACTAAGCCTAAGCTTGAAACTGAGCAAGGACATGTTTACAATGGTATAAGGGTGTATTTATAGGTGTTTAGGAACCCTAATTCGTTTTCTTGAAGGAGAAGGTAAGTAGTAGACTCCAAGCCCAACTCAAATTCGTAACCCTAAAACATGGAATCAGGCCCGTTTTTGTTTTGGTCCTAGCAGCTTTAATACTCATCCGTTTGACGCGTATGAGTAGTCGAAATTCATCGTCTCGAAAAGATCTTTAACTTTGCTCTTGACCGTTTCTCCAAATTCCTCACCGATTTTGATATATAAGCTGATTTGTGGTCATGGGTGGTGAAATTCAGATTTAAGACAGTTTTTCCTTTTCCATATTTTTAGCTTTTCTTTCCTTATCTCCAATTACCATGCTTATGTCTTTCCATATCTTTTAGTCTTTGACTTGGACTTTAATTAATCTTCATAATTATCTTTAAAGCTTCACATTAAATAAATAATTAAACCCAATATGCTCTAAAAACAATAATTTACTAAATCAAGACTCAAAATAGGAAAGTGTAACATTTCTCAAGAAAATTGATTAGAAAGACTTCTAAATCACTAAAAATGATGGATCCAACTAATATTAATTCATCACAAATAGGGAGACATCAATCTGTAGTCGCTGTAATGTTTTCTATTTAGCAACTACTATATGTAGTAGCGAATGTTATACTAGTAGTCGTTATTGGTTTTATTAATTCTTTATTTTTTACCCGGTTAAATGTAGTCGCTATTGAAAAAGTTTTTTGGCGACTACTTTTGTAGTCACATTTATCATGTAATAGCAACTACATTTCATCATTAGCGACTACATAATAT
Source organism: Nemophila menziesii (assembly GCA_029959085.1). NCBI lineage: Eukaryota > Viridiplantae > Streptophyta > Magnoliopsida > Boraginales > Hydrophyllaceae > Nemophila > Nemophila menziesii. The sequence continues at coordinate 122,916,980 of JARWIR010000001.1, read as the reverse complement.
AGTCGCTAATAAAAGCGACGTATTTAATATTTTTTTTCTTTTCACACAATTCTCTCAAAACCCTACCAAATTTTTCCACTAATCTTCATCAAATGTTACTCCAGCACACCTAACGCTTTTTCAGGGTCCATCAACGCTTTATTAGGTGGTCTTGTTCAGATGCGGAGGATGTACCCGTTTAAAAGGTATTTGAAGAAGTTAAAGGAATACATACGAAACCCGATTAGACTGGAGGGTTCAATCGCCGAGGGATACGTTGTGGAAGAGATACGATATGATCACCATTCCTTGGGTTAACACGGAGACATATTACTCACAATTAAATTTGACAACTGGTGAAGAGACCGAGGTTGACGCGATTCTGTTGGGAGATGATACGTTTATTGATGATGATGACGAGGATTTATTTGACGACATATTGGACGAGTATGCAGATGATCAATTAGAGGAACCTATCAACATTGATAGTGATGAGGAGTTTGTGGACACGAGTGGTTACAGAACAGATAGAGATGTTTATTATACTTTAAATGTTTTGTATTGATAATGAGGGATTTTTAAAATATGATATTTAAGATTGTGGCTTTGGTTTGATTATAATGTTTTGATTATGTGTATTTGGTGTAATAATGTTAGTTAAATTATAACATGTGTTTAAAAAATATGTTCATTAAAAAGTTTAAAAAAGAGAAAATCAAAAAATATTGAGCATTCGCGACTACATTGTAGTCACGAAAGATGATAAACTCCTCGCTAAAGATTGTAAGTCGCTAAAGACGGATCAAAAGTACACTAAAGAATTGGCGGTCCACTTTCCTGCCCAATCATTGACATGCGTTTCGATCTCATCATTCGCGACTACAAAGTAGTCGCTGAGATGCACGTGGCGGTCAAATTTCAGAGCGTGGCAGTCAATCTTATTTCTAGCGACTACTGAAAAGTAGTCGCGAATGATAAGTACTATATGTTCTACTCGATAGCTCATATTTCTCACAACTCAAACAGTTCACATTAATAAAACTGAAGATCTCCCTCTTTCTCTCTGATTTTTAGCATCAATTGAAAGGTTTATCACTTTCAAATCATATTGCAATGTAAGAAAATCATCAATTAAACACTTTTTTCTATTTTTCTTATGATTTTCTAATATTATCACAAATTTCAATTTCTAACCGATTTTTTTTTGTTTGTGTTTATGATTGAATGTAATGGGCATGGATTCTAGTTGAAAAGAGCTACCATTTCATCGAAAAGGTAAGATTTTCATCCATTAATTTGTTTAATTTTTATGATTTTTTTTCAATTTTTTTTCATATGACTTTTGCATGTAAAACATAATTCCGAATTTAGTAGGTGAATTTTAGGTGTGATTTATGTAAGTATTAACACATTTGAAATGTTATAGTTGGAATATTAAACGGAAAAATTTAAAAAGTTTTTTTGACTTAAAAATTAGGGTTTCTAATGGAAATTGTGCCTAATTAGTATGAATTGTATGTTATTATGCATTTTAGGAAAATAATAGGCATAGATTTGTATTGGTATTAATATGTAATTTATTGAAAATTTTAGGATTACTATGCAATTTTTGAGAATTTTAGGATAAATATTCAATTTTTGCGAATTTTAAGATTTATATGCAATTTTTGAGAATTCTAGGATTAATATGCAATTTATGAGAATTTGTGGACTAAAATGCAATTTTTGAAAATTTATGTAATGCAATTTTTTGAGAACTGTAGGATTAATATACAATTAATAAATTATGTGAATTAATTATCAATTTTTAAAGTATATGGACTTTTTTGTAAAAAAATATAAGTTTAAGGACTAAAATAAATTTTTTATAAATTATAAAGACTTTTTTGTAAATAAAACAACATAAATTTTTTTAAGTCTTCACTTTTAGGGTTAATTAACAATTTTTACAATTATAAGGACTTTTTTTAACTTTTAATAGTTGAAGGACTAAAGGGAAATTAAAAAAATTATAAAGACTTATGTGTTTATTTTTAATACTATATATATTATTAATCTTCTTATAAAAAAAATTAACCAGCATCAAACCAAGGTAAATAAGGAAAAGCGAGGAAGCTGAGGGTAGTGGGTCAGGATCTAGGAACTATACCCGAACTCGTGATATCATTTACGAGGTACATAATACTTTTTACGTAAATATATATTATAATTATTAGAATTATTTAGAATAGTAATTGAGTTATTGAATGAAATTGGAAAAGTTAAATTAAGAATCTGACAGTTATGATGATGATGATGAATAGGGCTGCAAACGAGCGGAGCCGAGCTTGTTTGTTTAATTTCTCGAGGCGAGCCGAGCTCAAATTTAAACGAGCCAGGCCGAGCCGAGCTCGAGCTTCCAGTGATCTAAATCAGAAATGTTAGAACTTGTTTGTTTAACTTATAGATAAATGTAGGTTGTGACGATATAGGATCACATGTTACCAAAGTTTATGGACATTGTTGTATGGTTATTATGAGAAGACTTGGTGGTGATGAGCCAGGCAAAGGAATGATGATATAAGGCAACGTATGCTCATGAAATTTGACGTGTCAACTCAAAAAGTTTAATAATTAGATAAATCAAAAAGATTGTAAGATTTATGGCGTTAACTAAGGTAACCTAAGAATAAACAATGACACTCAATTTTTTATTTAGATTAGTGGGGTAGCAGAACCAACCAAAATATCAAGGAATGGTATAATCTAATGGTTAGCGAAAACACTTTACATAAGGATATCTGTTAGAAAGAAGGGGAGTGAAATTTGGTTAATGAATACATAGAATTGAGTATGCACTTACCCCAAAATTTAATTGGAATACCCTAGTAACCTCAAGGTGATGTTGATATTTACGTTCCACGACACGATTCAAAGGTATAATTGCATCTGTGTTGCCACTGAGTCCGAACTGGCCATTAAAAATCAGAATAGTCACGCCAAAAAATAAAAATTCGGTGCCATTATCGCTGCAAAATTGTTCAACATTGTTGCATGAAAATTGAGTTTTGACCATTTTAAGAATCTTTTTGTATGATGGTGTTTTCTTCATACTTTAGTCGCATAAGAAATATCCATCCTATGCAAGTGAAATCATCGATAAGTGTGAGAAAATCAAATGCACCTATTAATGATGGTTGGGAGGGGGCCTCAAATATCAATGTGTTTGAGATCATAAGCATGTCGAGAAGAAATAATACTCGAACTAAAGGGAATGTGAGATTTTATCTAGCAAATATGCATGGTTAACAGTTTAATTTTTCATCATTAGAAACATCAGAAAACGACTTGGAAATAAATTTGATTATAGGAGTAGGTGGGTGGTAGAGGCAGTGATGCCATAAAGTAGGAGAAATGCGATTGATAGTTTGGATGCAGGGCTGGTAAAGGTTTGGAAGATGTATAGGAAACTTCGTTTACCCAAAGTCCCAAACCAATCATTTGCTTCATTGTAAGATCCTGAAACACATACGAGTTAGGAAAGAATGTAATCGAGCAATTCATACTGGAGTAATAATACATACCATCTAAAATCATACCACCCAAAGACCATTCAATGACATGGCGTAAATTGGTTGGCTATAAATCGTTAATCTATTGATTATCTTGATGTAATTAACAATTTATAACCAACCAAATCATGTCACGTCATTGGGTGATATATATCATTACACTTCATACTGCGAGTAATTTTTTTATCTAAAATAAAGATTACAATAAACGAAGGAACGTGGAGAACATTAAGGAGCGAGATAAATCATTTAAACGTTAGGGTATACACACAATTACGGCGCAAAATATGTATTAACTGTATTATATCCAAAACAAGGAGTAAAAGTGCAATATAGCAGATATCAGGAAAAAATCTCTCACTTAGACCCAATAAACTCCCATAATAATGTCTTGTTAATGAATTCATCCATCAATAAAAGAGAGACAACAGTGAGCAACTTAATCGAATCGAATAAGCTTAAAACTTCCTCCCTAATGATGTGACACTAATCAAAGCCAATCAAGTTCACATCACAACACTCCTGGAGCAAATAAGACGCGACACCACGAATGATCCAATGCATCCCATATTGGATCTTGGTCACGCGAGGCAATAGCCTCGAGAGTATGTTTTCTCTCTTCTCTACCCCTTTATGTATTTGTATATTAGGCATTTTATTTTAATTTCATTGAATCTGTTTCGAGTCGTGAATCCGTTGTTCCCATCCCCACTTTTATATGTTTTGATTGCTTTCAATAAGTATGCATGTTGGTGTGGAATCTAGTGAAATGTATCTTTTAAGAGAAATTATAATGAGTTAAATATAGTAGATAGTAGGTTTATAAACTTGTCTTTTATACGCTTTAAAGATTTACTTGAAACACTTATTTAAAGTAAATAAAAGATTAGTGAGCAATGCAATAGAAGTAAGTTTGACCTTAGGGATCATGAGTTGTGTGTAGAACGTGAGATCCAAACCATTTGATAAACCATTTAATGAACGTGCTATAAGTGAGAAAGTAACTATTTTGTATTGAATAGAACATGATTAAGGTCGTTCTTTGTTTATCCCTTTGTGCCTCTTAGCTTGATGTCCATTATTATTGTTATATTATCCATCTCAGCCTCTCTTTCCTTTCTAAACCTTTTTATTATCCACATTACAAGTCATATCCCTTAGATATTAGGACTTTTCCATATGAATCGCACTCGAATCGTGATGCTTTGACACTCTTCTAGAGCTTGAGTTTGGGGTGGTGGTTTTATGGGAATTATAATTGGGTGAGTTTTATGCGTTGTAATTGAGCTTTTTGTTCACTTGTTATATATTGTAACCCTTTGCTGTGTTAAAAGGAAAAAGAAAAAGATTTGAAAAGAGAAAAATATATAATGAAAAGAAACATAGTAACACGACTTCTCACATAAAAATAGAGTCATTGTTGCTTACAAAAGAAAAAAAATTATATTTGGACCGGCAAAGTAGGAATTCTTTAGGTGATCAATATGAGGGTTTTATTTGGGTTATTGGGGACTCAAATAAGTGCATCAAAAATTTGGGTTGAGTGAGAACATATTTGAGAGTTACTTAAGCTATAGGGAAACTTGTTGATGGCTAATGAGGGAGAGAGCCAAAAGCTCACTCTAAATTTTCCAAATATACGTATCACACCTACTCTAAGCCGACATTACAACCTTAAAGATCTTATGATTCTTGACTATGCAATTTAGGAAATTTCAAACTAATATAGAGTAGTTAGATGGATCTTAGAAACTATTTGAGGATCAAGGAACACCTTATAGCCACCATAGTGAACTAAGAAAGAACCTAACCTTCGTGCATTGCAAATCTAATCTTGAAATTAATATGTGTGGATTGTTTATTTGATAAGTGTATATTTGATTTAGTTTATAAATTGTACTATACGAGACTTTTTGGAATTTATGCTTTAGTTTCATTCATTATCTTTCCACTCATTCACTCTTCTTTGATTTATTGGACTTAAACCCTTCTAAATTCTATTTTTCTTTCTATTTGTCGAGACGACAAAATTTTAAGTTGGGGGGTCTTGATGTCTCTCTTTTTATGATGGATTAATCCATTCGCGAGACATTACTTTAGGAGTTTATTAGGCCTAAGTGAGGGATTTTTCCCTAGTATTTTCTATATTGTGTTTTTGCATCTTATTTAGGTCATAATACTATTTATAGAGCTTTTATGCCTTAATTGTGTGTTCACGGTGTATATATTACAAATAATGAGATGAAAGGGTAAGGAAGAAAGAAAACATACTCACGAGGTTATTCCTTCACATGATCAATACCCAATATAGGGTGTGATTAATTTGCTCCTCTATTACATAAGCTTTTCAACACCAAGACTTGCATTCACTTTCCTCATAATATGGCCCATCCCAATCCTTATAATATGGGCCATCCCAATCAATCATCCAACTCTAGAAATCTTGTGTACTCATATTATTAACTTCATGTCTCAAATACTTTCTCATGTGAAGGTGTTAATTCTAGAATTATTTCTTTGGAGATAGCTAATAAGCTCTTAGAAGCTTTGATCATCTCGGGAATCAAAATCTAGACTTGAAGAGGTTGTGGCATCTTCTCTTCCCTAATCACAATTGCTTTATCTTGAGGATTTGAACTCACTATAACCGACTCCTCTCTAATCGCTTGAATTGAAATTAAAACTTGTCATCTCCCTACACTTAATAGTGTTTTCATTCTATTAGTCATTTCTTTTGACCTCCAATTTAAAGTTGCACGACTTTTGAAATTACCCCTTGATTTTGGGTGAATAAGGTGTTATTTGGGTTACAAAAGGTGTAAGGATGATTATTATTGATTTAGGTATGCTGAATTTTTTCTTGAGGTGACAGGATTTAAGGAAATATAGAAATTGCTTTAAGAATTTTTTTGAGTTTGATACTTGAATTATAGGTATTTCAGATTGATTTGCGCGGGTAAAATTTGATTCTAAGATTGGAAAAGGGAATTTGGATATAAATGTATATTGTTTTAATGTGTGGTGAAAATTTGGTAAAAATTTTCAATGAAGTTTAGGTGTTTGGAGAAGAAGGAGACTTAAGGTTTAAATCATTGATTTGAACAATGTCTCTTCTTCATTCTTCATAGTTGATCACATTGGAACAAAAAGAAAAAAAGAAAGTTGACCCCTCTTCGAGTGGTACATCACAAGCCTAGGTATAACTTTATAAGGAACTAAAATTTTTTACATTCCTAAGAAAACGGATACAAAGTACATTTGGAAAAAAAAGGTAACAAATTAGGTTAGTTCAATTGGCTAAAACCTTGTTATTTTTTCATCATTTAAAGGAAAAAACTCCTGAATATGGGTAACCTAGTTCTGATTTACCTAAAAATATACATGGAGAGACGTGTATATTCATATAAAATTAGTCGTGGTCCGTGCAAAATGGCCCGAATCATCTATGTTGGCATATAGCCTCCCTTAATAGGTTGTTTTAATGTGACAAATCCTCTTGTGTTTAGTGTGCTAATTACTATTGTTATATACATTCTATCTTGCACTCTAATTCATCAAAAAGCACATTCTTTATCATTTAGATCAAAGCTTTATTGTTTTATCTTAAGAAACTAATTCTCATACAAATACTTTTAACCTTATCTTTGTGTACATTGAGAATTAGCTTTAGTGATCAACTACAAAGTTTCTTAAAATGATGTTTCCTACAACTCTCGTGAAGAAAACTTTTCCATCCGAGCATCACAGTAAAAGATATTCTCTATACATTGAGAAGAAGGTGTTTTAGACCTTTGGTGTGGTAGCCGGAGAGGTATACCGGCGGATTGAGCGGTATACCGCCCGAAGCAAGTCAATTAAGCGAAGGTTCATGCGGTACACCGCACGAGACCCGCGGTGCACCGCAAGTTAGGGTTTTCTGTAGCAAAATGAAGACAAAAATGCATATATCCGTTGGGGATATTAATATATCCGTTGGAGACAATTCTTATGACCGTTGGGAGCATTTTGCAGCTATATATTGAAGGTCTTTCAAGGCTACAATCACACCTTCAACCCATATACACTTAGGGGCTTAATTGTTATCATCCAAGAAGGTGTCAAGAGCTATACATTGTTGTATCCACTCAATTAAGGAGTTAATCCAAGAAGCTTCAAAGTTATTATCTACTCAAGAGAAGTTTTAAGCTTATAGTTATATCATCTCTTTAGGAGTTCATTAGCAAAGTTGTTTCACCCTTTAAACACTTTGTATTTATCCTCTTAATTCTAGTTCTTGTAATAGATAGGTTAAGAGAGAATTTGAGTATCGGGAGTATACTCGGTGTCCTTGTGTTGTGATTACACAAGAGTTTCCTTCGTGGTTTCGAAGAGGTTGTCCTTCGTGTTATCGAAGAGGTTGTAAGGGTTATTGTGTTCTCGACCCGGTTAAGAGAGACACGGGAGCTTAGTGAAAAGCTTGAAATCCTAAGGAGGCTTCCTTAGGTAGTGGATGTAGGGAAACCGAACCACTATAAATCGTGTGTATCTTTCTATCCCTACTCTATTTACTTTCCGCACTTTATATGTTTGATAATATGCTAGTATGAATATTGTGATATTGATTATCTAGTTTATCTAACATATTGTCATCTAGAGTAGTAAGAGATTAGAAACTCGTTTTACTTGTATCACTTATATATCGAACCTCTTAGCTTATCCATTGTATGATCCCTTAAGAGTTTGATATATTAGTTGACTTAGAAGTTTCTTTCTTAAATTTATAATTGTCCAAAAGATTTTTTAATTAGGCATTAATCTTATTAGTAATCCTATTCACCCCCCTCTAGGACTTTCAATCTACCCATCAAAAAAGAAAAAGTATAAGGAACCTAAGCGGGCAGTTCCACCCTTTCCTTCTAAATATGTAATTACCAATTAATAGGGCCATTTATCTAAAACAGCCTATATCCTCACCCCCTTTCTTTTTTACCTCCTCCAACCCAACTACTAGTTGGGAGCCCAACTAGAATGGGTTAAAAACCCAAAAACCCCCTACCCTTCCATTATATATACACCCCAGGCCCTCCCTGTTCACCTCACCACCGACCCCCTCTCCCTTCTCTAACTACACCTCACCACCAAACAAAACAACCGAGCTACACCTCACCACCAAACCAACAACCGAGCTACACCACCAAACCCACCACCGAGCTACACCACCAAACCCACCACCGTGCTACAGTGCCACCCCATTACCGAGCTACACCACCAAACCAATCACCGAGCTACACCACCAAACCCACCACCGAGCTACACCCCCAACCCCACCACCGAGCTACATCGCCACCCCACCACCAAGCTACACCACCAAACCAACCACCTAGCTACACCACCAAACCCACCACCGAGCTACACCACCATCGAGCTACACCACCATCATCATCAAACCCACCACCACCTCATTTTCTCTTTCGGCATCCACCTTTCCACCACCACCATCATCCCCACACAGAACCACAGTCTTCATCAACAGGAGACCCCCAACCACCGTCCAATTTTCACAGTTTCGAAGCCTGCAACCCAAACAATCACACAATGGGGCCAGCCCAAGAACACTATCATCCTGTGTCCAATCCAATCGAGCCCAAGAATCGAAACCCATCTCTTCACAATCAACCTTGCTGAAGCCCAATCAACAGTTGTGAATGATGCTTTCGGGGGCCAGCCCAGTTTGGATTTACACTTGCTGGGCACAGACTCAGGTCCATTTCACTGAAGCGTCAGTTGATTGTTGAAGCCCAAATCCCCAAATCCCCTAATCCCATTATCTTGACGGGTCCAGACATTTGAATCGCTTTCCTTACGGGTCCAGACTGTAGAAGCCATCCCGTTATCATCGACTCCTATTGTTTCGTTTTTCCTGTGTTTTTTCTGAAACTGGGTTTCAATGCAGATTGCTGTTGAAGATATGGTGATGGGTCTCGAGGGCTGGGCCTATTATGTTGTTAATGGGTTTGGTGGTGGATTATAGTGGCAAGTGGCGGTGGAAGGAGGTGGTGGATGGTGGAGCAATACTATTTGGTTTAATATGAAGTGTAAAGTGTAAAGTTTCCGTTCATATGAAGCATTCTTTATGTTGTTCATTAAATTAACCCAACCCTATGTACATTCGATGGGCTGATCACACCATGAGGCTGCTCAATTCTATAAGAGATTTGGCATCAGTAACAGCTTGTTCATTAAATCAGTACAGTGTGTACCACATTATAGGTTCTTTAGAGCACAATTGTACATAGATTGTTAGAGATTTGTTTGATAAAGTAAGTTATTGAATAAATGTGATTTCAGATAGTGTGATTGAATATTTAGCTTGTCTGCAGGCTGAATAAGTTGAATAAATGTGATTTGTTTGGTTCAGTGTTTTTGTTTATATATAGAATGGGTGCAGACCCATGCTAAGTGTGTGTTTTTGTGTAATAGGTCCGTACCCATCGAGTTAATAATCGAGATGGGTCTGGACCGTATTGAAGGTGACTTAATGTAAATTGTAACTTCCACGGGACCGTACCCATCACGAACAGGGGTAGAATAGATAGAAACCTAACCAAATAGTTAGAGATTAGAGGTATATAGAATTATCTTTTAGTTGGGAGGTATAATATAAATATTTTGAAAAGTTGGCTGTATAAAGTAATATCCTCCAATTAATACTATATACTCAGTTATTTGGAAAGTAAATTGCAGTCTTTTTTTTTGTCAAACCAAAGTAAATTGCATTCACTAGAATGGTATTCTTCCCTACCAATAAAATATTCTTATAATTATATAAATTTTTTAAATAGATCATTATGTAGCCATCACTTTGTTTAATGAAGTCACCGTAACATGCGTATTAAACGCCTCTCTTCATCAATATTTCTTTTCTTCCTTTCTTTTCTTTCCCTTTCCTTATTATCTCTCTCCCTAGAAACCATTAATGGCTTTTCAAACCACAGACATAGGGAAACCTCAACTGCCCAAAAGAAAATCTCGAAAGTTTGCTTACGTCTCAGCATTCACTCTTCTTTTCACAACAATTCTATTATACTTCTCTTACGTACGATATTCTCTAAATAAATTATCACAATCATCATCAACGTTTGATCATCAACAGGTACAAGATTTTATTAGACCGATAGCAGAACCTTCATTACAACCTTTGTCATCACAAGAGAATATCCCTAAACAAGACCAAGTTGCCATAAAAATATTATCTCCAATTAGCAATAATATTAATAAGCCATTATTAATTTCAAAAGAACCTGAAGTTACAAGTACTACGAAAGCATCATCTTACAAGAATATAAAACGGCCTACGAAGAAGAAGAAGAAGAAGAAGAGGTTGAGGAGGAGCGAGAATTATATGTATGGTGATAGTAAGAGTAGGGAGATGTTATCACAGGTAATAGATAGTGAAAATTGTAATATATTTAGTGGGGAATGGGTTAAAAATCGAGAGGCACCTTATTATACGAATTCAACATGTTCGTATATACAACAACATCAGGATTGTATGAATTTTGGTAGACCTGATACGGATTTCTTGAAATGGAAATGGAAACCAGATGATGATCAATGTGAGCTCTCCTTATTTGATCCGAATAACTTTTTGGAACTTGTACGAGGAAAGTCGATAGCTTTTGTTGGAGATTCTGTAGCAAGGAATCATATGCAGTCTCTCATTTGCCTATTGTCCAAGGTAAACCATATATACTTCTTCATTATCAACTCACAAATTCTAATTTAGCTACACGTAAAAGATATACAGACAATATATACTAATTACTTAAGTTTTAGTACCTGGTTTTTACATAGAATATTGGTACCAACTACCAAGAGCTTTTGAATTGTTAAAAGTCATCTAAAGAATCCTCAAATTAAATGAGGTGTTTTTAATTCTATATATTTAAATATAGAGTTTGAAGTTTTATTATAAAACCCGGACACCGATGTTCTTAGAAATTGAATCTTGTGAATATAAAATATTATACATTAACGTAAATTTTGAAAAATTACTCTTTTATTCCATGTATAAATTTTTTTGCCTTATGTGTTTTATGTGTAAGAAATAAAAAAAAATTAAGTTTGTACAAATGGATTATCAGATATGTAGAGCATCAAATATATGAAATTTTGATATTTAGGTGTTATTTTTCCTCTATTTTTGAAATGTTAAGAATTTAATAATCAAAAAGGACATTCACAAAAACAATACTTCCAGCGTGGTGAGCCAAATTTCTTTTGGAGATCTAGGAGGTTCAGAGACATATATCGGATTTCTTTTTTTGTTAATCGGGTTATAAATTTTTATTTTAAAAGAAAAAAAATATACTTCCTCCGTTCCATTGAAATTGTCCATTTACTAAAAATAATGTTCCAAATATATTGTCTACTTAGAAGTTTAAAATACTTTTTTTCCTACTTTTTCCACTATTACCTTTATTAAAATATTAAAATTTATATTTCCAATACACATTTAAGATATCAAGATAATTTATTAGGGGTATTTTTGTAATGGTGAATACATTTATTATATTTCTTAATATATGTGAAAAGTTAAGTGAACAAATTAAGTAGAACAGAAGGAGTACGTTATGTATATTTTACACTAATTGCATTAAAGATCCCAAAATAAAGTTAATCAAAATACAATAAGTATTATTTTTTTTTACAAAAAATACATAATTATAAGTCTCTATATTTTGTACATAACATTTATAAAAAGATGTTTACAAGATAAATTTGAACAAAATTTGATTTATTATTTTACTTACAGAAATTAATTAATTATAAATTTTGTATAACTAAAAAGTTTAAGTTTTTATAATTTTTTGGGACGTCTAGTAATTTCGTCTTGAAAAAAAAAACTACATATTTCGTCCCTAAATATATTATATCTGAGTATTAAGATTTATCTTTGAAAATTTAAGATTTAAGTATCCATTAGTCTATATATGTGCTATTCAAAGTAGCCAAATATACTCATAAGACTTAGTGTTCGTTTGGAAGTGTTTTTTCGGAGAAGCATTTAAAAGTATTTTTAGTATTTGAAAAGTTTTTTTGACTTTTCAAAGAATTTTTATGAGAAGCACTAAATAGGTGCTTCTTAAAACAAGCACTTAAAATAATTTTAGATTTCAAAATTATTTTTAATAATTTTTTTAAATTTTAAATTTTAAATTTTATTCTAAAAACGGTTTTTCACTCTAAAATAAACACGTCCAAACATGCCTTTAGAGAAGGCGAAAGAAGCCAAATATATTCATACTTATATTTTATAAGTTCAGGACCTTTTAATTTTTTTTTAAAGAAAAAGACTATGTAGGTACCTATAGAATTCGAAAAGGGACTTCTAAGTACCCATACTATAAAATAGGACTTTTAGGTACCCCATTTTTTTGTCCAACTGTTATGTTATCTGTTTTCTCACACATTATAAGTATACCTTTCAAAATTAAAGGAAACCAAGTCCACATAGGCTCCACATCATACTTAATGGGTAAGATAACATAAAATACTAACGACTGGATAAAAAAAAGTTAAGTACCTAAAAGTCCTATTTTATAGTATGGGTACTCAGAAGTTCTTTTTCGAATTCTATAGGTATCCAAGATGTCTTTTTCTCTTCTTTTTATATATAAAACAAATAGTATGAATTTTTTTAATTTAAAATAATCTAGTTTTAACCCAAACTAACATAAAAGAATGATAGATTGCTTTTTTTGTTTTAAAGAAAAATATTTAATTAAGCTGAAATTTATTAGTAAAAAATTTAAATTTATATTACTAAATTATATTTATTTGATTGTTTTTTTAGATAATTAGATTTCTTTTCTATAATTTGTAATTTTTTCTTTTTTTGAGATTTTTTTTTTTAAAGTATAAGTCTCCAAAATTGTCTGAGCATGTATATCAGTATAAATTTTTGTACTCCTTCCTCCTTATACTCTCTTGTGTATTGACATTTTACTTATAAAGGGTATATTGCCGTTTTTTAAAATAATACTTATATTTAATATATTTAAAATACAAGTAAATACTTAATTATGTTACTCAATATAGTAATTACTAGTTATGCTATTTATTCAGAGTTAAGCTCATAACCAAAATTTTATAGTTTCTATAAATATTAATACTGGATATCAAGAAATATTACTCAAATATTATTTATAATATTTATTTGAAATAGATCAATATATTATTTCTTTTTTAATTAATGTTTTTATTTCTTATAAAATTAGAATATTTAAAATTTACATCATAAATAATGTTTGAATGATATTTTTTTAATAATGTTTAATCTTATTTATTAATATTTTATTAATTGCGTTAGATCAAATTTTCATGTGATATTATAGTTCAGATCCTAGAAATATGCAGTTGACTTCGAATTATATTTTCAAGTTGATTAGGGTGTTAATACGCACATGATAACTTAATAAGTTACGTATGAGTTGTCTAGCTAATTGATTGTATAAAAAATTAATATCCATTGCGATTAAGTTTAGCCTGTTTAGGTACAGATCTAAGTCAAGATTCGCTTTCTGTATATCATTAAGTATTATGTACATAGTACTAAAGCGGTAGAGATTGGCTCTTTGTTTATCAATATATTAATGAGTAATGAGTAATAGGTATTAAAAATAAAATTTTTATATAGTACAATAAAATTCATTTAATTTATTTTTTATATATATATAGTATACCACCTTCATTTCACAATAATAACATCACTTTTAGTTTAAGAAGTCTATTATTATAAGATATTAATAGCACAGTAATAGAGAGAATTAAAAGACAGGATGTATGAGAAATCGATAGTTGGCCTAGTGGTTAGGCTACTCTGCAGAGACCAAGAGGTTATGGGATCGAATCTCATGTACTAAAAAAAAAAGACAGGATGTATAATTTAAAATAATATTTAAATAAATAGGTTGAATAAATTTCCATCTTTTCCAAAGGGCCAAACAATCTTGTTTAAAACATCTCGATATTCTTTATCAACCTTCTTATATATATAGGTTAATCATACTTGATTTTAAGAATTCACCAGGTCCTTAACTAGTCCGAACCTTGTTGTTTTTATATTTTAAATGTGTGAACGAAAGATATAAGATTCAAATCTTTTTCTATATATATGGACACTTCAATCTGATTTATCTTCGAAATATGTATGAGGAGACTTGCATATTTTTCGAGTACGAGGTGCGCATAACCTGATTCGGACCAGCAACTTTACCAGAAAAGAATATCGACAAACAAGTAGGTTAGCTAAATTGGCCAAAAACTTATTTCTTCTTTAGTTCTTTAAGGATGTGAACGAGACATATATGGTTCAGATCTCTTCCTAAATATGTTCAAGCTACTTCTAATTTACCTTGAGGAGTATGCATGGACAGACGTGCACATGGAACTAATCCAAATGTGCACAAACTTGTCCAAACCACCCACGTTATCAAAATATAAGGTATATCAATTTTTTTTTATATAAGTTAATTAAGTATATTAAAACAATGTAGATATAATCTTCAATTATATCAACTCTTGAGTGTGTGTCTATATATATATATATATATATATATATATATATAATTTAAGAGCCGATAAAAAGATAATATAATTTAAGATGATATTAGGGTGGAAACAGGTGGATCAAATCAGAAAAAGGTTGTACGAAAATGTCTATTTTTTCCGAAATAGAAAAATTTGATCAAATTCCGATTAAAAAAAATCGGAATTCAAACTTCAATTCCAACTTCAGACACCCGGAATTTTTTGAAATTCTGGAATTTTCAGATTATCTCTTCTTATATTCAAATCTTTAGAATTTGATTTTCAATAATTCCATAATATTATATTTAAATTTTTTTTAAATGTAACTTATAAAACAAATCAAATCGTAAAGCAAAATAATAATAATTATTCAATATTTCAACCATAAAATATGATATCAATTATTTCTAAAAAAAATAAAGATAGATACAAATATTCAAGTGAATTTTTTTCAATATGTAGGAACATAGTTTCAAATTCCAACGATACTTTCATGAAATCATAATTAGATAACTTTCAATATGTAACAAATTAATATGGTTACAAATTAAATTTTTACATGGTGATACAATTAGGTTAAACCCCTGGTGATTAAATGGTCGACCCTTTAATTCAGTGATGGTAGTGATATGTGATGATATAGGTCATGTGGAAGAAAAAAGATTGAGACATGTATATGGAAGAAAAGTAATGAATGGACTAATTTTGATTTCGGGCAAATTTTGTGATTTAGTTTATATAATTTTATATATTATATAAATAAAAATTGAGTGTACATATATTAAAATAAATGTTGGCATTTATAAATATTAAAACATTTTTTTTAAGTAATCTGAAAAATTTGAAAAATATAAAAATAAACATGAAAAATAGAAATCAAATAAGAAATTTCAATTTTTCTTTATGTAATTTTAATTCTATTTAAAAAATGAAAATTTAAAAATTTGAAATTTAGAACGTAAAAAGGTAATTCCAAATTTTAAATTTTTGAATAAGAATCGGTAAGTGCGTGTAATTTAATTATTAATTTTTTTAATTATATAAATTTAAACCTTGACTTCTTTTGGCATGTAAATACTCATACTATCTTTGTTTACATAGGAGATCCGAGTAATACTCTCTCTATTCTTATTAAATTCTTTAATAATTAACACATTATATTTAACTTATATTACCTTGGAACGTTTTGCAATGTCAAATCAGTTTAACAGTTCTTCAATACTTGTATTTACTTAAACTTTTATAAGTTACACAATTTTTAAGTAAATTAAATCAATTGATCATAATTATTGAATCTGTAAATTAGTATTTAATTGAATTGTTACATTGTTCTATAATCACTGATTTTATTATGTTTAATTCAGGTTGTTAATCCGGTTGATGTTTCAATAAAAAATGATCAGAACAAACAATATTCATATCCAGATTATAACTTTAACATCTCCATCTTTTGGGCACCTTTTCTGGTAAAGGTAGGAAAAACTGATTTCGACGATGCAAATCAGCTATTCAAACTCTATCTCGATGAATTTGATGAAGATTGGACTAACAAAATCCAAGGATACGACTATGTTATCATCTCTGCCGGACACTGGTTCTTCCGACCAACTAAATTCTACATAAATCAGAAATTCGTTAGCTGTCTTTACTGCTCGGATGCTAATGTTTATCATCATAATACCTTGTATTTTAGTTATCGAAGAGCATTTAGAACCGCTCTTAAGGCTATCAACAACATGACAAACTTTAAGGGCATAACATTTGTAAGGACATTTGCACCATCACACTTTGAAGGTGGCGGATGGGACAGCGGTGGAGATTGTGTTAGAACCAGGCCTTTTAAAAGAAATGAGACGGTTCTCGATGATTATAACTTAGAAATGTATAAAATTCAGTTAGAAGAACTTAAAATTGCCCAAAAAGTTGGAGGAAAAAAAGGGTTGAAGTTTAGATTATTTGATGCAACGCAGTCCATGTTGCTTAGACCAGATGGTCATCCTAGTAAATATGGCCATTGGCCTGTTAAAGATAGGAATATTCCTAATGATTGTGTCCATTGGTGCTTACCCGGCCCAATTGATACTTGGAACGATTTCCTGCAAGAATTATTGAGAAGGGAGTTAGAAAGATAGTTCATTTTTCCTAAACTTGTCATTCTTTATGTTCTTTTAATACTTGTATAATCAGTCAAAAGATTCTTTTTCATTTATGTTGTCTTGTGAAAGGGAAGCGACACTAGAGCGTATGTACTATGTAGGGGTGTCGGGATTAAACCTTTCCTAATATGAGGAATTCTGTTTTACGAATATGGGATGTACAACCTCACATAACAAATCTCTCTAACAAAATTCTAGTTAAGAACATATGGTCAAGCTCTTGACCATAGATTTCACTATAATTAAATTAACGCTTAAAATATGTTCCGTTTTTTCCTTGACAAGTAGCAAATTATATTACTCAAACTTTTTCAGAATTACACAGTTCTATTGGACAACCCAATAGTTGTGACATATTACATTTGGACCCAACCCATCTAGCTAAGCCCAACTACAACTTAATATAACATAAGACAAAACGAAATAAACCGCGTGCAAACAAGTATACCAAAGTACAAATACTCTTCATTTCTCCCATTTAACCTTAATACGGTGTATCTGTATCTTCTCTTTGTACTTCATAAATCTAGCCAACGATTCTCTGAAACTTGAAGAAATACAGTCAGATATCATGTCCTCCGATCTATACCCTCCATTGAAGACTCTATTATTTCTCTCAATCCAAATATGGTAAAAGGCTATCACCACAAGGATTCTCATCACATCATTCTTGGTGGCTTTACTGTTGTGATGCCTGGTATACCACTCTATCAGATCTGGCCATTTGGTCTTCAGGTCTCTATCTCCTTGAATCTTCAAGCATTTCACATAGATTCGTTGGGTAAAAGAACATTTCCAGAATACGTGATTTCTATCCTCACTAGCAATTTTACAAAATTCACAAAGTGAGTTAGTGATTATACCCCACGATGCTAATCTGTATTTTGTAGCAATTCTGTCTAGATGAATCAGCCACAAAATAAACTTGTAGTTTGGTGGACTTTTGGAGCTCGAGATGATCCTGTACCATTCATTTTTCGACTTTCTTGGTCTCAATTCCTCGTATGTCTCTCAGTAGGTAAAAATGTATTTTTCAGTAAATTCCCACCTGATATGATCCTTTTTGTTATGGTTATCTTAACTTTCTCAGAGTCCTTTCCATGAACTTGAATTTCGTAGGCCATTTCCACCAGTCTTCAATGATAAACGTATTTGATTTGTTGTCCATATAATAACCCGAGGTAAGATGGATAAACTGAATATCATGTAGGCATCTGTTCAGAGGAATCCAAAAGTCCCACCAGAGTGAGATGTCCTTGCCATTACCGATTTAGTAAGAAACAAATCTTCTAGCTACTGACCGTAACTTTAATATCTTTCTCCATCCCCAAGAAAAATCCTGAGGTATCTAAAACTTCCAAAATGATTTATCTTTAAGTAAAATTTTCTGCACCTAGTTAGACCATAATGTATTCTTGGGGAAACAATGATTCTATAGGAGTTTAAGGATAGTTGGTTGGTTCTGAATATATAAATCCTTAATCCCTAGGCCCTCTTCCTGAATAGAAAGACAAATATTCTCCCAGGATACTTTTGCATCTCCCTTAAAATCACTAGAACCTTTCCACAAATAAGTAGTGGATTTTTGTTGTAGCTCTTTAATAATTTTCTTTGGAATAGAAAAAAATGCCAAACCAATAATAAAGTTTACTGAGCAGTGATTTGATAAGTTGTAACCTTCATGCAAAGGAAAGATGTTTAGCACTCCAGTGTTTAATTTTTGCTACCATTTTTGTAACAAATGGCTTGCATTCTTCAACACTCAATCTTCCAGATATCAGTGGGACGCCTAAGTATTTCATAGGCAGATGAACCTCAAATATATGTGAAATATTCCACATTTCTCATTTTACTTCTGAATTACAACCCCCACAAAATATATTACTTTTGTTATCATTGATCTGTAATCCTGATATTCTATGGAACATGTGTATCCCCCCTTTAATAAGTTTAGTTGATTATCTAGTTGTCTTAAAGGATACCATAAGGTCATCTACAAACATCAGGTTATTTAATTTTAGAATTTTGCATTTTGGGTTCCACTTAAATGACTTTTTGGCCCCTGTCCTCTTAAGAATTTGAGATAAGACCTCCATAAATAGTATAAATAGATGAAGTAGTTGTCACTAGAAACAGGGTTCTGAGTTTTTGGAACCAAAGTGATAGAGGCAGAGTTTACTTCCTTTAGGAGCTGACAATTTAGAAAAGCGCTTTTAATAGTTTCACATACTTCTGATCCAATGATATGCCAGGTTCTCTTGAAAATACAAGCAGTAAAGCCATCTGGCACTGGACTTTTAGAGCTATCCGTAAAAAAACATGTTTAATCTCTTTATCAGTTACATGTAATCTCAGTTCTTTGACTTGATCTTCAAAAATTTGTTTGTTACAAATTTTCTTGATAAGTTCAGTATCCAACCTTTTCTGATTTGATCTCTTAGTTCCCAACATATTAGTATAGTAATTCATAAACTCTTTAATGATTCTATCTTCATCAGACACTATAATCCCATCATCCAGTTGTAAACTGGAGATGCTGTTTTGAACCTTCCTACCATTTGCAAATTTGATGAAATAAGCAATATTTAAGTCCCCCCACATCAACCTAGATAGCTCTTGATTTTTGTTTGGTAATGGATTCCTCTTTAATTCTTTTATCATGTAATTTATTTAAGAGCTTAGTTTCCTTCTCTAGAATGTGACTAGATTTATTCCCGTGTAGTCTCATATTTTGTACACTCAGTAGCCTACTATGAATATGACTAATCTTGTTAGAAATATTTTTGGAATGCAGATTATTAAACTCCTTGAGTTTAGCTTCAAGAAACTTCAGCTTCTTGGTCAGGATGTACATAGGAGTCCCATATACCTGGGTTTTCGTAGGATCGATAGAGGAGGCATTGAGCTGCGTGAAGCTCGCTAATAGATGCAATCATTTGGTTGAGCCGGTCCTCATTTTGTCTAGCCATAGGTTCCAGCTCGGCAATACAAGATTTTTTTTGTAGGAGGACCGACTCCGGGAGCCCAACTAGATGTCGGTGGCCCCATGTCTTCCTCAGCAGCTTCTTTCAAGGCGTCGATTTGTTCTTGCTTCGTCAACTCGGGGATATATGAAGTACCTTCGGATGACCCAATGTGACTGGGTCACTTTTTGTTCAGATTCTCACGAAGAATATTATGTTACATTAGATAAAATTATTTTGAAGTCATACAAAATTTTAAACTTTAAGTATTATAAAAGTTAATAATTATAAAAAAACATATTAACGTTCTTATACTTCTCGCTCCTCCACTGATTATTCTTACCATCGTACCCCATGTGCTCGAAAAAATCAGTTAAAGATGGAAGTAGCCGCTCCTCCTGTGTCAGCTTATCGACGAAAACCATCAGTTCCTTAGTTGGTTTTTTCAGCTTCCTTGTTCAATAACGATGTAAAATAATTATATATTTGAAATGCATAAAAGTAACCAATAAATTTTAACATTAAAAATTTATACCTCATAAATGACATCCCAAGTTTGGGATTAATTCCTTGATCCAGTTCCACTCGGCTTCTTCTGTTTCTTTCGGTTATCCGAATTGGCCTTTTCTTGTTTCTGTTTCAATATAATTTAAAAAAAAATTAATGGCACATATTTAATAATATCTATAATAAAATCAAACTTTTGTACCTTACAATTAATGTCCTCCCACGTCTCGCAACTTTTTTTCCAATTCTCCTCGTCCACATCAAGCGGTATCTTATTTAAATTGTAATACTTCGTCTTCAAGGTGTTCTTCCAATCTCTGTGGGCTATTTTCTTCCAATCCTCCCGTTGTTTCCGCCTTTCTATGTCGAAAAATTCATATATTCAAAATAGAGCAATCAATCAAGCATTTAAATTATATATTAATTACAAATTTAATAATAATGTCATAAAAATTAGCGATCATCGCCTAAGAATAGCCTCTTTCAAGTTACCGGGTACATTGCTCGATTTCTTATAACACGGTGGTACTTTCTCTCAGACCGTGATCCCGATAACTTAGGACACATGTAACCCATACTCGTCGGTAAGGTTTCATGTGTCATCTACTATGCAGAAGTTGACAGGTAGTGGGTGACCTAATTTAGCCAATGCTTGTAAGGCCGTCTTGAGGGATGCGGGACCCCTAGGTCTTCTTTGTCGTTTTTTCTGTTTAAATACACATTGAATATAATTTTAATTGAAAAATTTTATATTCTTAAAATATATTAAATACCTGCGTGTTGGGAACAGGTCGCTAAAGTGGTTTTTGGATTACAAGATGGATCTCTTCCATCACCATCGTGATTACAACTCATAATATCATCCATTTATTAATAATTCGATTTATTAAATAACCATCATAATATCCAATTGCAAAGTATAAATAAATTATTCGGGCAATTACCATAACCATCCTAGAAAGAGGAGATATTGCCCTTAAAAGTCATGTCTAATATAAATGACATAATAGACAATAATACCCTTGAATTGTGTCCATCTCACTAAGTTTTCCCACTAAAAAAGTCCTAACATAATGTTCGACCGAAAAATTTGTAGCCAAAATTTTTTCCGCCAAATTTTTATGTTGTTATTTGGTGGGAAAAATTTTACCAATTTATATTTAGGGGTTTATGTTGTTTGGTAGATAAAAATTTCACCAAACAATATTTTAGTTTATTTTGTTATTTTCCACTAAATTATTTTTGGATTTATATATTAGGGTTGTTTGTGAACTGAATCCCATCAAACTATATTTGAAAGTTTATATTTTGTTTGGCGGAAAAATCCAACCAATTATATTTAGTAGGGCAGCACACGGGTCGGTTAACCGACCCGTAGGGGTAAACCCAATACCCAAAATTAATTATCGGTTTTTAGTTTATTAAACCCAATATCCATTTTTTTTAATTCAAATCATCGGGTTGGGTTGGGTTTGGGTCGGTTTCGGGTAATTGAGGGAGTGAACTAAACCATCTGATTTACCTTAAAAAAAATTCATTAACTTAAATAAATCATATGCTACTGTTTTTTTTTAGTTTCTCATACATAATTCAGCTAATACATGAATTGAATTACATCACATTGAATTGAATTACAAAATTACATATCATTGAACTGAATTACAGAATTAGAAACCCAAAAAGGAAATCAAAAATCATCACAGATTGACATATTGTAAGTTGTAACCATAACTTGTGCAAAATTAACAGTTTGTACAACCTTGGGTGCAATGTGTCCAAAATCTGTCCAGAAACACTCCAAAAACCACATTCCAACTTTAAAATAACCTGCAAATTTCCAAAAACTGGATAGAAGAATGAAGTCAGATTGTTTGAGCCTCAGAAGTAATCTCATCATTGGCTATAAACAATTATTGCCTCAGATTTTAAATCTTCATTGGCATTAAAACCTTAGGGACATGTTTAGGGACAAGGGACTTATCAAATAACTTACAAGAAACAACAACCAAGTCACTTGTTGCCAACTCAACCAATTATTCAACTCATATTTACTCATTCATTAACCTTAACTTAATCATTGTAGTTAGGTCAAATTAATTGGGAGATGCATACAAAGTGTGATGATTAACAATGTTAACTTGTAAGTTATAAGAATTCAGCTTTATACCTTAGGACTTAGGTTATTGGTTTCTAACTTGTCAAAGATGAGTCTTGCGAGGACTCACTTAACTCGTCTAAGCCAAAATAACCTGCCAAATGTCACAAAACAACAAAAGATCAATTAGTATGTAAAATTAGCTAGTCAACAAAAATCACAAACCAAGTATTCATAAAGTTGTTACCTAACTCAGTATCCAAGATTAAACCCAATATCCATTTCTTTTAAAGAAAAAGGTTACATGGACAACCTTGCCACCATTCTTAGTAACAATAACTTATTGACTGTTATTTAGAATGGTGACAAAGTCATCCATGTAACCTTGTTTTGGAAGTTACAGAAATGTAAATTAATACCTGTAAATTTGAAATGGAGAAACAAATCAAGCTTTGAACAATCATATCCAGAAAATGTCCATTAATGTTTACAATATTTGCGAATCATGCAAGTAAATCAAGGGAACATTCTATTAGCCAATATTCAATATTCATAACTCAAATGAAGTTGATTATTGACATGTAATCAGGAAATTACCTTTAAGTTGATTAACATAGCAAGTACACGACAAACACCAACACCATATGAAGTATTGAACATTAGCGAGACCATGGAAACACAAAATAAACCATCTATTAGCCAATATCTATTATCGAATTAAAATCCTTCAATAAAACAATTGTTTGTTTCTAAATCAAAAGACTTACACTTGCAATAACTTATAACACAATCGGAATTACAGAAAATCAAAAAACGAACCTTAGGGTTTCGAATATCCAAAACATCTCGAACCCAACCCTCGATCTACACCTCTAACCACCACCGTGCCATACATAGGCTTCTTTATAATCCAACCCTCGATCTACACCTCTAACCATGGTTAGATGATTAAATCCAGAACCCAAAAGGATGAGCTTTATCAGAGAAGGAGAGAATATAACCCATAGTAAGTAGTAACCCACCACCGTTCCATACTTAAGGCGGTGAATAATATCGCTCAAAACGCCGACGAGATTAGACGGGGAAGGAGAGAAGCAGGGCTACGGCGGGTAGGGTTTTCGATATGACCTAGAGAGGAAGATGGGGATGGGGAAGATGCAGGGCTAGAAGTTTAGGGTTTTCGAGAGAGAGAGAAGGCGGTTTGAGAGAGAGAGAGAAGGCGGTTTGAGAGAGAGAGAGAGAGAGAGGGGTCAAATGACCCTTCGTGTAATGAATAGTGAAAAGCAACGAAAACAAAAGCAGCGTATGGAATACGCTGCTGAATTCATATTATATATATAAAAAAAAAATAGACTACGGGTCGGGTGCGGGTAACCGCGGGTTTGGCAAAGCCAAACCCATCAACCGGCCCAATACCCAAATAATTTATTTTTTTGGCCCAACGGGCTCGGGTGGGGCTCGGTTTGGGTTTTTTCGGGCCACTTTTGGGTCGGATAAAACGGTTCCGCGGGTTTGGGTCCGGTGTGTGCAGTCCTAATATTTAGGGGTTTATGTTGTGTGTTGGAAAAAATCTCACCAAATTATTTACTAAAGCGTTAATTCTATGCATAAGCTTTTATGTAATCTAGAATTAAACATTAACATTACAATGGTAAAGCTTAGATTCAAAATAAATCTTAACACAATTTAGAAAAGCTTCAAACAACAAACTAGTAATTACACACAAACATTATATAGCTTCGACCAAGATTACACAAACATACATACAATTAATCTCTAATAGAATTCTCGATCAGAGAGAATTAATGGTGCCACAACGGAACAAATATATAACCCAGTTGGACATGAACCATCAATACAAGAAATTTGTCGCAAAGTTGTAGCAGTGACAACTAATTTTCTAAGAATCCCAAGGCAATTATTACTATTACTGAAGCTGCTGGATATGAAGTTTGAGAGTCCAAATCATCCAATCTAAATTGGAAAATAGAGTTAAAATCAGATGTAATATAAATTCCACAATTAGCCCTTAGTTTTAGCTGTAATATAAATTTACCATCTGTCACTTAGTTCCACAATCAACTATCTGAAAAAAAAAAATTGATCTTTAATATAAATTTACCTGGATTCTAGCTGGATTGATGCAGCTAATGTATGTTGAAATAGTAAAATCTTTCAATACAGCCCTTTTGGTATGAGGAAGAGAAGCTATTTCATTTGGTGCTGATCTTTTGAAGTTTATTAATTCCATTAACTCACCCCCAACCTGTATAAAATTGGAATAACATAATTAAAATCGAAAAATAACTACAAGGTTTTATTTATATACTGTGCACCCCATCCTAATCCAACGGATAGTATAACAGAAGGATAAATAATCAGAAAAACATATAGTAAAAAAATTAAATCAAATTAATAGTACCTGGCTTGTACAATTGCCTCAATAGTCATCTGCTTTTGTGGATTTAACTGACCATTTTGACAAATTAAAAGTTGACTAAATAGTTTTGTTATTATATACAAAATAAGCACTAAGAATATTTATATACCTTTATTGCCTCCTCGAGTGCTTTGACCTGATCATTATCCCTAGCAACTGGTATTTCAGCATCCTTTCTCTAAAGAAGAGAATGAGCACGAAAGGAAGATAACTCACTTTCTACTCAAATGACCTGCAAGTAAATACACAATTCTTTCATTTTGTTACCTCAATTTGTTATTTAATAAAGCAAGAATTAACTGAAAATATAAGAAAAGCAAAAGATAATGCAAAAGAGGTCTCTCTGTCTATTTCTCTCTATCTCTCTAGCTCATAGCTCATGCATGTTCTCGATCATATGCAGATGGGATTAAAATATGGGAGTCATGTGGAAGATGTTATAACCGGGTTGTCAATACAATGTAGAGAGGCTTTCTTAGGATTTGCTCCAACAACACTATTACAAGCACTAATACAGCATAAAATATGGGCGGAAGGTGATCTTCAAATCTTACTTTCCAAATACTTCCCCTTTATATACTGGCATGGAAAGATCTCTCTCATACACCAACCGTGATTATTTGGCAGCCTTTTAAGTAGCAAAATTACGCACAAACATAAACACAGATGATGCACAATACACAATTGAATCAAATGAAACCAACATTACCGAATTTCAGCTTTTCCAGCAATTGTTAGAAAATTTTAATAATTATGGCTCACATATGTAAATATTAAATGTGTACTGTTATCGTAAAAGTTTTATCCAATTGATTATGGTTTAATAAAAAAGCTAATAATTGGATTAGGGGAATAAAAGTGTCATGGAATTAAAGTGTAGATACTATTATGTTATTTCTGGTTTAATGAGGAGTCAAACTGGATTTAATAGAAATTATTACATAATTAACTTCTAATAACTTCTTATTCTTAACTGAACACACGTTCAGAATTATAAGAAGGGGGTTATGGTCCCCAAATCATACACATTCTGTTCTTTCTCTAATCCCCATCTAAATAGAAAAACCAAAAACAAGGTATAGATCTGGAAGATTTATTGCCTACTCCAACAAATCAAAGATCACAATCATAGCTACGGGTACGCTTCCGCTTATTTTTCTTTTATTCTTAATATTATTCAGTATAGATTATTTAGTATTTTATGGGTTTTGATTAAACACCAAATTCCTACAGTGGTATCAGAGCCTTCTATATTGAATTTATTATTGAATAAATCAAGAATTCATTTTCAGACTTTTAGTTATTTGTACGGCTTGGCTTCTGTTAAGGGTAATTTTCTTTTTGGGCTTACGGCAATTCGGTAATGATCCTAGTAATGATCTACACTCATACTGCATCATATGTATATGTGGATTCTTTCAAAATGACTTTGATTTACTTTATATTAATTGTATAAGGTCCTTATTTGATATGATTTGATTAGTATTGCATTAATCATATGAACGACAATATATCTAGTAGGCTGTGATGATTATTTTTTATGAAGTAGGCTGTGATGATTATTATTGTTTTTTATTTCATTTTAATGCTTTACTTCTTTGACAAATTGTTGCTTCATATTAAGTTACTGATGGCTATTTAAAAACTTGACTTTTTATTTTCTTTTTTGTGTTTTTACGGTGAAACCCACTTGATGGCAAAATATTCATATGCATTACATTTACTATTGACCATATAAAGCTTTCGAAAGAAATTGTTCAATGAATTGTTTTCTTTCGATGTTAAAATAGTGTACGGCCAAATGAATATTTCAAATAATTTGTTTTCATTCGAATCTTCATAACTTAATAACAAATAGAATATTTTTTTTTTGGGTTCTTTTAAAACAAAGGTATTAATCATATTTGATTCTATTTGATTTATATATATTTTATATGAAATGAAGAGAAGAGAAGTATCTTTTATGAATTATGCTATGCTGAAGTTTTTGTTCTCATTCATAATGATTTGGGTTAAATTTATTTTTTAATCTAATCAGATAGTAGTTTAGTTATTGGATTTTATTATACCTTTGGTTGTTATAAGATTTAATTCAAATACAAATGATCCAGATCTTTCATTTTGAATGAAATAATTTAAATAAGATGCCACCAAAGTGATCGATCTTATGTAAATTGTTCAGGAAAAATGTTTGATATTTGTGAATGTGTTATTAATGTGAGTATTAGTCGGCCTAAAGGAAGATGACCACTTATATTGATTACACATATACTTGTAATAATAAGTACGTGACGATTATTAGTTTATATGTAAATAATGACTTTATCTAAAGATAAACTCATTATTTGACATGTGTTATTGCCAGTATTTGATTATTACAACAAGAATACTAATTGCAGTTAATATTATTGTCCAAAGACTTGATATTAATGTTGTATTCAGTATCTTGAGATGGAATTGATCATTATTTGAATTTACAGATTATAGAATAAGGATATTAATGTGAGCATTGTTTGTTTATTTTTAATTCAGCTACTTCATCTGCTACTACAATATCTGCTAATGTCAACTCGATTCCCATACTTAATGGGAATAATTTCAAGGATTGGAAAGAGAACATTCTCATTGTTCTCGGCTGTATGGATCTGGACTTTGCACTAAGGGTTGAACAACCCCAACCTCTCACTCAGGAAAGTTCTCTTGAAGAGAAAAAGGAACATGAGTAGTGGGATCGTTCAAATCGCATGAGTCTAATGATTATCAAGCGTGGCATTCCAGAAGCCTTTAGAGGTGTAGATTCCGAAGGAATTACTAATGCTAAGGAGTTTATTGCTGAAATTGAGAAACGTTTGCCAAAAGCGATAAGGCTGAAACAAGCACGCTTCTAGCAAGCTTGATTTTAATGAAGTATAAGGGAAAAGGAAATATAAGGGAGTACATCATGGAGATGTTACACATTGCTTCAAAACTTAAGGTTCTAAAACTCGACATGTCCGATGACTTGCTCGTGCATTTGGTACTTATATCACTTCCTCCACAATTTAACCAATTCAAGGTCAGTTATAACTGTCAAAAGGAGAAATGGACTCTTAATGAGCTCATTTCATACTGTGTGCAAGAGGAAGAAAGGTTGAAGCAAGAAAGAACTGAAAGTGCTCACTTAGAAAGCACCTCTAAAGATAAAAGCAAGAAAAGAAAATCAGAGAATAAGGCTGCGAAGGGTCCAACACAAAAGAAACAAAATCAGGAACCAGGTGTTTGTTACTTTTGTCAGAAGCCTGGACATATGAAGAAAGAATGTACAAAATATTACGCTTGGCATGCTAAGAAAGGTACAATTCTTACTTTGGTCTGTTCTGAGGTAAATTTAGCTTCAGTACCTAGAAATACTTGGTGGATAGATTCTGGTGCTACTACTCACATAAGTATTTCTATGCAGGGTTGCCTGAGCTACCGAAAGCCAAGTGATGGTGAAAGACACATCTTTGTGGGCGACGGAAAGTCGGTAGAGGTGGAGGCGATTGGTCATTTTAGATTGTTATTAGGAACTGGTTGTTATTTGGATTTAAAAGATACTTTTGTAGTATCCTCGTTTAGGCGTAATTTGATTTCAGTTTCTTTATTGGACAAATTAGGATATTGTTGTTCATTTGAAAACAATCATTTTAATTTATCTTTAAATTCTAATATTGTGGGAACCGGTTCACTAAGTGAATATGACAATTTATATTTACTTGATACAATCGCATCTTATAATGAAACCTTGAACGTGGAATCACGTGGTACTAAACGCAAGATAAATCAGGAAAATTCAGCATCATTATGGCATAAACGCTTAGATCATATTTCAAAGAATAGAATTGAGCGACTTGTGTCTGATGGAATTTTAAATTCCCTTGACTTTTTGGATTTCAATATTTGTATTGAATGCATTAAGGGAAAACAGACCAAAACAAAGAGATTAGGTGCCAATAGAGCTTCAGATGTCTTAGAATTGATTCACACAGATATATGTGGACCATTTCCTACGTCTTCTTGGAATGGTCAACTATATTTTATATCATTCATAGACGATTACTCTCGTTATGGGTACCTATATCTAATTCATGAGAAATCTCAGTCTCTGGACGTGTTCAAGGCTTTTAAGTCTGAAGTTGAGAATCAACTTAACAAAACAATAAAAGTTGTAAGGTCTGACCGTGGTGGTGAATATTACGGTAGAAATGACGGATCAGGTGAACAACGTTCAGGACCTTTTGCTAAGTTCCTAGAGGAATGCGGTATCGTTCCACAATACACTATGCCAGGATCACCTAGCATGAATGGTGTTGCTGAGAGACGAAATAGGACTCGTAAAGATATGGTAAGGAGTATGATTAGTCATTGAACCTTACCAGAGTCACTCTGGGGAGAAGCATTAAAGACAGCAGCTTATATTCTTAATAGAGTACCAACTAAAGCAGTTACTAAAACACCTTATGAGCTTTGGACAGGTAGAAAACCTAGTCTAAAACATTTCCATATTTGGGGATGTCCAGCCGAGGCAAGGCCTTATAGGCCAAACGAAAGAAAACTGGACCCCAAAACAGTAAGTAGCTACTTTATTGGTTATTCTGAGCGATCAAAAGGGTACAAATTTTATGATCCTACAATGAAGAACATATTTGAGACGGGAAATGCAATATTTTTTGAGGATGTTGAGTTTGGGGGGAGAAATAAGGTTAGAGACGTTGCTTTTGAGGAGGAATCGGTTTTGAATCCTATTTCTATTATCACTTTTGACAATGTACAAGTTCCTATACTAGTCACTGATCAAGAAGTGGATCCAAGACCTCAACAAGTCAACGTTGAACAACTTCCTATTCAAGATGGAATAATTATTCAAGAAGAACAAACTCAACAACCTCAACAACCTGTGCCAATAAGGCGATCCACTAGAGAAAGGAGAAATGCAGTTCCAGATGATTATATTGTGTATCTCCGAAGAACATGAGGAAGAAAATTGCACGATGGAAGATGATCCAGTCAACTTTCATCATGCCATGAAAAGTTCTAACTCTCAAAAGTGGATTGAAGCAATGCATGATGAGTACAAGTCTATGCAAGACAATAAGGTTTGGGAACTTGTTCCGTTACCAGAAGGTGCAAAACCAATTGGTTGTAAGTGGATATTTAAAACCAAAAGGGATGCGAATGGTAATGTGGAAAGGTATAAGGCTCGACTTGTAGCTAAAGGCTTTACTCAAAAGGAAGGCATTGACTTCAAAGAGACTTTTTCTCCAATATCATCAAAAGACTCTTTTCGGACAATTATGGCACTTGTTGCTCATTTTGATCTTGAGTTACATCAGATGGATGTTAAAACAGCGTTCTTAAATGGAGACATTGATGAGACGATTTATATGGCACAACCAGAAAACTTTGTTTCGGGAGATCCAAAGAATATGGTTTGCAAGTTAACTAAATCCATCTATGGACTCAAGCAAGCTTCTCGTCAATGGTACCACAAGTTTCATCAAGTCATTATCTCATTTGGTTTTGAGATAAATGCAGTAGATGATTGTGTGTATCACAAGTTCAGTGGGAGTAAATTCATATTCCTGGTTTTGTATGTCGATGACATATTACTTGCAACTAATGATATAAGCATCTTACACGAAACTAAGAAATTTCTTTCAAAGAATTTTAAGATGAAAGATCTTGGAGACGCCTCTTTTGTATTGGGAATCCAAATATACCGTGATCGTTCTCGAGGTATTCTTGGATTATCACAAAAGAGTTATATCGATAAAGTACTTAAAATATTTGGCATGCAAGACAGTAGACCAGGTGACACCCCTGTCGCTAAAGGAGACAAATTCAGTTTAAGTCAATGCCCTAAAGGAAACCTTGAAATTCAAGAAATGCAGAAGATTCCCTATGCATCAGCAGTTGGGAGTCTAATGTATGCTCAAGTGTGTACACGTCCGGATATTGCGTACATTGTTGGCATGTTAGGCAGAGCAATCCTGGTATGGAACATTGGAAAGCAGCCAAGCGGGTAATGAGATACTTGAAGAGAACAAAAGATTTTATGCTCACATATAAGAAATCGGATCAGTTGGAGATTATTGGGTATTCAGACTCCGATTTTGCGGGATGCCAAGATAGTAGAAAATCTACATCAGGCTATATATATCTCTTAGCTGGAGGTGCTATATCATGGAAGAGTGTCAAACAAACACTTGTAGCTTCTTCCACTATGGCAGCAGAATTTGTAGCATGTTACGAGGCATCTAATCAAGGAATATGGCTTCGAAATTTTGTCACTAGGCTGTGCATTTTAGAAAATGTAGAAAGACCATTAAAGTTATATTGTGACAATAAATCTGCAGTGCTATATTCAAACAACAATAGGAGCTCCTCTAAGTCAAAACATATTGACATAAAGTTCCTTGTTGTGAAAGAACGGGTACAGAGTGGAGAAATATATATAGAGCACATTGGAACAAACTCTATGATTGCGGATCCGCTTACTAAAGGATTACCACCCAAAGTCTTTCATGAGCATACCGCTCATATGGGTGTTATATTACATGAAGATGTGATGTTTTAGTGGGAGTTTAAATTTTTTTTATTGCTCTATGTTTTTAATTTAGAAACATTATGTATTTGGATATTTTATGTAGAAGTAAAACATTTAGTTCTTTTACACTCTACCCGTTCGGTTTTGTTTAATCTCACTAAGGTTTAAAGTTGGACCAGTTGGAAATAGGCATGTTCAGACTATATTACATGTAATTTCCATGCTACACATCCATGATTGATCTATGTCATTTGATTATATTGGTATATGTGATTATTGATGGATTTAGTTGCGCTAAATGTGACGAAAGTCCCCATAGTCCTGTATCGTTATGGTTGATGGACAAGATTGTTTGAAATACCTCTATATATGATAACATTATGGAGCGCTCATAAGGTTATACACATTCATAAAGTAACATATGTGGCCCAAGTGGGAGATTGTTAGAAAATTTTAATAATTATGGGCTCACATATGTAAATATTAAATGTGTACTGTTATCGTAAAAGTTTTATCCAATTGATTATGGTCTAATAAAGCTAATAATTGGATTAGGGGAATAAAAGTGTAGATACTATTATATTATTTCTGGTTTAATGAGGGGTCAAACTGGATTTAATAGAAGTTATTACATAATTAACTTCTAATAACTTCTTATTCTTAACTGAACACACGTTCAGAATTATAAGAAGGGGGTTATGGTCCCCAGATCATACACATTCTGTTCTTTCTCTCATACCCATCTAAAGAGAAAAACCAAAAACACAGAAGGTATAGATCTGGAAGATTCATTGCCCACTCCAACAAATCAAAGATCACAATCATGGCTACGGGTACGCTTCCGCTTATTTTTTCTTTTATTCTCAATATTATTCAGTATAGATTATTTAGTATTTTATGGATTTTGATTAAACACCAAATCCCTACAGCCAGCAATCTCCAATGGAGCCTTTAATTATTTCTACTTATACGAAAAAGTTTTGGTGATCATATTACAGAACAAATACACAAACTGAGCCGAATCATTAGCTGGAACAGGGTATGTGAGCTTAATTGTTTCCAAAGGCATACTTGAGTTAACCAACCCCACTATCGGAATCTATAGCCTACTAGCTTCTTAAATCACTGAAGATTTCCTCTCAGTGTCGAATATCACTACACAATCGGGTGGTTAAATAGCCCCGAGATTGAGCTTCTTGTTCCTGCCTCGAAACTTCTTAGGGCTTGAGCTATTAGTTAAGAACCCTCCGAGTCTCCATATTATCATTGACACCGATGGATTTGGTCAGCGGATTTGTAAAGAATTGTGCCTGATTTCTCGGAGGGGCGGCGTGGCTGTGATGCTTAGTGTCGGAGATAAATTATTTCACATACAACTCTATTGATATAATCACGCTCCATATCATTCGAGAAATTACCTAATTAAAGTCATTAGAACTCTAATTGAACCCTAAATTATTCATGGCACTCTTCGGTCGTTCCCTTGCTTCATCAATGAAGGAGCGAAAGATAATGTTGTGGATATATCGTGGAGGAGAGATCGGAAATAGCAGGATGGTGGTGGTGATGGTGGTGGCGATTGAGACGGAGATACAAGAGAAGCGTATCACTTTTGTTAGGGGTGCTCACGGGTTGGGTACCCGACCCTAGGGGTGAACCCTACACCCGACCCTAAGTATTGGTTTTTAATTTATTAAACCCAATATCCAATTTTTTTATTAAAACTGCACGGGTTGGGTTAGTACGGGTGGGGTCGGGTCGGGTTTGGGTCGGGTTCGGTTATGGTCAACAAAAAGTCAAATGGCCTAAATGTAAACTGGAACTTTCCAATAATAGAAAGTTACTAAATATAGTAACTTTCTAAAAACAGTAACTTTTTCAAATTACATCATTTTTCCAATAGATTACAAAGTACAAACTTTACATTACTATTACAAAAATAATCCACTCTTAATATTACAAAGAATTGCAATTTACAACTTATATTGTGCAAAATATATTAATTGTACAACCGGGGATGCAAGTCCTTAAGTGATTCCAAAACAAATTTCAAATCCATCATATTTCTTGTAAATTTTCAACACAAAGGAGATGAAACAGTTAAGTAGCTAGCCTCAGATTTTGTTTCATCATTGGCATAGCCTCAGATTTCTTCATCGGTTGTATAAACTTAGGGACCAGTTAGCGACAAGGGACAAATTTTATAACTTACAAGTTCCAATTTACAACTCTATTATTGCCAACTCAACTTTTTATAAGTCATTCCTCATAAGGTAAAGTATTTAATCATGGAATGGGACAAGTGAAAATGGGAGATGCAAACAATATTTTTTGTTGTTTAGAACTTGTAAGTAATAATTTATTGGCTATCAACTTGTTATAATTAATCTAATGTCTTATCTTGTTATATATCCTGGAAAGTAAACCATTTGTGAGGTTTTTTACTCTACCGATTCAATCCATTTTAGTAAAGAATCTCAGCAAATTCAAGCCCCAAACTTGCAGTAAAGGTATAAATAGCTTAGACTCATATGGCAATTTGACTCATATGGAAATAAAATAAAAATAATTGACTAAGAGTGTACTTTTATTTGGTCCGCCCCTCCAGTACCAAGCCTATGTTCAACATCACAAAGCAACCTAACCTGCAGATTAAGTCTTTTGCCTCTGGTATTACTTTTGCTTCTTCAGGAAAACATAAGTGATTTCTCCAATTAACAATATGAAATAACGTGGAGTAAAATATATTAGCAATTACATTAAATACAAGTTAATTGGGGATAAATCAAATTTAAGAAACATATTATTACCTTTCTACAAGTGGTTACCGGATCATATGCATAAAATGGTGGATAACCAAGAAGCATTCCGTACATTATTATCAATAAAAATTAATAAAATTATAAAACATGTTTAATATTATAGATCTATACACACAATTCTTTAATATAATTATAATAATATAAAAGGTAGAATTTTTGAAAAAAAAAATCATACCTGGAAATGGGTTTTCAGATTATGAAACCCTAACCGTTGATTACATAGCCAATTCTGAACCCATTAAGAAAGGATTAACACATCGACTTTGGTACCGATCTTAGAAGAATCAAGTATTCAACCAAACAAACAACCATAGATTAACCAGGTTGAAAAAGGATATAAACATCATTGATTATTGAAACAAACAAGTTTTTTCTAACCATTTCAGAAGACATTTCAGAAAAGAAGGATGAGATGTGTAAGATTGAGAGAGAACGGCGATATAAGATAGGGTTTGTTGAGAGAATGGGATAAAGAATGAAGATGCCAAAGTAATGGGCTGGACTAAAGAAAAAAATTATAAGGCAAGCTCGGGTCGGGTTCGGTTACCCGCGGGTTTGGCTATGCCAAACCCATCAACCGGCCCAATACCCTAAAAAAATATTTTTTTGGCCCAATAGGTTCACGTAGCTTTAGAGTTTGGTTTTTCCGGAAAAAACTCGGTTTGGGCCGGTTTCAGCGGGTGGGCGGGTTTGGGTTTCATTTGAGCAACCCTAATTTTTGTTTCGTTTTGATGAAAAAATAAAATATATTTGATTAGTTAAAAGAGAAAATGAAACAGAGACGTGGGAAGTAAATTAGAAATGTTAAATTAGACGATGAAAGAGGATAATTATTGTTAATTTTAACTTATATGTTAATAAATTGTAAATTAGTTAAGTATAATAATTGGGTTAATACCCTCTTAAATCAGAATAACAAACCAACTTCTTATTTAGATTACACAATAATTTTGATGAAAAGATTACAATAATACCCTTATTGTAGTTGTTGTCTTTGACCAAATATATATTCCCATTTAAATCAAACATTATCATAGATGTGAAAATCCACCTACTACTAATTTCATCGTACGCGCACGTCCGGTATCTTCATAACTAATATTTTTTTTTTT
Source organism: Nemophila menziesii (assembly GCA_029959085.1). Lineage (NCBI taxonomy): Eukaryota > Viridiplantae > Streptophyta > Magnoliopsida > Boraginales > Hydrophyllaceae > Nemophila > Nemophila menziesii. Next base: position 122,881,219 of record JARWIR010000001.1, on the reverse strand, counting down.
TAAATTCAAAAATTCAAAAAATTACATTTTTAGATGAGACAAAATAATATTTACGTCTATAATTTTTTTTGATTTTTTTCGAATTTTTATGATTTTTATTTTTTGATTTTTTTGGGGTTTTGTCCCATCTCTAATTTTAAGATTGGGATGAATTTGTCTCATCTCCATTCTATTACTGAGATGATATTTGTCCCATCTCTATTGTATAACTAAGATAGGATTTGTCCCATCTCTATTGTAAAACTAATTAAAGGTATAATGTGTTGGAGATGATGATGTGCTGTTTCGCAAGATAAAAAACATTGACCCGGTGTGGTTATGTATGTATGTCGAGGGATTGATAGGATTGTTCCGTCCAGTTTTACTATTCCTACTCTGGTTTTGTTTGCAAAGCCTTCGAAACAAAATTTGAGATGGGATTTGTCCCATATCTGGTTTGTCCCATCTCTATTTTCAGTTTGAGATGCGATTTGTTCCTTCACCGATACCTCAAGTTTGAAGTGCTTCGATGATATGTTGTTAAAAAGGTCTTTTGCCTAATTAATACTTCCATTATTACACAACCCTTTTAACCTGATGTTATAGGTAACTACCATCACTACCCCATCACCACCACCCACCACCACCACCACCATCACCCTATTAATAACACCACCAGAATAACCACCACCACAACCACCCCCACCACTACAACAACAACAACCACCACCATTACCTACTACTAATTCAATTACACACGCGCGGGTCCGTGAACTTTTTTAAAATTTTCATAACTAATTCTAAAAAAATTGAAAAAATAAAAAAATTGAATTTTTTGATAAAACAAATTGATATTTACGTCTATGATTTTTTTTGATTTTTTTAAAATAATAATTGGTAGATGAATTTCATGTTTTAAACAGTGAATTTCATGTTTGCGAAAAGAAAATTCACTGTTTCGAACAGTGAATTTCATGTTTTAAACAGTGAATTCCGTGTCTGCGAAAAAATTTAAAAAATGTAAAAAAGTCAAGGAAAAAAAATCATAGACGTAAATATTAATTTGTTTTATCAAAATGCAATTTTTTTATTTTTCAGATTTTTTTAGAATTAGTTATGACGATTTAAAAAAAATCACGGACACGCGCGTGTGTAATTGAATTTGCAAGGAAATTGCTCGGAATGTTGAGTTGCAGTTATATTCTCTCGATTTGGAGTTGTTTGTGTGGTGTAAATGAAGAAAAAACTGAGCTCTGTAGGGTTTTATGAGTATTTTTAGTTAGCAACGACATTTTGTAGTCGTTAATGAGTTAAAAGTCGTCGCCAATGAGGGACACGCGGACTAGTCCCAGTTCACGTCTTTTGCGTGTCCTTGGTTAGCGACGACACGTGTAGTCGTGTGTAGCATATGTTGTCGCTAAAGACACTGGGCGGGAAAAATAGCCGCCCAAATTGACCAACCAAAACTTTTCATGGACATTGGTGACTACATAAGTAGTCGCTAATGACCAATTGTCATTAGCGACAAAGTCTTATGCATAAACTCGTCGCGAATGACGATAATCATTAGCGACGAGTTCTTACCATAATATCGTCGCTAACTTCGAATTTTATTAGAACTTTCATTTTTTTTAATAATAATTGACCTTTTTTACCAATTAAAAAATACATCATAACATTAAGAACAACACATTATAACAACATAAACAACACAATATAACCGAACAATTTAACAATATTAACATTCGAAACAAAAATCACTCAAATTTAAAAAAAAACATAAAACGGTAACGTATGTCACTAATCAGTTTCGTATCCAGTAGTGTCTAAAGGTTCCTCATCAATATCAACGAGTATTGGTTCCTCTAATTGTTCATGTGCATACTCGTCCCATGTGTTATAAAATATCTCCTCGTCTTCATCAATAACTATATCAATCCTTAATAGAGATGGGTTAAACTCGTCCTCCTAACCCGTTTCCAAGTTTAGTCGTGAGTAATCCGTCTCCGTGTTCACCAAAGGAAACGAGATAGGATCCTTGTCAATAGATAGTGATTCTGCACCCCATAACTCGGGACTTCATCCGTGACGATCGTTGATTTCCCAAATGGCTTTCCACCCTTTCATTTTTTTCCTTAGATTAATCTCGTCAATGTAAAACATTTTCTTGGCTTGCGTTGCTAAAATTTATGGCACATCCCTCCAAAAAAAGTAGATGTGTTGATAAAGCTTACCTCATGTTCTTTCCTCACATTGCTCGTTTTATACCACTTACACTCGAATAACACAATATAAAAACCACCATCGAATGTAACCTATAAGATCTTGACTAACTCACCGTACAACGGTGTCCCATCATATATTAGTATTGTACACACTCCGTATTCTTGAGTCACTCTTTTTTTCCTTTTCACGCGTAATCCCTTTGACACCGTTCACAACGCATGAATCGTATCTATAAACCGAAAATGAGACATGCTCGCCAATGACATCATCTCAGGGGGTAGCTAATGCATCACCAGCCTTGTGCGTTGCATAAATCTACAAAAAAAAGATTTATTTTTACAAAATAATTGTTTACCTTTTAAAGAAAATGTTTATTATGTACCTTATCCTTAAACCACCCCTTAAACATTTTTCGGTGCATACTCTCTATAGCATTAGCAGTGACTGATAACGTGGATTTGTGTTCACTACATTTTAAGAAAATATAAAAATTTATTTGCATTCAAAATTACTAAATTAATTTATTGTTATTTACGCCATGTATGGTTGAATCTTGTCTCAATTAAGCTGAATATACCAGTTGATTTTCTCCTTCTCTTTATGTGGTAAATGACCAAACCATTTTTCTCCAACTAGACTACAATGACTCTTAAAAATGGATAGCTCTTTTGGTTTGGGCTAGGGGTGACATTGGAATGAAATTTTTTGATTTCCGGCCAATTTCGACCCGAAAAATCCGTATTTGTAATTGATTTTTTACGTCCCGATTTCCGAATTTCCAATTTCCGATTTTCCGACTTTTTTTGGATAGGAATTGAAATTATATTTTAAAATTTTGGAATTTCCGATTTTTTATTTCCGATCCGAAATCAATTTCCAATTTTTTTTTCCGTTTTTTTCCAAAACAAATTTCCAATTTTTTTCTTTCATATTATTTATATATTTTGAAATATTGTTATGTATAGTAACATATATTTACATATATTTTTAAAATATATATGTAATAATCTAATCTAATCCTAAATAAACTCCCCAAAAATTTGGGGCACAACTTTACAAGTTGGAAACCTTTTCTCTTATAACACACATCTATTCTATAAGACCAATATTATTCCACTATTTCCACATCACTACTATTCCACACCAATATCACCATAAAATGTATATGTTGTGTTAAGTTTATATTATGATGTTTTTAATTTGAATAAATTTTTAAATATAATTTATTAAGAAACAAGCCATGTATTCATTTACATGTTTGGTTTTTGTACAAATTTATGTACCTATATATTTGTACTAATACTCTTATCATCTGATTGTTGATTTTTCAAAAAATCAAGAACACATATTGGTTATAAGGTATAAATTGTTGAGTATATTAAACTTATTTAAGGTCAATAAGAATATTTGTTTTTATCTAATTTGTAGAAAATTGAAGCCAAGTGGTCGATTCTTACATGGACAATTATAGTAGTTCAATAATTAATATTCAATAGTGATAGTTACGTAGAGATAAGAAGATCTGTTATTTAAATTTTTATACATTCTTGACACTTAATCTATATAAATACAAGAAATAATTGTATTTTTTTAAAACCCTAAAGTTTAAATGAATGAACAGATGTAATAAGAATGAACAAGTATCATTTTATTAAACCAACACAATTGCAGTAGGTTTCGTGCTTCATTTATACTACTCTTTGAGAATTATGTATTGTAATGTTTACTGTTTTCTATTTATTTTGCAGATAGGTGTTTAGACTTTATTACAGGAAATTGAGTTTCTGTTAGTCACTTGTTTAAAATGAAGGTCTCAAATCATTAAACTTCAGATGTTAAATATTATCTAATGAAGATTTGAGTATTTAAAAACTTAGTACTGTTAGAATTTCAGTTTTAACAATATAATTCAATATTTGCATATTAAATTTGAAGACTCAATGTAAACTTAGAATAATGTTTTTCATGTTTAAAAGTTTTTTTTGAATATTTCTACTTTATTTTTAAACTTTTAAAAATTATTATATTTTAACTTATATAAATGGTAATGGATATAAAATTGCAAACTTGCCTAAATTTAAGAAATAAATTGTACCAAATATTTTCAATAAAAATTTTAACTAATAAAATAAAGGATTTCCGAAAATTCCAAAATTCTAAAAATTTCCGGGTGTTCCGAAATCGAATGAAATTTTGAATTCCGATTTTTTTTTGGATTGGAATTGGATTTAATTTTGCTCTTTTGAAAATTAAGAAACTTCCGAACAAGCCCTTTTCTGATCCGATCCGGCCGATTTCTGCCCCTAGTTTGGGCAGTGTCTCATTGTATCTACTGAGATGTTGAACTTTGTTTTTTCTTCTTGAAGATAACGTGATATGAATGTCAACATCTCTTCCACCGCGTATCTCTCGACAATTTAACCCTCCGGCCTTGCCGGGTTTCAAATATACTCTTTAACTTTTTTAAATACCTTTCAAATGGGTACATCCACCGCATTTGAACCGGGTCACCTCATAATGGTTCGTCGTATAAGTGTATGCTCAGGTGGATCATTATATCAAAAAAAGCGGAAGGCAGAATCATTTCGCGTCTGCACATTACTTCAACCACTTCGGCCTTACCCGATTCTAACTCTTTCCTACTAAAATTCTTTTTACAAATGACTCTAAACACGTTAGCTAACCCAATAATTGCATCACTAATCGATTTATCATCTATAAGCCCGTGGATCTAGCCACAAAAAGATACTACATCATTATGTGACAGTCATGTGATTTCATTCCAACAATCTTTCTCGTATCACTCTGAACGTTATTCCTTAAACTAGAGACGAAACCATCTAGAAACTTATGTGCCTTCAACCAATTAAGAAATACTCGCCGCTTATCCGATGTCAACGTATACTTTGCTTTACGTAGCATCATTTTACATCCAACTGTGATCATCAACCACAAATCTTTCTTGATGCCCATATCTTTCAGATCCATTCTTTCTTTCACGTTATCGTTGTTTATTTTCCCTTCAATGCCAACAATTATACTGAGTAAACTATCCCACACATTCTTCTCGCAATGCATAACGTCGATGTTATGTTTTAACAAAAAAATCGGCCAGTAAGGTAAACAATAAAAAATACTCTTTTTCTTCCAATTGAACTCACGAGGACCTATTTTCTTTGTTGCATGTCCCCCAAAATCCTTGTGTTTACCAAAAAATCACAATAGGCAACCCATCTAACTGTGTCTAGATATATGCAGGACTATATTTTCTAGGGGGGACTCATCTCGGTACTAGCGTATGAAGATGTGTTTTTCCTGATGTCTCATAGGTAACCAACATCTGCGATCAAAACAAACAACACCCTTTTTCACCTTCTCCGACAAAGTATAATCCATGCATTCTAGAAACGCTAAGAAACCTTGACCCTGCCACCCTGACGTGTATGGCCTAGCAGGGTAATCATTAATCGTGGACAACAAACACACTTCGTTTAAACTCTTTCTTTGTATGATCATCATACGTAATAGGGCTGCACACGGGTCGGTTACCCGACCCGAAGTGCCAAACCCTAGACCCAACCCAAGGTGCTCGGGTTTGTATAATTCAAACCCTAACCCTATAATTTTTATTAAAATATTTGCGGGTTGGGTTAATGCGGGTAGGGTCGGGTTCGGTTCTGGTTCGGTTTTGGTCAACATAAAGTCAAACACCATAAAGACTAAAAAATGAACAAAATTTTCTAAAAATTTACTACTACAAAAACTCGAGAATGATAAAGTTACAAAATGAGGCAACCTCTATTGTTTAAAATATAGAAATTATACAAAAATGGTTCCAACTCCTTGTTTGATTCCAAAAGCGACTTCCAATCCCACATTATTCCTGCAATTTTTCACAACAAAGGAGAAGAAACAATTAAGTTACTTTGCCTCAGATTATTTTTCATCATTGGCATATCTTTTAGCCTCAGATTTTATATCTTCATCGGCTTTATCAGTTAGGGACAACTTAGGGACAAGGGACTGATTTATAGCTTACAAGTTGCAAATTACCATAGAATGTTGCCAACTCAACCTTTTGCTTTTCAATCCTCATAAGTAATATAACTGTAATCATAGAATAGATGGGAGTTGGGACACAAGGGAGATGCAAACAACTAGGTTTTAACTTGTAAGTAATAAAAAGAAACATATACCAACTGTACCCAATAATAAGGCCACAAATTGGATGAACCTTCACCATGTAGTAGTACAAGTCCAATCACCACTAACACTGGATGAACCTGCAACACAATATACTTGTATTTATACATACATTTACTACTTCTGAATCATGGCTATTTCGCATAACACAGGGACCAATGGTGTAATTAACACTTTCAGAATAGAAACTCTAATGACAACATATACTACCCAGATCGGTGGAAATGGGTTTTCAGATTATGAAACTCTAATGGTTGATTATATAGCCAATTTAGAACCCATTAAGCAAGGATTAAGACTACTAACCATTGTAACCTATCAAATCTAATGTCATTCAAACAAGCAATAGAACAATCTGATATTTAATTGGAGTTCAAAAGAAATTATTTGGAAAATTACCTAAAATGGATATGAACACATCGGCTTTGGTACCCATCAGAGAATAAGAATCAAGTACTCAACAAAACAAGCAAACAACCACAGATTAACAAGGCTGAAAAAATATATAAACATCATTGATTATTGAAACAAACAAGGTTTTTCTAACCATTTCAGAAGATATTTCAGAATAGAAGGATGAGATATGCTAGGTTGAGAGAACGGCGGATATAAGATAGGTTTTCTTGAGAGAATGGGTTAAATATTGAAGAGGCTTCCATTAGTAAATAAGATGGACAACAATAATGGGCTGAACAAACTCACAAAGTACTGGGCTGGAGACTGGACTAAAGGAAAAAAAATATTTATAAGACCAGCTCGGGTCGGGTGCGGGTTTGTGCGGTTTGGACTGGACCAAACCCACGGTCCGACCCAAAACCCAAAAAATATATATTTCTGGCCCATTAGGGTCAGCGGGTGGACGGGTGTGGGTTTTTTTGGGCCGGTTTGGGTCGGGTTGGGTGGGTTGGGCGGGTTTGGGTTTACATTGTGCAGCCCTAATATGTAAGGATCCCTATTTCCCACAACATATCCAACTCATCAATAACAGGGCAGATAAAGGAATCCATGTCCTTACCGGGTGAACGCAGACCCGAAATCAACAAACGAAGCTGAAATGTGGTTTCCTTTATGCATACCCACGGTAGAAAGTTGCAAACGGTCAATATAACTGGCCACATTCTATATGAGTTGTTCTGCATAGAGAACGGAAAAAACCATCAATACCCAGACCCAAGAATACATTCCGAGGTTCACTAGCAAACTCACAATGTAACTATACAAATCTTTTCCAACTATCACCATCAACAGGATGGCGTAACACATCTGGATGTGTACTTTTTCCGGTATGGTGCCAAATCATGTCTTTGGCGGTGTGCTTCGAAGCGTATAATCACTTAAACATCGGCGCAATAGGAAAATAACAGAGTTCTTTATGCGGTACTTTCTTACCCTTCTTCGGATCCCATCTAGATTCACTACCTACTTGACACTTATCAAGGTATTCATTCTCCTTGTAACAAAGGGCACAATCATTCAAGCAAACATCAATCGTACTGTACCCCATACCCACACTTTTCAACTTCTTGTTGCATTCCTTGTAAGACTCATGCAAATTATGAGGTTTGGGCCAAACACGACCCACCAATTCCAAGAGCCCGGTGAAAGATGTATTAGTCCACTTTTTCTTCACCTTTATGTGTATTAGCCTGGCAATGAATTCAAGGAACTCATCAGTGTAGATCCACGTTATAATTCGGTCTCCAATTCCTTGAACAGAGCTTTGAAACTTCCAGGCTTGTTTGATGCACGTCTCTCATCTCGGTATCACCCGAATGACCACCAACATCGTAAGTGGGTCTTAAATCTTCAACATTTTATTGTCTAAATTGGCCTCAAGAATTTCTAAATTTTCACCGTATTTTGTCCAAACCTCATACGTGGATCTAAACCCAAACTGAAGAAGGTGAGCCCTAACCTTTTGTATGAGATATCGACGATTATTCAAATATTGATTACACAGGCAAACCATATAACCATTAAAATCATATTGTTTTTCAACAAAATCAATAAATTCTTCTAAACCATAAATATATTTCTCCGTAACATAATTATCCGTTTTAATCCAACTCTTATCAATACCCGTAGCCATCTTTTTATAACAAATTGACATAAGTAAACAACTAAAAAAATATATGAATATTTTAAACCATACAAATGGAAAAGGTTGTCATAAAAGAAGTTTTTATTAACCTAATCAAATCATATAACAAGTAATGCACAATTTTAATCAAATAAATCAAATTTTAAAAAGTTTGAATTTTAAGAAAATACCTAGTTTTAATTGAAAAAATTGAAGATTGAGCATGCTCCAAGTTGAATATGGATCCGGGAATGGTGTAAGATGAAGTGGAGAAACAAGTGATTAAGATTAGAACAACAAGAAGTTAGGGTTTTGAGAGAAAGTGGAAAAAATTATTTTTCGGGTGTTATTTTCGGTTCTGAAAAATCCTACAATTTGTAATAATTACGTTATCCTCATTAGCGACGACATTAAGTCGTCTCTACTTAGTGCAATGTCATCGTTATGTACTATTAACAGCGACGACAAAAGTCGTCGCTAGTAAATTAAGTCTTTCGCGACTATAATTTCAGAATAAAAAATAAATCAAAATTTAATCCCAAAGACTAGCGACGATTTCTACCTAATTCACGACAACAATATTTCGACGCTAACTGAAAATCAATCTAATGACTATATTTGTCGTCGATAATGTCAATTATTAGCAACGACAAAATTGTCAGCGCTTAAAATTTTGTCGCTACAAAATACGCGCGTAGTAGTGTATTTTAGATTTAACATATTATTAAATTAATTTTTTTAAGTCAATAATCCTAATTTTTATATAATACTATATATTATCCCTTTTGTTTCACCCTTCTACCACTTCTCATGTCACTTTATGTATAGATAAATAAAGAAATAAGAAAATTAATAATTAGGAAAAAAATACGATTTGATTAGTGTTTAAACATCTACATAAAATGTGATACAAGGTGAAGAAAAAATAATAACATATATCTTTACTCTAAATTTAGTGTTAGTTTTGAAGTGCTATTTTTAAAAAGCACTTAAAAGTATTTCTAGATATTTTAAAGTATTTTAAACCCGAAAATGCACTTTTTGGACGAACACCAAATATGTGTTTTTTTAAAAAAGCTCTTAAAGTGATTCTAAATTTCTATATTATTTATGATAATTATTAATATTTAAATTTTATTCTAAAACCGTTTTTTTATTCTAAAATAAACATCTCTAAACGGACTCTTAACTTTTAATAACTGTATAATAAACTAGAAATTTAATAAAAAATCATTTCTTTCTCTCTAAATATTTTGAGTAGTTATCTTTAATTTTATAAAAGTGTTAATATATTCAAATTTGTAAAATATGGAGAAGCTAACCGTTATCGATCTTGTTTTTTTCTTTCTTCATTATTTAATTTATAATTATATTTTTACACTAGCATGTATGTGTGATTGTCTTATATACGGTTCGACAAAAAAAAAACATACTTCCATTTTCTCCTTCTGTTATTTCACAAACAATGGTGTTTGCTCTTGGAAAAACCCACAATAAAATTCCAAAACTAATTATCTTAATAGCTTCAACATTACTCTTTCTCGCCATTTTTCCTTCGTATTGTCCTTCATTCAAACACTCGCCTATAGTATTACTAAACGATTCATCTGAGCTAATCACACCACATCATCCACAGAATTTACCGGCGAAGATAAGTGAAAAGGATCAGAAATGTGATATTTTTACAGGTGAATGGATTCCGAATCCATCAGCACCATATTATACTAATAAAACATGTTGGGCAATTCATGAAACTCAAAATTGCATGAAATATGGAAGGCCTGATGAAGAGTTTATGAAATGGAGATGGAAGCCTGATGGATGTGACTTGCCTATATTTAATCCCCATCAATTTCTTGAGATTGTTAGAGGTAAATCGATGGCGTTTATAGGAGACTCTGTGGGAAGAAATCAAATGCAATCCTTGATATGCCTTTTATCCCGGGTAAGAGCTTTTCTTAGTTTCTTTAGCAAAATGACACTATACTACTAGTTACCAATAGGTAAATACCACATGCACTATTGTAATATCAGATGTCTTAATTAATTTGTTCTAATAATTAGTTTCGAGAGTACTCATTGTGACTCAGATGCTCCACCCTCTTAAAAATTTGTTTCTTTGCATTAATTGGGGGGATAAGTAGTCATAACGACTAGAAGTGGATATAATTTAAATGACAAATGCTTATTTAATTGAATAATTTTGCAGACTTATTTTGCTAATTAATGGTTGTTGAGTTGACATACATCACCCCATCTACTAAACTTTTAAGCAAAATAACCAAATATGCCTTGTTACTCAAAAAAAAAAAAAATCAATCTTCTTTTGTATCCGATAATAATGAATAATCCATGTTAAGGGTTGATTGCAACTTAATTCTAACCACTAACATACATGTTATTATTTCACATAGAGTAAATGATACTTTTGCCCCCTGGGTTTATACGCGATTGACAGGTTGCCCCCTAACTCTTAAAATGCGCCTCGATGCCCCCTAAGATTTAGTTTTGTGACCCGTTACCCCCTACTGCGTGTTCCGTCCATTTTTTGCCGTTAAAAGTGACGTGGCAATGCCATGTCATATTTTTTTTTTTTTTTTTAATCCAGATGTTAATTAATTGTTTAATTAAGATTAAAGTAAGGGTATATTAGGTTTTTTATAATAGTTGTAATATTATTAAATAAAAATGATAAAATAACACCCCCCACCCCCACCCCACCGCACCCCCTACCCCCCCCCCCCCCCCCCCTCCCCTTCTTCTTCTTCCCCTTCTTCTTCCCCGATGACACCTGCAACTCCTCTTCCTAAAAAAAAAAAAAAAAAAAACAACAAAAGAAACCAAACAAAATCAATCTCAAAATCATCATTCGAAAGCACAAATGATAAAAAAAGCAACACAGAATTATCCGAGAAATTAATACCCGAGCCTGAACTAAAAAGATTAAGAAACTTAGCTTTAAGAATGGTTGAATTTGTAAGAGATTCGCATTCAGTAAGGTCTACTTCTTGTAATGAAGGGCATTGTAAAGCTAAGGTAGTTAAGCTTTCTTGCTTCTGTAACACCAATTTCTGAAAGAACAAAAGAAATTATAAATTAAACCAGAATTCATTCATAAAGTGTGAAAGTATTAACGCATACTTTAAGAGCATTTGATGTGATATTGATCCTCTGGAGTGAAGGACAATTAGACACAGTAATAGATGATAATGCGTTACTCCGTAAATTTAGATCAACAAATCTGCAGGTGAAGTAAACAATTAAGATCAGAAAGAGCAAAAGTATGGGCCCACATAAGGATTTTGAATAGCACATACTTGCGACAATGAACGAGTCTTATGCTCTGCAAGCGCTGAAGATCTAAGGATACTGATGTTAATGAGCTGCAATTGTCTAACTCCAATACCTGGGGGTTAAAAAAAAACCAAACATTATGTTTTACATTCTTAAAACATCAAGGTTAATTACTAAAATGTCCTAGATATGAATGAAACAGCGTCAAACCTCTAACATGTAGCTATAAACTATAGCAGCCATAGATGCTGAAGTAATTCCTTCACAGCTATGAAGCCTTAAAATCGTCAACATTGGGAGTCTCACAGACTTCAAAATCGAAATGTTTGAGTTAATTAGTCAAATTTGAAAGGAAAAACAGTATAAAAGTTGAAGTTTGAAGATAAAATTTTATAAATGTGTTGAAGTTAATCGTCAACACGAAGATAGATCTCCACGCCTTGCTGAGTTGTTGACTGCCACACCTCCGCACGAAGACCGCTGCTCCACCGCGTGAAGAGCTGATTCAATGGCTTCCAGTCGGAGAAGCCATAGCTCTTCATTTGATAACTTATTATCATTTGTTTGTTTAGTAATTGAAATTTGATTCTCTTTTTGATATGATTTTACACATGGAAATGTATAAGATATACCACGATATAACACAATTGAACTTCCAGATCTCCATATAACTAAACCACCTGTTTTTATCATTTGTGCTTTCGAATGATGATTTTGAGATTGATTTTGTTTGGTTTCTTTTGTTGTTTTTTTTTTTTTTTTTTTTTTAGGAAGAGGAGTTGCAGGTGTCATCGGGGAAGAAGAAGGGGAAGAAGAAGAAGGGGAGGGGGGGGGGGGGGGGGTAGGGGGTGCGGTGGGGTGGGGGTGGGGGGTGTTATTTTATCATTTTTATTTAATAATATTACAACTATTATAAAAAACCTAATATACCCTTACTTTAATCTTAATTAAACAATTAATTAACATCTGGATTAAAAAAAAAAAAAAAAATATGACATGGCATTGCCACGTCACTTTTAACGGCAAAAAATGGACGGAACACGCAGTAGGGGGTAACGGGTCACAAAACTAAATCTTAGGGGGCATCGAGGCGCATTTTAAGAGTTAGGGGGCAACCTGTCAATCGCGTATAAACCCAGGGGGCAAAAGTGTTATTTACTCTTTCACATAATATGGGGACCATCAATGCAATTAGTATAAGTTAATCTTATACGGTATCTTTTCTTGTATTTAATATTCAATTTTTTCAACCTTTTTTGTCACCATCTTTGTAGTGTATTGTTTATTTTATTTACTTGAGAATTTTAAACTGTAAAAAAGATTGGTTTTACTTGAAGCACATGCATATCAAAGCTTAAGTCGGCGATCACAGAAGTCCTTATCGTTCCACCCTCTGAATTATAGTAATGAATTATTGATCAAGCTTCAAATTTACTGATTAATAAAAGAGTTACTATTTAAGCTTTCTGTCTCGATCTAAATTTATTTGATTTATTGCCAGTTGTTATTTGTTAAAGTGGACTGGCCGGGTATCAAATATATAAACAAACAAATACTAGTAGTATGTTCTGTCAATCGAACATCACTGTCATTTTCGAAATGCTTTATACATCCATATATGAATTATGATTAATTACATTATATTTTAGGCAAAGAAATATTTAGGGATGAAAAAAATTCAAAAGATATTGCAAACCACTTTATAACTCTTAACGTAAAACCAGAATGATAACATTATTTGATTATTCAATAGGCATATTTTTCCTTTTTTTTCTTTTCATCTAAAGTGGATTAGTACATAATTATATACAACCCATAAGAGTAATTGTAATATTAAATTAGGATATTGACCAATGCATTTAATAAAATGTAATATTACACTAGAATTTTTGTTTTAAAATGATTGAAATTTATTCATCTTCAATTTATTTAGGATATTAACTACATTGTAATTCCTTATACGAGATTCTTTGTCGACGTTTCAGCCCACATCTGAAATGTCTCTTGTGTATGTCCAGTTGTTTATATATTATTATTTTTTCAAGTATAACATAATAGTACAAGATGAGGACAAGTTTTGTAGAATTTATATAAAGCCTATGCAATGTGTTCTTTTTAATATTTTCTACATAATTAGCTGGCTAAATTATCTGAAACACCACGCCTATTTTCTTATCACTTTTTTCCTTCAAAAATTGTTTATCAGTATCTTTTCAAATTCAGATGAATATCACATATATATATATATATATATATATATATATATATATATATATATATATATATATATATATATATATATATATATATATATATATATATATATATATATATCACAATTTACCTATATATTACTAAGAAAGTATATTATTTTATCTTTATATATAATATTTAGATAATTCTTTTTTTTTTTTGGATAATATCTAATATTATTCTTTATTTTTTATGACATAATTAGATAGAAATATTAGCTCAAGCAAAGTCTAATTTTATGATTCAATAATCACTAGAATTTGCTTTTAATCACATGAAGAAACTAGGAACCTTTAAATTTCTGTAGTAAAGACAAACATACCTGACAATGACTGCGCTGGATAGAATAATCATAAGTTAGCCTGATACATATTGTTATTCCTTATCTTCAGTATCCAGTCATTATTTGTGGAGGCAATACAATCATGTGCTTTCTTCATGTGCATATGATAATTTCATTAATTATTAATTTACTAGATTAAATAATTTATTGTCATTTAAATCAACCAAATATTTTACCTTAATTCACTGATAGATTTAGTTGTTTTAAAACTTTTGTTTAACAATGACTATAGGTAACATGATATAATTACACTGTGAAACTGGATTTTTGAGATGAATATATGTTGCTACATAAAATTAAGTACTAAAGTATCAGATATGTGATCCAACTTTCAAAAACAAAGAATTAAGATTACCCATAAAGTTTTTTTTTTTTTTAATTTCATGTCACTATGTTATAAAGTATTGAAAATGTTCGGTGAATCACAAGAACATCGTGTAGTGGTTTGTAATGTAATATACACGGATGAATGTATTTACCTAACTTCTGAAATTTTTAATTTGTTATATTTTTAGGTAGAATATCCCATTGATAAATCCTATACTACAGATGGACATTTCAAAAGATGGAGGTACAAAAGTTACAACTTCACCCTAGCAACATTTTGGTCACCATTTTTGGTCAAGACAACACTAAAAGACCCTAATGATCCAACAAAAACAGGCATTTATCATCTTTACCTTGATGAATTTGATGAAAACTGGACAACACAAATTGAAGAATTTGATTATCTAATCATCAATGCCGGTCATTGGTTCTATACTCCAGCTTTATACTACAAAAATCGCCACTTAATTGGTTGTTTCTTTTGCCAATTGGAGAATATTACTGATATGCCCATGTTGTATGGATATCGAAGAGCATTGCGAACAACTTTTAAAGCTATCAACAGTTTAAAAAACTATAAGGGTATAACATTTCTTAGGACTTTTGCACCGGCTCATTTTGAAGGTGGGGCGTGGAATAATGGTGGAAATTGTGTAAGGACAAAGCCATTTATGAGCAATGAAACTATGCTAGAAGGATCAAATTTAGATTTATATCTGACCCAAATTGAAGAATTCAACGCAGCTGATAGACAAAGGTCGAACCAAAAAAGAGTGAAATATAGATTGTTTGATACCACACAAGCCATGCTTTTAAGACCAGATGGTCATCCAAGTAAATATAATCATTGGCCTAATGATCGTAATGTAACATTATATAATGATTGTGTGCATTGGTGCTTACCGGGACCTATTGATTCATGGAATGATTTCTTAATTCACATGTTGAAGATGGAAGATTTTCCCAAATCATCTAAGAAAAATTCTAGCAGGTAGATACTATTATTCTATTTTGTATCATGAAATTAAATAACCATGTAACTTTCAATGAATTAAAAGTAATTTGGGTTAATGAAAATATTAAAGTACTTCGATGATTTAAAAAATTAAAATTATTGTATCAAATCATAATTTAAATTTAATTATTGATAGATCACAAATTTACCACATATACAACTGAATAAACGAAAACACAAATTATTAGTTTAAGATCCACTAGATCTGGTTACAACGACTATTGGATATATTTTCAAGTACACTTTGTAGGCCTTGTGACTTGTGATGGATTACGAGTGACTTACAAGATAAATTTTTTGGCTTAGGGAACTAGGTGTCCCTGAGAAATATTTATCACCGACCATTTCTTCAGCTCACATGCTCGGTTTGGGCAAATGAGGGTTGTACCACCTGGATGACACTTCAAACCTTAAGGAACTAAGTGTGGGTGTATAAATAAGTGAGAGAAAAGTGTGGCAACTAGAATGCATACCTCTTTCAGCAATGGAATGATATATTTATATACTCTCAAAGCCCATTCGGCGCCTATCTCAAGAATTTTTCCGATCTTTCAGCAAGAGAGAGGTTAGAGAGTTCTTCTCCTAGATCTTTCCGATCTAGCGCCTATCTCAAGAATTTTTCTCCACGGAACTTCACTAGAATGACGGATCCGAATCACTCGTCTCAAGATCGAACACTTTCCTCGTCCGATTTGGACCCGGGAGATGTTCATCTTCTTCCCCATGTCTCTTCCGAAATTGAGCCACCGGACCCCACGAACCTCACGTCATGGGTAAACCCGGGTCCCCGGTCTTCTTTGGGAATGTCTAGCCTCACGCTAGACCATAACCCACCGGGAAATGGTTCCATTGGAGAAGATTTTGGGGAAAATGATAAGGGTGCACTAGTAGCACACCAAGTGTTTGATAAAATTGCTGAATCACATTTTCTAGTGATTGATGAACCTAATGTAGTAGACGTTGAGGGCACTTCCGTGTTAAAGAACGTGGTCAATCTAGGGCGTGAAAAGACCACCAAGAAATCCGTTACGACCGGAATACTTGACGCCAACACTAAGTGCTCGGGTGAATCCCAATCAATGGGAGAGAAGGAGAAGAGAGTAGGCTATAAAGATATTCTTTTAAATAATAGAAAGCCATCCGTTGGAAAGGAATTAAAGTATTATGAACCCGTGGAAGGAGAAATGTTGCAACTTTTAGAGACGGATGTTCTAACTATTGAGCAAGCTTTTGGGTACTCTCTTATAGGTTATGTAGCCGGAAAGAAATCCCCGGATATGGAAGATATTAGAAGGATTGTTAAGGTATGGGAGGTCGAGTGTAAAGTAAGAAAACACCCTTCCGGATGGTTAATTTTCAAATTCGAGAAAGATGAAGATAAGAGGAATATCCTCTCAAGAGGTCCGCATCTTTCGTATGGTTGACTCCTTCTTCTTACGGAGATTCCGGACTTTTTCGATTTTGGAAATCTTGAGATAAATAAAATTCCTACTTGGATCATTTTGAGAAATCTTCCGGAACAAGTTAGAACGGACGAAGGATTAGCAAAGGTTGCTTCGCAAGTGGGAAAGCCTATTAGAACGGATGGGATTACATTTGAGAGTGAGGATATTAGTTACGCGCGAGTTCTCATTGAGTTAAATTTGAGTAAGAATCGAAAGTTAAATGTAGAATTTGGATCGCACACGGGAAAGAAGCATTGTGTTAGTGTGGAATATGAAAATCTGCCCCCATGTTGCTCAAAGTGTAAAGCTTTTGGGCATGAAAAAAATAAATGTTATTATGTTTTTGATAAAGAAATAAGTGAAAGTTTGTACAAGGGTAGAGAGGGGTCTAAAGAAAAATTTATTAAGGAGCCTTTAGTCAATAATAATGCTACTGGAATGGGTGTTAGAAAATTAATTTCTGTAACACCCATGAACAGCTCTCGGCTACAAATTACTGGGAAAAAAAAAATTGTGCAAAAGCTTGCTCCTCAAGCTTATTCGAATCAAATAGGGAGAGATTTGCATAATACTACTACTTTTAGTCAGCAGCAATTGTTGACTGGTCAACAACATTTAAAGACAATTCATTCTAATCAACAAGTGCATGGTAATGCTACTTTTCAGCAGCAACACGTGGGGAATTGTCAAAAGGTAATTAATGATCACATGCAAATTGTTACTACTCCTACTCGGCAGCCACTTCTTGCCGAAAAAGCTGTTAATGCAGCAGCTCTTCAACAGCAACAGATTGTTACTGCAACATTACCAACAATTGAGCAGAGTAGCTCTAATAAATATATGAGGCAATTTTCTACTCCAACAAAAATTAAAAGAGCGAAATCGCTTGATTTAAATTTTATTCCGGAAAGTGATAGTAGTTGCGAGATTCGGGCTATCCGAGTAGGGTCTAACTCACGCTCCGCCGCTATGGTAATTTTCTCGAATTTAAAAGGAAATAACGTAGAAAATGACGGGAAAGAAAAATCGAAAGATTTAATTGAAGATTCCTTCGAGATGGTAGTGAGTAAGAAAACTAAAAAAAGAGAAGCGAGTTACAAAAAACTTACGTTAGCTAAAAATGAATATATGTGGCAAAAGAAGCAATTTTGGAAGGCACGTAGAGCCAATATTAAACGCTCAAATATGGGGAAACCCACCGAAAGTTGTAAATGATTATTACGACTTGGAATTTAAGGGGTTTCGGCTCAACCCATAAAAAGCTAGGGGTAAAAGATTTAATTAAAAAGAAAAATATAGATGTGATGGGAATATTGGAAACAAAGAGTAATACTAATAAAGTGGATTTATTTATGAATAACATGCTTAAAGGGTGGAAGAGTGTAAATAACTTCGACTTAATAGAGCATGGGAGAATCCTTTTAGTTTGGGATCCGGATAAAGTACAAGTTGAGATTATCGAGAGAACATCTCAAGCTATACATTGCAAGATTGTGTGTAAGGTAACATCTCTTAGTTTATATACTTCATTTATTTACGGACTAAATGATATAAGATTGAGAAGAAACTTGTGGAAAAATCTAATTGATTTTTCCGCTACTTTCGATGATCCGTGGCTTCTTTTGGGTGATTTCAACAATATCTTAGCTTTTAATGAAAGGATTAGAGGACAAAATGTTACGATGGGTGATTTTAAAGAATTTGCGGATTGTTGTAATCACGTAGGCCTTGAGGATATACAATATACCGGTCAATTCTTTACATGGGATAATAACCATGTTCTTAGTAAGATTGATAGAGCATTGGGTAATCGTAAGCTAGATGAATCGAATCATTATATTCAAGCCGAATTTTTACCGAAATCTAGTGTATCCGACCATTCACCTTGTATAGTTAATATTTTTTTACAAAATGTTACTAGGATTGTTCCTTTCCGTTTCTTTGATATGTGGGTGCAACATGAAGATTATTATGTAACGGTTGAAGATGGATGGAACAAGACCATGGTCGTGGGTACAAAACAATATATCCTATGTAATAAAATGAAAGCTTTGAAGTTCGACTTGAGGAAATTAAATAAGATCCACTTTTCTCATATTTCCGCAAGGGCAAAGAAAGCTAAGGAGGATCTTGAAATAGCCGAGGTACATTTCCAACAAAATTTACCTACTTCTTCTTTTGATAACTTGGTTGAGATTCGGAAGAGATCTAAAACTCTTGAAATGGCCGAGATTAGTTTTCTTAAACAAAAGGCTAAGCTCGATTATTCCCTTAAGAGTGATAGGTGTACTAAATTGTTCCATGGGCTCCTTAAAAGTAAAAATAGAAGAAGATTTATTCCGAATATTTTAAAGGAAAGTGGTGATTTAACTACTTCTAAAGATCAAGTCAATGAAACGTTCCTAAATTATTTCAAAGGTTTATTTGGTGTTAAAGATAATACGACACATATTAATTCCGAAGTATTTGATTATGGAAGTAAAATTACTTTAGAGCAAGGAGAAGACATGTGCCGTGACATAACCGATTTGGAGATTAAAGAAGCTATTTTTAAAATAGCGAACGATAAAGCGCCCGGACCCGATGGTTATTCTTCATTATTTTTTAAGAGTTCGTGGAATATTATTGGGGAAGATGTTATCTTAGCGGTACGTGAATTCTTTACCTCCGGTTTTTTACTTAAGCAATTAAATACTACTCTTATTGCTTTAATTCCGAAGATAGATGATCCTAAAAGTGTTGATAATTTTCGGCCTATTTCGTGTTGTAACGTGGTTTATAAAGCGATTACTATGATATTAGCGGATAGATTGAAACCTTGTTTAAATAATATAGTGGATAAAGCCCAAAATGCGTTTGTTGAGGGTAGATCTATGATAGAAAATATTCACCTTATGCAAGAATTATTTCGAGGTTATAATAATCAAAGTAGCTCGTCAAGATGTACTATTAAAATTGATTTTAGAAAGGCGTATGACTCTATATCATGGGACTTTATTTATGAAGTTTTAAAGGGATTAAAGTTTCCGGAAAAAATAGTAAATTGGATTATGGTGTGTGTTTCATCTCCGTTTTACTCTTTGGCTATAAATGGAGAAGTGCATGGGTTTTTTAAAGGCGAAAAAGGCTTAAGACAAGGTGATCCTATGTCTCCTTATCTATTTATTCTTTGTCTTGAATATTTCTCTAGGCTTTTAAAAAAAAATACTTGTGTTGGATTTAATTATCATCCCAAATGTGAGAAGGAAAAAATAACACATTTAGCTTTTGCGGACGATTTAATGTTACTTTCTAAAGGTGATAAAGGTTCGATTAAGATACTTATGGATAGTTTAAATGAGTTTGGAGATGTTTCGGGGCTTCGTTTAAATGTTGAAAAATCTAATATTTATTACATAGGTATCTCAAATGATGATTTGATTAATGGGATTATACCTATGAATTTTGAGGAAGGGATTATGCCTTTTCGTTATTTAGGGGTCCCGCTAGGATCTTCCGTATTATTATCGAGAGACTATAAATCTCTTTTTGATATATTGGAAGGTTATGTTAGGAGTTGGAGAGCCTCTTCACTCTCATTTGCGGGTAGATTGGAATTGATTAGATCGGTTTCTCAAGGGGTGATATGTTTTTGGTTTACGATCTTCCCGGTTCCGGTTGGTGTTAAAGAGAGAATTATTAGTATATGCCGTAATTTTTATTGGGATAATAAGCCACCCCAAGTTAGTTGGAAAAATATTTGTATGCCTAAAAATGAAGGGGGACTTGGATTAAAAGATTTTGAAGCATGGAATAAAGCTTTACTTCTAAAGATGATTTGGAAAATAGTGGAAAATAAATAATCACTTTGGATTAGGTGGATTCATGGTGAGTATTTTAATAGTAGTGGTTTTTGGGAATGGATTCCTAAAACAAATAATTCCCCACTTTTGAAAAATATTTGGGAGATAAAAGAAATTATACGTGGGTCCCTAGGCGAAGAAGGAAGAAAAGAAATATTAGCTTTATGGTTTGCTTCCGTTAAGGCGCCCCGTTCAACATATGAGGTAAATACAATAGAGTTTTATGATGTATATAAATTCCCTTATGATTTATTTCGTCGTAAAGCTTTTATTAAACCTTGGGCAAATATTGTGTGGGATACGAGTGTATTTCCGAAACATGCAATCATAGTATGGATGGCATTAAAAGAAAGACTTAAAACTAAGAATAGGATTACTTACATGGAACTTGATCCACTTTGTGATTTGTGTAAGGAAGATTTTGAATCGAATAGGCATTTATTTTTTGAATGCTCTTTTGCTAAGGCTATATGGGATGATATAAAAATGTGGCTTGGACTAGACAAGGAAATGAACACTATGCTAAGCGCTTTGAAATGGCTTAAAAAATTAAAAGCTAGAGAGAATTGGAGAAGAAAGGCTTGGTAAGTGGGTTTTGGAGCTACCGTGTATTGTATCTGGACGGCGAGAAATCACCTAGCCATGAGAGGTGCTTCCAAGACTAGAGAAATAGTAACCAAGGAAATTAAATGGTGTGTTTATTCAATCTTATTTTCCTTGTTCCCTCGGCATTCTTTTTTGGATGTGAGTGGAAGGCTAGCTTGTATTAGTATAGTATGAGATAGTTGTTTTTTTATATTCCTTGTTGCTACCTTAAGCTTTCGAGCCTAGGTAGGTAACACCCTTGTATAGTGTACAGTTTTGATATTTTAATACAACCGTTTACCCGACCCAAAAAAAAAAGCCCATTCGGCCACTTAACTAATGGGGATTGTTTCATGGGCATTAACATGCCAAACTAAACCCTATACTTGAGGATGTGAGTCCTTAAGGGGGATGTGGATCATGGTTAATGACTCGTAGTCTTAACCTCATGATGGATAGGCTATACTTAAGGTGATTTTTTCCTTGAGTCCAATAACTAGAACCCTACTATGTTTTTTGGTGCCTTACTATTGACGACGTCTTCATGGGATAACCTTTAGGGTAAAGCCCTCCCGTGGCCCTCTATCTATACCAAAAGTGCACGGGCCGCCCCTGATTTTCAAAATTACCCTTTTACGCCCCATATCTTCACCTTTTGTGACACCGTTAGCCCTTTTTTCATTTTTTTGTCAGTTGACCGTTAGTCAACGCCACATGGCGCCACGTCACTGCCACCTCAGCGCCACCTCACCTCAACCGTCTTCGTCATCATCGTTCCTAACTTTTAAAAAAAAACCTTTGAAGGTTTGAAGGTTTGAATGCTTCAAACCTTCATCAATGGAGGATTCAGAATAATCAACAATAGAGATACTTAGAGCAGCGAACCTTGAACTTAACCACATCTTTGCTCCTCTTGATCTTCACAGAACGTGCATCCTTCCTTCTGGCCGTCAGAAGGAAAATTTTAATCTCACTAATTTGCTTTGGCTATACATACATTAATCAAACCAAAACAAAACTAAATTAAATCACAAAAAACTCCCAAACCATTAATCAATCACTCGTTCATTTCAGCATTTGAGTGGGACTTTGATGGGTCTCTTTCTGGTGCTACATCGCAAGAAAAGGAATCTGCAGAAATAGAAGGGCCGAGAAAGAGGTATATACTCCTTTTTATTTCTGCAACTCTCCTTCTTCTTTGTTCAACTTTTTGTCAATTACTCAATCAACAATGGAGATATTGAAAGTAATTCTATTCTTCAGCTCAGTAATTAGAGATATGAAGTTTATAAACACAGTCAAACACGCATACACTTGTAGAATATATATACACACAGAGATAAAGGCAAGTGAAAAATGTAATGTATTTTCAAATTTGGGATCTGAGAATTCGAGCTTTATAAAGGAAAAATATAAGGAAAATAAAATGAAAATGGGAGTTCTTAAAGAGTCGTTGTGTTTCTGCAACGGCAGTAAAAGAAAGTCGGAGAGAATGAAAGCCGCCATTTTCTCCGGCAAAGGTCCGGCTTTGGTTAGAATCGCTACCGGTGGCACCGGCTTCTTAATCCACCGTAACCTCCTAGTCACAACTCACGCCAACCTTCCTTCGGTCGCCGCTGCTGAGTCCGTCGAGATCCGCCTTCAGAGTGGCGTCTCCGCTTCCTTCTTTCCTCACAGGTCCGCATTCTACTTTTTAGAAGACTTTATAGTGAATATAGTTTAATTTGTAAATTCTTTATTGTTTTTGTTTAATTAGTAGACATAATAGGATATAAATGATTTATATATTATTCATATCTCTAATTACTTTAACAATGATTTATAATTTTTTCTGAATTCTCCATTGATGAAGGTTTGAAGCATTCAAACCTTCAAACCTTCAAAGGTTTTTTTTTTAAAGTTAGGAACGATGATGACGAAGACAGTTGAGGTGAGGTGGCGCTGAGGTGGCAGTGACGTGGCACCATGTGGCGTTGACTAACGGTCAACTGACAGAAAAATGAAAAAAGGGCTAACGGTGTCACAAAAGGTGAAGATATGGGGCGTAAAAGGGTAATTTTGAAAATCAAGGGCGGCCCGTGCACTTTTGGTATAGATAGAGGGCCACGGGAGGGCTTTACCCTAACCTTTATGTGACTAACTTTTCTAAGGTATTGTAGGATATGTTTAATTAAGGGTATTTTTGACCTTGTATGGTGATGTGTCTTCCATATATGGTGGGTTTTATGCCTGATACGGTACTAATTGACAAATCATGGTCGTATATCTTTTTTGAGGGGTCGAATTCTCGATCATGTCGTGGTTTCCAAATGCATTAGCCTTCAAGTACAATGTATTCAGACCCTTTTATGCCTTGTTGGGTACAAGAGGTCCCACATGTGGGTTAATGATAATTTTCAATATATTGGTTACCCCCTTTAATTTGGTTGATCATCTTTTTTTTAGATTGGGGATCACAAGATTCATAAATTGGTTTTTTTTTATTACAGCGGAGACCCCAATGGGTCGTGAAACTTGCCAAAGAAACTCTATTACTCTATTACATTATTCATTAAGCTAAGATCATAAACTACTCGCGGTGACTTGTAACCCATACGATCTTTGGTAAGAAGACTCCAAATACCATCTGGAGGGTCCCCAAGAAGCACACATTCTTCACTATTCTTCCAACCCCTATTTGCTAGCCAATCCGCACACATGTTTGCCTCTCTAAACACGCTTCTTATGCTGAAGTCCTTATTTCTCTCGAGTATCACACGGATTAGTTTAATCCACTCCGCTCCCTGGCCTCTACCTTCCACTGTGCTTTGGATTAGTCCAATTACCTCGCTCGAATCAGATTCCACAATCACTTCCTTAAAGCCCAAGGCCTCAACCATCCGAAGCCCTTCGTATAATGATATTAACTCCACTAAAACCGGAGATTCTTGGTCAATACGCATACTAAACCCATTTATCCAATCGCCATGGCTATTTCGAATGATTCCACCCCCTCCACCAATCTTCCGCCAGCTGCTATAGCTTCCATCCGTGTTAAGTTTGACTCCATTGATTGGCTTCGTCCATCCTACCAAGGCTACCATGTTCTTTCTGGCAATCTTCATTCCTGGCACTCGCCCCTAAGCTCTTGTACACGAAGTCGCTAACTGTTTTGCTCTTCGTACTAGTTTTGTCTCATTGGGAAATTCCTCCTCCTGAAATATCATACGATTCCTATGTTTCCAAATGGTGTCAACAAGGAACCCGAAGAAAACATTCCATTTTATCCCAGCAAAACGCATATCACTTGATAAGTTTTTGACCCACCACTCTCGCCCTGCTGAAGCTGCATCATCTCGGCTCCCCTGCTCCAGGTTAATGCTCGATTCTGGTGTCCATCCTTCTGTCCGGTCCTGTTGAGATAAGTTACTTGCTACTGATGTAATTCCTCTCTCGCCAATGTTTTGTTGTTGCTCCGCCGCATTAGCTAGCCTAATTACCGCCTGGACTCCAGGCCTCAGCGCTGGTACAGGATCAGAATCAGTTGCAAAATTGCCTTCCAGGGACCTGCAATGTAAATTCAAAGAATTAGACAGCAGACCCATCCCCCCTTCCCCAGCGGTTCTCCCAATTAGCTGATCAAAAAAATCAGACCTTACCTGGACTGATGCTGATACATCCATTTCACCCTCCACCGAGACCCTCCTCTCATCTCTTCTTCCTTCCTTTCCATTTGACATCACCTCATTTTTTATATAAACCCAAACCTTTCTAATTTCAACACAGTCCCTACATATATGAATCGCGCTTTCCACCCCTGTACCACATAACGGGCATTCCGCTGGTACATTCATACCTCTCCGGACAAGATTGCCCCTCGTGGCAATTCTCTCTCTCACCGCCCGCCACATGAACACCCGGATCCGTTGCGAACATTTCAACCTCCATATTTTTCTCCAAAGAATTTCCATACCAGTATCGCAAGAATCTTCACCCCGCCCAACTGATCTCACCGAGAACTCCCCATTCACCTCATGTATCCACGACACTATATCTCTAGTCCCTCCATTCTCTCCCACCTTAAACCCCGCAATTTCTAACAACTTAGACGGTGGAAGAAAGCCTTGAAACATATCCCAATCCCATGTGCCATCCGGTCGAATGTAATCGGAAACTCTTTTAGTCAACTCGCTTGCTTCAAAAATCCCAATAACATAATCAATAAGAGGTGAATCCCCTAACCACCAATCACACCAAAAGGCTACATCCTTCCCATCATTCACGAGCCACCTAGATCCCCGTCTAACTACGGCAATGCCTTCCACGATGGCCCTACACATTTTCGAGTCATTCTGTTTATTTATATATTGCATTGGGGGTCCTCTAAAGTACCTCTCCCTCATGACGATAGGCCACAAAGTAGATCCACTATGTATTAATTTCCACCCAAGTTTTCCCAACAACGCCTTATTCATAGCCTCCGCTAAGCGAAATCCTAACCCACCAAATTCCTTAGGTCTACACACATCTTTCCAAGCGACCCAATTGATGCTTCGATGATCCTCCGATGCTCCCCAAATAAAATCCCTCCTTATCTTGTCAATCTCCTCGCAAATATAACCCGGCAACTTCTCCACTTGCATAATGTACATAGGAGCCGCGCTAAGAACTGATTGAGTCAACGTAATACGACCAGCTAGAGATAATGTATTTCCTTTCCATTTCGCCAATTTACCACGCAACTCATTTATAAGCTCACCAAAGAACCCCTTCGGACGCCTCCCGGACAGAATGTTCACGCCCAAATACTTGCCAATTCCTTCACTTCTTCGATACCCACTCCGCAACGTTATATTCTCCGCTAACTCCTCCGCGACATTCTTTGAGAAGTAAATAATTGATTTCTCCCTACTAATTGTCTGGCCCGCCTCTCGGCAGAATGTATCCAAAGACTCCTGTAACAATGAAAAATTATCAACAGAGGCTTCCGTAAATAAAATTAAATCGTCAGCGAAAAAAATGTGAGAGATAGGGGACCCCCCTGGGCTTAATATTATGGGCTTCCATACTCCATCTCGGACAAGACCCTGAATAAGAAGCGATAGCCGCTCCATACAGATCACAAAAAGATACGGTGACATAGGATCGCCTTGCCGAATCCCTCTCTAGGGTTTAATTGCTTCCAAAGGTGAGCCTCTCCATAGGACCCTTAACTCATTGTCTTCCAATCCCGACATAATAAGTGATATCCACACACCCGGCAATCCAAGAAGTTCTAAGGACTCCTTAATGAAACTCCAACTAATCTTATCATAGGCTTTAGCAAGGTCCACTTTAATTGCCATATACCCCTTCTTTCCTTTCGCATGTCGCATAACAAAATCAACCTCACTAACGAGTACTATATTGTCAATAGTAGATCGATTAGGTAAGAAACTGCTCTGGTAGGGTCCAATGCTCTTCGCTAATAAAGGTCGCATTCTGTTAACTAGGATCTTCATACAAATTTTATAACAAACATTAATTAGACTAATAGGGCGAAATTGCGTGATGAATTCAGGACTTCCCAACTTCGGGATAAGATGAATTAATGTTCCTAAAACCTCTTTCGGAAATCTCCCCATCTCCATCGCCCTCCTAATCATAGCAACTACCGATGGTCCCACTATATCCCAACAACTTTGATAGAATCCGGCTGTAAATCCATCCGGGCCCGGTGCTTTGTGTGGGGCCATTTGAAATACCGCCACACGTACCTCCTCTTCTAGTACCTCACTCCCCAAAATCTCGATCTCACTCGTACTCAATCTCATTAGGGGGGGTAACATACCTCCACAAGTCGCCCCATCCTCAACTGAAAACAACCTCTCAAAGAAATCTCTAACCCACTGTTTTTCATCTTCCTTATCCTCTATCCACTGTTGACTATCATCTCTGATTTTCCCCACCTCCATTTTTTTCTTCTTGACCTGTGCTGCACAATGATAGAAACGTGTATTGCGTTCACCCGAATTGATCCATTCCGTATAAGCTCTTTGAAACCAAAATATCTCCTCTTGCTCCAATAGGCTTTCAAACTCTCCCTCCAAACGCTCTTCTAACCTTCGTAATGATGAATTATACGATGTCTGAATAGCTTTCTGTATACCTTCAATTCTCGCTAAGAGTCTTCGCTTTTTCCGAAAAATATCTCCAAAAAATTCGAACTTCCATATCTCCAGTTCCTGTTTCATAATTTCAATGTTCTCACTAAGGCTTCTCCCCTCCACTTTCCAATTTTTTGTTACCAAATCCCGAAAACCCTCATGATGAATCCACGCAGCTTCAAAACGAAATCGCTTCTTCCTCGGCTCACCTATCGCAGTCTCCTTCAAGGTGATCATAATAGGGGCATGATCGGAATGAACCCTTGGGAGATGCATTACCCTAGTTGTTTCAAACGTCTCAAACCACAATCTATTACCGTAGGCTCTGTCAA
The DNA here is from genome assembly GCA_029959085.1 of Nemophila menziesii. Taxonomy (NCBI): domain Eukaryota; kingdom Viridiplantae; phylum Streptophyta; class Magnoliopsida; order Boraginales; family Hydrophyllaceae; genus Nemophila; species Nemophila menziesii. The sequence continues at coordinate 122,853,170 of JARWIR010000001.1, read as the reverse complement.
GCCTTTTGAGAATTCTGACTCCTGAGCGCCAAGAATCACTCCATGTGAACCTAGGCCCTACGAAACCCATATCCTCTAGTCCACACTGATCTCTCCATCTTTCAAACTTGACCATACTGCGATTCATACCCTCTATTCCACCTACTTGATCCTCAGGTATTCCTATTTGGTTAAAATCTCCTACCACTAACCATGGTTCACTGATCCTAACCGAAGCCTCTTCTAAGGAGTGCCAAAGGGAGTCTCTAATCCAAATCTTTGGGCTAGCATACACCGCAGACAACAACCAAGAGCCACATGAGTCGCCGGAAATCCTTAGATTAATCACCTGACTACTTGCCGATAATAATTGGACCGATATTCCATTTTGATTCCAAAGGACCCAAATACCCCCAGAGAATCCAATCGCATCCACTCTGATGGACTTCTCCATTCGAAGAGTCTTTATTATATTTGTCGCCTCCGCTCCGGAAGCTTTAGTTTCAACCACTATTGCAAGTACCGGTTTATGTCTATCAACTAGGTCCCTGAAGGCCCTTCTAAACCCGTCACTATTCGCTCCCCTACAATTCCAAAATAAAACATTAACTGGATGGTTGGCCGAAGGCCCACTTCCCCGAAAATTAGAATTATCCGTATTAACCATAAGAATAAATATAGAGGAAAAATAAGCAAATATACACCAGATATAAATAGCACATAATAAATAGCCTTATTGTAAAAAACATAACACACATACCTTAGTCAGAAGATTTCTTGGCCTTTGGAACTGATCCAGGCCCCATCTCGGTTGACTTAAGGCTTCCATCATGGTCCTCATTTTCCCTCAGTTCCAAAATGTGTCGTGGCTCCTGGGACCACACCTCGCCCAAGTCCACGCGCCCCTCATCCATTGTTATTTTGGACTGAGAAATCCGTTGCTGCTGGTTCTCTACAGGCCGAGTGCCTTGAAGTTGCTGGGGTGAATTCTCCAACATGATTACATCATCTGGAGAGTTGGTGCTGGTCCGAAGTGGAGCTTTAACCAGCTCATCGAAAGTAATCACCTTCTCTCTATGTTCTAAAGTATTCACTGTACCTGTACCCAACTCCTGAACAAAGTTTGCCACCCCTGAGTTATTCGAAATTGCAATAAGGTCCCTGGTTTGATCCTCTTTATTTCTTTCCATATTTTGCCCCTTGTCTTCGCCCAACCCAATAACTCTCATGTCACCTAGTCCATCAAACGCCCCAGTACTTCTCATCTCATGCTGACTCCCATTAACTCGATCACCAGCGCTCAATTCTATCTGTTCAACTGACCCCGTGAAGCCATCTCCACTCTCCTCTTTGTCATTGTTTTTTCCCAAATTTTTCTTTTCTTTACGGCTCAATGAACGACCAACTAACTCCCCGTCAACTATCTTTTGCCTCCCCTCATTAAAGAAGCCACCAACTAGATCATTTGATACGGATGTAATCACTCCATGTTGCAATCCCTTCTCTATTATCGTTGGATCTGTTTCCACTACCTTACCCACAGTTATTCCATCCACTTCCCCCTTCTCCCTACTACCGCTAGTTTCTCCCCCATCCAAAGACGTCAATACCTCGTATCTCGAACCCCCTGCCCGGTCATTGCTCGAACCATTCTTTTTCCGGTTTGGTGTCGTCACTGTCTTCTTATTAGTCCCAGTATTCCCTCTTTGGTTTGCCTTTGGCGCTTGTGATGTTCCAACGTTTCTTGATCTTCCTCTAGTACGATCCACCATCATCCATTCCCCATAAACCGACGCCTCTTTTTCTTTTCCCTTTAAAGTTTCTCTGGATGGTACCCCTCTATTAGGACCCTCCATTGCTGTGCCGCTTGTCCCATTTTGATTTCCACACTCGTCCTTAATATGCCCAAACTTACCGCAACTAAAGCATATCCGATGTAGTCCCTCGTACTCTACTCTTTGGAGATGGTTCTGAATTCTAATTATCGGGACCAAAGGTTTATCAAGTTCTATCTCTACCGCAATTCGGGCAAAATTACCTCGTGCGCGTGATCTAGTAAACGGATCCACCCGAACCATCTTGCCGATTAAATTCCCTATCGATGTTAGTATTTCTTCTGTATAGTTCATTAATGGGAGCCAAGGCAATCTAACCCAAACTGTCGTCTTGAGAATCGGTGCATCTTGCGGCATGAAATAGCGGTCCCAGGGTCGCACAATTAAATACCTGTCTAGTAACATCCATGGTCCTCCGCTAATCACTTTCTCATAGTCCTCGGCACTACTAAATTGTGCCATGAAATACCCAAAACCCACTTCAACAAGGTCCATGTGCGCTTTAGGCGACCAAATTTGATGTAATTTATTTAACAGGTACCTGTAGCCAACATTGTGTCCGAGTAAACGTAAAATAAGTGTGTTATGCCATACCTTGCATCCCCGCCTTTTTTGCGCAGCCGTTCTGATCAGTTGGGGATATGTGTCATCGCCTATTGGTATGTCATCCTCCATTGCGAAATCTTCCAGGTCTATTGGAGGATTAACCTCTTCCTTATTCGCGTCCTGTCCTCCCGAACCCGCACCATCTTCTCCATGAAGTCTTCCCCCTCCTGAGTTGCTTTTAAACGCTTCCAAGAATGATCTGGCTTTCCCATTACTGACCTCGTCCGCTAACAGTTTATTCTGAACATGAATTGTCGTGTTTCCGCAGCTTTGTCCTTCGATGATTCTGCACTAATAGTCTGCGTGTTAGTATCTATATTTTGAATGGTCAAAAACTTACCTGTACTCTTCGGTAGCTGCTCCGTGTTGTTTCGTGGAGCTGTGATCACGACAGCAGCCTCTTTTTGATTTTCAATCTCGTCCCTTTCCTGATCAGTATCTTTCCAAAAGGTCGGGTTCTCAATCATCGTAGCCACCTCAGGTGCTCTATCCTTCCTATCCGCCATTGAAATACTGTCTCGACCACTTTCCAAGCGTTGGCCTTCGTGCATTTCATTCACCACTCCCACCAGGCCATCAGCTATTACTGGAGACAGGTCGTCCCTGTCCTGATAATCAAGCACTCTTTTTGACTTTCTTTGCGCCGTCTTCTCTACGTCCCCAGCAAGAATCAGACTCCGAGAATTATCTACCATTTGATCCTTTTCCCCAAACAGTTTTAGCCGTTTAGATGACAGTCGCTTAACTGAATTCGCCTTCTCTTTTGCAACACTGATTTTGTTCGCCGGCGTAGAAGGTAGCGATGATGAAATGTGGGTGGGAATGGCTTGTCGACGGCCCTTGGGTGCCATGGCGGAATCCGGTGGCTGAGGTGGTTGAGGTGGCGGAATCCGCCCTCTTCCCTCCATCAGAGTACCGTTACCAGCACCAGAAAGGCAAGAAAAAATTTGGAAAGGAAAGAAATCCTCTTCTAAAAGGAAATAAGCGTGATAAAAGGTAATGAAATAACGGTAAGATTCATAAATTGGTTGACTAGTAATATTTATATCTAAAAGAATGCTTGGTTAATGCATGTGCTGATAACCAAATCACCATCTCCCTATTAATTACGATTAACCTACCACACAAGTGGTGTTTGGGGAAGTGAGCAACTACATTCCCTTAGTATTTCGGTTATTAAATATAAATATGTGGAAGTGGAATTGATTCTCATATTTTCCAATAAAGATGTACCTATATTTCTTCACCACCTTCTTCCTTATCAATAAGGGCCTTGTTCGACTTTGGTGCGAGTCGTTAGCATTTCTCTCACAATTTTGTTAATCGTTGTTATAGATATTTATCGATCCTTAATGATTATAGAAAAAACTTTGAAGTCCAATTAAAGGGAAGAAGATCGAGTGTCCCCTTGACTAGAGAGAAGAAAGAGAGATAACCATGAATCTCCCTTGCAATTCATAAATTTATTTTCAAGGATGTTGTTCAAGAGGTATTTGAAATATACATATACATCCAATTAGAGTTGATGGGTAAATTGATGAACTATTATGTATGTGTGCCCAGATATTGTGCTACTTCCTTCTTAATCGATACATGGAGGAAATGTAGGTGGTCAACAAGCCCCTCTTAATTACCGTGGGTCCAAATTCAACTTGGGAAGTCGGTGCATGTGGATAATTTTGTATCACCATCTTATGTAACATATGGTCTTATATCTTCTTCTAATGATGATGAGGTCGTGATTTTATCCCCCCATTTGCTCGAGGTTGTATGCTTCTTTTCTATCATTAGTTACTTGTTGGGTGTAATCGATCTTTTACATTTATCAAATGATGATATATTCATTCATTCTCTGCATATGTCTTTTTCCACGCAATGTGTATATTTTTCAATAATTAACAAATAATCCTCGTGATAAATGAGATCAATTTCTTTGGTTTTACTTCCTTGTCGCATAACCCTATAGATGATATAGTATGTAAAAGAATTGTGGTTTCTTTAATATTTTCATCATTGAGGTGGGGTCGTGTATGTTTGTAAGACATGGTATCTCGTGCAGTATAAAAGTCTTAGGGGTAGTCTTGGCGACCTAGAATATGTAACCTTTGAGCATTATTTTCTAAAGTATTTTCTTTATCTTCCATGTTGCTACTCAGGGTATGTGATTTTTGAGACTTTTGTAAGAACATTTACACGTGTTCTCTAACCCCATTTTCTTTAGGGACCTACATTTCATTGTCTCTCTAAGTCTGTGGGTTTAGGTGAGAATATGTTTATTGGCTCTTTTAGTGCATGACCTAGTGAGTCTATGAACATGCTTGGTTTTATTTACTTGGTGTATTTCTTTATGATAGGTTGGGTTATGCTAGAGAATCCTGGCATGCGACCCAAAAAGTGTCAGGTTTTATTCTTGATGATTAGCGTGTTGGCTTTGGCCAAGAAAGAAATTTTTTTACTTACCCCCCTTTGTGACTTAGGAAGGGTTATGAGTATCATTTTATTTTGTTATAGGTTAATTATCACCCATCCCTATGGTATGGATTTAGACTTTGAGTGGTTCTTAGAACCTTCGAATAATCCTGGTCGCCTTGCATTGAATAATAAAAGTTGAGGCTTTGAAATTTAAACACGCCTTCGAAGAGGTTATACAATTAGGCTCTCGTTTGTCTTCAAAGGAAGTTTCAAACATTTGAAGGTAGCAGGTATTGTAATTTCAAATCTCCAGAGAGTGACTTTGAACCTATGAATCATATCTTTGAAAAGGTTTCATCTCCCCCTTTCGAGTCGAATGTTCGAAGATGGACTTCGAATCTTTCAGAGATTATGGTCAAAACTTCGAATTTTGTATATTTTATCAATATTACCTCTACTTAATATTTACTATGCAGTGTCAACCAATTATTCAGCTAGAAACAGTTAGCTACTTATATATGAAAGATACTTATGTTCAATTAAACAAAAAGAGGGTTGTTACCCCGCTTGGGTTGCTGGTGGTCCTTTGTGTGTTCTAAAATAAATGCAATAAAGAAAAGAGATCCACAACTGCAAGTGTACAGTTGTCTCAAGTAATATATGTGATAAAACAGATTCGTTCTCAAGGATGGATTGGTTGACTCTAATGCTTATCAGATAGTGGTTAATTGCACGTAAAAGCAAGTAAATGATTTTGAGAATGTTTGTTTTGGTTTTCTATAACTAAGACAATAAATTAAAATACTAAATTAATGCAAAGATTAAACTAGACGCAAGAAAATAAAGTAGTTTACGCATGGTATGAAAGGCAATACTTGAGAGACGCAAGGTTTTCACCTAATTATCATTCATTTCATGTATTGTTTAAGGGACAAATCGGTAAATATGTAATGGTCGGGATTCGGAATTCTCCTTACCCCCGTCAGGGTGGACTAAGGAGCTACTCTTAGGTGCTACAAACCCCGTCAGGGTGATTATAGTCCACCTTCAAGTGCTTAAGTTTATTTCTACCCAATTGGCCATAGGATTAATTAAGCTCGTTAGAGTCTCTAATTTCTATCCTACATTCATTAATTGGTTATGTACCTAGACCCCCCGTCAAGGTGATTCATATGCCACTTTATGAAATAGCCTAGATACTAAGTCCTACGATTGGTTAATTACGTCATTCATAGTAAATAAAAGCAAATTAATGAAAAATACAATTTACCCAATTTTATTTCAATTATTAAAATCCCAAATCCAAACATATGAAACGAAATCAAATTGGGATTAACCCATTATGCGTTCTCAATCACTTTTTAAGTTTAGCTCATAATAATTGAAATGACAAAAATGAAGAAATAAATAAGTTCATCATGTTTTACAGAATAAAATAGAAGAACCTAATTACGGAGTTGAATTGGCTGAGAATTGGAGATATAGACAGTCTCCAGCTTTTGCTTCTTCTCTTCCTTGCTCTAGCTTCCTCTCTGGTGTTCTGACTCTTTTCTTAAGCGTATGAATTGGTGTGTAAAAATTAGAGTCCAAAGCCTATTTATACTAAGCAAATCGGATTAGGGCTTTTCTTTAAGGATTAAGTGAAAATAAGAAAAGCCCAAATCCATAATTAAGCCCAAATCCCGTAACTGCTGCACCACCTTCACTAAATCAGCTCTAACCAACTCGTTTCAACTCAGATTGACCTCATTCCAGTTGCTAAATTTCCATAACGCAATGGGCAACAATTTCTCTTCACAAGTCAGAGGCTAAATCCACTCTTAGATGGCTCGGAATCAGCAATCTTTATCAACTTTCCAGATTTGCAGCTTGAAATTTAATCAATTCTTTCGGGATATTTCTACTTGCTTTGACTTCATTACACGATCTTTGACTTTATTCTTGGATTCCTCTCCTAGCTAGTAGTAAAAACCTACATCTTTTACCTAAAAAAAAACCATATTACGCGCAAAAGTTTAATAAATGAAAAATACTAGAATTAAAAGAGGAAAATCGATTTATTGCATTTTAACACCAAAAGTCTATCTAAATAGTCGAATAAACACCAAAAATGATGTCTCCCAAGGTCATAAAATTAGAACATTTAGGGAGACATCAGTTGCCTCCAACAAGCGCTTAATTTTTCATCACTTTTTAGACATTATGAATCAATCACTATGTCACTTTAACTGGATCTTCAAGATCCATCACTTCTTCTCCATCAGTTGGAAATGTTGGTCCCATGATATGATTCAAGCGCATCTCATTGACTAGATGTATTAGACCATCTTTTCGGTTTTATCTTTACTACCCCGTTGGGGAAATATTGCACAAATTCATAGTCCCTAATCCCATTTTCATTGAGATTTTTTGGGTTAAAAATTCAATCATGTTTTAAATATCCATACTTGTTACACCGATTTAAAATGTTATGGATGAATCATCTTGTCATGTGTCTTCTTCATTTACATATTGTGAAGTTTATTGTTTCCATACAAATCTTCTCTCGATTCCCCCAACTCGATGATATGTAGCTTCCTAAGCTTACAAAATTCTGTAATTTCATAATTAAGTTTTTAGTTTCCTAAAACGATTTGTGATGTAATTGCACTAGTTAGTGACACAATTTCTCAAAGGCCAACTTATATGTTGATATTCCTGTAGGAGTCTTAAACTCTCTATGCCCATATGGCATCATTAGACATAGATGTCAATATTTCCTATCATTTTTTTACCATTTTTGTAATAATGATTTTATTTCTTTATTTTATATTTGTAAGTGTTCACTAGTATGTGATTGGTATAGAGTTTCTACCTTATGCATTACTGAGTATGACCTAAGTAGCATAGCAAAGTGTCATTTGATGAAATAACTACCACCATCACTTATAGCCGATCTTGGGGTACCAAATCTATTAAATATATTCTATTTATGAAATATTATACTACATTATGGTCATTTGTTTCTGTGTAGCTACCGATTCTACTGAATTAGATATATAATTAACTAGCACTAAGATATAATGGAAACATTAGATGGTGGAAAAGGACACCATGAAATCAGTTCTATATACATCAACTTATTATAAATTACTAGTATTGATTGAAAGGGCATCATACTTTTTCTAGTTCCAATTTTCGGATAACTTTTACAGTTTAAGCAGAATTCATGTGCATGTTTGTCTAAACTAGGACAACAGTTTCCACTTTGTAAGACTTTAGTAGTTGTTCACTCACCACGAATATTTCCCCCCAAAATCATGATCATGATAGAATATGATTATATTATGATACTCATCTGGGCCAACACCTCGAAGTATTGAATAATTTGATCCTAATAGGATTAGTCCAGGTTCATTCCATATGTAAAACATTTCTTGGGACATGAACCTATCCGTTTACATTTTTTGTCATGTTCTAGGAGAGTTCTTTCATGAGAAGGTAGTTTGTTATATTTGCACATCACCGATTCTTATTACTCATAATTAAGAACAACTATTCATTAGGGAAAATATCTTTTATTAGGGGTAGGATCACTCACTTCTTCACATATTAGTCGTGAAAAAATATCCACCACTATATTTTATGTTTCTTTCTTATCTCATTTTTTTATCTCAAATTCTTGGAACAACAACAACCATATTATGATTCATGGGTTTGCATATTTATTTGCCACAAGTTTCCTTATTGTTGTGTGATCTTTATATATTAAAATTTGTAAGCCAAGAAGATATAATATAAATTTATTGAGTGCATATACTACCCTTAAAAGTTATTTCTATTTTATGGTGTAGTTTTGTTTAGATTCGTCCATCGGGCATTTGAAATAAGAGATTGCATGGAGCACCTTATCCATTATTTTTCCTAACATGTCACATGTGACATAATCAGAATCATTGTACATTATGATAAAAGGTAATGCTCAATAGGGTAGTTCAATGACATGGGTCATTGACAATATTTTCCACAGGGTGTCGTAAGCCTCCATACATTTTTCATTATAAACAAAAGGTGTGTCTTGTTCAAGTAAGGGTGATAAGGGTTGTGCAATATTACTGAAAGCATTAATAAATATTCTATAAAAACCTGCATAACCCAAGTATGATATTACTTTCTACACTATTGTAGGTGGGGGTAGACTCGATATGATTTTAATCTTAGACGAGTGTACATTAAATCATTCTTTGGACACTAAATGTCCCAATACAATACCTTTTTAGATCATGAAGTGTATTTTTTCCATATGAGGATTATGTTTGTCTCTCTAAACCTACACAACAATTCCCTTAGATTTTGCTAGCAATCATTAAATATTTCTCCATATATGAAGAAATCATCCATAAATGCATGTAAGAATTCATCTAGGATGTCATAATATAAGGACATCATTCATCTTTAAATGTAGTGGGAGAATTACCTAACCAAGACATTCGATGATAATCAAATCTACTAAATGGACACTTAAATGTAGTTTTCAATTGGTATTCAGGGGACACTGCTACTTGACTATATTTGAAAATAACATTTGAGAGAACAAAATAACCACTTCCTCACTAATTTTATCAAGATTCTAGTCAATATATGGAAAGGAGAAATGTTCTTTATGTGTCATACTATTCAGCTTACAATAATCTATGTAAAATCTCCATCTTGTTGTTGCTCTAGTAGGTAACGATATTCCCTATGAAATTTATAGGACAATAACTCCTAAATTCTTAGGAACTACTAGTATTAGACCTACCCATTCACTATTGGAGATTGGATATATGATATCTGCATCTTGTAGATTGGTTATTTCATTTTCCACCACTTCTCACATGTAGGTGTTTAGTGTGTGTAGTGTTTCCTTGGATGGATTGGACCTGTCTTTTATGTATATTTTGTCCATGCATAGTTCTAGATAAATCCCTGTTATATCCATAGCTACACTTCAAAATTCTTCCATGTTCACCACATCTACTTGGAGTACTCTTTTTTCTTGCTTTATAATAAGGCTAGATGTAATAATGGTAGGGAGAGAATTAATCTCCAATATATATATATATATATATATATATATATATATATATATATATATATATATATATATATATATATATATATATATTATATGTCTTTCCATGCTTGTATCTTTGAGACCTCTTCAGGTTAGGCCAAGAATAAATGTCATATTTTGGCGTACCAATACCCCATTTTGATTTGTGATATCAATATCCATTATTTTTGGATATGATCGAAAGGAATTCATCATTTCTTGTTTCCTCATGCTGATACAAGGTTCAATTTTGGGTTGGGCTCATCTGATGTGCCTTTTTCCAAGAGTTGCATTAGTCTTATTGATAAGGTTGATCACCGAGTCTACGTCAATCTTTAGGTTATTCCCTATAACTAATGGCACTATATTTTAGGAGCGCACATCCAAGAGGGTGTCATCAACAGGTATTGGGGGAACACTAATCATTTCACGAGGAAGGCAATCTCTAGTTGTTAAAGTGTTATTAGTGGCCCAAAATGATGATTGTTGACGTGACGTCGGATTTCTAACTTTTTCTCTCTTATGATTGCCAAGACTAAACTGGGCTTACAAATAACTCTGATTGTCGAGACCACATTGGATTTTCAAAATAACTCTGATCGCCAAGGCTACATGGTGGGGGAAAAGGTGTGATAAAATAATGATTTAAATAATAATAATAATAAAGATAAGGACACACACCCTTAACAACCAAGGAAACTCACTGCAAGTATCACAAATCGTTTGCAAGTTTAGTTAGTATGTAAAGTTCGTTCGCATAGATTCAATCAGTTAGATCTACTTGTGTATATAGAGAAGTGTAGGAGAATTGACTTATCAAATAAAAAGACAAATAAAAAGTAATAATATTTATTTGGTTTTCAGATTGAAAAAAATAATAATGCAAATAAATAAATACTAAAAAATGGAAATGAGAAATATAGATAAGGACTTCTAGCATGAACTTATCTTTCTAAATCTAATTCTAGTTATAAGGGTGATTAAAGCTTTTAGAATAAATAGTCAGGATTCTGTATTCCTGCTAACCCCCTTCCAGGTGGACTTAGATGACAACCTAACAATTACCTAGGGACTTGGGTAAGGGGACCATGTGCATGATCGGTGGTTAAATCAAACCCTAGTGACTATCTTGTTAGGCAAGCCCGTCAGGATCACTACCGCACACTAGACGTTTATGTGGTGTTCCAATAATTGGACACCCCTTCCAGGTGACCATACAACTACAAAAGACAGTCCTAACGTGATCAAGATTAGGTCTGGAAATAATTCTAAGCACATAAAACATATATAAAGGCAAGAAGCTCAATCTATTTAAACATGTTAATGCCAAATAACGTGAAAACAAATAAAAAATTAGAATCCAAAGATTATAAATATGCAAACCCAAGTTATGGGAAAATTAGTTCATATCTAAAGACATATAAGTAAACTAAGGGTAAAAGTAATTAGAAACAAAGATAAGCTAAAGTATCTAATACAAATTACCCTAAGTGATAGAGTGATAGGATTGAGAAAAGTAGCTTGTGACTCTCCAACTTCTTGTCTTCCTCTCTATGTCTTCTTGCTTCTTTAGATGATGAAAATCGATGCTACGGACTAATATTCAAGCAAGGATAATGTTCATAGAGGTAAATATGTGTATTTATAGGTGTTAGGTCGAAATATTGGAGTGAAATTTAAGTTATTGGAATCCTTTTCCAGTTCAAATTCCGTTCCTTAAAATAAGACATGATAAACACTGATCACTATTTTGGTCATATCTCCTTTGTTACTTATTGGATTTTCACGCGCTTTATATGGAAAGGACGGTAGTTTAAAGATATATTTACTGGTAAAATATATCATCCAAATACATCGGTTTTATACAACATACAAATACTTCTGATCGCATATCCTACGTCGGTTTTATGAATAACTGTAATTGACGAGGATACGTCGGACTTACAAATATTTCAGCTCACTGAGGCTATATCGATCTTATGAAGTAACTCTACATTCCAAGGAAACATCAGTCTTATCATTACTTGTAATGTGAAAAGTCTTTCTTCACTAATTACTTGTAGAATACAAACAAGCATTGTAACTATAAATATTGTGGCATGCTACTTCTTAGAAATAATATTTCTTACCATGGCTGATAATTTTCTTTCTCCGACATCTGCTTCTAAAGGCAGAACTCACAGATCATTTGAGTTGGTTGGCGAATCCCCAGCTCCTTTACCCAAGAGAAAAAGGCCAATACCTTCTCCTTCTTTTTCCTTTCCCCCTTGGGATGAGACTCCTTTGAATCATCTTTACAACTTAATGGTTGAAGTAGATCAACCATCCAGTAGTGACCAAGCTTCTTCCCTTCTGGGCTCGCCCATCACTTCGGTAAGAGTTTATTTTCCAACGTTTCTATTACTATGAGCCATATGGATTTTTTTTGTTGACTTTATCCTTTGTCCATGCATGTAGACTTAGTTCAATACTTTTTGCATTCCCAACAGACTTCGCTGAATTATTCGAGGGATTCTTCTATGATTTACTGGCTCAAATCCGATATGAACAAAGCCCGAAGCTTGGTAGTTGGTCTTCAAGCCAATGTTAATGAACTGGAGTAAAAATTACTAAAGATGGTTCTTTGGCGGCTCATGCGTTGAGCGTGCTGGGAAAGGTTATAATTGCCCGGTTCAACTTTAAGTAGGGCCCAGGAGCTGTTGGTGAGAGTCCTAACTTGGGAGATTATTATTTTCTAATATTGAAGAACAGAGGAGTTTGTCAAGTAATTGTAGCTTCTAACCGATCTTCTTACTATGGGTGAAAGGAAGGGGTATTTTATGTGTATCAGACACATTCAATCATATTGTCCCCATCTAACAGATGTGATTATTAAGGCCAACCTTCTGGTGCCCAAGAGTCCGAGTCGGTGCAAAATCCTTAGCCAGGGCCTAATCTCTCATCTCCACAACAAGAAAAAAAGCTTTTCACGACTTCATTTTGGCCTTTAGACAACCCTTTTAAAGTGATGTCATATCTAACCCTACACTATTTCCCATTGTCGTCTATACTCGTGTTGCCAATGTTATAACTACACATACATAACATAGTGAGCTATTACTACTATTTTTTCTAGCTCCCTTCTAAAATAGAGTAGTCTATTGACATCCACATTTCCCGGCTCCCTTAAATAGAGTAGTTATTGACAACCACATTTCCCGACTCCCTTCTAAAATAAAGTAGTCTATTGGCACCCACATTTCCCGTCTCCCTTCTAAAATATAGTAGTCTATTGACGCATACGTTTCCGGCCATCTTTTAAATAGAGTAGTCTATTCACACCATATTTCCTAGCTCCCTTCTAACATAGAGTAGTCTATTCACACCCACATTTCCTAGCTCTCTTCTAAAATAGATTAGTCTATTCATTCCTACAATGGTAAAAAAGATTTTGCTGATTTGGCCTCTCCTCCCTATTTTCAACAATTCATTTTTACCCTACAAATATAGAATTAAATCATCAAAATGTACATAAAGAAGGGACTAAACTATCAAATTGAGCACAATAAGGGACTAATTTATTAAATCGAGCATTAGAAAGGGACTAACATGTCAAATCGAGCATTAAAGGGGGACTAATTAGTACAAACAAGTGGTACCTTTAGTTGTTCCTCCTTATGATTCAGGGGAAAACATTATTCAAGTTAAATACAATATAGGTCCTTATATTAAGCAAACATTGTACTACATGTCCATATATTATGTAAACAATGTACTATATGTCCCTATATCATGCAAAAATTGTCTACTGGTTCCTAATCAAGCAAAAAAAAAACACTATAGGTCCTTATATTTATGCACGAATTGCAATATAGATCCCTAATCATGCAAAAGTTGTACTATAGGTCCCTATAATTATGCAAGAATTGCACTATAGATCCTCAATTATGCTGAATTTGTAATATAGGCCCCTATTCTCTCAGCTAGTGTAACCACCTTCTTTCGAATTTAGCTTTTGTTCTAGTTGCATTAATAGCATATCATCATTATTAATTTCATTATAACTCTCTATATTATGTAAAAAATTCACTATAGATCCTATTTAGCAACTCACCTGAGCAGATTTAACATACTCCCTAAGAATAAAGAGTGCTGATAGATGTTTCTTGACTAAAATGGTATACAAACTGTAACAGAAAACACAGTATAAGTTTGACTATTTTGCAAAATTCAGGGACTAATAATGCAAATAATATTTTACCCTTTTTGCAAACAAAGAAATGCCAATAGATTGAGCATATAATGAGTTACTAATTTCCTAGGTTAATTAATATATTCTCTCCCTGCGAAAAGATAAGTATAAATAGTTGACTATTATTACCCTTATCTAATAGAATCAAACTAATAAATAAGAACAGGGTATTTAAGTATTTTTCGCACCTCATATTCTGTTCTGAATAGATGGAAGTTTTGATCCTTCTATATGTTTGATTCTTATGATTTTGATAAACCTGTCCATATTGAACAACCTGTTTGTGAATAATATAATAATAAGGGGTAATAGTTAAATAATAAATAAATAAAAAAACAAAGGAATAAATGGTCTACAGTTAAGGTACTATGTGGATAATTTTTATTGAACATAACGAGATAAAAAGTTACTTTAAAGATAGTTTGTTTGAAGGCACAAATTCCCAAATGGTCCCTGAACTAAAGGCTAATTTCCCGTGGTACTCAAACTTTTGTTCATACCTCCAGCAAAATACTCATTCTTGTTCTGAATCAAATAATTTAGAATCTCTGCAAAATACCGGGTTAAAGGAAATAAAGTGAATACTTTATATAATTCACTCTGAAGGATACTCAAATCAACATCTGTACCCAAATTAATATCATTTGCAACAAAGACATACTTTTTGCCCTGCAACAAGACAAAAGAAATTAAATATATTTTGACATTATAAATTTGCGGCCAAAACTTATAAAAGGGCCTTACAAGTTATGTAAATTTTTTATTTGTAAAAGTAAGAGAATATAAAGAATTTAGAGAAGACACTTTTACCCCATTTGTAACGTGGGTTCAGATTCCAAAGGATGAAAAGAAATACTCAAATACCACCCTGTGGTTGAGCTTCTTGTCTTCCATTCTCAATTTCTTGATCATTTGCATTCCATTCTACACTTATTTGATGTCCTTCCATAACTATGAAAGAAAAATAATTTATATGTTAGCATTGTGCTTTAATTATGTATTTTACGATAAAAAAATTAATATATCAAATGAATTATCTCTTTTGACTATATATTACCAAATGTTTCAAAGTCGTGTTTGCTTCATTGAGTGCATATTCCTGCAGGTGTTTAACACAGTTTTATTTCACAGTACTTTATTAATTTTATTGTGAAGATTTTTTGTACCTTTCTTTAGAAATCTGTTAGAAATCCAACATAGCTTGAGTCTACAAAATAAAATACAAATTATAATTTATATATATGTGCACGGTTAGTCTACGTATTATGCAAAGTAACCAATAAATTTCTTATGTGTCAAGTATAGCAAGTGTTACTCTGTTTGTAAAAGTACATTTTTGTCCATAAAGATTAATTTGTAACAATCGCTAATACACAGAGTATGTAATGTATATACTATTTATTGTATAACATAAGGAACAACGTTTTATAAATCATTTATTTTATCAATACCCGAATGAATCGAATCTGCTTCAGAGACATATCAGCTGCCTTCAAGAGATTCAAGCTCCTTACTATTTAAAGGACAAATTACGAATAGTAGGTATATTTTTACCAGAGCCTCTCATATGGAAACATGAGTATTTGGTGCTCCATAGTTTCACTTTTGATACCTCTCCAAAGTTTTAATTAGAATCATATATACGGCTCCAACTGGTTTATTAAAATCTAAAAAATAATATAAGTAAATAGAGAAACAAGCCAACGACCTTTAAGAGTTCAGAAGATCGAAAGCCACACAGCCAAATAACACCCTTTTTCTCTTTTGGATATTCTTTGTTTCCTTTTCCACTATATCAGTAGATGCAAGAATATCTAGCAAACATAAAAAAAGATTTTTTTAATTGTTAGTATATCAACAAATCTTTCGAATATATGAGTATATCTGACTAATTCGCATAATACAAGGAACAACTGCATATATAGGGACCTATATATGCAATAAACTTACGTTGTTAAATAATGATGTCTCCCTATTTGTTCTAAATATTAGCCTTTAGGAGACATCATTTTAGGTGAATATTTTACTTATTTGATAGATTTTATGCTTATTTCGTCATATTGCACTTTTCCCCTTGGAATTAGACTATTTGCATTTTTAGAGCTTTTGTGCGTTAGTTTGTTTGTTTTTGTGCAAAGTTAGTAGGTTTATTAATTCACGAAGAAACCAATACAAGGAGGAGAAGTGAGAATTAAAGTCTTAGATCGAGTGGAGGAGCTAAAGGAAAGAAAAGAATTTCCAAGAACTTAATTGAAAAAGTTGCAGATCTGAAAGGCTGTTAAAGATTACTGTTTTTGGGCTACTTAGGAGCGGATTTAGTCTTGGGCCGTGAAACATGGTTTGATAGCCTATTAAGTTAGGAAAATTTTCCAAGTTGAATCAGCCCATTTGGAGTTGAGATGCAAAAGTTACAGCCATTTCACTAAAGGCTGCACACCAGTTACGAGAATTAAAAGAGACGATGGGCTTGGGTTTTTTATAATTTGACCTAATCCTTTTAACCTAAACCCTAAAACGTTTTTAAGCACCTATATAAGCCCTCATAGACCTTATTATTCAGCACCTCTCAATTATTCTTCACATTAAATCATCCTTAGAAAGAGACAAACACTTCAGAGAATTACATCAGAGGCTTCATATTTTCATGTCAGAGCAAGAAGGCAGAGGAAAAGGTAGAGCTGGAGGAATTCTGTTCTTCCAACAACAGCCAACCCAGCCTTTAGGTTATCTATTTTCTTTTCTGTAATTGAATTATGACTTCTTCTTATTTAATTTCAGTATTTAATTTTATTATGAGCTAAATTTCCACATACTTGAGAATCGCAATAAAGGGATGAACCTTAATTAATTTATTCTATGTTTTGAATTTGGGATTCTTAGGATTTAAATTGAAATGAGTTTTATATATTGGATATTACTTTGTTTTCATTACTATTTCTTTTAGGAACAACTAGAAATAGCTTTTAGTATTTGGGTTATTCACTTTAGTGGCAAAAGTGATCATCCGACGGGGGGTTTGAATACAGACTTAGGTAATACCCAATGTAATGTCTGTTATTGACCGACAAGCTTAACTAATTACATAGCCAAAGAGGTAAATTCATATCATCTGAAGAGGCATATTCGCCCATATAGTACTTTAGGATAGCTCCTAGGTCCACCCGACAGGGGGGCTAGGAGACATTACAGTCCCGCCTAATATTAGAATACCAATTCTACCCTTAAACAAAGCATAGGTTACGTTAATTAGGTAGATACCTTGCGAGACTCAAGTATCTCTCATCTCTGAAGCTAGTCTTTTATTTGCATTATTTATTTAAATTAATTAATTTAGTCTTTATTTTATTGCATCTTTTGAATTTAGAAAACCAAACAAAAATCATATTATTTTACTTTTCTGTCAAGCAGTTATTTTTACTACTTGACTAATACTTGAGTTGAACCTAATCCGTCCCTGAGAATGAAACCCGATTTATCGGATATTACTTGGACAACCGTGCACTTTCGGTATTGTGGTTCCTTTTATTTATCGTATCAATTTTATAACACCCCAGGACCCACCAAGTTTTTGGCGCTGCTGTCGGGGACAGTAGCGTGTGACCCCGGTGTTAATCTTTAGTGGTTTAATTGTTATTTTATTTTTCCGTTTTACGCTTGTTTTTTTGTTTTGTTTTCTTTTACAGATTCTTATACTCATGTAATGATCAAGAGATTCAGTTAGAGATGTATGGAGGACATTACACAAGTCCCAGTCCATTTGACTATTGGGAAGAATCTTCGGGACAACAACAATGGGGTAGTAACTTCTACCAACAACCTTATCAACACCTGCAAGAGCAAGGACGGAACAATCAATGGATCAGGAATAATCAACAACAACCATCATATCACTATCAGGAAGATCAAGGATGTAACAACCAGTGGATTGAAAACATTCAACAACCTCCACCTTCATCACAAAGTTCCGAAATAGATAGATCATTTATAGAACTCATGCACTTATATGAACAAACGCAGGAGGAAATAAATTCAAGCTGTAAAGAATGCAAAAGATGCTTGATGAAGTTCTTACTCAAAATGGAAAAGTAGTTGAGGAGGAGGTGTTGAAGGAAGATACTATTGATAGTGATATTGCCACCTGGCCGATTATAAATGGAGACCACCTTGTAGGTGAAAATCTTGTTAGCATGGTGGAAGAAGCAGTAGCAATGCAAATCCTAAAAGTTAACACAAAAATTGCTATTCCTATGGTGTGTGAATATGATCAGGATATAGAATATGAAAATATGAAAATCTGTTGTACACACTTTAGTAAAACAGGTGTAACTTTCGCATCGTAAGTCCACATAAACTTAAACCACTTCAAAAAAAATTCGCTAACACAGAGGTGCATATTTTTCATTTGAACCACCGAGTCAGATTATGCGCTGTTTGGGCTCAGGAAAGGCTATAAGTGACGACTTTCTAGTTTCTAATGCAGATCCACCTTCACTAAAGTGATGTCTGTTTCTCCTTTAACACTTCCTTTTGATCTTGGACTTTAAACTTCACTTCTTCTTTTCATCTTAATGTCTCTTAGCATCCATGTACCTAATAACTTCACACTAAACAAGTAAATCAATGCAGAAAAGCTTAAAAAGTAACAATATCTCCATTTTGAAGAAGAAAGTGCAATATAGAAAATATGCCTATAAATCTATCAACTAAGTCAAATTTCTACCTATGATGATGTCTCATAAGGGTATTTATTTATCAAAAACAGGGGGACATCAACCTCCTTGATAGAAGTTTTGAGGTCTCGATTGATAAACGTTTCCTTGAGGTCAAGGCTGATATGTATTAGCTTGATTAGAGACCCCACTTAGATTTGATCGTTGGAAACCCAAATAGTTTTGATTTCCTTGCCCATAAATTTGACCACCCATATGACATTTCCCTCGATTCGACACAAAGAAACCCGACTCTAGATTATTAGCACATACTTACCCCAACAATTATCGTTCACCCTACAATTCAAACAACCATACATCTCTTTTAACTACATTCACCTCAAAATTTCTTCTTTGGTTGACTTGTCGAATAGTTGTAGAGAGATGCTTCAATTGATTCTTTATGATAGAAAACTTATCATCCACAATAGTATCACCATCCACCGGTGACGTACCTCTAGTTTCTTTTGGATTGAGGTTCTTGATCATGACCAACTTATTTTATTCTCGAAAATCTTCTCCATACCAATCTTTGCTTTATTGAGATCCATTGAGACAAAACCACCACCGAGTTTTTCTACTCTCAGTCTTAAACTCGCATTGAGTCCCTTATAGAACATGTCTAGTTGTAGATCGGGCGTGTACCCATTCAATGGACACTTTGCCAGTCTCTCTTGATATCTCGTCCATGCCTCACCAACACTCTCACCAGCTTATTGTAATAAATTAGCAATCGCCATTTGATCCTTGAGTATCATACTCTATGGATAGAATCTATCAAAAAGATCTAGTTTGAAGCTCATCCCATTTTGGTATTTGCTCGGGAGGTTGACAATCTAACCATTCGATCATACTTCCGGTCAAGAAGAATCGAAACATAAAGTAGTATATCTACTCTCTTTAGACACCTTGAGTAATATATGCATCGCATATCTGCATGAAATTTTGAATGGAACACACCATCTTGGTGTGAGGCTCCACTAATTTCCATAGCTTGAGAATTGATTAAGCATACTTGAATCAAGCTTGAATCTAACGAATTGAATAGTTGGCATGATAATCCCTACATGTTGGACTCGAAATAGGCCCAGAAGGCCTTGCTCTTTCATTGATTGTTTGAAATGTTTGGATTTTCCATCTAAGAATTTATATAAAGGACAAAAAAAACTAATCATAAAACTAAACAACTAAATCTACTACACTAGATAAAAATACAAAAAAAAGGATATAGTCCCCGCCAATGATGCTAAAAACTTTTCATCACCTTAAGAGAGCTAACTAACCACAAGTCTATGGATCTTTGATAAGTAAATAACAAGTAAGTATTAAAGGATATCATCTTTACATGGACTATAATTGTTAATTCTAGATTAGTTTTCGTGAAGTATCTTACAATGAGTTTCAAACTAAAAAGTAAAAGATATATATTTTTTTTGTTCTTGTATTAAAAGTACTAAAGATACAATTAAGATAAATTAAACTAAAGAATTTTTAAAATAATGACTTCGAATGCAGATAACTAAGAAGCTGAGAAGAGAAGATAGATCGAGAGCTCGCAAGTAATCTCCACTAATATTGATTTTACGTTTTATTCTTCAATGGAGAATTGATAATTATGCAATATTCAAGATTCTAACTTCCTTGTAACTCCTGTTAGGGTAGTTTAGGAAGTTACCTCACAACTACTAGAGGACTCTTTCGAGGGAACTCTACGCAATGATCGGTGCTAAAAATCTCTAACCCTATTAATTATTCAGCTAGTTAAACACATTAGGATCACTAACGCACATATAGTAATATTGAGACAAGACGTCAACCTTACCGGTGTTTTTCTCAAGACTTGTGATAGGTTGAGATATAGTAATATTGTTGTCGGTGTAATTGTATTTCTGTTATTTGCAAATGTGTTCTTACTTTGTATATAGTTACTATTGACAAAAAACATATATAGGCAGAAAAATATTATCTAATAAAGTTCACACAAGTAATCCATTAATAAACCCTCATAATCTATTAAAAAATACATAAAATTTTTTTTTTGTCGATTGAAAGAAAAAGGTTAAGCAATACATAAATACGCGTTTTTAACCGTTCCTTTCTTAGCTATCTTATGTTGGATTTAACTTCCTTGTTGATACCAAGAGAAGCAATGCCAAAAGGTTTCTATTTCTTATTAAATGACACATCACATAATCACATATCATCTGAATAGTCTGATAGAACAGGGTTAAAAAAATACATAAATCATTACAAGACACTTACCAGTCAAAAAAAAACCATGGATTGGTTAAATTTTGAGTTTATTAAAATTAAAAAAATACGTATGTTTTTAGATATTTTAAGTCATTAACTTTAAGTTTTAACTATCCTTTGAAAAAAAATCGATAGTGTCCAAAAAAAAAAAAAAAAAATCGATAATGATTAGTAAAATATAGTCAAATATATATTGATGGACTAAGTTTACGAATAAATAAATAAATGATGGACGAAGCAACTTCTTCTCCTTTAACTTAATCGTGCCCACCTCAACTTCTATTTGGTTGAAAGATATTGGACCAAAAAAAAAAAAAAGTTCTATTTGGTCTCCCTAGCAAATGAAGAAAAGAAAAACATGGAGGCACGACTTGAAAATGTAATTATTATGACGATAAAAAATTTATTAATAATAAAACAGTTTAAATAATAAACAAATAAATAAATAAAAATTAATTTATGTTAAACAAAAAACGCAATATCAAATCAGGTAAGAAGAGAAGAACGGACGATGACAAGTCCGTCCAATAAGGAACATATATGGATGGCTGAGGGTCGTTCCCGAATCCCGAGACACCGTGATAAAATATTTCGAATTCTTTTTTAGCGATAAACTTTAATAAAATATTGTTTATATACAAAAAGAAAGAAAACTGATAATTTTTTTTTATATTTCACAACCCTTTCTTTCCCAGGCCCACATTCCGAGATGAAAACCCTCTACCACTCTCGTACTCCGTCTACGGCGTAACCCTCCCCCCCTGAGCTCTTCCTCAACCACCCTCCTTCCTCGCCCTCCTTTCTCGTATGAAGTTTCATCTTATATATATCTCCTTTCTACGTTACAGATATATAAAAATCTCCATCTCGTGTTTCTTCGATTTCTCGTTCTCGTTTATCTTTTGAAGCTCCAGCCTTTCTCTCTCTTAGCCTTCATGGCGAACATTAAAGATGACGGGAAAGAAGGATCTGATGAGGAATTAACGTTATCTCCAGATAGAGAGGCTATTTACGCCGCTTATGAAGAACCTAAACTCTTTACTCGTATTATCGCATCAGGTAATATCAATCTTAACTATCTCAAGAAAATTATCATCCAACATTGGAGTATTTCTGGACGTATCTCGGTTGAGAAAAGGGGATTGAATCTATGTGTTGTTAGTTTTGAAAACCCTAAATATCTGGAAACAGTTTGGAACAACAGACCCTACCATATTTTCGGATTTCATGTTCTAATTCAAAGATATGATGAGTGTATCTTGAACCCTAGCTTGCTGAATGAGACCTCTTACTGGGTTAGAGTTATTGGTATTCCACCTCTCTTTCTTAAAGAAGGTAATGTGCAGAAAATTGCTTCTAAACTTGGTTTTGTTACTGATTTAGAGCTTCCTAAACCTGATAAATATAAGGAGAACTCTACTGTTAGAGTGAGAATCAATTGTTCTATTGCTAAACCCCTACTTTCTGGATATATGTTTAAAATATATATGGTCACTCTGTATGGATTTCATTCAAGTACGAGAAGCTTTTTGATTTTTGCTATTTATGTGAAATAGTTTCACATGATGAACAGAAATGTGATAACCCAGATAAGTTAGTCAACAAACTTGGGAACTGGATCAGATTTTCTGAAATTGAGAAGAAACAAAAAGAATTTGTATTTAAGGCTGAGAATGTTGGTTATTCAGCTAAGAAAAGAACAAAAACACCGTCGAAAAACAAGAATAAACTTTATGTTCTTATGAGTTCAATTTGATGGGATTCTGTGAAATTTTCTTTGTTTATGGCCCTCCTTTGGATATTGATAAAACTAACTTTATTAAAGCTCTTTCAGATCTTCCAAGTACAGCTAATTGCAGATGTGTTATGGGAGATTTTAATATGATAAGGTACCCCTATGAGAAATTGGGGGGGGGGGGTGATATTGGTACCTCACATAAGAATAATATGGATTTGTTCAAATCTTTCATTACCAAGTATAATTTGGTTGAACTTGTAAGTAAAGGATGTAACTTCTCTTGGTCTAACAAGAGGAATGGCAACCAACTTATAAAGCAAAAACTTGATAGAATACTTGTAAATTTAGAATGGATGATGAAACTTCCTAATTTTTGGTGCACCGTTCTACCTCCAGCTGGTTCTGATCATTCACCTATTATACTAAACCCTGGTATATCTAAACTATGTAAGAATAGTAGGATTATTATTGATAAGAATTGGCTATTTGAAGATTCATTTTGTCAAATTATATATGACAAATGGAAGACTAAATTTTTTTATTCTTGTACATGTCTGAGAAAATTTGGTCGGATTCTAACAAAGCTGAGATGGAAAACTTAAATAAGAATTTGGAGATGGTTTGGAAAAAAGAAGAAGTTTATTGGGCAGTAAGGTCTCGAAATTCTTGGCTCAAGTTGGGTGATAAAAACACTAAATATTACCATGCTTTGACAAAACTGAAAAGAAATATAAATCACATTTCCTCTATTAAAAAGGAAATGGTGAATGGATACATGAGAATGATGAAGTTATATATGAAATTAAATCTTACTATAATGAGATTTTTAAATCTAATGGCCAGAGATTTTATGACCCAATACTCTGTAAGGTCAAGAAAGTGGTCATTAAGGAAATACATAATAATTTGATTCAAAAAGTAACACTTGATGAAATCAAAGAAGCAGTTTGGTCCCTTGGAAGTGATAAATCACCAGGACCTGATGGTTATGGTGGATTTTTCTTTAAAAAATTTTGGGAAGAAATTAAGTTTGATATGTTAAGCTTAGTGGAGGATTTTATGGAAAATAATGCATCTCTCATTGAAATTAATGAAACTATTATTGCTCTTATCCCTAAGTGTTCTAACCCTGATATGGTTAGTTCATTCAGGCCAATAAGTTGTGCTAATTTTATATATAAAGTAATTTCAAAGATCTTATCCAATAGACTTCAACATTGGATAGGTGAGGTGATTTCTGAATCTCAAACAGCCTTTATTCCAGGAAGGTCAATTTTCGAGAACATTATAATTGCTCATAAGACTTGTCATATTCTGAAATATAAAATAACTTCAAACAAGTGTTACTTAGCTATGAAAGCTGATATGAGTAAGGCATATGAGAACATTGAATGGGATTTTCTTATTGACATGTTAAAGCAGATAGGATTTCATTTAACATGGGTTGAGTGGATTCATAATTGTGTATCTTCAGTTACCTACAAGGTTAAAATTAATGGGCAACTTTATGATATAGACAAGCCTCAGAAAGGAATTAGGCAAGGGGACCCCTTGTCACCATACTTGTTTTGCTTGGTTACTGAAGCCTTATCTTCTTTGATTGATTATAGACAAGCCTCGGAAAGGAATTAGGCAAGGGGACCCCTTATCACCAATGATTACACACCTGCTCTTTGCAGATGATAGTTTATTTTTTCTTGAAGCTACAGAGTACAATGTTGAAATGTTTATCACAGCTCTTAACTGGTACTGTTTTGCCTTAGGTCAGAAAATTAACTTAAATAAAAGTGGTGTTATCTTTAGCAAAAATGCTCCAACACCACTTAAAAATGAATTTTGTAATATTATGAGGATGAATCAATTACAAGACTTGGGGAAATACTTAGGTATACCTTCATCTTGGGGTATATCAAAAGTAAAATCTATGGAATGGCTTATCGAAATGGTCTTGAAAAGGATGGAAAGCTGGGATAATATAATGTTATCAAAAAGTGGGAAGGAAGTTCTTATAAAGGCCATTATTTGATCAATTCCAAATTTTATTATGTCTGTCTTCCTTATACCAAAAAAAGTTACATCTCGCATTACCTCTTTGGTGGCTGATTTCTATTGGAATAATAAAGGTGAGAAGAGATGCCATTGTATCAAATGGAAAACTTTAATGTCATCTAAAGATGATGGAGGTTTGGGATTCAAAGATTTCACACTCAAAATCTATCTCTGCTAGCTTCCAATGCATGGAAGCTGATGAATAATGAAAACTCTTTAGTTTTTAAAGTTTTAAAAGGAAAGTATTTTCTAGATTCGGATTTTATTAATGCAACTCTTCAATCAGACTGTTCATGGGGTTGGAAGAGTTTAATTGAAGGTAGAAATTTTTTTAAAAATGAATTGACTTGGATAATTGGAAATGGAATTAAAATTAAAGTTTGGAATGATAAGTGGATTCCACTCAATGGTCAAACTACTAAGCCTCCTGATTATGAGGTGGAATATGTTTCTGACTTATTTAGTGATGATAAAACTTGTTGGAATGTTGAGTTATTACATGAAATTTTTAATCCTCAGGTTGTAGCAACCATAACTGAGATATATATACCCTTTGTTCCTTGTGATGACCACCCAATTTGGATTTTATCCAACACTGGTGATGTGACGGTCAAAGGGTGCTATCATAAGTTATGGAGGGCTCAACAATCAGCTGAGGCTGAGAAAATTAAAGATAAAGGAAGCCCCTCTTTTAATCTTGAAGCTCAGGACTGGAAATATATATGGAATCTTGACATTTTACCAAAAATTTAAAAATTTATTTGAAAGTGTTGTGAGAATGGTCTTGCAACAAATCTAAATAGATTTAAAAGGAGATTGACTCAATCTCCTTTATGTGATTTATGTGGGATTCATGATGAAACTGTGGAACATCTTTTGTTTCAATGTCCAGGGGCTAGAGCAGCCTGGCTTGCTAGTCCTCTGAACTTTATTTCCATAGTTGAACCTTCATATAATTTTAACAAATGGATATCATTTGTGAGAAAATGCTCTATTGATAGAGAAGATACTTCACCTGAGATGGGAGAATTAGCTTGTTTTATAGCTTGGTTTATTTGAAGGAAGAAATGTGTTTGTGTTTAAAGGAATTGTCCCTAACCATTTAAATTTGATTAATAGAATGTTCATAGCCTATGCTGAGTTTGTTATAGCTAATGCTAAAAAACCTGAGGCTAAAAATGAGGAAACTCATCAAGCTTATGTTCCTAGGAATTTAATCTTCAACCCAGGAGCAAATGTGAATCTGTCTGATCTTTCTTACTCAGCTGATTCAAATAGATGGACCCCCCTTTAATTGGAAAGTTTAAGATTAACTATGATGATTCAGTTAAACCTAATTCTAATTTAGCTTCATTTGCGTGTGTTCTTTGCAATTCTGCAGGTCAAATGGTTGAAGGTTTTGCAAATAAAATTTCCACAAGTTCAGTGGTGGTAGCTGAAGGAAGGGGAGTATTAAATGCGTGTAAAATGGCTTCTTTCTACCCAATTGGAAGCATTGCTATTGAAACTGATAGTTTATCTTTTGTAAATCAAGTTAATGATAAATGTAAACTTGATAATATTACTAAGGTTTTAGTTAAGAATGTTAGGTATTTGAAAATGTTGTATAATATTCAAATTTCGTTTGTAAAGAGATCTAAAAATAGGGTAGCTGATTGGGTTGCAAAACAAACTCTTGGTGGGAGTTTGTTTGGCCTTTGGAGTATGTTCCCTCCTTCACAATTAGCTAAATTGATTAGCAATGACTTTGAACAAATAGGAATTGGTTAAGGATGTAATATTTTGCGTTAATGGTATTTATTTTTCGACTAAAAAAAAACTTTAATAAGCTAGACTTTCTCCATCAGAGCCTAAAATTACTCGTCTCTCTCCCCTTCCAAGCCAAAATTCGCTCTCAAAGCCTAAAATTATCCCAAAAATATTCTGGCCCTATCGTCCTAAGACCCTACTAGTTTTTCGCTCCTCCCGGTATATCCATTCTAGTTTCTCCCCTAAGTCCAATCCTATTTTAAAAATGTTTTTTATTATAAATTACGGAAGAAAAAGTACAAGTATGAAAATTAAAAACAATTGTTGTACTATAATCTTATTATTCTATACCAAGGAAAGAAAGTTAAACCCTATATCCATAATGATATTTGTGTGCCGCCTAAGCGACCTGGCGATGTTGTCCGCCCTTGAGTTATTTTTGTTTGATCAAAGTCTACCCTTGAGTTGAGTGTTTTGAGAATATAGATATACGATATTGTTGTGTATCGTCTCGCAGATTCCCCGATCTTGTGAATGATTGGGTAGCTCTTTCAAGTAGATGATCACGGTTGCTTGGTTTCTTGAGTCATTTCAAGGTTGTATGAGTAAACAATTTTTACCCTTCTCATGGTTTTACTCTCATAACTTGATCGCTCGTCATACATATAGTGTTTCCACTTCAATGCAGAATCGCATTTTGATATTCCTTTGCGAGTGATATTTTTTATTCTCAGTCGTGGAGCTTCACGATGCATATTCTCGTGTTTTCCCAGATGTGCTTGAATGAGGCGACTAACGTGAACAAAGCCCCTTCATGCCTAATCACAATTTAATTTTGTTGTCTCATGTCTTGGTTGTGTTGTGTTAAAAATGGATTTTGACAACCATTGCTCCTCGGAATCGTAATATCTTGATATATTGATAATGGCTCGTGATACGCCACCATATATTTTTTAAATTTCAATATCATAAGTAATGTATATGACATTGCCCTTTTACTATCCCATCCTCTTTTTAATTTGGTGTGACTAACTTTACCATCAATTGTCCAAATCTATTGCTAGACTGTGTACCGATACGTATATGTGAACTAGATTATGTACATGTATGAATTTTGTATAGTCAACAAAGTAGTAGATTCTCAATGGATTCATAGCCTCATCGCACCAATTTCTGCAATATTTCCTACAAAAAATTCGAACTATTGTAGGACATTGGTGTTTGAAACGATATTCCTAAATGTGGATCAAAATTATCATTTTATTGTGACGATTGGATAATCTTAGCTAGCTCATTTATTGTTACTACATGATTGCCTATCTTTGTAGTGTATCCATTTAAATTCGTTTGGGGCCATACTCACTTGTCGGGTAGATCTTGATGAAGTTCATTGACTTTTAGTATACAATTTAGGATTAGTTGTGGGAATAACTCATCAGGTAGCTCTATGTTCCAACCTTCGTTACTATTATTGAATTACTTACATACTTGATGTAATAGTGTGTGTCTAGTTTCTCTAGTTTCCCTTGAGATTCGAACCATTTATGCTTCTGAATATTCGAATCCTTACCATTACTGATCTATATGGTTCCAATATGAGTAAATCACGTCCTTTAATAATACTTTCCCATGTCTTGGATATGCTCTACTAGAGCTTAGCCTCCACGAAGTTTGTGTTTGGAACATTTATGCCTTTAAGAACCTTAGCGTCTAGTGAATTAGATTGTCAAGCAACCTCCAATCCTATCTACTAATAATGCAATATTCACTCGGGATAAGTCTCTAAAGCCTCCCCTCCTATAATTTTACTAGATTAAATATTCTCCCATGCCACCTAGTGTATCTTGTCCGTTTCCCTTCAATACCACTAAAAAAGAGAAATTATGCTATTAAACTTCTTACATAAAGTTTTTGGAAATAAGAAAACCAGCATAGCATAATTCAGAAGTGATTGTAATTTTTTTTATTTTAAAATCTCTTTTCCTCCATCCGATGAAATTTGACTTTCAACTTTCTGCCTTTGAGAAAACCTTTTCCTTTATCCAAGTAAGTGTATCAGTATATATCTTCAAACTCTAATGGAAAAAGGGTTTTCCTAGATACTTTCTCAAGTTATCTGTTTGATAAATCGACAACACATGCACATTTGTTGTTTTGTCCATAATGTCATGTGGTGTTCCTCTACTAAATCAAATTGAGGATATGTGAAAAATTAACCTTCTAGCCCGAGCATTTGGATAAATTATTGTTGACATATTTGAACTATTGTATTTTATCGTTTTAAATAAAATAATAAATACTGAGTCATCGGCGTAGAGAATATGTGATAGATATAGAGAGTTCCTAGTGATATGAACATATTTGATTGCTTGCCTCTAAACCCTTTCCTCAATAAGACTAATTAACAACTCTATTAAAAGTGTAAATAAAAAAGGTGGCAGCGGCCGGGTCACCTTGCTATAATGATAGTTGTGGTGTAAGACTCTGTAGCATTTTCCTATTTAAAGTTAACTTAAATAAGACTGATGAGATGCAATTCTAAACCATACCTAACCATTTATCACAAAACCCCATATTTGAACTACGGGCTACAAAAAATCCAATTGAACTTGATCATATGCCATTTCCATGTCAAGCTTTACTACCACAAAAAAATTCATATTCTTCTACATTTTCTTCATAAAAATGGTATCCCTTAAGCAATCAAAACTTTCTATATAACCCATCTGACCCTTGCATTTTTTAACCAGACATATTATACACTGCTTCCCCGACCTCTTCTATTATTGACAACTTAATTAACTTGTCATTCATCTCAGGTTTAACTTATTTCCAACTACACTATTCCCCTTCCGTGTAACATCATGTGGTGTCCTAGTTAATAATTATACATAAGCAAGGTGAACAAGTTCTTATCTGAAGTTGTATTATTATGACATATTTCTACTATATCTTGAATCTTACAATATTGTTATAATTATGTTACAATATGGTAGCCACATGGAAGATATTTTTATTATGTCCCCTTTCTAAAGCCATTGTTCTCTTAATATATCCTCCCATTACTATTCCTTATTTTTCCATAATGTTTCTAACCAGATCCTAATTATTCTTCCAATTCATGTGATTACTTTGTAACTATATCATTTTGTAGCTTGGTAAGTTATTTTTTCATCACTAGGTTTATAAATATTATGACTTTAAGGAGACATCCTTGAAGATCCTATTAGGATGAGTTTATACATCAACTCTAAATTCATAGCCCGTATTGGTGGTCCTACTGGGAAGGACTTGACGAATTCAAGAAACACATGAGGAAGCTGAGCTCTATTACTCGTAAGATCTCTAGATCCAAAAGGGACCAGCTAATGTGGGTAGACATCGTCGAAGATCACATATATGTAAGAAAGGGTGATGATAGAGGAATTTGTAAACACTAGATGGTAGAGTATGTGATATGAGGGTCTTGATCAAATACCGTCAAGTTTAAGAGTACATTCACTTGACAATATTTGGTGCTTTCCTTATTTCACTACGTGTCAATGCAAATAAAAAGATATTAATACTGAACTACAATTTATCCAACACTGGTATGCACAAAAACCTGTTCACCTTTTAACCTAGAGCTTGAGTTAGGGACTATTGTAATTACATAGACTTTTAAAGGTTTTTTCATACTTTTGGAGAAAGAGAAAACTAAGAGTTTTTTTTAGTTGAAAAGTTCCACATCAAAAATGGAGATGAAAAAAAATACTATTTATAATATATTTTCTTTCTATATATTTCAAAAGGCATCAAACGTAGATGTCTTAGCTTAGATGGCAAGTTAGACCTTGTGAAATGTAGCAAACCATGGTCTAAACCCCTTAGGATACTATTTTGGGGATGAGCTCTGTTTTACTACCCAACAAAAAGATCTACCCGGTAAACCGGCGGTGGCAGGCATGGTCATGGGGTTATTGGGAATCTTGGAAAATTTAAAATAAAAATAAAATATATTTTAGGAGCGGGTATCTTTCAAGTCGGGATTACGTCGTCTTGTACCTGTTGAAAAGTTGTTGGACATCTTCATGGCATTTATTCCCAACGGTCGGAAACCCCTACATTAAAATACAGTATGATTTATTATGTCCCCACGCAGGGCCGGCCCTGTGGGTAAGCAAAAGACGTGGCCGCTTAGGGCCCCCAATTTTTTGACTTTTTCAGGGGGCCCCGATAATCTAAATGTATTATTTGTGTATATATATATGATGGATTTTAAATAATCATGTATAAGTAGTATTGTTAGTTTGGTGGTAATATTACATGTTTTCTTTTATGAGGTCTAAAGTTCGAACCATGCTAGTTGTACTAATATTTTTATTTATGTAGGGAGGCCCATTTTGTGAGTTCGCTTAGGCCCCCAAAATGTCATGGAAGACCCTACCCCAACGGGAACTCCCGCACTTATGGATGACCAGAATCGTTCTCCATTTGTCAAAGAAACCATCTAGGTTCATGCCAACCTTCAAAAGAAGAGTAACGGTTTTTGCCTTTAAGATGGACGTGTTTATGACAGACTTTAGGGCGTGCTTCATTACTGTCTTTATTAGAAATTGATTTTTGAGAGATGCTACCACTATATAAAGAGGCTTAAAGGTGGTTTGAAAATACACAAATACACATAAATTAACAGAATTACAACACACCAGAAAGCTCTTTAACACTACTTCTTTCGTAAGTCGTTTTTTGAGCATATAGTAGTAATAGAATTTATTTTGTTTAGAGATATAGGTTGCAGCCAGATTATCTTTTTTAACGCAAGCACTATCGTATTATCACTCGAATTTCCGGTATCCGTGTAGGTTTTGTTTTATATTCTAATTTCATGTAATATTTGTTTTATATTCTAATTTTATGTAATATTTGTTTTGTTTACAATTTTAGAATATATTATTTTTAAAACCATTGTATTCGATTAGTGTTTATTATTTTTTACCAACAAATAATAATAGAGAGAGAGAGAGAGAGAGAGAGAGAGAGAGAGAGAGAGAGAGAGAGATTGATGTAGGTTATATATATATATTCGATTAGTGTTTATTATTTTTTACCAACAAATAATAATGGAGAGAGAGAGAGAGAGGTTATATATATATAAGGTTAGATTAATTATATATACTAGAGACGTTTTGAACTTTTGTTACAAAATGATATTTGTAAAAGACTTTTTAAGGTGGTATTTTTGAAGATTATATTTTCTCCGTCCATCAATGTTTGTCATAATTTTTAAAAGTAGATATTCATAAAAGGTTGTCCATTTAAGATATCAATAAAAAAATTACATTTTCTACCGATTTTATCTTTATTTTATATTGAAAAGTTTTTATCATTAAATTCATTTACTTAGTTGGTTGAGGGTAATTTAGTAAAAATAAAAAAATTAATTATTATTTTTTAATCTGTGTAAAAATAATATGACAAAAATTTATAAATGGAGGGAGTATTATAGTTTGATAAGTTTTCAAATAGAGCATTGCTATATATCACCCCTATTTGCTTCACCCCTACTTCACCTCCGATGTGTCACCTTATGTGGCACTAAACAAAAGAGAGAGAAAATAAATAAATGGGAGAGAAAAACGATTTGATTGGTGTTTAAAACCTCCACATAGGAGGTGATATAGAGGTGAAGCAAAAAAGGGTGATATACATCTTTACTCATTCAGTAAATAGTAACTCGTTTACCATCTTTTTTTCTTTTTTTCTTTTTTTTTTTGCTAAAAAGCAAGCCAACTTTTTCTTTTCATTTCAAATCAACAATCATTTTACAACTCATCTAGATTAGCCTAGAGACATCCTTTTGACAAAAACAAAAACAAAGGCCAAACACGGTTCAATACGGAATAAAAACTCTATCAGCTAAATAAAGTCTAGTAAGCCCATTCCTTAGACCAAAACACTACAACTAACTTAGACGACTTACAAAATCGATCTATTACAATTAGTCCCCAAATAAACTCTAAAGAACCCACCTTTGGTATATCATTTCTTTTCCTTCTCCAGCGATTGATCTTCATCCCCGCCATCGATCTGCCAGCTCATTCATCATTTCTCGGCTTAAAGATTTAAACTTTATCAAGTTCTCTATCATCAACAAGGTAATTGTATCATATATATCTTCTTCGATGTTGTATTTCTGCTTAAATACACGATTATTCTTTTTTATCCAGATAGCATATATGGAGATCGCAGTTATTGCTCTACGAATCTCAAATTCTAACTTTTTCGATTGGTTCTTACACAACCAATTCATAAGGCCATTCCAATCAACTGGTAACTTCACTCCTACCATTTCCATACATTTAATCCATAATCTTTTAGTGAACGAGCAACTCAAATACAGGTGATCTCTATCTTCTGTGGCAAGGTTACGGTACTCGCACATCGGATTTACTAACATACCCCAATTTACAAGTCTCTGCTTCGTAGCTACCCTATTAATGTGAGTAAGCCAGCAGAAAAACTTATATTTTGGAAGAATTTTTGCTTTCCATATGCATTTATGCCAGTTAACTTCGTTGTCTTTCTGTCTCAGGCCTTCATACATATGCGCTGATACGAAATCTCCTTTTTCTATGTAGAGACACTTGATTTTGTCTTTATTACTTGAAATCTTGATTTCTTTAGTAACCTGATTCATGAAGCTAAGCATAGGCAGCCATCTCCATTTACCCTTGTATATAAAAGTTGATACTTTACTATTAATATAATATCTCGAGGCTAGATTACTATCCTTTACTTCATTGATGCTTTTATGATTTGGCAACCAATAATCCCACCATAATGATATATCTTTCCCATTACCTATACAGTATTTAACCACACCCTTAGCAACTTCTCTTATTTTAAGAATCTTCCTCCAACCCCAAGAGCAATCTTAACGAATATCAATTTGCCAGAAAGATTTACCTTTAAGTAGATTTTTGTGTATCCATTAAGAACAAAGTGTTTTCCTCGGTAAACAACAACCCGAAAGTAGTTTGATAATTGCCACTTGATCCTGCTTTGTAGTAGCTTGATTATTTTATTTGGTAGGGTAAAAACATTGCCCCAATGGCTTGCTATACCACTGAGTATTGATTTAATAAGTTGAAGCCTTCCTGCATAAGAGAGGTGTCTTGTACACCAATGATCAATCTTTGCAGTCATTTTCTCCACTAAAGGCTTACAGTCTAATATATTTAGCCTTCCTGTAATTAAAGGCACTGCCAAATATTTGATGGGAAGATTACCCTCTGGGATATTAAGTATATTGTTGATTTGTTCCTTTAACTCATTGTCACATCCTTCAAAGAAAATGTTACTTTTACTATCACTGATCTTCAGGCCGGAAAGTTTATAGAATAACTGTAGTCCCTTCTTTACAAGCTTAGCTGTTTCTTGAGTTGGTTTAGAAATCACAAGTAAGTCATCTGCAAACATTAAGTTATTCACTTTTAAACTTTTGCATTTAGTATGCCAATTAAACTCCTTCTTGTTACCACTATGTTTCAGGATTTGTGTGAGGACCTCTATTCCTATCACAAATAAGTATGGTGATAGTGGGTCCCCTTGTCTCAGTCCCCTTTCACCCTTAAAAAAATCCTTGAGGGGCACCATTTATCATTATTACATAAGTTGTACTTTTGAGACACATATCTACCCATCTCATTACTTTTTCAAGGTACTCAAAAGCTTTCATGGCTGTTAAGATAAAATTCTACTCTACAGAGTCATAAGTCTTCATAAGATCTAGCTTGAGTGTACACCTATCTAATATGTTGCAACTAGAATATCCTCTTACAATTTCCTGGGCTATTAGTATGTTTTCCCCAATAAACCTCTCAGATACAAAAGTAGAATGATTTTGTGAGATCAGATTCTTAAATGTACCTTTGACTCTGTTGGCAATTATCTTTGATATGATTTTATATATAACATTACAACATGCAATTGGCCTATATTCTTTAGGGTATCTTGGGTTTTTTATTTTTGGAATAAGAGAAATATTAGCTGAATTGATCTCTTTGAGGATTTGACAGTCCTCTAGAGAGCTTATAACATCTAAGCATATGTCTGTTTGAACAATACTCCAAACCTTTTTGCAAAAAAACTTGAAGGGAACCCATCAGGTCCTGGACTTTTGAGACTACTTATTGACCATAAAGCTTTTTTTATTTCCTCCTTAGTAATGGGGAGTGTTAAGTCATCCTTTACCTCACTTGTTATTGTTTTGTTACAGATATTCTTGATCAGACCACGAGGGTATTCTTCACTATCCTCTCTTTTTGTGCCCAAAATCTAAGTAAAGTGTTTTACAAAGGCTTGAGCTATGTTACCTTCATCATGTGTAGTCTCACCTTGATCATCAGTGATGGTATTTATTGTATTATGGACTTTCCTGTCTCTCATGATTCTTTGAAAATAAGCAGTATTTAAATCACCATGGTTGACCCACATATCTCAAGATTTCTGTTTAACTAAAGATTCTTCTTTTAACAATTCATCAGAAAGTGTTTGCATAAGATCATTCTCTTTTCTCAAGAGTACTCTATCTTTGTTACCTTGTAGTCTCTGATTTTGATATCACCAAGGTCCCTCTAAATCTGTAAGATATTATCTCTAGTCTGTTTAGAGTTCTTGTCATTGAACTCCTTGAGTTTAATTTTGAGGATCTTGAGTTTCTTTGCTACTTTATACATGGGAGTACCATGTACATGGGTATTCCATACCTCATTAACTATATTGATGAAATCCAGATGTTCCATCCAAACATTGTAGAATTTAAATGGATATTTTCTCTTCTTATTGTCATGTATGATCCTTATAAACTGACAACAGTGATCTTACAGGTAAGGGCTCATTAAGATTAGAGCTGAGTTTGGATATACAGAAAGCCATTTATCATTGACAAGTGTTCTATCAATTCTACTAGCATTATTTCATCACCAGCTGATTTATTTGTCCATGTATATTTAGGTCCATGGTAAGGTAAATCTGTTACTTCAATGTCCCTAGCACAATTGATCATGTCATGGGCCCCATCTGATAGGATTGTCCTATTTAATCTTTCATCTGGGCTCATAACTTCATTAAAGTCACCTTGGATGATCCAAGCTTCATTGTTAACAATTCTGTTCCACCCCCCTAATGTATTCCATAGGGCAAGCCTTTGATTTGACTTGTTCAAGGCATACACAGTGGTATAGTAGAATGCCTTATTGGTAGGGATGTGTAAAACCCTGCATAGTAATGCTTGACTAGTACTATCCACTACTGACATGTTTATGACCCTCTCATCCCAAAATGTCCAAATTCTTCCTAGAACGTGATGGTTGTAATTTGATATCACTTTCCAATTGCTGAAAATATTATTCCATATATTTTGAGCTTTGGCTTGCTTAGCTTTAGTTTCTAAAATACTAAAGAGAACTACATTATTACTAATAATATAATTGAGGCAGTTGAGTTGTTTGTGCCTCTTATTGAACCCCCTCACATTCCATGTGATAATCATTGATGAGTGGGGTCTGGTGGCTCTTCTTGCACAACCTACAATGTGCTAACTTGTATTAGTTCATGAACCATATCCTCAATTGATTCAGTTTCTTGTAGTAAATCAAAGCTATTAGAGGTTGAAGCAATGTTGCCCTCAGATTTCTGAGTTGGTGAGGTGTTGCTCCTTCTGTTAACCACTTGGACCCATTGTTTATCATGAGGTACTGTTTTCTCCTTGTCAGGTACTTTTATCTCCTCTTATTCTTTATCACTTTTAGTTTTGTCTTTCTCAACCCATACTTGTATTGTTTTTCTGCAGGTTTTATCACTATGGCCAAGCATATTACATTTGTTGCAGATCACTGGCCTCCAGGTATATTCCACTTCCACCACCTCAATATGATCATTTCCCATATCTATATCAAATTTCTTAATTACATCTTTGTTTAGGTCCATCTCTACACAAACTCGAGCATAGTTAAGTCCGGTATGATTCTTTGTGACCTCATCCATTTGAAGTGGTCTTCCAATAGCAGTGGCTACCACACTTAATCCTTTTTGTGTCCATAGTTCTCCTATTACTTTTCTCAGCTTGACCCAAATAGGCACTTTATCAATTTTGAATTTCTCAAAATATGTATTTGGCTTCCATTTTCTGAGGGTTAGAGGTTTATTATTAACATGCCATATTTCACCTAGTACTTTATAACAGGCTTCTTCAGTTTCCATTTAAAAACATATAATCATTTTTATGAAGGACTAATATGTATTTTTTCCAAATTGTTTCCATAGATTATCAACCATATGCTTCACCATATAAAATGTTGGTGGCTTATCTTAGATCTGACCTACTACACTTGTTTGCCAAGCTCCATAGCCTCCTTCTTGGATGTCCTGTGTTGGAGCAGTTACTATCCTTCCAATTTTGGTTATTGGTGGAACATAATCTAGTTTCAAGTCATTCTTAAAATCCCCTTCAAATAGAGAAGACCAATTCTTCTTAGGAGACTTAGTATTTGCAGTCACCTGAGTTTTGGCCTCCCTTGACAGCGATGAAGGGTTTCTACCCAGTCTGAGCTAGGGTTTTTGTTTATTTCATCCTTAACGAGTTCAATTTCGCTTGTTATATTATTTAAACTAGGATAGTTCTCTACTACCTTCAAGTTTTAGTAATTGTAACAGTTTTAGGAACACTTGATGATGTATTCTGGACATTTGTGTTTGATTTGTTGTTGACACTCCTAATACTTTGTGAAACTGGGCTGGAAATTGTAGATTTGTATTTTTTTCCCTACTGATTTGTACCCAGATCCTAGGTTTTGAGTTACTCCTTTGTTAGGGCCATTTTATCAATTTCGTGAGGTAAATTGATATGGTTGTAAGGTGGTTGGGTTTATGCCTAGGACAGAAAAAAGTGTAGAGAAGAGAAGAGAATGGCAGAAATAGAAAGAATGAAAGAAAGCCCTTCTCACACTACGGTCCAGCGAGAAAATACGGTGAGCATGGCAGAAAACGATAGAAGAAGCGGTAGGGAAAGTGGTGTAGCAAGCTGCCGAAAGAAAAAAAAAAGATGACCTAGAAAGAGAAAACTACTGTAAACCTTGAGAGAAGCTAGAAGACCGTTAACTCTCATTAACTTATTTTTGAGTTGTTCGTTCGTTTCTTTTTCCATCTTAATTGAACTTGATGATTAATTATCATTCACCATTTTAGGCCTTCATGTACTATATTATCTCTATAATATAACTCCCTAGAGAATTTAAAAATAGAGAAGCTAGCCTTTTTTTTTCTTTTTCGAGTTATGCTAGCCATTATCGAATCTTATTCTTCCTTTTCCTATCAATAAACTATTATCCTTATATTTAATATATATTGTCCCAAAGGTGATGTCAGTAAAAGGCCTATAGATGTGCAATACGAATACTAATTAATAAATTGATAATATTCTACATCTATATGTTCAACCAATATATATCTTATATATAATTCAAGCACTTTCTTCTTCATTAGTTTCTCCTCCTGTTAAAACTCCAACAATGGAGCTTCCCTTAGGAAAAACCCACAACAAAAATGTACAAAAAGCTAGAAAAATAATTCTCTTAATAGCTTCAACATTACTCCTTCTCGGCATTATTCCTCTTTATTACCCATCACTCAAACAATCACTTATAAACGACTCATCCATAAAAATGCATGATATATCATCACCATACCATGCAGAGATTATACCGATGAAGATGATAGAAAAGGATCACAAATGCGATATTTTTACAGGTGAATGGGTTCCAAATCCATCAGCACCATATTATACTAATAAAACTTGTTGGGCGATTCATGACCATCAAAATTGCATGAGATATGGAAGGCCTGATGCAGATTTTTTGAAATGGAAATGGAAGCCCGATGGTTGTGACTTGCCCATATTTAATCCTCATCAGTTTCTTGAGATTGTTAGAGGTAAATCTATGGCATTTGTAGGAGACTCTGTGGGAAGAAATCAAATGCAGTCTTTGATATGCCTTTTATCCCAGGTAAGCGTTTTTCTTCTCTTTTTAACGAGATGATACTAAATTATTAGTTACACCACATGCAGTACTGTGCTATCATATGTCATTATAGTCATTATAGCTAGCATGAAATCGATGGCTTGTATAATTATATATATTTCTTTT
The DNA here is from genome assembly GCA_029959085.1 of Nemophila menziesii. Classification (NCBI taxonomy): domain Eukaryota; kingdom Viridiplantae; phylum Streptophyta; class Magnoliopsida; order Boraginales; family Hydrophyllaceae; genus Nemophila; species Nemophila menziesii. The sequence goes on along the minus strand of JARWIR010000001.1, from coordinate 122,814,347 downwards.
CTTAATTCATTAATTGATTTGTTTATTTGCGTTAATTGGAAGATAAGTTGTCATAATCATTAGAGGTGTATATTAATAATTGACGATATGGATTTAGTTGAACTAATTTTGGAGACTTATTTTACTAATGGTTGTTGAGTTGGTAACATCACCCCATCAATTAAAAGCTTAAGCATTCAAAAAGTGATTATATAAATTACAATATTGCTCCTTTTGTTAAGCATTTATTGTGTAATATTTGAGTGGAGGAAAATGACTATTACTATAATAGTAGTTAGTAAAATCGAGGATTGCAACTTTAATATACAGAACCCATATATTTTTGTTAATCTTGAAAAAAGAAATATATACTTGATTATTTTTCAAAATATAATTTTAATTATTTCTATAATTATATTTGAATTATTTACATATAATGTAAGGAGCCAATAATAAAATTAACCCAAACAATTATTATATCTATATATTATAGATAACATTTCTTTATGCCACACTCTCAATTATGTGAATTATCGACCTAGTTTAAAGTATACTGATAAATTAAAAAAGTCACTATTCAAACTTTCATCCTCAATGTAACAGTAATATGATCAAAAGCATGAGAATACAAAAAGCTTTGACAAGGAATAATATTATTCGACCAAATCACAAAAGGTAATATATATATATATATATATATATATATATATTTTGTGACTGGGAAAAGATGTTATTAGATATTATATGACCGCTATATCTGGAGCAAATGATTTGTGTGGATGTGTTTTATATCTTGGTTATAATGTCACGAAGTTGATCAAATTTAACGAGGATGAAAAACCGTTTTATTTTTAATTTTTTATATCTAAGATTCAACTATTAGATAACGCCTCTAACATAACATCTTTTCTTACAAACGGGATGCAGCCTAAAAAAGAAATTTATATGAAATATTAGTAATTATACCATGAAAATTAAAAAATAAAATATAAAAACGGAATCAGGATAGATTTACTATGGCTAGAACTTAGCTTCCTCTATTTGCTGTATGCTTTTAAAATTCTTCTTTGGTGTTTGTAATATATGTTAGATGACCTATTAAAGAAAATACTTATCTTCTTTAAAAAAAGGTCTTGTAATAAGAAAATGTATATATTTCTAAAGGAGCCACAAGAAAAAGAATATATGATTTTTCATTGTTTAGCGAAAATAAAGTTAAAATTGATTTAAAACAAGAACAGAAAACTTAAAGTTAGGATAACCATGCACCACCACTTCATACTGACATGACATAAAACTTTCCATTTTTTGATGTTTCCCATAAAAGCTGAAATATAGAGAAGAGCGATTGGTGTTGAAAAAGTTTTTCTCTATTTATTTTCAATTTTATCATAAATTAATTCATTTTCAATGCCAGTTGTTAAAGTGGCGTGGTCGGGTATCAAACAATATTTTTTTTTGTTCCAAAGGGTATCAAACAATATATAAACAAACAAATAGTATGTGTTGGCGAAAGAACCTAAAGGTGAACATCATTGTCATTTTCGAATTGGTAATACTACATCGGGTTACCATAATAGTATTGGTCAATCATAAACTGTTACTCTACATTAGTATGCGGGGTCAGCCACCTTTATACTTAGTGTATAATTTACGAATTTTAATTTCTTATTTAGTAAACGGTTGTATAATGAAATAAAAATCTATACAATATACTATAACGATATTTATTAACTTTGGAAGTTTAAAATAATATTTAGCATTACCAGTGTACATGTTTAAAAAAATTACTATCATTTATAAAGCATAGTAAAAATAACATAAATATAATTTTAATTATACAAACGGTTAATTTGCAAAAATTATGTCTTACTGTGGTGTAACATTTTTTATTGTAAATTATTTCTTACTCTTCAAATAAAATAAATTTCACCAAAAAAGTAATATATATCATTTTTTTTTCTTTAATTCTTTTGATTCTTAAATTTTTTGAGTTATTTGATCATATTTATTTTTTAATAATACACAATCAAATTTTTTATATCTTTTCAAATACCATTAAAAAAGGTATGTTAAAAAATAAATGGATACGAGTTCTATTTTGCCTTATTACTTTAAGAGCACAGATAACTTAATTGGGCTAGCATTTTAACATTGGGTGAAATTAATTTGGAATTTTTTCATTATATTTGAGGATTTATTAGGGATGATTGAGCTTTAATTGTCAATTTCCAATAGATGAAAAACTAGATAATATTAAATCGAATTAAATTATTGTATATTAAGATGTTTACATGTATTAAATGCCATATTATATTTATAAATTTATCACAAATTTTATTTTTGACCAATTAGATTAGGATTAAATTGTTGAGTTCATATATCATATTATTTATATTTCAACCCACCTCTAAAATGTCGATATGTCCAGTCGTTTATAATTTATTAGACTTGGAAGTCGGGACCATATAACAAACAATATTGTAGTATAAATAATAATAGGGAATAAAGACAAGTTTTGAAGAATATATATTATTAGCCTATGCAACGTGAAGTCTCTTGGCATCTATGATGATCTTGATATTCTTTTAATTAACTTAATTGTCGTTTTCATATATGGTTGGCTAATTCATGCGTAACATAAAACCACGTCCATCTTCTTATCTCACTCTTGGTTTTCTGTATTAATAATCAAAAAATTGTTTTCGCAATGCTAAGACCAAAATGCCCGACAATGACTGTGCTATGTAGAATAATCATACATTTGCCAGATATCGAGATCTTATTCCTTAGTTCATACCTTCAACATTTGTGGAGGCTAAACTATCCATGTGGTTTAAGCATGTGCCTAAAATGATGCGTTTTGCGGTATCTAATTTTATTGTTATTTAATTTAATAAAATGATTTTATCATAAATGAGAGACTGTATTTTAATTCAATTGTAGATTATAGTTCTTAAGTAAATTTTGTTTTGATTTTCTTTGGTAAAACTATACATTTATATGATGAGTCTAAATTTATTTTCTTTATTCCAAACTTTTCTGAAATTAGAAATTAGTTACAAAAATCAAAAAAATATATCAAACTCTACAAACTTTTAAATTTTTTTATCATTAAAAACAAAATCCTAACTTCCATATCATATATGTGTGTCTTTAATTTTTATAATTCTATTTGAAAGAAAAGAGAAAGGTAACTTGCATTTGGTCACGATATATAATGAGTTTTTGTCTGTAAAATTTACTAAAATTATACATTAACCCCTCAAAATTAAATATTAATGTTTATTGAACTAAATATAAGATTGTTAACTTTCTCAATCTAAAAATTAACTTTATTACTTTTTAATCACTAATTTCTATAGGTATTCTAACTTTTAGTTCTATTAAAGATTTTTTTAGATAGGACTCGGTACATATATATATATATATATATATAAAAACTTCTTTAATATTTAGAATCCCCAAAAATCAATAGAATAAAGAGGCCTGAAACCAATGTTTTGTTTTTCAATAATAGTACGTGGTTAGACCTAATGGGTGATACCATTAGTCTGGGTTTTTGAAAGAAGTACTATTTGTCGCTACATAAATTGAGTAAAATATCAAATGATCGATTTGTCAAAAAGATAAAGAATGTGAAGAATTTATGAAGTTTTTGCTTCAATTTAAAGAATAATCAGGTTCATATACGAGCTATTCTAAATGTTTAATTATCACAATAATATATATCATGTCATGTTATTTAAATGTAATCTAAAGTAGAATGGTGAACGTAAATATAGTATTTGAAAATTTTGTCTGTTGTATTTTCAGGTAGAATATCCTATCGATGAATCTTATATCGTTGATGAGAATTTCAAACGATGGAGGTACCCAAGTTACAACTTCACCCTAGCAACATTTTGGTCACCCTTTTTGGTAAAGACAAAACTAGAAGACCCTAATGGTCCAACCAAAACTGGTCTTTTCAATCTCTACCTTGACGAAGTTGATGAAACATGGACAACCCAAATTGAGGAATTTGATTATTTAATCATCAATGCCGGTCATTGGTTTTTTCGGCCAGCCCTGTACTACGAAAATCGCCATCTAGTTGGTTGTCGGTATTGTCAATTAGATAATATTACAGATATGCCCATGACTTATGGCTATCGAAGAGCATTTCGAACAGCTTTCAAAGCAATCAACAACTTAGAAAACTATAAGGGCATAACATTTCTTAGGACTTTTGCACCATCCCACTTTGAAGGTGGGGTGTGGAACAAAGGTGGAAACTGTGTAAGGACAAAACCATTTATGAGCAACGAGACTATATTGGAAGGACTAAATTTAGATTTATATCTAACTCAAGTTGAGGAATTCAAGGCTGCTGAGATAGAAGGGTTGAAGCAAAAAAGAGTGAAATATAGGTTGCTTGATACCACACAAGCTTCACTTTTGAGACCAGACGGCCATCCAAGTAGATATGGGCATTGGCCTAATGAAAATGTAACATTGTATAACGATTGTGTGCATTGGTGTCTACCTGGACCAATTGATTCATGGAGTGATTTCTTGCTTCATATGTTGAAGATGGAGGAGTTTTCTAGACCATTGATGGAAAAACTTAGCAGGTAGATTTATATATATCGATATTGTATCATTAGGTTTTTGAATTTTTTTTACATATTTATAAAAAATAGTTGTGAGAGTGGTGTATAATACTATTCGAAATTGTATCATGAAATTAATGAACAATGTAAGTTTCAAACTGAATTACAAGTAATTCCTTTTAATGAATAAATTTATTCATATTGATAAATTATAAAAATTAAAATTGTTGTAACATTTGATAAGTTATATTTAATTTCAAGATATTTTAAAATGAAACTTCTTACTTCGTAACAAAAAAAGTATATGTTTAGTTTGAGATCTAACTTAGGAACAAATTTATTGTCTCCAATACATCAAATCCTTTCTTAAAAAAATATTGGATATAATCCTCCCATTACTTTTTATCTTTAACATATTTGGCTCTCAAGTCCAAAGCTCTATTATCTTCAAGTCCTCCCTACTTAAAATGGTCTTTTATCTTTACTTTTCAGATATCATTGACCTATTTTTTCTATTTTCTATTAGTCAACCATTAATCAACGCCACATGGGTGTCATATAAGTGTCAGATAGGTAATTATTCCACAATACCAATTATGAATTTCTATTTTTTATAAACTCAATTTATTAATAAAAAAATTTGAATAAAAAAATCAAACTCATCTGCGACTCAAATCACAATCCCTAAACCCATAACCCTAACACTCATCTTTTTCACACTCATGACCATAGAACCCTACATTCATAGAACCCTACACTCATCTTCTTCACACATACCCCTACCCACCCCGACCACTCACCCAATCACAAGAATTTCTCTAAAACACCAAAATGCATTAAATGAAGCATTTGGTTCCCTATTATTGAAATAAATCCTTCTTTACTTTCTCCCATGAAGATGAACGCAATCGAGCAAATTTATCTGTACGTGCATTTGTTGTGGTTAGATTTCGGAATTATTGTTTCTTTAGTTGTTAATTTTCAGATTCATGCATTTTATTTTATCATTTCAGTTTGTAAAATGTAAATTCAAGCATATGGTATATAATTGATTTCAATTTTAAATGTCTTTTCTTGAAATTCAAATTTCAGTTATTACTGTAATGTATTATGTTTCAATAAAATGTTATTTTATCTAAAGCAGACCAAGATTCTAAACATATGAATACAATTAGGTTATTTTGTATACTTCTATGTTAATTGGATTTAATTTTTGTTTCCTTGGGCATGTTATCAAGACATTCATTTAAAATACACTAGCTCAAAACGTTTCTGAAGTGGTATACAATTATTTTAATATAGTTAAAATAGTTATCTTTCTCTTTATGTCTTTTTGATAACTAGTTCAACATTGTAATAAATAAGTCTTAAAAAGGCAAAAATCTTAATGTAAGAAAAATCTTAAGCAGAAAGTGAAAGTCAACTCTAATGTGCTTGGTTTTTGCATGGAAAAGAGGGTTAGAAACAATAGCAAGTTCAGATTAATAATATCAAGTTAGACTAGGAATAACAATTGTGATACCAATCTAAGTTTGAATGAGAAATGAAATAAGGGATAGTTCAAAGTCTAACTAATACATATTTGATTTATAAGTTAGTTATTACTAACTATTGCATCTACATATACAACTGATGTAATGTAATTTACTCAAGACTGGCAAAATGAAATATTTCATTATAATAATCTCTCTCTCTCTCTCTCTCTCTCTCTCTCTCTCTCTCTCTCTCTCTCTCTCTCTCTCTCTCTCTCTCTCTCTCTCTCTCTCTCTCTCTCTCTCTCTCTGTGTGTTACGTACATAACATCTCCATATTTAGGAAAAATAATGATTTTTAAATGATACTTTCCAAAATTTAGTAATTGTGCGGTATCAGACATTTTCATATCCATGGTTGGTGTTTTGAGAGAAAGTGAAAGTTCCTAGTGTGTTCATACATTATTCAGATGGAATATTTGATTGAATCTTAATCATATTTGGTGGTCCTTTTAGTTGTGTAACTGTGGTAAGAAGTTATTTTTACATTGTTGCTTGATATAAATTGTTAAGTGGTGTATGTCTGTATTATGGTATTCAATTTCTTCAGGTTGGGCACTTAAAAATGTTACAAGAGTTTATTGATTTATTTTTATGGATCCAAGTTTGGCAGAAAGCTACCGGAAGCTTAAAGGCACGAGCCTCTTATCCATTCTCAGGGATTAAGAACAAACCTTTCGGGGGGAGCTTTAATTTTTGTTACAAAAAAAGGTAAATTAATAGCTCAAGTTTTGTAATTCTATAACTTCATCATATATTTATAATAATGAATGTGTGCTCCATAAAAATCCTAGCTTTGTCATCCACAAACAAGGCAAATACTTAATAATATGTATTCACGAACTAGTCTCAGGAGATCAATCAGAAGAAAGATTTATGTCTAGTCGTGATATCAGAAAAACAAAAGAAGAGGATAAGGAAATATCTTATAGAAAGTACGAGCTGGATATGGACCAGATCTTGAGCTTGGAAACTGAGGCAACTATCTTTTTAGAAAACCCTCAGCTACTTTTGCCTTTCTCTTAATTTATGTGTCTTACGAGCTATCCGATCTACTCTAAAAGTTGATATTATCCTGTAATTCAACGTAGTGATTCAATATCTAAATTTTTTTAACTTCACTTATATTCTATTGTAATTTCTTAAACTTTACTTTACTATTTATATTAGTCATGTTTTTACTACGCTTATAATTTACATCTACTTTCAGAAAGAAATAATACATATAGAAGTTTTACCAAAACAGAGTAAATTCAAAAACATACTTAGCTATTGAAGTTTTTATTTAAATTCCAAGTCATACTTGGGCGACATGAAAAAATGACCCACGTGGCCCCCATGTTGGGTTGACTCACGTATTACTAACTAGAAAATAGAAAAAAGGGTCAACCATGTCACAAAAAGTTAAGATAAATGAACCTTTTGGGTCTTTTGATACATCAGGTTTCATGAGGGGCAAATGCCTTAAAGATAAAGGGCCGCAGGAGGGCTTTACCTGAAAACAAAATGATTTTAGCAAAAGCATTGTTCAACCTTTTTTTACCAAATAATGGTATCATTAAGTAACACATACAAATAAAATACAAGAGAGATAAAATGAATTCTATACCAATATCAAAATACAATAGATAAAAATGAAAGTGAAGAAAAGAATAAACAACAAGAAAAATGATCCAAAAAAGAAGAGGACTTGAACAAACAAACAACATTAATTATAAAATAATTTAGTAGTCAAGCTTCGACCTATTGCAAAATCATCCTTCTCTACAACTGAATATTTCCATAACGATCGAGTCATAATCAAGAATAGAGCTAGAACAAGAAATAGGTAATCAACACCATCATCGAGACAATAATCTCTAATGACACCAACGATTTACCAAGCAGAAACTTGGAATTATCCACTGATTTGTAAACTGGGATATGGTCATTAAACCAAAACGTTAAGTATAACCCATTTTGCGAAGAGCGATCAATCAATACTACAACGTACAATATCGGTCAAAACCACATGTACCAAAACGAGGCTCCTAGTGATTTCTACAAATTCCAAAAAATAATTAGGAAACCACTAGGTTTCCTCGAGTGAGCCCATCATTTTAGAAACTGATAATCAAGGGATCACCATACCCTATAAAGTTTCCAGAATTCAAATACCTCATATAGAGGTAATTCATATTTTATGGTCTTCAACCTCATTTCCGTTGCTTCCCAAATGAGATGATATTCAGTTAGTTTTATATGTAGAAAGACACATTGACTTAGAGATCTAAAATCACCATCCAACTTGGACCCCTCATTAACATGCTACGTATTGAGATAAATATGGAATGACAAACACACCGATTCTCCCCATCCTTGGATTGGTTGGGAGGATTACGATATTCTTGACAGCAAGTAGAATGAATGTTTGATATCTCCACCTACCAATAACCATAAGTAAGACATTAAAATGTGAAAGGGATTTACCAACAGGGGTAACAAAAACTTTCTCGTTGTGACATTTTCCACCTTACTACAAATACAAGGCTCCCACTACGAGTTATCTTAAGTTGGAAATTACTAATTTGTACACAATCACTACTAAGAAAGACATGTTTATCATTGTTGTAATTTCTATCATAAATTTTAAGATTAGGAGACAAACCCTAGAGGTGAGAATACAACTAGGATCAAACTTTAATTGAAATTTACCCATATTAATCTATACGATTAGAACAAAGGAAGAAATAACTTTGCAAATTATTTTTATCAAACCTTCCCCAACTGAGTAGGTTGCTCTACAATTATATTTATGTTAACTAATTATGTATTAGTTGATCTAATTCAACTATTTTCCCTTGAGATATCCCAAAGTAGGTTTATTCTAACAAGAAAATAAGAGATGTGCCAAAATTATATTGGATATATTACAAAAGATTACAGTTTCCTTGTTGAGATAAGTCTTCACATAATATACACACATAAGACTAAGACTAGATAGCCTAGAGTATCCAAGTGAAAAAGAAGCACACCTATATACTCAAATACAATCGATATATAAGGAGAAACTAAAGGGACAATATGTAGTAAAACCAGGTTGTCCAATTGGATAAAGGGAATCTATATGAGTTCTTAGATTTACCTCCGTTACAAGAATTACTAACTCAATTAAATTATTTTGATGGATCAGGGAAAATATCAACTTTACGAAACTTAAGAGACCAACTATAGTTTACAGGAAAAGATCATATTCTAGGTCTTGAAAAAATCTTAGAAGATGGATACTACCACAATAAAGTTTGAAAAGGTATTAGAATGATATTTTTTGACCTTCCTTTTCTAATTCAATTTGGATAAAAGATAAACCATTGAAAGTAGTGGATTACTAGCAAATTTCCTATTGTAATGTGATTTATAAAGGTATAATTTTTATTGTTGCAAATAGGATGAAGCCGATTTCGGATGAACTTGTATATAATGCTCAAAGTTCTATTGTATCATGTAGGTTAATTTCCAATAATATTTATATTATGAAAGAAATTTTGATGGGTAATAACATAAAGGGTAGCTCGCCGAAGTGTATAATAAAAATTGACTTGTGTACAACAAATGACTCAATTTCAAGGGAGTTTTTACATGACGTGCTAAATGAGCTCAATTTTCAGTCTCGATATATTAATTGGATACTAGCTTATATTACGAAATTGGTAAAATGCACGGATTATTCAAAGGTTAGAAAGGTTTAAGACAAGGTGACCCCTTCTCAACTTATCTTTTCATCTAATATGTTGAATATTTCTCTAGAATTTTTAAATGAAACAAATTGTGGGTTTAATTACCATCCAAAGTGTGGGAAACTCAAGATAACACAATTGGCTTTTGTTGACGATTTTATGCTACTTTTAAGAGTTGACCCGGACTCCATTAAAATTCTTATTGATAGTTTGAAGAGTTTTGCCAAAGGCTCGGGGCTTCTCTTAAATATGATAAAAATGATTATATATTATGTAACAATCTAAGAATAAGCTTAAGCATATCCTGGGTATCACACAACTGGAAAAAGGGAGAACTGTTATTTCACTATCTTGGTGTGCCAGTTGGAACTTTAGTATTGTTTTCTAGAGATGACATACCTCTTATAGATAAAGTTGAATGCTTGTGTAATGCATTGTGTTTGTCTTATATAGTTTTCTTTGAGCTAATTCTATTAATTCTCCAAGGGGTGATATTTTTGGTTAACCATTTTTTGATTCCACTTTGTATAAGAGATCGTATTATTATCATTTGTAGATATTTTTATTGGGATGGTAAATCTTTGCAAGTTATTGAAAAACAACGTTCCAAGAATTGTAGGACTTGGGTGCTTGGAAAAAAGAGCTACTTATGAATATATTGTGGAGATTGTAGATAAAAAATATGGATAAGATGGATACATGAAGAATATTTGAAGGATCGAAGTTCTTAGATGTGGGAAGTAAATAGAACATATTCTACTTTATTAAAGAAGTTTGAAAATTAAAGGATGAATAATAATTTCTCTTGGAGTTGTGGAAGACAATAAAATATTATCATAGTGTTTTTCCTCTACCACCGATCGTTCCTCAAACGCCGAGTTTCCTAGTAATGGTAATTTTATGTTATATAAGAAGTCTTATGACATATTTCCTCGCCGATCTTTCGAGAGGCCTTGGGTGAATATTTTATGAGATACTTGTATAAATACTAAGCATGAGAAATTATTCGGGTGACGATGCAAATTTGATATAGAGTAAAGTTAAGATGGTGTATATTGAATTTGATCAGCTTTGTGGGATGTGTAGGGATGATTTTGAAACAAATAACCACTTATTATTTGAGTGATCTTTTGTTCTAGAGATATTTGGAGGGATGTGTGTAATTGTTTAGGTATCACCAAAGAGATGAACACCTTTTTCACTCTCTCAAATGGCTCAAAAGTTTGAAGGATGATAAATTGGAGAAGAATAGTGTGACGTATTACTTTTGCAACCACAATCTACTTTATTTGGAGAGCGGGAAATAAGTTACCCATGGAAGATGTTAACCCATCTCGAGAAGGCATATTCAAGGAAGTGAAAAATCGTTCATTTCATATTTTATTTGTATTGTACCCTCATATTGCCATTACAAATGATAGTGGGTTTATTAGATATGTGCATTTAAGTGTCAGTTGCTTAGCTTGGGGACTGCTTTAAGGTTATAGGAAGAAGTATTTGATAGTATACAACTTTTTCACTTCATTTATATAATCGTTTATCCAATCAAAATAAAATTATATAAGACTCCTACATATTTGGATCTCGCGAATTTGCAAATATCAACCTTTATTACATATTCTTTAATAGAGTTACAAAATTATATCTTCATAGAAATTAACGTGCAACCTTAAATATAATACAAAATTATGTATAATGTAGGAAGACAATTACCTTAATCCCACATTTATAAGTTCTCAATTATCGTATGTGAACCCATAAACAAAATTGGTCTATTTTTGAAACACATTTGATAACTACTTTGGACTCGGAGCCATTTTGACTCTAGTAAGATTCGGTCACAAAACTTCTTGGTCATTGCATATTCATCTTTTAATATTATAGTATATATGTTATTACTTCTAAATTTTATGAAAAAATAGTATTATCCATAAAATCTTCGTTATTTAGAAATATGACCAATATTTTAATACCAAAATTTAAAAATAATATAGATTTTTAATGTCAGATTTGAGAATTGCATAAATACAAAGATTGACTAAATCATTTTTAATATAAGCAATATATATTTGATCGTAGTAAAAAATATATCAAAAATATTTATGAATTGTTTTATTGAAATCTATGATTTTTGAACTTAAAAAATATTGTTAAATGGAAAACATGTTAAGAAGGAAATCTTAATATAACATGACAGTTAGTTTAATAACCACTTTATTTTCATTCAGTTTCGACGTTGATAAAATTCAGGAAGTTGAACCTGCATTACTGTCATTAAAAGTATTTGAAAATATTGATTTGTGACATAAGTACAAAAGTTTGATTTCAAATTATGAGAATATAAGTACAAAAGTATGTAATGCCATGTAAGTACCACACTTTTAAAAATAGATTCACATGTACTACACAATTTTATAACTTGTAATACAATGGTTCATAATTAACTCAATAGATTAATTCGTTGGAATTTCTCCACTTGTTAAATGTGCATATATCACAACGTTAAATCTAAATTTGAATTCTTTGAGTAAAACAAATATAATAAAACACATTGATTGTACTTTAAACCATAATATGGGTGCATATTTTTTAAATGAATAGCTCTAGAATTTTATAAACTAAAATGATGGTGACATTTTAAATAAGGAAAAACATTTACATGAATCCAACTATTTAGCAATCAAAAAATTATTTTTGTGAGTATCATAAAAAATTACTCATCAATTTTTTTTATCTAATAATTATATTTTTCCCAACTAAAGAAAAATAAAATCATCATATTAAAATTGATAGGATAGTTAAATAATTATGTACCAAAATATAATCAAATTTTATGTGATAATGACATAAGTTTCCATTATATAATTAATATATTTTCTTGACAAATGTTAATATAAGAGGATATACGAACATAATATTTGAACCCTAAGAGATTTAAGATGGAGCATTTTTTTCCTGAATGAGGTAACATGCGAGGATGTTGTTTTTAATTATTGGGTGGATTTTATCGAACGTCTAGAGGGGCTGGGGCAAGGTATAACGAACAAATTATTATGTGAGTCTTTGATAGATGGAGTAGAAACAATTTCAAGAATAATTCTCTGTTTATCGAAGATATTTAAAAATGCCACAAAATCCTTCTAAACCAAATCTGCTTATAGAAGATGTTTGTGAAAATGAAATCCAATGCCAATACCATTCCCCTTGACAATATCTGGACTCTAGAAGAAGCGTATTGGAAAGCTAGGTCGAGAGAAATTTGGATAAAAAAGGGGACATGAATACTGCTTTCTTTCAGGTTTCAGTGACACTTAAAATGAGTAGGATTAGGATCACCCGAATACAAGATTGTAATGGTGTTTGGGTTGAGGACATGGAAACTATCAAGGACATGGTCATTTATTTCTACAAAATCTACAAAGGACATTTTTGCAAAGTGACACACACCATGAATCTTGAACTTTTTTGCCCTCCCACGCTTGAAGTGGTCAAAGATTTAGTTTTCTGAATCACATGTAAGATATTATCAGGACCTAATGGCATCTGATGAATCTTCTATTAAAAGTTATGGCACATTGTCAAGTTTAATGTTTTGGATATGGTCGAGAGTTTTTGTGAAAGAAATTTGGATATCCGATCCCTTAACAAGATGAACATTACCCAGGTTCTGAAGGGTGAGATTCAAGAGATATTGGTGACTATCGACCCATATCATGTGCTAATTTCGACTACAAGAATATTTTTTCTATTATGGAAGAACCACTGAAGTTTGTCTTTGAATATATACTTCTCAAGATGGGTTTTGAGGATCTTTGTATTGATTTAATCATGAAATATGTAACCACAGTTAAATACCAAATGCATTCAATGGTGAGGAAACATATATTATTACACCCAACAAATGGTATTAGACAAGACGATCTTCTATTCCCTTTCCTTTTATATCTTGTCATCGAAGGTCTGGTGGGTCAAATCAATTTTGAGATGAGAGAAGGTTATATTTGTTGGATTATATTGGCAAGGTGTTGACCACCCCTCTCCCACCTACTTTTTGCAGATGACTCCATGTTCATGTTATCTCTCAAGAATGAGGAGATTTGTTCTTTGAAACAGGTTATTGAAAAATATTGTGTTGACTCTGTCCAAAGACCAAATTTATGAAAATCTATTATATGTTTTAGCAAAGGAAACCACACATCCACTACGGACCAAGCGACTACTTTTCTTGGAATCCAACGCCCAGTCTCGATTGGAAGATATCTGGGCATCCCAATGAGTCATGAACATAGTAGAAGAAGGATGCTTAATTGGCTTAAGGATTTAATGGAAAATAACACTATAGGGTGGAAAGAAAAGTACTCCCGAATGCAGGAAAAGAGGCTTTGATCAAATAGGTTTTGCAATCCATCCCAAACTATTCTATGTTTATATTAAAAAACCCGAAAACTTTGTACAAGGAATTATCACAAATGGTGCGCCTTTTTGTTGGGGTTTAGTGGGGAGAAATCAGATTCATTGGAAGGCATAGGAGAATATTATGAAGAATAAAGACAAAGGGGGTTTAGGTTTTCAAGACTCTAAAGAAACGAACCTTTCACTTTTAGCAGCAACCGCTTGGTGGTTGCTCAACAATCCAGACTTCTTGGTTTATAAACTCCTTAAAGGGGTTTCTTTTCCTTGTCAGTCCTTTTGGTACACGCTAGTTAAGAAATAAGATCCTATATTTGGACAAAAGAAGGAATATTGTCATCATGCAGATTGGGAATGGAGCCAACACAGTTATTTGGAAGGACAAATGGTTGCATCCATATATCAGGCTTAATAAATAGGTGAATACTACTCTCACAAAGTTCATGAGTTAATTTCTCTTGACTAAAAATTCATGGAGTTTTGATGTTATTACAAAAACTTTTCACCCTTCCGTGGTAGAAATGACCAATCATATCAATCTTTATTCCATGGACGAAGAGGATAAAGTCATTTGGCCTCATTCTTTAAAAGGAATTTACACAAATAAAAATGGATATCATGCAATTATTTCACTCAAGGATCAAGAATATAAGGAGGCCTCATCTTCAGGTTCTTCGAGAGATCGGATATTTTGGGAGATTGTTTAGCACACGAAAACTCCGACAAGGTTAGATCATTATCTGGAAGTCCCCCAACAATGAAATACCTTGTAGGGATACGTTACTCAAGCAAAAATGTTCCCCCTCCCCTTGTTGCAAATTCTTCAATTACATGTGGAAATAGTGGATGATATTTTTTGACCGCCCGATCAGCAGGGAGGTTTTGGAGGATTTCTTCAAGAAAACATGCATCGGTTGACCATATTTATGTGAGGTGGGAATGTGGATCATGAAGGTGGTTCGCTTTGGTAAATTATAAGAATGGGATAAGAAGACCCTATCGACATTTATCTTGATCGACTTTTGGAATATTTGAATTTCTCGTATGATGTGTCTTTTTAAAAGAGTAGTCTGGAACTCTAAGGCGATTATCTTTTTGATTGAAAATTCGATGAAAAATGCTTTGGAAACGAATGTATGTTCTGGAAAACCAACTCAACTGATTCAGATATTAACTCACATGGCACCCTTTTCTCCCGTTCAACATGTCTTAATATTTTGTTTGATTCTTCTTATTATCCGAACATGATCCAACTAGTATCACGATTATTGGAAAGGATGTTGTTCTACTTTTTTGTGGGAGGCGCACTTTGGAGTGTTGAACCTATGTAAGGTGAAACGGTTGCATTTTTCAAAGCCTGTATTGCAACATATACCTTCAATGATAGTTCATTTGTGATTCACACGGATTTCCTAGGACCCCCCCCCCCCCCAATCCCTTGTTTCTTCATATATATCTAACTGGAGAGTTATACCTCTTATGCATAAGATTAAAGAGTTTATTCATTGTAGACCCTTTATTTCTATTAGGCATGTTCATTTAAATGAAAATGTAGAGGTTGATCTCTTAGCCAGGAGTTTCAGATGTAACTCCCTTCCAACCAATTGTTCTTTGGTCCCTATCAACAATGTGATTAATATGTTGGTAGGTCCAGGGATTAGGCATCGATTACTTTTTTGTTTATTTGCATTTCATTTTAATATATTTGCTTATTGACAAAAAATAACACAATAAATTTGCAAGTTATATATTTTCTTGAATATTGAATTGTTTTGTCTTTTTTCTTCATAATAGTCTTTCAAAGTAATAATGTAAGTATGCAATCAAATAAACTAACTAAATATTAATTCAAAATTTAGATAAAATATATTCTTTGAAAGATAAAATTCATGGATTAAATTTGTTTTGATACTCCACAAATAGATAGCTAGTACATCAATCACGATCAACATAAATGTTATAGTATGTTTATGATTTCCATTGCAAAATATTCATAAAAATATAAGAATAAGGGCAAATTTCCATATAATAACTCTATTAGACAAAAAATCCAAGATGTCAGATATATTAATTTGTCTTACCGTGTTAACTACTCACATTAGAATGACTATTTTTAGGTAAATCCTGAATTCCATTGAATATATATTCCCAATGTGTTTACTTAAATTTAAATAATATGCATATTAAATTGACATTAAACAAAACTTAAAATTCATTAGTTTTTCAAAATTAGCAACTTTGATGACTAACAAAAGAAATGTGATACTTTATAATTAAATCTACCATTTTTATTTGGTCATTTTGACAACTAACAAATGGTGGGTCTTGGGGTGTTATAAAATAAAGCAATAAAAATAGAGGAATCACTATACCGCAAGTGCACGGTTGTCCAAGTAATACTCCAATAAATCGGGTTTCGTTCGCAGAGTTTGATAGTTATAACTCTAGTATTAATCAAATAGTAGAAGTAATTGCTTAACATAAAAGTAAATTGATAAAGATTTTTGTTTGGTTTTGTTTAAGACTAAGACTCAAGAAAATAAAGTACTAAATTAATTAACTGAAAAGAAAATAAATCAAGTAAATAAGTCTGGACGCAAATAAGATAAGGAGTACTTGAGTCACGCAAGGGTTTCACCTAAATCTATTCAACAATGCTTTCGTTTAAGGGCTGAATTGGTATTTGGTATTAGTCGGGATTCTAGTATCTCCTAACCACCATCAGGGTGGACTTAGGAGCTATCCTAGGGTATTACAAACCCCGTCATGGCGATTATAAGCTACCTTTGAATGTTTAAGTCTTTTACCCGATTGGTTGTAAGGTTAGTCAAGTCCGTCAAGATCAATGACAAATACCTCGCGTCAATTACATTATGTCTGTAATTAAACCCCATGTCAAGGTGATCACTTTTCCACTTAAGTGAATAGCCCAATTACTATATCCTATTTTTAATTCATGACTTCAAAGATAGTAAATAAATTCATGTCAATACGAAATTACCCAATTCTAATTAAATCTTTCAATCCCAAATTTAAAAACATTAATTAAACAAATTAGGGTTCAACACATTATTGCGATTCTCAAGCACTAATATGTTTAGCTCATAACGAAATTAAAAACTGAAATACAATTAGAAGAACTCATAGTCAATTACAAAAATAAAATGAAGAACCTAATTAAAGTAATGATTTTGACTGTTGATGGAAGAAAAATGACTCTCCAGCTTCCACTTCTTCTCTCATTTTTGCCCTGACTTCTTTTTCTAGCGTATACTGACTTGTGTAATGAGTTGTCTATAAAAATGAAGTCTAAAGGCCTTTATATAGTGTAGAATTTGGATTGGGCCTTTTACTTAAAGGAAATAGGTTAAATGAAATAAAAGCCCAATCCTAAATTGAAATCTCGTAACTGATGTGCAGCTGTAAGTAAAACAGCCGTAACTTTTGCGTGTCAACTCCAAATCACTTCATTCCAGTTTCAAATCTTCCTAACTAAAAAATGAAACTTCCTTATTCATGACTCTTAGGCTGAATCAGTAGCTAAGTGGCTCAAAAACATCGATTTGTAACAGCCTTTCAGATTTCACTCTCCTTTAGTTAATTATTCGGATCATCTTTTCTCGCTTTTGACTTCTACGCTCGATCTAAGACTTTAATTACCGTTTCTCCTCCTTGTATTAGTGTTTCTTATCATCCATGGACCTAATAACTTTTCACTAAAAACAAACAAATTAATGTGCAAAAGCTCTAAAAATGAAATATCGTAATTCCAAGGAGAGAAAATGCAATATAACAAATTAAGCCTAAAAGTCTATCAAATAAGTCAAATATACACCTAAAATGATGTCTCCTAAGGTCTAATATTTAGAACCAAAAGGGAGACATCAAAAAATTGATTTAATATGAATATCAACATAAGACTAAATTTATAAATATAAGATAACATTTTTCTTTACCTAATCTTTACATATTGGTTTTCAAGTTTTATCATTTATCAACTAATTATATTTTTTAATATTTGTAACGCATCTTATGTACTTGTTGTATTTTCAATGCCAAGTACATTTAAATAATACTTGAATTTTACCATAAAAGCATGTTAACAAAGACACATTCTTAAAATAATCATTTTCATAAAGTCATCCATATTTTGTAAAAGCTTAACATATATCATCAAAGGATAATTTGAATGAGAGTAATTTGATGCAATAATACATGTCAATATTTAAAATAAATTAATAATAAGATTTAGAAAAAAATCAATCTTTTAGTTTTTTTTGCCTAAAATATTTTAGTCAGACAAGTCATTTCTTTATATATGATGGTTGAAAAATAATAAAAGTTATAAATTTTATAATTACTCACTAAATCATAATCTAAAAAAATGATGAGTTTAAAAATTACAATAAATTGAATGATTAAGAAGCATTTTATTTTTTTTAGCAGAAAATAATATATCTTATCACACATGACAATTCTTTACATATATGCATAAGATGGGTTTGTAAGTGAGTAACATTCATAATACTGTATCCCAAAAAAATACATTTCAAAGCAAACATGACACCGTGATCCGTTTTAATCAACAGTTGTATATTTCATTAAATTTTAAAATTAAAAAAAATAAGTTTCATACTTTAGTAAGATGACATATTAAGGGGTGCAAGTATGTCTAAACTTCCCTTCTCAAATAATATAGTGTTAATTTCTTACAATGAGACCAACACATGATTGAACATATATTATATAAAGAATAATAGCCCAAAAACGGGAATAGCTCTCCTATCTTTTGATTAGGAAAGCGGCACATACCAGGGGGTAGCGACGACTTATTATTGTAGGTGACTGTCTCTAGTGGTTTAGAAATCCTGAAAGACCACTCTTTCGTCTAAGGATGCCTAACCACCTTTCTATTAGATTCGCGAGCTTGTTGTTCTATGTTAAGAAGACTACTACTATACCATCTATCAGAATACGGATGAGATCAGGAAGGCTGGAAGATCTAATTGATATTCCTTTGTCTTTTCACCTCAGTCCCGGATCGACTATATAAAAGCAGAACCTCACCTCTTCCTAATTCACATCTTTGTTGAAAGATTTTATTTAAAAGGGATTTATCATATAGAAGTAAATATCTTGTAGGCATTCATCTTATTATTGAGTAGTCAAAGATTTGAGATAATATAAAACAAATATGAGGAATAACTAAGATTAATTCCTTATATTTATTGTTCAACCGACTCGACCAAATATTGACAAATATCTTGCACAATATTACATTAGGGGCAAGCAACACACAATATAGGTGAAGTATGTTGGATATAACGATTTTCCAAAAAATTTATGTCAGCGATTTTTCTTACTTTAGTGTAGTTAACGTTTATATGGTTTTCAGATTAAATGAGAACCATGATCTAATATAAATAGAAATACATCCTTTTCATATATTTTCTCCTTATTTTCCTCCCAGCGGTTATAATTGTGACTCTCGCTGCTAAATATACCTGTTTTTTGGATATTCATGACATAACACAATAACAAGTACAAAACTGATACGACTCATTATATTCACGAGAGAATATTGTTAAATAGGATCCAATTAATAAAACACACAAGTAACTCACTAACACAAGATTTACGTAGAAAACCAAAAAGGAAAAAAACTAAGACAAGAGGAGAGAGTCTCACTATAATGAAAGAGAGATTACAAGGAGAATTATATTCTAAAAGGTGTGAATAACAATGCACAACATAAAATTATTTATAGGCAAGTCAGGAAACTAAGGTTATGAAATTAATGGGTCAAGCCTTACAAAGAAGAATTGGCTCATAAGTCTAACAATCTCAACCTTGACACAAATTTGGTATTCAAGACCCAAAAACCCTAAATATATCTCCACTTTGAAAAAATATTCCCACATTGACGAAAAATCTACTAAGGAGT
Source organism: Nemophila menziesii (assembly GCA_029959085.1). NCBI lineage: Eukaryota > Viridiplantae > Streptophyta > Magnoliopsida > Boraginales > Hydrophyllaceae > Nemophila > Nemophila menziesii. The sequence continues at coordinate 122,794,171 of JARWIR010000001.1, read as the reverse complement.
CAAGAAGTAAAATATAAATCTTAAAAAATATCATTTTTTCCCACAAACTCTGAAGGGCTTAATTCAAATGGTAAATACCAACTAAATCCGAGGAATTCTCAAAGTTAGACATCGGAACTGGCTTATCTATCGTATCAGCCAGATTACCATGAGAGCTAATCAAAGCATAAGTAACCAAATCCGGTGCAACAAATCTGGTGCAACAAACCTCTGTGGGGGGTTTATATTTCTCCTTGATCTATTAGTTGCAATAGAGTATTGTCGTGGCTGTGAAGAAGGCATATTACAACCATTATGCATGTCTAGATTATATCGAGATGTAGTTTCCAATGTAGGTTGTGATTCCATTGGAAAATCAACCTATATGTTTAATTTCTTTTGATATTTATCACAATTATCACTAGAGGTATATTAGGAAGCATATTTTATCAAAAATACCAATTCTACTACTTCCTCTGTTTTAAAATGTTTGTCCACTTTGCTTTTCACACATATTAAGAAATGCAATTATTACATTCCCTATTACAAAATTACCCTTCATAAGGTATCTTGATTTTCTAACTGTGTATTGTTGGAAACATAAATTCTAATTTTTTAATAAGGGTAATAGTAGAAAAAAGAGGGAAAAAGTGTCTTGATATTCTACATGGACAAATATTTTGAAACTACATTTTTAATAAGTGGATAAAAATTATGAAACTGAGAGAGTAATTACTATCTTTTAAATTATGGACACCACAATTTATAATCTTTAACACAAAATTTATAATCTTGAAAAAATAGACTTTCTAAATCTAGGTTCCAATTTAAAATTATCAATATGTGCATATGCTGGACAACCAAAACTTTAAGATCAAAACATTTGGAGCAGTTTCATACCATATCTTGCAAAGTTTGAATGTTAATGGCGGTTGATGGAGAGAAGTTGATTAGATAAGTAGTTGTAGAAACGGTATTGATCCAAAACATATCTGATGAACCAAAGTTAGAAAGTATTGAACGTACTTATTCCATAACAGTTCTATTCATACACTTTTCTATGCCATTTTTCCAAGGTGTACCTGAAATGATTGAGTGTCTAGTAATATCTTTGGACTTACAGGAAGCATTGAATTCATTAAAGCAAAAATCTAAACCTTTATCATCATGAAGGTTTTTTATTTTTTTAAACTGTTCATTTCTCTATCATATCTTCAATTCCGTAAAGATTGACAATAAATCATTCTTATGTTTCAAGAAGAACACCCAAAATTTTATAGAGAAGACAAATTATAATCAACATGTAATAAGAACCTCCCATATAAGTCATTATAGATCCCAAAGATTTGAATGAAGATACTCAAGTATAAATTTAGTGTTGTGAGAGTCTTTTTTTTATAATCAAACTCCGTTATGATTTTCAAAGACATAGTGTTCACAAGAATGTAGTTTACCTAGAACCTGTCTGTCGAGGAGTCATCTTCTAAGTAGTTCAGCAATACCATTTTCGCACATATGCCTTTATACTAGTGTCTTCTTATAAAAATGAAGTACAAACAACCACAAAAATTCTGATTATTGTGGAACCCTGCATAACATATAATTATGATGTCCTAATTTTTCTTTCATTACAACACGACTTACTTTGCAAATCTTTAGAATTCCACCTTCTCCAATCTACGTGTATCCTTTTAAGTCTAGGCTACTTAAAGAGATACTATTCCTCTTCAACTCAGGAATATGTCTTACATTAACAAGTGTTTTTACGACCCCATCAAACATCTTATTATGATTGTACCAATGCAGTGATTTTGCATTAGATATTATTTCCCAATAAAACAATACCTTTAGATACTATTTCATATAAAGAAAACCAATCAAGATTGGGACATATATGAAAAGTGAAACCATAATCCATCATTCTTCTCTTGATTTAGGTTAACCATCTTACGCAACTAAAACTCACCATCAATGTCATTATGTACGACAACAGTTTTACCAATTTTTTCTGGGTATCGGTTGTGATTTGAAGTAAAACTCTTGTTCTTATTATGTAATATATGACATTTAGAAATTATATGGCATTTTTCCTTGCAATAGTTGCAAAACTTATTCTTCTTTCATTCATCACCTCAAGATTTCTAGTCATACGATTTTCCTCATACAAACAAGCCTTCTGTGTGGGTCTCGATTGCACCCAATAAGTGTTTCATCCTTTACTTAGAGTATAAGGCTTTATATACCTCATCCGTATATTAAGTTTCGTGATTTTATAATGTTGTATATCTAAGTTCCTATACGATGGGGGTAATTAAAACAGTAAAATTAACGCTAAAAATTCATCTTCATACTTTACTTCTAAACCTTCTAAATCAGACACAATTTCCTTAAATATGATTGAATGAATAAAGCACACAAGTAAGTAACTGACACAAAATTTACATAGAAACTCAAAAAAGAAAAAACCACGAGAAGAGGAGAGAGTTTCATTACAATTAAAGAGAGATTACAAGGAGAATTATATTCTATCAGGCGTGAATGATAATGCGCAACATAAGTGTATTTATAGGTAACTTAGGAAACTAGATTTATTAACTTAATGGGATAGGTTTTACAAAAAGAAATTGATTATAATTCTAACACATATGATTTAGGGAAGTAGTGTTTATACGCCATGATACGAACGACAAGAAAGTATTTAGCATCCCGATTATATCGTTATCATTTTAAGACAATGTATTACCCACACCTTGATGTAAATTGAAGTTTGCCTATATATTTATGTTATGTTATGTTACTTTTGTTCTTTCAAAAATATGATTTATATTTTTTTATTGTTGTTATTGTTTCTTTTTAGCTTACAATTCAAAAAAAAAATTGCTAGCTGTTATTTAAAAGGAATTTAAGAACAATATTTTAATAGGTAAAAAAGAAAACCAATTCTACAAAGGTATGAAATTTTTGTGTGCCTCAAGCAATAGTAGATTAAAAACTTAAAGTGATTATTGTGATAGTCCAACAAATAAAATATTACTAATTTGATTGAAGATCTGAAGGACAATGGAATAAATATTTTTAATTCGGCAACATAATTAGCGAAAACAATGATGGCAATGAGGATTTATAGTCATACAAAAATACCAATACGAAAAATCTCAATTATTGCATCGATGAGTTGGGAATATTTAATAATTAATAATAGGAAAAAAAAATCCCAATTGGATACTACATTTCAAGAAATCAAATAAAATATGTTGAAAAGATGATTTGGGTTTGTCGAGCTTCATAAGGGTATTCGCTTAACTTAAACATACACCTCACTTAATAAGGTGGGCTTTACAAAGATCCTTTTGAATTTCAACTAATATCTTGAAAATCCAAAGCGAAGAAGACTACTTATGGTTTGAACGAGTCTCGCTCAATAGACAACACTGAAAATTGTAAACACCAAAATCTAAATCATTAAATGGTGAAAAAATTTCTAACGTCTTATATGTGGGGTTTGTTGGCCAAATGGATTTTACCCAAATATTTATCGGGCTGACGATATCTTGATTACTACGTTTATCTAATTGTAAAGACTAACATAATATATTCACCAAAAATCATTTACAACTAAATGAAAAATTACGTCATAAATTTTTTAGAGAATATATATATATATATATATATATATATATATATATATATATATATATATATATATATATATATATATATATATATATATATA